>OY756950.1:23854802-25332302 GCA_963580275.1 Crataegus laevigata | reverse complement strand
CCCTAAAAAAATACTATAATAATTATATTTATTAATTTAACAATTTTATACTCCTAAAAACTATAATAAATATAAATATATATATATATATAATTAACTATAATAATTATATATACTATAATAATTATACCCCAAAATATTAACTATCTATAATAATTACATATATATATATATATATATATATATATATTAAATTTTGAATTAAATTTTATAAAAACTATAATAATTATTAATTAATAATATGTATCCATAATCTAACACACCCGTACCCGAAAGTAGGGCATGCTGGTCGTCACGTGAGTGTGACGTAACCATGTGCGCTGTGCGGAAGCTAAGATCGATAACGTAGTACGGATTAATTAAAACCGAAGTCTAGCAACCAAAATAAGAATGTGTGCTAGAATACTTCAATACTTATACATATTCAGAGCGTACTAGGTCGAGTGCAGTCAAGCATGTTTAACAAGGTTCAATTACACCAACAGTGCCCTACATATAACAGATCTGTCAGAAATGCCGGAGAATCCTCGCTAGCCAAACCCGTACCTCAAGCAATCTAGAACCTGGAGGGGCGAAAAACAAAGGGAGTGGGTCAGCAAAAACAAATCCTTTTCAAATCATTCTTTTCTCAAAATTCTAGCCCCTCTCCGTAAAACCTGTATAATTCCCAGAAAATAATACATACATATATATATATCTCATCTTTCTCAGCATAAAACGTTTTCAAAGTATTTCAAATATATGATGTGCAATGCATTTCAAGGCCATCTGAATCTCATAAACAATGCCATACTATGCATTATCATATTCATTTCGCTATCATATATCATCTCAGCCCTCGGCTGTAATTTAGCTCATAACATCACTCTATCTCATCATCATATATATATACACTGCACATACATCAATATCATCATCATATCATCATTATCAGCGCTGTATCAATAATAAATGCTCTAGTGCTACAATCACGTGAAGACTATGCGTATGAACGCGGGTCACCTACATGTCGTACCCACTCAAAAGTGGTCTATACGACAAGACTGTGCACCTAACTTGGATCCAAGGCGAGCATGCGGTGCGGGAGGTGAACGACACGTGAAAGACTATGCCCCTATCTCTGGGCGTGAGCACTAACAATATGTGCAGGTCTATGAGCTAACAATTCATGATATCTGATCATGTCACATCATATCTCATCACTTACATCATATAATTCATCATATCTCATGATCGTTATCAGCATAATATCTCAATTGTATCTCCATCACATTTCAATTATATCTCAAACATATCTCAACTATATCTCAATCACATTTCATACGTATATCAAATGTATTTCAAATGTATTTCATACGTATATCAATCGTTATTCGTTCTCAACTATGCATGTACCTACCTGGTACTTACCTGGCGTCCTCGGCACCAACATATGCATGAAATGTATAGTTAAATACTCATGCATCAAAATCAAGTCATTTGCATAGTTTAAAAACGTACTTTGCATTTAAAATGTGATTCTGGGAAATCATTAAATATAAATAGGTTATACGGAAAATAATACTGCCCACTCACAGATACGTAGTCGAGACGAAGCCTCCTAGCTTGGCTCAATCACATACGTCCTCGGAATACGTTTCCCTATACGTGAAATTTCTAATTAACTTAGTTTAACAACACATAAACGGAAACGTAAATAAAATCTTCATAGATTGTCCAAATATAGAGTTTAAATATATGAAATCGATCTACTCGACGTCACGAACGTCGTGGTATTTTTAGAAAAAAATTTGGAGGCCCCACGCGCCCTCACGCGCCAGGACAAGGCACGGCTACCCGCCACCCACGCGCACCGCGCGTGTATCCCACGCGCCATCAACCTTGGGTCGCCGGAGCTCTCGCCGGACTGAGTTTTCCGGTGGCCGGAAAACTGGGAAATTTTCCAAGCTTCGTATCTTGTTCATTTTTCATCCTTTTTGTCCCATTTTTCTTCCTATGTGCTCCAAATTAAGTGTAGAACATGAATATACCTTCAAAAACGTCGAAAACCAACGAGATTCTCGTCGGGAAATCTCCAAAAACCGGCCAAGCTCGATCCACGTGATCCCGACGTCAAAGCTTGTCAAACGAACGTCTCCGAGCATCTAGAGGACCCAACAAACACTCCTGTGATCTCTGATTCTCCTAAAACGCATCGTATGAAAAGTTGATGAATAGTGCCAAATATAAACCTTGAGTTTTGGACGTGAAATCGTACGAAATCTTACCTGAAAATGGTACCACTGAGTTCGTATGGACCTCAGGAGTCGAATGGGGGTGTTGGTTGCTTCGATCCGTGAAGATTTGGTGGTTTGGTGGTTCGTCCGTACAATTTTTGGCGAGGGAGAGAGAGTGTTCGTGAGAGAGGAGAGAGAAAGTGAGGTTTGAGAGTGAGGAGAGAGAGAAGAAATTGTGTGTGTGTGGTCCTAAAATCTCCACACCTGCACACGCACATAACCCCGAAGGGGTAATTCCGTCATTTCACAATTAATAATTAATTATATCGGGACGGGTCGTCACAATCTACCCACCTTATAAAAATTTCGTCCCGAAATTTCATACAACACATATACATACTAATATCCATAAAAACAACCTCGGATACATCTCTCTCATCCAGCCCTCGGTCTCCCAAGTGGCTTCTTCCACCGAACGGTTCTTTCATAAACTTTCACCAAACACACTGACTTGTTCCTGAGCACCATATCAATCCAATCAAGTATCGTCACCGGTTCCTCATCATAAGTCAAATCTGAACTGATCTCTAAGGGTTGACGAGGGATCACATGCGATGGGTCTGAAACGTAATGTCGAAGCATCGAAACATGAAACACATTATGTACTCTGGATAACTCTGACGGCTACTTAAACCTGTAAGCTACTTCACCGACTCGTTCGGCGATCCAATAAGGTCCAATGTACCTAGGTCTCAACTTATTTTTCTTTCCGAACCGAACCACACCCTTCCATGGTGATAACATAAGAAATACCCAATCACCAACATATACACTCGGTCAGTAGCATGTCTGTCTGCTAACTCTTTTGGCGATCTTGGGCCGCTTTCAGGTTATCTCTAATAACCTGAACATTCTGGGTAGCCTCCTCTACAATCTCAGGGCCCACTAAAGCTCTTTCGCCAACCTCTGACCGTCATAAGGGTGTACGACACGGTTTCCCATAAAGTGCCTCGAATGGTGTCATTCCAATACTAGAGTGAAAACTATTATTATAAGCGAACTCCATCAAATCTAAACGCTGATGCCATGAGTCGCCAAACTGTAACACTGAAGATCTCAACATATCCTCCAAGATCAGAATAGTTCTCTCTGATTGACCGTCCGTCTGTGGATGATAAGCTGTGCTGTACAAAAGTCTCGTACCCAACGCCTCCTAGAAAACAATCCAGAACTTAGGGGTGAATCGAGGATCGCGATCAGAGACAATACTCACTGAAACACCATGATACTTCACGATCTTCGATATGAATAACTCAACTAATCGATTCAACGGAAACTTTTCCCTGACCGGAATAAAATGTACTGACTTGGTGAGTCGGTCGACAATCACCCAAATTCCATCATATCCGTTCCGAGTACGAGGGAGCTTGTACACAAAATTCATGGTAACATTTTCCCATTTCCACTGTGGAACGGAAAGTGGTTACATCCACCCAAATGGTTTCTTCCTTTCGACTTTGGACTTGCCGACATACTTAACAATTTTTCTTTTCATACCCGACCAAAAAGTAAAACGATTGAATGGTATGATACATCGCACTTTCTTACATAAGGATACCATTTGCTTCTCAAATTCGTAGGTCTTTCATTTTCTCCTCGTTCCGTAATTAAATAAGTTTCTGTGTTCCTTCATCATTAAACTGGGTCTCTAGTATACGATCAATCAAACTGGCCTAACTTGAAAACTAACAAGTAAAGCATTTCCTCGATCATCTACTACCGAATTTCTCAACTCTAGCTGTACTCCGTCGATCTCAACTCTGTAAGAAGCGGAATATGGCTCGCATGGGACGTGTTAATTCTGCCCTGGAACTTCCTGCTAAGAGCATCAGTTACCACATTTGCACGACCAGGGTGGTACTCAATCGTGCAATCGTAGTCGCTCACTAATTCAATCCATCGACGCAGGCGAAGGTTTAAATCTTGCTGGGTGAAGAGGTACTGGAGACTCATATGATTTGAGAAGATCCTGCATTTCTCATCATAAAGGTAAGGTTTCCCAATCTTCAAAGTAATTATAATGGCCACCAACTCTGAATCATGTGTGGGTAATTCATCTCGTGAAATTTAACTGGCATGAAGCGTAAGCAATCACCCTACCGTGCTGCATCAAGACACAACCCCGGCCAT
Organism: Crataegus laevigata; assembly: GCA_963580275.1. Taxonomy (NCBI): domain Eukaryota; kingdom Viridiplantae; phylum Streptophyta; class Magnoliopsida; order Rosales; family Rosaceae; genus Crataegus; species Crataegus laevigata. Next base: position 25,327,896 of record OY756950.1, on the reverse strand, counting down.
TCAACGAAACATCACTGTAAATCTCAAAGTCACCATCATCGCCAAGAAGCGTCAAGACAGGAGCATGAGTGAGACAATACTTCAACTGGTGAAAGCTCTGCTCACAATCATCATCCCACTCGAACTTAACGTCTTTCCTGGTCAACCTCGTCAATGGTAGCGCCATAATCGAAAGGTCTTTAACGAACTGCCGATAGTAACCTGCCAACCCAAGGAAACTCCGAACCTCGGTGATGGTTCGTGGCTGTTCCCAATTCTCCACAGCCCCAATCTTCTGAGGGTCAACCTGAATACCCTGAGTTAAAACGATATGACCCAAAAATGCAACTTGACTTAGCCCGAACTGGCACTTACTGAACTTAGCATATAATCTGGGTTCCTTCAGCTTCTTCAACACCAAAGAATGACGTCGAACATGATCTTCTTTTGATTTAGAATACACCAGAATGTCATCAATGAAGACAATGACGAATCTGTCCAAATACTACTGAAATACCTTATTCATCAACCCCACGAAAGCTATTGGTGTATTCGTCAATCCAAATAGTATCACAAGAACTCATAGTGACCATAACCAGTCCTAAAACGGTTTTAGGAACATCTTCACTGTTAATCATCGATTGGTAATAACCATACTTCAAGTCAATCTTGGAATACACACAGGCACCTCTAGGCCGATCAATCGTTCATCCACATGTGGCAACGGATAATAGTGCTCAATTGTTGCCCGATTCGACTTCTTATCATCAATGCATCACCTTACAACCCCGACTTCTTTCTTTCAACAAAACTGATTTTCCAAGACGATGCACTAGGTTAAATGAAACCCTTATCAACCAATTCTTACAACTGAGTCATCAATTCTCTTAATTCAGCCGAAGCTATAAGATAAAGAGTTAAGGAACTAGGATTAGTACTTGGTAATAATCAGGGATGAACTCCACGTCGCAATCTGGCGACAATCCAAGTAAATCATTAGTAAAAACGTCAGAAAAAGTCTGATCACCATAATATTCTCCACGCTAACAGGAGCATCATCATTCAAAACTACGTGAGTCAAGTACGCATAACAACCTTTCTTTAATAACTTTTTGGTTCTCACTACTGAAATGATTTCATGCCTCACTCCACTATACTTACCAATCCAAGTAAACTCTGGTAATCCAAGACGATGGAAGGTAACTGATTCCCGTAGTAATCGACATCGGTACGATCATACTGCGACCAATCCGAGTCTAGAATAACAGTGAAGTCTACTATATCTTCTACCAGCACTGGGCACCATGAAAAACACCATACTCTCATAGAATGACTTACCTGTTTACTTGCTTAACGAATCCAACGAATAAGTTATTAATATTACGGTCTGCAGCCCGCAATACTGATAACTTACAGTCGTCTAGGTAAGTAAGCAACAACTCTTGATGGTGCAATATCTCTATCTTACCCCCCATGGAGAAATACATATACTCGCCTCGATCGTGCTAATTCACTACTTTCTTTGGCAACATCGTCAATAACATAAAATTTCTGCATCATAATCCATCGAAACTCTAGCAAGTGACTAAAATGTTTAGCGTACCCTTAATCAAGTTCGAATGATCCTGAGCATCACGTAGTGATACGTGGTTAACACGTCCTTGGGGTTGCTGTCTTCTTCTAACTCTGTTGGCGTCAACTTCTCGTCCTTGAGAATTACGCCCCTGACCTGAACATAGGTATAACACTTACCATTACCTCTTCGACGTACTCCAAAACGTCAATCGTTGCACATATGACACAAAGGTGAATTTCCACTATCAGAATTCCCCTGTATCAAATCTGTGAACTCCAGTTCTTACGATCTAGATATGCTGGGATATGAATCTCTAATAGAATGACCATTAAAAATTCTATCAGTCTGCAATCACCTCGGGCTTCTACCCGTAAGTTTCCTATTCTCATTAGGATGCTAATTCTGCGTCCAAAAGCCAAACAGTGGTCTCTATCCACTTATCATCGGTAAAACTCCCCTGGCTCTACATCAGCCTAAAGTATTCTCAATCTAATTGAGCCAACGCTCAAAACCCTTATGGCCATCATTACCCCTAAAGGTAAGCAACTTTAGATTATACTCTGACTCCAAAGAGTTCGCTGGGAAGGTGAATTACAGACTGATCAATACTAACGATAGTTTCCCCCCAACTGAGCTATATAGGGAAACTAAGTTCATCTGAACGATATGGCTCTCTACGAGGCGGCATAGTTCTGACATAAGACATCAAGTCATTAGAAAGAACACAAAATATGCAAGACTGCAAACTAGGCTCTGATACCAAGTTGACACACCCGTACCCGAAAGTAGGGCATGCTGGCCGTCACGTGAGTGTGACGTAACCATGTGCGCTGTGCGGACATCAAATCATTAGAAAGAACACAAAATATGCAAGACTGCAAACTAGGCTCTGATACCAAGTTGACACACCCGTACCCGAAAGTAGGGCATGCTGGCCGTCACGTGAGTGTGACGTAACCATGTGCGCTGTGCGGAAGCTAAGATCGATAACGTAGTACGGATTAATTAAAACCGAAGTCTAGCAACCAAAATAAGAATGTGTGCTAGAATACTTCAATACTTATACATATTCAGAGCGTACTAGGTCGAGTGCAGTCAAGCATGTTTAACAAGGTTCAATTACACCAACGGTGCCCTACATATAACAGATCTGTCAGAAATGCCGGAGAATCCTCGCTAGCCAAACCCGTACCTCAAGCAATCTAGAACCTGGAGGGGCGAAAAACAAAGGGAGTGGGTCAGCAAAAACAAATCCTTTTCAAATCATTCTTTTCTCAAAATTCTAGCCCCTCTCCGTAAAACCTGTATAATTCCCAGAAAATAATACATACATATATATATATCTCATCTTTCTCAGCATAAAACGTTTTAAAAGTATTTCAAATATATGATGTGCAATGCATTTCAAGGCCATCTGAATCTCATAAACAATGCCATACTATGCATTATCATATTCATTTCGCTATCATATATCATCTCAGCCCTCGGCTGTAATTTAGCTCATAACATCACTCTATCTCATCATCATATATATATACACTGCACATACATCAATATCATCATCATATCATCATTATCAGCGCTGTATCAATAATAAATGCTCTAGTGCTACAATCACGTGAAGACTATGCGTATGAACGCGGGTCACCTACATGTCGTACCCACTCAAAAGTGGTCTATACGACAAGACTGTGCACCTAACTTGGATCCAAGGCGAGCATGCGGTGCGGGAGGTGAACGACACGTGAAAGACTATGCCCCTATCTCTGGGCGTGAGCACTAACAATATGTGCAGGTCTATGAGCTAACAATTCATGATATCTGATCATGTCACATCATATCTCATCACTTACATCATATAATTCATCATATCTCATGATCGTTATCAGCATAATATCTCAATTGTATCTCCATCACATTTCAATTATATCTCAAACATATCTCAACTATATCTCAATCACATTTCATACGTATATCAAATGTATTTCAAATGTATTTCATACGTATATCAATCGTTATTCGTTCTCAACTATGCATGTACCTACCTGGTACTTACCTGGCGTCCTCGGCACCAACATATGCATGAAATGTATAGTTAAATACTCATGCATCAAAATCAAGTCATTTGCATAGTTTAAAAACGTACTTTGCATTTAAAATGTGATTCTGGGAAATCATTAAATATAAATAGGTTATACGGAAAATAATACTGCCCACTCACAGATACGTAGTCGAGACGAAGCCTCCTAACTTGGCTCAATCACATACGTCCTCGGAATACGTTTCCCTATACGTGAAATTTCTAATTAACTTAGTTTAACAACACATAAACGAAAACGTAAATAAAATCTTCATAGATTGTCCAAATATAGAGTTTAAATATATGAAATCGATCTACTCGACGTCACGAACGTCGTAGTATTTTTAGAAAAAAATTTGGAGGCCCCACGCGCCCTCACGCGCCAGGACAAGGCACGGCTACCCACCACCCACGCGCACCGCGCGTGTATCCCACGCGCCATCAACCTTGGGTCGCCGGAGCTCTCGCCGGACTGAGTTTTCCGGTGGCCGGAAAACTGGGAAATTTTCCAAGCTTCGTATCTTGTTCATTTTTCATCCTTTTTGTCCCATTTTTCTTCCTATGTGCTCCAAATTAAGTGTAGAACATGAATATACCTTCAAAAACGTCGAAAACCAACGAGATTCTCGTCGGGAAATCTCCAAAAACCGGCCAAGCTCGATCCACGTGATCCCGACGTCAAAGCTTGTCAAACGAACGTCTCCGAGCATCTAGAGGACCCAACAAACACTCCTGTGATCTCCGATTCTCCTAAAACGCATCGTATGAAAAGTTGATGAATAGTGCCAAATATAAACCTTGAGTTTTGGACGTGAAATCGTACGAAATCTTACCTGAAAATGGTACCACTGAGTTCGTATGGACCTCAGGAGTCGAATGGGGGTGTTGGTTGCTTCGATCCGTGAAGATTTGGTGGTTTGGTGGTTCGTCCGTACAATTTTTGGCGAGGGAGAGAGAGTGTTCGTGAGAGAGGAGAGATAAAGTGAGGTCTGAGAGTAAGGAGAGAGACACGGGAGAGAGAGAAGAAATTGTGTGTGTGTGGTCCTAAAATCTCCACACCTGCACACGCACATAACCCCGAAGGGGTAATTCCGTCATTTTACAATTAATAATTAATTATATCGGGACGGGTCGTCACATAATCCATTTATTGGATTTCATTACATTCCCAATGCCACCTTTTTTTTGAAGAAAAAAGGAGGCAAAATGAAAATGATAAGACAAGTTGAAAAGGAAACAAAAAAGAGAGGGAATTAGGGAAAGATGGGTAGGCTACTGGAGGAAAAAGTGAAAATTATAAGAAAAGTTGAAAATGAAACAAAAAAAAGAGAGGGAAAAATTAAAATTAATAGAAGTGGTGAGAAATTTTTTTTTTCTTCAAGTTATTAACTTTTTATCACACATATGACATATCCCACTATTTTTATAATAACACGTGACGTGATGTACTACTCCGTGTACCGCTTAATTATACGTACAAAATAAATAGATTTAAATCTACTTAATATATATATATATACACACACACACACACACACCATATATACCATTGAACTTGATGAGATACGAATTCTCCGAAACTAATTTCAACGATCCCAACCGTCAAACTTGTTTGTATATGCTTCGAGATCACATTAGCAAAAAATCGCAAAAAACAAAAATTTAGAGATCAAGTAACAGGACAAAACTTTTCGACGGTTATAAACGAAAATCACGATTTAACGGTTATTTTAACTCCGATTTTGATGATTTTTTACAGCAACACTCCTTGACCCTATATGAATACAATGAATGAATTCGATCTTCAATTTAAAATATTTACACAAGTGGATACCACAAAATCTTATATTATAATTAATGAAAGTATAAATAAACTCTTAAGTGTTAGTGAATCTATCGTTTTAATGGGATACGAATTCTCCGAAACTAATTTCAACGATCCCAACAGTCAAACTTGTTTGTATATGGTTCGAGATCACATCAGCAAAAAATCACAAAAAATAAACATTCAGAGATCAAGTAACGGGTCAAAACTTTTCGATGGTTATAAACGAAAAATCACAATTTAACGGTTATTTTAACTCCGATTTTGATGATTTTTTACCGCCACACTCCTTGACCCTATATGAATACAATGAATGAATTCAATCTTCAATTTAAAATATTTACACAAGTGGATACCGCAAAATCTTATGTTATACTTAATAAAAGTATAAATAAATTCTAAGTGTTAGTGAATCTATCGTTTTAATGGGATACGAATTCTCCGAAATTAATTTCAACGATCCCAACCGTCAAACTTTTTTGTATATGCTTCGAGATCACATTAGCAAAAAATCACAAAAAAAAAACATTTAGAGATCAAGTAATGGGACAAAGCTTTTTGACAGATATAAACGAAAAATCACGATTTAACGATTATTTTAGCTCCGATTTTGATGATTTTTTACAGCCACACTCCTTGACCCTATATGAATACAATGAATGAATTCGATCTTAACTTTAAAATATTTGCATAAGTGGATACCACAAAATCTTATGTTATATATAAATAAACTCTAAGTGTTAGTGAATCTATCGTTTTCATGGGATACGAATTGTCCAAAACTAATTTCAACGATCCCAACCGTCAAACTTGTTTGTATATGCTTTGAGAGCACATCAGCAAAAAAACACAAAAAACAAACATTCAAAGATCAAGTAACGGGACAAAAAATTTCAACGGTTATTTTAACTTCGATTTTAATGATTTTTTACAACTACACTCCTTGACCCTATAAAATATTTACACAAGTGGATACCACAAATCTTATATTATATTTAATGAAAGTATAAATAAACTCTAAATGTTAGTGAATCTATCGTTTTAATGGTATACGAATTCTCTGAAACTAATTTCAATGATCCTAATCGTCAAACTTGTTTGTATATGCGTCAAGATCACATCAGCAAAAAATCACAAAAAACAAACATTCAGCGATCAAGTAACGGGACAAAACTTTTTTACGGTTATAAACGAAAAATCACAATTTAACGGTTCCGATTTTGACGATTTTTTTACAGCTACACTCCTTGACCCTATATGAATACAATGAATGAATTCGATCTTCAATTTAAAATATTTACACAAGTGAATAACACAAAATCTTATATTATACTTAATGAAAGTATAAATAAACTTTAAGTGTTAGTGAATCTATCGTTTTAATGAAATATAAATTCTCCAAAACTAATTTCAACGATCCTAAACGTGAAACTTGTTTGTATATGCTTCGAGATCACATCAGCAAAAAAATCACAAAAAAAAAACATTCAGAGATCAAGTAACAGGACAAAGCTTTTCGACGGTTATACATGAAAAATCACGATTTAACTATTATTTTAACTCCGATTTTGATGATTTTTTACAGCTACACTCCTTGACCCTATATGAATACAATGAATGAATTCGATCGTCTATTTAAAATAACTGTTGAAGTTGAAGGCAATAGATCAAGCCAAAGTTCCAATAAAATTTCATGATGATCGATGTAAATTGAAGATTTTGTAAATTGAGGTTTAAACTTTTGAGAAAGACTTACAACCATGAAAACAAAAACTCTTTCATTTTGCATATCCTTGCACATTTAATATTTGTAGTATATGAGTAGTGTATGTATTATTTTTTTATTAGACTCTTATTTTCAAGTGTAGATATAGTATTTAAACGACAAATATTTTAATGTTTTGAAGTAATATTTATGTGGCAATGTGTGGTATGTGCAAATTTAAAAAAATATATATTTTTCTTAACGGGTCGGGTCACTGTACCTGTTGGGTAAAGTGACTCGACCTGTTAAGGACCCGTTAAGATAACAGGTGTGACACGACACGAGACGACCCGTTAAGATAACAGGTGTTACACTAAAACGACACAAACAAGACAGACACGACCGGTTTGCCAAGCCTAACTCAGAGTGAAGTTCATTTCGCTTTCAAATGTCATCTCCATGCTTTTCTTTGGTCATTCTCAGGCACGTGTCACCCTCAAATGCACCAATACTGTGGCAACTAGTTGGCCTTTTATTCAAGGCCTTAGTTGAAGTTTGTACCAATTTCTAATATTATAATAAAACCGTTATCTTTTCGTTCGAAAAAACAGTCTTTCATGGTTATACACGTGTAAAATGTCTTGTCCCGAACATCACATTTCCATTCTACTATTAACTTAATTTGCACCTTCGTCTGGATTCATAGTTTCACTTAAGGACCGTATCGCCGACTCATGTTATAACCCCTGAAATGATATATCCCATGTTACAAAGGCATGAAGAGCATAATAGTGGCTAGAGAAAAAGCATTTGCCTCTACCATTCTAGAGCTCTGAGCTCCTGATGCAAAATTAACAAAATCAAAATTGCTAATAAAAAAGTGCACATAGGACAAAAATCTCTGTTCCTTTTTCCCTTTCTATACACCTTTTTCCTTTGTTTTTTACTGGAAATTCTCACGAGTGAACAGTTAATATTTAACTAATTGAGATTTAGTTAAATCTCAACCGTTAATGTGCAGGTAAGCAAAGCTCTGTTTTTAACATCCTTGTTCTAACCCCTAATCTACACCCCCTGGTATATTCCAAAAGCTTTCTTCAATATTGTATACACGGCAGACAAAAGCAAAACCATTACAACCTTCTTTGACGCCAACAGCCTCAGATTCACCCTCAATCCATGTTTCCCCATCAGCTTCACCACTGCCACTCCCAACATCACAAGCCAAGAACCTACTGCACCCAACACTGCCTTCATTGTATCCGTCAGTCCAAAGACATTGCCCACAACATCGCTCGACACTTCCACATATGAAGGGTCAGCTTGGCTGCTCTCTGACTGGTTTAGTCCAAGACGCTCATTTATCCAACCGGAAAACTCAATAAGTAATCTCGCCATCCAAGCAACCTCATCATCAGAGATGGGGCGCTTCATCCAGTCACCCTTGTATTTGACATCAGCCAGAGTGTGGTTGCCAACTCTCCTGGGCTTGAATATTTCATCACGGGGTTGCGGAGGCTGTTTTAGTTCAGGAGAAAATGACAGTACCTTTACAGTATGCCCACCAAATAGACAGCTCACCTGAGCTTTCAAAGAGTCTATGCACTGAAGGTTGTGCGCACCATTATCACCAGAAACAGCTAGCAACTCAGCTTCTGCACGTAATATGAACAACTGCAATCACAAAATCGCAAAAATTGGATGAGATCTTGTCACGTAAACAGATGTATTTAATTTAGTAAATATACACAAATAGAGAACAATAAAAATAATAATAATAAATACCTGAAGCAACTGTTGCCCACCATCTTCTCCATCACTGAACAATCGTAAATCTTTATTCCAAATCTCATGCAAGAAAGACCCATCTGCATCACTCTCAGATAAGCCATCCTCCCAGTCCTAGGGATACCAATAGATCATACACAGAAAATGAGTCAAACACTAATTCAAACAGTTAGGCAATCAAAATTCTAATGCAACACATTAGACGAGAGAAGTAAACCTACCTGGAGCTGTTCGCGAATTGGAGTAACAAATCTATATAAGCTATTAAGCACCGATTTTCCTGATCCTGCTTGTTTGGAATGAAAAGCAGTATCCACCATCTTTATAAGGTCCATGAGTTCTTTGGATGATGTCAATATAGTTAGGATCTGTACAGAAATGAAGAATAATCAGAAACAAAAATATTCTTCATATTTATTTTTGACAGATAAAATATTAGTAATGCATAGGAAGTTGGCCAAGGATCTGTACGAATTATCATCAGATTATTCTCAATTAAATTTTAAAATGTAGTACTAGTTTTCAGTAAACATGTTGATATGACCAAAATTTCCTCTTACTGAAGTTTTAATATCCCGAACTCTGAAACAATGCACACTGTATGATCTTCAATTCTCAAGAATCACAAATTTGTTCATATGAGGAATGCATCTTGACAGCCCAAAGCTCAAAAAAACCCTAATAAAGACCTAGCCAAGTTGGAAAGTTTGAAATTCCAATAGAAATGAACAATAGTTTGATATGAGTCACTTCTATACTTCCAACTATAAAGCGTAGAAGAAAAAAAAATCACCATCATTAAACACCTTATCGGTCACTAAAATTAGCATTCACAGTAACTTAGAGCTCAACAAATTGATCCTGGTACCGACGGAGGTTACAGTCCACTGAAAATCATCAGATATTCCTCCACCCCAGTGGTGGAAACATAATACTGTTCTAAACTTATGATTAATGAGCTTATCATGTAACTACATTCATCCAAGGCAACCAGACAGTTTAAATTCAAGATTGAGCACAATGATACGTCTCTAGAATCATAATCACCAGGAGAAGAAACTCAATCTTAACAAAGGTAACTAGATTAGAAAGAGAAATGATTAAGAATCTGACCTTCAATACCATCTGGACAATTATTTCTGGATCAGTGTGAAGAAACTTGTGGGCAAACCCAATGAAATGCATAACCAAGGAACTGTAATACAAGTAGTTGGCCAACACATAACCCTGCCAAGAAGTTGTAAAGCAACAGTCTTGAGGCTGCGGGCTATCCTTTCTCCCGTTCTTAGTTGATCCGTCAAAAATAGCATCAAGATCTGAAAAGTCATCCAAACTAATATCCCAAGGTTCAATATAGGTAATCCAAACCGAAAACACCTCTGATATATTTTTAATCGAAGTCCCCACTGGACAAAACAAGAATGTCCTCAATATAAACCGGTACAGCGGCCTCTGTATCAGCAAGTTCCAAGATCCGATACCTGGTGAAACCGCCACTACATCCCTCAACTTGAAGGCATCAAATGAACCCGGCACTCTCCACCTCGGACTCCCATAGTTTTCCATATTCTCATTTCCATCTCTATGCACGACCAAACCCAAATTCAAGTACTTCACAAACAACTTCACCACCTCTCCTAACCCAGGGTTTGGTGGGGTCTCGCCCAAAACTGATCGGAATGGGAATGAAACACCAGATGACTCACACAGACTAAGAGGTAGCGGTGAAAAATCATTATCAACCAACCAAAAGTTCACCAAAGCATTAACAAAAAACTCTGCCTGAGCTATGACCGAGCTATCATATCCCGATGAGTAATGCAAAAGCGAACTACGGTGTGGCAGTTGCTGATTCAAATCAGTTACACCAACAAAAGCACGAAGATATGCATACAAAAGCCTAATATATAAGTTGCATTCAATTTTAACCTCCGCCCCGCGCCTAGCGCTTGAAAAACCAGAAATTGATGAAACCCAATTCTCAAATTTAAACCTTTTGTTCCTTTTTATAGAAACAACATCACAATTTTCGCCATTTCCCCGACAAACAGGGTAATAAGCGAACCAAAACATGTAATATTCAAAGACATTGAGCTGAAGTTGATAGAAATTGGGTTCAATTGAGTCTTCCTTAACCCTATTTTTGAAAATTGGGGCTAAATCGGATAATACCCGGCTATCATTTTCCGAGGAGAGCATGAACCGGACCCATTCCGGCAACCGTTCAATAGGGAACACGTATTTGACGAGGGAGAGGCGATCAACGGCGGATATTGCGTTGAAGAGGAGGCTGTTGGGGGCGAGGAGGGCGATGAGCCTGTTGGCTAAATCCACCTCGTTGGACGCGAGGACGGTATCAATCCAGCCGTTGGGTGAGGAGGAAGGGGAGGAGGACGAGGGTTGTTGCTGTGAAGCTGGTTGTGGCGGAGGCGGCGGTGACGACGTTGCATCCTCGAAGCCGAAGAGCTTGCAGATGAGGGTTGGGAAAGTGAGGGAGAAGAAGTGGCGGGATTGGTCAGGTGAGAGGGAGTGCAGGAAAGACTCGATGGATGCGCAGGTGGAGGAGATCTGGTGCGGGGCGGAGGAGGCGAGGATGGTGCAAGCGAGGTCTTGGGATTTGGAATGGGAATCGACGGCGTACGAGTGCGGGAGCATGTTAAGGTTTGGAGGGTTTGGCTTTTTTCAATGGCCGCTAGGGTTTTTGCAGGGGAAGAGAGAGAGAGAGAGAGAGAGAGAGAGAGAGAGAGAGGTTTTGAAAGTTTTTGAAAGTTTTCAAATGAGAGGAGGAAAGGGAAAGCTGTGGCGCGTTTTAATGGGGGAATGGAGGGACGGGGTACGTAGCGCTAAATTCAGAGTCTACGAGTGTGACGTTGGGAAAGGGATCCAGAGTCCTAATTCCCCAAATGAGGAAATTTATACTATTAAAATTTGATCTAACGGCTATAAATAAAGAGTTACTTTAAAAATTATAATAACTTTAGTCGTTAAATTAAATTTCAATAGCACGGATTTCCTGATTTGGTGGATTAGGAAGAAGGAATCCAATGAGGATCCCTTTTCGTGGTTTCAGGGTCCACTCAAATGCTTCGGTTCATTACGAAACGTTTTTCAATTTTGTGCAGTTCTGCTTAAATTTATTACTAGAACCGTACGGTTTGGTATACACCAGTTCCGATTGGATTGTTGCCGGTTTGTGGTTCTGAATACTAAATTATTTGAACACCAAATCATTATGCATTCAAGTACATCTTCTAAAACTGATTATATAAAGTTGCATACAACACACATCATTTTTAATGCTAAGGTTTCGTTAGTGGCACCAAGTCAACAAAAATAGACAATTTAAAGAAATATGCATTGGTCAGTCAACTTCAGTTTTCTTCGTTGCATCCTCCATAGCCACTCCATTAAATTTCTTCTAAGATTCCTAGTTTTCTATGCATCTTTGTTGGTATTCCGATCATGTAGGGCCTACGGGTTGAGGGTAAATCCCACCCAATGTCCAACCCTACCCTTTAATTCTTGGCAAAAATAATAGATGCTCTTATTGATTACCAACATATGGTAGCTTTAAGAGGTACTATTACAATTTAGGCCGCACATCACTCAACACGAGCTAACCTCACAAGAATATAGTAGTAAGACAAGAAAACAAGAGTAAATTTTAATTCAGCCCAAGAGAAAATGGAAAACCAGTATAACTTAACCATATTTCTAATCTCAAATATGAGAAAAGATAGAGAAAATACCAAGAAGGGAGGACGAAGGATGAAGAGTTGTTAGCTGTTACAGAGAAAGGATGAAGAGGGCCATCGCAGAGAGCTGAGGTTGTGGGCTGCCTAAGGAATCGCTGATATTTTTGGATGAGAGGCTGTGAGTGAGGTGGTTGGCTGAGTGAAAAAAGAATGAAGGTGTAAAAGTGTGAAATGGGGGATGTGAGGCCATGAGTGAGGTGGGTGAGCCCTAATTGGGATGGGATCCACTGCTTTGCAACTTGGTGAAACTAATTTTTCAACCTATTAATATTATATCATGACATGTGTGTATATATATAAATAGTTAATTTATTATTAATAAAATGGTTTGGTTCGGTTTCAGTCAATTCTTATTAATTTGAAATCAGAACCGGAATCAATTTTGAACCGGTCCGATTAGGTTTTTAACTCAAATTTGACTTTTCCAATAAACATTTTTCGGGTTTTTTTTATACGGTTCGATGCGGTTTTGCGGTTTTTATGCCCACCCTTATTTACAGAGAAAATTTGTTTGGGTCAGAAATGGGGAAAATTTGTTTAGGTCAGAAATGGGGCAGGCTCTACAGATTTGGACGTGAGATGCCAATGAATTTTCTCAAAAATAATGCTAAAAAGATCAAATTTTAAAACTGAGTTTACAAATTAAATGGTGTGTTCCTAATTAAAAATAAACACATTAATCAATACTTAAATAATAAACTAAATTTTCAAATGATTTTTTTTTTCTTCGTCTTTTTATCTTTGTTCTAGGTGAGTCTAATTTAATTTATAGAAGGAATAAAGAAATGCAACTTTTTATTTTATATTTTATTTTGATGTAACGATATATTTATATGAGAGCTATTATTAACACTCCTAAAATCTCAATTCACACTTTGTCTATATTTTATATTTTTCTTTTTTAATTCTTTTGATGTGATTTCTAATTTTGCCCTTAATGTTTTTAATGTGCCTAGAATTTTGAAAACCTCATTAAGTATAGTTTGATGACTTAAGTAAAATATTGTGAATGCTTAGAGTATCTCTAACGGAGATGTTAAATTTAGATTGTCAAATTTCAATTGAGAGTTGACATGGTACTTTGAATGCAGATGTTGAATTTTCATTTTTCCAAATGATGAGTCAAATTATTTTATTATTATATATTCTGATCCTACTCGGAAAAGGATTTTGCAAGGATCCTTTTTTTGGGAATTCCGTGATCGTGACCGCTCATCGTATATCGTGCGGTTAGATATCGTTTTAAATTTAAAATTTAAAATTAAATATAAATAATACCTAACAAAAAGAATTTGATGTTACGTCAAAACAAACACCTAGGATGGGAAGCGTCAAATCCACATCAACTAAAACTCATCAGTTGGAAAAAAATTGTTATCTTTTTTTCCTATTTGACACTTTTGGCATTTTCTTTGGAGATGGTCTTAGATTTTGAGCATGTTTTTCTTTTCTTGAAAGCCTCACTAATCTTTCATTTGAAATGGATTTAGGTTACGAAAAAAAATTGCAGGGATTTCTTGTAGAATTTTTTTTTTCCTGGATTTCCTACAGTAAGAAAAAATTTGATACAAAATAAACTAGGAACAATGACCCCAGATTTGAATTTCCACAGAAGAACCGTAAGTTGAATACAATAATATAACCCAAAACACAAAAGAGCGAACAATTTCCAAAATTTGAACGCCATTACTAGAATCTCAAACAAATCCATGAAAAAGTCAAAGGGAAACAAAATAAGATAAAATATAAAATCCAAATCAGCAGCCAACGATCCAATTGAATAAATAAATAAATCCAAAAGGCTGAAGCATGTTCCCATTTGCATGATATCAAACTTTAATCTTCAATTGCCTCCACATCTCAAATCAAGCACACAAATATGTATCAGCACAGTGCATAACTTGTATATCATAATGCCAAAACAGTTAAAAAAAACATATGTAAATACGTCCTATATTACAAGTACATATCCAAACTCACATTAAAATACTAATGATAAAAAGTGCAGTTATTTGCAAACTTTAGTTGTTACACATACAAGAAAAATTTCAGTTAAGGGAAACACAATTAATTTCAAGTCCCAACCAATATGAACCTGATTTAAAGAGTAATTAGAAAAAATGAACTTACAATTATGTCTATGTTCTGCAATCATAGCACATAAATGTTGCAGCTCTACCGTTGAGTTTGCATGTACGAAGGTTATGGCCAACACTATTAGAAATGCTACATTTTTGGGAGTTCTCAACTATCTCAAACAATGAAGACGCAGGCTGCGTGGAGTTAGTTTCCTTTCTCTTCTTCGACTTTGATGGATGACTTTTATGAGCTTGAATAATAGGCTTAAGAACTAAGGGAAAAGAAGCATCAAGAAATTGAGAGCTGCCTTTGATATCTTCTTTTTCATAAAGGGGTATTTTTTTTATACTTCGATTTAAACATTTGACAGAAGATTACTTATTTCATCTCTATGACCATCCAAGTTAACATCACAAACATTACTAGACGATCTTGTATCAATCCTCCATTGCTCATGTACATCCTTCAATTGCAATTCCCTTCAAGGTCCATTGTTTTTTTTTTATTTTTTTTAATGGCCATACATTGAGATAAAACATCAGTGGATTTTGCTAATTCCATATTGCTTATGTAACTCATCCAATGGAAACATAGATACATGAGTAAGTTCTTTAAAGAAGGGTATTCGAATACTATATGACACGAGTCTTATCACATAAAGTGTCGAACTTTGATTTCTTGAAATTAATTTTCAATAGCAAGACAAATCTTTTCTTGCATCCCACGAAGGCCACCAATTGAAACTTGAAGATACTTCTTTAACATTGCATGTGCACTTTCTACTTTTGAACTAAGAAGATTACCAAAGTGCAAAACCTGCTTAGTCCATGCACTTACAAAATTTTCTTTGAAAGGCAGCCGTGTAGTTATAATATATTGAAGAACAACTTGTACTTGTCTTTGTATTTTACTTCAAAAGGATTCCAATCTTCATTGAATGATGATTCATCAGGAGACTGTATTAAACTAGTCCAAGTGGATATCAAAGTAACCCATTCATCTTCTTTTTCAAAATGAAACTTACAATTTGTAAGAATATTTTCTCAATATGCCATACACATAAAATATTTGTAGTTCTTGGGAAAGACACTTTCTATAGCTTCATCACCGCCAATTCCCTATCTAATATAATTGCCACTAGATGATTATAATTCCCAGGAGTTTACGAGCCCATACATAGATCATCTTCCTCCTCCTTTTGCATAAAGGCAAAACAAGAATAAAATTATGTGTTGAAACTTGAGAACCCAGTGATATCCAACAATGACATCTTGTACTTATAAGTCTTATAGGTGCAATCCATCACAAAAACATTTGAGTAGCTCTTAGTCAGTGCAATTGAAATGAGATGGGCAAAGAACAAATGAGTCAAATGACCATTCTGATCATACTCAATGTCATATGTGAAACCACCTTGACCAAGCTTGTCCAAGAAGGCTTGAACAACCGTACTTCCTTCTAAACTCTACTTCATAATCTTATACCTGTCATTATTGACACCTTATGAAATTGCTTGAAGATTATGATTATTTTGACGAAGTGAAGAAAGAATTTGGCGAGGTATACCAACCATAGTCATTTCTTTAATAATGCTCAAGATTTCATTTTTTGAAAACCAATGACAATAAGGATGCCCATATATGTCAATTGAAGGATCATCTTTTTATGGCCACCTTCCAAAATTGGAAATCACATTAAAAAAAATTAAAATAGATAAATTAAAAATATAGATTGAGTGTGGATTGAGATGAGTGCCAATAATAGCTCCTTATTTATATTTTAATTTATAGAAAGAATAAAGAAATGTCCAGATTTTATTCATGGCGCAATGTCTGTCTTTCGCAACGTTCTTGCCGTCAATTGGGAAAAAAAATCAGGACAACAACATGATTGGCTTCACATCTTCCGGCAATAGGTGTCGAATACCCACAGGAAGTAGGCGTTGCATAAACACATGGCAGTCATAGCTTTTTAGTCCAGCAAATTTACCCTAGTCAACATTCATGCAACGTGCAATATTAAAAGTATACCCATCGTGAAACTTTACATACGATACAAACTTTAAAAACTTTTTTTTGTCATTCGGTTTCATGAAAAAAAATGCAAGATCCCTTATGGCTTTATTACTGTCCCTATTCATCCATAAACCCCTCCGTATGCCTATTGTTTCCAAATCAAGACGAGCTTTGATCATGTCTTTTGTTTGCCCTCGATATCTAGAATTGTGCCCACCAATGTGTTAAATACAATTTTCTCAACATGCATAACGTCGAGGTTGTGTCTCAATTTTAGTTTTGACCAATACGAGAGTTCAACAAACATAGGCTTGTGTGTCCATTTCATATGTGTAGAAGGTCTGGTCCTACTCACTGTTTTCCCAAATGAAGCAAAATCCAAATAGTTAAGTTATTCCAAAATCTAATTACTAGACCATTATTTAGGTCTGAGGCGATGCTTTGTTTTTCTGTCAAACTCTTTACCTTTTCCCACCACTCATGGTCCCATGACAACCATCTCTGATGACCAAGGTAACAAAATTTTTCGGCGTGCCAACCAAATGTTACATTATCCTTGTATACAGGGCATGCCATATAACCCTTAGTGTTCCACCTGGAAACCATTGCATATGCGAGAAAATCGTTCACAGTCCACATAACTGCTGCCCGCAAAGTGAACATCTTCCCAGTGCACTTATTGTATGTGCTTACACCGTTTGTCCATAAATTCTTTAGCTCATCAACCAACGGCCTTAAGTAAACATCGATTGACCTACCAAGATCCTCAGTTATCAAAAGAGTCATCATCATGTATATTTTTTTCATGCATTTCTAAGGCAGCAAATTATATGGGAATACAAAAATTGGCTAAGTACTGTGGTGTTGGTTTAGAACCCCGAACAGATTGAATCCATCAGTGGCAAGTCCCAATCTAACATTTCGAGGATTAGCAACAAACTCAAGGAACATTTGATTGAACTTTTTCCATGCCTTCCCATATGTAGGATGCCTCATCATATCATCGTCTACCTAATTTTCCTTATGCCATTTCATGTCGGTGGCAGTATGCGTCGACATATACAATCGCTACAACCAAGGTTTCAGGGGCAGATAACGCATGACTTTTGTGGGATCTTAGTCGTTCTATTCTGAGATGTCATTTTGAACCCCGACTCATTGCATACAGAGCATTTATCCAATGCTTTATTCTTTTTGTAAAATAAAATACAATTATTTTTGCAAGCATGGATTTTCCATAACCTAATTCAAGATCATTCAACACCATTTGCATATGTCTATAGTCTTTCGGCAAACAATTGTCCCTTGGAAGCATTTTCTTGAAAACCCGAAAAAGGTAATCGAAATACTGGTTCGACATGCGATACTTTATTTTTCTGTGCATTAGTTCCACAAAGGCCATGAGAACCGAAAAACTCTTGCACCCCGGGTATAACTCTTGGTTGGCATTTTTAAATAGTTTTTCATATTGTTCGAACGCTGCACTGTCCATTGGTGTAGGCACGTCATATTCACCTTCCTGATTGGTGTTTATTGATGCAAATGGAAAAGAATCATTTATAATATCTATGACTTGTTCATTAGGATCCAAAATAGGTTCAACATTGTCCACTCTCGTGGCGTTTAAAGACAAAGCATTGTCTAATTGTTTCTCATGATGGTTCCAAGTATTATAGGTCTCAATCATTCCATTCCTTACTAAATGAAATCGAACAATTTCAAAAGTCTCCCTTAACATGTTGTTACACCTCTTACAAGGACACTAGATTCTAGTTGGACCTGGGTTGTGTGAACGTGCAAAGTCAATAAAATCCTCGATTACATCCAAGTATTCGTCTACGCATCTATTTAGGTTCTGTATCCACGTCTTGTCCATAATTCCCTCAACCACAATAATAGTACAACAATCACAACAACTTCATACAAATGATGGTGTCACCTTATGCCTCTGATAAGGGCCCTATCCCATTCAGGAATGCATTGTTATGTCACGTAATTTACGGCTACATCATATTAGATATCGATGTGGATGAATTTCGGCAGCACTTCGGTACAGGTCTTCAAATGGACGACGTAGATATGAAATACCTATGAGCCACCTTAAGAACGTACAGAAATGACACTGAAATCTCCACAACCAAAACCTAATCCTTCAACCATAAACTATGCGCTATAATTGTGCATTCCTAAACTGTCCAAATAATGGGACAATTCAAGAATCAATTAGACTGCAGTCATGCTTTCGCATCCATGCACGAAATCCAACTAATCCTCGAACGTGAAACTAAGTTTTACTATAAAACAAAACAAGTACGAAGTTAATTACAATTAACTTTGTACATCACAACACATAATTGTACTTTACGTACAAATTTAACAACATAATATAAATAAAATTTCACAACACAATATAAACATAACAACATAAGTTTAACATAATTTAATTAATTTTATTTTAAAAAAATAAAACAAAGAAAATACCTTCTCAATCGTTCTCCACCAATCGCTAATCACACACAATATCCCTATAAACAAAAAAAATCATGGCGTTATATGAATTTACATTAATACTTTTACCCTAACAAAAAAAAAACGCTTACTAGACACACCGAGATAGCCTGATCAACCTAGAAAAGAAGATGGAGAGAGTATTAGATGATGAAATTGACAGAAAATGAAAATGACGGATGTCGGATTGAAGAAAAACAAAGGGGATGAGTGCAGATGCTAAGTTTGTAGTTTTACTGCAGTTTGCCTCTGTATAGCTTAATCCAGATTATAAAGTTAACTTTTGGAAGATTGATTTTGCGTGACTGATAGGAGCATATTTATGCACCTTAGTTAGCTAGTTCTTATGCATTTATGTTATGTTTCTTACTTAATTTAGTGTTTAAAGTCATTTTTCGTGTGTTTGTAGGTTTATATGTCAAAGTATGCAAAAAGAAGCAATTTGGAGCATTCTAGAGCAATTTTGGGCCAAGATTGGATAGTGCAAACATGGAGGCTTGAGGATGGACGAATTTGATGCAAAGAAGCCCAAGAATTTGATGCAAAGAAGCCCAAAAATCTATTGCAATGGGCCTAAAAAAATGATGTAATGCTTAGCTCACCATGACATGTGAGTGGATGATGCAATGCTTAGCTCATCATGACATTTGAGTGGATGATGCAATGCTTAACTCACCATGACATGTGAGTGGATGATGCAATGCTTAGTTCACCATGACATGTGAAGTGGATGACTCAAAACCTACCACCACCAATAAATCCCACTTATTGCCATGACTTTCCTTTTAATTCCCACCAAAAAATTGAATTAAACAAGTCCATCCTCTCCCTATAAATACCCATGGTAGCAACCTCATTCAAATCATCCAAGAATAAACCATTCTACAAGCCTTTCCTTGCCTCTCCCTACATATCTAAACTTCCCCCATCCATTCCTCCATAAAACCAACTCTTCAACATCATTCAAAGCCTTGTGCCGCAACAAAGAGAAGAAGAGGAAAGTCCTTGGAGGCGCTTGGATCGTTGGAAAGTTTAGGTGTTTTCTTTCTTTTGCTTTTGTTTTTCAATGTTTAATTTAAATTGTTGTTCAATTATGTTAAACATGTGGAACTAATTTCTTTTTAGTTAGAGGTGAATTTGAAACCATGGACATATGTTGGTTATGATTTGATTTACCCCAGTTATGAATTTAATTTCTTTTTAGTTAGAGGTGAATTTGAAACCATGGACATATGTTGGTTATGATTTGATTTACCCCAGTTATGAATTTATGAATGTTGGATGTGGTTTACTTTTCTGTTTTGATTAAGAACTTGTTTATGTATGTGGGTTAAGGGTCGACACTTAATTTGCATGCCTAAACTTGATGCTAGGATATAAGGGAATTTCACCTAATCGTTATGAACTTATATTCATGAGTAGTAAAGATCGCTAGTCACGATTGTGTTAAGTAAATCCTTGGCATAAGTTTCATGCAATTCATAGTAACAAGTGCCTCGTCAATGCTTATGGTTTTCATAGAACTTAATGATTCTTGCTTGTATCTCTATTATGCAATTCATGTAGGGAACTTGTGGGGAATGTTTTGGGTTGTCGTATGCAATCATCCAATCTAATGACTTTAGGAAAATCTGAAAGTTAATTTAAGCGGACCTAATTAATTTGGAGCATTGTCATTCATTCGTTTGTTGAATTCATAACTGGGAATCAAATTATATGCATATGTTCATGTGTGGATAAGGAACCCTCTAACTAGTTTCTCATCATTCTATTTCATTAAATTATATTTTCTTTGAAGTTTATTTATAAGTTTATGTTTTAAATTCAATTTCATCAAAATCAATCCCCCATTTATTTTAAAGTGTTAGATTTGTTAGAAATCAATTTAGTTTGTGTTTTCTAAAGTCTTGAATTATTTTGAGTCTTTTGATTTATTTTAGTTTATTTGTTAGTTTTATTTTGAGTTATTCTAGTTAAGTGTTTTGAGTCTAGTTTAGTGTTTTAAACTTTGTTTTTACGTTTTTAAATTAATTTTACATTGGTTAGCATCCCTAGTTAATCCCCGGTTAGAACGATCCCTACTTACATCATTACTACAATTATCACAAATAGGGTTTAATTTGTGTGTCAAGAAATTCTCACATCAAATTTTGGCGCCGTTGCCGGGGATTAGCGAAATTGCTAATCCCTTGTGTTTTTGCCGTGTGTTTTTAGTGTAATTTACCTAGTTTTCTTATTTTGTTTTGTTTTCTTGGTTTAGGTACTAATGCATGACGCGGAGCTCTCAAACTGTGCATATCTTGGACTTTAACGCCGATTTTGAACGTGATTTGAGAAGAAAGAGGAGGCATCCCGAACCTAGCGAACCTAGCGAACCTAGTGAACCTAGTTCAAGTTCAGAGGACGAATCTGAGTTTGAAGAAGTAAAAGAAGAAGTTATGGCAGCGGACAATCGGACCATTAAAGAGCTTTCGGCCTCGGGGTTGACCAATGCCGCACCATTATGCATTCAATACCCCGCGGCTGCCCTAGGCAAGACTGCTGAGTTCGAGTTGAAGTCAAGCTTGTTGCACCACATTCCAAAATACCATGGGCTGTCCATGGAAGATCCCAACAAACATCTCAAGGAGTTCGAGGTGGTTTGTTCGAGCATGACACCCGTCAATGTCGATGGGAACATTCTGATGATGAAGTCATTTCCATTCTCACTTTTGGAAAAGGCGAAGGATTGGCTTTATGAGTTAGCACCCGGAACGGTTACATCTTGGGATAGTATGAAAAGAGCTTTCTTGGAGAAGTTTTTCCCAACTTCAAGAGTCATCCTCTTGAGGAAACGGATTAGTGGCATCCAACAAAATCAAGGTGAATCGTTTCCTTCTTATTATGAACGTTTT
This sequence comes from Crataegus laevigata, assembly GCA_963580275.1. Taxonomy (NCBI): domain Eukaryota; kingdom Viridiplantae; phylum Streptophyta; class Magnoliopsida; order Rosales; family Rosaceae; genus Crataegus; species Crataegus laevigata. Next base: position 25,305,692 of record OY756950.1, on the reverse strand, counting down.
AAATCACTTGTTGCTTCTTGTCCACAGCATCAAATGAAGGAGGAGCTACTCATTCAATACTTCTACGAAGGACTCATTCCCATGGAACGCCAAATGCTTGATGCCGCGGCAGGAGGTGCATTGGTGGATAAGACTCCGGGGGCTGCAAAAGTTCTAATTGCCAACCGAGCTCATAATGCACAACAATACGAAGGTGTTGGGCAAAGAGACCCCCCACGGCCACAAGTGAATGAGGTAAGTTCTTCGTCCGACATTCAATCCCAATTAACTAACCTTACTTCTATTGTTTCTCAGTTGGCCGAGGGAATGAAGATTCATGGACCAAATGTGTGTGGCGTGTGCTCTATGCAAGGACATGCCAACGATCAATGTCCTCAATTGATTGAGAACGGCGGGTGGGAATCTGCTAATTCCATTGGATTCCAAAATCAAAACCAACCGAGAAATGATCCATATTCAAACACATATAATCCCGGTTGGAGAGACCACCCAAATTTCAAGTGGAGGGAGCCCCAACAACCTCAAAACCAAGGAGGCTTTAGGCAACAACCCCCGGGGTTCTTTACCAAGCCATACGGCCAACCTCAAAACCAACCCCAATCTGCCTCAAACTCTTCAGGTACGTCTCTTGACAATGATACACTCCTTAAGTTACTAACTAAATTGTCTCTTGGGCAGGAAGATCAAGCTAAGGCTATGCAAAACCGAGACAAAAGAGTGGATCATTTGGAGAAACAAATTGGGCAAATGGCCGAGTTTATGGGGCAGTTTCGTGAGCAAGGCAAGTTACCAAGCAATACCGTAGTGAATCCAAAGGGTGGGTTCGAAACCGCAAATGCAATCATGCTAAGGAGTGGAAAAGAAGTAGGGGCAGGTCCTACACCACCAACATTCGGACCTAAAGAGGAGGAAAAGTTGAAATCTGAAGAGGAGACACCAAGTCCACCCACGGCAAAGGTGGGGCAACCTTTGCCGCAAGCATCCATGGCTCTTAAGCCTTCCTATTCATCCCCCCTAGGTAAGATGAGTCCAAGTTTGGTTAATTCTAATTTTATTCCACCCAATGTGCCCTTTCCTAGCAGGTTTTTGCAATCCAAGAAAGAAGAGGAGGAAAAAGATGTTCTAGAGACATTTAGGAAGGTTCAAGTTAACATACCTCTCTTGGATGCAATCAAGCAAATCCCGAAGTACGCCAAGTATTTGAAGAAGCTTTGTACAACAAGAAAACGTTTTCGGGAGAAAGAGGTGGTGCATGTAAGTGAGAATGTCTCTGCGATGTTGCAAAGGAAGCTGCCACCTAAATGCAAGGATCCGGGTAGTTTCACTATCCCTTGTGTAATTGGTAATACTAGGTTCAAATCTGCCATGTTAGACTTAGGTGCATCTATAAATGTTATGCCATATTCCGTTTATGCATCTATGAATCTAGGAGTGTTGAAAAATGATGGTGTAATTATACAATTGGCCGATAGATCTAATGCCTATCCAAAGGGAGTTGTGGAAGATGTTTTGGTACAGGTTAATCATTTGATCTTTCCGGCGGATTTCTATGTTCTTGAGATGGATGAATCGGATCATGCTCATTCATTGCCTATTCTCCTTGGACGGCCTTTCATGAAAACGGCTCAAACCAAGATTGATGTAGCCAAAGGAGAAGTAACTATGGCATTTGGTGGTGATATGATTTGTTTTAAAATTTCTGAATCCATTGAGACTCCTAACGTTGTTCATTCTTGTTGTGCTATGAATGTAATTGAAAATATAGGGCAGGAATGTTCAACGCTAGTCAAGAAGAATGCGCCTCAACCCACCATCGAGGAAGGAATTGGAGTGCACAACAAGGAGTGCACGGCCCCAACTTTACAATTACCAAATCTGGCCGAGACCACCCCTTGTGCAGTTGTCCATTGTGCTACCACTTCCTTGCTGTACAAAGGTAAGCCACCTATTCCAATTTCGATTCCCATTTCAACTAAAAGGTTGTTGCCTTCTGTGGTGCAGGTACCAAATCGAATACGTGAGAGTGGGAGTGCTTACATTGACTGTGGGAGGCTCTACGGCACAATCTGGGACCATCATTATCCAATGCCATACATAGACCCAATGCATGAGTATTTCAAGGAGCATGTCGTGGAGGATGTAGCCCTCCCTGCCGTGGACCCTGGGGGAGCTTAAACAGAGGTATCGTCCGGCTGGAAGACGTTAAAGCAAGCGCTTCTTGGGAGGCAACCCATGTGTTGAAACACGAGAGGAAGGAACTTTCACTCCAAACCCAGATTTGCGTCCCTAACCTGTCTCTTTATTGCTATTACTTTGCCATTTGTGTTATGTTTGCGAGTTGTGTTAGTTGATTGTTTGTGTGTTTATATATGTTTGAAACATTGAGGACAATGTTTGGTTTAAGTGTGGGGGGGTAAACAAGCTATTTTTACATGAAATTCATGGGATTTTATCACCTATCACTTCACATGTTGTTTCTCACTGTTTTATAATGTTTTATTGTGTTTTAGTGTTATATAACAGAAAATCCCATAAAAATTGAAAAAGTTTGAAAAATACAAAGAAAAAAAAAAGTCGTTTTTGAAGTCATTTTTGTGTTTTAGGGTACCTTCCAACAAAATGATGGGGATTTGGTTTTTAATTGCATAACTGTTGAAGTAAGTTACAAACATGGATGAAAGTTTGATATGCTCTTTGGTTTATGCTTAGTTGTAATTATAGTTCATGAATTCACATGTAATCAAAAGAAAAATTAGTTTTCGTAACATGCTTGAAGGAAGAAACTCAAACTAATGCTACAACCCTGAGAGACTTGAGCTTTTAACGTTCTTTGGAGAGTTAATAATTTGTGCATTTGTTGTCTTCTAAAGTCGTTGCATGATCTCATTATTCTTTGCTTGGTTACTACTTAGAAGGCGTTTCATCATTTAGTTCCAAATACTAGAACTCATGCCCGTTTTATTCAAAGCATAAAATTGATTTGCATAACACATAACAAGATGAAGTTGTTAGTAAACCAAGAACCAAATAGCCGTACCCCATGTTCATTTGTTTTGTAGGTTTAAGCCCCGTTGAGCCTTGTTTAACCTATTTTCTTTGTTAAACCACATAATCCTCACCTAGCCTAGATTAGGACTATCCATACCCTCGTTCTTAAAGTATAGTAAGCATAATTCAAATTGAATTCCTTTTGATTAATGTGGGCAGAAAATAAGTGTGGGAGAAGTATTTATCATGTGAGTTCTTTAAAAAAAAAAAAAAAAAAAAAAAAAAGAAGAGGTCAAAATAAGTAAGAAAGAACTCACAAGTGTTGGTTGTTGAAGAAAGGGTCCAAAAAGTTAAATTAGACCCTAAGTATTGTGTATTTCATTCCCTTGAGTATCTAAGTGATTTTCTGCACGCAAAAGTGAATTCTAAAGTGTCAAGTTCATTACTTGTTTGCTATCGCTTTAAGAACTCTTGTTTATCCTTAACCTTTCTTTGTTAGCCATTACCCCAAGCCCCGTTGCAACCCTTAACTTCTTCTTGAGTGATATGTGTTTCAATTTGTGGAGTTTGAATTTGGTATGAGCATATGGTGTCATTGGTTCTCGCATCTAAGTAGTAGTATTCCATTCATGAGATCATATCTAAACATGCTTATTAACTCCGGAAATTGCATTCTTTGAGATACATATATGTGAGCATTCGTTTTTATATCCACATCAATTCGCTCACATATAACTAGTATAGGGTGTGTAGTTAGAAAATCTGTGTGAAAATAAGAGTGTATCCAGTAAGGAAATGAGTGGATTCTCTAAGGCATGTTACTACATCCATAATATTATATTAAACGATTAAATGTGAGCTAGTGAATTGTAACTATGATTAAGTATATGCTCAAGAGTATGGATGACTAAAATCTGTGGGAATAATGATCTTTGGCATGTTATGTATCGTTGGAAATCCCTGTAGCAAATGTTGGAAGGTTAGGTTATGTTTTGTTTTATTTTGCTCGAGGACTAGCAAAAGCTAAGTGTGGGGGAATTTGATAGGAGCATATTTATGCACCTTAGTTAGCTAGTTCTTATGCATTTATGTTATGTTTCTTACTTAATTTAGTGTTTAAAGTCATTTTTCATGTGTTTGTAGGTTTATATGTCAAAGTATGCAAAAAGAAGCAATTTGGAGCATTCTAGAGCAATTTTGGGCCAAGATTGGATAGTGCAAACATGGAGGCTTGAGGATGGACGAATTTGATGCAAAGAAGCCCAAGAATTTGATGCAAAGAAGCCCAAAAATCTATTGCAATGGGCCTAAAAAAATGATGTAATGCTTAGCTCACCATGACATGTGAGTGGATGATGCAATGCTTAGCTCATCATGACATTTGAGTGGATGATGCAATGCTTAACTCACCATGACATGTGAGTGGATGATGCAATGCTTAGTTCACCATGACATGTGAAGTGGATGACTCAAAACCTACCACCACCAATAAATCCCACTTATTGCCATGACTTTCCTTTTAATTCCCACCAAAAAATTGAATTAAACAAGTCCATCCTCTCCCTATAAATACCCATGGTAGCAACCTCATTCAAATCATCCAAGAATAAACCATTCTACAAGCCTTTCCTTGCCTCTCCCTACATATCTAAACTTCCCCCATCCATTCCTCCATAAAACCAACTCTTCAACATCATTCAAAGCCTTGTGCCGCAACAAAGAGAAGAAGAGGAAAGTCCTTGGAGGCGCTTGGATCGTTGGAAAGTTTAGGTGTTTTCTTTCTTTTGCTTTTGTTTTTCAATGTTTAATTTAAATTGTTGTTCAATTATGTTAAACATGTGGAACTAATTTCTTTTTAGTTAGAGGTGAATTTGAAACCATGGACATATGTTGGTTATGATTTGATTTACCCCAGTTATGAATTTAATTTCTTTTTAGTTAGAGGTGAATTTGAAACCATGGACATATGTTGGTTATGATTTGATTTACCCCAGTTATGAATTTATGAATGTTGGATGTGGTTTACTTTTCTGTTTTGATTAAGAACTTGTTTATGTATGTGGGTTAAGGGTCGACACTTAATTTGCATGCCTAAACTTGATGCTAGGATATAAGGGAATTTCACCTAATCGTTATGAACTTATATTCATGAGTAGTAAAGATCGCTAGTCACGATTGTGTTAAGTAAATCCTTGGCATAAGTTTCATGCAATTCATAGTAACAAGTGCCTCGTCAATGCTTATGGTTTTCATAGAACTTAATGATTCTTGCTTGTATCTCTATTATGCAATTCATGTAGGGAACTTGTGGGGAATGTTTTGGGTTGTCGTATGCAATCATCCAATCTAATGACTTTAGGAAAATCTGAAAGTTAATTTAAGCGGACCTAATTAATTTGGAGCATTGTCATTCATTCGTTTGTTGAATTCATAACTGGGAATCAAATTATATGCATATGTTCATGTGTGGATAAGGAACCCTCTAACTAGTTTCTCATCATTCTATTTCATTAAATTATATTTTCTTTGAAGTTTATTTATAAGTTTATGTTTTAAATTCAATTTCATCAAAATCAATCCCCCATTTATTTTAAAGTGTTAGATTTGTTAGAAATCAATTTAGTTTGTGTTTTCTAAAGTCTTGAATTATTTTGAGTCTTTTGATTTATTTTAGTTTATTTGTTAGTTTTATTTTGAGTTATTCTAGTTAAGTGTTTTGAGTCTAGTTTAGTGTTTTAAACTTTGTTTTTACGTTTTTAAATTAATTTTACATTGGTTAGCATCCCTAGTTAATCCCCGGTTAGAACGATCCCTACTTACATCATTACTACAATTATCACAAATAGGGTTTAATTTGTGTGTCAAGAAATTCTCACATCAGTGACGAACATCATCTTTGTCGCGGAAATACCGTTTGCGCGACTAAAAACGATGTTCGTCATGCAAATACCCTTTCAGTGACAAAAACAATGTATCCTCGTGCTAGGTTACAATTTTTTTTCATTTACTTTATAATTTATTATTTTAAACAAAATGCGTGACGAAACAAATTTTCGTCGCGTGCAAAATGCATATTTTTTATTTTTTATTTTATGTTTTTCCGTTTTATTTGTATGTAATGTTAAATTTATTTTAATATAAATAAAAAACTCAAACCTAATTAAACATTAAATTAATTAACAATTAATTTATTATCCCAAATACAAATACAAATTAATGTAAATATTAATACTCATCCACATAACATAAATTTATTAATTAAATTAAATATAAAGTCCACAAAATCTTATTTAAAAAAAATATTACAATTCAACTTCAATCCTCCTCCGCCTACAACATATCAATCTTCCACTGCCGGAAACTATGCTTGAAAGCCCATCCACATAAATCCGTTGCTTCTCATCGGTTTCATCAACATCCCAATGAACCTACATTAATGCCAATAACAATAAATTAGTAATTTAAAAAATATTATGTTTGAACAAAAATAATTATTCCATTATTTAATTCAAACTTACCAATAATTCCCCCAACATAGACTTCTTCAACTCTGTAGGGACCTTTTTCCAAGACTCGTACTCGGCAGAACAATCCTTTTGCATCAAACTCCCAATTTGATACCTAAATTTGGCATACGCATTAGTTATACTTTTGCTCTCAAAGTACGGCACTTGCTTCCTTCGATACCTCTTTGATCGCACCACAAGTTTCTTTTTTCCAAAATCTTCTCCAGAATTGGCCAATTTTTCAAACAATTTTTTATTTTTTTTAAAGTAGGGTTATGAAACTGTGTTTATATACACTAGGTTCGTCGCGCAAACACATATTTTCATCGTGCAAATTGCGTCATAAATGAGCAATAAATGGGAAGGTTTGAGTGCAATCTGACCATGCTTTGCGCGACGACAGCTAGCATCGCGCAATATATGTAGAGACGAATGGAATGATTGTAATTATAAAGTTTACGTAAACATAGATATCTATGTTTACGCAAACTTTATAATTACAAAATATTCGGTTAAATATTTTTTCTAAAAATAATTAATACCTTAATCCATACAATTATTTTTAAAAAACCAAATAAGAATTAAACCCTAATTAAGTCCAAATACATAACTTATAAAAAAACCTCCCTCTAATGCATACTCCATCAACTTCATCAACTGTTCGTTCTTATCACCATCAAGAGTATACTTACACTGTTACATATATATGCAAATAATTAATTCCAACATATAACAAAAATTTCACAAAATTAATTATTGATTCATCAATAGTATACATACTAATAATTCATCCATCGTAGCCTTCTTCATATTCTCAGGCACATATTTCCAAGAACAGCACTCAGTAGTAGGACAATTATTCTCCATGGCTACAGCAATCGCATGTGCGAACTCAAAATGTTGCCTCAAATCAGAGGGGTCAACAGCGAGCACGCTCTAATCCTTGTTTTTATCCTCCATCCCAGCAGGAACAGAATTGTGAAGAATAAGGACAGTAGAAGCGCATATTTATAGGAAGGTTAGGGCCTTTGCGCGACAAAGGCTTTGTCGCGCAAACATATGTACTAAATGCAATGTTGATTCCTCTAATTCACTTGCCCTGAATGGTCTGAGTGAAAACTGACAACAACTTGCGCGACGAACTTTTTGTAGCGCAAAGATCCCCTTTTCGTCGCGCAAGATTTTTGTGCCATAAAAATTACCCTGCGTTTTCTTGCTGATTTTGCGCGACGACAAAAAAATTCAACGCGCAAAGTATTCTTGCACGATGAACATTTTCATTGCGAAAATTTTATTTGTTCTTCCTTTCCTGTCGTTTTTGAGTGACAAAACTGTATTTTTCGTCATGCAAGCACCTCTTGTGCGACAAGATATGTTTCGTCGCGCATGCAGTTTTTCCTACTATTTTAGTCCATCTATCTAAAGATAAAGTAGTGGTTGTGGCTTTGGTTGGTGATTCGTTAATCATTGTCTATTTATTGTTTGGGTTTTCAATCTCAATTCTAACTAGTCCATCAATTTAAAATTAATTTGTCTAAATTGTGAAAAAAGTTGTTCTTTATTTGCTCTTTCAAAGAACCCATCACTAATTTGATTTATGCATGTAATGACTTTGTAGTGGTAATACTTCTCTCTAATTATTCAATTTCATTTTTTTTGGAAAAGTTGAAGCATGAATATGAATGATGAAATTTGTATTGGGTTTTACATGATTAATACACAATGTGCTGGAGGAAATGCGAAATGCTTAATTAAAACTTCCTTTCATTTGTTTAAAAATGATTTAGTGTACCTATGAATATTCATACATACTATTTTCTTTCAATTTTTTGTTCAGGAGATATGATCAAATCTTTTGTGTACCTACATGTCTCATTTTTTATTAATGAAGTTGCATTCTTCAACAACTTGATGTCTCATTCTTTATATAAATTGGATGCTTGCACTGATGTAATATTTAGGTAAATTCTCTATATTTCACTTCAACAAAATTGGGCACTGCACACAATAAATTATATGTGCCCTTTAATGCCAAAGGGCACCAACATATGTGCTCATAGGTCAATGGCAACAATGCAGCAACTATGTTTCCATCTGTGCCCTTTATGGGCGTTACCATTGCTGATAGCACACAATATGATGTTTTGTGCCCAAAGGCTAAGCACAAATACAACCCTTTTTGTGTCTGACCTCTAATAAAGGCTATTTAATGTATGGTGTAAGATGGGCACAATTGCTATTTTAAAGGTTTAGATTACTGTATAGATATTAAAGCAAAGACACAACAACTTGAAAATTGTGCCACTCTATTATATTTTAATAATCTCCAACACAACTTTAAAATTGTGCCACTCTATTATATTGTAATAAATACAATTAAGCTCCAGCACAATTGTAAAAGTGTGGCACAATTGGATATTTTTATTTAAATATATAAATCATCAAGCTTGCTCACAGGACCTAATTTCCACCAAATTTTAGGAACTTACAAATCATCCATTACAAGCTAAACATAAATCAACATTAGCTTCATTAACATTAGCACTAAAATAGTGAAGTTAATATATTACATAACCCATGTTCTTGGCTAAGACCGATTCATGCAACCTAACAATACAACCCATCCAAATGTTAAACCAAAAAATACATGTTATCCTATGCTGGACATACCTGGGATTCTCTATATACAACAAAATATAACATATCCAAGCTTGTATCCCCAATTCAAACGTACTAACGGTTAAACCAGCAATATATCAACAAAATACACATCTACAAGGGCTGCTTGATGACAACTAACCAGTATTCTCACTTTGGCAATCCTCATGTATAATAGCACTAGAAACCGGAGGTCCATACTGCACATTCTTGTTATTTTCACCTTCGAAAAACGTTGAAATCTGAGCGTGTGAGCTTCCACACCCTTGCTGCTGAGTTAAAGTAGTTTGTAGAGCACCCACTCCAAATGAACCAATGTTGATACCTACATGTGCCAACATGGCTTTCAATTGCTCAGCCATTTGCACATTTGCTAACCTCAAATTCTCCTCTTGTTCAGCCCAAGCCTTTGTATGCTTTCTTCTTGCTCTCTCTTCATCTTTTTCACTTTCTCATTTGCCTCATGCATCATTTGAGTCATTTTTTCTTCTATAGCAGCAGTGGCTTGTTTCTGAGCTTCATAAGCTTCCTGAAGATACTTCACTTCCCTAGAAATACCTCGTTGCTTAGTAACAATTCCGAGTACTTCTGCCCAACCAACTTCAAGGCCAAAGCCACTCACTTGATTTTGCTTCTCTGGCCCCATCACTTCGGCATAAATCCTATTGCGAACCTCTGTTGTTACCTCTTCACCATGCTCACGGACCTCCACTTCTAGATTTTCAAACGCCAACAGTTTGAAAAATTCTTAATCATTCGTAAATGCATAAAATTTCATTAAAGGTTGCTGGAAATAAATTTGGTCAAGTGAAAATGTACAAATTACCATCATTTTGGCAGATTCAGCATCAACTGGGAGTTGCTTAGGTCCTCTTGTGTGTGTCATTCTGAAAAAAAGTCATACGATCAGGTTCACTTCCATCATGTTCTTCAGCCTAAGACACAAAAAAAGATCCCAAAAACAACCACAATCATTAAGACTTTTTCAGTTACAATGACTGAAAATATAGTGCACTATATATAACACACAAACATCATTTGGTAGATGATATACGACACATATATTTTCCTCACGCTATACATGTTTAATTTCTGGCAGGAAAAAGAGACAAAGTAAGGGAACAGAACATAAACTAACCTATGTCCTGAAACGAGTATTCATAATGAGGAACAAATCACAATCAAGTTGGCTTTGAGGACAATTATAATAGTAGTGAAAACAAGTATTCGTGGCAGGAATGAAAACAAATTACAGAAACTAACCTATGATACAAAATCACAATCAAGTTGGATTTGAGGACAATTTTAACAGTAATGAAAACAAGTATTCATGGTAGGAATGAAAACAAATTATAGAAACTAACCTATGATACAAAATCACAATCAAGTTGGCTTTGAGGACAATTATAATAGTAATGAAAACAAGTATTCGTGGCACGAATGAAAACAAATCACAGAAACCAACCTATGATACAAAATCACAGAAACTAACCTTTTAGTTCAGCACAGGTATCATTGTCATTTGAAAGATCACCATCACTACCTCAAGTGCTTCTTGAATGCTTTCTCCTTCAACTCCATCCTTCTTTTTCTTCATCTTATCCTTACATAATAAGAGAGAAGAAAATAAACATTGGTGTCTAAAGAATAGCAGGTGCATTGAGAATTTGAATAATAAAAGAGAAGAAAATAATAATTCAAGGAATAGTTAACAGTAAGAAGAACGAAACATAACAGACGAGCCTATCTAAATTACACAATGAGTTTTATATGTACTTCAATTTCATTACCTTGCGAGCCTTCCTTACATAGGACTGATGCTGCATACTTTAATTTTATATATATCTTATCCTTACATACTGATGCTGTATAGGACTGATGCTGATATGGGGTGACTGATGCTGCATATATGACAGCATCAGTCATATGCAACATCAGTCACCCCATATCAGCATCAGTCATATGCAGCATCAGTCACCCCATACGTGAATAACATATTAGTTTTCCAAATTCAATATCCTTCAAAAGGTGAGTTCTAGAAGTTGTGGCTATCATTTAAGTTACCAAGTATGTTGATAAAGTGAAATTAAGATGAAAATACTGAAAGCAGAAACAACCCAAAAACTTGTAGAGTATAAAACATATACCGACAACATCTTGGTTTAAAAACACAAGCAAGAGAACTACCCTTATAAAAAACCATGACCAACATGCAAACAACACAATCACAACAACAATTTATTTTGGACATAAAAACATTAATGTGCTTAATACAAAAAATAGGAAAAAGAGGCATAAAGAAGATCTAAATCAGTCTACCATTTTCGCATGCAAATAAAGTTTTCAATAATTAAAATTTTACTCTGCACTAGATCTCATACAACAAAAACGAAACCAACTTTGGTATTACAAAAGTGGCTGTGCTCTTACTAAACAACCCAATTGATATATTCACCTGAGGTAATGGCCTCTAGCCAATAGAAGAACAGAAAAAACATATTGGATGAATTTTGAGCAAGTCATATTGTCACTAGTTGGAAGAATTACTTAAAGATCAGTGCAAAGTCATAATAATCAAGCTATGAATAAGCTTTCAACTATTTTGTATCTAACTTAAAAGGAAGTAAAAGCCAATGCTTAAACAGAACTGAGTAGCTGAAAATATATATAGGAGAAATATATGTGTTTCTTAAATCCTTCTTTATATAGTTTTTCATGGTTTTCTAGGACTCCAAATAATAACACCAATAAACAGAAAAGACATTGCCACTAATAATTAGAAGAAAGAAAATCATCTTTGATGGGAGAAATCATTCTACTTGCCCAAGAGACCATTTTTAATCTTTTTCAGATGCAGAGCACTTAAAAGAATTATGGTTCAAATTTAAGAGCAATTTAAAGCCAAATCAAACAACTTTCCTTTTCAATAAATGGTATCACCAACTCAAAAAATTTTACCTTCAATCACCATGTAAAACCAATAAGCCCAGGAAAAAAAACCTGCATCACAGATTAGTTGCATTATCTTTGAATGGTCCCTCTTGTGCATTGCCTACTTGCATCATAGATTAGTTGCATTATCTACCTACACCATAGTTTAATTAAGAAACTCATTGAAAATTTGAATTTAAGAAACCTTACCTGTGGGCCTCCTGTATCTTTGTGTGTGTCGCTGGATGAACGGCGTTGAAGTTGACGGACTCGACGGAGGAGTGTGTTCGAACTGGACGGAGGAGAAAGGATGAGCGGCGTTTGCTTTTTTGGAGAGTGAGGGTGAGACAGACTGAGATAGATAGAATGGACCGAGAGAGAGAAAGAAGGGACTGAAATAGATATATGGTAGAATTTGAATTATTATTATAATAGTTAGTGGGCACAATTATTAGTATAACAACTATTTTTATTATTATTATAAGAGGTAGTGGGCACAATTGTGTATTACAGTGGTGGAAACCCAAATTTTTGAATTTGGTGGTGGAAAATCTAAACTTGCACCATAAATTGATAGTTTTTGTAAAGCTGGCCTTATTGAACAATCTTGGAGCTGGTTTAATGAAATGATACAAATGGTTGTGCTCCAAACATGGTGACATATACTGCTCTTATACATGCGTACCTTAAAGCAAAGAAGGTGTTTGATGCAGATCAACTCTTTGAGATGATGTTGACTGAAGGTTGCAATCCTAATGTTGTTACTTATATTGCATAAGTGAATCAAGTATGGGTTGTGTTAGTGATGTTGCACAAGTGATGTTGCACAAGTGATGTTGCACAAGTGATGCTCCACAAGTGATGCTGCAAAATAAAAACAGGAACAACAAGTTGTAATTATAACTATAGCTATGTTATGGGTTAAAGTGATGGCTACAACCTTCCAACTTGTCATCTCACTTCTTGTTCAACCATACTTCTCTTCTTTTGTCAATGTCTCTCCCTAAAATCTGGGATCTCCCTAAAATCAGTGATGATGCACAAGTGATGTTGCACTAGTGACGCTGCACCAGTGACGCTGCACAAGTTAGTAAAGGAGTGTGGAAGTTTTATATTAGAATACAGGCACAAATCCATAATTGTGCCAACATATTCATTAATATTTGCTGGACACAATTTCTAACATCAGTGTCATAAAAATCATTTTATAATTATTAAAATATATTGTCTATCTACAGACCGAAAGGGAAGTAGGTTGATTCATTATTTATTAATATTTAATGGACACAATTTCTAACATTTGTGTCATAAAAATAAATTTATAATTATTAACTCATTTGTTCACTAAGTTTTGCACGGACCCTAAGGGCACAATTATTGGTTATGTGTCACAGCATAAAGAAATTAACACTTACTATAAAACCAAAAACCATATCACAAGTGTAAAAAAACTAACCTGCAGGAAGATAACAATCTAAAAAGCTGTTAAAAAAAATACGAATCTAACAAACATTCATTGTAGCTAGAAATGATTCATTGTATTGTAAATCTAAAACACACCACTTAGTACTACGGTATGGTAGTATTCTTCTTTACTTATAAGTGAGAAATCTGAGGTTTGGCTCTCGCGAAAAACAAATTAGAACAACATTATTATATGACTTATTTTGAGGCTAAAATATTGCACAATAATAAACAGCTCCATACCATTATTTATCACAATTTTATAAATTTTAATTATTGGTGTGCTATAGGAGGTAAAGACAAACGAGAGAGAACATATAGTGGCTCAGATAAATAATTTTTATAGACACAAAATGTTTTTTGTGCCCATTTTCAGTAAAAAAAGTTGTCATCTGATCCCACTCGGCACGGTGTCCGTGCCCATTACTGTTTTGTGTTTGCTTTTTTTAACATTGGGCACAATAGATGGTGCCCTCTATGGAATGAGAATTGTTTAAACTTTTTGGTGGTCAAACTGACACAAATTTCTCAATTGTGCCCTTTGTTTTATACCCAAAGCTCATTTTTCTTGTAGTGTTTGTTCTTCTGGAACCAATAAAATTGTAGGTTTTGGTATCAGAATGCTAACCATGTTTAGGTACACAATTTGTTTTATTATACTTAATTTGTTTTATGTGTTTATTTATTTCATTTGTCAGAAAAATGGGATCTGCTATTATTGGCAGATGCAATTACAATGTAAAAACTGTAACTTTCCTAATTTTTGGGAGCACTTTATGTTTTTAGGTTTGATCACGTGTTTGTTCGAGGTTTGATGAATTTGTAGTTGGTACTTTTGATCTTTCTTCTGTTGTCCTTGCGCATCCATCGTGTTTGCTACAACATATGGATGTTCAGGGGATCATTTATATGTGATTTGTGAAAAAAAAACTGATATAAATATTAGTAACTGTTGGAAAGTATTAGTATTTTAGTTTATTTGAATATTTGGTTTTCTGGGCTTAGCCCGTTAGAATTAGGTTTTGTTAGAGATTAGGGTTAGTTTACTATAAATAGGGTGCTTTGTTATTCATTAGAAATAAGTTAGGCACAATGTAGTCTTTTAGGGTTTATGTAGCTGTTCTGGCATTCTCAGTTGTTTAATAATATTTCTATTATTTTTGTTATCTCGTTTGTTCCGCACTCTGATATTCAACTTGGTATCAGAGCGGGTTCGATCCTTAGGGTTCAATCCGTTCTCGTTGGTATCAATTTGTTTGCCTTTGTCGTCGTTCGTTCTTGTCCTGTACTCCGGCTTATGAACCTAAACCATCCTTGCTGCGTCGGAATCAAAACCACCATGACATGCCGCTACCGCCTGACCAACCAACCTTCTGCCCTGTCGCCGCTTGACCATTGCACAGATCATCACCATTCCGCTGCCCCACTTCCGCTACTGCTCCAGACACTGTCGCAACTAGAAACCTAGCACATCTGCCGTTCGTCTCCAACACCAACCGCATCTGCCGTTCGCTTGCCTCGAACCCGTAAACCCGTCCGCTGACCCGCATGCTCGTTCTCACTCTCACCCAGACCCGTGAACCCTCTGCACGCCTGCACAGACTCCATCTGCTCGCCTGTTGCACCATCATCAATCCATCTGACCTTGGCCCCTCATCCTCCTTAGCCGCTTGCAGCTGGCTTGGTCTTCCAACTCGTACCCGATATCTGCACACCTCAATTCGAATCTGCTGCACTCCTTATACCCAGTCATGCCTGCGCCGCCGTCTTCCAACGAAGCCCAGATCCAAGAACCACTCGGATCGAGTTTGTCTCCCCTTGATGTTTGTCTGCAACTTGGGCTCGCTTGGACTTGTTTTCTCTGGAGAACACTGCCCAGAAAGGGAAGTTAAAAGGCAGGAGAAAACAAAAGAAAAAAAAGAATAAGAGAGAAAAAAAAGAGAAGAAAAATGAAAAAAGAGAGCATAAAAAAAAAAAAAGTTGGTTTTTGTTTGAAGGCCCACTCGGGCAGAGAGAAAAAAAAAAGGAAGAAAATTTAAGTTTGTTTTTTTGGCCCAACGGGGCTGGTTGTTGCTGCTGATTTGATGCCTAAAAGGGTAAGGAGAAAATCTGCCGTTTGTTTTTCGTGCTTGGGCTTTTTGAAGCCCTTACGGATATGGAACTTCTTGTTGCCCACCATTACAACGATTGCTCGAGTGCTTGGGTTTGTGACCAGTCGAGTGACGTTGTGTACGTGGTGAATTGGATGTCTGTATGTTCAAAAGTTTGCATTGGCATTGTAATTACTTGTTCGCTCGCTTGCCTGCTCGCATGGATTGTTCGTTTGCTCGCTTGATTGCCCACTTGCCTTGTCGTGTCCGCCTAACGGAGCTTGCCTTGTCGTGTCCGCCTAACGGAGCTTGTCTTGTCGTGTCCGCCTAACGGAGCTTGCATCCGTATCTGCTTGTTTGCAAACCCATGTCGTATACCGCCATGAGTTTGACGGGGGGTGTTGGAAAGTATTAGTATTTTAGTTTGTTTGAATATTTGGTTTTATGGGCTTAGCCCGTTAGAATTAGGTTTTGTTAGAGATTAGGGTTAGTTTACTATAAATAGGGTGCTTTGTTATTCATTAGAAATAAGTTAGGCACAATGTAGTCTTTTAGGGTTTATGTAGCCGTTCTGGCATTCTCAGTTGTTTAATAATATTTCTATTATTTTTGTTATCTCGTTCGTTCCGCACTCTGATATTCAACTGTAACTGCATGGTAGTTGAGGCATGAACGGATACCCCTGTGAAAGATTTTTTTTGTGGCCGAAGACAACATGCCCGTGAACGATGGTGAATTTTTAGGAAAGTTTTATGCACCTAGTGGGAGGACGTATTTGTCACATCCTTGAAGATCATATATGCAAAGGTGGGCCAAAAGTTTGTTGGTGGTGCATCGGGGTTTACAGACAAATTAAAGAAGTATGTAGATAAGAAGGTTTTCAAGTTTGCTTACGTGAAGAAGGAAAAGGAGAGGGTCAATACAACATGCAATAAAAAGTCAGACGGTTACCCGTAGGAATATTTTTATTGTTAAAATCTTATTTAGTTTAATGGAAAGACAATGTTTATTGATATTCTCTATTCTTACATATTATGTGTATAATCAATAATAGAATCTAAGGAATGTAATTAACCTAAGAGACAAGTGATTTAAGGTAGTTAAATCAATGAGGTATTTTATTCCTAAACATTTTTAGCCATAGGATTGTCAATTGGGCGTTTGCAATCCTTTAAGGCTAGTATGTGTTATGTCAACTCAATCATGAGTATATGATTTTCTCAAGTCATCGATATTTGACACTAAAACAAATACATAGGTGATCAAAAAGGTTATTGAGTACATTGAAAACAGTCGAGAAAGAGTTCTCATATAGTACTCAAAAAGGTTATTAAGAACTCAAAAGTTGCAATATTGCAAAGTAATATTTTCACCTGAGACATCACAGTTGTCTTGTGGGTATGCCTTTGATCATTTGACAATATAAAAAAGACCATGCTTCCCCTTAGGCATGTTCTTAGCATTATTGAATCATTGATTTATTTATAGAGATGTGTAAGTATAGAACAAGGGATCTTTAGCCTTCAATTGTAGAAGGAGAATACTATGTGATACGCGGGAGTCTTTGGCCAAAGCATATAAATATGATTTAGGAAGGATGTTCCAAATCATATTTATAGGAATGATATGGATAATAATCACATTGGATAGTAGACATGTATGACTATGAACTAAAACAATATAATAAAGAGTATTGAATTAGAAAAGAACCATTTTGCATTGCATTGTAACTGAATAGGTTCTCCATCTCTTCCACATAGCTTGGGTAGCCATAACATTATGCTAGGTTTTAGTCATGACTTGTGGAATCTTAAAGATCAGCAATCACTAATCTTCATTATAGAGAAATTTAAAAGTAAGTTTTAATTCACAATTGATTAGTAAAAATTATAATTGCCCTCTGCCTCACTAATTATAACGTAATGGACCATACACTATGTAAGGATGAGATTGAAGAAACATAACAAAGATGGATAAATACAATTAAACAATTTGAATGGAATATGGTTAAGATTAATCAATCGAACAAGTTTGAATTGGACTTTATGTTGGAGTTTGTAGGGTGAAAACATTTTTTTTTTATACAAACTCCCTTCAAAATCTTTAATCCTAAAGTTGATGTATTCATTTCATTCAGATTAAAACTTAATACCTCTGGGTAATAATCTTGATGAAGGGCTGAACACCCTTTGTAGCTTTCGATTACCTACCTATCTCGTGAATAAGTTTCCATGGTTGATATTGAGAATGAAGAAAATTGGACATGGTTCTTAGAGCAATTGTCCTTTATTTTGACACCATAGGAATATATAGGGGTGGAAAAAAATACCAAAAATTCCAAACCGTACCCAAAAAAATCTCAAAATCGAACTGAAAAAATCCCAAACTGAAAATCCTGAAATTTTGGTACGGGAATCGATCTCACAATCTGACTTTTTCAATAATCCCAAACCGAACAGAAGTTAAAATATTTATAGTTTTAGATTTTATAGGTTATTGGATTGGTTGAGAATTAATCTCAGTTGTTCATTCAAAATTAAACCCTTGTCTCAGTCTCAGCGACCTCACGGTCCTCACCTTCACTTTCAGACTATCTGAGTTTGATACTCTCTGCTCGGCCCCAAACCCACCTTTACTCTCTCTCTCTCTCTCTCTCTCTCTCTCTCTCTCTCTCTCTCTTCCCCTTACCATCACACTACATCCAGTCTTCCATTTTCTTTTTGCATTTGACAACTTCCTCTGCATTCGATAATCAATACAGCCACCTCTGCTTCCTTCTACTTCTCTCTTCATTAAGGTAATCTTCTTGTCTTCATCAAGTAATCTTGATGTGGTAAAGTCTGTTTGTGGTTTCAATTCATTTTTAATTTGGGCACTTGAATTCTAGGGGTTTGGATTTGGAGTTTTCAATTTTTGTGTTATATTTCGTTTGAAATTTGGGGTTTTTAATCATATGTTTCTTCTATAATTTGTTTATTTCCTCCTCAAAGCTAGCAGGCCTGAGCTCCTTCGCCTCCTCAAACTCTCTCTGTGAAATCGGGAATTGCAGAGTACGAAGAGCCGATACAACATTATCATGCAATTATCTTTGATTTAGTGAGTGGAAACCATATTGGTTCATTTACCTCGATTTATGGTTGCTCTTAATCTTACAGGTGTCCTTTCTTTTGATTGTTCGAATCACAAAAATATCAGATGGAGACTTTGTTTGACTGTATATCTGGAATTGCGGATTTGAAACCATAGCCAATATATACTTTATAGTTTTATTTTAATGAGGAGATCCTGACACTTTGCTTTTTGTTCCATCAGAAGAATGAAGGTGACGTGATGGTGATAGATGTCCGAAGTGTTCCAGCTGATTTTCATGCTCGATACAAAGCCCAAGAGCGCACGTAGTTACTCATGAATTTGAAATTATGTAAAACAATTGCAACCTTAAGTTATGTCTGGGGACTCATATATGTTATTAATGGTATGCATGCATATTTTCCATGCTTACTTGATTTGTAGAATATTCAAGTTAGTCTGGCAAATGTAAACTAGATTGCAGCTATCTGCCATTTTACATAGTACATATGGTGGTATCCACCAGATAAACTTCTGTAGAATGGATCGTAACCTTTTCAACGGTTGAGTTACAGTAAGCTAATAGCTCAAAGCCCAAAATTATTTCGGATTCTCGATTTGTCCCGAAATCCCGAAACTATTTTAGGATTCTCGAAAATTTGGCTTGGGATCGGTCTTGAAATTGAGATTTCCGAAAACTTCGGTTTGGGAATCGAGACATTATTTTTGGTTCGGTATCCCATATCCGAGCAGCACAAAATTGGAAATGAATTTTGATCGTATTAAAGTAGAGATGATGGAAATGAATTTTTATGCTTGCAGATCGATGAACGGTGGAACTTTTGAGTAATTTTCAATTGGAAGATGTTCGTGAGTCTCTCAACTCATTCGTGTCGAAGTTTCACATTTTTCTACCCATCGGTTTATTTCTGGCGATGAAATAAAGGAGCAGCGCGCAGTGTTGTCAAAGTGATGTTTTGGGCTTAATTGAAAATTTTGAAGCCTAAGCTGGCTTATTTTGGATTCAGCCCCTTCTGGATATGTGTTCAGAATGTTCCGATCTTTAAAACAAGTTGTCGCCACTCAGTACTATAGTCTGGTGGTATTCCTCTTCGCTTGTAAGTGAGAGTCTTAGGTTCAAATCTCGTAAATGGAGAATTCGATACCAAATTAGGTTGTCCATTGTGTGGCTTAGCTGAACTCCCCCTCCATTTAGCGTAAAATATATCGTTGTACTCAAAGAAAAAAAAACTGTCATGATTGGATTTGGAAGAGATTTAGGTCTAAAATAAGGCTGGAAAAAAATCTCAAAAATCCTAAACCAAACCGAAAAATTCTCGAAACCAAACCAAAAAAATCCCAAACCAAAATTCCCGAAAATTTTGGTACCCAATACCGAAACTATCCCGAAATTTCGGTACGGGAATCGGTCTCAAGTTTTTGGGATTTTGGTAATCCCAAACCAAACCAAAAAATATATATTATTTAAATTTTAAATATATATTTAGAATTTTAATAGCCGTCGGATTCTGTTGAGATTTAATCTCAACCATTGAATATAAATCAAAGTTAAGAAAAAAATGGTGTGTTGAGCAGTTGGTTTGAATGAAGTCACTTGGATCATCATGCCATATGAAAAGGTTTACCAACAACTATATATGTAATAATGTAAAATGTGTGGGAGTCACGTTTCTACAGATGTTATCACTATATATGAAAAGGTTTGAATGAAGTCACTTGGAGCAACTACAAGCATCAACAAGATCAAGGGGCCGAAGAGGCTAACAATCTTCATAAACTTTAAGCTTTGCTTTTTTGCTTTTGGTTTGTAACTTAATTATCGAAACTTTGGCTCGTAACTAATTTTTTGCTTTTGGGTTTGTTACTTTATTTATTTTAAAACCTTGGCTTGTAACTAATTTTTTTGCTTTTGGATTTGTTTCTTAATTTATTTTTATTGCTTTCATGTGTAGTAGAAATTGAATAGGTAGATGCTATTGTGCACAGATTGGTTATATTGGCAGATTGGTTATAACTTATATGTTATATCTTATATCCAACAAATTGTCATATTGGTAGGTTGTCTATATGTCAAAATTTCAATATAAAATGTTGAATTTTAGCCTAAAAGCATAATATGTCAAATTTTAGTCCAATAGCTCAAAATCATTTCGGGATTCTCGAAATTTGAGATTCTCGAAAATTTGGTTTAGGATCGGTATTGAAATTGGGATTCCTGAAAATTTCGGGTTGGAAATCGGGACAAGTGTTTTGGTTCGGTATCCCATATCGAACCACCCCTAGTCTAAAAGGTGGCTAGATAGATTTGTGGCAGATTCTGCTAGTTAATTTGGGATTTTGTTTTCTAGTTTATCATAATTTATTTTGTTTCTTAGTTTTATTCTAAGACCTTTTCTAGGTAGGATTTTATTTTGTAGTAGTATAAATAATGCTATTTAACCACTAGGTGTTTTCTTTACATCTTTTTAATGATATTTTGTTTTATGATTGTTTGTAACTAATTTCTTTTGCTAGGGAGAGGCCACAAGCTTTAGCAAGAATATGTAGTTTCTTTTCAATTTACGTATACTATTATGCATGCATGTTTTGAATTATTAACCAGTGTGTTTAAACTATCTAATTGTCTAGTTGATTCGCGACCATTAAGACTTTTAGAAAAGTAATTTGATACAATTTTGGTCGGAAGGTTCCTTGAAATTGGCAATGGCTTCTTGTTGTTAATATTTGTAATTTCACTTACGATGAAAACCACATCTTGAGGGTTACATGGTTTTTCAAAGAGTTTTCATAAAACTTAATGATTCTTTCATGTTCATATTTGATCCGAACGTCCGGATGCGTTGCATGTTAGATATACATTCTATATTAGAGGTTCCAAGTAGGACATGTATTAGGAAAATCTAACATTCAAAATATGCATGGATAATTCATAAGTGATTGAGAGAACTACATAGGATTGTTAAGGTGATGACGGAAGCATAGTACTTTAATTGAATTTCAAAACCGTTTTATTTTAGTTTATTTTACTTTACCAATTATTTAATTGTTTTTATTTAAAATTCGTTTTTAATATTTTAAGTCATTAAATCAACATTTTATAAATTTTGTTTTAAATAATTAATTAAGAGTTGGTTGAAAATACAAATTATTCATTCAATCATTGTGGAGAACGACCTTACTTAAACCGTTTATACTACAATTATCTTGTTCTTTTGCAAATATTTTTAAATGTTTTTATCTCTACTTTTGCAGATAGTAAAAATCCTAACAATAGACAAAGATAGTATGTGGAATGACCAACGCAGTCCTTTCTACGTATACCAGAATTGAAGAATAATGCTTATACAATCACGTTGACTATTACAGATTGATTTATAGTAAAGAATGAAATACAACAATTATGAGAGAATCAAGGAATTTCCTTCACCAAAGTGCATGGTGGTGTACAGAATAATATTATGATACTATAATCTTTTTCTTTTTTAAAGATCATACAAATGAAATTTACTTAATCTTACATCAGAAGTGACAAAAAAAAAAAGAAAAAAAAGAAAAGAAAAGGCAAACCATGAAAAAAGAGAAGCACAAAACATCAAGTACAATAACAATTGCATCATGCAGTTGCAAAAGAAATCAATGCGAGGGTACAAGAAAAGTGATTATTAGGGGCGGAAGAAAATATTTTTGCCTCTATTAATTGACACTAGCATTTGCCTACATACTTTGTATGTATGAACACATTTTTTTAGAAAAAATGAGGAGAGAGAGAGAGAGAGAGAGAGAGAGAGAGAGAGAGAGAGAGAACGTGGGGTCGGGGAGTGGGAGGTTTTTGTTTTTTTTTTTTTTTTTTTAATTTTAAATATTGGAGGTATTTTAACATCACCTGTATGTGAGGTTTCAATAAATAAAATAAAATTTAGACCTACAAAATTACATTACTGCCCATCATTTTCTTTGTGTGATAGAAGACTAAATAGTTTTTTCATCCTCTTTTGGTTGACAAAGAGGTTTCATTAATTAATAGAGATTAGAGACGGATTTAGTGAAAATGCATTAGGAGTGGATTACATGCAAACAAGGGGCGGATTAAATTGCCTGCATTAATTTAGGGGATCTTTTGATATATGCGTCTCAGTTTTGAAATTTTTAGATCAAACATCCATATCTTTTAGTGATTTGATTAAAAAAAATTGTCATAATTTTGGTGCTATATGCACATTATAT
Organism: Crataegus laevigata; assembly: GCA_963580275.1. Classification (NCBI taxonomy): domain Eukaryota; kingdom Viridiplantae; phylum Streptophyta; class Magnoliopsida; order Rosales; family Rosaceae; genus Crataegus; species Crataegus laevigata. The sequence continues at coordinate 25,282,741 of OY756950.1, read as the reverse complement.
TGTAACAAATTTGTAAAAACAAAAAGTGGTTAGATTCAATTTATTTTCACAATAATACTACAATTTAGCAATAATTATCTACGATTTAAGATATTTTCTTTTCAAAATAGTTTAAAACATTTTTAATTCCTACAAAATCAAATTTACCAAAATAAGTTTTTCTTTTAGTACGTTAAGAGAAAATAGGATTGAGAATAATATAAACATACCAATACACAATGTGTACAAAATAAAACGTACCAAAATAAAAATAATGTACCGGTGTTAATAATATGTATCAAAACAAAAGTACCAAAATTGCGAATAAACGTACCGATTAATGATTTTTGTAAGTTCAATTGTACCCGCTGATAATATATACGTAATATATTGTACCTAGTAATAATTCTTCAACAACTATACTTAAAAAAAAATATAATTTCACAAAAAAATAGAAAAAAATTATCTGGAGCTTTTATGTTGGTCACCAACTGTTTGAAAAAAAAAACTATTTGGAAAATGAAATAATATTTAATGGTTGCATAACAAAAAAAAAAAAAAAACTGTGATCGAAAAAACATATCTGGAATAAGAGAAAATATAGTTTAATTACTAACATTTCTACTAAATAAGGAAAAGTGTATCATGCAGACAAAAAGATAAATTCAAAAATTATTTTAATTTTAAAAAATATAATAATGACATATAATTTAGCTTGAAGTGGTTATTGGTCAAAGCACTTTAATCAAATTTTAAAAAGGCATAAATGTTTAATCTAAATGATATAGAAGAACGGTAAGAGATTCTAATTTGACATTAGGGGTGAAAATATTCGCCACAACTATTTATTTTGTGATTGTATTGAAAGAAAAATGTTTATTTTCTGTTGTGATTCAAAATTTTATGTTATTAAATGTAGAGTCAACTTTTAACTTTCAAAAACCCTAAGTCCTTTTTGCGCCATTTACATTCCCATTTCTGCACTTTCTCAACCTCGTTCCTTCACTTCCTCCACCACATTCTTCCTTGTCACCTGCCTTCCCTTCGTTCTTCCTTCTTTCTTCCTTAATTCTTTTTTTCCTGGACCAGGCTACTTGATTGAATCGAAGATTGGGAGATGAGGGTTTTTGAAAATTTGGGATTTTATTTTCTGAGTTCTTTGTTTCTTTCCTTGTGTTCATGAAGGTAACAATTTCCACTATTTTTCTTTATTTATTTGTTATTATTTTATAAAACGTACATTTGTATATTTTGTTTGTTACTAATGAAACAATCAAACCCATAATCTCTTAGTTTGGGCTTGGACATTTTCATCTTTATTTTTGTTTGTAGGTTTTGATTGGTATTTCATTTTTGTGATTTCTATTTATATATTAGTATTTAATATTGCATCTTTTAGTTAGGTTTAGTGTGTATAACTTTTACTGAAATTTGTAACCTTTTTTTGCTTTGACTTTGCATGGATTATGAAAGACAGAAATCTACATTAGTTGTGTGTTCGGATTAGGGAATAAGTCTTCATTAGATTTAGTTTTAAGTTTTGTTAAAAGCCTTATGTACACTACTGAATTTGTAGTTCAAATATCAATCTTCCATGTTCATCAGTATGTTTTATCTAATGAAATGAAATCTAAATTTTGTTTTTCCCATATTTGATGGAAATAGCTTCTTCTAGTTTTTATTTATTTATTTATAATTTTTTTTAAAAAAAATTAATCAAGTTCTTCTGGGTTATTAATTGTGGAAAGAAAACTTCTTTATTTTTTTTATTTTTTATTTTTTTCAATTTAAACAATTCTTAAAATGCAATAATGGTTGATAAATTGTATTTGTTGTTATAGTCTATTTTATCTGACAATATTAAAGGGGGTTGGCGGCAATGATAGAGAAAGAGAGATATATTTGTAGAATTGTAGGGGAATGTGTATTGTTATCCCTCCTACATTGTGTCTTTATTTATAGTAATAAGAGGAGAGAAGATATTCCTTCTTCCCCAAGGAATACAAGTCCATATAGGAAATGATAACTAAAATCAAATATAATCTAGGATTTACACAATCACACTTAAACTAGGAATGTTTACAACACTCCCCCCTTGAGTGTGTAAATACTCAAGGTAGATTTAGCATCATCCAGAAGTTGAGGAAGTCGACTCGTCGACACTGATTCTAAGGAACAACACTTATTCTCAATAAGGTAGGAGCTTGCATAAGTAAGCAAGTCTGACTAAAAAATCCTAAGGCTATGACAAAACCCCGAGTAGGGACAAAATCCATAGTTTAAGGAAAAATGCATGAGAAATGCAAAAGTCAAAGAAACGTCTACGGGACGTCATCAGGGATATGACCAACCCAAGATAGGTGCCTCGTTAAAACCTAGTTAGGTAGCAAAAATCCAGTGCGAAAAATGCTCTTAATCGTAGGGAAAAAGAGTACATTAAGGTCAAACAAGTATCTTCAGAATACTCCCCCCGAGTTTGACACAATTCCAGCATGGTTAGACGAAGTGGCAACTAAGGTCTGTTTAGTTGACCTCCAAGAAATTGTAGTGCCTCCAACGGTAAAGACATAACCCATTTGAGAAAGCACCTTGTGCGGATCAGACAAGTATCCTGCGTTGGCATAACCAACAAGGCGAGAATCGACTTAAGAAGCATATGATGCAGCATCACTTACGGATCTGCAAGGATAAAACAAGCCCAAATCCTTAGTACCCTTAAGGTAACAAAAGATGTCTTTCATGTTAGTCCAGTGTCTGTGTGTAAGTGCATTACTGTATCTTGCCAAAAGATTAACAACGAAGAAGATGTTGGGTCTAGTGCATTGAGCTAAGTCCAATAAAGCGCTTATCGCACTTAGATAAAGAACCTCAAGCTCCAAAATCTTTTCATCATCCTCTTTCGGACGGAAGGGATCTCGTTTTGCATGTAGCAATCGAATGACCATAAGAATACTTGAAGGCTTCGCCTTATCTTCATTAAAGCAGCGCAACACCTTCTGGTGTAGTTCTATTAATGTTTTAGGATTCCATTTGAACAATGCTCTATCTCAAGACCGAGACAGTATCGAGTCTTACTAGATCTTTCATCTCAAATTTCGACTTCAGGTGCGCTGCAATTCTCGCAAGCTTTTCAGGAGTTCCGATGAGATTCATGTCATCGACATATACTGCAACAATCGCAAATTTGGAATATGACTTCTTAATGAACACACAAGGGCATATTTCATTGTTCATATATCCCTGACTAGTTAAATACTCACTTAGATGGTTATACCACATTCTTCCAAATTGTTTCAAACCGTAAAGTGAATGCCTCAACCGAATTGAGAGCGTGTTTCAGGGTTTGGAAATATTTGAACCAGTCAATGTAAGTCCTTAGGGAACTTTGATGTAAATTTCCGTATCAAGATCCCCATAGAGATACGCGGATAGTACGTTCATCAACTGTATACTCAATTTTTCGGAAACTACCAAACTGATAAGGTAATGAAAAGTAATCAGATCCATAACGAGTGAATAAGTTTCGTCAAAGTCAATCCCGGGGCGTTGTGAGAATCCTGTGCAACAAGACGAGCTTTGTAACACACAATGTCGTTCTTCTCATTACGCTTCTGAACGAAAACCCACATGTAGCCAACAGGCTTCACATATGGAAGAGTATGAGCTACAGGTTCAAACACCTTACATTTCACAATCAAATCGAGTTTGACTTGGATTGCTTGTTTCTAATTTGACCAATCAGTTCTACGTCAACATTCGTCAACGGAACACAGTTCAATGTCATCGCTCAACATGATCTTAGTAACTACTGCAAATGCTAATGCATCATCGACAATCATCTCATTTCTATGCCACATGTCATCTAAGCTAGCATAATAAACTGAAATGTCACGATTCTCGGGATAAGGATTCGTCTCTTTAAAGACGCTTCAGTAATCTAGAATTTCCTCATGAGTAAGCGATTGTCGGATTCATGGTAGGTTCTTCAAGACCTCGTGTTGTGGATTTCTTCTTTCGGGGGTGTGAATCCTTTGAATCAAGAGGTCTGCCATACTTTTTGTGTAGGGGAAGATGATTGGCTAGCCGTTAATGTACATGGATCACTAAGATTGGCGTCCTGGGCCTCCAGAAGAGCAGTCCGTCGTACATTTGGTACATCTATCTTTGCAGGCGTATTCGTAGCTGGAATGTGTGATCTTGTCACGTGCACTAGATTAGTGAAAGCATCCGGCATGCTCTGAGCTATGCTCTGGAGATCTAATATGTGATGCACTTCAGTTTCAGACTGAGTGGTGTAGGGATCCAAAATGAGACAAAGTGGGAGTCGTTCACAATAATTCGCATTGTTCTTCAGCAACATTGATGTTCTTATCTTCTCATAATGATGGGAATACTGTCTCATAGAAGTGACAATCCGCAAAACGAGTGCCAAACAGATCGCCTGTCAAAAGATTCTAAGTAAAGAATAATCGAAGAAGGATCATATCTGACATAGATTTGCATCATTCGCTGAGGCCCCATTTTGTATGTGAGGGCAGTGAGATAGGCACATATACCGCATAACAAAAAATGTACATATGTGAAATGTCAGGTTCATATCTGGTAACCAACTGAAGGGCATTAAATGGTTGTGTCGCAATAGGCCTCAGGCAAACCAACTTTGCTGTGTGCAATATTGCATGGCCTCAAGCAGCGATCAAGAGCTTGGCACGTATGACTGACGATCGAGCAATCATTTGTAAGCGCTTAATAAAAGCTTATGCCAAGCCGTTCTAGGTATGAACATGGGGTCCGTGATGTTCAACTTTAACTCCAATTGACATGCAATTGTCATAAAAAATTTTAGATGTGAATTCTTTGGCATTATCCAATCGAATAGATTTGATTGGATAATCAAAGTGGTGAGCCCTGAGCTTGATAACCTGAGCCAACAGTTTGGAGAATGCAGCGTTCCTTGTGGACAACAAGCACACATGTAACCAATGTGTAGAAGCGTCAACCAAAACCATAAAATATCTAAATGGTCTGCATTGAGGGTGAATCGGTCCACAAATATCCCCTTGAATCTGTTGTAGAAAAATTGAAGGATTTGAGCGAATCTTGTCATAAGAAGGCTTAGTGATAAGCTTTCTCATAGAACATGTTTGACATGCGATTCCTTGGATCAAACCTAAACTTAGGGTTAATGGATGCCAATATGAAGATTTGAGGATACGACACATTGCTATTCGTCTAGGATGTCTCAAATGTTCATGTCAAAGTGTAATTTTGTGCGCAGTCCCAGTAGTAGGGCTAGCCACATAGTGGCATTTTATATGGCATATGGTCGTAGTATAAAGACCACTCGAGATACGCTCTATCTTCTCTAGAATACGCTTCTGGTCATATTCGTAGGAAGTTATGCACAGAAATTCAACTCCATTTTCTACGTGGGTTTCAGCGTGGTAATTGTTATCTCTAATATCCTTGAATTTTAGTAACGTTTTACCGTAACGTGGAAAATAGAGTGCCTCATCAATGGTCAATATTGTACTATTGGACAACATTATATGTGCCTTATAGTATCCTTTTATCAGGTTGGATGGGCCCGAGAGGGTTGTTAAAAGTGCATTCTTAGGTATGAAGTTAGTGAAATAAATGCGTTCATGTAAAACGGTGTGCGTGGTTGCACTATTTGCCAGACAACTAAATTTCCCACTAGTCATACTTAGAATGAAAAATTAATTTGAATCGGTCACATGCATAAAAGTTCTTAAAACAAATATCAATTCAAAGTAATTTCATTTATTCAAGGATGGTAATTAATTAAAACTTAATATCCAAAAACAAATCACCAACCAATAATCCAAACATAAAGGAAAATTGTTCAAAAATCAACCAAAAAACAAAGGAGGGGTTCGACCACTAGGTGGAATTCGGCCCCAATTGTCTTATTTCAACGAAAAATAAGTCTATGTCTAAGATTCTAATCTTCCATAGGGGTAGTATCATCTTGAAAATCAGAAACCTCCATCTTTGTAGTCTCTGGTTCGTCCACTTGCATGAAGTTTGGTTCAAACTTCTTACGACGAGAATGATATTCATCTATAACCTTCTTGGGAGCTCGGAAAACACGGGACCAGTGGTTCCTTGAACGACAACGATATCACATATCTGCATCCATGATTTTAGGTGCTTTGCCCTTATTCTTGAAGTTCGAGGCCTTAGGAGCGAGGTTTGAGTGCTGTTGGGCTTTGTTTCCTCCCTTGAATGGGCCTTGACTCTATTGACTTTGGTGGGATGGCTTCTGGCTGCACTTACCACACCCCTTTTAGCATTTTAGGCATTGGTTTGTACTATAATTTGCTTCAGGCACATCAGTCGCCCTAGTAGGTCGAGCTTAATGATTCTTCATCAACAACTGATTCTGCTTTTTAGCAAGAAGTAAAACAGAGATCAAATCCGAGAACTTAGTGAACTTCTGAGCTCTATATTGTTACTGCAAGACAGTATTAGAAGCAGAGAAAGTCAAATATGACTTCTCCAGGAGATCCTTTTCGGTCAAAGTTTCATTGCAAAACTTGAGAAGTGATCAGATTGGACAAACTTTAGAATTATATTCATTCACAAACTTAAGTCTTGGAAGTGCAAATGTTGTCAGTCATGTCTTGCTTCAGGCAAGAATATGTCATTTTGGTGATCAAAACGATCAGCCAAAGCGACCCATAATGCACGTTGATCTTCCTCAGCAAGATACTGAGTTTGCAGAGCACCATGGATATATTTTCGGATGAAGATCATAGCAATGGCTTTTTCAGCTTCGCCAACAGGCTCATCTGTTGCTTCTTCAATGGCATGACGCAAGTTCTTTGCAGTGAGGTGGAGCTTTACATCTTGAACCCACTTGAGGTAGTTCCTTCCAAAGACCTCCAAAGCAGTGAAGTTGAGTTTGTTCAAATTTGTGGTTAGTGTAATGGAGAAAAATCAATCCATTCACATAGGAGTAGAACATACATGTTCTAATAAACATGTATTGGTTTAATTTTGCATGAAAAAACTTCGAGTTTTCATGGGTGATGTTTTTAAGTGAAAACTTCAAGTTTTCAAACAAGGCATATTTATACGGAACTTCGGGTTTCAAAATAATTATGAATTTCAGGTTCATATATTCTTGCAGGCAAACACAAATATATATGCAAACAAATATGCAAAAATAGATTTTTTTGGTCTATAATTATAATTGAATTAATTTATTTGGACTTCGGGCCAATTAAAGTGTGGGTGAAAAAAATATAAAACCCATTGGGCCAAAATAATTAGGCGCCCAATAGGAAAAAAAATATATAAGTCCACGGGTGGCTTAAAAAAAATTTGGTCTGTGCTTCCTAAGCCCAAAAATAGGGTTGGGGGATCTTGGGTGTAGGCTGTAGGCCTACGGGAAGAGATAGGAGCAGGAAGGTGGGTTGCTACAGGCAAGCCCAAAAAAATTTCAATGCGGCTAGCTTCAGGCGAACCCAAAACAAAAAATTATTTGGTTTTTGTTTTCTTATAGGCCGGGGAAAATTTGGCCCTTAAGCCCAAAGGGGTGAATGGGCTACCTCGGAAAAATAAGAGCCAGGCCAAAATTAAAAATAAAAAAATTTGAGTTTTAGATTGGTCAGAGACCAATCAAAGCCCAAATGGCTATTTTGTTGACCCAAAAGAGTAGCCCAACATGTGTTGGGTGTGCATTGCCAGGGAAGAACACCGGATTTGGTCGACAGCACCGTGTCAGGCGGTCGGCTTGGGGACAACGATGCTTTGAACGAGTCCGTGGGTTGTCAAAGATCTCAAATATGAACGGAGATTTGAAAAAAAAAATCTCAACATTTTTTCTATAACCCTAGAATTTTGAATCGGGTTTTCAAAAAAAAAAAAAAAAACCAATGAGATTCAATCGAATCTCGGCCAATTGATGTCGAGGATGGGCTTCAGGCCGTTAAACATGGTGACCCGAGGTGTGAGGATGGACTGCAGCTCATTCTGCGACGGTGGAGATGCCATGGTGGGTGTTAGGGTGCTCTAGGTTTCAACCTGGAGCCCACGACTCCAGCTTGGGGACTCGATGCAGGCCATCCAAGCTTCATGCTTGGTTGAAAGCGCAAGGTCATGGGTTCGAGAAACTAGGCCGTGATTCCCAATTTCATTTTTTTTCTTTTTTCAATTCAAATATAATTCAATTATATGCATATTCAAGATAATAATTCAATTTGATGCATATACAAATATATTTGATTCAATTCATGGCAAATATCAAATTCACATAATTTAACAATTATGATTATGATGCATACACAATTTATGTAGAATCTAAAATACGTAAAACGTAAAGTTGGGTCATGCATAATGGTGAATGTTCATGCTATCAGGACTGCAAAAATATCGAGATAAAAACCGTTGTTTTGAAAGAACCTGATTGCGTGATGATATGGATGAATTGGTTTGATGCAAAAAAATTCTTCAACGTCAGATTCTGAGCGCAACGGTAAGAGCATGCTGATAACATGTTGTAGCCTATTTTATCTGACAATATTAAAGGGGGTTGGCAGCAAGGGTAGAAAGAGATATGTGTTCGTAGAATTGTAGGGGAATGTGTGTGTTGTTATCCCTCCTACGTTGTGCCTTTATTTATAATAATAAGAGAAGAGAAATATTCCTTCTTTCCCAAGGAATACAAGTCCATATAGGAAATGATAACTAGAATCAAATCTAATCTAGGATTTACACAATCACACTTAAACTAGGAATGTTTACAACATTCGTCATATTGTAATTATAAAATACAAGAAGGGGCGGAACCTTCCGCTTTTAGGTGCTAATTTCCAGCGTGTCATGCAAAACATTAGAGGCGAATATAAAAACAGTAGGGGCAGATTTAAGAAAATATTTGCCTTTAACTGTATTGGCCACACCTTTTTTATGGTTGGACCTTAATTTTAGAGGCAGAACAATAAATGCCTTTAACTATATTGGCCACACCTTTTTTATGGTCAGACCTTAATTTTAGAGGCAGAACAATAAATGCCTTTAATGATAGCAAATAGAGGCAAATAAATTGTCTCTAATAATTCATTTTCTTGTAACTCACAATATCAAACCAACATACATTAAGATCAAAACAACAGACTAAGTGATCAGAACACTGCATCAGGTAGGAGCAAACATAATTAAGACCAAACTAACTGATTAAACATTGCTATTCGGGTCTAATATAATCCTTCTATCTTTGGGAAAAAAAAAACTAACTGATTAAATTATTAACAAATTAGAAAATTCATACAACCTAACGTGGAATCATTATTAAGCACACTCATTAAGTTTTTGGGTAAATGACAAAAACTACCTCAACTATTGGTATCACGACACTTTCATACTCATTTTTTAAAATTGACGATGTCATACCTCATCTTACGAATTTGTGCCAATGTCGTACCTCCGTCAGTTTTTCTGTTAATTTTTCCGTTAAGTGCTGACGTGGCTATATGCGGAGCCCACTCACTAATCCAACTGGATTAAAAAATTATTAAATATATTTTTAATAATTAAAAATTAAAAAAATTAATTTTTTTATAATATTATATCTCTCTCTCCTCTCTCCTCCCCCCCCCCCCCGCCCCCGCCTCTCTTGCCTCTCTCTTCTCTGCATCCCCAAAACCCATTCCCACCCGTCCCTACCCCCCAACCTCCTCCACCACCCTCCCAAAAAACCCAGATACCCGTGTCCACCCTCCCCCAAAACCTAGCTCCCCTTCTCCCATTGACCAATCAGGAATCAAGGGGGGAAAAAAGAAGAGAAGAAAAAAAAAGGAAGTTTTCCTTCCTTCCCGTCGGTACTTGCACCCGCACACCCAACCCAACCAACTCCGGCGATTTTCGCCATTTTTTTCGTCGAATCACCACCATCCAACACCCACAACCTCTTCTGCAGATTGGGCAGGGGGCGGGCGGGTGTTGGGGGGGTTGCGGACGAACTTGGTTTACTTCTCTTTTTTTTTTTTTCTTTTTTTTCTTCTCTCTCTTCTTCTTCTTGCAGGTTGGGTGAGTGGGTTTTGGGTGTTTTGGGGGGTGGGCCGGGGGGGGGGGGGGAAGGGGATGAACGACTGGGTATCTTCTTTTTTTTCTTTTTTTTTCTTTCTTTCTTCTTCTTTCTCCTCATTCTTCTCTGGGTATGTTGTTTTGTGTTTTGGGGTGGGGGGAAGGGGATGACTCCAAGTCTTACTTCTCTCTTTTATTTTATTTTTCTCTTCCTCATCTTCCTCTTCCTTGTTTTTTTTTCTGCAGGAAGATGGCGAGAGAGAGAGGAGGAGGAGGAGGAGAGAGAGAGAGAGAGAGGGGGGACGACTGACAAGTTCTTTTTTTTTAAATTACTTTTTAAATTATTTTAATATTTAAAAATTATTAAATAATTTTTAATTATTAAAAATATATTTAATTATTTTTTAATCCAGCTGTATTAGTGAGTGGTCCCCATCTCTTGCCACATCAGCACTTAACAGAAAAACTAACAGAAAAATTGACGGAGGTATGACATTGTCACAAATTCGTAAGATGCGGTATGACATTGTCACGTTTTAAAGATGAGGTATGAAAGTGTCGTGACACCAATAGTTGAGGTAGTTTTTTGTAATTTACCCTAAGTTTTTTTATTTTTTAACAACGATGATGCCCGTTCCACAACGATGTTCAACGCCAACATAATATTGCTATTAGTGATATGTAACGTTTAGACTCAAGCTACTTCTTCTTTTCGGTTACAAAAGTCTCCAACTACTTCATTTTTATCTTTTTTTGGTATTTTCAGCAACTTGCTTATGATCTGTGCCTCATCATTGCAAGTTCACCCTCTTTCAAAAATGCATTTTCTTAATCACCCCTCTACTAAATGCTCCATGTACATAACAAACACAACATGACTATGCGTGTATTTAAATATATGACAATTTTAAAAAGAAATTGAATAAAAATAAAATAAAAAAAGGAAAAGGGAAAAGGGAAAAGTAGGAAGTGGGAGAGAGAAAGTGCAGGAGTAAAACTATGATTACATATGAGTAAGGGAAGGAAAAAAGTGAAAAAAAAAATTGTTTGTGCAAAATTACTTTAATGCCCATATGTTTTTCAATTCAAACATTTTCTTTTAGTTATGTATAAAAGGATATAATAGTAATTTCATTAGATTAATGTAGTTAGATAATCAATTAAGAATTCTTATCTATATCAAAAAACCAAAGAAAAATTTGGCTTCAAATTAAAGTCAAACAAATTCAATTTAATATTCGTTTAAATTAAATCATTATGAGACTAATTTTTTTTATTTATTTTCGTTATTTTTAATCTATATTGTTTATATTGTAATTTGCCTATTAAATATATTTTTTTATTAATATTAATATTTATTCTTTTACTATTATGATGTTATATTAATTTTAATTAATAAATATTATTTACCATTTTTATAACTTATAAATCTTATAAATAAATTTCATGAAAGAATCTAGAGTAATTAATGAAGAAAATGTTGCAGAATCAAAAGTAGCAGTCTAGGGTCAGATGAATGAACCACTAGGAACTCACGTAAACAATCTGAATGAGAAGGGTATTCATAATACGTACGATGTTTTACCATGTTGACGAAAAATTGAACTCGAGACAAAATCTTGCCATACTCATCCAGATACTCTGGAGAATGGAGAGGTCATTACGGTACTCCAGGCCGTCATGCTCCACATCCTACTCGTCCTCCCAATCACATGTAGTCACATATCCGTTTTCTGTAGGGACTTCCGATCTTGGAAATAGAACGAGTATGCCAGTTAGTCCATAGTCGTACCGTTCTCCTAAGCCATTGTTTTCAACCGGCTTCAGCACCACATGGGCATAGAAATCGGCAACTTGCCATTCTTCCAACAGAAGCTCTTCTAACAAGACTTCCTCATCTTCTGGTGAGAAACTGTCGGCGGTTCGTCCAAAGTAGAAGCCAATGCAAAAGACAAGGCCTTTAGATCCAGATGAGATGAGAGCTAGGGATCCAGGCGGTAAAGTTAATTAGGAAAGTACAACTCTTTTGAAGACTTGGTCATCTTTTGCCAACAGTTTGGGGAGCTTGGAAGTCCGAGATAGATGTGGCTTCTTCTCGCCAGCCGGTGCAGAAGACGAGGTCTTCGAAGACAAGACCTCCTCACTTTTCGATGACAGATCATATAGGCGTTTGGGAGCCATGGTTTAGAGATTTAGAATTTTGGGGAATAGGGATTCTCCTTTTACCAATATATATATATATTTTTGGAAACTAGATAGAATATATCAGGGCAAAGATGCCAACAAAGACCAAGAGAAAGCCACATACGGCAAACAAGCGAAAGCTAACCGACACAACTGACGAGTCATGCAAGAAGGTGGGGGGACACCACGACGCCGCATCTAATGCTAGAGCTTCCCTTCTCTCATAACCAAAAACAAAAAAAAAATCAGGGGGGACAAGGAAGCCCATCGTTACAAAGAACATGAATCAAGGAAGATGGGGGTCGATTAACCCATATTTCATCACATGCTTCCTTACAACGTCGCGACGCCAAGAAATCTTTTGCCAAGTGGGCCAGTCTTGGGATCCAAAACCAGCGGCAGTCAAGGAATGCAGATCCCCTTCTAGAGCACTACCTTAGAATGGGATAAGCATCCCAATTGCCATTCCTTGCCATATCTCTAAGGCAAGAAATTGATTCGAGAGAGTCCGATTCCACTATTATCGAAGTCCATCCTTGACTAACCCCTAACTCACACCCATGCAAAATAGCCAAAGCCTCTGCCATTGCAGCACTAGTGGCCTTAATTAGGTGCTTGCCAGCCACCATAAAACAACCCTCCTCATTTCTTGCCACCACTCGTGTACCCCACCCCGTCACAAGCTGCCCAACTGGCGTCAACATTTATTTTAATGGTACCTCGATTCGGCGGAGACCACTGAACCAGTTCATCCTCGTTCCTAATACTAGGCGACGATTATGGAAACGGTACATGCCTTGAGTCATTGTAAGCTGCAATAGATTGAGAAATGGCAGCCACAACCCTTCTTGGATTAAGATTTTGTTGGTTGAACAGGAGATCACATCGAGCTTTCCATATGTACCAATAGGTAAAGGCAATAGCAGATAGTAGATTTATGCTAACCTTTCATGATCCATTTGCCCATCATACATCTGAAGAAGTTATTCAGCCCAATTTGTAGCCATTTGCCGATGAGTTCGAATGCCCAGCGTACCCCCAAACCAAACGTCCTCCACCCATGGGCATTTGAGGAACATGAGCACAATGGACTCATCTTGTTCCTTACAGATCGGGCATAACGGGGAGTGAGAGGATCGGCACTGGAATACATTACCCATAGTAGCAATAGCCCCATTCATAGTACGCCAATAGAAATTCCAGAGTTTCGGAGGTGTCTCCAATTTCCAAAAGATTTTCCATAGAAATCCGAGACTGGTGTTGATCTAGCCAGGAAGACTGGATCATGCAGCATTATAAGATAAGCTCTAATAGTGACCGGATTTGACGGTATAGGACCCACGTTTCTCATAGGGCCAGGTTAGTCTATCTTTTGCAACAGATCCTCAATAATCGTTTCCAAAATCGCCTCAAACTCTGACTCCACCACAAAAGGCCTCAAGAATTCAATGTACCATTCCCCACTCACCTAGCAGATGAGAGAGTTGACAGTTAAATTTTGAAACTTGAATCGGTCTCGAATGGGACGGTCTTCCTGAGGGAATAGATGGAAGCCACCTATCGACCCAAACTCTAGTATCTCTGCCGTCAATAATCTGCCAGTGGGAGCCTTCACGTATGATCTCCCTCCCTACAAGGAGGCTAGACCAAACCCATGATGCACGGCCTCCCCATTTTGCTTCAAAGAATGAGCAGTTGGGAAAATATCTGGCTTTAAGCGTCATCGCCCACAAGGAGTTAGGCTCCATAACCAGCCTCCAGCATTGCTCTGCAGGAAGGGCATCGTTAAATGTTGTAAAGCTCCTCAAACCAAGACCCCCCCTCTTCTTTCGGTATTCCCAATTTCTCGCGAGACACCCAATGGATTCGATGTTCCCCTTGTTTCTGCCCCTACCAAAATCTCGAAATCATGGCATCCATTTCATTACAAAAAGAAGTAGGGAATTTAAATAGATTCATTGGGTATGCCGGGATGGCTTGACCCACAGCTTTAATTAGGGTCTCCTCCCTTGCTTGAGAAATAGTGGATTTTTTCCATCCTTTTAGCTTTTCCATTAGTCTCCCTTTGACATAGGCAAGACTTGTCTTCTTAGATCGACCCCACATCGTCGACACCCTAAGGTAGATTCCCTGGTCACCAATCAGGTCCATTCCAAGGATGCTAGCCAGTTGATGTTTAATCAGAGCAGGCACATTCGATCCAAAACATACACTAGACTTATACTTGTTGACTTGTTGTTCCGAGGCCGCACATAAATCATCAATTAGCTGAATTAGGTGTCGACAGTTCACTTCATCAGCCTTAAGGAATATGAAAGTATCATATACAAAAAGGATGTGTGAGATAGTCGGACTCAAGGGGTTCATCCGTATCCCCCTCATCCACTTCATGTTACAAGCCTGTTCAATGAGAAGAGAAAGCACCTTACTAACCAAAAGGAATAGGTAGGGGGATAAAGGGTCTCCTTGCCTAAGTCCACGCAAAGGCGCAAACTTTGATCCTGGTTGCCTATTGAGCAGAATAGCAAAGTTCACAGAAGAGATACATCCCATAATCAATTTTCTCCATCTATCATTGAAACCCATTTTCTCCATGACCGCCATAAAAAAATCCCACTCTACTCGATCGTAGGCTTTGTGCATATCCAGCTTGATACCCAACTCGAAACTGCGTTTGGCTTTTCTAGTTTTGAGGAAATAGAAAATCTCACGTGCCAAACCAATGCTATCGTGGATTTATCTACCTGCCATGAAAGCATTTTGGGTTGGAGAAATCAAATTAGGGAGAATCGATTTGAGGCGGTTGCCCAACACTTTGGATAGCACCTTGTAAGAATAGTTGCCGAGACTAATAGGTCGAAATTGTGAAACAGATTCCAAGTTTGAGACCTTTGGAATAAGCACCAAGTGAGTGGCGTTGAGATTCCTCAGGTCCTCCGAACCTAGCATTAACACCCCAATTAATTCGTTCATATCAGCTGCTATAATATCCCAGTTTGCCTGATAGAAAATACCCAAAAAACTGTCGGGCCCTGGGGCCTTTAACCTCCCCATCTGCATAACCGCACTCTTTACCTCTTCCCCGGAAACCACATCTACAAGGGCATCATTCATCTCTTCCGAGACTTTTTGGGTAACACCATCCAAAAGGTGGCCCCAATCCCGCTGACCCACAGAAGTGAACAAGTCCATGAAGTAGTCGTCAATCAAGCACTGAACCATCCCAGGGTTCTCCACCTAATTGCCACTACTATTTTTTAAAGAGATAACCTTGTTCCTTCTCCGTCTTTGTAGGGTGGACTGGTGGAAGAACTTGATATTAGCGTCACCCTCCTTGAGCCACTGGACCTTCGATCTCTGTTGCCAGTAACATTCCTCCTAACTCCATAAAAGGTCCACTTCTTTGGATAAGTCGTGTATCTCCTTGAAGTTCCTGCCCCAATTCTGTTGAAGCCGTCCCAGCTGATTCATCATGTTTTTAATCTGCCATCCCCTCTGTTTGAATTTTGCATGGCTCTATCTTAAGAGTGCAGTTCAGTAATCATGGATCTTAGCATTGCATTTCTGCATAGGGTTACCCTCCCTGCGGACGTCCCAAGTGCCAGTCACAATTTCTTTGCATTCCGCATCCTTTGCCCAAAAAGCTTCAAAACGAAACAACTTTTTTGTCCTTCCCATTTTCGGTTCGCACCACACCATGACCGAACAGTGGTCAGAACCAAAAGACGTATCATTAGTGGCCAAATAGTTTGGCCACTGCGCCATCCATGCTTCATTAACTAGCCCTCTGTCTAAACGGGCTTCCACGAGTTAACCATTGCGGACTCCTCTCCAAGTGAAGCGTTGACCACTAGATTCCAGATCAATAACCTCAACTTTATTCATGAACTCCTCTAGGTACCTTGGCCTGTTATATCTTACCTCAACTCCCCCCTATTTTTCATGGTCCCACAGGAATTCATTGAAGTCACCTCCACAAATCTATTTCAGAGATTCTATTACCATCTTATGCCGCAACTCAAGTATTGATTTAGTATTTCATTCTAAAGGAAATTTCTTAAACGAATTTGTAAAGGTTGTTACCTACCTTATTTTGAGCAATGAATTGTAATGATGCCATTTACGATCCTTTGTTACAAGGACCAAAAATGTGAAATGCCATACAATTTGGCGCCTCAAAGGAATGAAAAGAAGCCCACTCAACTAAACATTTGGTAACAATAAATCCATAAGCATTTTTTTCTAGTTGTTGGATTTCCCTGTATCATATACTCCTACAATCAAAATGAATATGATATATTTGTGGTATAAAATTCACTAAAACAATGAACGATAAAACAAAAGGAATTAAGTTTTACAAATCAAAACTAATGAATGAGAGCTAATCGACCATATGGAAATCATCAAACCTAAACCAACCGAACCTAATTTACATGAATATGGAACTATTCACTCTAGCCTTATTACTAAATTCCAAGAATATCTCTTTTCATCTTCAACCATGAATAAAAAGCGATTAATATTCTTAATCAACATTGTGCAGGCATAAAAAACGATTTTCTTTTCCTAATTGGATCTAATGATTGGCGAATAGAAAGAAAAAAAAGGAAAATTAATGAAAATGGCTTGAAAACTTTGAGTTTTAACGATAAGAACAAAGTAAAGGATAAAGTTAATAGTACCAAGATTGACTTTTTAATGTAAAAATGAGATTTTTCGTTAAAGTGAATTGTACCTGTTAAAGTTCCCTAGAAAGTATCTCAAATGGATCGATACTTGCGTACATTTGTCATTAAAAATGAATTCAATTGTGACAACCCGTCCCGATGTACACATTTTTTTTGTTGTGAATGGACGAAATTACCCCTTCGGGGTCGTGTACGTATGCATGTGTTTTGTGTGAGCACCAATTAATTGTGGCCCTCAATATTTGGAGCCAATGAGATATTTTTATCCTTACATTTTGGATGGTTTTAGTCCACACACATCCACCCTCACCTCACTCCCGTCACTCTCTCTCTTCACTCTCGACTCTTTTTCTCTACCTATTTTCATACGGCACACCCACAAACCATAGCAAATTTCACAGATAGAACGAACGAAGACCACCATCGTGATTCTGAGGTCCTTGGAGTCTAGTGACACCATTTTCAGGTAAGAACTATGTCGATTTCACGTCGAAACCTCGAACTCCGATTTGGTACTGTTCATGCAAAAATTAATGGTTGATTTTTATGGAATTCTAAGCTTATAGGGAGCTTAAGAAGGTCCTTAGGAAGCTCGGAGTGCTTCGTTTGAAAGATTTGGACGTCGGAATAGCGAGATCGGAGTTTTGAAAGTTGGCCGGAATTATCGAGCCATTTTTCGGCGAGTCTCCGGTGAGTTGGGGGTCGAGACAGGTATGGTTTTGTTCGTCTTGTCGAGATCTTCATTTTGATACAAAGTGCATTGAAAATGGTTGAGAAATGGACGAGTTATAGCCGTTTGAAAATTACCCAAAAACCGGCGACATTTTCCGTCACCGACGAGACCAGTCCGGCGAAGCAAGGATAAGGATGACATGTGCCAGGCACGTGCCGCGCGTGGGGGGCGGGTAACACTGTGCCCTGGCAGGCACGTGGGCCCGAGAAAAATTATTTTAAAAATATGTTGACGTCTGTGACGTTGAGTAGGTCGCATTGGTATATTCGTATGCCAAAATTGAGCTATGTATGAGAAGTTATTTCCATAGTTGCGTATATGTGCTTAAATAACGTATTTTTAGTAATTTCTCATATAGGTGAGACTTATTCCGAGGACGAGCGTAGCCAGGCTAGACATGGGGGCTACAACTCGGCGACCTATCAGTGAGTGGGCAACTATTTTTTCGTATAACCTATATATATATATATATATATATATATAATGATTTTCCCAGAATCAACTTTTAAATGAAAAGTACGTTTTTATCACCATGCATATAACTTAATATTGATGCATGAGTATTCATATATACATTTCATGCATATGTTGGTGCCGAGGACGCCAGGTAAGTACCAGGTAGGTACATGCATTGTTGAGAAAGAACAGACGATATATGATGAGATATGATGTGATATGTTAGCTCATAAACCTACGCATATTGTTAGTGCTCACGCCCAGAGTTAGGGGCACAGTCTTTCATGTGTCGTTCACCTCCTGCACTGCATGCTCGCCTTGGATCCAAGTTAGGTGCACAGTCTTGTCGTATAGACCACCTTTGAGTGGGTTCGACTTGTAGGTGACCCGCGTTCATTCGCACAGTCTTCACGTGATTGTAGCACTAGAGCATTTTTATATTGATACAGTGATGTGATGATGACCTCAGGAGGATATTGATGTATGTGCAGTGTATATATATGATGAGATTGAGATTTTATGAGCTATATGTACAACCGAGGGCTGGGTTGATATCTAGTAGCGATATGGTTATTGAAATGCATCGCATGGCATGGCTTATGAGATTCAGATTGGCATTGAAATGCATTGCATGGCATATTATGAGATACGTTTGATAATGTCTTATGCTGAGAAAGGTTGTGATATATATGTACGTATTATTTTCTGGGAAACTATACAGGTTTTACGGTGAAGGGCTATACCTTTGAGAAAAGAATGATTTTGAAAAGATTTGTTTTGCTGACCCACTCAATTTTATTTTTCGCCCCTCCAGGTTCTAGATAGCTAGAGTACCCGTGGTGGCTAGCGAGGACCATTTGGTAGTTTTGACAGACTCATTATTATGTAGGACACCCGTTGGTGTATTCGAACTTATTTATTCATGCTTGACTGCACTTTGACTTAGTACGTTTTGGTTCTGTATAAGTACTATATTATCACTCTAGCACACTATCTTATCTAGGTTGCTAGTAGTTTGGTTTTAATTAGTTCGTACTTCGTTAAAGATCCTTGCTTCCGCACTGTGTACTTGGCTACGTCACACTCACGTGACGGCCAGCACGCCCTACTTTTGGGTTGGGATGTGTCATCAATGTTGTAAACATTCCTAGTTTAAGTGTGATTGTGTAAATCCTAGATAAGATTTGATTAGGGTTTATCTTTACCTATTGTATCTCATATTCCTTGGAGATCAAGGAATATCCTTATCTTATTATTATTATAAATAAAGGTACAAGGTAGGAGGAAAATAACACACAATTCCCCTACAATTCTACAAACACACATCTCTCTTTTCTCTCTTCTCTACCGCCGGCCTCTCTTCCTTTGTCAGATAAAAATAGTCCACAACACGTTATCACCACGCTCCTACTGCTGCGCTTAGGAATCTGACGTTGGAGAAATTTTCTGCATCAAACCAGTTCATCCATATCATCACGCAATCAGGTTCTTTCCAAACAACGGGTTTTAACTCGATATTTTGCAACCCTGATAGCATGAACATTCACCATGATGCATGACCCAACTTTACGTTTAACGTATTTTAGATTGTACATAAATTATGTATGCCTCATAACCATAATTGTTGAAATTATGTGAATTTGATATTGGTTATGAATTGAATCTTACATATGTACATGCATTGAAAATATTATTTTTGCATTTGCATCAATTTACATATGTGATTCATTAAAATATATACTGAATTGAATTATATATGCATATAATTATAATTATATTTGAATTGAAAAAAAAAGGGAAATTGGGAACCAAGGGTTCCTTTGAACACATAACCCCATCCTGCAGATGGGTTTTTCCCCCATGACGAGCCAAGAACCCCACCTGGAGCTACGGCTCCAGGCCCAACATCACAACCCGACGCCTAGAAGGCGTTACCTACCCATGAAACTGTCGAACAAGCATGGCCTGCACTCATGCCCGGCCATCATGGCTGTCTCCCCGACGACCTGAAGTCGTCCCCGTCTGGGTTTTTGGTCGAGATTCTTTGGAATCTCACCGGATTTTGAAAACCCGTTGGTTCCACCCTTCCCTGATGTCGAGGATCCAGCTCCGTCCTTATGACTGGTTACCCGATGAGCCATCATGCATCGGAACCCACTCTCGAGGTTTCCTCGACCAAGGTACTGTCGCCAGAACGGCGGCATTGGTTGTCTTCTCCGGTGAACACACTCAGCGTTGCTGGGATGCCTTTTTTGGTCCAGATCAAGCCCTACTAGGCTCGTTCTTCTTTAAGTTGAGCCCTTTTGGGCTTCAGTCCTTTGGCCTGTGAAAAAAACAAAAAACAAAAAAAACAAAAACAATTTTTTTTTGTTTTTCGGCCTCGCCTGCAGCAGCCCAGCTCGGAAGGAAAGATTTTTTTTTGTTTTTCTTGGGGGCCTTCTTAAAACAGCCCGTGCATGTGAAAAAAAAAAAGAAATATTTTTTTTTTGGTCTGCACACTGTAGCCCATACCTTTGCCCATATCTCCCCGTAAGCCTACAGCTCACCCGAGACCGTCCTAGCCCAATCTTTAGGCTTAGGTCACACGGCCCCATGTTTTTTTAAAGCCACCCGTGGCTTAGTTTTTTTTTTTATATTGGGTCCCGAATTTTATTCGCCTACTTATTTTTAGGCCCAATGGGTTTTTTGTATTTTTTTACCCGCACTTTAATTTGGCCCGATGTCTAAATAAATTAATTCAATTATAATTATACACCTAAAGTTTTTTTTTTTTTTTTTTGCATATACTTGTTGCATACTTGTTTGCATATATATTTGTGTTTGCCTGCAGGAATACATGAACCTGAAGTTCATAATTACTTTGAAACTTGAAGTTTCTTTTAAACATGCCTTGTTTGAAAACCCGAAGTTTTCATTTAAAAACATCACCCATGAAAACCCGAAGTTTTTCATGCAAAATTAAACCAATACATGTCTATTAGAACCTGTATGTTCTACTCCTATGTGAATGGATTGATTTTTCTCTATTACACTCACCACATCTTGTCCATCTATCTTGTGATAGGAACATGTCGAATTTGAACAACTCGACTTCACCGCTTTAGAGGTTTCTGGAAGGAACTACCTCAAGTGGGTGCAAGATGTGAAGCTCCACCTCACTGCAAAGAACTTGCGTCCTGCCATTGAAGAAGCAACAGATGAGCCTGTTGGCGAAGCTGAAAAAGCCATTGCTATGATCTTCATTCGAAGACACATTCATGACTCTCTGCAAACTGAGTATCTTGCTGAGGAGGATCCACGTGCATTATGGGTCGTTTTGGCTGATCATTTTGATCACCAAAAGGACATATTCTTGCCTGAAGCAAGACACGACTGGCAGCATTTGCATTTCCAAGACTTTAAGTCTGTGAATGAATATAATTTTGAAGTTTGTCGAATCCGATCACTTCTCAAGTTTTGTAATGAAACTTTGACTGAAGAGGATATCCTGGAGAAGACCTATTCGACCTTCTCTACTTCTAATATTGTCCCGCAGCAACAATATAGAGCTCAGAAGTTCACCAAGTTCTCGGATTTGATCTCTGTTCTACTTCTCGTTGAAAAGCAGAACCAGATGTTGATGAAGAATCATCAAGCTCGACCTACTGGGGCTATTGCTATGCTTGAAGCACATTATAGCACTAATTAGCACCCAAAATGCCAAAAGAGGCATGGTAGGGGAGGCTAGAAGCCATCCCACCAAGGTCAACAGAGCTAAGGCCCACCCAAGGGAGGAAACAAAGCCCAGAAGTGCCCAAACCTCGCTCACAAGGCCCAGAACTTCAAGAATAATGGCAAAGCACCTTAAACCATGGATGACGATATGTGTTATCGCTGTGGTTCAAAGGACCATTGGTCTCGTGTTTGCCGTGCTCCCAAGAAGGTTGTAGATGAATATCATTCTTGTCGTAAGAAGTTTAAATCAAACTTCATGCAAGTGGACGAACCGGAGACTACAAAGATGGAGGTTTCTGACGTTTAGGAGGATACCACCCATATGGAAGATTAGAATCTTAGACATAGACTTATTTTTTAGTTGAAATAAGACAAATGGGGTTGAATTCCACCTAGTGGCCAAACCCCCAATTGTTTTTGGTTGATTTTTGAACAATTTTCCTTTATATTTTGGATTATTAGTTGGTGATTTGTTTTTGGATATTAAGTTTTAACCCTTGAATAAATGATATAATTTTGAATTGATAACTGTTTTATAAACTTTTATGCATGTGACTGATTCAAATTAATTTTTCATTCTAGGTATGACTAGTGGGAAAGTTAGTTGTCTGGCAGATGGTGCAACCACGCACACTGTTTTGCGTGAACACATCTATTTCACTAACTTCATACCTAAGAATGCACCTCTAACAACCCTCTCAGGCCCATCCAACCTGATAAAAGGATACGGTAAGGCACGTATAATGTTGTCCAATGGTACAATCTTGACCATTGCTGAGGCACTCTATTCTCCACGTTCCGGAAGAACGTTACTAAGTTTCAAGGACATTAGAGATAATAATTAACATGCTGAAACCCACGTAGAAAACGGAGTTGAATTTCTGTGCATAACTTCTTACGAATATGGCCAGAAGCGTATTCTAGAGAAGATGAAGCATATCCCGAGTGGTTTGTATATTACAACCATACGCCCCATAGAATGCCACTATGTGACCGGCCCTACTACTGGGACCGCGCATGAAATTATACTTTGGCATGATCGTTTGGGACATCCTGGACGAATAGTGATGTGCCGTATCCTCAAATCATCACACGGGCATCCACTAACCCGAAGTTTAGGTTCGATCCAAGGAATCGCATGTCAAACATGTTCTATGGAAAAGCTTATTACTAAGCCTTCTTATGACAAGATTTGTTCGAATCCTTCCATTTTTCTACAACGAATTCAGGGGGACATTTATGGACCGATTCAACCTCTCTGCGGACCATTTAGATATTTTATGGTTTTGGTTGACGCTTCCACAGGTTGGTCACACGTGTGCTTGTTGTCCACAAGGAATGCTGTATTCTCCAAACTGTTGGCTCAGGTAATCAAGCTCAGGGCTCACCACCCTGATTATCCAATCAAATCTATTCGATTAGATAATGCTGGAGAATTCACATCTCAAACTTTTGATGACTATTGCATATCGGTTGGGGTTGAAATTGAACATCTAGTACCATATGTTCACACCCAGAATGGCCTGGCATAGGTTTTCATTAAGCGCTTACAAATGATTGCCCGATCATTGGTCATACGTACCAAGCTCCTGATCGCTGCTTAGGGCCATGCAATATTGCACGCAGCAAAGTTGGTCCGCCTGAGGGCTGTTGCGACACAACCATTTAGTACCATTCAGTTGGTTATCGGATACGAACCCGACATATCAAATCTGCGTGTTTTTGGTTGTGTGGTATATGTGCCGATCTCGCCGCCCTTATGTACAAAAATAGGGCCTCAGCGAAGGATGGGAATCTATATCGGATATGGTTCTCCTTTGATTATTGGTTACTTAGAACCTTTGACAGGCGATCTGTTTACCACTCGTTTTGTGGATTGTCACTTCTATGAGATAGTCTTCCCGTCGTTAGGGGGAGATAAGAACGTCAACATTTCTGAAGAACGACGCGAATTATCGTGGATGACTCCCACTTTGTCTCACTTAGATCCCCGCACCGCTCAGTATGAAACTGAAGTGCAACGCATATTAGATCTTCAGAGTATAGCTCAGAGCATGCCAGATGCTTTCACCGATCTAGAGCGCGTGACAAGATCACACATTCCAGCTGTGAATACGCCTACAAAGATAGATGTACCAAATGTACAACGGACTACCCTCTTGGAAGCCCTGGACGCCAATTCTGGTGATCCACGTACATTAGCGGCTAGCCAATCATCTGCCCCTACACAAAAACGTGGCAGACCTCTTGGTTCAAAGGATTCACACCCCCGAAAGAGGAAATATACCGTGAATTCGACTATCGTTTACTCATTCTACCCAACTCATGAGGAAATTCTAGATTATGGAAGCTTCCATGAAGAGACGAATTCTTCTCCCGAGAATCGTGAGATTTCGGTCTATTATGCTAGCTTAGATGATGTGTGGCGTAGAAATAAGATGATTGTCGACGATGCATTAGCATTTGCAATAGCTACTAAGATCATGTTGAGCGATGATATTGAAGCGCGTTTCATTGATGAATGTTGACGTAGAGCTAATTGGTCAAACTGGAAACAAACAATCCAAGTCGAACTCGATTCGCTTACGAAACGTAAGGTGTTTGGACTTGTAGTTCCTACTCCCCCACATGTGAAGCCCGTTGGCTCCAAGTGGGTTTTCGTTTGGAAGCGTAATGAGAAGAACGAAATTGTGCGTTACAAAGCTCGTCTTATTGCGCAAGACTTCTCACAATGCCCCGGGATTGACTATGACGAAACTTATTCACCCGTTATAGATGTGATTACTTTTCGCTACCTTATCAATTTGGTAGTTTCTGAAAAACTGAATATGAAGCTGATGGACGTAGTAACTGCGTATCTCTATGGGGATCTTGATACGGAAATTTATATGAAAGTTCCCGAAGACTTACGTTGACTGGTTCAATTATTTCCAAACCCCGGAACACCCTCTCAATTTGGCTAAGGTGTTCACTCTACGGTTTGAAGCAATCCAGAAGAATATGGTATAACCGTCTTAGTGAGTATTTGACTAGTCAGGGATATGTGAACAACGAATTATGCCATTGTGTGTTCATTTAGAGGTCACATTCTGGATTTGCGATTATTGCAGTATATGTCGATGACATGAATCTCATCGGAACTCCTGAAGAGCTCGCGAGAACTGCTTCGCACCTGAAGTCGGAATTTGAGATGAAAGATCTAGGTAAGACTCGATACTGTCTCGGTCTTGAGATAGAGCATTGTTCAGATGGAATCCTAGTACATCAATCGAACTATACCCATAAGGTGTTGCGCCGCTTTAATGAGGATAAAGCGAAGTCTTCGAGAACTCTTATGGTCGTTCGTACGCTAGATGCAAAACGAGATCCCTTCCGTCCGAAGGAAGATGATGAAGGGATTTTGGAGCCTGAAGTTCCTTATCTAAGTGCAATAGACGCTTTATTGTACTTAGCTCAATGCACTAGACCCGACATCTTTTTCGCTGTTAATCTTTTGGTAAGATACAGCAATGCACCTACACGTAGGCACTGGACTGGCGTAAAAGACATCTTCCGTTACCTTAAGGGTACTACGGATCTGGGCTTGTTCTATCCCTACGAATCCTCGAATGATGCTACACCTTATGCTCCTCGAGTTGATTCTCGCCTTGTTGGTTATGCCGACGCTGGATACTTATCTGATCCGCACAAGGCGCGTTCTCAAACGGGTTACGTCTTTACCGTTGGAGGCACCGCAATATCTTGGAGGTCAACGAAACAGACTTTAGTTGCCACTTCGTTTAACCATGCTGAAATTCTCGCTTTACATGAAGCAACTCGAGAATGCTTTTGGTTGAGATCGGTAGTGGGCCATATTCGAAGCTCTTGCGATCTTCTACCCGCCGTTGATGTCCCGACGACAATCTTTGAAGACAACGCAGCTTGCATCGAACAGCTCAAGAAGGGTTACATCAAATGAGACAACACCAAGCACATTACGCCGAAGTTTTTCTTTTCACATCAACAATAAGAGCATCAGAAGATTGAAGTCACGCAAATCCGTTCACAAGACAATCTGGCCGACCTCTTCACCAAATCACTGCCGAAGACGACGTTTCAGAAGCTTGTTCATGGAATTGGTATGCATAAACTTTCTGAGTTGGAACTTTGCTATTTCTCTTTGGAATTATGTCAAACTCAAGGGAGTATCATGTAGATACTTGCTTGATCTTAATGTACTATTTTTCCCTACGATTAGGAGCATTTTCCCACTGGGTTTTTGCTACCTAACTAGGTTTTAACGAGGCACCCACCTTGGGCTGGTCATATCCCTGATGACGTCCTGTAGACGTTTCTTTGACTTTGCCTTTCTCACGCATTTTTCCTTAGACAGTGGATTTTGTCCCTACTCGGGTTTGTGCCATGGCCTTAGGGTTTTTGTGAGACTTACTTACTTATGCAAATTCCAACCATATTGAGAATAAGCGTTGTTCCTTGGAATCAGCACTGACCAGTCGACTTCATCAACTTCTGCATGATGCTAAATCTACCTTGAGTATTTACACACTCAAGGGAGAGTGTTGTAAACATTCCTAGTTTAAGTGTGATTGTGTAAATCCTAGATAAGATTTGATTAGAGTTTATCTTTATCTATTGTATCTCATATTTCTTGGAGATCAAGGAATATCCTTATCTTATTATTATTATAAATAAAGGTACAAGGTAGGAGGAAAATAACACACAATTCCCCTACAATTCTACAAACACACATCTCTCTTTTCTCTCTTCTCTACCGCTGGCCTCTCTCCCTTTGTCAGATAAAAATAGTCCACAACATTCATCTAGTTAATATGTTTATATAAAGCTGCTATTTTCTTTAAAAATAGCTACGCTTATGCTAATGAGTAGTCCTATTCATTTAGCAGGAACTCAACATCTTGTTTGTGTGTCTCACAATCCCACAATAGTTCAATTGTGTAAATCATGTGAAAACATGCAAAGAATTTTGGTATTATATATTGAATCAAATATAAATAGTGCATTCATTATGGAGTTAAAACAGTTAAGATAATATATACTCACCCGGAAATAGTGCTTCTAAGATATTTGTCAAGTTTATCCATGTCTTCTTCAGCTAGGCATTTTCCAACATTAGTTCTCAAGATGTCAAAAGAGGGGATTAATGTAGTCATTGATTTTTTTTCTTTTCTTTTGTGGTTCTCAACCATGGTTTGTAAATTTGCATTTTGGTTCACACCATTTGATTTGTTCTTGTTGTCATCAACAATTCATTGTTACTCTTTTTGATCAATTTGCCTTTGCTATCATGAACACCTCGCCCTTCAATAATGTCTGACAATAATTTTCATAGGTGAAGACCCATCACACTTTCCTTTAGAACATTCGATGGTGTCTTCTTGACTAAAGATTCACATTCATAATCCTCTAAGACCTTGTTTAGTTGTTAATGTTTTATCCCTTTTACGATGATCGTTGAGATGACACCACATTTCCAGTATCACCATTATGTTGTCTCGCAATTTCCTTTCTCAAAGGTTGAATCTCAATATCAAGTAGATTTATTCAGAATTTACCTTTGCTAGGGCACTTTCAACAATTTCGATAGATTCCTTAAATAGATCACCAGTTACTTCAGCAGTCTCACACATAATATTCAACTTGGAAAACTCCCTTTTGAGTGTCTAGTTGTCCCTTTGCAAATTCTCCATGTTTCTAACCACTATCACTTGTTGGACTTCTTCATTTGAATTGTTGTCAAAACTTCTCATGCTACCATGTACTTTGTTCTCAAATGTATGATCTGACGTGACTTTTACATCGACTCTTTCATTCCCATTAGTGCCCATTACAATCCATTTGCTGCTGATACTATTTTTTGTCTTTTGGTCAGTCCTTGGTGTGACATTGAGTTGCAAATTTTGTTACAAGAGGTACGGTACTGAGCACCAATTAATTGAGGTGTGAAGTCGAAGTTTTTATACAGATTTTTTTTTTTTTTTTTTTTTTTTTTTTTTTTTGTGCTGCATTTTTAAACTGTATCGGTATTTTCAGCAGTGTTGACTTATTCATTCAATAGAACAACAATTGCTTCATCAACTTCACACCTGATATTCAACTTGGACAAATCCCTTTTGAGTGTTTCGTTCTTGCTTTGCAAATTTTGCATGTAGCTGACCATATATCACTTATTGGTCTTCTTCATTTGCACTGTTGTCAAAACTTTGAGATTGTATTATATTGTCCATTTGGGGAAATCACTCGCACTTATCTTGGCTGATATAGAACTTCTCATGCTACCAAGTAATTTATTCTCTAATTTATTATATGGTGTGACTTCTACATTGACTCTTTCATTCGCATTAGTGCCCATTGCAATCCATTTGTTGTTGATACTGTTTTTAATCTTTTGGTCAGTCTTTGGTGTGACATCAGCTGCAGATTTTGTTATAAGGGGCACGGTATTGAGTACCAATTTATTTTAGGTGTGAAGCCAAATGTTGTTACAGATTTCGGTGCCTTTGGTATTGCATTTACTTCTTCACTTTCATCTTCATATGGCTGCTATATAAGTTCAAAATAGCATATAAACTTTTAAGATATGACCTTATGATTGACAAAATGAGAGCAAGTTTTTTGCCATTGTACCTCTATTGTTCATAGGTCAATCTCATCTAAGAACTCATGGACTGATGTCAAATTCCATGCACAAACCTTGGGTCCTCCCATGAATTGGGTCTTTTGACGCAACCAATATTGGCACAAACAAAAAATAAAATCAATAAATCAAAACTCAACCATTTTTCACATAGTTATTACATTGAGTAATACAAAAAAATAATCAAAATATTGACACATAAAGAACTTACAAGTATAGCTGCAAAATATTCAGTTATTTGGTTGCTCTTCTTCGCAAAGGATTTATCCAAGAAAATGCAGTTATATTCGATCATCCGTATCATTCATTTTGTTTTTATCTTCACACTAACTCACAAATTTCCATGATATTAAGGTGTTTGTGTTGCAAAATAAATGAGTTACGCAGAAGCAGAAGTAGCTACAACGAGATGAACAGAATCTTTGGGATCCTCTTTGGAACTACCTTGGCGAGTTTCAATAAGGGGTGTGATATCCACACACCCCTTTTTACTTCTCTCACACCTTTTTGGATTTCGACCGTCGGATTAGATGAATTGAAGAAGATCTAACGGACAGAAAGTAATAGGGGTGTGTGGATAGCACACCCCTTTCAATAATTCTACTCTAAACATCTGTCTTGGTTTCAAGGTGGCCGAAATTTCTTTTCATAAATTTCATCTTAGGTCCTGATAATCAATTCCATGCTCTTTGGAACCAAATTTTTGCACCATTGTGGATGGCTGAGTGTGCAAGAACTGACGCCTACAAACAAGAGAACACAATTGTGATTAACCTAAAATACCAATGTGTTACTTGCAAAAGACTCTCCAAGGGTCAAATTAGTATAAAGATCTTAGAAGTCAAGCTGTGGGCAAAGGAACAAAGTATGCAGTATGAAAGCGTTACCATAGATGAACCCTTGATGGGCGCATTTATACTAATCGAAAAAGAGGCATTATGATATAGAATCCATATTAATCTACAAAAATACTAGAGGATAAATTTTTTTTAGTACAATGACATATTTTACACTAAGGGGAGGGGGAGTTTGATTAAACCACACAATGAGCAACCTAATTTCGTATCGAATTTGTCATCCACGAGATTCGAACCTAAGACCTCTCACTTACAAGTGAAGAGGAATACTACCAGATCGTAGTACTGAGTGGCAATACTAGAGGATACCTAGCATAAGATATTGCTTCCTTTTAGGATTAAGGCAATCCCTAGATTGTAGGAATCTCCAAGAATATAGGAAACGAATATAATCCTCAGTCAGATCAAATTTTCTTGCCTTACGAACCAAGCACGGTCAATGTCAACAAGGCATGCGGGTCTTGCCTACAATTTAGGAGTCCAACACAGTGTGGTGGCGTCGTTGGCCCGTTTGGGAGGCTTAGTCTAATCTGGAGCCGTTGAGTCCATGACCATACTTTGGAGGCATTGGTATTCCGATCTGCCTTACTCCGACCCAAAAAAATTCATCGTCCCATAAATTCCCATAACTATTCTTCAAAAAGAGCGTTCCATTTCAAAGTAGATCGGAATAACATGCCGTTCGGAATTCTTTGACTTGTGTCGATCTTGTTCTATTACATATGCTTTGTAATGGAGACGTTTGAATTCAAGCGTGTGATCTTAATAGTCGTGCCATTAAGACAACAACGATTAAGAGATTTCACATTGCGTGTGCACGATAAATAAGAAGCTATTTTTTACATTTCCGATAGGTTTTAACCTTTGGATTATGAATAATACAAGGATTATTCCATAATCTAATCATTTGGACAAGATAATTATAAGTAGATTACCAATGTAATCTCATTAGCAAGCCCATGGATAATGGTTATATACATATGTAAGAAGTAATTTATGAGATAAGGTTGAAGAGACCCTTTTCATATGAGTGAGATAACTATAGGTACATTTAAAATATCGGTATCGGTAAAAATATCGATAGTCAAATTTGTGAAAATATCAATGGATATATTGTATATCGATATTGATATTGATTGTCTTTGATGGAAATGATGAAAATTTGCTCAAAAACATTGAAATTTAAAATTATTTTTTAGGGAATGTCATCATATGAAGCCACAACACACGTATGAATCAAGAATTAATGATTATATATTGTGTAAACAATAAGTATGTGATATGTAAGAAGAAAAACTTCTTTATAATGACAAGTAATAAAATAAAGCATTTCACTAGAAAGAATAAATTATACATAACTTAATTGAAATTTTCGTCATGAAAGCAGCACAAGTTTTAATGAAGTAAACTAATACCATAAAGAATGAAATTAAAAAAATAAAGAATGCATAGGCTCATGGATATTTCCTGCAAACTTTTTGCAAATTGTCTGCAAACACTGGATATTTCCTAAAAATATTGAAAATATCAAGGAAATTAACTAATTTCCAGAAATATCGTGGATACTGGGTGAAGTTTAGACTTCATCTTCTCTTTCCACATATCGTTTCCTAAATTTTTGGATATATATCGAGTATATCCAAGATATTTCAAACACTTGGTATATCTTATATAACCAATGAGATTGGTACACATTATATCTGCACAACTGTAGGATGAGATGCATGGCTAGTCTCAATCCATTAACAATAGTCGCTAGCAAGTGTGAAAGTGCTTAATAAAGATTAAATTCATTGAACACGATCACTTTGAGATCTTATGTATTTATACTCGATACATTGTAATAACCTGTCTTAGAATTTACATAACAAAAGGGCAATGTTTTGGTTAAAGGATTCTTTGGTTTAAAATATTTGGGTCTTAATAGGTGTGCCCAAGAGGGGCCCACCTTTGGTTTGTGTCCTTCGGGGCCCAAGGCTCTCTCTCTTTCTCTTTTCCTCTCGGTTCCATTTCTGTCTCTCTCATTCGTCTTCACTCTTCTCTCATTCTCTCTTCGAATCCAACCTTAAGAGTACACACACAACAACAACATCAACAAAGGTACCATCACCCACCACCATCGCTAGGCCTCTCTCTCTCTCTCTCTCTCTCTCTCTCTCTCTCTCTCTCTCTCTCCCCTTATCTGTGAAGCACATAGACCACCCAAGTTGTTTAGCACACTCATTCGCTGGAAAACGTGCTACTTTCCAACTAGGTAAGGCCTTGTTACCCTCAAACCTTTCTTCTTTCCTTGTTTTGGATTGTTAATAAGTGTGTTTTGGGAACGTTGAAATAGAAAACTACTTGGGGAGACTTCCCTAGTTTTCTAGCGAGAATGCCGTGATTTCCAAGCCACTTCTCGACAATTTTCCAGCCACGGCTGGCCATGAGATAGGTATGACATCTTTCCTCTCCTCTGTAGCTTCTTTTTGGTCATTGGTTTGACCTGAAATTGTGGAGTTTTGTGTTGACTGGAGCTTAGGCGTTCTTCTTTGTGGAGACCGGCCGACCCACGGCTTGAGAACCGGGCCTCGACCCTTTGAACAAAACCCAAACCTTGGCCTTTTAAGCTGAGCCCAACCCAAGCCTTAGGCCCAGCCCAGCTTCCAAACCCATCTACCCCCAAAAGCCTTTTGGACCCAGGCCCTTGGGCCGTATGAACTTGGGCCTCTAGCCTGGAACCTCAAGCCCAAAACTTGTTTGACCCAGCACGTTTAACCCACCTAACGAAATATTCTCTGGAAGGAATATTCTCTAGAATATTTCTGTGTTGACTTTTTTGAAATTTACCCGGGATCCTTCTTAGGGTATTCGACATCTTGAATTCATTTTTGACATCCGTTTTCGAAAAGCCACGCTTAGGGGCAATTGTTAGCAGGGATTCCGTCTTCACTAATTTGCGTGGCTTTTCAATGGCGAAGTATCTATGAGTGTACCCCTTCTAAAATACATTTTTAATAGTATAAATGCATACATAAAAAGCATGATTTAATAGTTATGTTTTAAGAGTAAATTAGATTTACACTTGATGTATATCATGCTTTACTACGAATATTTTAGAATACCATATTTTATTGAACTTATGTTCTTTGTAGTATATATGATGGATGACTATATACTGTATATGAACATATATTTACACTTCTTTATAGTATATATGATGGATGACTATATGCTATGAAGATGCTTTTAAGATATATGTACCCATGTTTGGAAAGAGTATATTCAATAGTTTTGTGCGTATCTAGTAATCACTATTCTGCCTTCGAGCGATGATACTTATATTAAACTTCAGGTTGGGTGCTGTAGGAGCCTTCGAGCTATGATACTTATATTGACCTTCGGATTGCGTGTTGTACGAGCCTACGGGCAATTGATACTTGTGAATGAAGTGTTTTGAAGGAAGAGTTCTATATGCCTTCGGGCGATACTGATACCACTAGTTAGCACACTATTTATGACATATGTTTTATAAAAGGTTTTATGGCATGCTAGGGTTTTCGGAAAAACCTATCACATATTATGCTATTAGTTTTCATAATTGAGAGCCAGGTAATGCGTATGGTGTATAAACTTGCAATAACCTATCACATATTATTTTGTTACACACACACCCCGACCCAGAAAGTCCACTAGGACATCTAAGTCGAGCTGTGCTGGCCAACACCTGGAAGGTGGCGAAGCCATAAAGTGTAGTGATGTGGAAAATGTGAATAAATTTAAACCTAAAAGTGCCTAAATACCAGAGTGTACTCGTGAGCGGGAGCGAACCCACCTCACGCGTGACTTCAGAGCATAAGTAAAATACAGGAAAGCGGGTAAGAATTATACCCTCAGAAGTAGCCACCAATCTTGAGATTTTCCGAGAATCCTCGTTGATACAAACCTTATCAACTAAACCCGGACGGGCGCAAAACTGAAAACGTGAGTGGGCAAAAACAAAGCTTTTCAAAACCATTTCAATATCAAAAGTACTAACCCTTCTCTATAAAACCCGTATACATTCCCAGAAAATAATACGTATATAATCATATACCAAAATAGGCTGTAAAATGATAAAACTCGAATATGCCATGTTAGAAATATGCCATGCCAAAATATCCAACCAAGAAATATATGCATCAATCAGGTGAGATAAACCAATAATCACAATATGCTGGCAATATAAATATGTCAGCCGGAGTCACCTAATGTGACCTGTACGGCTGAATATATAGCTCCTCAACCACTATCCTGCACATGAGTCGAAACCACCTATAGTGGTCTGTACGACAAGGTAGGTGTATAAAATACGCTCAGTGCTACGATTATGTGAAGGTTGTGCGACGAATCGGGGGTCACTTATGAGTCGGAACCACCTATAGTGGTCTGTACGACAGGCTGGCACCTGTCTTGGATCCAAGGTGTGCGTACGGTGTAGGAGGTGAACGATCACGTGAAGGTTAGGCCCTACTCTGGCGGAGCACAAACACCTGAGGTGCAAGAATATGAGCTATATCACAATCTCATCATCATCACTATCACTAACAAGCATATACTCACCTGACTTACCTGAGCGTCCTCAGTGCCGAAGCATGACCAGCACAATCATAATCATAATAATCAAATATAAATGGCATTCGACATGGCATTTCAATCATAAAACCAATTCAATTCTAAACCATTTAAAAATGAAGTTTCTAGGAAAACATCAACTATATATATATATACTAAAAACAAAAGCCCACTCACCTAGAGTCCACGCTACAACCCCCTAGCACGACTATCAAGATATCCCAAATGATCCCAAATGATCATCGCCTAGCACAAATATCAATCACGTCTTAGAATCCGCACTGAGAGAATATGCAATTTACATAACACGCATCACTACTTAATTTGATCCGGAAGATCGTATCACGAATCTTTGATCCGTCACTTCCAAAGATACACATTAAAATTCTAGAACAATATCCTCAATTTTCGTTACGATCCAACGGTTGAATTTCCGCCAATTGCAAAACCAAGTGGCGGTTAACCTTTTTATTTACGAACTTACAATTTCAATCCAGGAAGATCCGTATGACCGATTACCAATCCGTAAATTCCTACATTCCTCAAATATTATGTACTACAACATACTAAAGTTTGGTGACGATCCAACGGTCGGATCGTCAATTCATATTTTGACCTATTACCGAAACGTAACGAATTTAGGTCCTAATGATCAATCTACGTTAATCCATTATCAAAAATAAATTCAAGGCATTGAAGAACTCCTAAAAACATCATTGGTGGCCCTCTGGCCACGCGGCGCCGCCGGCGGTCGGACGCCCCGGCTCGCCGAAAAATCCAACTTTCACTAAAAATTACTAAAAT
Source organism: Crataegus laevigata (assembly GCA_963580275.1). Lineage (NCBI taxonomy): Eukaryota > Viridiplantae > Streptophyta > Magnoliopsida > Rosales > Rosaceae > Crataegus > Crataegus laevigata. Next base: position 25,248,025 of record OY756950.1, on the reverse strand, counting down.
TTTTAGAATTGAAGATCTCAATGAGTATAACAACTTTCATACCTGTGAGCAAAGCCAATTTGGCCTATAAGGCCTCCAATTTTGCTACACCTGTCGGAAACCCTTAAATTGGGTGTTCTCCAATTCGACTTCAACTCAACTCTGATACTCCAAAAAGGGATTGGGCATTGTTTCTGGGTTCCAAAGTAATGTTTTGGTGGGGCTAATCGAAGGTAATTCTTTCAGAAAAGGGAGGATCCTCAACAGAGGGGTTTTCGAACCCGTGGGTTGTTCTTCGTAGAAAACTTGAGAAAAATTTGTTAATTAGGCTATAATTGGATGTTAGGACACTAATGTGACATTTAGGGGTGATGAGAGGTTGAAGAAAGTCGGAAAATTGAACGGAAAACCATCGGAAAACACTATGGATGCCGATCGGGTCGGGTTGCCCAAAACCGGGTCTCGATCCCCTGTGTCTCTCCCCTATCATTTCTCCTCATTTCTCTCATTTCCCATTGGCCACTTACTTCTCCCTCTCCCTCTAACTAGGCAGCGCCCCACTTCTCTTATCTCCTTTCCTTTTAATCCCCACCACACAAACCTTATTTCTTTTAATCTAGGCCGTCCACGTGGCACCCCAGATTTTTCTAGAATTCTCCAAATAACAATTAAATTATCATTTTAACCCCCAACTTCAAACGTTAATAACTTCTTCGTTATAGCTCCAAATTTGAATCCGTTTGTGCCCACGCGTCCGTAGTGACGAGTACTATAAGGATATGCCAAGAAAATGAACCTTAGGTGTCACTACAAGGTGGTCAACACCAATCGACGTATGTGCCTCGAAGGGCATTTTTGTAAACTTACTTATTAAAAATTATAAAATCATAATTTCTAGGGACGGGTTGCCACACACACACACTATTTATTAGCCAATTATCACACACCTACGTGTGGCAATTAGCTTTTTTGTATTTTAAAAAAAAATTGAATTTACATGTGTTTAAATGACTAAAACAAAAATATATATATATGTTAGTAACTCCTGTACATGAGGTAGTTTTAATTTGAACTTTTACAGTTTTATCCCTTCGTAATTAAATTGCATTATTAAAAAATTTAAAGTTTTTGGTATTAAGAAAGGTTATGCATTAATCAACATGATACACTTTAATCATGTTAGGATGCTAATTATGTATTTCTTAGATGTATACTAAATCGGTGAAGAAGTGAGTTAACTCTTACAATTGGTTAGCAATAATGTAGTTCAAATTCGTAATTGACGAAAATCAAACTTAAAACCTCTCACTTACAAATAAAAAAGAATATCATTAGATCGTTGTATTAAGTAACCATTTCGTCTTTGTGGAATATTAGCTCAATTTCATCTAATTCTGCGACAGCATAAAGTTATTATCTTTCCCACTGTCACAGTCTCACTGCATTATTATTTTGTTGACATTGCTTTCTTTTCTTCTCTTCTTTGGATTTTTTACTATATATGTAGCTTTAGGGGTTGTTCGGTATGAGATCCCATACCGAAACCCTTGTCCCGATTCCCAAACCGAAATTTTTGGGAATCCCAATTTCAATACCAATCCCAAACCAAATTTTTGGGAATCCCGAAACAGTTTCGGGATTTCGGGACAAATTGGGAATCCCGAAATGGTTTTGGGCTTTTGGACTAAAATTTGACATATTATGCTTTTGGGCTAAAATTCAACCTTTTATATTGAAAAATTGACATATAGCTAGGCCCACTCTGCCAAATCAACAGTACATGTACATTACATCTCGGATTTAATCCATATAGGATGTTTATACAGTCATTCATAACGGTAAATATGGAGAACCTGGACAAGGCTAGAAAGGAGATGAATTCTACTCGGTTGAGGCAAACAGAATTACCTTGTCCTTGATGTCCTTGTGGCATTGGTTTGTACACCTTCTCTGTTAACAATAACACACCAACAAAACAACATTTGAAATATCATCAGTAATGCTGTCTGCCTAATACCCCAAGTAATTCTCATAAAAAGACAAAAAAATTTATCTTGCTTTAAACTTTGATCAACATCGGTAAATATGGGTCACTAATGTGACATCCATTTTATTAATAATGGCTTCCTACTAGAAGAGAATAACCTCCACATATGCTAAGAACCGTCCAGTTCACAACAAAAAAAAGGTAAGGAAGAATGGATTCTTTCACTCAATCCTACAATTCAAATTAACCCTAACTATAATTAAAAAAATGATATATATTATTATCTATGTAAATATATATATATATATATATATATAATAATAATTAAAAAAATATATTTTCGGTTCGGTATGGGAATACCAAAATATTGGAAAGACAATCCCGATTCCCATACCGAAATTTTGGTATTTTTTCGGTATGGGAATACCGAAATTTTGGGAAAATCGGTTTGGGACATTTTTGGTTTGAGATCGGTATTTTTTTTGTTTGGTTTGGGAATTTTGGGAATTTTTTCCACCTCTATGTAGCTTCACGTGTGAAATGTCAGCGATACATTACAGTTCATTCCAAGCAGAGGGACTCGCCATGCATGGCTGTGATGATGATTTGATTGGTAAAAGTATTAGTTAAATTAATTATATCTCAGTGTGCCAATGCAGTCAAACTTTAGAAACCTAACATTGATCTGTTTAAAATATTCAAGCAGACACGCACGAGTCCTTTTGGAGCAGACATTCTGTTTTACTGTAGTAGAAAACTAATGGATGATAGAGACCTTATAGAAACCTTGTATTTACTGTATAGGATCTTTTTTTTAGACTATCTCTAATTTTTTAGTTAAAAAATTTAGGTTTTAATGTAAAAATAGTTTTTTCTCCCTATTAGTTATGTGTTATAGTTTTAGCCAGAGATTATTTAAATCAAATTTAGGTTCAAAAAATTTCTGGAAACTTTTTTCAAAATAAAATATATGTAGGTTATTATAGTTTATTTCTATAAACAATTTAACCTAAAAATATCTAGATTCCGAGAAAAGTTAAAAATTCAATAAACCAACCCCATAAAACATGTATTTGTAGAGTTTTTAGGTGAAATTTTCGTTATAAAAACAACACAAGTTTTATTGAAGTAAGTTAATACCATAAGGAAAGAAATTAAAAAAAAAAAAAAAAAAAAAGAATGCATAGGCTCATGGATATTTCTTGCATTTTTTTTTTTTTTTGCAAATTGTATACAAACACTGGATATTTCCTGAAAATAATGAAAATATCGAGGAAATTGACTGATTTCTGGAAATATTGTGGATATGGGGTGAAGTCTAAACTTCACCCCTTCTTTCCATATCGTTTCCTGAATTTTTGGATATTTCCATTGAAATATCGAGCATATCCAGCATATTTCAAACACTGGATATATCTTATATAACCAATGAGACTGGTACACATTATATCTACACAGTTGTAGGATGAGATGTGTGGCTAGTCTCAATCCATTAACAAGAGTTGCCAGCAAGTGTCAAAGTGCTTAATAAAGATTAAATTCATTGAATGCAATCACTTTGAGATCTTATGTATTTAAACTAGATACATGCTCAAGTTAATAAAAACTCGATCATTGCAATAATGCAAATTAGTCATTGGGCCTGAGGTATCACAGTTGTCTTCTGGTTAGATCTTGAACCTTAGATTACTTTAAAGGCACTTTGGTGTGAGAGAGCTTCCACGACATTGTTGGGGTTAAGCTACCTAATCATGGAGGCAAGTGAATGTACACCAAGAAATCTCTAACCATCATGATTGAAAGAGAGTGCTCACCGACAAGGAATCTCTAACCTTCACAATTGAATTATGAATTGATCACTTGGGCACTTGACATGAAATAGCCTAAATAAAAGAAATACATGACCGATAGAAAAAACAGTTGTGAAAATCAAATTCAACAACTAAAATATCCATAATATTGAATGATATGTAACATTGAAGCCATACCCTAATTAGCTTAAATAAATAAACTAAAGCTCTAAGAAAACTGTATATACAAGGATAACAAATGTAATATTTGTGTCTATTAAGTCTCGCACTAGGCATCTATAGACACATGAGATATACATAAAGGTGCTCATTCATGAGATTGACTCCACTGAGCATTGACAAACTATGAGAGTGTAGAAATGAAAGCTTACCTACTCATCAATTATATTACACTTCCAATTTATAGATACAACTACTTATAACCTTTAAGCTCTCACTTCATCTCAGAGCCCAATAATGTGAAATATATTAAAATTTACCCACTCAATTTAATACTTCCAACATATTTTATGGTTTCTAATGAGTGTGAGAAAACATCAATAACCTTCAACGAGTGTCTTCTTTGTAGATTTGGGTTGACAAGTTCTAAACTTTCGGATACGAAAATTGTTGTTTTTAGGAGCGAGGAATAGGTTTTGGGCCTAACTAAGTAAAGTGACATCAATCAATTTCAAACATCACCAGCATTAGCCCAATTAATTGTCAATAAAGGCCCAACACTTCAGACCAAGAGTTATGCTTCCTTATGAAGAGAGAGCCCTCATATTACAGGCAGCAGGCAAATGTCTGAAATAATCTGAGGATTCTACCTTGTCTTCCAAGTTTGGCTTTCTACTTTATTTTATTTTTGTTTGGCCTTTTACCTTTTTCTTTGAGAGGAAGATTATTGCAAGTTTATACACCATACGCATTACCTAGCTCTCAATTGTTTTATTATTTCCTTCTTTTGGATTGAATATTGAAGCATCAAATTTGTATAGGTCAATAAATATTGAAACATTACTAATGAAGGACATGCGTATTATACCCTACTTGGTACTTGTCCTTACTCTTCCATCTCTACTAAACCATGAGAACTATCATTATCATTAACCACCACTTCTGTTCTCACCTAATCAAATAATTCTTTAATCTACAATTATTTTGTTACACACACACATATTATATATTAGCTAATTATCACACACCTACGTGTGACAATTAGTTTTTTTGTTTTTTGTCTTAAATTGAATTTACATTTGTTTAAATGACTAAAACAAAAATAGATACGTCAGTAACTCTTCCTGTACATGAGATAGTTTTAATTTGAACTTTTACAGTTTTATCCCTTCTTAATGAAATTGCATTATTAAAAAAATTTAAAGGGGGCATTTGGTATGGGTCCAATTGGACTTAAAATTGGACCTTTTTCAAAAGGTAGGCTAGAAAATTGGACCTATTTCAAATTTTTCCTTATATATTTCTTAGATATGTACATATATTGTCATAAGAGTCATGACCGATTAGTTTGTCATTATTTCTTTTATTTATTTATAATTAAACATGCGATATTATCCACACTAAAGGAGTGGATAAGTGAGTTATGTCTTACGATGGGTTAGCAATAATGTAGTCAAACTCACCGGCGAGTCGTAGTACTAAATAGGAATTTCGTCTTTGTGGAATAGTAGCTCTATTCCATCTAATTCCGTGAGAGCATAAAGTTACTCTCTTTCACTCTCTCACAGTCTCACTGCATTATTAATTATTTTGTTGACTTTATATGTAGCTTCACGTGTGCAATGTTAGCGATACATTACAGTTCATTCCAAGCTTAGGGACGCACCATGCTTGGATGTGATGATGATTTCATTGGTAAAAGTATTAGTTAAATTAATTATATCTCAGTGTGCCAATGCAGTCAAACTTTAGAAACCTAACATTGATCTGTTTAAAATATTCAAGCAGACACGCACGAGTCTTTTTGGAGCAGACGTTCTGTTTTACTGTATAAAAGACTAATGGATGATAGAGACCTTATAGAAACCATGAATTTACTGTATAAGACTTTTTCTTTTAAACTATCTCTAATTTTTCGATTAAAAAATTAAGGTTTTAATACAAAAACAGTTTTTTTTTCTCCGTTGGTTCTGTGTTATAGATAGCCTGAAATTATATAAAAATGAATTTAGGCTAAATTTGTTTCGGGTAACTTTTTTCAAAATAAAATTTATATAGGTTATTATAGTTTATTTCTATAAACAATTTATCCTTAAAATATCTAGATTCCGAGAAAATTTAAAAATTCAATAAACCAACCCCATGAAACGTGTATCTATAGAGTTTTTAGGTGAATTTTGATTTAAATAATTTTTTACATTGTTTTAGCTATTGGATTTAGTTTTGGGTGCTAGATTTGATCACATTTGATCCCAGCAGTTGGATTTAATGTATTTGAAAATTCAAAATTGCTCACATTTTAGGTTTTAACCCAAAACTTATTTTAGAGCCAACCATTGAAGAATGATTGAGTTAGTTTAAAACCTAAATTTTGGTGAGGCTAGCTTTTTAATCCTAACCTAAATTCTGGGTTAAATTTTCCAACTTTTAGGTTTCAACCCAAAACTTATTTGAGGCATAATCATTGGAGAAGAATTTGGTTAGTTTAAACCTAAATTTAGATTTTAACCTAGGAGTTGGAGATGATTTTAGAATAACAAAGGAAGAAACGATAAAATATCTAAAATCATCTCCAACATATCCTTTAGTCGTTAGGAAAAAGAGAAAGGAAAAAAAGGGAAAAGGTTAGTTGCGTGAAATGGTTTTATTGATAACATATTATAAAATAATTAAAAAAATTGTTTTGCTACTCAGTATTACGGTCTGGTGGTATTACTCTTCACTTGGAAGTAAGGGGTCTTACGTTCGAATCTTGTGGAAGTAAGTGTAATATAAACTTGTTTCAAATACGTCTGGCAGCTGGAGCACAATTATAATATGTAAATTAATTATGATATTAATCCTGAATATTTTGTTCTTCACTAACATCTATTAATTCCACGAATTCTATAAAAACCAGTTTTTGGAATTGTGGTAATGAGTAGAGAAGAAGTTAAAACATCTAAAATGCCGTGGAACTATTTTTCTTACTCTTATTCACTCCCATTCAACTTTTCTATGTAAACAGAAGACACACACAAGGGTTACTTGCAGGTCTATACTTTGTCTAAAGAAGGGAGTTGTCTGCCTTTGCCACGAAGTTTCGATGTTCCATTCTTTAATTTGATTGAGAGACTAGAAATATCTTTGATCTTTGCTTTGTTATTTCTTGTGGACATCAAAAGTGAGCAAAAGTTACTTTGGAATAATCATTATGATAAATCACAGTTTGGCATGCCTTTTGAAATTAATCTGATGTGAAATGTGAAATAAAGGGCTTACCCTAGCTAAAATGCACTGGCAATCTCAATATATTCCTTTAGAAAGAACAGACGTACAAAACACCATGTCTTTTATGCATATTATGCTAATTGTACCTTCATATAACTAAGCCCCACTTAACTATGTCTTGTGTCTCACACGCAACCCTAAAAGGAAATAGTGGTAATTGAGAAGAAATTTTTTGGTGTGCCAGAGACAAGATCTAATACACTAAGTGTTATAATATAATTAGTTGAAAATTTGAAACAAAATTCAATCAATTGTATTATGACATTTAGTGTATAGGTCGTGTTATCGACACGGTGAAAAATCTCTCATAACTTAGAAGGTAATGCATGGATATATGCAATTGATATACTTGAAGTAGGAGAAGTTATAAATCGGAAAATGAATGAGTAATGAATATAAGATTAAACCAAACCACCACCTCCTCTCCTTCTCTCTTCCTAATTATTATTATTATTTTTTTGTCTTCAAGTTTCAAATTATGTATTATGATGTAGAACCTACACGTTTATTCTAAATGTATTAGCATACGTAAAGGAAGTTAGAAATCAAACAATTAGTTAAGTAAAAATATCATCAATATTTTGGAAGTTTCAAATTGAAATAATCCTTCCTAAGAATATTTAGAATTTGAAGGGCTTTTTCGACGTAAATTATTATAATGGTGCTAATGTGAAGTGTTGAAAAAAACTTGAGGACCAAGGGGACTGTTTGTTTCAACATTAAGTACATTGAATGAGGAACATAATGCCAATAAAAATGTAAAAGTTTGGAGATAAAACCCATGACTCATCGTAGATGATAACAGATGGATTGACCTTTTTACCTCTGTCATAAATCGACTCTAGGCAAGAATATGGCCATGCATGGTTTCATTGTCATAGTGATTTTAGACAATTTCATGAGAAGAAATTGAATAAGAAAGAAATGAGATGTGCATGAAAAGCATACAAGTATCTCAATCATTAAGACAAAGAGAGTTCATCTTCTCCTCTCTCGATCTCTTTTTTTGGTAGAAAGTTTATCTTCTATGATTTTATTCTTTTGTTTCTGGTAATGACTATAGTTCTATTCTATAATTTGTATTCTTCTATTTTGAACTTTGTCGGGAGCTTTTTCCATTTACGTGGGGCCTTTTATCTTTCTTTTATTAACATCAACCAAAGAAAATTGGAAAATAATTATTATCGACTTACATGAAAGATTTAGACACTCATTGTCACTTGTAAGTGAAAATTTTTATGTTTGAATCTCGTGGATGACGAGTTCAATTATAACAATTTCTTCTCCTCCCATTTATGTTTATGAGATTTTTTTTTAAAATATTTTGTATACACAAGATTCTTTTATTTTCGAAACAGATAAAAGATAATAACTTTTTACTATATTTGTGTTGAGCTTCTATGCATAAGATTCTTTTGAGTTTTGAATTAGGTGAAATTCTGTAATGTGTGTGTATTGTTGTGAATTTGGCTTGCCATTGATGAACCAAGGTGCAATTGAAGCTTCGTGAGGACTGGTCATTGGGTTTTGGTCGATCGGTCGAATAGTGTAGGTGAGGAAAGTGGGCAACCAACGGCTATGTCGAGTTGCAAAGGGAATTTAATTTAAATTTGGAGTTTTTCTAAGTTTAGGGATTTTTCTGTTCTCAATTTTTGTCTAGAAAATAAGAGTTGCAATAGTCTATCTCTAAAGAACCCTAGTTTAAAACCATTAAATAGTACTAGAAAGAGATCGAGAATTTAATTTAATTACACAAGGCACATTCAAATATTTAGGGCTAGTTTGGTATTGCTGTGCTTTGAAAAAAAGCTGCTGTGAGAATAAGCGGCTGTGCTGTGAGAATAAGCGGCTGTGAAATAAATCAGCTGAGTGTTTGGTAAACATTTTTGTAAAAGTGCTTTTGGAAAAAAAAAGCAGTCTGATAGTGGATCTTTTCATTAAAGGAGCACTGTAGCTCCGTGTGCTTTGAAAAAAAAGCCAATTTTCCAAAGCTACAAATAGGTGCTTCAGCTTTTTCCTTTGATTTCAGCTTATTCTCACAGCAGCTTCCAAAATAAGCCCCTTTTTTTTAGTTTACCAAACAACAAAACGAGTCCGAGCTTTTTTTCATGGGGCTTTTTTAATAATCACCTCAACCCCAAACGGGGCCTTAATCCACTAAGGTGTATCAGGCAAGAAGCATTTCAAACAAAGTTGACATGGATTCAGTTCTAAAAACTATAGGATGTCCTAATACATTTTCATAACCATATGTTAGGTCACAGTATTCTTCCTTAATGACGGTATGAAACGTATTGTGAAAATATAGTACCAACCATAATTTTCAACCAGTAATCTTACTGAACCTGTATAGGCCGAGCATCAAGTTTCAATCTGTTTGAAGTCATGGCAGCAAATGGATGCCATCTTCTCCTGCAAAATCTGTTTGAGTGTTGTTAATCCACATATAAAAAAATACCTCACCTACCGCAAAAATATAAACTGTCCTTGAAGAGTGTTAAGGACTCTAAAATATAAACGTCTCCTTAGATTATTTAAAACTGTATCCTCGAAGCCCTATATTTAAGTGGTGGGAAGTTTTTTAAGGTATCACCGATTTAAGACGTTGGCACGATCAATCGAACCACTATAAGTTCTTGTGTGTTTGTTTATTTTCTTTAAGGTTGATTGCAAACAGACAGTCCATTATATAGCAACAAAATATTATTATGGGTTCCGTACAATATATGTGTAACCAGGACCCAAGATAGACTTATAAGAGAAAAATCAATGATTAACTGAATTACGTTTTTTCTGCCAAACCCAATTTGCAGGTGAATTGCAAGTTTGCAACATAGGATGCTGCCATCAACATGACAGCAGTCAGTTTCAATTGGACATTACATATTACAACTTTATAAACAATAGTGCAGATTGTTTACTGTTCTACAATGACCTGTTTACTTTTGTAATTTAGTGGATGTAAATGGGAGAATAGCGCATTCATATTGTGTTTTTTTATTCGTATCGTTTTTATATCTGTTTGGGCCCAAAATAGCACTTTGGGCCGAGGGAAGGTTTTCTCGGCCTAAAAGAGGGTTTACGTGGAACCCTAAGAACTAGGTAAGCCTAGGACGACAACTTTTCCTTAATTTGGGGTAAAAAACATGCCCTAAAACAAGGAAAAGAGAAAGCAAGAAAAGAGAAAGAAAATGGCTTCTTCACGTGACCCAACAAGAGAGGATTCAGATCCTATAAATACAGAAGCAATGGCAACATGCAAGGGAGATCAAACACAACACACAAATCTGCCCTGCGCAAACCCTCTCAACACCTTTGAGAATTTTTACTTTCTTTTTCGCCTTCACATCTTCAGTTTGGATAAACAGCACTGTGAAGGCAACCGGTAAACACCTTCAGTTTGGATAAACAGCACTGTTGCCGTAGAACCAGCCGTCCGTGAAGCATCTTCAGTTTGGATAAACAGCACTGCGACAAGGTCGATTGGTTATTTATCCTAGTCTCGGCCGACGAAGGAGTCTCGAATCCCCGTCGACAGAGGTCATCCCACCAGCCGGCCCGGCGAAGTGAGGTGTTACTAATACCAAAGCTCGGTGCCTCGACGCCGAGTCGCTTTACGATTACGTACTCACAAGAGGATCTCATAACTCAACACCGAGACGGCCGAACCACGTCTGTGGCCGAGGCCTTCGTCAGTTTTGAGTACCTCTGCACTTATACTCTAGTGTCGATTCGGCGTGGTCTCACCTTCATCAATACGGTGACCGTGGCCGAATTGGACGACCACAATTTGTGAATTTTGTAATTGGCAGCCTTGTCTTCAGGCTCTAGAACCTAAAGGCCGAGACACGTTCCTTTCTCGGCCACAATCGCAAGATACAGAAGTTGGCCGCGCGCATCCATACCACATCAAGACAATTTACTTCTCGGCCGAAGCTCGGCCGACGAGTTGGCACGCCCCGCACACATTTGAAGGACAACAGTTAGACTACTATTCACTCGGCCTGCGCGCCACGTAGGCTAAGTAATATTTGTAGCCAACATTTTGGCACGCCCAGTGGGACCCAGTGCTAAAACTACAAAGTTCATGCCCGTCGAGACTCGATCGCTCAAGAAAAGAGTAGGGATGGGAAAATCTAACACCACTCCAGTAGTCCGCAATACAGGATCCGAAAGCTCGTCACAAGCGGAAGTCCACGACGCCGCAACACCTCACTCACACCGAGAAAGAGAAGTCACTCTCGGTGAGCCACCTCATCACACTGGAGTTCTCACAAAGGTTACAAAAGACAATCTGGTCGAGGGGATTGTGGAAGATTGTGATGAGGATGGGGGCGATGCTACGGACCCACCGTCCCGGTCGTTTTTCAAGAGACGATTGGACGAACAAGCTCGGAGGTTCGAACAAACCGTCGGCCGAGACGTACAGTCGGTACTAGACGAAGTACGACAACAAAGTGCCATGCAGACCAAGTTGTACGAATACTTGGTACACATCACACCAAACTTGGGGCCGACCGAACGACCGAGACCACCTTGGCCTAAAGATAATATAGCAACTGCATCAGTGGCCGAGGTCGGCCCTACTCGGTCTAGAACACTGGATCTAGAAAAAAAGAGCGGATCGACCAGTTCAACAACTGACTGCGGCCCCAGCATGCCCGCCGTGAATGCTGCAGAAATCCAGCGAATGATCGATTCGGCTTTGAAAAAAGGGCCGAAGTTCCCCAAATTCATCCATCCATACCCGGAGTTTGTAGAGCGTTTCGAGTACCCAAAGGGTTTTAGGATTCCAGACTTCAGTCTATTCGCAGGGGAGTCATCCTTGTCCTCTCTGGAACACGTGGCGCGCTTCACCGCGCAATGTGGAGATGCCAACAGTGATTATTATAAATTACGGTTGTTCAACTTCTCATTGACCGGTCCAGCGTTTGCGTGGTACATCAACCTTCCCTCGAATTCGATCCAAAATTGGGAGGAGTTGGTCGAAAAATTTCATGAGCAGTTCTATCGACCAGGGATGGAGATGTCGGTGTCTTCGCTGGCTAGGATGGCTCAAGCATCCGACGAGTCACCAATGGAGTACCTAACAAGGTTTAAGTCGGCTCGAAATTGGTGCCGAGTACCTCTTCCAGAAGTAGAGTTCGTCAGAATTGCTCTTAATGGCCTCGACTTGGAATATAAGAAGAAGTTCCTAGGGGCGAACTTCCGTGATATGTACGAATTGGCCCAACACGTCGAGCAATACGAGTACTTACTCCGAGAAGAAAAGGTATCAGCATCTTCAGCTAGAGGGACCATATACAAGAATCCTTCGGTCAATTACGCCGAGACCGAAGGAGACGGCACTCAATATGCTAATATAGATGCGGCTGAAATTATCATCGATAAGCCGTACATCTGTAAAGCTCTGGCTCATACTAAAGATGCCAAACCTCGCTTAGCCCCGGAAGACACAACGGCCAAAGCATCCAAAGTCTACACTTTTGACATCACCAAAGCCGATGCTATTTTCGATCAGTTGTTATCGGCTAAGATCATTAAGCTTCGGCCGGGGCATAACATCCCAAAGGCCGAAGAGCTGAAAGACAAGGTCTATTGCAAGTATCACAATTCAAGTAAGCATACGACCAATAATTGTGTGGTGTTTCGAGATACTATTCAGGGATGGATCGACAAAGGCAAGTTGAAATTTCTAGAAAAACAGATGGCTGTCGATGCTAATCCGTTCCCTGCGGCAACGGTTGGCATGGTAAACGCCCATTTACCAGGGGGCAAGGGCAAAGGAAAGGCCGAGTTCGTACGGCATATTCCGAAGCAAAACCCCCAGCCACGGCTTAAGATCAACCCAGCTTGTAAGAACTCCTCAACGGAAGAGACAGGGCCCACAATTGTCCAAGCCAAAGCAGAGGAGCCTGAGAACCCAAAGATATTGTGTAATCGCTGCAAAGTGCAAGTGGCCGTAACCAAGCCACAGGCCCAGCAATCTCAGGTAACGACGCCACAACAACTACGGCCGAATAGGGCAGAACCTCGGTCAACGCCCGCAAGTGTCTCAACTCCGCCAAAAGCACCCGGTTTGGGTCAGCAACATAAAGTGTTCAATAGACTTGGACCCCAAATACAGGCCGGAGGGTCATCTTCGGTCAGGCGACGACTTAGCTTCGATACCCCGTTCCACAATAAGGATTACTACGCGCAAGGTTCCAGCGGTTCCGGTTCGGTAGCTAGGCCAAAAACATTCAAACCACCGGAGACACATGACCAGCGCTGGTACACGTACCACTCACCGACAGGCGTTTGCACCGCCCTGTCCAAATCTCAGAAGCGTCGTCGCCAAAGGATAGATTGCATGGCTCGCCGACAGGCAATTCAAGGTTCATCGATTCCCAAATGGCAACCTAAGGGTACAAACTTTGGAGACGAGCGTCCACTCCCGGCCATCATGACCGAGTTATTCGAAGGAAAGCAGGCTACGGCCCCTGACATCGAGACGGCCTTCGAAGAGTCCGGCAAGCGGATCAAGATCCTGCTCCGATCAGGAGAAATGAAGGCTCGTTTCGAGAAACTTCAACAAGAGTCGGGTATAAACCCTCATCCAACACCGACATCCGAACCACTGATCCAGATACGGCGGAATCTCCATCCTCCCTTTGTTGGCGAAGCCCTGCAGTATATGTTGGAATTCCATAAGACGCACTCCGCCAATGATTTATACGGCCTACCGAAAGAATGTCAGCAAGTCCTCGACTTAGCCTTGACTTCCCCAGATGCCGAGCAGATCATTCAAAAGACTACTGACCCGGCCATCAAGGCAAGATTCCAACATATACGGGAGGCTCAGGTGCTTGGTTTTGAGGTGGACCCATACACAGACCTACCACTCGCTGAGCTCCCCTTTTCCTTCGACGATCTGGGGATTTTAAGGTTTCATTTCGAAGTCTTCTCAGCAGTGGCGCTCTTCGGCCTCACGGCCGATGAACATGAACGGGTAAGACGCCTCGACGCGTATCTGGACACAAGGAATACTTTAATTGCGTATCATGAGCAAGGCCGTCAATCCGCAAATGCCTTTATCCCCAGTATGCTCACGGGTGACACCCAAGTCAAGGCGGCCCCGAACAACGAAGCACCAGTCACCGATGAGACAACGGATGCCTTCACCGAGACTACTCCAGAACGGGTAATTTCGGCTGACGCTCATTGCGCGATGGAACGCGACTTACTAGGCCCTTCTATCCTGGACAACATGGAAATCAGCATGGTCCACGTCTTACCCGCCGAGTTTCAAACAACGGCTCCCCAACTATCATTCCTGGATGGCGATGTCGTGGCCGAAGAAGCAACACAGGTCGAATTTGTCCACACCGAGGAAGGAACGGACAGCCAAATCGACACACTAGCGGCAGCTTTCGCTGAGTTGTTTCCCCGATCCCCCACTACCAATCTACAGCATCTGAAGCCGTTGTATGTCACGGCTCAGATTGAGGGCTACCCAGTTTCTAAGGTGTTCATCGATTGTGGGGCAACGGTCAATATCATGCCCGTTTCCGTCATGCGCGCTCTGGGACGGTCACACGATGAACTTATTCCATCAGGAATCACTATGAGCAGTTTCGTGGGTGACCGGTCCCAAACCAAGGGAGTTTTGCCTCTGGACGTAACCATAGCCAGTCGCAATCACATGACTGCATTCTTCATTGTGGATTCGAAGACTGAGTATAACGCTCTCCTTGGTCGTGATTGGATCCATCAGACTGGTTGTATTCCATCTTCCCTCTACCAAGTCCTCGTCTTCTGGGATGGCAAGTCGGTCATCGTCCACCCGGCCGATACACAGCCGTTTGAGACCAATATGATTCAAGCTCGTTACTACGATGATCACGTCGGCTACATCACCCTTCACGGTTTCAATGAGGAGGGCCGGCCGACGAAGATTTCTGTACAAAAGGCTATCGAGATAGCCGCCGAGACTGTTCACCAGGACTCAGCGAGACTCGACCTAGCCACTTTCTTCCCTACTATTGATGACTGACGACGACCATAACCGACGCCAGGCCGCAATCTCTTCAACCATGGAACGACTGCTGGCCCACTGGTATACAGTTTCCAGCCAACCATACTCCGGCGTTAATTTGGTCGAGTTTCTCGCCGAGGGAGACGATGGCCCGGTAGTATCTTTAGATAAGGTTCAGCCTGCACCGGCCGAACTCGAAGACCATCGGCCTCAGGTTAAGGACCCTTTGGAAGAGATCAATGTTGGGACGGCCGAGGAACCGCGGCCTTTATTTATCAGCGCTTTGTTGCCCCAACCCATGAAAACCGAGCTGTGTGATTTATTGAATGAATTCAAAGATTGTTTTGCTTGGAGTTATCACGAGATGCCTGGTTTAGACCGAACGCTCGTTGAGCACGAGTTACGCATTAAGCCCGGCTGTAAACCGTTTCGTCAGCCCCCTCGACGGTTCTCGACCGAAGTACAGCTTGGCATAAAGGATGAAATTGTTCGCCTTTTGAATGCCGGGTTCATTCGGACAGCCAGATATGTCGAATGGTTAGCAAACATAGTTCCTGTCCTCAAGAAGAACGGCGCTCTCCGCATTTGCATCGATTTCCGCAATTTAAATTTGGCAACCCCCAAGGATGAATACACTATGCCAATGTCAGACCTCTTAATTGATGCGGCCGCCAGCCATGCCATTTTTTCATTTATGGATGGACATGCCGGCTATAATCAGATTTTCATCGCCGAGGCTGATGTCCACAAAATTGCTTTTCGATGCCCAGGGGCACTCGGCACGTATGAGTGGGTTGTTATGCCATTTGGCCTCAAGAATGTCGGCGCCACATACCAACGAGCCATGAATACCATCTTTCATGACCTCATCGGTACATCAGTCGAAGTATACATTGATGATGTTGTGGTCAAGTCCAAGCGTCGGGAGTCACACTTAGAGGACCTTCGCCAAACTTTCTTACGCATGCGCCAGCACAACCTCAAAATGAACCCAGCCAAGTGTGCTTTCGGCGTCTTGGCAGGAAATTTCTTGGGATTCTTAGTCCATCACCGCGGCATTGAGATTGACGAAAACAAGGCCCGCGTAATTATCAATGCGCCGGCCCCCAGGACTAAGAAACAATTACAGTCTCTGCTCGGTCAGGTCAATTTTCTCCGAAGGTTTATTGCCAATTCGGCAGGGAAAATGCGAGCTTTCTCCACTTTGCTAAAACTCAAGGACCACGACAAGTTTGCATGGGGTTCCGAGCACGACGACGCCTTCACCCAAATCAAGGTAGCCCTAACTGCCCCGCCTGTTCTTGGACCGCCCCGCCGTGGCAAACCTCTTAAGTTGTACATATCTGCGGCCGAAGAATCCATCGGCTGCCTTCTAGCACAAGACAACGATGCCGGCCGCGAGCAAGCCATTTTTTATCTCAGCCGCCACCTCAATACCCCCGAGATCAATTACACGGCTGTTGAGAAACTCTGTTTAGCATTGTTCTTTGCCGCCTCCAAGCTTCGGCATTACATGCTTCCATCCGTCACTCAAGTCATTGCCCAGACCGATGTCATCCGTTACATGCTCACTCGGCCAATCGTCAAAGGGCGAATCGGGAAATGGACCATGGCACTATCCGAGTTCAATTTACAGTATGTTCCTCAGAAGGCCGTCAAAGGCCAAGCTTTAGCTGACTTCCTGGCCCAACACCCGTCTCCATACGACTTTGGGGATAATGATCTCGAAATCGGCATGGTGGAAGCACGGGACAATTTCTGGATAATGTATTTCGATGGCTCCAGCACTTCCTTTTCGGCTGGCGTCGGCATTGTCATTCAGTCTCCCGAGCACCATCGATGGTATTTTTCTTTCAAACTGGACTTTGACTGCACCAATAATCAAGCCGAATACGAAGCTCTTGTCATTGGCCTCGGCATCCTTCATGACTTGCGAGCACCCCGCGTCCTGGTTTTCGGCGACTCTGAACTTGTCATTAACCAGCTCAATGGCATTTTTCGTTGCATGAGTTGCACTCTAGCTCCTTATCACATGGTCGCTAGCTATTTGGCCGAGTCTTTTGACCGTATCACATTCGAGCACGTCTCTCGGGTCCATAATGTCGACGCAGATGAATTGGCCCAAATCGCCTCCGGCGCGCAACTCATGGGGGGCAAACGAGAACGAGCGATACCAGTCGTGCGACGCTCATACCCGGCCTTGGTTAACCAACAAGTTATCACCCAGGATCATGTGATCCGAACACGAGTAATGTCATTACCATCGCTACTGGAACGAGAAGACCCCGTCGAGATCTGCGCAGTAGAAGCATTACCAGGTCCAGATGATTGGAGAGGCGCAATCATGCGATACCTTTATAATCCTGATGGAAAACACGAACGTAAGACGAAGGTTCATGCCACGAACTATGTGTCATACCAAAACGCTCTATATAGGAAGAGCGAGGACGGCTTACTGTTGTTGTGTCTCGGCCCTAAAGAGGCCGCACTAGCAATGACCGAAGTCCATGAAGGAATATGCGGAGCCCATCAATCCGGCCGGAAGATGCGTTGGTTGCTTCGCCGACACGGGTATTTCTGGCCGAATATCTTAAAAGACTGCATTGAGTACGCACGGGGATGTGTACAGTGTCAGATTCATGGCCCTATACAAAGGGCCCCGGCCGAATTATTGCATTCGGTCACTAAACCATGGCCGTTTAGGGGATGGGCCATGGATGTCTCGGCAAAATTACACCATCATCGGGCTCGGCAAAGCATGCCTGGATACTCGTAGCAACGGATTACTTTACCAAATGGGTTGAAGCAAAATCATACGCCGTATTGACATCCAAAGAATTGTGTGATTTTGTCGAGGAACATATCGTAACTCGATTCGGTGTGCCAGAAACAATCATAACAGATAACGGCACGATCTTCACATCTGGCCGATTCAAGGAATACACAATGAATCTCAAAATTCGTCTCGAGCAATCTTCACCGTATTACCCACAAGCCAATGGGCAGGCAGAAGCAAGTAACAAAGTTTTGATAGGGATTCTTGAAAAAATGGTGAGGGAACGACCGGGTATGTGGCATTTAAAGTTACATGAAGCGCTGTGGGCCTACCGAACGTCACCAAGAACAGCCACAGGAACGACGCCGTATGCACTGACCTATGGGCATGATGCCATGTTACCAGTCGAATTAAGTGTCAATTCACTACGAATGATAGAAAACAGCAGTCTGTTCGGTGATGAGTATGGTCAAGCCATGAGACAGGAGTTGGAAGACCTGGAAGGTGTCCGTCTTGACGCTTACAATTTATTAGTAGCGCAGAAGAAAATCGCCGAACGAGCGTACAATCAGCGTGTCAAACAAAAAACGTTCGGCGAAGGAGATTTGGTTTGGCAGACGGTTTTACCAGTTGGACTAAAAGACCCAAGGTTCGGTAAGTGGTCGCCGAATTGGGAAGGACCGTTTGTTGTTCATAAGGTTCTCGGCAAGGGGGCATATCATCTCAAAGATCGAGGTGGCTTAATGCATAAGTTGCCGATTAACGGAAAATTTTTGAAAAAATATTATCCGACCAACTGGGAAATGCGGGAGTAAACAAGTTTTTTTTATATATATAGAAAAAGGGGTTACAAAAAAAAGGTGAATTCACAATCATAAAAAACTAAGGAAGATAAGCCGTGAGGGCTGCCTTCAGCTCATACCACCTTCCCTCCCCCAAAGTAATCTCGGCTTCCCGCATCCTCATCTCTGACTTCATCCGCGCAACCCGCCGGGCGCCGGCCGCAAGCTCCGTCAGCCTAGCCTTGTTAGCCTCAAATGTCGCTTCAAGAGATGAAGCGACATCCGACCGTTTACGTTGAAGCTCCGCAATCTGGTTATCAAGGGCCACCAGCTCAAGTTTTTTGGCCTTGATAACTTCAAGCTCCGGCCGGGCAGCCTCTTGGGCAGCCTCGTCAGCCTTCAGAACGTCGCCAGAACGGAGGGCGTTTTCAAAAATTGGGAAGAAGTCTCGAGTCTTCTCCAAAACCGAAGACAACTGAGCAACGGTGGCGTTGTCCAGATGACCTTCGGAGGCAAGAGCATTCAAGCACTCCCCAATAGTTTCAAGGCCGTTGTTCTGAAGGACCTCCAAGGCTGACAACGACAGAACATCGTGCAGCCGAGAGAAAGCCGGATGAACAGCAGCCTCGGCGGCAGATCTGGTTGGCGAGACAGAAGAGCCGGCTCCACCAGAGGCCGTATAAAACAGAACGTCAAGTTCGGCCTGCCAGGTAGGCTGAAAACAAAAACGTCAGAATTATTCGAGGTAAATGTCAAGGAATTCTAAAGAGTAGAGAACTCACAGTGGTTGGAGGGACCTCATGGGAAGGGATGGTGAAATTTGCGACCGAAGGGGAAACCACCGGTGCTGTCGGCGTTTTAGGCTCAACCGCGGCCTTCTTTCCTTTGTCAACCACAGGAGGATCGGCTAAGGGATTCTCGGCCGTTGGAGTAGGACTTGGAAGAAGTTCATCCTCATCCTAAAAAGATACTCGGTTAGGACCAGTGTGAAAGATTAATCAGAGGAAGAAAAAGTATATACAAACCTCGTCACTTTCCAAGACGACCGTTGATGCCTTTGGATACTTCGGGGGAGATTTGGCGGCCAAAGGAACTGCTTCCAAAACAGGGGAGTCCCAAGTCCCTTGAGATATGGGGGACGTGATCCGCTGGGCAGGCTTCGGTACAGCCTTGGGGGAAGGATTAGCCGCGGATGACGACCGGGCTTGACCAATCCTGATTCCCGGCGAAGCTTGAGATGGTCGCCTCACTACCTGGCCAGAAGCAACGGAAGCCTCCCGTTCTCGTTGAGTGACCATTTTCTTTTGACGTTTTGGAGAACGGGAGGATTTGTCAGCTTCCTCGGCCTCTTTGTGCGGCCGTTTCGTCGCGGGTTTTGTGGCGACAGTCGTGATTGTTTTGGGGAAAAGGACGGTCTTTTTCTTCTTCGCCACAGTTGTCGTGGCCACCACTTCGGACAACTGGGAGGCACGACCGCCTAGAATAGACAACCAACCCAGAATCAGACAACCATAGACAAAGCTGTGTGGTGAAGGGAGGGTTTGAAACATACCTTGAGACACGTTTTTGATGGCAGGGGCAGTTTTTTTGGATCTATCCCCGAAAAGCGTCTTGACTATATCTTCGACCGGCTTGCCGAAGAAGTCTCCGGTGTAGGCCTCCCACCAATCACCGAAGGTGTCAGTACAGATGGCCTCAGGTTCGACCGGCTTGAGACGGAATTTGGTGCACCGCTCTTGGAAGTCTGTCTCGGCGGATTTGAAATCCTTCTCAAGAAAGCCGGAAAGACGTCCTCGATCGAGAAAAGAGCGGGAGGAAAGAAGGGGCACCGGAGCGCCTTGAACATACCCAAGTTGCCGAGCTGTAAAGTTGGGATGATAAACTTCCCAGCTTGCTCGACGGGCCTCGCAGCCGAGAGGAAGATCTCGCGACAACACGAGCGAACCCCATTGTTGACGAAGGACGAAATCTGCTTCTGCGTCCCATGCCGTAGATGGGAGGCAGATCGACTGTGGGTAGGTTCGACGACGACAAATCAAAAATTCGTCGTCTGACAGAGTACTCAGACCGAAGAAGAAGGTGAAGATTTCCTCGGCCCGGTGTGGAGGTACTGGCAGAGAGACCAGCTGAGAGCCGAGCGTCTCGGTGGGAAGAAATGATGTCAGATCAGGCCGAAACACAGCGAAGTAGACTTGCAACCAAAGCTGGAAGAGCCAGAGAGGCCCACTTTGTTGGGGATCGATCTCGGCTGCAGTTGTCTCGGCCAAGCAACGGAAAAGGTTGGCAAGTATGGCCGGACTACGGGCCAGGACACGACCACTCGCCAGGGCCTCGGCTACCGGCATGTTCTCGATCAAACACTTGTTCGACCTGGTACAACAAATAAATTTGTTGTACCAGTAGAAGAGGAAAGCCTCATGTTCTCCTTTCCCAGGCACGTCTTGCCCATGACCGGCAAAGTGGACGTAAATGGTGTTGTAATTAAAGAAGTTCTTGAATCGCTTCTGAACTTCCTCCTTGGAGACTTCCTTATCCTCCGCTCTCAGAGATTCGGCGGCTCGAATTTCAAACAAGGCTTTCAGGTCTAGCCTTCTCGGATGTGCAGAGAGTGTGGCGTCGATAGGGGCACCAGAGGAGGGAGTCCCCAAAATGGCCGAGACGTCGAGGACGGTAGGGCCGGCCGGGCCGAAAGGAAGAACCATGGTGTTGGTGGCCGAACACCAGAAGTTGAGAGCTGCCATCAACAGCTCCTTGTCCATGGTGATTTCCAGAGTGGAAAGCCAGATTGCATCGTAAATGCCCAGAGCCTTCCATTCGGCACCAAAAAAGTCTGACATCCGTTGTACCCAGCTGGTCCAGGTCGCTGGGGTCGAGGGCCAGGAAACCTGGGGTTTGGCCGAGTCCCATTTGGACCAGGCAATTCCAGAGAACAAGGGGGCAAGGCAGTGATCCTTGCACAAGCCGATGACAGATGCAGGGACGGGATCCCGGAAAAGCGGCCCAAGGATGAGATGAGGCACGTCCATTTCAGTGGCAAAGCGCACAGGCTTGACATCAGATTTGTCGATTTTGCTTTTTCTGCATTCGGCACTTAGTTTGGAGATGAAGGAGGCCATTGGAGAGGGTTTCGGGTTTCCTGAGAAAATTTTCTGGGTTGTGCAGATGAAGAAAGTTGGGGTAAGCAAGGAGGCTTGAAAATTTCAGAAGTGTAAGAGGATCAGTGGAAAATTTCTGGGTACTTATAGGCGTTTGGGTAAGAAGATAGAGCGTTTGATTTTTAAATTCGGATAAAATCAATCGGGAAAAGCGCCAAGATTTTCCGAACAGTTGAAGGAATCCAGGTGAAAAGACCGAACATCCCACGCGTACATTATGATGCACGATTGCGTGTGGCGGCGAGTAATAGTGGAAAACGGTTCAGTAGCTGCGCGTGCTGTCGATAGGGTTGCTGAGAGCGTTAGGGTGTCACACGTGTCAAGGAACGTCAAGAGGCAGGAAAGGCAAGGGGCACCGATCGTTCTCAAGATCAACGGCTTCAGAGATAGAGGCGTTCCCGCTCCTTCAAGGCCGAGCTCGGTCATGACCAGCGACCTCAGGAGCGAGGGGGCAAATGTTTGGGCCCAAAATAGCACTTTGGGCCGAGGGAAGGTTTTCTCGGCCTAAAAGAGGGTTTACGTGGAACCCTAAGAACTAGGTAAGCCTAGGACGACAACTTTTCCTTAATTTGGGGTAAAAAACATGCCCTAAAACAAGGAAAAAAGAAAGCAAGAAAAGAGAAAGAAAATGGCTTCTTCACGTGACCCAACAAGAGAGGATTCAGATCCTATAAATACAGAAGCAATGGCAACATGCAAGGGAGATCAAACACAACACACAAATCTGCCCTGCGCAAACCCTCTCAACACCTTTGAGAATTTTTACTTTCTTTTTCGCCTTCACATCTTCAGTTTGGATAAACAGCACTGTGAAGGCAACCGGTAAACACCTTCAGTTTGGATAAACAGCACTGTTGCCGTAGAACCAGCCGTCCGTGAAGCATCTTCAGTTTGGATAAACAGCACTGCGACAAGGTCGATTGGTTATTTATCCTAGTCTCGGCCGACGAAGGAGTCTCGAATCCCCGTCGACAGAGGTCATCCCACCAGCCGGCCCGGCGAAGTGAGGTGTTACTAATACCAAAGCTCGGTGCCTCGACGCCGAGTCGCTTTACGATTACGTACTCACAAGAGGATCTCATAACTCAACACCGAGACGGCCGAACCACGTCTGTGGCCGAGGCCTTCGTCAGTTTTGAGTACCTCTGCACTTATACTCTAGTGTCGATTCGGCGTGGTCTCACCTTCATCAATACGGTGACCGTGGCCGAATTGGACGACCACAATTTGTGAATTTTGTAATTGGCAGCCTTGTCTTCAGGCTCTAGAACCTAAAGGCCGAGACACGTTCCTTTCTCGGCCACAATCGCAAGATACAGAAGTTGGCCGCGCGCATCCATACCACATCAAGACAATTTACTTCTCGGCCGAAGCTCGGCCGACGAGTTGGCACGCCCCGCACACATTTGAAGGACAACAGTTAGACTACTATTCACTCGGCCTGCGCGCCACGTAGGCTAAGTAATATTTGTAGCCAACAATATCATATCTAAAATTTTAATAGGTCGTGTCGTGTAACACATGTTAAAATAAATAGGTAATATGACCCAACCTAAACTTGATCCGTTAATGATTCAACCCGTCACCCTTTAATGAAAATACCAATAAATAATCAAGTGAAAAACATAACACTAAACTATTATATACATACCACATTGTCACATAAGTATTACTTCAAAACATAAAAAATACATTGGTCCCTTGTATCACATAAGTATTAATTAATGTAGAAGTGTGAAAAATATAAAAAATATATATAAACACTTGTAATGACAAGCTTTACAACTATCATGAAGGGCTCAACTTCTATAGTCACATAAACTATTGATCAAAATTTAATTGTTGATTGTCGTCTACATTTGCACTCCATTTTTCTCACAGAATTTTATTTTTTTAGATTTGTTTTTAAACATGATCTTTTGGAGGATCCAGGGAGATGAACGGTTCAGATCGTTAATATTACGTTCAAAGTTTTATCGTTATTGAAAATATTGCTGGGAGTTTATAAAGTCTTCATAAACTATAAAACATCAACTCATATTTTAGTTAACCGTAAATATCAGAACGTGATATCAATAATCTAAACCTTTCATTTTTCTCCATTTGCTAAAAAAATTATGTTTTCAAAAAATAAATATCTGAAAAACAAAATTCAGTGACAAGAATAAAGCATAAACGACAATGGTGTCAGATTTCAAAGTTTACTCCAGCATGAAAATTGTAAAGCTTGTCATTATGAGTGATTGTGTGTGTGTGTGTATATATATATATATATTTATTTTTTTTACATTTTTAACACTTGTACAATATTTTTTTTTAAATTTTGCACCCAAATAAAAAACAGTATTCATGAGGGTTTGGAGGTTCTAAAAATCTGAACAATGATGTAACTATCGTCTTTGCGTGGAGGATGCAATCACGAGCGTTTATATATTCTTTCACATATTTAACTTGTATATTAATTATTATGAATTTTTATTTATTTTAAACTCCCCTAAAAATACTACTCGCGAGGGTTTGTAGGGTTTTAAAAATTCAAACAATAATGTACCCATCTCAAAGCATAGAAGATGTGATCACTAGTGTTTGCATAATTTTCACCTTTTTCCCACTTGTAATTTTTTTTTAATTTTTTTAATGTGTTTGGTTTTTTTAAAATACTTTAACATTTTTATTTTTTAACACGTTATATAATACTTTAATCTAAAATTTGATTTGAATTTTGCCTATACTAATATTGTACTAGTTGATTTGAATTTTGAACAACAGATTAAGTAAAATTATCCCAGTAATGATAATAGGAAACTCTCATAATAAAAATAAATAAATAATAAAACTGATTTTTTTAACTTATATACAATAATACATATTTAACATACAATATATACACAATAATTGTTTTATTTTCTTGTAAGTTTTTTAGTAGTTTAATTTTAAAATCATCGAAATATTTTTTTTCTTAACAGGTCAACAGGAGTTACCCATGGGTTATTGTTAGATCCCACATCGCCCAGGGGAGTGATCCTTATATGTATACTCCCATCTCTACCTAGCACGACACCTTTTGGGAGCTCACTGGCTTCAGACTGTTCTAAAAATCCCCACCTAGCGGCACTAGGCCCCAGCCTGCCGCCCCGATTAATGCTAAGGGCGCCTAGACCTGCTGAGGCACTCACCGAGAGCGCCTAGGCACCTACTGAGGCACCCACCTAGAATGCTTAGGCACCTGCCTAGACCGCCTAGACCCGCCTAAACACTCGCTTAGGTCGCAACTCACTTAGACAGAAAATAGATAACTATCATGTTGCATTTTTTTCTTCAGTAAATTGTAAGAGACTTGTTGCATACTTAAATGAACACACATTATATCCTTATTTCACATGTTTTCATTATGTTTTAATACTTCATAATATATATATGCATTCTATTTTGTAGTTTATGATGAAATTATATATATTTCAAGTATAATCAAACACTTATTTACACGAAATATGATTGATTTACTTATATCTGCCTAGTCCGGCTAGGCACTAGGCCCCAGCCCGCCGCCCGATTAGCGCCTAGCGACTTTTAGAACCTTGCTTCAGAGTTCAACCGAACTCCGAAGTTAAGCAAGTAGCGCGCGAGAGCACTCCCATGATGGGTGACCCACTGGAAAGTTCTCGTGTGAGTTCCAGAAACAAAACCGTGAGGGTGTGGTCGGGGCTCAAAGCGGACAATATCGTGCTACGGCGGAAGTCGAGCCTGGGATGTGGTGGACCCCGGGCCGGGATGTGATAGTTATTCTCATGTAAACCCGTTAGTACCCATTATTAATGGGTTCTTACCAAGTGACCAAATTAGTTACCGTGTTGAACCGAAATTCGTTATTTTCATGTTGTTTTCGTGTCGTGTAATAAATTATCAGGTATAAGAATATGGAAATCATCAAGGTTCAAATTTACATAAACCTGACCGGACAGGGTATGTGTGACAACCCGTCCCTAATTTTACGTTTTTATTAATTTTAAAAGTTTGAATTTATGAAAATGCCCCTAGAGGTAATGACTTTGACTTCCGTTGACCATCGTCTAGAGGAACATATGGTTTATTCTTTTAACGTATTTGTGTAGTACTCATTGGTATGAACGCATATGCGAAAGCTGTTTGCAAGTCCGGATTATAACAGTATAGTTATGGACGTTTGAAAAATTATTGGAACTCCCATCTTGTAGGAAAGAGGCCCAATTAGATTTAAGTGAGTTATTGTGGACCAATCAGACTAAAGGCAAAGGACCAATCAGATAAATGATGGAGTGACCAATCAGGTGGGAGGAGAATGAACCAATCAGGAAGAGAGGTACCTTCCCTATGCCGTCGACCCGACTATGCACACCCAACCCGAGTTTGACTCGGATTAATTCCGGTGGTTCTTAGCAAATTTCCCGGCGAATTTCACCCAATATCACCTGTTAATAACCTTCCAACCCATAAGCTACCTTTTTTCCCTTCCAAACCCGAGCCATTTGGCTCTTAAATTCGTGAAAAATAGCGACGGCTTCGTAGGTGGTTCTCGGTGATGATTTGTCGATCTGGTGAGTTGCACCACCAACCACCGCCCTTAATCAACTCTCCTTGAGCCATGGAACAAAGCCCAATTAGTTTTAGGGACAGCAGAGCACCGGAGTGGACGAATCAAAGCTCACCCATTCTAGGGTTTCCGGCGGGTTCGTGGCAATTTGAGGCTTTTTTGGCCAAATTGGAATTGGTCACATGTATAAAACTTGCTCTACTCATTGAGATCTTCATTCTGTGAAATTTGAGAATTTTTAGAAATAGTTGAATTTTCCGGCGGGTCGAGACATCCGACCGCCACGTGCGGCAGCACATGGGTCAAGGCATCCCTTACCTTCCTTGGATAAATTTGATACCCAAATTCCATATGTGATGTCCAATTAACGAAATTGCATTGTTTGGGTACAATTTCGCTAAGGTCCGCTACTTGGTAATTATAAGAATCAACGATCCAACTGTTGGATCGTCACCAAACTCTAATAGGTTATTATTCGTAATATTTGAGGACAATAGGAACTTATGGATGGGAATCCGACGTACAGATCTTCCCGAATTGGATTTGTAAGTTTGTAAAATAAAACGTTGACCGCCACTTAATTTTAGCGATTGGCGGAGATCTGACCGTTGGATCGTTCCGAAACTTTAGGATGTTATTCTAGAAGCTTACTGAAACTCTTGGGAAGTTATAGATTGGAAATCCGAGGTATGGATCTTCCGGATCGAGTTACGTAGAGTCGTGGACCCTACCGTCGACCTTTGACCGACGGTTGACTTTTGATCAATGGGTTTCAGATCATTCTAGAACGTCCTTGGGGTAAAACACATAAATAGTAAGAGAAACTTGAGAGAAGGCATAAGATATATGCTATACTAGTATGATCATCATGCTTCACATGCCGCATATATACTTTATGCATTCCCTTGAAGTTTTATAACAATGTTGTCCAAATTTTCCGGTGGGAAAATTTAGAGTCATATTTATCAAGTGCGCTAACT
The DNA here is from genome assembly GCA_963580275.1 of Crataegus laevigata. Lineage (NCBI taxonomy): Eukaryota > Viridiplantae > Streptophyta > Magnoliopsida > Rosales > Rosaceae > Crataegus > Crataegus laevigata. The sequence continues at coordinate 25,220,539 of OY756950.1, read as the reverse complement.
GAAAATAGAGCAGTTTTCAGTGTACTTGGAATTATGACAAGCTCCTATACGCATGAACATTGTTATTTATCTCAATATATATTTACATTGAAATTATGACAAATTAATTAAAAGGGTACGTTATTCAGGTTTTTTTTAAAACAAAATCTAGCAGGCATGGCTAATATTCCATACCATACAGTAGTAAATTAATTAATCAAGCTGAAACTTTGGCAATATAATCCCAAACCAAACCTGTGGAAACTGAAAAGTTGAGCTTCCTGATTCGAGTAGCTATTTGGACTTTGGAGCAGTAGCAAAAACAAGCAACATATATAAACTTTTAGACAAAACTTGCCAATGAAGCTGCTCGTTTCTTCAATTCTTCAGTGAATGCTTTTGCCCCATTGGTTCTGACATCTGAGTCATTCCCACAAGAACTCAGGCTCTTCATCAAGCCATGGCACAGAGAAACAAAACCCATGATCACTGTGATGCCCAACATCTAAAAGCAGATCAGGGAGGTCAAAAAACATGTCATCATTGTAATTGGTTGATGGTGAAGTTGATGATGAATCATGAGTACTACTGTCGTGAACAGCTTGGCTGATCAGCTCTGTCTCGACTTCCGCTTCCTGTTCAAGGCTGCTGGTAAGGCAGCTGCTGCTTGGGTAGGTTAGAGCAGCTGCCTTAGCAGCAGCAGCTTGGATGTCCTTTGGCGAGGCGGAAGCTGGAATAGGAAGCTCTTGAGCTAGCTCAGGAAAGTTGAGAACAGCAGAGCTGCCTTTGATCATCAGAGCGGCGACATCGTGCGCTCGAGCGGCCATTTGGGCCGTGGGAAAAGTTCCAAGCCAAATTCTTGACTTCTTTCTTGGCTCTCGGATTTCTGAAACCCATTTGCCCCACTGACGCATTCTCACTCCCCTATACGTTGGATGATGAAGATGCCTCTGCTGCCTCCCATCACCATTAATCCTATTTTTAATCTTTGCTTTCTTCTGACTAATTTGATCATCGTCATCATCATTAGTAGTCAAAGTAGTAGCAGCTTTTTGATGACCATCAAGTAGTTCTAGTTGATTTGATGATGATGATCTCTTGCTAATTTTTTGTGATTGAGAGGTAGTAGAATTTGAGTAAGAAGATGTGGTTTGAGCCTCACAGTCTATAAAATTGAATTGTTCTTCTTCCATGGTTAAGTGGGTAGAAGAAGAAAAAAGAAGACGAAAACAAAGAAGAATGTAGCAGAGAGAGCTTAAAATAGAGGTATGGGTCTTCTCTTAAGCATTGATAAATGTGTTCATTCTTATTAGTGACACATTATTTAGTCTGCAAATTTAATTTTTCCAGCATTACGCCATCTTTTATAGTAGATTTGTATCTTTGACCCTCTCCCCTATGTCTTATTAAAGAACTTAATTGGGAACGAGTAGGGATTTACGTGTGCTTATTGTATTTTAATTGATTGTAACTTTAGATTACTCAAGGAGGTGGGCCATTCAAAGATTTGCTTTTCATTGCTTGGCCCCCAAAACGTTTGTTTTATCAATCAAGCCACGAGTTTCACATGGAAGGTCGTTTGAGGTTGTTTATTGGTAGTCTTTTGCCATCTGCAGCTTGCTTTAGTTACAATTATCTTAAATTTGATCTGGTTCACTAATTAACACTGATCTCTCTCCGTTGCCGTTGAAAGGATGTAACATTTCGTTTCCGGACCTCAATATATATAATTCTCTTTGATACTTGGAAACCTAGTTTTCCAACACATACGTATATAATTCATAGGATTCCCTTCCGTTGTGAGATCACTCAAATAAGTTTATTTGAGGGACATTTCATTTTGTAACTCTCTTTTAACAATTCAAACCGTATATATTTTAGTACATCTTCTTGCAAAAAATTTAAACAAATTTAGAACCATTAAGATATTCAATCATACTGAAGAAAATGGACGAATACGATATTTGAATGAAGATTTAAAAGATGGATAATTGGATGGTTAAAATACAGTGTGGAGTGGACCCTACAAAGGATCCCAGGGATCCCTTAACATAGGTTCTCATTTCTCATTTTTCTATTTCATTGATTGAAACCTTATTCTTTTTCAATTTTTATCAAAAGTACTTTGATTTTTATCCGCATCATTATTTCAATAATAAAATATATGTATGGAAGCATATTTAAATCTTATAGTTAAAATTATTTAACCATTTCAATATATCCATTTTGTCACATCTCGGCCCGGGCCCAGCCACCTCCCGGGCCCGCTCTACCATCGTAGCACGATATTGTCCGCTTTGGGCCCCGACCACGCCCTCACGGTTTTGTTTTTGGGAACTCACGAGCAACTTCCCAGTGGGTCACCCATCATGGGAGTGCTCAATCCGTCCTCAAATCAACTCCGCCGTCCCAACCAATGCTTGGGCTTTGTTATAGGCCTCAAGAGGATGCCATGGGTGCGGTGGCCTTGGCTTCGAATCACCCAATAGGTGACCCACGAATCATTCGCACAGTCTTCACGTGATTGTAGCACTAGAGCATATTTACTTGATATACATGATGATGAGTAGACCACCAAATGTGGTAGTGATGATTGTGCAGTATTGATATACATGATGTTATGAGCTATATGAGATATTTGATGGCCGAGGGCCAAGATGATTACCTGGCATTTGATCACATCAACAGTTTATGACTGAGTTTCTGTTTTGGATACTTTGGCATGGCATACATATACTTTTCAGCATGATTTTGAGAACCTATATGTATATACGAGTATATATTTTGATTCTGGGAAATTATACAGGTTTTACGGTGAGGGGCTATATGTTTGAGTAAAGATTGATTTTAAAAGGAATTGTTTTGCTGACCCACTCAGTTTTGTTTTTCGCCCCTCCAGGTACTAGGTTGCTAGTGGTTTTGATTTTAATTAGTTCGTACTTAGTTATCGATCTTAGCTTCCGCACAGCGCACATGGCTACGTCACACTCACGTGACGGCCAGCATGCCCTACTTTTGGGTACGGTTGTGTCACATTTAGTGATAAAAACATTACATTTAGTATATTTATATTTATCGCTCAATTTTATATTATATCTGTTTTTAATTTGCAACCATTTTTTTTTACTTTGTACTAATTCTCTTTTATTTATACCCATAACTTATTTATAATGTACCATTCATATATCTATAATGTACCCATTTTTCATCAAAATGTACTAATTTGTTATATGTAAAATGTACTAACTTTTTTTTATATGTAAAATGTATCTTTTTTAAATGTACAAGCTAGGATAAATTAAACATAAAGTCAAATTATATATACTAAAGCCCTAAGCCCAAAAACACTGTTCATAAGCACAGTGTAAAGACAGAAATGCCCCTGCCTTTAAGTTCTTTCCTGTTATCATTTTCGGTCTTAACAGTGGAATGACTCATTTGCCCTTATTGGATACGTGTAGGTCATCTGCCTGTCGTTCTCTCATTTTGACAGCAAGCACCACCACCGTTGCTGCGTTTATCTTCTCTGTTCCTCCCTTTTGCTTAATCCACTTCTACTTTGATTCATGTTTTGTTCCTCAACAAAAGAACCACAGCCCTGTTTCTCGAACTGTCTCCCGCAGCGGAACCACCACCATCACCAGGTGGCGCAGCCACTCTTTGCCTCTGAGTATATTTGTATTGTACCATAGGAAAGGTAGGGGAAAAAGTGGGTCTTTCTTTTTTACTACTTCCCTTTGATCTCTGCAAAAGCATACTGAAGTTGTGATATTTTTTTATTTTGATCCTTGATGATTTTGTGGTGATTTAGTTTGTTAAATTCACACCATCCTCAGAAGCCGAAGCTGCAACCATGATGTGCATGGGAAACAAGGAGTCCGATCGGGGAATTGCTTCATCGGTTCATCCAATTCAGGGAAATTGAAATCGGCAGTCCTCCTCTCTCCGCCCCTACTCCTCCACTCTTTTCCGTACGCACGCTCATCTTTCTTTATTCTTCCTATTTCTTCTCTTTAATTTGTAATATTTTTGTTTTGTTTTTGAACTTAAGCATTTTGTTTTATGTGATTGAATCAAGAAACTCCACATGGTTGCAGGAAAATAAAAATATATTTGTTTGTTGTAATTTCATAAAAAAACTTCAAACTCTGTTTTCCTTTTTTTTGAGTTTTATTAGTTTATATGAATTTTAATATATTTTGTAAATGAGTAATTAGAATAAAAAAAATTTAAAATAAAATTAGTATGTTAATCCTGGGTTTTATTTTTTAATTTATGGGTTTTGGTCAAAAGGGATTTAGATATTTAGGTTTGATTGCTCTGTTTTATTTGCTTTTCGGGTTATGGAGAGTTTGAATTTGGGGCAATGGGGTTCAAGGTTTGCCTGAATTATTCGTGCAGAAGAGCCAATAGACACGAATGTAAGAAAGGCTGATCTTTGCAGTTCGGAGGATTTTCCAGTCTCTGCTCCAAGTGCAGGTAATTTGTTAGCCCTCTTAGATTTTGCTTACCAAGTTTTAATTTTTCAACCATTTTTAAGTTGTGATTTTTTCAATTATGTGTTTTATGGTGTTTGAGTTTGGAGACTTTGGACCCGGGGACTTCTAGACATCTTGAAAAAAGCGCAAGGAAAATATTTCAATCAAGGTAAGCGTCTCCCATTTGCCATATTGTTAACTGAGTGTACACTAACAATTTATTTCACTACGCTATAAATCTACCATACTTAGTCTTCGTTCATGATGCTATAATCTGCCTTCCCCCTATCCTATCAAAGTCTTATCATGTTATAGTTACAAATCTTTGAGTGATTAAGTAGACTATACATATGACTTGAGGTTTTACAGGATCTGAATGCAGACATTTGATCTTTGTTATTTTTGTTTTTGAGTGTCTGATAGGTCAACGATAAAACTTGAAGGAAACAAAACTAATGTTATTTTGGGATTGCATTATGTTTCCCATTATTTGCACTTGAGATATCCTAACATCATTATTCCAATTTCTTGCAGTCTTTCCGTTCCAAGTACAGAGGTATTGTTCCCTTGCTTGCATCAATCTTTTGAAAGTGATTAGTAGCTGTGTGGTTACAGGTTAGTTTTATACCAAAAAAAAAAAAACTATCCATAGTATTTTAATATTGTAGCATTTTAAAGTCCTTGCGTTTGTGACTGTGGTATGATTATTATGTATTTCCTTTATTTAATTGAAATTTAGGAGTTATGAATATTTTACAAATTAATTTATACATGTTTCATTTTATTACTTGCCAGCTATCAATCTATTGTTTGGCGTTTTAATTTTTTGCACATGATGCTAAAAAGAACAAGATATAGCAAAAGAAATCAGGCGACACAAGAAGATCATATTTCTGACTCTTCAAATGGAATAGAAATGTTCAATGAAAATGTTTGTCGTGCTGATAATGCACATATGTTGCCTGAAAGCTCTTCCAAGCAAAGTTTGGTCATGCAACAAAAGTGTGACTTTCGCATTTCTCATATGGCTGGTCTTAAAAAAAATTCTGAAACCCAAAACAAAAGACAGAAAAAAGAAAATAAACACATTACCTGTAGCGATTTGAATACAATTCAAGCAACTGCAGATGAAATCGAGTTTGACAATTTCCATCAAATCGATAAGGGCGGTCAAGCTTTCTATCAGAGAAACAGAAAAAGTATGTCATCCTTTTAACTCACACTTTTCCTTTTAAGTTATAATTGTTTTTTTTTTCTATTGCTAATGGTTCACATCTCTGTCTTTACTCAAGCTACATTTTTTTTTAGGAATAATTAAAGAATATGTGGATTTGGGAGATAAAAATTATAAGTGTATTCACTGTGGTGCACTTTTTTGGTTACAAGAATCTATCGAGCAAAGGACTAAAAACAATGATCCTGTTTTTACTCTTTGTTGCCAACAAGGAAAGATCAAACTTTCATTTCCAAAGCCAACACCTCTTTATCTAAATAACTTACTTGATCCAAGTAAAGGCCAAAAAAGTTTACTGTTCAGAGAAAATATCAGAGTGTATAATTCTATGTTTGCATTTACTTCTATGGGAGCCAAAGTTGATCAATCTATTAACAATGGATCAAGTCCTTACATTTTTAAAATTAGTGGACAAGTTCATCATTTAATGGGTTCTTTGTTACCTGTTGACGGTGAATGTCCGAAATTTGCTCAGCTTTATATATATGACACTCATAATGAAGCGATAAATCGCCTTAATGCAGTTAATAGTAACCAAAAGAATGAAAAACTAGATCAAAACATTGTGAATGGTTTGATAAAAATGTTTGATGAATCGAATGAATTGGTTAAACTTTTTCGAACAGTTAGAAATAAATTTGAAAATAGTTCTCTCACTCCTTTGAAAATGACATTGCTGGGTAGGCGACCAATTGATAGTAAACAATATGAACAATCAACATGTGATGAAATTGGTGGTTTAATAGCGGGAGACATAGGACTTTTTGATTCAAATAGAGATATTGTTATAGAATTTAAAGATGGAGGGTTAAAACGCGTTACAAAATTAAATCCAAAGTTTATGTCTTTGCAATATCCTATTCTTTTTCCATATGGTCAAGATGGGTACAGACCTGATTTAAAATGGAACAAAAATTTTAAAGGACATGAATCAAAAAAAGGAAGAATACCTATGAGAGCATTCATAGCGTATCAAATTCAGGAAAGAGAGCCTCAATTGGACACATTACTAAAAGGAGGAAGGTTGTTCCAACAATTTTTAGTGGATTCTTATGCCACACTTGAAGAAGATCGATTGGATTACATTAGAAAAAATCAAAAAGATTTGAGAAGTGAGGCTTATAAAGATATTTATGATGCAGTTTCAAGAGGTGATAACGATGCCAATAATATTGGACAAAGAGTGATATTGCCTAGCTCATACACCGGAAGTCCTAGATACATGCTTAATAATTACCAAGATGCTATGGCAATTTGTAGACAATATGGACATCCTGATTTGTTCATAACATTTACTTGCAATATCAAATGGACTGAAATTGTAAGAGAGTTTGATAACAAACCTGGCTACCAAACAGAGGATAGACCTGATTTAATATCTCGAGTTTTTAAAATGAAGCTTGATGATATGATTGGTTATATCAGGTCAGGAAAACCTTTTGGAGAGGTTGAAGCAGGTGATTTTTAAAAACTAACTTCTACTTTTTGCAATTTCTTTCCATTTTTATTGTCATAAAACTGAGTAGGTTTTATTAACTCTCTTGATCACAAACAGATGTTAGTACAATCGAGTTTCAGAAAAGAGGTTTGCCTCATTCTCACATATTGATCTGGTTGAAACAAGGCTATAAATGCTTCTCAGCAGCGGACATAGATTCCATCATTTCAGCTGAATTGCCACAAAGGACTACAGATCCAGTTCTATATGAGATTGTCAGTCAATTTATGATCCATGGTCCTTGCGGGCAAATCAATCCAAACTCTCCTTGCATGCGAGACGGTAGGTGTTCGAAATCTTTTCCCAAAATATATAAAAGTGAAACAATTTTTGAAACAAATGGTTTTCCTGTGTATAGACGACGTGATGATGCAACCAAATTTGTGATAAAAAAAAGGGATAAAGATTGATAACAGCTTTGTAGTACCTTACAATTCAGAGTTAATATTAAGATACAACGCTCATATAAATGTCGAATTATGTTGTCAATCAATGCTTATAAAATATCTTTTCAAATATATAAATAAAGGTTCAGATAGAGCTAGAGTGATTTTTCAAGAAAACCCAAAAGATGAGATCCTTACGTATCTTAATTGTAGATATATATCACCATACGAAGCTGTTTGGAGGTTATTTCAATATCCTATTCATTCTAGAAAACCTGCTGTTGAAAGATTGCCAATACATCTGCCTTTACAACAAAATGTTGTTTTCAGTGCTGCTCAATCACTTCAGTCAATTGTAAATCAAAAAAGTACTGAACATACGATGCTAACAAGTTGGTTTAAAGCAAATCAATCTTTTTCTGAAGCAAGAACACTGACTTATGCTGAATTCCCTTTGAAATTTGTATGGGATTCTCGCAATAAGCTTTGGAAACCTAGGCAAAGAAAAGGATCCATAGGTAGAATAGCCTATGTACATCCCACATCTGGAGAATTATATTATTTGAGGTTGCTTTTAAATTTGAAAAAAGGTGCATTCAATTTTGATGACATTAAAACTATTAACGGCATTATACAACCATCGTATCAAGCTGCATGTAAATGCTTAGGTTTGTTAGGAGATGATAAAGAGTGGGTTGAGGCTTTAGCAAATGCTATGAACACAGCATCATGTTCGGAATTAAGACAATTGTTTGTTACAATCATCTTATTCTGTGATGTACAAAATGCTCAACTTCTTTTTGACACTCATTGGAAAAATATGTGTGATGACATTTTGTACAAACTACGAAAAACTTTTACGATGCCAAATCTAAATTTGCCTGAATTTGAATTAAAAAATTCTCTTTTGTTCGAATTGGAACAAATTTTTAACGCCTCATCCAGCTCTTTAAAAGATCATCAACTTCCTATGCCAGATAAGCAGAAAATGTTGGAAATTAGAAATAAGTTGCTGAGAGAAGAATTAAATTATGATTACCATAATTTAGAACAAGAACACTCAGCTTTAATAACACAGCTCAACAAAAAACAAAGAGATGTATATGATTGTGTCATCAATGTTGTGAATGAAAAAAAATCAGGCCTCTTTTTTGTTTATGGTCGTGGAGGAACTGGAAAAACTTTTTTATGGCATGCAATAATAAGTAAAATTAGATCCGAGGGCAAAATTGTGTTAGCTGTTGCTTCATCAGGTATAGCATCATTACTGTTACCAGGTGGTAGAACAGCTCACTCTAGATTTAAAATTCCCATAAATGTTACTGATTGCTCAACGTGCCAAATAAAAAAAGGGACTCATCTTGCCAAATTGATTGAAAAAACTGATTTAGTTGTTTGGGATGAAGCTCCAATGAATCATAAACATTGTTTTGAAGCATTAGATAAATCATTTTCAGATATTTTATCCCATTTGAATGATTCAAATAAAAATGCTCCGTTTGGTGGCAAACCTTTTTTACTAGGTGGTGATTTTAGACAAATATTACCAGTTATTCCAGGAGGAACAAAAGAAGAAATAATAGATGCCTCTCTTAATAGCTCATACTTATGGCCTTTTTTCAAAATATTTCATTTAGAAGAAAATATGAGGTTGTCAAAAAATGGATTAAACATTGAGGAAAAGAAGAAAATAAGTGATTTTGCTGCCTGGATTTTACAAATCGGTGATGGTCAGATTGTGAATATTAATGATCCAAATGACGAAGATGTATCTTGGATTGAAATTCCTGAAGATTTACTTATTCATTCTTATACAAATCCTATTCAATCAATTTTTTCAGCAACCTACCCACATTTTGAAAACAACTTTGACAATTTTGACTATTTAAGGGAACGAGCTATCGTTACGCCTAGGAATATGACTGTCGCAGAGATAAATGATTATGCAGTTGAATTGTTACCCGGTGAAAAGCACACTTACCTAAGTTCAGATTCTTTATGTTCATCATCTGGAAATTTTGAAAATTTGAGTATAATGTATCCTACTGAATTCTTAAATAAACTTGAATTCAATGGTTTGCCTTCACATAGTTTAACTTTAAAAATAAAAATGCCTATTATGTTATTGAGAAACTTAAATCAAACTTCTGGTTTATGCAATGGAACGAGATTAGTTATCACCCAATTGTTTAATAGAGTTATTGAAGCAAAAATACTTTCTGGTAGCAACATTGGCAACAAAGTTTTTATACCTAGAATAAGTCTTACATCAACTGAAAACAAATGGCCATTCATTTTTAAAAGGCGTCAATTCCCAATTAAACCATGCTATGCAATGACAATAAATAAAAGTCAAGGCCAATCTTTGAAACAAGTTGGATTATATCTTTCTCAACCTGTATTTACCCATGGGCAACTATATGTTGCATTATCTAGAGTTACATCAAGAGAAGGTTTAAAAATTTTAATAGACCATAATAATGAAATTCCGGATAGATACACGAAAAACATAGTGTATAAAGACGTACTTCAATGTTTACAAACAGGTTTAAACTTTTATTCATTCATGATTAAACGTCTTTATAATTTTTTAATTGAGTTTCCATACCTACACAATTTTTTCTGCTAACAATATGATTATTTTCCTTTCAGATATATAACACGGTGAGCATATTATATGGATCTCATGATCGATGGGTGATTTTCATTGAATATTAATTCATAAAATGGTAAGCAAATCATTCTATTATTCTATCTACATGTAAAATTATTATGCATTTGTGTGTTGGATTATTGGGATATTTATCAAAGTTTATTAATATGAAGTTGGAGTGAATTGTATGAAAGCAAAACTACTATAAGTGAACACAAGGTAAAATATGTTTTTTCTTCATTGTAAAAAAGCAATATAAGCAGAAGGTGGACAAAATTTCTTCTTCATTGCGAACATTTAGTCAAATTCAACACTAAAAACATTACGGTGTTGACTTATGTATCCAAAGTTTATGTAAGGGTGAATGTTTTCTTTTCCAACATCAGGTTTCAGTCCTACTTTAGGAAAACTGAAATAAGGATATTTAGTTGCTATTTTTGGACCTGGGTCTGTTGACCTCGCTGTAAGTTTCTAATTTTTTTTTTTCGCTACATGCATGGACAATTTTATATACTGACTGTATGTTATTTTATTTTCATATTTATAACACAATAAACGCATATGCAAACCAGTATTTGGAATCTTTTCATTTGAACAAGAAGATTAAAGTCTGAGTATATAAAATTTTGACACCCAAAGTAATTGGATTTCATGATTGATTTGGTGGTTTTCAGTGCATATGACTTACTAAAATGGTTAGGAAACCCTTTCATTATACTATCTATATTAAGTTATAGTACTTTTATTTGCATACAATTGATACCAACCCAAATAGATTTTAGTTGACTAAGAAACGATTCTAATGATTGAACGCGCGAATACCTATTAATCCTTTCAATTTTTTTTTTGTTTTGCTAAAATATAAAATACAAGCTAGGCAATAAGTCTTCTTCATTGTGAACATTCAGGTAAATCCAACACTCAAACATTACAGTCTTCACTTATGTATCCGAAGTTAACGTGGTGCTGAATATTTTCTTTCCAAAATCAGGTTTGGGAGGCATTTTAAATGCAACAAAAATGAAAAAATGGATTTTCAATTCTTCTTTTGGACTTGGCTCTGTTGGCATTGTAAGTGTGGACAAACTTTGTTGATCCGAACTCCTTTATTATTTATACTTATGCATGCTTTGTCTAGGCTGTTGAAGATGTAAGTAGTTTAGTGGGAAAAAAGAGAAAAAGATTTTTGTTTACAACATTATTTCTATGGTTTTAGCTAAGAAATTTAGAGTGAAGGACAATGACAAACCTGTGCACAAGATGAAAAACAATGGTTTTCTTGGTAAATGTTGCAGTTTACATCAATATAGATAGTCAACTTTTTACAACCGTCTAATTTATTAATTTGATCTTTGGAATCAACAGATTATTGCTGAGATAACCAATGGCAGAGTTGGCAAGAGGATAGCAAATCCCAAATTTGTGTACATGCAATCCTTTAAATCAGGTTCAGTTCTGCTTTAAACACGCAATCCTCTGAGAGTTACTATATCACTTATAGATTGTATTGTATATTATTAAGTAAGAATGCCTGCTTTACTTAAAAATTACCTATAAATTTCAAGTTTTTGTCCACCTAGGATTGGAATATTTGTTCACATTCTGGCCATGCTACATGTTTTACAGTAAATATGGCTATGCAATATTTGATATCTCCTTAAGAGTGTGTTTTGTTTTTGATTAATTCTGAAAAATTTATAATTACGGTTTAAGATTAATGTTTCAACTTGGTAGTATTTTCTACAGAAGAAAGATTTGCACAGGGTGTTGTACTTGCTATTCCTAAGGGAGTACTATGCCAGGACTTTATGTATCTATCGTATAAGCGTGACCCACTTTATAACATGGTGGAATGAATATTGGATGCCTGGTGAGCAAAAGAAGCAAAGGTATAGCTTCATATTAACAAGAAATTATTATCTTAATAGTGATTGATGACCATGTTTAGTTCCTAAATTCTCTAATGAATATCCAATTCTAATAAAATGCGGATATATATATATATATATATATATATAATAAATTAGTTTGCATTTTTTTTGCCACTGAGCTTTATCCAATATTTTTCTTAGGAAGAATTTTTCTTTTTTTTTAACCTTTTTCAGCATATCCTACCAGTGGTGGTGGTGACAATACAAAATCCTAATTTCTTTGTGATGGGAATCAACTGTTCAAATGCAGTTTTCAGGCCAATTAATAAATCAACAGTTCAAATGCAGCCTTGAAGCCAGTGGTGGTGACATGTGCTTTAGATAATTCTCTAAATCATGTTCAATTTTGTCTCAAATATGCATAAAGTTGTTGTTCATACCTATAGTAAATTTTAAGTTGAGCTTTGATCAAAGTTTCTTTTATCACTGACAGATTGTGTTGCACCACCTCATTTTCTACATATGCTACAATGAATTATGACTCAATTTTGAGTCTCTCATTTTTGCCACATCACCACCAACTACTACTGCACCTTATATACCAATTAAACAGCCATCACTTATAAATTTACATGAAAAACTCATTATGTAAACTGTATATAGCTGGTATGTTGAAATGCACTTATTTTGTTGTGCATAGGCTCTTTATCTAAATTCAGTAGAATAAAGATACAAATTTAAAGACGTATTTTACCGTGTGGATTCATCTGCTTTGATTGTTTTTTGAATTATTTAAAAATGTATGTGTAAAATTGTGGTTAAGATTTTAAAACCCGCAGCGGAGCGCGGGGGTTTTTACTAGTTAAGACTATTTTGGGGAGAGAAAAAGTTTTTTATTTATTTAATAGAAGAACAAAACATACCTATGTGGCAGATAATGTTAGGGCTGTTTTTTTAATTGTTTTTGCATTTACAATTTTTCTCCTCTGTAATTGAAAGATAGGTATCTATCTCCTTATTTGTATTGTTTCTTTCTTTCTCCTCTTATTTTTTCTTCGCTTCTCTCTCTCTTCCTTGTCCTTCTACCCGTGTTACTCTCTTTTTCTCTCTCATCTTCCTTCTTCGTCCTTCTCTTCTATTTATATTCATACTTCTCTCTTTCCTCCTCTCTTTTTCATGTTGTTCCCTAGACTTGTGAGTTTTTTTTTATCTTTTCTAAGCACAATTGGGATTTTAGATTTTTTGTTTTTTATTTTAGTATTTTTTGAAAGTATTTGATTGCATTACATTTACAATTTTAACCCCTCCATGTTTGAAGATAAGTTTTTGTGGAGCAAAAAATAATCCCAAAAATCCACAATGCGACACATGGACTTTTACTCAAGAAAGACAACATTGCTCTCATGCGCAGCTCAGCATCCCAAAAAGTTCAAGCAGCGGATTACAACTGCTCAAAGCTCTCTAGCTTGTGGCAACGAAAAGTCAAAAGTATTAAAGGTAGGATAATTAATCTTATCTTTAATACATTCCCAACTGAAGATCATCTCTATCAAGTAAGTAATGCCTATTTCAACTAGTTAAGGATACTTCCACCATTATCCCAAGATATTATCTTCTAATTAATATCTTGAGAATATTCTTACCTCATTCATCCAACGGATGCCACATCGTGGCCAATAGGATGCCACCATGTGTAGGGCAAAACCCTAACTCCTAGGTTGGCCACATCCTCTTATAAATACCACAATCTTCACCAAATATTGATAAGCTTTTCTATATATAGAAAACTCGTCAAGACTGAAGATGGCGAAAATTGTCTACCATAGTTTCTATCTCCTTTTTCCCTTATCTCTCTCTTTTTCTCTCCTCCTTCATCATCCTTCTCTCTCTCTCTCTCCTACTTCTCTTCATACTTCTCTCTCGTCCTTTTCTTATTCGTATTGTTCTCCAAATTTATGAGTTTTTTTTATGAGAATCATTGGGATTTTTTATTTTTGGTTTTTGATCATAATATTTTCTGAAATTATTTGATTTTGAGGTTGTGTTGATTTGGATGAATGAATTTTGAAACTGATTTTGCAGAAATTTTGAAATTGATCTTGTAGAAGGGCATGAATTTTGAAACTAATTTTGTGGAATGCTAAATTTTACAACTGATCTTGCATAAATACTGGAATTTTGAAAAACTGATCTTGCAGAAATGAAGAAAGTTTGAAACTAATCTTACAAAATTGCTAGAATTTTAAAATTGATCTTGTAGAAGTGCAGAAATATTGAAACTGATCTTGCAAAAGTACAAATTTTTTTGGAACTGATTAATGTGTCTATATTTTAATATATTTTTAATGAATAATTCTCATCAATTTTGGAGTTACGAATGAGTTAAATGCACTAAATTTAATTGTTTTAATTTCTAGGCATTCGATATCGAAGTTACACAGAAAAGAAGAAAAATAAGGAGATTTTGCGGTGCCTAGAGTAATTTCTACGTGCAAAAGGATTTGACGATCCGAGTCCAAATAACATTGCAAAATATTGAAGCTGTGTTGAAGCTACGCAAAGGAATGGAGAGGATCGATGTTAGAGAATTTGACAGAATGGGAAAGGTGTCCAAGTTATTCTAGGGGAGATCTAATTACTAGTATGTTATTATTTTACTTTTTCTTTTTGTTTTAAATAAGACCTAAGTCATTTAGGTTAGGGATTCTAAGCTTAGTTTGGTATTTATGTGCTTTAAAGAATTTTTTTTTGTGTTATGAGGATAATCAACTGTAAAATAGAGCATATTTGTATTTGGTAAATTTGTTTTGTAAATTTGTTGTAAGTTACAAAGCAGTGTCAAAGTGATTAGTAAACTTTTATGTAGAAATGTGGTGACTATGTATATTGACCATAAGGGACATGACTAGAAATGTTACAGCCCGTTCCGAATTAAGGTATATTATAATCCCGAGTGTGTGAAATGACGGAAATGCCCTCGAGGCTTGGTGACGTGGATGTATATAATTGGCATGAAATAATTTGTCTCCCTAGTGTAATTATTTAGTTCGGATTGTCACGAGTGCGTTGATGCAAATTTGGGTCGTATCGGTTTTATAATGATAGGGTTACAGAGGTTGGAATGTGATTGGATCAATTGAAGTTGGATCCAATCACCTACCTTCCTACAATCTTGGATCCAATTAAATGTTGTAGTTTAATTAGAGGATCTATTGGTTACATATTTTAAACCTTGTGGCCCAATTAGGGCCCTGCCCTTTATTATTTTGGCCAACCCGTCACAACACATACACGTGTACACACACGTAACCTCTCTCTCTCATCTTCTTTCCCTCTCGGTTTCTCGAACCCTCTTATTCCGTACAACAACTCATCACCCTTTGAACTCATTGAAACATACACGGATCGAACTCAAGGTCCCCAGATTCTTACTTATCTCGAGCTCTAGAATTTAGGGATGCCTGCTGTTGAGTGTTTTAGCGTCGAAAACCCGGGATTTCCATAAGCTCCGGCGAGGTGTACAGTAGCTACAACGTGATCGTGGGTGTTTTTGATAATTCTAAGATTGTGAAAGGTATTTGCTGAACTTCCCTAGCATTTTAGAGTAGTTTTGGACTATTTTTAACGTCAGAGAACATGAGTTTGACGAGTTGTAGGTATAGCCGGTTTTTCAAGAAATTTTCTGGCCATTTTCCGTTGGCTTTGGGACGCAAAAGTGGTAAGAACTTATTTCCCTTATCGAGTGCTTCATTTTGGTATAAAATTCGTGAGTTTTAGTGTTAAAATGGGCAGAAATTAGGGTTTTAAGTTTACCCAGAAACCGGCAACGCAACTGTGGCCGGCGTCGGAGTCTGGTGAAGAATCGAACAAGAAGGAGGAATATTCCGTCAACTTTGACGGAATATTCTTAATGGTGTCAGTTATCTACAACAGTATATTCCCTTATTTAACGAAATATTACCTAACGCCGTTAGGGATTCCATTTGGTGTGCCAGGCATGTGCCTGCGCCTGGTCGTGCCTTGGCTGACATGTGAAGGCGCATGGAACATCGGAAATGTTTTCTAAAAATATGGGGATGTTCGTGGGGTTGAGTAGATCACGTTGGTATATTCAAACACACCAATTGAGTAATGTATGAAAAGTTATTATCTAGTTTTAGGTATGTGCTTATAAATAATGGTTAAATAGTTGTTTCACATATAGGTGAGATGTTTCCCGAGGATGAGCGCAGTCAGCTGAGGCTTGGGGGTTACAACCCTGCGACATATCAGTAAGTGGGCTTTTGTTTTCATTATATCTGTATATGCTTGGTATTTTTCCCAGAAAGTGTGTTTAAATGGTTTTATAAATTAAATTGCCATGTCAAATAATCTTTATGTTTGGTTATGGATTATTGTGCTTATATATTGTTGCTTGACGCTGCAGACGATCAGGTAAACTTCAGGTGAGTATATATTGATTGTAGTGATGGTAATGAGTATGATTGTGTTGAGATGCAAATATAGCTCATTATCTTGCACCCCGGTGTTAGTGCTCCGCCAGCGAATAAGACCTAGCCTTCACGTGATCATTCACCTCCCGCACCACACGTTTACCTTGGATCCAAGGCAGGTGCCAGCCTGTCCTACAGACCATTTTAGGTGGTTCCGACTCGTAGGTGACTTGCGATACTTCTTACAGCCTTCGCATGATCGTAACACTTGAGCGTACTCATTTACACCCAGCCTGTCGTGCAAACCACTATAAGTGGTTCCGACTCGTGTGCAGGAATTGGTAGAGGAGTTATAGACTCAGCCGTCACGTTAGGTGACTCGGGCTGACATATTATTTTTATTGATTTATCTCACCTAATTACATATATTTCATGATTGGATATTTGACATGGCATACTTGTGGATTTACCATTGTTTTTAGTATGATTTGAGTTATGGTTATGCGTAATATTTTCTGGGAATGTATACAGGTTTTACAGCGAAGGGTTATTACTTTTGACATTGAAACAGTTTTCAAAAGCTTTGCTTTTGCCCACTCACACTTTCTGTTTTGCGCCCCTGGAGGTTTTAAGTAGAAGTGGCTATTGGTGGCTTACAAGGAATTGATTGCAGTTCTGACAGATTATCACTAATGTAGGACCATCTCTAGTATTGTATAATTAGTATTCGTCTTGGCTGGACTACACTTAGGCTACTTATGCTCTGATTATGCGAATCTTCACCTAAATGCCATGCTTGTATTTATATTTCTTTTTATCATTATCGTTTCCGCACTGTGCACATGGCTACGTCACTCTCACGTGACGACTAGCATGCCCTAATTTGGGTCGGGGTGTGTCAAGAAAAATGTTGTTGGTTTGTTAAAAAAAAAGTAGTCACACAGATATAATTAGTTTTTATCGGGACTTTTTAAATTTTTTTTTTTTTATCGACATATAACTATTATTTTTATATGTATTCATTAAACGTTTTTTATACACATAACCCTAGCTAAAAGAAAGAACCGTAAATAGTCTAATAACTTTTTGAGGAATACTAAATAGACTCTCTCAAAAGTTAGACATTTTATGGACACTCTGTCACCTCATAATTTAACGTTAATTTTCATACCAACATTATAAAATATTGTGCCAAAAGTATGAGGTGACAAAGAGTCTATAGAGAATTCCCCTTTAAGAGAGTCCAAAGCTCTTGCCTTCTCGCTGGTTTTATATAAGAAGATTCATTCTCCTTGTGAGATTAGTCAGCCACCAAATGGACACTAGTTTTTTACAAGGATTGTGGCACAACAAGGTTTTTCTTTGCTAGGGCAACAATGTAGCCTGATCATCTATATTTAATTTTTTTTGGCATTGTTATTGTCAAGTTTTTATCCGCAAGGATGTAGCCTAATCGTGAATATTTAATTTTCTTTTAGTATTATCATTATCAAGTTTTTTATTCGTATTGAGTATCTTTTACTATTCGTATGTGCTTATTTTTATTAGAAGATTGATCACCATATAGGTTTTATTAAATTCATTTGATGCAAGTTAGAGTAGATGTCTTGCTTAACTTGGGTTCTAGGTTCTTGGAAACGATGTTGGAAAATAGTTATTATTTTGTTATTATTTATGGTTTTCTAGTGGGCCAAGGATATTAGAGTCTCTTACCCATCAAGAATTAGGGTTTTGCTTTAGTTTTCACTATATATAGTAGTGATTGTATTAGTTTATTTAATCAAATTATTCACAATGTAGTCTCTTAGGGTTTTGTAGCCGTTTCGGCATTTTCATTTGTTTAATAAAATTCCTACTATTTTGTAGTATTGGTTATCACGCACTCTAATATTCAACTTGGTATCAGAGTAGGTTTCATTTTTCGGGATTTAATCTGTTCTTGATAGGTATCCATGTTGTTTGTTTAATATTAGTCAGTTTTAGTTTTGAAAAAAAAATGAATCAGTTTGCTACATCATGTCACTCGGAACCACCTACTGCACCCACCATCACTTGTATGATCTATCGCCACTGCAACAACTCGCCTCCCTGCATCATTGCCATGACGCTTGATTGCCCGCTTGCCTTGTCGTGTCCGCCTAACGGAGCTTGTCTTGTGTTGTTCGCCTAACGAAGCTTGCATCTGCATCTGCTTGTTGGCAAACTCATGACGTGTACCGCCATGAGTTTGACGGGGGTTGTTGGAAAATTAGTTATTATTTTGTTATTGTTTATGGTTTTCTAGTGGGCCAAGATATTAGAGTTTCTTACTCGTCAAGGATTAGGGTTTTGCTTTAATTTTCACTATATATAGTAGTGATTGTATTAGTTTATTTAATCAAGTTATTCACAATGTAGTCTCTTAGGGTTTTGTAGCCGTTTTGGCATTTTCATTTGTTTAATAAAATTCCTATTATTTTGTAGTATTGGTTATCACGCACTCTGATATTTAACTAACGTTACTTTGAATTCCTATTTATAGATGTCATGAAATTAGGTTTTGTATGGCAAACGATTTCCATAGAGCTTAATGTATTCTTATTTATTTAAATTCGTCTTGATGTTGTAGAGGGTTCATATCAAGGGTACTTTTGATGCAACCAAATACCATGACCATTGAAGAACTTAAGAAAACTCGATCATCAATACTGGGGAATTACTTCATAATATATAAAAAGGATTGAGTAGAATTAGTTGCAGTGAACTTAGATCCCTTAGTCTTGTTTTCTTATGTTTTCAATGTTTTATTTCCATTCATTTAATTGCATGCTTTATTTAATTTTTAGTTTAATTCAAGATCTCATATCTTTTCCTTTAAAACTTTTCAATTATAGTTTGTCTTAGTTTAGCTAGTAAGACTTTTAGAATCAATTTAATCTTTGTTGGATGAAATCCGTGCTTATATGTTATACTATCACTTGATTTGTATATTTGTGAGCACTAAAATTCGAGAATTAATGAGATTAATTATGGATTTCTAATTTTTACACTACTAATCTTGCAAAAGTGCAAGAATTGTAAAACTGATCTTGCAAAAGTGTAAAAAGTTTTGAAAATGATCTTACAAAAATTAGTATTTACAAATCTAAACTAGTTTACAGTTTTTTAGATATGTAGTTTTGGACAAGTCTATTTGGAGAGGAGGGGCATGGCTGAAATTTTTAAATTTTGGTTCTTATTTTTGGGCTAGGTTTGTTGTAATTTGGGCTTATGTCTTTCTGTGAAATGATTCAAAGTTAGTGGAGTGATTTGTACTGTGTGTTTTTGACCCCCTGGGACCGCTCAAGAACCCAAGAACAAAATCGTGCGGGCCGGGCGCAAAGCAGACAATATCTTGCTATGCAGTCTACGATGTGACAAAATGGTATCAGATCCACTCTGCCGTTCGGTGTGAGTGTGCCGACGAGGATGTCGGGCCCCTAAGGGGGGTGGATTGTGACATCCCACATCAACCAACGAAGAGGGGGTGATGTGCCTTATATGTACATGCCCACTTCTACATAGCACGAGGTCTTTTGGGAGCTTACTAGTTTCGGAGTTCATCGGAACTCCAAAGTTAAGCGAGTTAGGGCTAGAGCATTCCTAGGATGGGTAACTCATTGGGAAGTTCTCTTGTGAGTTCCCAGAAACAAAACTATGAGGGCGTGGCCCAAAACGGACAATATCGTGCTACGGCGAAGCCGGTTTGGGATGTGACATAAAGCTCTCTAAAAATAATCCTTTTTTTTAATTATAATGTACCCATATTTTATGATAAAATATACTCTTTTTGAATTTAAAAGGTATCCATATTTAAAAGTAAAAATAAATAAAAGATCTAATTAGATTTAACACCATTCAAATTTGAGGAAAAAAACTAAAAATTGTTATAAACTTCTTCTTTAAGTGTGATTGTGTAAATCATAAATTAGATTTGATTCTAGTTATTCTCCCTTATTAGGACTTGTATTCCTTGGAGGAGAATGATTCTTGCCTCCCTTGTTACTATAAATAAAGGCACTGCGTAGGGGAATGACACATTCTCTACATAACCCTACAAACACATTTCTCTCTATTCTCTCTCTGTGTCGTCGGCCCCGTCTCATTGTCAGTTAAATATAGGCCACAATACGTTACCAGTTCATTAATATCTTCATGCAATCAGGTTCTTTCAAAATAACAATTTTTATCTCGATATTTTTGCAGCTCTGATAGCATGAACATTCATCATAATGCATGACTCAACTTTATATTTTTTAAATTTTAGATTCTACGTAAATTGTGTATGCATTATATTCATAATTATTTAATTATGTGAGTTTCATATTACCATGAATTGCATCAAATATATGTCTATGCATTAAATTATTTATATGAATATGCATTGAGTTAATCTGCCAATTGAAAAAATTATTAAAATATGGATTAGGGTTTCATTTTAAACCCTTCCACCGTGTGAACCGTGGCTGGCAAACCGCCAAGCCATTGAGCCATCAAACCTAGGCCTGCAACCTAAATGGCTGAGCCGAAGCCGAGGGCCCTGGTTTTGAAACAAAAAAAAACTCGACGCCATCAATGACGCCTCCACCATCACAGGTAGGCCTGCAATCCAACCTTGACCTTGGGTCATCGTCACGACGGCGTGAAGCTTGTTCACTGACGAAGATTAACCGAAATTCATTTTAAATCTCATCAAATTTTTCGAAATTCTAATGTGAATTTCTAGGGTTTTTTGGTTGAGACGTTAAGATTTCAAAATCTTTGTTCATAATCACAGTTGAAAACACCCAAAAAAGGTACTCTCGAGTCTTCCCATCCAAGATTTGGCTGCCTCCAGTGACGGCGTCAGTCATCTTCTCTAGTGAAAACCCCTATGTTTGCTAGGACTTCTTGGTCCAAGCCTGATACTAGTTTTTGGGCTTGGCATCGACTTGGGCTAAAAGAAAAAAAAACAAGTTTTTTTTTTCTTTTTTTTCTTTTGGGTTCAATACTGGAAACCCAAACCTTCATCTCGACCTAATTATGACACTAGCACAATTGGGCCTCAGTGTCCCCTCCTCCCTACTGCAATGGAACCTAACCCACGCGGTTGTTGTGGATTTCCTGCGCTGCAACACATCGGATCCTAACCTTGCTGGTGCATCCGTGGTCCTCACTATACACGATTAGCGCCCTTATTGAGCCTATTGTAGGCCAGACTTTCCTTGGTAGCCTGTTTGTTGCCTTGGGCCTAAAGCCTTTTGGCCTGATCAGCCCATTCCAGCCCAAATTTGGGCCTTGATCTCATGGTATTAATTTGCTCAGCCTACTTGTGGGCTTTTGGTTCATATTTTTAGGCCCCGAGCTTAATTGTTCATTTTTTAAAATTTTGGGGTTTTATAATTTTTCACCGACACTTTAATTTTGGCCCCAAGTCTAAATAGTTAATTTAGTTATTATAATTCTAAGACCTGAAGTTCTATTGCATATTTTCTTGTTACATATTTCTTTATATATTTGTGTTTGTTTGCAAGAACATATGAACCTAAAGTTCATAATTATTTCGAAAATTGAAGTTTCTAGAAACATGCTTTATTTGAAAACCTGAAGTTTTCCTTAAAAACATTACCCATGAAAACTCGAAGTTTTTTCTTGTAAATTTAAACCAATACATGTCTATTAGAACCTAAATGTTCTACTCCTATGTGAATGGATTGATTTTTCTCTATTACACTAACCATATTCTTATCCATTTATTTTGTAATAGGAACATGTCGAATTTAAACAAGCTCAACTTCACCGATTTAGAGGTCTCTGGAAGGATCTACCTCAAGTGGGTCCAAGATGTAAAGCTCTACCCCACTGCAAAGAATTCGTGTCTCGCCATTGAAGATGACACGGACAACCTAGTTGGTGAAGCTGAGAAAGCCAATTCCAAAATCTTCATTCGAAGACATATTCATGACGCACTGCAAACCAAGTACCTTATTGAAGAAGATCCACAAGCACTTTGGATCACTTTGGCTAATAGTTTTAATCACCAAAAGGGCATCTTCTTACCTGAGGCAAGATATGAATGGCAGTATTTACGCTTCTAAGACTTTAAGGCTGTGAATGAATATAATTATGAAGTTTGTCGAATTCGATCACTTCTCAAGTTTTGTATCAAGAACTTTATTGAAGATGATCTTCTAGAGAAAACATATTCGACCTTCTTTATTACCAAGATTATCCTGCAACAACAATATAAAGCTCAAAAGTTCAGTAATTTTTCAGATTTGATCTCTGTTTTACTTCTCGCTGAAAAGCAGAATCATTTGTTGATGAAGAATCATCAAGCTCGACCTACTGGGGCAACTGTTGTGCCTGAAACACACTATAGCACGAACCAACGCCCAAAATACCAACATAGGCGTGGTAGGGGTGGCCAGAAGTTACCTAGTCAAGGTCAATAGAACCAAGGCCTACCTAAGGAAGGAAACCGAGCCTAGAAGTGCCTTAACCTCGCTCCCAAAGCCCCAAACTTCAAGAATAAAGGCAAAACACCTGAAACCATGGATGCGGACATGTGCTACCATTGTGGTTCAAATGACCATTTGTCTCGTGTTTGCTGTGCTCTCCAGAAGGTTGTAGCTGAATATCATTCTCGTCGTAAGAAGTTTGAATCAAACTTTGTGCAAGTGGATGAATCATAGAGTACCAAGCTGGAGGTTCTGACTTTCAGGAGGATATCATCCCTATGGAAGATTAGAATCTTAGACATGAACTATTTTTAGTTGAATTTAGAACCCTAGGGGCTGAATTCCACCTAGTGGCCGAACCCCCCTTGTTTTTTGGTTTAATTTTGCACAATTTTCCTTTATGTTTGGATTATTTGTTGGTGTTTTTTTTTTTTTTTGGATATTATGTTTTTATTAATTACCATCCTTGAATACTTAAATTATTTTAAATGGATATTTTTTTAGAACTTTTATGCTTCTGACCGATTCAAATTAAATTTTAATTTTAGGTATGACTAGTGGGAAAGTTAGTTGTTTAGTAGATAGTGAAACCATGCACACCGTTTTGCATGTATGCATCTATTTCACTAACTTCATACCTAAGAATACACCTCTGACAACCCTCTAAGGACCATCCAACTTGATCAAAGGATAGGGTAAGGCATGTATAATGTTGTCCAATGGTACAATCTTGACCATTGATGAGGCACTCTATTCTCCACCTTCTGGAAGAACGTTGTTGAGTTTTAAGGACATTAGAGATAATAATTACCACTCTGAAACCTATGTAGAAAACAGAGTTGAATTTATGTGCATCACTTCCTACAAATATGGCCATAAGTATATTCTAGAGAAGATAGAGTGTATCCTGAGTGGTTTGTATACTACAACCATATGCCCTATAGAGAGCCACTATGTGGCCGGCCTTACCTCAAGGACCACGCACGAAATTACACTTTGGCATCATCATTTGGGACACCCTGGATGAACAGCGACGTGTTGTATCCTCAAATCATCACAATGGCATCCACTAACCCGAAGTTTAGGTTTGATTAAAGGAATCGCATGTCAAACCCGCTTAAAGGGAAATCTTATTATTAAGGCTTCTTATGATAAGATTCGCTAGAATTGTCCTATTTTTCTACAAAGGATTTAGAAAGACATTTATTGACCGATTCACCCTCCTTGCAGACCATTTAGATATTTTATGGTTTTGGTTAACATTTCCACACGTTGGTCACACGTGTGGTTGTTGTCCACAATGAACGTTGCATTCTCCAAACTGTTGGTTTAAGTTATCAAGCTCAGGGCTCATTATCTTGATTATCCGATCAAATCTACTCGATCGGATAATGTTGGAGAATTCACATCTAAAACTTTTGATGACTATTGCATGTCAGTTGGGTTTGAAGTTAAATATCTAGTACCCCATGTTCACACCCAGAACGGCCTGGTAGAGGCATTCATTAAGTGCTTACAAATGATTGTTCGATTGTTGGTCATGCATACCAAGCTTCTAATCGTTGCTTGGGGCCACGCAATATTGCACAGAACCATGTTGGTCCGTCTGAGGTCTATTGCGACCCAACCATTAGCACCCTTTAGTTGGTTACCAAATATGAACCTGACATATCGCATCTGTGCATTTTTTATTGTATAGTCTATGTGGCGATTTCCCTACCCTTACGTACAAAAAGGGGCCTCAGTGAAGGATGAGAATCTATGTTGGATATGATTCTCATTCAATCATTCTTTACTTAGAACCTTTGACAGGTGATCTATTTACCGCTCATTTCACAGATTATCACTTCCATGAGACAGTCTGCATGTCGTTAGGGGGAGATAAGAACGTCAACGTTCCTGAAGAACGACACGAATTATCGTGGATGACTCCCACTTTGTCTCGCTTAGATCCCCACACCGCTCAGTCTGAAACTAAAATACAACGAATATTAGATCTCTAGAACATAGCTCAAATCATGCCATATGTTTTCACCGATCTAGCACAAATGACAAAATCGTCCAGGTGCGAATATGCCTGCAAAGATGGATGTGCCAAATGTACAACAGACTTCCCTCCTAGAGGCCTGGGAAGCCACTTTGGCCAATCCACATACATTAGCGGCTAGCTAATCAGCTGCCCCTACACACAAGCATGGCAGACTACTAGGTTCAAAGGATTTACACCCCTAGAAGAGGAAACCTAAGGCACAAGATATTGAAGAGCCTATCGTGAATCTGACTATCGCCTACTTATTCTATCCAACTCATGAAGAAATTCTAGATTACAAAAGTGTCCTTGAAGAGACGAATCTACCTCCCGAGAATTGTGAGATTTCAGTCCATTATCCTAGCTTGGATGATGTTTAGTGTAGAAATGAGATGATCGTTGACGATGCATTAACATATGCGCTAGCTACTGAGATTATGTTAAGCGATGACATTGAACCCCGTTCCATTAATGAATGTTGACAGAAAACCGATTGGTCAAAATGAAAACAAGCAATCTAACTTAAACTCGATTCGTTTGTGAAACATAAGGTGTTTAGACCTATAGCTTCTACTCCTCCACATGTGAAGCCCGTTGGCTACAAGTGGGTTTTCGTTCGGAAGCGTAATGAGAAGAACAAAATTGTGCGTTACAAAGCTCGTTTTGTAACGTAAGGCTTCTCACAATGCCCCGAGATTCACTATGAAGAAACTTATTCTCCCGTTATGAATGTGATTACTTTTCAATACCTTATCAATCAGGTAGTTCTCGAAAAACTCAGTATGTAGCTGATGGATATAGTAACTACGTATCTCTATGGGGATCTTGATACCAAAATTTATATGAAAGTTTCTGAAGGACTTACATTGACTAGATCAAATATTTCCAAGCACTAGAATACACTCTCAATTTGGTTGAGGTGTTCACTCTATGGTTTAAAGTAATCTAGAAGAATGCAGTATAACTGTCTGAGTGAGTATTTGACCAGTCAGGGATATGTAGACAATGAACTATGCCCTTGTGTGTTCATTAAGAAGTCACATTCCAGTTTTGTGATTGTTGTTGTATATGTCAATGAAATGAATCTCATTGGAACTCCTGAAGAGCTCCAGAGAACTGCCACGTACCTGAAGTCAGAATTTAGGATGAAAGATCTAGGAAAGACTTGATACTGTCTCGGTCTTGAGATCGAGCACCATTCAGATAGAATATTAGTACCTCAATCAAACTACACCCAAAACATGTTGCGCCACTTTAACGAGGATAAAGTGAAGCCTTCGAGTACTCTTATGGTCGTTCGATCGCTAAATGCAAAATGAGATCCTTTACATCCGAAAGAAGATGATGAAGAGATTTTAGAGCCTGAAATTCCTTATCTAAGTGTGATAGGCGCTTTATTGTACTTAGCTTAATGCACTAGAACCGACATCTTCTTCACTGTTAATCTTTTGGCAAGATACAGTAATGCATCAACACACAAACACTGGACTGGTGTTAAAGACATTTTTCTCTACCTTAAGGGTACCACAGATCTAGACTTGTTCTATCCTTATGGATCCTCAAGTGATGCCGCACCCCTTATCTCGAGTCAATTCTCACCTTGTTGGTTTCGCTGACGCATGATACTTATTTGATCCGCACAAGGCTCGTTCTCAAACGGGTTATGTCTTTACTGTTGGAGGCACCACAATACCTTGGAGGTCAACTAAATAGACCTTAGTTGCCACTTTGTCTAACCATGCTAAAATTCTCGCCTTACATGAAGCAACTCAAGAATGCTTTTGGTTGAGAGTATTTGTGGTCCATTTTCTAAGCTCCTGCGATCTATATCTTGTCGTTGATGTCCTGATGACGATCTATGAAGACAATGCAACATGCATCGTACAACTCAAGAATGGTTACATCAAAGGAGACAACACCAAGCATATTGCGCCAAAGTTCTTTTTCTCATATCAACAACAAGAGCATCAGAAGATTGAAGTGACGCAAATTCGTTCATAAGACAATCTGGCTGACCTCTTCACCAAATCATTACCGAATGTGACATTTCAGAAGATTGTTGAAGAAATTGGTATGCGTTGCAACATTGTTAGTTATCTTTGGAATTATGCCGAACTCAGGGGGAGTATCCTGAAGTATACTTGCTTAATCTTAATGTACTATTTTTCCCTATGATTAGGAGCATATTTTCCACTGGGCTTTTGCTACCTAACGAGGTTTTGATGAGGCACTCAGCTTGGGTTGATCATATCTCTAATGATGTCTTGTAGACGTTTCATTTGACTTTGCATTTCTCACGCATTTTCCCTTAGCCTATGGGTTTTTGTCCCTACTTGGGCTTTACCATAGCCTTAGGGTTTTTTTGTGAGACTTAGTTCCATATGCAATTTCTTACCTTATTTGAGAATAGCGTGTTCCCAGAATTAGTGCCGACAAGTCGACTTCCTCAACCATACATGATGCCGAATCTACTTGAGTATTTACACACTCAAACACGAATGTTATAAACTTCTTATTTAAGTGTGATTGTATAAATCCTAGATTAGATTTGATTCTAGTTATTCTTCCCTATTAGGACTTTTATTCCTTGGAGGAGAAAGATTCTTCCCCACCCCTTATTACTATAAATAAAGGCACTACGTATGGGGAATAACACAACCTCTACACAACCCTACAAACACATCTCTCTCTATTCTCTCTCTGTGCCGCCGGCTCCCTCTCCATGTCAGTTAAATATAGGCCATAACAAACTCCCTATTTGTTATTAAATGATTGTATAATTTTAGGGAGGAAATACTAATTTTTGTTTTTGTTTTTGTTTTAACAAATGATATTATCTATACTAAAGGGGAGAGGGTGGCCTTAGTCTCATAATGGGCTAGAAATAATATTATCCACATTCGCCTTTGGTGAGAATCAAACCTAAGACCTCTCACTTACAAGTGAAGAGGAATACCACTAGACCTTAGTATTTTGTCCTTCAAAAAAAGTTTTCAAATGAATGAAGCTTCAATCTAAGATTTTAATCAACCAGAGACTCGAACAAAACTTTTATTTTTTATTTTTTATTACAAGTGATACATTACATTAATCAACATTAAAAGCAAAAGAAGGGTTTGAACTCGAAATATAGTGAATTAAAAATAATAAAAAATCATAACTATCATGATAATCAACCGCTTGTCTATTATATTAATCATTCAGTGACTAATGTTAATGTCTAGATTAGGACCTCAAATAAGAAACAAAGCAAATCAACCAATCAAAATCCCAAAAATTAGTTAAAGTAAATAACTTAGGACTTAACAATATGAGGTACCAAGACATTATCACATGGGGGTTTGTACATGAGATGGCGAGGGTATACCGGGGGTAATAAGTTAAATTAATACCAAGACAATGATATGACTCTCCCTCCTGTTTGGGCAAGTTGAAAATGGAGGAAAAATGTAATAAGAACAATTCCATCGAGGGGTTCTATATAGAACTTTAAAATGGTGTATATAGCCTATTTTAGAGTCATAACAATTTTTTGCAACTCTAAAAAAGAATCTCTTTCAATGAGTGATTATATATATTTCGAGTTCTACGGCTATATATATTATTTATGTAGCAATTTGATTACACAACAATTTGTTTTGTGTGTTTTCTTTTCTTAAGTTGATTTTTGGACGCATTATTTTGAATGTTTTTTTAATAAACTTTTCAACCTAATTTTTTTTCAAATTCTAACAAAGTTAGATTTCATCACTATGAACCATTGGATTAGGTTCTATTATCTCAATCTCATCCATTGGTTTGTTTCTCTAAAATCATATAAGATAATAGTTCATCTCATAATAACCATTGGATTGGATTATCTTATCCCAATCTCATCCGTTTATTTCTCTAAAATAATTTCATTCCATACATGTGGAACAAACATGCAAAGAGAGGCTAAATCTTGTGTTTAGAATTTAAATAACTAAATTGTTAAACACTTATAAAATGCGTTATTGTAATTATATTATGTATCAAACAAAAGCACAAACAGGGCCGGTTCTAGAATTTTTAGGCTTGGGACGACACCAAAAAAAGTGCCCTAACTTCATATAAAAAAATTATTTGTTTTTACATGTAAAACTTATTATATTTAAAAAAACACTTCAAACTCAATAATTTATAAACATGGAAAAACTAATTTATTTCGTATTGAGAGAATGGAACCAAAAACTCCGGGCTTACAAGTAGATAGATGATGTGTTTTGTTTTCCTTCTATTTGAACTTTTAAAGTGTTTTTATATAAATCGTGATGTGTATTTTCTTATATACTAACCTTGTCATATGGGACTAAAAAAATAATTATGTTTCCCAGTCTTTAATTGATATGTAAGCAATGAATGATCATTAAATTAAACCTATTGGTGACACGCCATATGATTTTCAAATTTTGTCTAAATTTTTTGTCTACGCATTACTCTTTGTTGAAGGTTAGACTGGAATTGGAACACATGTTTAAAAACTGCAACCCACATAGCTACTAGCTAGTAATTAAAAAGAAATTAACAACTAAACAAAAATTCGTAAAAATGAAAAGAATAAACATGCACATAACATTTCAAACGCAGGATCTCTCGTTAATTTGAAACAACAAAAACCATTACTTCTGATTAAACCTCTAGATCATTTGGAAAAATTTTATAAATTTAAACTCTTATGAAAATAAATTTGTAAAAGTTGGAAAGTAAAAAAACACATAGTGTTTCAAACCCAAGATCTCCTCTTTAATTTCAAACAACAAAAGCCACTAGCTCTACTTAAATTTATTTGTTATTCAACCAACTTTAAAAACTTTTAGTCTTATAAAAATATAGATGAATATACCACCCTAATAATTTGTTGCCCCCAATCTTTTTGGGCCCCCGGACTGTCGTTCAACTCACACTGAACTTGGGTTGGCCTTGCATATATATAAATAAACAAACACACTTTCTCTAAAGTATAGACATGATATAACATAACTAAGGGTGGCGATAGGACTATTTTTTCCCCATTGACCAGTCTGTATTCGGGTACCTCTTTACCATGACGATGCACCTTCAAAACTTTCATATCATGTTATCTCTAGTTCTCTCAACAACAACAAAATATGTACACACACACACACACTTAGAATTCTACTCCATATATTATTTATGTACATATAGTACTCATCAAGCACATATTTGTTTGCATGAGAAAGAAATCTTGTATCGGTGATAGTGTACCCTTTTCTAAATGGGTAATGCTAGCACTAGTAGAAAGAACTAGCTATTTGCACGACAGATCTTTCTGCGACAAAGCAAAAGTTGTCGTGCTAGAGTGTTTTTTGCAACAAAAATGACATACCATGACGCAAAATCGTTGAACAATTGGTGATGAAAAGTTTTGTCGTGCAAACGGGCTTTGTATGATGAAAAAATGACTCTGTCATGCAAAGTATGGGAGAAAATCGCAGGGAAATCCTTTTTGGCACCATGACGAAACATTTCCTACGAAAATGTTACATGACGAAGGATTTGTCGCGCAAGGTGTGAACATTTACACCAGAAGGCCAGTTATATGAGTCAGAGGAATCAATGCTTTTGAATCAAAGAAATCAATACAGTATTTAGTGCAGGATTTTGCACGACAACTGGTAGTTCGTCACGCATGAAAGTTCGTGCGACAAATATGCTTTGTCCCTTCTAACTTAGTGTGACGAATATTCTTTTCGTCACACAAAATTATTTGCGCGACAATTGTTATTCTCTTCATCGTGCAAGACCTTTCTTTACGAGTCTTGCGCGAAGAATTGTGGGCGACGAAGTATTCGTCGTGCATTATTTTAGACAACAAATATCTTCTTTCCATGACGATTTTTATTTCATCGTGATAATTGTTTAATGTAGTAGTGTAAGGAGCCTAAATTTTAAACAAAATTTGGTAAACTAAATGATGTGGATGTTGATAATTAAATTATTACTTAAGTGTTAATTAACGTTCTTATTTTCTATTGGTAACATATCATTAACTTGCAAATTTTGTTTAAAATTTTTGTCTCCCTAATTTGATCTTTTCGAAATTTCAAGTATGTACGTGTACCGTGTGCATGCATGGTTTCTTACTCATAACGGGAGTAACCAAATTTTGGTTTTGTTTCTCCGTGTTTGATGCATATTGACGTTATTATTGTCTTTCAGATTATGTTCAACAAGGGTTGCCCATCTTATATACTCATTAAAGACTTTTTATGTCCTATTCTTTGGGACTATGCCTTTTTCTCTTGGGATCAACGTATACCCTTCTGGATCCTCCTTTTATAATTCTGTAGTTGTCCATTACTGATCTATGATATATAATTTGTTGTGAGTTATATATTAGTTAAAGTGT
The DNA here is from genome assembly GCA_963580275.1 of Crataegus laevigata. Classification (NCBI taxonomy): domain Eukaryota; kingdom Viridiplantae; phylum Streptophyta; class Magnoliopsida; order Rosales; family Rosaceae; genus Crataegus; species Crataegus laevigata. The sequence continues at coordinate 25,189,129 of OY756950.1, read as the reverse complement.
AAATAGTAGTCTACTGTCCCACCTTGATGAAGTGCATATGTAATACAAATTGTAACTTCTATATATACTCCACTTTGGAGATTAATGAATATATAAGAAATTCCCAAATATTGTCATATATATTTTTGGTATTTACCATGTTTAGTTTGACATGGTATCAGAGTAATTTTCTCTTGGTGACTTGTATGCTTTTATTTTGTGCCCATCTTTATCGTGATTTCCTTTGTCAAAAAAAAAAAAAAAGTTAATAGTGTCGCGCTACAGTATAACACCTTGCCACAGTGTCATAAACAGTATCTGCTACATTGTCATAAACAGTATTTTGCTACAGTGTTCTATTAAATTGTTTTCATTCCGCTGCGTATCATTTGTGTTGTTATTGTTCGTGATTTAGTTCAATGACTCAATATAATCGTAGTGTTGTTATGTATCTTGGTGGAACAAATATATGGATAATTGACATTAGGGCCACTGACCATCTGAGTAGTGACCCTACAATGTTTGATGAGTTATGTGACTATGTTCGTGATCTGTATATTACTAGTGCAAATTGAGCATCTTCCCCTGTGAAGGGTGAATACACTATCTTTCTTACTCCGACCTTATCACTAGTCCATGCTTTACTTGTTCCTAATGTTAAGTGCAATCTTTTGTCGGTAGGAAAAATACTTGATACTTTATATTGTTTGGCTTACTTCAACCCTACGTATTGTTGTTTTCAAGACATTCAAACTCAGAAGATAATTGGTCATGGTAAAAGAATATGAGGTTTGTACATCTTGACTATGGAGGATACTGTTGTTTCCGGTTCAAATAATCATCAAGGTTTAAGTGCTAAAGTGGATGACAGACATCAAATTTGGTTGTGGCATAGATGATTAGGACATCCATCATTCAGTTATATGAAGCATCTATTTCCTTTTTTGTTTCGCACTTGTAGTGATTCAGAGTTCAAGTGTGAAACATATCTCATGGCTAAGAGTCATTGTGCTTCCTTTCCCATAAGTGACTCTAAAGCTATTTTGCCATTTGATTTAATACATTCTGATGTGTGGGGTCCGACGAAGGTTACTTCTAATGGATTCCATTGGTTTGTTACTTTTATTGATAATTGTACTCGATTAACTTGGGTGTTCTTGATGAAGAATAAGAGTGATGTTCCTTTGTTTCTTTAAGAATTTTGTGCAATGGTGTCTACTCAGTTTCAGACCAAAGTTAAGGTCTTCAGGTTTGATAATAGAGGAAAATATGTGAATCACTTTGGCATGCTTTTTTCGTGGTCAAGGCATTATTCACTAGACGACTACTCCATTTAGACCCCAACAAAATGGTGTGTCCGAACAGAAGAATCCTCAGATAATTGAGGTTGCTCGCTCCTTGATGTTGGATAAATGTGTTCCTAATTATTTGTGGGATCATGCTATTTCGGCTACTATGTATTTGATAAATCATGTTCCAAGTAGGGTTCTTGATTTTCAGACACCGCTTGATGTGCTACAAAAACATGTTTCTCTTATTTCTATATCAAAATTTCCTCCGAAGGTGTTTGGGTGCATTAGGTATGTGCATTTCTGCTCTCATATGTGTATTTATTGGGTATGCTAATAATCAGAAAGGCTGTAAGTGTTATCATCCTCTGACTCAAAAAACTTATATTACAAAGGATGTCACCTTCCATGAGGAAGTTTCGTATTTTGTGAAGCCCTCTTCCGACTCTCCACTTCATGGGGAGATAATGAGTAAAGTGTAAATTTGAAGAGATGGTATGGATGATGTGTTACAGACAGAGTTGGGGACAGAACCTATTATGTTGCATGATACTAATCAGTTAGCTATAGATAGTGATCAGTCACCTTTCATTCCTGAAACTATTTCTACTGATGACATATCAAATGTGCCCAACGAGTTGCCTGTTAGTATGTTTGACGTATTACTTTCTGATGACCGGTTGCCTGCTGCTGGAACGTCTAACGAGTTATGTGATGATAGTTCATCTAGTGATGATTCTTTTAACAGTTTAGTACAAGATGGTGACATACATGAGGTAAATTATGACGATTCTTCTACTTATCAATTGCCTCCACGAGGTAATCGTTAAAATCCTAAAGTACAATATGAACCTGATATGCGTGCCAAAGCCAAATATCCTATCAACAATTATGTGTCTACTCATTATTTGTCCAAACCTTATGCATCTTACATATGTCAGCTATCTAGTGTATTAATTCCAACAAAATTGCACGATGCTTTGTCTGACCCTAAGTGGGTTAATGCCATGAGAGTTAGGATGGAAGCTTTGGAAAAGAATTGTACTTGGAATTTGGTTCTTTTACCAAACGGGAAGAAAGCTGTTGGATGTAGATAGGTGTTCACTATTGAGCACAAAGCAGATGGTTCTATAATCCAGTATAAAGTCAGATTAGTTGCTAAGAGTTATACTCAAACCTGTGGGGTAGACTATCAGGAGACTTTTGCTCCTGTTACCAAACTTAATAATGTGCCTATTCTTCTGTCCTTAGTAGCAAACCAGGATTGGCCTCTGTTGTAGTTTGATGTTAAGAATGCTTTCCTTTATTGTGATCTCAAGGAGAAAGTTTATATGGATCTCCCACCTAGTATCAAAACATCTCCTAAAAAATATGTTGTATGCAGGTTGCAAAATGCTTTGTATGGTTTGAAACAATCTCCTAAAGTGTGGTTTGGGAGGTTTACAAGTCCAATGAAGAAGTTTAGGTATGTCCAGAGTCATTTAGATCATACTTTGTTTCTAAAGTGACAAAATGTAAGCTAACTGTATTGATTATTTATGTTGATGATATGATAGTGACTGGTGATGATCAGAAGGAGATACAACACCTTCAAAAGTACTTAGCTACTAAATTTGAAAAGAAAGAATTGAGTGAATTGAAGTATTTTCTTGGAATTGAGGTTGCACGATTCAAGCATGATATTTTTCTGTCTCAACGGAAGTATGTTCTTAATTTGTTAGTAGAAACAAGTATGTTAGATTGCAAACTTATTGATATTCCAATTGAGAAGAATTATCTTCTGGGCTTATTTTCGGATCAAGTTCCTACTCGTAAGGAACGGTATCAGAGGCTTGTGGGGAGATTAATTTATATGTCTCACCTAGTGTGGTAAGTCAATTTATGCACTCACCTAGTGTGGTAGAGGCTTGGTTTTCTCTAAGAATGGTCATTTGAATGTCAAAGGGTATACAAATGCAAATTGGGCAAGTTCTATCACTGAACAATGATCTACATCTGGATACTTTACGTTTGTGGGTGGTAATCTAGTTACTTGGAGAAGCAAGAAACAAAAAGTAGTGTCTAGGTCAAGTGCTGAAGCTGAGTTTCGTGGTATGTCTCATGGTGTATGTGAGTTGTTGTGGTTGAAAAAATTATTGAGAGATCTTGGATTTAAACCCAAGGGTGCTATGAAACTCCATTGCGATAACAAGGCTACTATTGAGATTGCTCATAATTCAGTGCAATATGATTGAACAAAACATGTGGAGATCGATTGACATTTCATTAAGGAAACATTGGATGCTGGAATTATTATGTTTTCATTTGTGGGATGTAAAGATTAACTCGTTAATACTTACTAAGGTTGTGTCTAATAGTGTATTTTCCAACTTGCTTGACATCTTTGCTCCAGCTGCTCCAACTCGAGGGGTGTGTTGCGAGTTATATATTAGTTAAAGTGTAAGTAGTCTATGTTGTCCCTCATTGATGAAGTGCAAATGCAATACCAATTGTAACTCCTATATATACTTCACTTAGGAGATTAATGAATATATAAGAAATTCCCAAATATTACCATGTTTAGTTTGACATAATTCATTTCCAAATTAATATAAATGCACTAGCTAGGCTGCCCCACAATCTTATTCAAAAGGACATTGGCAGATATGATGAATTATGTTGGAGTAAATATGTTTTTATTTAAATGTTTATATATATATATATATATATATATATATTTATGTTTTGTTTAATTACCAATATTATAACAGTGAATTTATTTTGGCCTTATCAATTAGATAAGGATTTATCTCCTCTTAAATATGAAACGTGCAATTCCTTTTCTATATGGATAAGAAGATCAGGTCATTAAACATATTCAAACCGTTTTGTCTTTTCCATTATGAATTTGCTTTACCTTTTGATTAATATTTATGTTAATAACCTGTAAAGCAGTCCTTATACATGGAAAAGTATAATCATCTGATATACTTTATATATATTCAAACCGTTTTGTTTTTTTTTCCTTGCGGTTACTTTACGTTTTGTTTTTTTTTTCCGTACCTTATCCGAAGAAGAAAGTTCTGGGTTGTTTTATCCTGGGGACGACGCGGTGTTTGTGAACTGCTTGCACACTTTGGGCAAAGCTGTGAAACTTCTTAAAGAAAGCAACTTAGTCTGCGACTCATCCCAAGAATCATTCACCACTCAAGGCTTCTACATTTTTTGGGTAACTTCGCTCCTTTCTATTTTAGTTTACAACATTTTTAAGATGAAGCAATCTACCATGGAATCTAAAAACAACACCACACTGGACCTTAACAAGCCTTCCAAGTTTGAGGGTCTCCACTTTAAGCGTAGGAAGCAGAAGATGTTATTTTTACTTACCACAAAAAAATTGGCTTTCGTTTGTACCACTGTCAAACCAACTCTCTTTGAAGAGCCCACTATTGCACAAACCAAAGCTTCACAAACTTGGATTGAAAATGATTTTCTTGCTAAGAATTATATTCTTAATGGATTGTCTGATGACCTTTAGGACTACTACTCTGATTATGGCACTGCTAAAAATTTATGGGAGGCACTTCAGAAAAAATATGACACTGAGGAAGCTGGTGCTAAAAATTTTGTTGTTAGTTGTTATTTGAAAATTGCTCAATCTCATGAATTACAGAAAATTGCTCATGAAATTATTTTTGAGGGCATGGTTTTAGATGGTCAGTTTCAGGTTGCTGTCATCATTGATAAATTGCCACCAACTTGGAAAAATTTCAAGAACTCACTCTGCCACAAGACAAAAGAGTTCTCCCTGGAAAGCTTGATCACTCGACTTCGCATAAAGGAAGAGGCCAAGAAACAAGAATTGAAGGAGGAAATTCTGGTCGTGTCAAATAACAAGAAGACTACCAACTTTAACCAGAACCTGACTTTAGCTGTGTTGAAGCCAAATGGGAAGAACATGAAGATTCATAACAAGAATCACAACAAACGCCTCAACAACAACATCAACAAGGTACAAAATCGAAATCACTCTCATCCTCATAATAGGCACCAACCCCCCTCATGTGCTGCTTCTAATTTGAGACAGTTTGAATGCTATAATTGTCACAAGTTGGGCCACCTTGCCCGGAATTACAGAAATAAGAAAAGCCCTGCTCCACAGGCAAATCTTGTTGAAGAGCAATTGATTGCAATGATTTCAGAAATCAACTTAGTTAATGGATCTGAGTGGTAGTGGGTGGACATTGGCACTTCTCGTCATGTTTGCTATGATAATTCCCTTTTCAAGACTTATTATGTGGCTGAGGGAAGGAAGGTGTTGTAAGGTGATTCACACTCAACTGATGTTGCTAGTACTGTAGAGGTAGAGTTGAAGTTCATCTCTGGAAAAACCATGATACTAAAAGAGGTGATGCACACTTCAGCGATAAAGAAGAATCTGGTCTCAGGCTTTCTTCTCAACAAGGCTGGATTCACTCAAACCATTGCAGCAGATACGTATACTCTTACTAAAAATGGGGTCTTTGTGGGAAAGGGATATGCTACTGATGGAATGTTTAAATTGAATGTTGATGCTAATAAAATGTCTACTTCTACTTACATGCTGTCTTCGTTCAATACTCAGCATGCTAGACTTTGTCATGTTAACAAACACTTGGTTAAGAACATGCTAGACTTTGTCATGTTAACAAACGCTTGGTTAAGAACATGAGTAACTTAGGCTTTTTACCCAACTTATCATTGAATGATTTTGAAAAATGTGAATATTGTAGTCAAGCTAAAATCACTAGAACTTCACATAAATCTGTTAATAGAGAATCTGAACCACTTGACTTAATTCATTCCGATATATGCGAATTCGATAGAGTGTTAACTAGAAATGGAAAACGTTATTTTATTACCTTTATTGATGATTGTTCAAATTACTGTTATTGTTCGAATTACTGTTTTGACCATCTTAAGAAAAATAAAAGTGAAGCCATTGACATGTTCAAAACTTTCTTGACTGAAGTTGAAAATCAATTTAATCGTAAGATTAAAATATTTCATAATGATAAAGGACAAGAATATGAATCCACTTAATTTGTTAACTTGTTTAAGTCTCATGGAATTATTCATGAAACTACTGCTCTTTATTCTCCTGAAATGAATGGTAAAGCTGAAAGAAAAAAATCAAACTCTTTGTGAATTGACTATTGCTACTTTACTTAGTTCTGGAGCTGCTTCTTTTTGGTGGGGTGAAATTATATTGACTGTATGTTATGTGTTAAATAGAATTCCTCATTCAAAAACGAATATTTCTCCTTATGAAATTTGAAAAAATAAGAAACCAAATGTGTTGTATTTCAGAACTTGGGGTTGTTTAGCTTATGTTCGTAAACCTGATCCAAAAAATCAAAATTAGCTAGTAGAGCATATGAATGTGTTTTTATTGGTTATGCATGTAATAGCAAAGCATATATATTTTATGATTTAAAAAACCATGTCATAATTGACTCACTCGATGCTGATTTTTATGAGAATAAATTTCCTTTTAATCTTTGAAATAGTGGGGTTCTAATTCTTCTAAAATTTATAAACTTACTATTGTAGAAGATTGTCAATCTGCATTAGAATCTAGGAAAAGTAAAAGTGCTCGAATAGCTAAAGATTTTGGACCTGATTTTCATGTATATAACTTACAAGAAGATCCTAATACAATTTTAGAAGCTTTAATTTCTTTAGATGCATATTTGTGGCAAGAAGCTATAAATGATGAAATGGACTCCCTCGAGTCAAATCAAACTTGGCACTTGGTGGATCTTCCACCTGGTTGCAAAACAATAGGTTGCAAATGGATTCTTAAAAGAAAATTAAAACCTAACGGATCAGTTGAAAATTTTAAAGCTCGACTTGTTGCCAAAGGCTATAGACAAAGTAAAAATATTGATTTCTTTGATACTTATTCACCTGTGACTAGAATAACATCTATTCGTGTATTGTTTGCTTTAGCTTCTATTCATGATCTTGTTGTGTACCAAATGGATGTTAAAACAGCTTTCTTAAATGGTGAATTAGAGGAAGAAATATATATGGATCAACCAGAGGGTTTTATTATTCCAGGACAAGAAAATAAAGTTTGCAAGTTAGATAAGTCACTTTATGGATTGAAAAAGGCTCCTAAACAATGGCATGCAAAATTTGATAGTTTGGTTATTTCGAATGGTTTTAAAATAAATGAAAGTGACAAATGAATCTATTATAAGTCTGAAAGTAATATATGCACTATAATATGGATAATTTGCTTATTTTTGGTTCGAATATTCATGTTGTGAATGATGTTAAATCTTTGTTATGTGCTAATTTTGATTTGAAAGACTTGGGTGAAGCTAGTGTAATACTTGGTTTTAAATTTTTTTAAGAAAGTATAATTATTTTGATTGTAAAACAGCATGTACTCCGTATGATCCTAGTGTAAAATTGTTCAAGAACACTAGTGACAGTGGTAAACAATCTAAGTATGCGAGTATTATTGGTAGCCTTCGTTATGCTACTGATTGCACTAGGCTTGATATATCTTATGTTGTAGGAGTTTTATGCAGGTTTACTAGCAAACCCAGTTTGGAGCATTGGCATGCTATAGAGAGGCTTATGAGATACCTTAAAAGGGCAATGAATTTTAGATTACACTATGAGAAGTTTCTCGCTGTACTAGAAGGTTACATCGAAGCTAATTGGAATACCCTTTGAGATGACTCTAAAGCCACTAGTGGATATATTTTTAGTATTGGTGGTGGGGCTGTGTCATGGAAGTCAAAGAAATAGACTATCTTGGCTCAGTCTACTATGGAATCAGAATTAATAGAGCTAGCTACGACAAGCGAAGAAGTAGGATGGTTGAGAAACCTACTGTCAGATACCCCTTTATGGGAGAAACTGATTCCTGCAGTATTGATCCATTGTGATAGCACATCGGCAATAGCTAAAGTGCAAAACCGTAAGCACAGCATTGTAAGAGACTACTTCTCTAATGGAGCTGTAAGAGTGGATCATATACGGTATGAAGAAAACTTGGCTGATCTTTTGACGAAAAGACTAGCACGAGAAAAGGTTTGGAAAACCTCGAAAGGGATAGGACTAAAGCCTGTAGAAAATTGAGTCATTTGTGATAGCAACCCAACCTATAGACTAGAGATTCCAAGAAATAGATTCAAATGGTAATAAGAAGTCACAAGTGATATGAGTGAAGTCTTGCTAATTTTAATTTGGAATATTATTCCATGTCTATCCCTAAGAAGCATGACATCCTGAAGCGTTTTTAGGTTGAGATTTTTTTTCTCTTAGTATGGTCTATACTCTATGTTGAGTGGGATATCTAGCTGCAGAAATATCCTTGATAGTCTTACTTATGTGAATGTGGAAGTAAGGCCGCTTCCTATGAAATCTTCGGCAAGTTTCTAGAGCATTCATTATAGTAGGATACAAGCACATGGTCATAATGTGTTGGCTTTTTGAACTTCACCTTAATAAAGTTGTGTGTGTGGTGTTGTCGGAGATAGAGTTCAAAACTATAAGTTATTCTAGTATAGTCTAGATCACTAACACTATGTACAGGTTCAAGTTGAGAAACACCTTTACTTATGCATAGCTTTATAATATGTTGCTTGATTTACGGTTTTAAACAAAAACAAGTGGGAGATTGTTTAAATATATATATATATATATATATATATATATATATATATATATATGTTGCTTAATTATCAATATTATAACAGACAATTTATTTTGGCCTTATCAAGTAGATAAGGAGTTATCTCCTCTTAAATATGAATGATGCGAGAATTAACTCGACACAAATTAAACCCTCTTTTTGACAGATGTAGTATAGATGTAAGTAGGGTATCGTTCTAGGCCGGGGATTAGGAGGGCTTGCTAAAACCTCTAAAATAATTTAAAAACGTAAAAACAAAGTTTAAAACACTAAACTAAAATAAAAACACTTAACTAAAATAACTCAAAATAAAACTAACAAATAAACTAAAACAAATCAAAAGACTCAAAACAACTCAAGACTCTAGAAAATACAAACTAAGCTAAAAACTCGAAACACACTAAAAATGACTCAAAATAATGAAAACAATTTAAAATAAAAACTAGGAAATTAATTGGACGGAAATTAAATTAAAAGATTAAAAATAATAAAAATTAACTAAATAATAATATTATAATAATGGGGGGGTTTGGTTTTTACGAAACGCAAATTAAACTTAACTAAATTACAAAATCGACAAAAACGTAAAATTAAAGTGAACGGAAAGGTGATAGATTGGCTAGAGGGTTCTTCTCCACACATGACACAAATGCAATCTAAATTGATCTTCAGTTGTTCTTTCAATAAGTTGTAAATTTCAATACTCCAGATTAATTAGGTACGCTTAAATTAACCTTCAGATTTTCCTTATGTTATTGAATTGGATGAACAGCATACAACAACTCAAATTATTCCCCAAAAGTTCCCTACGTGAAAAGCACAATAGAGATACGATTAAAGATCATTATGTTCTATGAAAATCATAAGTGTTGACAAGGCATTCGGAACTATGAACAGCATGATACGTTTGCCAGGAATTTACTTAACGCGATTGCGGATGGCAACCTTCACTACTCATGAATATAAGTTCATAACGATTAGGTGAAATTCACTTATATTCTAGCATCAAATTCATGCGTGTAAATTAAGTATGCATCCTTAATTAACATACACAAATAAGTTATCTATCAAGCAGTTAAGCAAATTAAATCACAACTCAGAAATCACAACTGAAATTACCAATTCAAATTACAAATATAATCATGGTTTTAAATTATCCTCTAGCCAAAATAAAATTAATTACACATTATTTATAAATTAAAACAGAAATTAAACATGAGTTTGGAGGAGATAAACCGAAATGGGGATAAGGGTTTCTGTGCAATTCTTCCACTGTCCGTGTAGCTGCCTGATTGGCAGCTCCAATTTCTGCGCCTTTGATTTCCGTGCCTTGACTCTCTCCCCAGACTTCTGTTTCCGTCTTGGCTTGCTTTGGTTCCGTGCCAAAGGACTGACTGGTTTCCTGCCCTCCGTGACAAAGCTGCCCAATGGCAGCATCTCCAATTTCCTCCCTTGTTTTCCCGAGGCAGCTGCCAAATGGCAGCACCTCCTCTGGTGCTAATTTCTTTCTGTTTTTCTATTTTCTCCCGAGGAGCTTCAGCTCCTCCCCTTATTTTCCCCTGGCTTCTTTGGCTGCCAGCAGCCTTCTTATTGATAAATGGGCACTCCTTCTGCCGCTGCCTTCAAATGGCAGCTTGCTAGCTGGCGCGCTGTGCTTCTTCCGAGGCTCACCTTCTGACGTGTTCTGCTGCCAAATGGCAGCACAGTTTTTCCGACCCCTGACTGCCCAAAAATCAATTCTCCCCCGTGAGGCTCTCTGTCTTTTAATGATGCTCTCCTCTCTCAAATAGCTCCCAGGGCCTTCAATTTCTGATTCCTCTCCGAGGCTCTCTCCCCTCAATCTGCGCAGCTGCCTTCATGATTGTGTTTCCCAGCTTTTGTTCCGAGTGCTTTCCAGTCCTCCCATGTGCCCACCGAAAGCTCCCTTATGCTTCCAACCTGTTATCACACAAACCCACCATCACAATATATTATAATATATATATATATATATATATATAAATATATATATATATTATTTTCCAAATGATAAGTAAAATTCAACAGACAAGATAGTTTAGATGAATTTATTACTTAACACTTCATTTATTCTATTTTTATTTTCTTAGCGAGATAAATTTATAAAACATAAAATCAACGTAAATAGCTCAAAATATAACGAACTAACTAAGAAAAGACGAGTGAATTTGATATAAAAATATGTATAAATATGATCCGATCAAATACCCCCACACTTAGCTTTTGCTAGTCCTCGAGCAAAACAAAGAAAACAGAAAAAGAAATAACATGAAAAACATTAGTTTCCCCTTATTTGACCCTCATAGAATTTCATTCGAGAACATAAATCAGCAAGAACCATAGCTAGCACCAAACAAGCTAATTCAAACTCATCTTCCTTATTCAAATATTAGCAGTAATCTTTAAATCATCCTTGAAGTGTAGTGTGTGAGATAGCCATGCTAATGCAATTTCAAGTTTTTATTTTTTAAAATCATCATATGCAAACTAGCAACCTTCTCACGGGATATGCACTCAATCACACATGTGTTTAGTTTTAATGTGTTTCGCTCAAAGAAACAAATGTGAAAGATCTACCATAAGCTTGCATAAAAATCACTTCTCCATAATCATAATTGCAAAACTTAAATCAAGAGGACTTTTATTGGATGTAATGAGGCTTAGGGATAGGGCTATTGAAACGAAAGAATAGGAAAACACAAGTTCCAAGCTATATTGCAAGCGATTCTTTTAGTTGAGATTTATAAGAACTCAAACTTTCCAGTGATTCTTCTAACACCTCCCATCACACCCTTAAACTGAAACTTTAGAAACTTTTTATTTTCTTCGTTGAATACCATCTTTCTTTTTCTTTTCTTCTTCCTTTTCTCATTTTTTTTTTTTAAATAAATACAAATATGAAATACCCCCACACTTATTCTTTTGCCAAACTCATTCCAAGTACTTCACAAACATTTCTCATAAGACAATCTCAAATTGCTCGCTTGGAAAGGGTAAGGAAACATGGTTCGAGGTATAAGGGTAGACATATCTGGTGATAAGAAATAAAAGGCTCAACAAATACGGCTCAAATTGGCAATCTAATGATATCATTTTTCTTTGGGAAATAAGGTTATTTGGGCCATGGTGGTGAACCTAATGCCTCTATCATTTTCAAGTTCATGCAATCAAAGACAAATATTTCAAAAGATCGTTACGCAAGTTCTAGAGATGTATCTCACATAAGTTCATCACACATGAAAGAATAGGAGTGTATGAAAAATGCACACACTTTCAATAGGCTCAAAAACTCACATGGGATGTATATGGTCACTAAATTCACATATGAAGCTTTAAGTCATGCTTTAGTTTCACATCAACACGGCTATGTGCATTTGGTTTTTCAAAGATGATCAAACATGTACAATACTAACAAAAGAATTAGGAATTTCATATAACACATGTTAACTAAGTTCTTGATAATCATGGTTCAAATTTCATTCAGTTATATCATTGGGTCGGGAAACTAATAAAAACCTAATTTAAAACCATAAGGAAAACAAGACAATATTTTTGGATTTTTTTAAATTTTTCGAGAAAAATTAAGTAAAACACAAAACTCCGAAAAAAATTAAGTAAAACACAAAGCTAATAAAGAAAACAAAAAGCAATAACATGGAAACAAATGAAACCAGTTCAAAGTCGAAGGTACAAAAATTTTCAATTTGGTCATTTTTTATACTCTTGATACCCCCACACTTAAACTAGACATTGTCCCCAATGTCAGAAAACAAAAATATGCAAATAAAAATAAAATGAATAAATAATACGAAACAAAATAAAGAAAAGGGACTGAAAACTTCTCTAATTTGCAGAAAACCAAGCGATGACCCCCAAGCGTAAATTTTGCAATCAACTTCAAGGGAGAAAATAACCAAACGTTCCTGCAAAGAAAAGAAATAAATCAGTTAAGCACGCAAGAAAATATAGAAAATGCAAACGAAAATTGAAAATTGAAAATAAAAGACAATGAAAAGAACTAATAGGTGGTCATTGGTCATGACTGTTGATTTTCCACAGCTTTCTTCTTAAACTGGATGGGCCTTCTTCTTGCAAGTGATCCTCAGCTTAGTTGAGGATGAATCAGCACGTTGTCTCCACATGCTTCAAGTAGTCTGGTCTCCACGCAGGTGTGGCATCTTCTTGAACTCTTGGATCATCTCAACCTCTCAACCTCTCAACCTCTCTTCATCTCCGATAATGTCTTCCCAAAGAAAGCTTTCGAGTTATTCAGTGTTCTTCATCCCTTGGATCACCCCAGAAAACAAACCTTCCAGAGCAAAAGTATTTCATATTAAAAAGGTTAAAAGCAAAAGTATCTCATATTACGCTTTCTCCTCACTTTCATCTGAAGAACATGGAGAAAGTGAGATCCTGATTGCTTACCTAGTCTTGCTCTCGAGTACTCATCTCAGACCCCTCCCAACCCACTTCAAAAATAAACCTGTGTTGAGGTACTTCTTCAAAAACAAAAGTACCTCACAGACGAAGCAGGAGGAGTCTGAGGTGCATCCTGATGAAGGCGGAGGGTGAGAATTAACTCGACACAAATTAAACCCTCTTTTTGACAGATGTAGTATAGATGTAAGTAGGGTATCGTTCTAGGCCGGGGATTAGGAGGGCTTGCTAAAACCTCTAAAATAATTTAAAAACGTAAAAACAAAGTTTAAAACACTAAACTAAAATAAAAACACTTAACTAAAATAACTCAAAATAAAACTAACAAATAAACTAAAACAAATCAAAAGACTCAAAACAACTCAAGACTCTAGAAAATACAAACTAAGCTAAAAACTCGAAACACACTAAAAATGACTCAAAATAATGAAAACAATTTAAAATAAAAACTAGGAAATTAATTGGACGGAAATTAAATTAAAAGATTAAAAATAATAAAAATTAACTAAATAATAATATTATAATAATGGGGGGGTTTGGTTTTTACGAAACGCAAATTAAACTTAACTAAATTACAAAACCGACAAAAACATAAAATTAAAGTGAACGGAAAGGTGATAGATTGGCTAGAGGGTTCTTCTCCACACATGACACAAATGCAATCTAAATTGATCTTCAGTTGTTCTTTCAATAAGTTGTAAATTTCAATACTCCAGATTAATTAGGTACGCTTAAATTAACCTTCAGATTTTCCTTATGTTATTGAATTGGATGAACAGCATACAACAACTCAAATTATTCCCCAAAAGTTCCCTACGTGAAAAGCACAATAGAGATACGATTAAAGATCATTATGTTCTATGAAAATCATAAGTGTTGACAAGGCATTCGTAACTATGAACAGCATGATACGTTTGCCAGGAATTTACTTAACGCGATTGCGGATGGCAACCTTCACTACTCATGAATATAAGTTCATAACGATTAGGTGAAATTCACTTATATTCTAGCATCAAATTCATGCGTGTAAATTAAGTATGCATCCTTAATTAACATACACAAATAAGTTATCTATCAAGCAGTTAAGCAAATTAAATCACAACTCAGAAATCACAACTGAAATTACCAATTCAAATTACAAATATAATCATGGTTTTAAATTATCCTCTAGCCAAAATAAAATTAATTACACATTATTTATAAATTAAAACAGAAATTAAACATGAGTTTGGAGGAGATAAACCGAAATGGGGATAAGGGTTTCTGTGCAATTCTTCCACTGTCCGTGTAGCTGCCTGATTGGCAGCTCCAATTTCTGCGCCTTTGATTTCCGTGCCTTGACTCTCTCCCCAGACTTCTGTTTCCGTCTTGGCTTGCTTTGGTTCCGTGCCAAAGGACTGACTGGTTTCCTGCCCTCCGTGACAAAGCTGCCCAATGGCAGCATCTCCAATTTCCTCCCTTGTTTTCCCGAGGCAGCTGCCAAATGGCAGCACCTCCTCTGGTGCTAATTTCTTTCTGTTTTTCTATTTTCTCCCGAGGAGCTTCAGCTCCTCCCCTTATTTTCCCCTGGCTTCTTTGGCTGCCAGCAGCCTTCTTATTGATAAATGGGCACTCCTTCTGCCGCTGCCTTCAAATGGCAGCTTGCTAGCTGGCGCGCTGTGCTTCTTCCGAGGCTCACCTTCTGACGTGTTCTGCTGCCAAATGGCAGCACAGTTTTTCCGACCCCTGACTGCCCAAAAATCAATTCTCCCCCGTGAGGCTCTCTGTCTTTTAATGATGCTCTCCTCTCTCAAATAGCTCCCAGGGCCTTCAATTTCTGATTCCTCTCCGAGGCTCTCTCCCCTCAATCTGCGCAGCTGCCTTCATGATTGTGTTTCCCAGCTTTTGTTCCGAGTGCTTTCCAGTCCTCCCATGTGCCCACCGAAAGCTCCCTTATGCTTCCAACCTGTTATCACACAAACCCACCATCACAATATATTATAATATATATATATATATATATATATATATAAATATATATATATATTATTTTCCAAATGATAAGTAAAATTCAACAGACAAGATAGTTTAGATGAATTTATTACTTAACACTTCATTTATTCTATTTTTATTTTCTTAGCGAGATAAATTTATAAAACATAAAATCAACGTAAATAGCTCAAAATATAACGAACTAACTAAGAAAAGACGAGTGAATTTGATATAAAAATATGTATAAATATGATCCGATCAATGAAACGTGCGATTCCTTTTCTATATGGAGAAGAAGATCAGGTCATTAAACATATTCAAACCGTTTTGTCTTTTCTATTTTGAATTTGCTTTACATTTTGATTAATATTTATGTTAATAACCTGTAAAGTAGTCCCTATACATAGAAAAGTATAATCATCTAATATACTTTATATATATTCAAACCGTTTTTTTTTTTTCTGTGTGGTTACTTTACGTTTTGTTTTTTTTCCGTTTTGTCCTGCTTTCAAGCTCTCATTAATCTCTCAAACCCTCAACGTCTCTTTCTTCTATTGTATATACAGCAGTCCCTGGAATCAATGAAAGATATTGGGAAAAAATAATACATTTACTTTCTGATATTGAGTTTGGTCAACAACATATAGAAAGGGTGTAAGTTCAAAGGTTCTTCCGTTTGTGCAAGGAAGGACCTTATCCGAAGAAGAAGGTTCTGGCTGTTTGATCCTGGGGACGACGTGGTGTTTGTGAATTGCTTGCACACTTTGGGCAAAGCCGCGAAACGTCTTAAAGAGAGCGACTTAGTCCACAACTGATCCCAAGAATCATTCACCACTCAAGACTTCTACATTTTTTGGGTAACTTCGTTCCTTTCTATTTCAGTTTACAACAAATTATAATTGGGATTAGTAGTAGAAACGGACATTAATTTGTTGTTTCCTATATTCCTCAAAAATTTCTACAAAAAAAACCCTAGACGCTATTGTGTAAGCTACATTGTTTCTCATGCATATTAGGAAGTGGCAAATCAACTCCTTAAATTATTAATAGGTAATTAGTAAGGCCCGTTTAGTTTTACCGAGGTGATTCGATGCCTTTATCTGCGAGCAGTAGCGGGAAGTCACTGCAAAAGAAAGCAAAGTTGCACATGTACTAGCTACCACTTAGGATAGAATTCTTGGATTTGTATCTGTATGAGCTTTGATTTTAATGAATTCCTTCAAAACAGTAACCCCGGTTTTTTAATTCTTCTTAGAGGGTTTATCCGAGCACGAGTCCCTTGCGTTTTTTTTCTCAACTCTTCTCCCTTAGTTTCTAACTATTTGAATATGGATGCTCTTGATATTTTGAATTAATTGTTTAATTTAATTTAAACTAGGTCTAGTGATCATTTATTTGTTTATTATTGAACGAATGGTTTAATACAAGCAGATTTATAAGAATTGATTTTATCACAGTTTTGGATTGTGTAGTGTTGGGTGTTAGTTACACTACTAGAAAATATGGCTTGCTCTACAAAACTTTGGCTGTATACAATTACTTGGTTAATTTAATAATATTTTCTTAATTTATTTTCTTTGGTTTTGAACTAACAATCTGATTTTTTTTTTTTTTTTTTTTTTTTTTTTCGGAAATTGCAGTCCAACTTCAACTGGAATGAGCGGGACAAAGGTTGTGTCAATTACATCGGCTGGGTGTGGAGGAGCCTCAGGTTTAAGGAGTGAAAGTACGAGCTGCATAAGTATTACTGTCACATCCCGGTTCGGGCTCGACTCCGCCATAGCACGATATTGTCCTCTTTGGGCCCCTACTACACCTTCACGGTTTTGTGTCTAGGAACTCACACAAGAATTTCCTAGTGGGTCACCCATCCTGGGATTGCTCTCGCGCGAACTCGCTTAACTTTAGAGTTTTGATGGAACCCGAAGCCAGTGAGCGCCCAAAAGGCCTCGTGCTAATTGGAGGTGGGCATGTACATATAAGGCTTACAGGATCCTCACCCATGTGCGATGTGGGATCTTACAATCCACCCCCTTTAGGGGCCCGATGTCCTCGTCGGCACACTTCTCACCAGGGAGTGGCTCTGATGCCAAATTATCGAACTACATCTAACTTTGGCAAAATAATTACTAACATAATAATTACAATCATTTGTAAATCACTCATCTTCATTGGCTATGTAATTATTAAAATTTCAAACCAACCCAATCAAATTGCCATATCACATATCAAGAATTCCAAACAAAACATAGAAATTCCCAATCACACTCACCGGGTAATGGAAATAAGTTTTAAACCAAATCCATAGTACCTTTAACATGGAACGAAATCAGAATCTCACTCCATAATTTTATTTATACCACCAATAATTTAAAAATGAAAAGTCTCCATGGTCTTTCCACCATTCAAATTCTCAATCATCCTCACGGAGTAATCCAAAAAGTTTGAAACCAAACCGGAATACTATTAACATGGATAAAAAACAAAATCTCATTCTAGGGTTTCATTCATAACCACAATTAAACTAAATTAGTGTATTTAAAACTTTATCCTGTTCTTTCTTTCAATTTGTTCTCTTTTAAATTGTTCCAAATGTAACCACATCTTGAAAAAATTAGTGAGCTACACTTCAAGAGAGCATATTTACATTTCGCCAACAAAAGGAGAGAAATTTACATTTTACGACTCTAACAGTCAACGGAAATAATCCTTACTAATCACGTACCCATGCGAAAATATGCTCGTCATCAGTTTTGGTCAAAATATCAATTCAACAATGCCAATTCATAACCGTGGTAACCCAAACCAATCGAAAAAAAAATTAAAATCACCAACTTCCCCATCAATTCTAGCTGTAATTGTCAGTGGCTAAGCAAATATCACAATGTCAAACCAAACCGCTAAAATTGAAAAATCAATTAGCAAGGTTCCAACCAAAATCATTGGAAATCAACCATCCTTATGCACCACTCAAATAAAGATCCGAACTTTTCATTACCATGAAATGAAATCAAAATCTAATTCCTTGATTTCTTTTGTTCCGGCCATTTACTTAATTACTAAAAGCAAAATTTAAAACTTACCTTATCTTTTCTTTCTTTTCCTTCATATTGTTAAGAAAATAAAAAGAAGTAAATGAACCTAAGGCTTAGGGGATTCCATACACCCAAATTTGTCATGAAACCACATAACACACCCAAGGTTGTCATGACACCACATAACGCACTTTGGCGTGTCAATAGACAACAAATTATGCAGAAAATGAAACACCACTGAATATTTTTAAACTAATCGTGATCCAATTATTTTCTCTCATATTGACAAAATCAAATGTCAAATTTCAAGTCATGACTAACGTGGCGAACAAATATCAAAATTTCACATCATAATTCGTTAATGACAAACCAAACTAATCAAATTCATAATTATAAACTTTTCCTGTCAATTCTTTCATCAAATGGAAAAACTCAGCTAGGAAAACATTTGTATTAAACGAACTCAAAAATTTCATTCATGTCCACCCACCATTCCATTTACAATGGCCAAACCACAACCACATTTTAAGATTTCATTCCCATTCGGTAAATCACCATATCTTCCATCATTATAGTTGGCCATAAGATTTTAAAATTCCTAGACATACTTATCATTGACAACCCGATGATTTCCTCACTTTTTTTTTTGCCCTAAACAGTGGCTAGTGGATGGAAAAGATTGTAATATACCTGGCCAATACACATCACATTTTCTTTTTTTCTTTTTTTTTTCCAATTCCACATCTACGGGCCTTTTTTGCCCAATTTCACATCCATGGGCCTTTTTTGCCCAATTTCACAACCACGGGCGTTTTTGCCCAATTCACAATCACAGGTCATTGTGCCCAATTCACATTCACGGGTCATTGTGCCCAATTCAATTTTTCTCAATTGTCCAGGTATAACACAACTTTTCCACCTATTTGTCACCATTTCACAATCATCTTTAGATTCAATTTGTTTTTTTCCATAATGCATAGCATAATATCAACTCAATTCAAAACTTTAATCATATGCTCATATTCAAGTAAATTCCTTCACAATCAAATAATCAAATTCATTTCATAGAAATTGACAATATAGGCATTTCACATAAGTCCCTTCACCTTATCTAATTTATAAAATAATGCAATGTCAATGAAATTCATAATCCACACTAATGGGATTTCATAAACACCATGGAAATTGCACCACAAACACAAGACCAATCATATATTTATCTCACACATATTTATACTTGTCACATGCATGCCACTTTATTCACAAAAATTGTGAAATCATGCAACCATAATGCATATCATCATTCACACCAACAAGAATTCAAGAACATTGCATATTACAGAGTAGGATCATTTGCTCTGATACCATTTGTAACGCCCTAGCCCCGAAATATTTATTTTATTTCGGAAAAATATTAGTATTGGTGATAGGCCCAAAATAAAACTCTTCTTTAATTAGCTACCAATATTCATACCCTTTATTTAAGTTCCTTAACTCCAAAAATTATCTAAAAACTAAATTCTCTTATCAAACAAAATAATTTTATTTACGATTCATTACCCTTTACTCCTCTTAGAGCAATTTTCCACTCTAAGAATAATTCTCAACTAAAATGTAACTCTCGAATATTTTATCCTCATTTATTTTATGGCTGCATCTAACGTCTTGTTAGACTGCCTACGTAACCTAAACAGGGATCAAGCCATTCGTAGTTCACAATTTATTATTTTACCAATTTCCAACATATTCTAGTGACCACCATGTTCAAAATTAACTTTCACAACCAAATCATATCAAATGATTACCAATTATAGATTTATAATATCAAAAATTTCATGAAAAAGTCAATGTCGGCTCACTGGCCACTCCGCCCCGAATCGCTAGAAAATATCAACTATTTTAAAAAATTCCCAAATTTTACAGGCAAGTCGACCTCAATGAGGGGAACAATTTTCATACCTGTGGCCAAGTCCAATTCGGCCGGAAAACCCCTGAATTTGAACACGAACCGCTAGAACCCTAGAATTTGGGTGTCCCTAATCTGTCACCTCCGGTGTTCCGCCGCCTCTAACCTGGTTGGGATTTGTTCCAGACCTTAAGGGAAGTCTAATGATGGTATTAATTGGATGAGATTGTTTCAGAAATGTGGGATTCAAAGATATGGACTCACGCACCCACCGGTGCTGGTTTCACTACAACAAGCCGATTTCCATGCATTTTTTGGTTGAAATGGGTAGAGGGAAGGCCATGGAATGTTTCCTAAGTGTTAATTTGACACGATTCGCCAGAAAAACTGACAGAAAGTTGTTGGAGGGGGTAAGAATACCTGGGTCGGGTCGCTAGAGACAACCGGGTCTGTGGGATCCGGTACTCCTCCCTTTTCTCCCTTCCCCTCCTTTCTCTTCTCTCCCATTTGTCCTTTCTTTCTCTCCCCTTCCCTCCCCTTCCCTCCTTGGCCATTCGTTCATCCCCATCTCTCCTTTTCTCTCATCCCCTTTTCATCACAACCATTGATTTCCCTTCAACACCACATCCAGCCACACACGTGGCACCTCCTCCCTGCTCCAAACTTATTGGAGGGCTCTAGATTAGGTTAAATTTACAAAACTATCCTCAACTTTAAATGTTAATAACTCTTTCATTATAGCTCCGTTTCACGAACGGTTTACATTTATGCGTTCGTGCGATCGAGCTCTATTTAAAAATATAAATTGCGACCTTGAATGGTCTATGGATTTTAAATGATTAATTTCCGAACTTCAACCTTCGTAATCAGTTTAATTTAAAACCAAACTTAAATGAATTAATATAAATTCTCTATTCTTTTCACATATTCATAATTATAAATATCAAATTCATATATTTAAATTTTATATCCAATTCATATATTTAAATTTTTCAGGGTATTACATTCACCCCCCATTAAAATAAATCTCGTCCTCGAGATTTCAACCATCAGGTTACCAAAAAGAAAATAAAACCATTTCCACCATTCGTTTAATGATGAATAAATTCATAACCTCAGTTGACGATTTATTCAAGTTGGAAAGAAATAATCAATGAAGAATTCATCGTGACTCCCACACATTTCTTCAATCTTCCAACCACATTCTTTGGTAAGTAAAAATACCATGACTTTTAGCCACATACGTTGCCAAAACAAATATCCGAAATCACAATCACACTAATTAAAATTTTAAATCATAATTATTGGTGATACCACTTACCACTATTTTTGGCAATACAAATTTTAAAGATTCCGGTCACAAACAACATCGGCAAAAATTAAATTTCAAACATCAAGTTGCAACTCATTATTGGCTAATAAATACCAAATTTATATATTTAAATTTTATATCCAATTCATATATTTAAATTTTTCAGGATATTACAAGTACGATTGTTGGTTGACACTTGAGGCAGCGCTTCTAGAACCACCCCTGGAGTGTGTAGAGAGGGTGGCCGAGTGGGAGTGGCTTTCCACTCATTTCAGAGTGAAAAGTATCAAGTAATCAAATTTTATTTATATTTTAATTTAATTTTTATTACTTTTTACTTACGTTGAATTAATATTTTTGTAATGGGCTGAAAAAATTGGCGGCAAATAAAGGAAATTGAGAGAAGAAGCCGTACGATAATGACTCTGATTCTCAACCCCTATCTTACCGGTCAAGGAACATGCAAGAGGCTGTGGAGAAGTTCCCGGAGGTGGTGGTTTGGGGAGACGCATGCCAATTACGGCAATGGGATCGTAGATGGAATTTATGTAAATATTTATTCATATTTTTCAATTATAATATCATTACAATAATTATGGTTCAAATTATAATTGATAATCTAACTTTGTATCCCTGATTTATATATATATATATATATATATATATATATATATATATATATATATATATATATATTATAGGCTTATATGATACAGAAAAATGGCGAGTATCTCACCAAGCTCTTCCAGCAGCATCCTGACGTGCCTATGGAGAAGCTAACTCCTGATCCAGATGTGTTTCTCCAGATGCTAATGGACGTGTTTGGGTGACGGAAAGGCAAGGAAGTTTGTGGCCTAGAAGCGGGTCCGGTTTGGGAAGTCGGGTCTTCTTCATCCAACCCACTCCATCAACCAAGACTGATTCCAAACTTCAGCAGGTGGAGATGGAGCTGACACGCCAAAATGAATTAGTCCGCTTGTACTTCATTGTCGTATCCAACTAGTTGTCAGCTTCTGGCACTATGATTCCATAGCTATTGGCTAAGCTTGTGCAGTCATTCTCCTAGCCATTCCAGGAGCCCCCAATAGCCGCCCTAGGAGCCGCCCCAACAGTCACCAGACCCCTTAGCATGTCTACATTTTTTTTAATTATAACTGTATGAACAATTTTTTTTTTTTGGGTTGTAAATATTATTTTCCATTTTTATAATTAATTTTTTTTTAATGTTTGAAATTAATATTTTTATTTATCAATTTATTATTGTTGTTAGAATTTTAGAATTAAATTATTTTTCACTACAAGAAAACATGGATTAGGTGACGGAATTTTTTGTGGCACGTGCAAATTCATCACATTTGGGTAAAATAGGTGACGCTTTTTTGAAAATCGTCACATTAAGATTTTCGTAGAGCACCAAAATATTTTGCGTCACTTATACTTTTATATTCGTCACAAATAAGTGAGCGGGAAAGTTTGGCGCCCAATGAAATGTTAATATGTGACGAAATTTAAGATTCATCACATAACAAAAGAGAAGGCCACCTGACCATTCCTCACATATAACATTAAATTAAAAAAATTAAAAAATATTGAGAGTAATTATCAAAATCCCCATAAAACCCATTTCATTTTGTCTCACCCATCCCATCTTCAGCACACCTTCGTTCTACTTTCTCACCTTCGCTCCGACGACCAGCCACCTGGTGGTTGCCAGTGACGGCGACCACAACCTGTCCTTCGTCTCCCTCCCTCAGCCACTCCCCCGTCTGCTTTCCGTCACCTTCGAATTCCCCCGTCGGACAGCATCTCCTACGCTCTTTCTCCTCCGTATGTCTCATTCTCTATATTTCCTCATATTTGACCTCACGTTTTATAGTATTTTTCTTATAAATTTCTCTGAATGTAGGGCTAGTGTTTTAATTTTTTGGGTTTTTTTTTCAGATTAGGGATTTCGTTTTTCTAATTCAGGTATTTATCTAAATTGTAAACATCATTCAGTTTAAACGTTGCTTTCTGTTTGAATTCAGGTTGTCTTTATTCTTTTTCTCTTGCTGTTTATTTAAATATTGATTGGCTGCTCATGTGTTTTTCCAGATTAGAAATTATAATCTTTTACATTGAATTTCTGTGTTGTGTATCTATCTCTGTATTTAGTGTGTATTTACTTTCTAATCTGAATTTTATTGATATGATGATAAGCTGCTTAATTGTTTATAGGACTACTGTTTTTGCTCTCTCTGTTTTGCATGGGTTTACAATTTCCATAACGTTTCGTATTAAATGAAGTTTGATGATTTATGTGATTGGTCACTAGTTCAGTAAGGTTGTTCTTTTGGGTACTCTCTGTGTATTTAATTTTCTGATAGCACTACGTGGGCTTTGATCTTGGGAGCAGCCTCTCCATAAATGGGGGTAAGGCTAGCCCCCATTGATGGTTGTGGAAGCACGGAGGCAACTGATGAGGTTGGAAGTACTGCAGAAATTTGTGTGCATTCATGTTCATATCGAGGTATTTGTATCGTTTGCGGGTAGGCGGTTGATATGAACCTATATAAGTACACAAACAAGGTACTCGGTGGATAGAAGAATATAGTATGTATGTGCTTAAAACTTGCATATTTGATCAAATCTGGAAGTTTAATATTATTCAACTCCAATTGCAGGAATTTGGCTGTAATTTTTTGATAGGGACCAACCCGTTTCTCATGAGGGTGTTTGAGACACTTGGGATGTCATGTGGCAATGAAGACATTCGAAAAGCCATCTCCTGGGGGGATGATAGCGCTTCGTTGATCATCCACAAATTTGCTGAGTTGAATGAATTGGTCTCTGCTAGGTACAGGGCTTTGCGGATTATGCGAGTGTTACATAAATATCTTGCTTATGATGTTTTATTACTTATTTAAGATTGTTAACCCATGTAGTTATTTAATTGCAGGGTTTTATACATGAAGGAACAGACGTTTACAGGCACAGATACTTGCGCAAAGACAGACCAGAGCTACTTCGTCAAATTGTGTTTGTCGGTAAGCCGAAGAGGAGCAGGCCGGGAAAGGGGAAGAAACATTGAGGATGATGATCATGGACAAGCAGATTGGAGCAAGGAGCAAAGTTGTGTGACTTTACTGTATTGATTTCGCTGTGACTTAGTTTTATAAGCATATCATGACATATGTTAGTTAAGAAAAAAACTGAAACGCAAAGCAAAAATTGAAAAACAAACGGGGACAATCCTTTGCCCCCACCAAATCCCGTTGGTGACCGACAATCCTATCCATCTCGCCGCCGGCCAAGGTTTTCTTTTCTCGTAGCGGCCACCACCACCACTTTTGCGGCTGCAGCATCCTCCACCGCCGTCGCCACCTCTTCCGCGAAACTGAGCCAGGCATTTCATTTCTGATTCATATTCAGCGGTGGTTGGTTAAACTTTGACTTGCTTTGTTAGGTATAACAACAAATCCTTCTCTCTTGGTGCTTTGCTTTGATTTGAGATTCATACATTAATATTTGTTTGTTTTTGAAGAACTGAATTGATCTGATTAAAAAGCAATAAACTTTTTAGTGGTTTTTTAATTGAATTGATTCAGATCTAATTTCATAAGGGATGTATGAATTGGATTAGTACAAGTAGAATTTTTCAATAATTTATCATGACTGACTTGCATGCTTGATCTATTAGTCCAATCTATAGCGTCGGGGATTTAGAGAACGCCTCTCGTATATGTTGTGTGGAGAGGCTAGTAAAAAGTTTATATCCCTTATTTTTTTTAGTTAGGCATAAGGATTTATCAAAGTTTATATCCCTTAGTATGATATCATGGCTCTATTGATCTAGAAGTTCTAGTGTTTGACTAGAGAATCCGGTAACTCGCGCGGCGATGATGTTGACCGACCTGACTGACTGAAAAGCGAAAAGAAAACTGGAACCCGGACCTGAGTTAAGTACTTGAGTTTAACATACATATTAGCTCCTGCATACATGGATTCAGGTTCAGAAACCAGCCATCCAACAACCAACCACCGATTGATCAATTGAGTCTCGGTTTAACAACAATTTACTACTTCACGTTGTCTTAATGATGTCGGATTTTAGTACTATTTCATGTTGTCATTATCTGATGTATTCCCTTATTTCCTTTACCTATTATTCATCACTAGCTTAGCTAGCTGCTAGCCCATTATCGTAGAGGAACTAGCTGCATTTTTTAGTGTATTGTGTTGAAAGGATTAAAGCGTTGAACTTTTTATTCATTCTCCTTGTCTTATTTGTGTTTGTTATAAGCTGAGCAGTACAATTGAACTTTTTTTTTTTTTTGGCTACTTCACCTTGGTGAGGGAAGATTAACCATGTTCTCTAAAGCTAGATATGCATGCATCCTTTTGTCTGCACAAGTATATAAAAGATTACAACTGTTGGATTGGATTGGATTGGACTCTTAGCAATCCATAGTGTTTTACAGTTTCTGGTGTGCTGCAGTCGTTATTCTGTTTTAGCTTCGAATATCAATATGCTACTGAAATCAGGCTCAGCTGTTTTTCATGTTTGACGTATGCATAAAGGAAGAACTCATTAAAAACAAACTTTGAGGCAATACTTTCCTTGACGTTTGTCTTTTATTTAGCTGGATAGGACTTGCTCTAGTTTTTTGTTTTAGTTTTTCCCCTACTGTTTCTCTTCTGCTTCGTCTTTGCTTATTATTAAAAAAACTTTAATATTTCATTTTATAGTGCAGCTGACATTCCAAATCCACACCCAGACATCCCATTACCTAGGTTGGGAAAAGAACAGAAGGTCTTGCCTTTTCCCTATGTCTTATTTATTAGCACACCAGTGACAGAACCAGCGGTTTCCTGATCCAGTGCTCCCTGCTTTGTTAGGTAAATCCCTTCTCAGTATTTTATGGATCAAAATACAAAGGTTTTTGGTTTCATCTTTTCCTTCCGGTGCCATTTTTCTTCTTGTCTTATTCTCGACGTGCTTTATTTTCGGGCCAGTTGGAATACATTTCACTTTCTCTTCTCTCTCTGACCTAACACGACTCATATTTGGGAAAGAATTATTTGGCTCTTCCCTGGTTCGTTAATCGAACAACAGGTATGTGTTTGTTTCCCTCATTTTCTTTTAATTTTTGTTAGAATTTTATTCTTCAATCAGTTAAAACTTCAAAAAGAAAACCCTAATTTCAGTTTGTTTTCTTTCGAAAATCAATGAATAATGGTTGGTGTGAAATCAAATTAGAGTTTGTCTTCTCGGTGGAGAGGTTCATTGGGAGGAAGATGTCGGAGTTGGACGAGGTGTCCAAGCAAGTTTCGTACAAAGGGTTTAGGAATGAGAATGGGAATGTCAATCTTGCCTGCCCTTCAATTTTTGATCAGTTCGGGTTTCTTTTGGTGTAGCAGGCAATGGTGCTATCCGAGATATTCTGCATTTTGGGATGTCTTACCACAGCTTTCTTTAAAGTTTTGCATCCCTTTTCTCTTTACTTGTTCTTCATATTCGAAATAGTCAAATTATTGGTTTTGGCTTATGTTTTGAACTTTCGTTCTTCTCAAAAGGTTGCTTAGTGGGCAGAACTTGGAAGATTGTTGTTCGGATGTGGAATAGGGATTCTTTATTACGTGGTAATTTTTGTGAGGATTTCGATTGCATGAATTTTGCATAAGATTTTTGTTAAAGTTTCGAATAAAAGTGTTTATGTTTTGATAACAAACAGGTGCCCTTTTTGTGAAAATTGAACAAGTTTCTGAGGAGGTACAAGTAAAAGAGAAAGAAAATGTACAGGTACGAAGATGAACATCATGTTTGAGTTGTGTATCATTTTTGTGGAAATTAAACAAGTTTCTGAGGAAAATACATTATGTTTGACTTATGTATCATGTTATGGAACCTTTGCTGCATAAAATTATTTATAATTGCTAATCATGAACATTCTTTAAACTCCTAATAAAAAATTAGGAAATTAAATAATGTCACAGACTTTTTGTTGAAGCATTAGACTTAAAAGTTGAGTCAACTGCAGTATCTGAACATGTATACCTTATAACTGCTTTGCAGACGGGATGTTCATCAGCTGCTGAATCTAGAATTATGGAGGAGCTTGACCTTACTCTTGCAGCAGTAAGTACTATAATACTTCTCAAAAGGCTATCGGCTAATGTTAACTTTTTATTTCTGTGCATGCGTGTGCACATGAGCAATCGTGTTTTTTTTTCTTAACAAAAGAGTTCTGTTATAGGATCTACAAACACGGATACCAATATTCTTGCTTAAGAAACATTTTGGTTATGTAGAATGCATGAAAAAGGGTTATTAGTTACACATAAATAACTACCTTGATCAATTTATTTTTCCTATGTACTCATGCGGTTTTTCAGTTCTCTGTATCTGGTAAACTTTTTTCTCGTACTGCAGTACACAGTTTTTGGGTCAACAATGACAATCAGAGGAGTGGTCGATGGATTGGTAAATGGCAGGATAACGGATCTTATTGGTTATAAACGTGCCTGTCGACCTAGTGCAGATTTTGATTTATATTATCTAAGACTTTTTCATTCTTTGAATGATATCTACATCTTCTTTATGGATTGGTTCTTATTGCTGGTTTTTTTTCAAATTTGTATGTGTCGACTATAAATTTGAGCTTAGGCATCAATAGCGTCTGACTCTTGCTTCTCTTAGCTGATTCATTGTCCAATGATATCACCCAATCTACGGTAGTTGAGGAAGTAGTTTGCCTGTGTAGATTTAACTTTTAGTCTTAGTTCTCTGTCATTTTGGCCTTTTGTTGGATAGCACAGAAATTCCTATTCTAGGGTAGGTTGATTTTGCTTTTGGTCTTATGTCCTTATGCATTTGGTCTTTGGTGGATAGCTGAACATATTAAAATTTATTACATATCTATATTCGAACTCCAATAAATAAATGTTATCAATTTACCTATTGCATTCATTCTTTAAGTAAATATTATTCCTAGTTAGAAGATAAGCTCTGAAAATTAGAAGCAGCAACTAAGTTTGAATACGTAGGATTTTTCTGTATCTGAGTTATGACTTTATATATAATGATGAGTAAACCTATGATTTTCTTTATCCTTGTTACTACAAAGTTGTGTAGAAAAATGGAATTTAGTTTTGGTTGATTTTATCTTTTGCTACTAGACTAGCATGTCCTGACATTTGGATTCTTGGTAACTTTATAGACTATAAATGATAGTGAAATCAGATACACAAAAGGAGAGTGAAGATGATAGCACAACGAAGTGTTGCAAGGCAAGGGCAGACCAGTAGCTTCTCTAGAGGTAGTGATATCAATTTGGCCTTCCTTAGTAGTGATATCAATTCGATCTTTATAAAAGTTGAATGCATTAATATTACAGTGAATAAGTAGTTTACGTTGATGTAGGATATTTTCAAGCAAAATTCATATAATCATAAGAAACAAAAGTTATCACCACAAGGGAGGGGCAACCATTCATGCTAGGAAGGCTCACAAAGTAAAGAAGAAAAAGAAGGATGAAGTTAAAGGAGAACTATTCAAGAAGCACCTGAGGTGGTGATGGTGATCTTTCAGATGACCACAATACTTGTGTTGAACTAGAAGACCATGATATGGATGATCATATATTATGTCTTTTGTTACTGGTTTCAAACACGCACATGGTATACATGTTTTGTTACCAACACTGTCTTAAACTCTAGTTAGCATCTCAATATGTCTAGAGGTGTTAGGATGGTTATGTTAGCTTTTGGGATGTACACTTGGTATATGTACTGGATAATACCTAGATTATTGATTAATGAAAATGTGATAGCCAAAGCATTCTCCTTATTTGTTATGAATTCTAATTTTAGATACGAAACAGGGAATATGTGGTAATAGGTTCGTCACATATTGTACCCCATGCGTATATGATTTTGACATGTGAAGCAAGTTGCGCCACATATCAAGGGAATATGTGACGCTTTTATTCTCACTTATCCTCAACCATAACGTTCTAGGATCAGATTGGGTGATGATAAATTCCTCACTTATACATTTGATATGTGACGAACTTATAGGTCACTGAATTTTGTTTTTTGTGACGCTTATTTCGTCACACATAAAGTTATTAAGTGACGAATGCAGCGTCACTAATACAAAAAATATGTGGCGAATGTAAAATTCGTCACGTATACTATAGGTGACGCTGTATAGGTGACGCAAGTAGTGACGCTGGAATTTCGCCGCATATAATCAAATGTGACGAATTTTCATGTTTATGTGACGAATGTATGTCGCCACCTAAGCCATGTTTTCTTGTAGTGTTTATTTTATTTTATAAATATTGTCAATGGAGCTGTCGTCGCTCAGACCTTGACTTGCCCAACGACTCTTCCCTTGGGATAAGCTCACTCCTTTATTTAATTATGTCTTAGCAGATGAGGTATATTATGTCACGCAAGATGTATTCTCAATTCTGTCGTGTAAACACACTCTTGCCCAAGGGCTCTTTTTGTCAGGTAACCCATAACTTACCTGACATACTTGTTTATCCGTCGTGTAAGTCACTGCGCAACGAAGTTTGCCCGACTATTCTTTTCCGACGAACCTCTGTTGGTTAAGCATTATCCTCATTTTACCCGACAAGGTTTTTCCGTCTGGCAAAGTGTTTTTTTTTTTTTTTTGAGAGCCGTGGGGGGGGGGGTTTCCACTGTGCATTGTGATCAAATCTTTGATCATATTCTCTGTTGGAGTTTGTTTGATTGTCACAAACTAGTCTTGCTCTCTGTTTAGTAGCTTAGTGGTATTCCACTTTAGGTGAATTGAAGGTACTTAGTTTCTCATACTATGACTTTCAAGGTTTAGTCCTCGTGAATGTTATCCTTTATGTTAGTTGGATTTGGGGTCCTATGTAGTTAAGGAATTGGATCGTATTCATGATGAGTGTGTAATTATAAAATTGTTACACTTTTAATATATGCTGAGTCACTCATTATATCAAAGTACTTTTTTTTTTAAAGAATTATATCAAAGTACTTCTAGTTTTGGTATATTTTTCTTCTGCAATTTGGTATCCTTCAATCACAATTGGTTCCAGTTGATTTGAACAAAGATTAACATAGTGTCTCTGCTTGGTGAGGGAATAATAAATAAACATTCATTGAAATGAATACCCTATCTGAAAACTATAAACTGATGATAACTTGTTACTTACAGTTAAATCTCTTTATTATCTCAGGTTAATGAAAACAAAAAACTACAAGAAGAAGGATGCGAATCCAAACTAAGTATTTACTCTTGTGTCCTTAATTTGACATGCATGCTATTGTGGTAGGGCGTAATCAGTGGAAGCGTATTCAATTCTCCATGTCCCCTTGTCACAGACAGCTAAACTTTCGTGGTGTTCATAAGGCCAACAGACCCTTCTGTTCCTCATTAATTACAAACTCTTCAACCATTTTCTGTAACTCTTCTGCTTATCCCTTTCAAATTCATGGTATACATAATGTTTACTTCATCATGCTAAAGAACTTGCCCAGCTCTGTTGAGGAGTTACAAGTTATTAGACAAAATGAATCGTCCAAAAGATTGTTTGTGATCGTAAGATTGACCAAAAAAATAGCAATGCTATAAAATGCCCTATATTTTACTCCAAAATATGATACTTTGTTCATTATTGAGTAGTCTTTGATAAGTTAAACTTCTATTTTTTATTTATTAAAAAAAAAACAATACAATATTCATGTACAGTATATGGATATTCTTCTTCAATTTTAATAGTGGGATGTCTTAAAGTTCAATTCTCGTAGATAGTGAGATCGATACCAATTTATAATTACTAAGCCATCACGTGGCCTAACTCAAATCCCCACATCTCTTAGTGTGTTAATAATATCGTTGTTCAAAAATAACAATTGATACGATTTTCATTGATTCTTGCATTTGCTGCCTCTTAAAAACTTTGTTTGGAAACAGTATGATATTCATGGATGAGATCAATAATATTTAAGTGTGGCCTCTTAAGAGCATCTCTAATGGGAGTCCCTATTTACGGGCTTTCACTGACACACCCCGACCCGGAATGTCCACTTGGACTTCGAATTGAGTAGTGCTGGCCGACACCTGGAGGGTAATGAAGCCATAAAGTGTAGTGTAGTGGAAAAAATAATGTGAATAAATTTAAACCTAAAAGTGTCTAATCAAAAGAGTGTGCGGGTGAGTGGGATTGAACCTATTTCACATGTGATGTCAGAGCATAAGAACAATACAAGGTGCAGCAAGATGAACGTATAGAACTATATATATGAATGTCATGTGAAGGACTGGCCCTGACCTTGTGGTGGAGTACTAACACCAAGGTGCAGCAAGATGAACGTATACAACTATATATATGAATGTCATGACAGTAAAATCCCAACCATAAAGCAGCATTTACCACATTTAATATCACAATAACGATACTTGGCAATATAAGAGTAAAAAATGAAGTTATTATGCATTCATGGAAACTATGACTAGTTATAGATATAAAAAATTAAAAAATTAAAAAAACTGCCCACTCGCAGATACGCAGTCGAAACGAAGCCTTTTAGCCTTGCTTTACCCCGTACGTCCTCAAGATACATTTCCCCCACTACTACAAAATAGATTTTTAGTGTCGCTATAATAACCGACAAGAAACATCTGTTTCTGTCGGAAATTTACTAAAATCCGACAGAAAATTGATCCAGTGACGGATATATTAACCGACAGCATTGCTGGCGTCAGGAATTGGCTTTTCTGTCGATTAATGCCCTAAAACCCGTCAGATATTATCCACCTTCTGTCGGATATACTGTCAGATATTATCCACCTTCTGTCGGTCATGACCGCCAGAAATTATAAAAAACCCGTCAGATATAATATATTTCTGTCGATCATAACCGACAGAAAGATATTATAAAAAAGTAATTCCACTATTTTCCGTCGGTCCTAATCGACAGGAAAATATTATAAAAAAATTCATTCCACTGTTTTCCGTCGATCCTAACCGACAGTAAAATATTAGTATTTTAAAAAAAAATCAAATTTTCTTTATTTCTTTTACTGACTGAATAAAAAAAAATTCAAAATTAAAAAAAAGTACGACTCTTTTTTTTTTATATACTTTTCTTATTATTTTAGAGAATGTATAAATAAAAAATCAATGAGTGAATAAAAGCTTATAACAAACATAACATTAATTCAAATATAAATTAACTTACTAGAATAATGTGTTTTAAATCAGTCATAACACATAAAGTTAAAGGTCAATATAAATTAACTACAATAATGTCGTCTGCATCCGCCATACTAAATAACTTAACAAAAAATATAAATAAGACGTCAGATATATCCGTCATTAAAACCAACAAGCCATTCAACTGAACCCGAGCCTTCCGCTGACCCTCCCTGTGCTCCTGCGCCTTCTGCCACTCCTCCATGTCCTCCCACGCCTTTTGCCAATCCTCCATGTGGTCCAAAATACCTCAACACATCACCATCAAAGCTACCCGACAACATTCCAAAAAGTAAACCAGGGGATACTCCAGCATTAAAAACACTAGGGGAAATATGACTGGGAGAAACAATCTGAGGTCGATATACTAGCATTGGATGCTGCGGCTGAAAAGACATATCACGCATGGGATAGGCAAACGCAGGTGGCTGATTAGAAGCCAAATGCTGAGATGCCGGAGGGCTAAGTGGTGGCCACTGCAGATGTTGTGGCATTAGCATCATAAATAATTGTTGTTGCTGCACCATGAGTTGCTGCATCATTGCCTGCTGCTGCTGGTTCACCTGGTTCTACGATTCCTTTTATTGCTGAAGCTCAGCCGTTACCACCGCCAACTGCTTAGAGGCTTCTTCCTCCCTCATCCTCAATTTGTTGTTCTCAGCTACCATCCTGGCCACTGCACCCCTGGATGATTTCCTAGAAGCTCTAGCATCTGAAGAACTTGCATATGACACCATATCCGGAATCACCCCATGAGCATAACCACGAACAATATTTCTAGTCTCAGACCCTATCTGCTCAACATATATCTGTGTTCTAATCTCAGAGGTGTCTTCTTCTCCGGACTCGACCATTGACTGAACTTGACTCTCCATAGATATCTTGCAATTTAATATATAAACAAAATAATAAATATTATTAAGAGCAAAAAAAAAAAAAAAACAGATTCTTGAAATTTAATATTTCATCAATTTCATAAATAATTCTCACAACAGATTCAACAAACATTCAAAACAGATAATGTGTCACAACACAGATTCAACAATTCAAGGACAAATAAAACTTAAATACACATTGTCATAATCTGAAAAGAATTGTAAATCATTTACCCCTCTCTCTTGTGACGATTCATCAATCCAAGTATCGTCTTTTCGGGTATGGGTAGCTCGAAAAAAGGAGATAGGATCTGGTTCATTCCCATGCTTTTTCTTCTTTAAACATGTTAAAAGAGAACAAATATATAAACCGCCGATTATAAATAAAATAAAATAAAAACACTTTTCAAATATTTCAATTTAGCAACACTTAGAAGGTCCTCACGAACCCGAGCAAACGTTTTTGAACCAGTAGTATGGTTCATCTTTTTTGCTTCCCGATTAATCTTGTTTTTCTCTGCCACCTCCTGAAAATTTGAAAAAAAATCCCTTAAAAAACACATTTCAATACCAAATATCAAAAACCATTAATTTTTCACCTTTGTTTTAGGATCATCCCAATACGCTAACATCTCGGCCCACTGACCACCATCCACTCCAGGGGGAGGTTCTGAGCGCTCATGCTCTGGCCTTTTGGTGTAATACTCTGCTTTCAACCAATTACGATATTCCTTGTATGCATGATCCGCAACATTGAGAGTCATGCTGCGAATAACTAGCATTCTATCTTGATCTTCATCAAGAAACAAGACATTACCCTATATTCACAAAAAAATACATGTCAGTATTTGGAATATTTACCTTCAAACATACAAGGCCCAAAACAAAAATATATACTTTTAACTCTTCAAAAATAAAGTTACAAAACGAAAATTTTTACCTTAATTCTTTCCCACATAAGTTCCTTATCAATTGCAGGAACCCGACGCCAATCCTTCATGAGTGGAATATGTCTTGGATCCTTAACCTCCGAGGATACCATTTTTGAAAATTCAGAGGAATTTTCACTTACACATTTCCCTGTCGAATCAAATAGACAAACTTGTTTCCCTTTCCACTTCGGAATAGAAGCTCCACGCGTCCTACGTTCATTTTGTTCCTCCATGGTGAAAATTGAAAGTGAAAATAAGAAGGTGAAAAATAAAGAGTGAAAGTGAAAATGAGAAGGTGAAGAAGAGGAAGAGTAAATGTGAAAATGGGTCAGGGAAGAGGAAGGTGTAACTGTGAAAATGTGAAAATGTGAAAATGTGAAAATGTGAAAATGAGAAGGTGAAGAAGAGGAACGGGTGAAAGAAGAACCGGTGAAGATAGTAAATGTGAAAATGGGGAAGAGGAACCGGTGAAGATAGTAAATGATTGTCGGATTTAACCGACAGAAAATAAGGTAAAACCGCCAGTAACACCACCAGTAACTTAAAATATTAATCATGTGTCAGGTTAGTGTCAGTCAAATCCGACAGAAATTATTTAAAACCGTCAGAACTTAATAACGGTCAGAAAAATATTTATTATGTGTTAGGTGTGTCGGTCAAATCCGACTGAAAGCATTTAAAACCGTCAGAAATTAATAACGGTCAAAAAAATATTTATTATGTCAGAACGTCATTATTATATCAGAAGGGTTGGTATCTGTTAGGTTAGTGTCAATTACAACCGACAGAAAATACAAATAAACCGACAATAAAACCGCCAGTCAATTAAAATATTAAAATTTGTCAGGAAAGTGTTAGAAACTATTAGTAATATATTTATTGTGTCGGATATAACCGACACAATAATCCAAAAACCGCCAGAAAGGTTTCCTCAGTTAGATTCTTGTGTTTCATTTTTTTTTTCGAAGCAAACGAGCGGGAAAATTCCCGCTCAAAATTTTGGTCAGTTTGTGTCGGTTATATCCGACAGGGAAGTTAACGAAAAAAAAAACCATGTGTTTTTTTTTTTTTTTTTTTTTTTTACCATTATAACATTTAAAATTTTGTCACACAAACTAAAATATTTTAAATAAAAGTCACCACACAAAATATAAAAAAATAAAAGAAGGGTTTTTATTTTTATTTTTTACCGTTATACCATTTTAAATTTTACCACACAAATTCAAATATAGTTTAATTAATACTTAAAAAACATAAAATAAATAATAAAACTACTCCATTTCATCTTCCATTAGGTCATCATCGGCATTAACAAAATCATGAAACTGAGTAGGCAATGGTAATACTTCGTGAAAATGAGTCTCTTCCACGCCAACCCATGTATGCAGATTTTCATTGTCAAGTACACGATCATCCAAATCAGGTATGACATAATCATCAAGAGCATCATTATCCTCTAATACGTCAAACAAATCTCTCGGCTGCGTTCAAACAACAACATGCCAATCCTTTTCAATTGTGTCCTCCACATAGAATGCTTGTAATGCTTGTGAAGCTAATATGAAAGGATCTTCTTTAAATCCCAATCGATTGAAGTTTACTAAAGTAAATCCATATTGATCGGTCTTCATACCTCTTGGACTTTCACTATTAACCCATTCGCATTTAAACAACATCACAGCTCGACCCTTGTCTCCTGCTTCGGTAGGGCCACAATATCTAACCTCAAACATGTCTATGACTCTACCATAACAATTCACCTGCCCAATTGCACCAGGGACATTTGCAGGTACAAAGACACCACAATTTTGATTCTTATGCTTATCGTCCACAGATTTTGTACGAAATCTGAACCCATGAATAATGTGACTTTTATATTTCGTCACAACCCTACTAGGATAATTGGCTAGCCAATGCAAGTCTTCAGATATCAAGATGTCATTAGCATGACATATTGAATTAATCTGTAATAAGTAAAAGGATAAAAATTGACACGACAAATATAACCACGTCATAATTAAAATGTAAAAAAAAAAGTAATAATGTGACTGTTATATTAACTCACATGTTGCTTGAACCATTCTGGAAATTCCTTCTTGCTTAGCTCCTTGATTTGTCGCACAGTTAGCCTTGCTCGACGATGTTGATTTTTCAAGACTTCCTCATGTTGCCTAGCCAATCAAGTCCAAATATGCTTAACTAATTTTTCAAAGTAAAAAAAAATTGATAAAACATTAAGACGTATAGCTAAATGTTCTTAGCTTCTAAATGGGTTGACCTCATCACAATTATTTAGAATATATCTGTGGCACTGATCAAGAACATTTAACTCGAGCTCCACATTTTCTCCTGAACCCATATAACATCCTTTAGAGTCAAAAATTGATAACCCACCAGATACTCCACGTCCAATACCATCTTCATTTCGACCTCTACGAGTGCGACGAGACTCAACATCTCTAAGATACATGGAACAAAAGGACAAACGCTCATCCACCAAATACGTTTCAGCAATAGAACCTTCAGGATGACCCTTATTACGAACATAGCGCTTTAGAGTTTGTAAAAACCTATAATTATAATACAAAACACAAATTATTATAATTGCTAATAAAAATTATCATTATAAATTAACAAATTTTATAAAGATTTGTTAATTACCGTTCGATTGGAGACATCCATCTATATGGAACAGGCCCTGCAATAGCTGCTTCATCTGCCAAGTGAACTGGGAGGTGCATCATCACATCAAAAAATGCAGGCGGGAATATCTTCTCCAATTGACATAATGTCAAGGCAATTCTTGAATTCAATTGCTTGAAACCTTCCTCGGACTCCTTCTTGCTACACAATTGTCTGAAAATGGCACTTAACTCTAATAATATCATAGTAACGGATTTAGGCAAAACCGCACGTACTGTAAGCGGAAGTAACTGCTACATTAAAACATGACAATCGTGGCTTTTCAATCCATGTATTTTTCTTTCACTCACATGCACACATCGCGACAAATTTGATGAATATCCATCGGGAACCCGAATAGTAGACAACACTTCACAAAATGTAGTTTTTTCTTCTCTTTTCAACGTGAACAATGCTGGAGGTCGAAATGTTCTATTTCCTTCCCTACGCGGATGTTGTGTAGGTCTTATGTTCAATATTTCAAGATCTGCACGTGTAGCCAATCCATCCTTGGAATTTTTATCTATATCTAACAATGTTCCCACTACATTGTCACGTATATTTTTTTCAATATGCATAACATCAAGATTGTGTCCAATCAACAGATGCCTCCAATAAGGTAGTTCATAAAAACTAGATTTCTTCTTCCACTGACTCTTACTACTTGTACTGCTCTCAGTTCGTTTTCTGCATTGCCCAACCGAAGCATCTTTCTTTGGCTTTCCAAAAGTAAATCTCAAAGTGGAAAGTTCTTCAAGACATTGTAAACCAGTCCACTGCCTTGGTGCACTACGATGCTCTCGTCGACCATTAAAAGATGTGGTTTGCCTTCGAAACCTATGATCAACATGAAGAAAGCGTCGATGCCCCAAATAGGAAATCTTACAACTCGCCGGCAAAAAATAGATTCTTTATCATGCATGCAATGTGGACAGGCTTTATATCCATGTGTACTCCATCCCGATAACATTCCATAAGCCGGAAAATCACTTACAGTCCATAAAACGGCAGCCTTCATCGTAAAAGTTTGGTTGGAATACGCATCATAAGTAGGAGTGCCCACCTCCCACAACTCATTTAACTCATCAATCAATGGACACATGTACACATCAATCTCTTTGCCGGGACTGCGCGATCCTGGTATTAACAAAGACAGCAACAAATTTGGTTGCTTCATACACATCCAGGGCGGTAAATTGTAAACTGAAAGCACCACATGCCATGTGCTATAGTCTTGCCTCATTTTTCCAAAAGGATTAAATCCATCACTGGCCAACCCTAATCGGACATTTCGAATTTCTGATCCAAACTCCGGATATAAATTATCCAAATACTTCCATGCTGGAGAATCTGAAGGATGTCTCATAAACCCATCCTTAGGACATTCAGTTGCATGCCACCTCATATGTTCAGCTGTATGCTTCGACATATACAACTGCTGCAATCGTGGTTTTAAAGGAAAATATCACATAACCTTAGCTGCAATTTTTATTCTAGAGCCATCATCTTCATTGACATTTTTATATCTTGATTCACTGCAAACTGAGCATACGATCAACTCTGCAGTGTCTTTCCAATAGATCATGCAATTATTGGGACACGCATCAATCTTTACATACGTCAGACCTAAGTCATTTATAAGTCTTTTTGCCTTATAACAAGATTCAGGCAAACAATCTCCATCAGGCAGCATTTTTTAATTAACTCAAGTAACGTGGTAAAGATCCAGTCCGGCATTCTTGCTAAACACTTGATCTGATACAATCTTACAACCGCCTCCAATTTTTTAAATTCCTTACAACCTGGCCACAAATCTTGATCTGCCTCTTCAAGCAACTTAAAAAAAAGTCTCGACCTCTTCCGGACGCCCTTCCTCAGAAAGGGGTTCAGTAGACGGCCCAACACCTTCTTCAGTTAATGGTTGGACAAATACATCATTAAGAACATCATGAATACCAGTCAACTGATATCCTGTTTCAGTAGATGGCCCAACACCTTCTTCTCCAATCCCCATATTTTGCTCTCCAATTAAAGGTTCCCCATGATGTCGCCACGAAGTATTTTTGTAATCTTTATCCATATCATACAACACAAGATGTTCGACAATAGTTTTTCTAACAAAAGTATATCGATTCTAACAAAACTTATCAGGGCCAGCACCATTCGCAATTGCTTGATCCAAAAATAAATTAATTCCATCTGTATACGCTTCCAAATTTCACGGTAGTGTCAACCAATTATTTTCCATGTTTTACCACTGTACGAGAGCAAATATTACGTTGAAACTAAGATGGCTACAATCTTTCAATCCCTATCATGTAGGCATAACTATTAGAAATTTCAATCTCTATCTTTCAACCTCGAACTATCACAATTGCAATTTAATTTCCAACACCTATCACAGTAAAACAAATAATAAAAAAACAATAAAAGGTTAACAAAAATATGTTTATCTACACTCTTGATTATTTATTAAATTTAAGTTTTTATTATCCTCATATCAATTAGAGTGAAATATTTAGTTAATTAACATAATATATACCTATATTACTAAATATTACCAATTTGTGGTATATTAAATATTGTCAATTTAACATAAATATTTACAAATAATATTTATCTTAATTTCTTCATAATAATTTAAGTAAATAAAATACAATATTTCAATCCCTATCATGTATGCATAACTATTAGAAATTTAATTTCCAACACCTATCAGAGTAAAACAAATTAAAAATACAATAAAAGGTGAACAAAAATATGTTTATCTACACTCTTGATTATTTATTAAATTTAGGTTTTGTATATCCTCATAGCAATTAGATCGAAATATTTAATTAATTAACATAATATATATCTATATTACCAAAATATTACCAGTTTATGGTATATTAAATATTGTCAATTTAACATAAATATTTACAAATAATATTTATCTCAATTTATTCATAACAATTTAAGTAAATAAAATAAACTAA
Source organism: Crataegus laevigata (assembly GCA_963580275.1). Classification (NCBI taxonomy): domain Eukaryota; kingdom Viridiplantae; phylum Streptophyta; class Magnoliopsida; order Rosales; family Rosaceae; genus Crataegus; species Crataegus laevigata. Next base: position 25,148,806 of record OY756950.1, on the reverse strand, counting down.
TGGAACACAAATATTCCTAATTTATCTTACTAATTAAATTAAAATCTCTAAATAAATAATCTTGTGTGTTAAACAAACAATTTCAACATCAAGAAGTTTAGTAATAAAACCTGAACTATTGAAGAATTCCGTCGTTGATTTATTCTTTACATAGGCAGCAAACTAATTAAAGCCCCTGCAAAATCAAATCACAAAATAAAAATAAGTCACAAAGTACTTGATTAAGAAAGAAATAAAAGATGAAAAGTATGGAGGCAAAAGAAATGAAAAACTTACTGTGTGAGATGAAGAGAAGAAAAAGATGAAGTGCTTGGTGAAGAAAGAAATAGAAGATGAAAAGTATGGAAGCAAAAAAAATGAAGAGATGAAAATGATTGAAGATTGAAGATTGAAGATGAGGATTGCAAATGAAGATGAGAAAATGGAAGCAAAAGATATTTGAATAAACAACAAACTGAAAAGCTTTAGCGTAAAATAATAAAATATTAATTTATGTCGGTTATATCCGCCAGAATGTAACAATAAAAACTGCTAGAATATGTAAAAAATATTAAAAAAAAGAATTCAAAATTACTAACGGTTATAATAATTTTAAATCCGCCAGGAACCATTTTCTGTCGGAAAAATCCGCCAGAAAAAATTCGACAGACATTTCTGTCGGAAAAATCCGCCAAAAATTAACTTTTATCCGACAATAAATAAAATATGTGTCGGATATCTTTATCCGTCAGAATTACTTATTAACCGCCACCACATTCCGACACCTAAAGCTAATATTGTAGTAGTGCCCTATACGTGAAATTACTAATTTAATTAGTTTAATAACACATATACAGAAACTTAATTTCGTAGTTTGCTCAAGCATAGGGTTTGAATATACGAAATTGATCTACTCGACGTCACAAACCCACACATGTCCACAACACGCCAGCAGGAGGCTGGATGCGCTGCCACAAGTGGCTGCACGCGCCGATGACGCATATGAGCCCACATGCTCCCACGCATCATTAGTACAACTGTACTCACCTTCCTTGCGAAAACCTGCAATTTTGTAGTTTTTGGTCCAACTTCCAGAGCTCCTAACGAGCTCGATTCTCAATCAAATTCAATTCTACAAAGACCAATTTGAAGCTAGGAATGTAATGAATTGATCTATATTAACTTAAAGTTCAAATGTGGTCCGTGTTGTCCAGGAATTTGGTCTAAAAGTGGCCAAATGACCACGGATCCTAATTTCCAGAAATCTGGGAATTTCTTCCCAACTTTCAGAGTGAATTTCTAGTTTGATAGCTAACCAAGCTTAGTGATTCAAAAGCCATTTAGAAGTTAGGAATATAGAGAACCAGTCTATACCTATTAGAAGTCCAGTTGTGGTCGAGGTTAGTCGGGAATTTGGTCTGAAAGTGGCCAAATAGCCAAGGATCATTGCTAGAAAAAATTTAGGATCTCTTCCTCTGAGTCATTTCAACGTTGACCTTTCACTAAGATGTTTGAAATGAGTCACACATCCATAATTTCAATGAGATAAATTCAAAACTAGTGTCCAGAGACCTTACCTTGGTCGCACTTGACAAGAACTTATCGGAGAAGATGATGAACAGTGGTAGTGGCCACCATGCAGTGCAAGCTCTACGACTAGGTTTGAAGTTCATGACATGAGTTTACAGAGATAGGGAAGGACATGGCACGATGGTGGTCCGGGGTCTAACTCACCAGAGAAAACGAGTGATGGTGGTTCGGTGTGTATGTGTGTATATTGTAGAGAAGAAAAGAGACAATGGAGCTGAAAGAGAATAGAGAGTTGTGATTTTTGATTGGTTGTGGATGAAGTGAAAGGGAAAATTGATTAGTGCCAAAATTGAGGGAAGGCACTTGATTGGTTAGGAAGAAAAACAGGGAAAAAGGAATTGATGAGAGGGATTGGTGGAAAATCAAATTAAATAATTTGATTGGTGATTGATTGGGAGACCGGATCCACTTTTTAGGGAATCGATGGATTTTGTACAATTTTACATGTACAAAATCTATCCTTTTGACAATGTCCTAGCACTGTAAATTTGCACGTACGTGTACAAAAATACCCATGGTTAACGTACTTTAACGGGGTGTAACTTTCTTGTTACAGATCCGATTCGAGTCTAACATGCGCTCGCGCGTTCATAGCGACGGGTACTAATTTTGTACGAAACCAGGAAAATGAAACTAAAGGCCGAAAACCACGTCCATGTCAGATTCCACTTTTATCCAAAAAGGGTAAAATCATCAAAACACACCAATGAAAAAAGAAATCACAGTGAAAATAGGGACGGGTCGTCACAACCTACTCCCCCCAAGAAAATTTCATCCCCAAAATTTAAAACTATTTGTTACACAAAACTCAAAGATAGGAAGAATAAAATATAAGTCCCTGACGAAGAAATCAAGTTAGAGTGGTTGTACAAAAAAGGGAAAATGCCACTCCATCGCGATCGGAGTGCATTAATTTCTTTTTCATGCTTCCAACTCATACTTTCCTTTTTCTTCAGTACAATTCTATAGTATAATAGTTTTCGCAAAAACAAAACGTGAAAATATTTATATGTACTAATGTCTTGTCGAAAATACATATATATAACAACATAAAGTTAGAGTAGTTGTACTGATAGTAAAACTAAACATATGATTTTTCAACTACGAATTTGAGTGTTGCGTGCTCCAAAGTATATAGTAACCTTGAGTTGGGCCCAAGTAATTTAATAGGTAATTACAACAAATACAAAAATACATATTTATTTGCTTAAGTAACCTTGATAACCTTGGGTTGGCCTTACCTATTTATTTGCTTAACGAATCCAACGAATAAGTCATTGATATTACGGTCTGCAGTCCTTGATATCGACAATTCACTGTTGTCATGATAAGCAAGTAAATAACCCCCGAATGTGCAATATTACCATCATGCTCCCATTGGAAATTACACAAATAATGTCTGGTCAAGTCTTTATTGTTCGCACACTACCTCCCATTGGGCAACAACAACAATAAAACAATTCTATATTGTGAACTCTCACAATTGAACATTTGCTCGTAAATCTCCTCTGTCAAACAAGTGCTAAGTAAAGAATCTCCAAACTATGTCTCACAGTGTCACAACCAAGACCAAAAATTGTAACCGTAGTTATAAGCAGCTTTAATAGAAATAAGTGTCTATACGATTATGGTACAACTAAAGAGCAGTTAAACGTAACACACCATGAAGGTCCGGATAATTCGTTCAGACTGGCCGCTAGTCTGAGGGAGAAATGTAGTCGGTGACGAAACTTACTACACGTGGCCTTTAAGAAGACTTCCCCAATACTTGGTAGTAAAGTTAGCATCAGGATGAGATACAATAGTCGCACACCTGCCATATAGTCGAGCCAATGTAGTCCGCAACGCCTTAGCAAGCAAATTCATAGTGAAGTTCTCTCGAACTTAGTGAAAAAGTATGTCAAGAGAGTTGGAAGAATACCCAAGAATTTGGGGATCAAAGCGAATCCATCAAATCTAGAGTACAAGATAACTGGATTGAATGCATAACATCAAGCTACAACAGTAGTTTTTTAGATATTCACTCACCACGATAAAGATTTGTTTAACTGAGCATTTGTTGGGTGATTGAGTAATTAATGGCCACGACTACACTTCCAACGTCAACGGTTCTTCCAGACAGTGCACCCACTTCAAGGCAATACGAAGTGTAGTAGGGTAAACATGTACCCCAGGTTGACTAAAATGCCTTCTAGCACTTGGAGGGGAATATGGAATATCGGTTAGAGTAGATGATGATCGTAAGACTGGGCAATTATACCAAGAGGCATAAAATGTTGTCCTTTTGGACCAACAGAAAGCGAATTGACTTGTCATGTCAATCGATAATCATCGTACATCATCAAAATCTTCACATGTACAAGAAACTCGTACTAAGAGCGTATGATGATATTTTCCTATCTTTATTCAGACATAGGAAGTTATTATAACTGCTCGGACAATGCTTGAACAATTGTAAGTATCGTCAAATCATAGCGTATGAACCTCGACTAGAAGGGGATAGGATAAGCTAAAGACGTTCAAGGGTATATACGTCTTTTGTTGTTGTAGTAGTAAATACGTTTGCACGACAGGGGTAGTACACAATAGTGCAATCATAAACGTTGATCTAGTTCTTCCATCGTCGTTGTCAGAAATTTAGCTCTTTCCCAGCAAAAATGTAATCAAGAAATTTGTGAGGTTGGAGAAGATTTTGAACACGTTTTTCCACTAGGAAGTGTCATCCAGCTTTCAAAATAAAGATGATGAATGTTGACTCTAGGTCATGAATAAGATAGTTTGTTTCGAACGGTTCTAACCTTAGGAAGATACAATCGATACTCCGTCATGTTGTTACTGCACAGCCGAAACATTTGAAGAATAGGTCACACTAGATTTCGAAATAAATAGTGTAAAAAAAAGGTGTAAAACAGAGGTAAGATGAAACAACACTTCAGTTGTCTGAAGCTTATTCATGCTTAACAACCCAACCTAAAATTTACTTTCCTCGGCCGTAAGTGAAGAAAGACACTGTACCCAAAAAGATCGCCAACAGTTTGTCGATAAATCGACAAGATTAAAGATATCTCAGTTTCGCAACACTTTGCGAGAATTTCAACCTTCTTCCGCTAAATCCTTTTTGGAAAAGAAAGAATGTCGTTTACTGAGATTACGTCTCCCAAAAATACCAATCAACAAGGGTTACTTGAGGGAATTGTATAAGGCTGAGTGTCGGTGTTCCCAACATTCAATTTTTGATACTGAAATTGAGGAAATAGTCATTGGTAAGACAACTCCGAATTTTGTCAAGCTATGAAGGAAGTCTCGGGTTCTAAAAGTCGATCAGAAAGAACAACAACTCGAATTAAGACTAATGGTTTTAGTCGTCAACCGATTGAATTGCTGAAATCTAGGTGCGACCCTCAAGTCTTGGCATCTCGCATTTGAGGATAGGTTTAAGATTTCCTAGACAAGGCACTTGGTTGGATAGGCGACAAGGGCCCACCATAAGAGTTATGTGTCATCTTCTCTTAAGGAAGCCTAAATGGTTCGAAATGACGTAAAGAAAAACTGGTATAGTACAAGAAATGGATCGAGGTGTACCTCACCTCACTAATTGGGGATGGCTCTTAAAGAAATTTGAGAATTGACACCAAAGGTACATGTCCTTAGATTGTAAGATACTACTTTTTTATGCCACATTCTATAATGTCTTTGTAAGCTTCTCAAAAATCGTTCCGCACCTACAACGGGAAAATTGCTCAAACTTCGACTTTGATGTCTGCCTGTGAAGGTGATTGAAAAAATGACTAGTTGAAGAGGTTCCAATTACCTAACTGGGTAATATGGTTAACACAGCCACTAGCTTACGGTTTTAATTCAAAGCTTGCTCCTAAGCTTGCATGATCTAGTTCTTTGGCTCAGGTAGCCACTATTGATTAGTTTATCAATAGTGCCGCTAATTAACACGCTTAGGATATTTTAATATTGTTCGTTACCCCGAAATTGTGAATCTACATTTTGGCATAAAGGTATCACTCCCAAATACTAGTACCTGCATCTGGTATCAGAAATCGTACCACCTAATACTGGTCAATGGTATTTGGATATTTGACAACATTGTCAAGTAGTAGCGCCACCGTAGGCTGATTACGGGTTAGAGCCTATTTGGGTAGATAGCTTGAGGTGATTAGAAAGGAACTGGTTGAGTGAAGTAGTTCGTTGATTTTAGGAGGATTTGATTACTGCTTTTGGGAGTTCTGTTACTCCTATGATATGACAACTCATACCGTAAGCCTATACTCACACAAAAGATAAGTACCACATCAAAAGGAAATCTAGGAATTAGCGTTGGTTGGAAAGTCCCAAGGCTGGAAAAATAACTTGCTAATAATCTACTTTGAAAATGAACTTAATCAAAAGTCAATCTTCCTCCTGAAGATTCGGAATGATCACTAATACGTTTGAAGATATTAGTACTAACGAGGACCAAAAATGATTTTCCATCAAGTACTACCACTTTAGCATCAGGTTGTCATTCAAGACATTTCTAGAATTTTGACGAAGTAAACTTTGTAGGAATTCTATGAGATGGTATACTAAGGTATGTTGCCTAAGAAAAAAACCCATTTCTGGTTTCCTTTCTCAAATGGTTGGTAGAAACAGTGGGAAAAAAAACGAAAGGATTGATAGGTAAATCCTTGGCGATACTCCACCCTTGATATATTGGCCTGGCTACGGGGCTAGCAACTTGTTCCCTAAAACAAAACTTCCTTGGTAGGGAGGTTCGTCGGTTGAAGTCTATGGGTGATTGCCAAAATGATTTTCTAAAATGACGACAAGTCGTCTAAAGTGCCCAAAACTTAGGTAAAAGTTAGCATGTTTTTCGTGTTTGACGAGGTGGCAAGATTCGACACTTAGGTTCAAGAACCAAGAATTCTTACATCACACGTGTGATGAACACAATACTGCCCAAACTTATGCTCTAATACCAAATTGACACACCCCGACCCGAAATGTCCACTTGGACTTCTAATCGAGTTGTGCTGGCCGATACCTGGAATGTGACGAAGCCATAAAGCGTAGTGTAGTGGAAAAAATAATGTGAATAAATTGAAACCTAAAAGTGCCTAATCAAAAGAGTGCACATGTGAGCGGGATTGAAGCCATTTCACATGTGATGTCAGAGCATAAAAACAGTACAGTAATTAGGGTGAAGGTTATACCACTAAAGATAACCATCTACTGAGATCTTGGCAGAGTCCTCGTTTAACGTACTTTAACGGAGCGTAACTTTCTCGTTACAGATTCGATTCGAGTTTAACACACGCTCACGCATTCATAGTGACGAGTACTAATTTAGTACAAAACCAGGAAAATGAAACTGAGAGCCGAAAACCACTTCCATGTCAGATTCCACTTTTGTCCAAAAAGGGTAAAATCTTCAAAACACACCAATGAAAAAAGAAATCACAGTGAAAATAGAGACGGGTCATCACACTGACCACCACCTTTGAGTACTCATTCAAGGACTTAAAGGAAACTTTTTTGTGTTCTTAAAGGAATATTGCCTCCAATGAGAGAGTCATCATAGTAAAATCCCTAAATTTTGGGTTTTTATGATTTTATGTGATAAATTTGATTAGGTGTACATTTTTTGTTTATATTAACATTTTTTTAATTAATTTAACGTTATGTTGTTGTAAAATATTTTTGTGAAAATTTTTGAAAATTTTAACAAAAAATAAAAAATAAAATAAAATTCTCACACCAATTTTTTTATAAATAATATTAGCTAAAAGAAATACATTGATTCAAATACCTAATAACTTACTAATACTTGGTTTAAAAGAAATACAATGCTACATAACCTAAGCAGGAATAGTAAAAGCATTAAACACACCAACTGTTGCAGTTAAATTAGAATTACAAAATAAAAAATAAACATTAAAAGCAACAATAACAAATCCCAACCGTTGGTTCTCAATGCTAACAAACATTAAATCCAACAATCAAGATTGTGTGCCATGTTTTCCGCTCAATGTTGGGTTCGTATATAGTCCTTATATGTGAGTACATATACTATGTATCTAGGGAATCGCTATATTTTAGGGACCCACTTTCCGATTCATTGGAGGTTCATTTTGTTCCTAATTACTTGCCCAACTGTGGTCCTACTACTTGTGGAAGAATTTTCAGGGGTTGTCAGTGATGGTTTCTTTCCAGTTTTTCGTAAAGTACTCATCATGACAAATCTTTATTGTAACAAATGACACAATAATTTACATTTAATTCATCTAAACTATGGGGGAGAGGGACGGTTGAACTCGGAACGTAGTGGTTGAAATGAAGACTCTATCCACTAGAGCAATCTATCACTTGCAATTTTTTTTACGAAATTATTAAGAATTCTTATTGATGTTGAATTTTCTTATTAGTGTGATTTGTATGCTGTTCAGTTGGAGAGTGATTCTTCTGGTAGGCTTACTTGTCTCCGTTCAAATAACTTTGGTCATCCTCGGTCACTTCGTACTTAATGGTCTACCTTTTTATGCACATTCGATAGAGGATTTTTTTTTTTTTTTTTAATCTCGTATATATTTAGAAGGGAATGTGGTTGCAAATAGTTTCTCTAACAGGGGCTTACCCTCCTCAACTTTAGTGTGGCATAACTCCCCTCCGTTGATGGTTCTAATTTCTTTGCATTCAGTTTTTCTTACCTTACCCGGTTCTCAGTGTCCAAATGAGTGTGCAATGCAGCTTACAGGTTCCTCATGTGTGATTTTTTTTTTTTTCGAATCCCTTGTTAAACCAGAGTAATCAGAACAATGGACGCCTTTGGTCCGAATGCATGGCACCCCTTGCTCGCGGAGCGGCGTACCGAAAGGTTTTGGAAGAATGTACCCGCTGCTGTCTCCATAAGCGTTGTTCACGTGCAGCATTGAATTAAGTCGACCTCCATATAGGTATATATGTGTTGGACGCATTTCGATTACAAAGGTACATCACTTCAAATGCACATTGTCATTTCCACCAATCAAAGTAGAAGTCACAACGGGGAACACCTGATGAAGCAACAATTACTGCATGCTATTTTTCATTCATACCGATGGAAGTCAACTCGAAGGCAAATATTGAATAATAAAGCTTCCAGGTGATCAAAGTACATTGGTTTTTTTTTTTCTACTTCACTTAGATGATGCATCTCATATGATGGTTCTTCTTACTAAGATCCTACAAAAAGTAGAGCACGAACTCCGCTTTGATGATATGGTAAGGAGAACCGCTTGCGCCTTCAATATACTTTGAACCCCAAAATTAAATTCAGCTTATATATTGAAGGGTTTTTTATTTTTATTTTTTCCATATAAGTCTTTGACAACTTTATATTTTATAGAAAAACACCTCAATTACAATTTAAAAAAAATTAATGAAAATGACTTTAAAACTTTGAGTTTTAAGGAAAATGACAAAATAAAGGGTAAAGTGAATAGTGCCATGATTGACTTTTTAGTGTAAAAATGTAATTTTTCGTTAAAATGAATAGTATCGAAACTTTTCGGTAAGGTTTTCTTTAAAAAAAAATGAAAAATGCCCTTTAGACGTATCAATGGAAGTGAGAGGTTTTGTTCTTGTTTACCTAATTTGTATATCATTTGTGTGCCTAAAGTGCGGTTTCTCATGTCGTTGATTTAACCGCCATGGTAAAAAAAATCCCTGTCAATTGTCACATTGATTTGATTTTTCTATGGAATCGTACCTGCGATATTTTATTCCTGTGGATGATGAAATAAAGGATCATAGACTCAGTTACACAACAAAATGTCTCCTCTTGAATTATGAGATCTCATTTGAGCAAAAGTACTATTGTGAATTATATTAAATCTGGTAATAACCTTGCAGATTCATTAATTAAGGTCTTGGCAAGAGAAAAAATCTGGAGTACATTGAGGGGGATGGGATTAAAGCCCGTAAAATCATGATCCATGTATGAAGACACCGAACCCAGTAATTAGAGATCCTAAGAACTGAGTTCAATTGGAAAAAGGAATCATTGATGGCCATAAAAGATGCACCATTATTTTTACTCATTCCTATGGTGTATGACACACCCCGACCCAAAATCAGGGCGTGCTGGCCATCACATGAGGGTGACGTAGCCAAGTGCGCGATGCAGAAGTGCTGAAATGAAAATGCGAGTGAATGGAAACCAAACTGAATAATTTACACTACAAGGACAAGTGAATAAAAGTAACGAGAATTCAAGATAAAACACATCAGAGCATAAACAACCTTGGTGCAGTCCAGAACGAGTAGGTACTAATTATACAATACCAAGGGGAAGTCCTACATTGATGGTGTTCTGTCAGAACTACCGTCGAAGTCTCGTTAGCCACCAACAGTCACTTCTACCTAAAACCTAGAAGGGTGCAAAACAGAAAACGTGAGTGGGCATAAACAAAACCATTTCAAAATCAAAAGTAATAACCCCTCTTTGTAAAATTTGTATACTTTCCCAAAAAATATTACGCATAACCATATCTCAAATCATACTAGAAAAATGGTAAATCCACAAGTATGCCATGTCAAATATCCAGTCAAGAAGTATATATAATTCAGGTGAGATAAATCAATAACCACAATATGCCAGCAATAACAATATGTCAGCTGGAGTCACCTAACGTGACCTGTATAGCTGAATCTATAGCTCATCAACAATTTCCTGCACACGAGTCGAAACCACCTATAGTGGTTTATACAACAGGCCGGGTGTACATATATATAAATACACTCAGTGCTACGATCACTTGAAGGCTGTGTGAAGTATCGCAAGTCACCTTCAAGTCGGAACCACCTATAGTGGTCTGTATGACAGGCTGGTACCTACCTTGGATCCAAGGTGAACGTGTGGTGCGGGAGGTGAACGATCACGTGAAGGCTAGGCCCTAACCTCTAGCGGAGCACAGACATCGGGGTGCAGGAATATGAGCTATATACGCATCTCAACATCATCATGATCTTAACCATCACTACCAAATATATATTCCCTTGACTTACCTGAGCGTCCGCAGCACCAAGCAACAATCATTACAAAATCCAACCTAAATATAAAACTATTTGACATGGCATTATAATTTTTAAAACCATTAAAACGCACTTTCTGGGAAAAATACCAAGCATATATATATACTGAAAACAAAAGCCCAATCACTGATATGTGGAGGGATCGTAGCCCCCGAGTCTCGCTTGACTGCGCTCGTCTTCAGGATAGGTCTCACTTATATGCGAAACAACTATAAAACCATTATTTATAAGCACATAACCAAAATTAAGTAATAACTTCTCATACATTGCTCAATTGGGGTGTTTGAATACACCAACATGATCTACTTAATCCCACGAACAACCCCATATTTTTAGAAAAAAATTCTGACATCACACGTGCCCCCACGCGCCGGCCAAGGCACGGCCACACGTGCAGGCACGTGCCTGGCACACTGACGGATTCCCTAACGCCGTTAGGGGATATTCCGTCAAATATTGGAATATTTCGTTAAATTTAACCTAACGACGTTAACTATCGTTACGAATATTTCGTCAAAGTTGATGGAATATTCTCATCCTTCAACCTCAGGTCACCGGAGTCTGGTGCCGGCCATCGCTTCGTTGCCGAATTCTGGAAAATTCTTCTAAACTTCATAACTCACTCAATTTTCCACCAAATTTCATGAAATTAGTATCAAAATGAAGCTTATGAGAAGAGGAACACAATCATACCACTTCTAAGGTGTAAATTCATCGAAAACTCGCCGTAAAAGCTTTGTGAGAACCGATCAAACCTGCAACTCGATGATCTTGAGTATTCCGACGTCCAAAACACTCCAACATACTCCCCGAGCTTCGTGAAGACGTTTCAGAGCGTCCTATGATCTTAAAACTTATTAAAACACCCACAATCACAAGTGCATGAATTGTACCCTTCGTCGGAGCTCACAGTGCCTAGGGTTTTTAAAGGTTTCATGTTCAACCAAGGATATGGTTGAACTCCAGAGCTTGCAAGCAATTCAAATATGCTAACCACAAACTCGATCCGTACATGATGGAAATGTTTGTGATTTGTCCGTACGATGGTATGGAAAATGAGAGAATTCTCAAGAAGGAAAAAGAGACAAAATAGAAAATGGAAAATGGATGGTGCACGTGTGTATGTGTGTGTTTTAGTTCTCACCCAATCACAACCAACCAAGACTAATTACAAGGCCTAGTTCCAATTGGGTCCAAATAATTAGGAAGAAATGTATTAGTCTAATTCTTTGGCCTAATTACACACATCACACCCAACGTGTAAGGGTAAAAACATCAATTCCAAGCCATTAAGAATAAAATATTCCATACTGTGGGATAGGCTGTCACAACCTACCCCCTTAATAAAATTTCATCCTCGAAATTTATACAATAATTACAAACCACTAATACTCATAAAACAAGCGTGGATACATCTCTTTCATACACTCCTCTGTCTCCCAGGTGGCTTCCTCCACCAAGTGGTTCCGCCAGAAAACCTTCACCAAGCGCATGGTCTTATTTCTCAGAACCTTATCCTTCCAATCCAAAATCGTCACCGGCTCTTCATCATACATCAAATCAGGATTAATTTCTAATGGCTGAGGAGGTAGCACATGTAATGGATCTGAGATATAATGATGAAGCATAGAAACGTGGAACACATCATGCACTTTAGACAACTTTGGAGGCAACTCAAGTCTACAAGCCACTTCGCCGATCTGTTTAGTGATCTGGTACGGTTCAATATACCTAGAACTTAATTTCCCCTTTTTCCTGAACCATACAACACCTATCCATGGTGACAGCTTTAAGAATACCCAATCACCTACTTTATATGTCCGATCAGTGGCATGTCTGTCCGCTAAACTCTTCTGGTGATCCTGGGCCGCTTTCAGGTTAGACTTAATTACCTGTATATTTTGAGTAGTCTCGTCCACAATCTCTAGGCCCACCAAAATTCTTTCGCCAACCTCTTACCAACACAACGATATACGACAGGATATACCATTGATAGCGATTTTACCACCTGTAAAACAAGGGTAAAACCGTTAGAAAATTCTTGCAAGAGAACAAGTCGTTTGTAGTATAGAATGGCTCAAGCAAGGTCGATCTCCTCAGGGACTGATATAAACAATTTACGAGTTTTTGGAATATTTTGCTTATTTAACTCTAAGAACTTCACTAATTTAACAAAATTAAATACTATAGAAAGTAACTAAAACAATTATCTAAAATGGGATTGGCTTATAGAAGTAGCGATCGAACTAAACAGAACAAGTAAATATAGAAATTCAAGATAAAGTAAATGATTGAAGAAAATTAAATTGACAAAGCGCTAGAGTTCAACCTTTACCAACAACACTCATATGTAGCTCTTCCAATTGCTTAAGTAATCGAAAACACACATGCTTTGAAGGTTGGATTTTCCTTATGTATATTTTACTTGTGATATTCAAGCTAAAACGCATACCACTACATGCAATTTATCCATGACATTTGGATTAAATATAAACACGAGTGATTCATTAATCTTGGTGAAAATCCTTTTGTTAAACCATGCAATCCCTAAGAGTATGATATTTACCTTAGGAGAAATTACAATCCTCAATCACAAGAAGCACAACCAATTTTAACGTGATATTCGTTCAAAATTGCATCCAATGACTTTTCTAAGCATCCTAATGGTGATCAAATCATCAAGGCACATAGATAGTTTAATTCGGTAATTGAAAATATCAAAGCAAGCATGTAACAATACTTAAGCAATTAAATAGAAATCTACATAATCATGTTGTGGCTCGTGGCCTCACTCTAGCGAAAAGAAAATTAAATACACATAATTATTTCAATACATAAAAATTTATTTATGAAGAACTAAGGAAAGAGACAACCCTTTTATTTTACAAGGAGAGTTCTCTGAGCTCTTCTCAAAGAGAGAAGCATGGTTCCTCTGCTCTGCTGCCTTCTGTATTCGCCTGTCCGTGAGTCTCCTGCTGCATGTCCTTGACAGGCTGTGCAGCCTCTGCCCTCCTGTTCTCCTGCTCCTCCTCGAGTCTCTGTCCTCCTGCTCTCTGCTGATCTGCCCGTGTACCTGCTGCTGCCCTCACCTCTCTCTCCCGTGCTCTGAGGCAACCTGCACGCTGCTTGTTTTCTTTCCTCCCCCCTTCCTCTTCTGTATTATTCCCACCCCCCCCCCCCCGAGGGAGCCCCCTCGCTCCCCCCTACTCTCTCATCTCCCCCAGTCTCTCTCCCTCAATATTTCTGATTATTCCTTTCCGTCCCGAGGGAGCCCCCTCGCTCCCCTCCTTTTTTCCTCCTTTGTTTTTCTGTTTTATTCCCCTCGTGTCCTATCTCTCCTCTGCCCGCGCTTCTCCTTTTGATTTTTTTTTCTATTCTTTCCGTCAGTGCTCTCCGTCCCACTATCTCTCACCTTCTTTTCATTTTTCTTTATTCTTTCTTCCTTTCCATCACCGCCCCATTTGTCTTTCTTTTCTTTATTTTCTGTATATCTTATCTCTCCAATACATGCCATCAGCTCATTTTCTTTAAAATCCCATTGCATTGTCTGTTGCTTTTAGCCAAAAGCCATCATTGCACAGCCACTCAAAGAAAACAAGTGGAGGTCCAATCCCCATTCATTTCCTTATTTTATTAAACAATGGAATGGGTAGCACCGTGTGTTGCCTTAAACAAAAGGCAATAATTCCAAAGCCACCTCCAGACATCCTTTTTCTTTCCTTATGCAAGAAATTGATCCTAAAGCAAATGTAACTGCACACTAACACAAAGTAAGGTAAAATACAACCATTCTAAAACAAAAAAATCACAAAGACATAAGAAATGGATGGTATAAATGCATGAAATATATGAGTGATCAACCATACAATCCCTCGAAGTGTGACATACCAATGCTTGAATGGTAGCTGTTGTTGTAGGCAAACTCCATCAGATCCAGATGTTTATGCCAAGCGTCGCCAAACTGCAATACGAAAGATCTCAACATGTCCTCCAACGTCTGAATGGTCATCTCAGATTGCCCATCTGTCTGAGGATGATACGCCATCATACCCATTCCGTGTACAGGGAAGCTTATACATGAAATCCATGGTAATATCTTCCCATTTTCATTGTGGAACAGGAAGTGGCTACATCCACCTAAAAGGCTTCTTTCTTTCGGCTTTGGCCTGCTGACAAACCGCACACCTACTCCCGTACTCAGCAATTTCTCTTTTCATACCTAGCTAATAGTAAAATGGTTGAATGGTATGATACATTTTTGTACTTCCCGGATACATAGTGTATGGCGATACGTGCACCTCATCAAGGATAGCCTCCTTTAATTTTGCATTATCCAACACGCACATTCTACTCTCCTGCATAAACGTGTAGTCAGTTTCTCAAATCTGAAGATCTTTCTTTTTCCCCTCATTTCTTAATCGAATCAGCTCCTGAGTCTCATTAACATTTATCTATGCCTCAAGTATACGGTCAATTAAGATTGGCTTGACTTGGAAGTTAGCAAGTAAAGCTTCATCTCGATTCTTTACCCCTGACTTCACTCTAGTTAATCTTAACTCTGCCAGAAGAGGAACACGACTCGCGTAGAAAGCATGAACTCTGCCTTAAGATTTTCTGCTAAGGGCGTCAGCTGCCACATTTACACGACTAGGGTGATACTCAATCGTACAATCGTAATTGCTTAGCAACTCTATCCACCTTCGCTAATAGAGGTTCAGATCTCTCTAAGTAAACAGATACTGGAGACTTTTATGATATGTGAAAATCCTACATCTCTCTCCATAAAGATAATGTCTCCAGATCTTCAATGCAAACACAATTGCTGCTAACTCGAGATTGTGAATAGGATAGTTCATATCATGAGGCTTCAACTGTTGCGAAGCATAAGCAATCGCCCTACCATGTTGCATTAACACGCAACCCAGGTCATTCAACAAAGCATCGTTATAGATCTCAAAATTACCACTATCATCCGGAAGTGCCAACACAGGTGCATGAGTGAGACAATACTTCAATTACTGGAAACTCTGCTCGCAACTATCGTCTCACTCGAATCTAACATCCTTCCTGGTCAGCCTTGTAAGTGGAAATGCTATAACTGAGAAGTCTTTAACAAACCGCCTATAGTAGCCTACCAAACCAAAGAAACTCCGAACCTCTGAGATGGTTCGTGGCTACTCCCAATTTTCGACTACCGCTATCTTATGGGGATCCACCTGGATGCCTTGAGCTGATATAGCGTGTCCTAATAATGCCACTTGATCCAACTAGAATTGACATTTGCTAAACTTAGCATACAATCGATGTTCCTTCAATCTCTTCAACACCAAAGTAAGATGTCGAACGTGTTCTACTTTAGACTCAGAATAAACCAAAATATCGTCAATAAAGACAATGACAAACCTGTTGAGATATGGCTGGAATACTCTATTCATCAAGTCCATAAACGCAGCAGGTACGTTAGTCAACCCGAATGGCATCACTAACAACTCATAATGGCCATATCGAGTTCTGAAAGCTACTTTAGGGACATCTTCACTTCGAATTTTCAACTAGTAGTAACCAGACCTCAAATCGATTTTCGAAAACACACAAGCTCCTCACAGCTGATCAAACAAATTATCCATGCGTGGCAACGGATAACGGTTTTTAATCGCTATCCGATTCAGCTGTCGATAATCTATACACAGTCTCAAATTACCATCTTTCTTCCGTACGAATAAGACTAGAGCCCCCTAAGGTGAATTACTAGGCTGAATAAAAGCTTTATCGACTAACTCTTGTAATTGAATCTTCAACTTTCTCAGTTCAGCTGGAGCCATCCGATAAGGAGTCAAGCATATAGGGTCTGTACTTGGTAATAATTCGATGGCAAATTCCACATCTTGATCTCGCAGCAATCCCGGTAAATAGTCAGGGAAACCGTCAGGAAAATGCCTGACCAGTCTAACGTCCCCTACACTACGAGGAACGTTATCATTTAGTACAACATGGGCTAGATATCCCTGACAACCTTTCTTTAGCAACCTCTTGGCTTGCACAGTAGAAATGATGTCGTGCCTTACACCGCTACGCTCGCCCACAAACGTAACCATCAGTAACCTTGGGTGATGAAAAGTAATTGTCTTGTCATAACAATCAATATTAGTACGATTATAGTGTAGCCAGTTAGTGCCCAAAATAACATCAAATTCGACAATATCTAATAGGATGAGGTTAGCTGGCATAAATGCATCCTCCACTAGCACGGGGCACCCTGGGTACATCTAACTGACCTGGCACGTCTCCCCTCTAGGCATCGAAAACTCTAACTCGAACCCAAGAAGTGTGGGATTAGGTTGCTTTAACTGAGCAAATGTATGAGAAATGACAGAATAGGTAACACCACAATCAATTAACACTTAAGCAAAGTTATCGAGAAAGTTCAACGTACCCATAATCAAATAAGTGTTGTTCTAAGCGTCCTGTACTGTAATGTTGTGGATACAGCCCTGAGTTTGCTATCGTCCACCACGACCTCTGCTAGACTGACCACCTCGTCCAGGTACACTACGCCCCTGCCCTGTCTGACTAGGCTGGCTCGATTATCCGGCGCTACTAGAAGCAACCTCTCCATGCTGAGGTTGACCTCCAGAATACCACTGAATCCACCCGCTAAATAAGGAGGATACGGTGTATACCTTCCAGGGTACTAAAGGTAACTGCTCTGATAATACGGATCATGTGGATACGGGTACTGCACTGCAGAATAAGGGGCTACATCTTCATGCTAATGATAAGTACCCCCACGACCAACTTGACTATAACTGCTAGGTGCTGAAGCTTGCTGACTCGGAACTGGCGGTGGTAAAGAAGGTAGCTAAGTGCTGAAGCTTGCTGATTTTGTGGACAATTTGCAACCCGATGCCCAACTTGTCCACAAGTAAAACATCATCTGCTACCCTGTCTGCACTCCCCAAAGTGTCGACCATTACACCTACGACAAAACGGTCCTCCAAAACCACCAGAACCACTAGCATCTTGCTGACTCTGAAAATGTGGACCTCCAGAATACCTACTACCTCTCATCTGACCCGTGGAACTTATGCCTCTACTAGATGAACTAGAACTAGCGCTGTTTCTCTTAAAACTTTGCGTCTTCTGAGGTTCTTGAGATAACTGACCTTTACTTTTATCATTTTTCTTCTGATCCTCTTTCTCCTCTTCCTCCTCACTCTCACTAGGCAAGTTCTCTGAGTCTTCAATTCGTAGCAAAATCTCATAAAACTCATGGTAGGTCGTACAGGGAGTCGTGGTCGCCATCGAGCGCCACTTCTTTCGAGTACCCAACTTAAAACGACGAAGCATCTCAACTGGATTAGCAGCAACTTATAGGTAATAGCGAGACAAATCTATAAACATTCTATAATACTCATTAGATGTCATCTTCTTCTGTCTCAAACTCGTGAATTCTTGCTTTTTGCTATCTATATAAGCTGGAGGAATAAATCTCTTATGGAACAACCGCTTAAAAACTTCCCAATCCGCAGCTTCTTCCCCTGATAACTCATCAGCTTCTTACTCCCACCAAGATGCAGATTCCTTACCTAAAAACCAAGTGGTCGTCTCGACCCATTTGTCTGCAAGAAGACTCCCCTAACTCTGCATCAAACGGAAAGTCTTCTCAAGGTGATTAAGTCATTTCTCTACACCTTCGTGCCCTTCATTACCCATAAAAGTATTTAGCTTCAGATTATAAATAGTCTCCAAAGGAGTCTTCTGGGAGGACGAAGCGTAGACTGAATAGCATTAGGTATAGCTTCCCCTAACTGGGCAATATTAGGGAAACTAGGCTCAGCGAAAAGACATGACTCTCTACAAGGCGGCATCATTCTGACAGAAGACACCAAAATAATTAGAATATTCACAAGATATACTGGACTGCCAAACCTAGGCTTTGATACCAAACTGAATAATTTACACTACAAGGACAGGTGAATAAAAGTAACGAGAATTCAAAATAAAGCACATCAGAGCATAAACAACCTAGGTGCAGTCCAGAATGAGTAGGTACTAATTATACAATACCAAAGGGAAGTCCTACATTGATGGTGTTCTGTCAGAACTGCCACCTTGTAGAGAGCCACGTCCTTCCGCTGAGCCTAGCTTCCTTGATATTGCCCAGTTAGGGGAAGCAAGGAGTTTAAATATGCTAACCACAACCTCGATCCGTACGTGATGGAAATGTTTGTGATTTGTCCATACGATGGTATGGAAAATGGGAGAATTCTCGAGAAAGAGAGAGAGGGGGGAGAGAGAGAGAGAGAGAGAGAGAGAAAAAAAACAGAAAATGGAAAATGGATGGTGCACTGATCGGATCATATTTATACATATTTTTATATCAAATTCACTCGTCTTTTCTTAGTTAGTTCGTTATTCTTTGAGCTAATTACGTTATTTTTATGTTTTTATAAGATTTATCTAATTAAGAAAAATATATATAAATATATATTATTTTTTATATATATTATATATATATATATATATTTATATGTTTATTTATATTTATATATATTTATATATATTAATATAATATGTGTGTGTGTGGCAGACTAGTCGGTGGAATAACAAATGATAATAAGAAGACTAAGGCTGCTTTTGTTTCTGGAGGGCCCTGGAAGGCAAAGCAAGGCAATGAAGAGGCATGGGGACGGATAAAAGGAAATCAAGCTGCACATGGGCAGCTGGCACTTGAAGAAAGAAAAATAAATATAACAGCGTTGAAGTTGGCGAGCGGGGGAAAGATATAAGGGCTGTTTTGGAGAGAGTTAAAGGAGGAGGGAGGAGCTTCACGAGAGAAGGAGCCAATTGCAAGGCTGCGAGAGAGCTCCTCGGGAGCGGTGAAGAACCAGAAGAAAAGGAAAAATAAAAAAAAAAGCCAGGAGGGGGCCTTGAAAGCTTCTTGGTGAGGCTGGCGGTGAAGGAGCTTTGGCGCGGCCTTTAGCGCTGACTGGGACGGACAGAAGCAAGGCACGCCAACAGAAACAAAGAAAAAGAAGGCAGCGTGAGCCACCTTGGTGAGCCTCGGGGAACCAGAGCACTTGACCAACGAAATCCAAGGCAGCCAATCCACGCACACTGCACAGATCCTAATTATCGCCTAATTCGGTTTATCTCCTCCAAACTTATGTTTTTATTTCTGTTTTTAATTTAATAATGATGTGTAATTAATTATATTGGCTAGAGGTTAATTCGAAACCATGATTATATTTGTAATTTGAATTGGTAATTTCAGTTGTGATTTCTGAGTTGTGATTTAATTTGCTTAACTGCTTGATTAATAACTTATTTATGTTTGTCGATTAAGAATGCAAACTTAATTTACATGCATGAATTTGATGCTAGAATATAAGTAAATTTCACCTAATCGTTATGAACTTATATTCATGAGTAGTGAAGGTTGCTAGTCACAATCGCGTTAAGTAAATTCCTGGCAAACGTATCATGCTGTTCATAGTTACGAATGCCTTGTCAACACTTATGATTTTCATAGAACTTAATGATTCTCGCTTGTATCTCTATTATGCAATTCATGTAGGGAACTTGTGGGGAATGTTCTGGGTTGTCGTATGCAATCATCCAATCCATTAACTTAAGGAAAATCTGAGAATTAATCTATGCAATTCATGGTTAATTTGGGGCGTTGAGAATTCATAATTTATTGAAAGAACAACTGAAAATCAATTTAGGTTGCTTATGTGTCATGTGTGGAGAAAAACCCTCTAGCCAATCCGTCACCTATCCTTTCACTTTTATTTTATGTTTTTTTGTCGATTTTGTAATTTAGTTAATTTTAATTTGCGTTTCGTAAAAACCAAATTTCCCCCATTATTATAATATTATTATTTAGTTACTTTTTATTATTTTTAATCTTTTAATTTTAATTTCCTTTCATTTCAATTCCTAGTTTTTATTTTAAATTGTTTTTATTATTTTGAGTCATTTTAAGTGTGTTTAGAGTTTTTAGCCTAGTTCTGTATTTTTGAGTCTTTTGATTTATTTTAGTTTATTTGTTAGTTTTATTTTAAGTTTTTCTAGTTAAGTGTTTTTATTTTAGTTTAGTATTTTAAACTTTGTTTTTACGTTTTTAATTTATTTTTAGAGTGATTAGCAATCCCTCCTAATCCCCGGTCCAGAACGATACCCTACTTACACCTATTCTACAATTGTCAAAAGAGGGTTTAATTTGTGTCGAGTTAATTCTCGCATCAAATTTTGGCGCCGTTGCCGGGGATTAGCAACTTTGCTAATCCCTTTATTTTTGTTTGTGTTTATTTTTATATTTGTGTTTATTTTTGTATTTGTGTTTATTTTTGTTTTTGTGTTTATTTTTGTTTATATTTGTGTTTGTGTATTTTACTTTTGGTATTTGATTTATTTTTCTTTCTTTGATTTTAGGTACTAGAGAAGTAAGTCATGGATTTTGCTAGCATTCACGCTCAATTGGCAAATCTTACTTCTCAATTGTCTCAGAATGCCGGAAGGTCTACAATGCAAAGTGTCCCTACATATGGTGGGCAAGATCATTCCAATTCTATGTGGTGGGAAGCTCAACAAGTTCAACATGAAGCAAATTGGCAGCCATATGAGGAGTTTTATTCAAAACCTATGCAACCACCACAACCTCATATGCAATATGCTCAATCAAACTCAGGTTCGTCAATAGATTATAATCATATTCTTAATGAATTAAACTCTTTGGTGCAGGGTTCACAAGATCAAGCTAAGGAGACTCACCAAGGAGAATATTGGCAGCCGTATGAGGAGTTCTGTCAATGGCCATATGAACCACCACAGCCTCCCCCTCAACCTTCACATCCAAATTCAGATAGATCAAATTATTATAAGGAAGTTAGTCAGCAACTAAATTCTTTGGAGCAGGGCAGGGAAGCTCAACCATTTCAACAAGACGCATTTTGGCAACCAATTGAGGATTTCTATCAAGCAAAGGAGTTCGCTGAGTGGAACAATCAATTTGGGCAGAATGCAGAATGCATGGAACAAATTCAAGAACAAATGGTTGAAGATAAGCCCGTGGATGAATTACTACTGCTCGAAGAGGAGGAGGATGCACAAGACACGGCAAGGGAAGAACAACCCTTGCCGCAACTTCTAAACGAGGAAAAAGTGGTTGAGGACCATCTTGAATTCATCAAGGAGGAAATTGGAGTGGATCACACGGCCACAATCATCACTTGCAATTTGGCCAAATTCAAAATCCCTGAAACGTTCAAAGACGTGATTTTTGTTATTGAGTTTGCGTCGGAGAATGAAAGTAAGCCATCTTCTCCATTTTTAATTTTGTTTTTTACTAACAATCTGATTTTTATGATTCAGGCACCCACTCGTGAATTCAGTCCATTGCCGGATCATTTCAAGTACCACTGTCCGTTCAAGGATAAAGCCATGCACTTGAATAAAGAAGGGAAGCCTAGGAATCACCCACAATCAGATTTGCATTCCTAAACCCTTCTATTTACTGCTTTCATTTTTGTTTTGTTATTTTGTTATTTGGTTGATTTTTATTTAGTTTGAGTTTAAATAAATTAAGGGCAATGTTTATTTTTAGTGCGGATAAACAAAGTCTTGTTACTTCAATTTACGTATTTTACTTTACTTATTTTAATTTGCTTAAATTAACCCTAAAAAAAAAAAAAGTTTATTTAAATTATAATAATAATATTTATATATATATATTTATATATATATATATATATAAATATTTACATAAACTTAAAAAAAAAAAAAAAAAAAAAAAAAAATTTAAAAAAAATTTACAATAATACGAAAAACTAATTACAATCATTGGTTTTGGTTAGGTGGTGCCTCAGAGGTCGATGGAGCTCCGGGAAGACGAAGAGCCAGAGTTGGAATCTCCGGAGCCGGAACACTTGGTGCTGCTCCAGAGGACGAAGGCAACATAAACCTCGGGAGTAGCGCCATGAACCTTTCATGATCGCTCTGGATCCGACCGTCCGACTCCTGCAGCTGATCCAGCTTCCTCTTCATGCTGGTCGAGTAACTAGTTGCAAGCATGTGCAACTCCTTGTTCTCGTGCCTGAGTCCTCTGACCTCCTGCCGAAGACTGGCCACCTCCGCCATCAGCGACTCCACCTGACGAGATCGGGCAAGCAGGCGCTGGCCCATGTTCGAAACTGAGCCTGCACTCTGGACGCTGAGGGCAAGGGAGTCCTGAACGGCCAACTCGTCCGACCGCATGGATAGCATCCTATTGTCTCTAGGAGTAAGCAAATTCCTAGCGACCACCGTTGCGGTTATATCGTTTCTCATCATTGTGTCCCCGACTGTAAGAGGACCATTGGGGGATATAAAGGACGGATTCCAAATGTTGTTCGGAGCAGACGAGTCATCGTCTTCTCCGACATTCAAGTTTAGGCGACGGTCGGAAGGGCAAGACATTTTTAGAGGAGGTTGAGGAAGAAAAGAGTTCGGAAAGTTTAAGAGTGCAGAAGTGCAAGAAAGGAGTAAGTTGCAGAAGTGTTTACAAGAGGAGAGAGTGTTTATGGCAATTCAGTGTGTCGTGAAACAAATTTCGTGCCCCTATAAGAAGAAGAAATTGAGAGGCGTTCCTCAGAGGTCGATGACGCGTTCGCTCGAAGATTGAAGACGCGTCCTCGCGCAAATCGAAAAAGTCGGGCGCCTTTCTCAAAAGCAGGAGCAGTCAGGAATCACGAGGCGGTCGATTTGGCTGGACGTGTCGTCACTCATGACGTGCAGCGTGGAGCGTTGCGAAAACCACGAGCCGCACCCGGTTTTGAACCCCGGTTTTCAAAAGATCATCATTCCGGTTTTGTCGTCACTCGTCTTTGCATCGTCAGCCTCGCGGAAATTACGGACGCTTTGTCAGAAAGCGCGTAACGGGCACTGTTCATCCATCCACCGGCTGCCGACAAATAGTGAGGGAACAGTTCCGGTTGTGAAGGAAAATTTCTATAAAGTCGACCTTCGCCTTCCACATCAAAGGCACACCTTCACACCCTCTCCACCTCTCTTCCTTTCTTCCTCTCTTCATCTCCGATAATGTCTTCCCAAAGAAAGCTTTCGAGTTATTCAGTGTTCTTCATCCCTTGGATCACCCGAGAAAACAAACCTTCCAGAGCAAAAGTATTTCATATTAAAAAGGTTAAAAGCAAAAGTATCTCATATTATGCTTTCTCCTCTCCTTCATCTGAGGAACGTGGAGAAAGTGAGATCCTGATTGCTTACCTAGTCTTGCTCTCGAGTACTCATCTCAGACCCCTCCCAACACACTTCAAAAATAAACCTGTGTTGAGGTACTTCTTCAAAAACAAAAGTACCTCACAGACGAAGCAGGAGGAGTCTGAGGTGCATCCAGATGAAGGTAGAGTCTGAGATGATCCAAGAGTTCAAGAAGATGCCATCTGCATGGAGACCTGAGTACTTGAAGCATGTGGAGACAACGTGCTGACTCATCCTCTACTAGGCTGAGGAGCACTTGCAAGAAGGAGGCCCATCCTGTTCAAGAAGGAAGCTGTGGAAAATCAACAAGGACGACCAATGATCGCCTATTAGTTCTTTTCATTATCTTTTATTTTCAATTTTTATTTTTCGTTTGCATTTTTCTATATTTTGCTTGCGTGCTTAACTGATTTATTTCTTTTCTTTGCAGGAACGTTTGGTTATTTCCTCCCTTGAAGTTGATTGCAAAATTTACGCTTGGGGGTCATCGCTTGGTTTTCTGCAAATTAGAGAAGTTTTCAGTCCCTTTGCTTTATTTTGTTTCGTATTATTTATTCATTTTATTTTTATTTGCATTTTATTGTTTTCTGACATTGGGGACAATGTCTAGTTTAAGTGTGGGGGTATCAAGATATAAAAAATAATGACCAAATTGAAAATTTTGGTACCTTCGACTTTGAACTGGTTTCATTTGTTTCCATGTTATTGCTTTTTGTTTTCTTAATTAGCTTTGTGTTTTACTTAATTTTTTTTCGGAGTTTTGTGTTTTATTTAATTTTTTCGAAAAATTTAAAAAAATCCAAAAATATTGTCTTGTTTTCCTTATGGTTTTAAATTAGATTTTTATTAGTTTCCCGACCCAATGATATAACTGGATGAAATTTGAACCATGATTATCAAGAACTTAGTTAACATGTGTTATGTGAAATTCCTTATTCTCTTGTTAGTTTTGTACATGTTTGATCATTCTTGAAAAACCAAATGCACATAGCCTTGTTGATGTGAAACTAAAGCATGACTTAAAGCTTCATATGTGAATTTAGCGACCATATACATCCTATGTGAGTTTTTAAGCCTATTGAAAGTGTGTGCATTTTTCATACACTCCCATTCTTTTATGTGTGATGAACTTATGTGAGATGCATCTCTAGAACTTGCGTAACGATCTTTTGAAATATTTGTCATTGATTGCATGAACTTGAAAATGATAGAGGCATTAGGTTCACCACCATGGCCCAAATATCCATATTTCCCTAAGAAAAAAAAAAATGATATCATTAGATTGCCATCTTGAGCCGTTATGTGAGCCTTTTATTTCTTATCACCAGATATGTCTACCATTATACCTCAAAACATGTTTCCTTACCCTTTCCAAGCGAGCAATTTGAGATTGTCTTGTAAGAAATGTTTATGAAGTACTTGGAAGGTTTGGCAAAAGAATAAGTGTGGGGGTATTTCATGTTTGTTTTTGTTTTTTTAAAAAAAAAAAAAAAAAAAAAAAAGAGAAAAGAGAAGAAAAGAAAAAAAAAAAAAAGAAAGAATGTTTACGAAGAAAATAAAAAGGTTTAAAGTTTCAGTTTAAGGGTGTGATGGGAAGTGTTAAAAGAATCGTTGGAAAGTTTGAGTTCTTATAAATCTCAACAAAAGAATCGCTTGCGATGTAGCTTGGAACATGTGTTTTCCTATTCTTTCGTTTCAATAGCCTTATCCCTGAGCCTCATTACATCCAATAAAAGTCCTCTTGATTTAAGTTTTGTAATTATGATTGTGGAGAAGTGATTTTTATGCAAGCTTATGGTAGATCTTTCACATTTGTTTCTTTGAGCGAAACACATTAAAACTAAACACATGTGTGATTGAGTGCATATCCCGTGAGAAGGTTGCTGGTTTGCATATGGTGATTTTAAAAATAAAAACTTGAAATTGCATTAGCATGGCTATCTCACACACTACACTCAAGGATGATTTAAAGATTACTGCTAATATTTGAATAAGGAAGATGAACTGGGATTAGTTTGTTTTGTGCTAACTATGGTTCTTGCTAATTTATGTTCTCGAATGAAATTCTATGAGGGTCAAATAGGGGGAAGCTAATGTTTTTCATGTTATTACTTTTTCTGTTTTCTTTGTTTTGCTCGAGGACTAGCAAAAGCTAAGTGTGGGGGTATTTGATCGGATCATATTTATACATATTTTTATATCAAATTCACTCGTCTTTTCTTAGTTAGTTCGTTATTCTTTGAGCTAATTACGTTATTTTTATGTTTTTATAAGATTTATCTAATTAAGAAAAATATATATAAATATATATTATTTTTTATATATATTATATATATATATATTTATATGTTTATTTATATTTATATATATTTATATATATTAATATAATATGTGTGTGTGTGGCAGACTAGTCGGTGGAATAACAAATGATAATAAGAAGACTAAGGCTGCTTTTGTTTCTGGAGGGCCCTGGAAGGCAAAGCAAGGCAATGAAGAGGCATGGGGACGGATAAAAGGAAATCAAGCTGCACATGGGCAGCTGGCACTTGAAGAAAGAAAAATAAATATAACAGCGTTGAAGTTGGCGAGCGGGGGAAAGATATAAGGGCTGTTTTGGAGAGAGTTAAAGGAGGAGGGAGGAGCTTCACGAGAGAAGGAGCCAATTGCAAGGCTGCGAGAGAGCTCCTCGGGAGCGGTGAAGAACCAGAAGAAAAGGAAAAATAAAAAAAAAAGCCAGGAGGGGGCCTTGAAAGCTTCTTGGTGAGGCTGGCGGTGAAGGAGCTTTGGCGCGGCCTTTAGCGCTGACTGGGACGGACAGAAGCAAGGCACGCCAACAGAAACAAAGAAAAAGAAGGCAGCGTGAGCCACCTTGGTGAGCCTCGGGGAACCAGAGCACTTGACCAACGAAATCCAAGGCAGCCAATCCACGCACACTGCACAGATCCTAATTATCGCCTAATTCGGTTT
This sequence comes from Crataegus laevigata, assembly GCA_963580275.1. Lineage (NCBI taxonomy): Eukaryota > Viridiplantae > Streptophyta > Magnoliopsida > Rosales > Rosaceae > Crataegus > Crataegus laevigata. Next base: position 25,121,947 of record OY756950.1, on the reverse strand, counting down.
ATCTCCTCCAAACTTATGTTTTTATTTCTGTTTTTAATTTAATAATGATGTGTAATTAATTATATTGGCTAGAGGTTAATTCGAAACCATGATTATATTTGTAATTTGAATTGGTAATTTCAGTTGTGATTTCTGAGTTGTGATTTAATTTGCTTAACTGCTTGATTAATAACTTATTTATGTTTGTCGATTAAGAATGCAAACTTAATTTACATGCATGAATTTGATGCTAGAATATAAGTAAATTTCACCTAATCGTTATGAACTTATATTCATGAGTAGTGAAGGTTGCTAGTCACAATCGCGTTAAGTAAATTCCTGGCAAACGTATCATGCTGTTCATAGTTACGAATGCCTTGTCAACACTTATGATTTTCATAGAACTTAATGATTCTCGCTTGTATCTCTATTATGCAATTCATGTAGGGAACTTGTGGGGAATGTTCTGGGTTGTCGTATGCAATCATCCAATCCATTAACTTAAGGAAAATCTGAGAATTAATCTATGCAATTCATGGTTAATTTGGGGCGTTGAGAATTCATAATTTATTGAAAGAACAACTGAAAATCAATTTAGGTTGCTTATGTGTCATGTGTGGAGAAAAACCCTCTAGCCAATCCGTCACCTATCCTTTCACTTTTATTTTATGTTTTTTTGTCGATTTTGTAATTTAGTTAATTTTAATTTGCGTTTCGTAAAAACCAAATTTCCCCCATTATTATAATATTATTATTTAGTTACTTTTTATTATTTTTAATCTTTTAATTTTAATTTCCTTTCATTTCAATTCCTAGTTTTTATTTTAAATTGTTTTTATTATTTTGAGTCATTTTAAGTGTGTTTAGAGTTTTTAGCCTAGTTCTGTATTTTTGAGTCTTTTGATTTATTTTAGTTTATTTGTTAGTTTTATTTTAAGTTTTTCTAGTTAAGTGTTTTTATTTTAGTTTAGTATTTTAAACTTTGTTTTTACGTTTTTAATTTATTTTTAGAGTGATTAGCAATCCCTCCTAATCCCCGGTCCAGAACGATACCCTACTTACACCTATTCTACAATTGTCAAAAGAGGGTTTAATTTGTGTCGAGTTAATTCTCGCATCATGCACGTGTGCACGTGTGGGTGTGTGTGTTTTAGTTCTCACTCAATCACAACCAACCAAGACTAATTACAAGGCCTAGTTCCAATTGGGTACAAATAATTAGGAAGGAATGTAATTGGTCTAATTCTTTGGCCCAATTACACACATCACACCCAACGTGTAACGGTAAAAACGTCAATTCCACACCATTAAGAATAAAATATTCCATACTGTGGAATGGGCTGTCACAGTGTAAGTGCATTTATCCTATAATGTTTTTTGGAGGTTGAATTTATTTAAACTCTTAATGAAATATGTAGCTCATTTTGAGTTGAATGTTATAATTACAAGAGCATATCCTTGACAGATTTTACCTATATGAGTGTGAGTGGGGCCGTTTCTATGAGAATTGGGCTTGTTCTCAAATACACATGAAAATTGAGATTAGCACAAGGCCATAACATGCTAGCTATTGAAGCTCAAATTAACACCTAGATTTTTATGTGTGAGCAGTAATTCTTATTTTCCTTCAGCAGTTGTAGCTCAAATTGAGGTTCAATGTAGAGTCACGCGTTCATGATGTATAATGATCTAACTTTGGCCAGTATTATTTTCCTTCTTTTCTTCATAATTAATATTAAAAATGAGTGGGGGAATGTTGGTTCATTTTTAATATTAAATCAATTAAATTACTTATAATTGTCATTATTTGGTTATTAGTGAGAAAGTAATTAAGTTTATTTGTCATTATTTATGGTTAGTGGGAAATTAAGATGGAGTTTCTAGCCTTCATCTTTTGTAACTCTTTTAACCTTTTTTCTTTATTAATTTCTGTTTAGTACTCTATTCACCAAGGGTGATAATAAAAATATAATTATTAGCATTTTTCCATTATCAATTTCCTAACAACTACAATCTTTATTCCTCCATACTTTCTTTTACTTGTATTGGACAAAGAAGTGTGTCCATCTCATGGAGCTTCAAACTCTTCTCTTTTTGTGCAGAAATGTTTGTGTTAAACACAATTTAGTTGGGTTGTTGTATCATGGAAGGGACAGTCAAGAGATATATTGATGCATCGGTTTGTGAACTTTTGTCAAACCATTGTGGACTTGAATCTCCTTAAGGATAGCAAGATACTAGCAGCACAGCCTAATTATCTATGTGCTTCTTAGAAGAATATTACAATTTTCTTATAATTTTCCCAACATCTCCGATATAAACCCAAACTTGAGAAATTTTGAAGTGTTGTTGGAATGTTTTATCACGTGATAGTATTAATTTGTGTGTTATAATATGTGTGGGTGACATAATTTATATGTTCTATTTTTAGGATATATTAATGAAAGATATATACATATGTTATAATTTAGGTGGAATAATAACACTACGTAACAATATATCGAGTACACCAAAAAAATCTCTTCTCAATTTGTCATCAGGAGCTTTGTCCGACCAAACTTGCCTAATTAGTGTTACTACTTTTCTTACTGGGATATTGGATCTTCTCTTAACCCATTAATTATTGACCAAATAACAGAATGATACAAAAGCAACAACAAAATAAGGCAGTTGGCATCCCAAATTGGATAACCCTGCCTCTCTACTATGGACAGTATGACTTTGAATAAATTGGCTACAATGCACCTGCATTCGAAGTTTAAAGAATTTTTATACACACGCACATATATATATATATTCTCATGCACTAAAGTTTGAATATTCCTCCTCTACACTAGAGTAGTTTTGCCTCGTAAAAAAATATTTAATACACTCAAACTACACGCACACCTTGTGGGGAAAAAACATTCTTAATTGATAAACCATACATTTAGATGCAATTTTGTCTTGCTCTAGTCTATTTTGGTTGATAGTTTGGCAGTAAATAGAACATGTTATATGGAATTCATTAGATCAGATGAGCTAGTAGTCAATCACCAAAAGTGGAATGTGAACGAATTCAAAAGAATCCAGAACGTGAACGTTACCAAACATTTCAGGCTTTTAGCCATTTACTAGTTGGGAAAGTTCTTGATAATTATGATTTGTTGGTTTAAATTATAATACGTGTATACATAATTATCCTATAATTATTGAATTTTGGGGGAAAAGTATCTATGTTTAACACTATTATTGTAACAAATGTTCTCAAATAACACTACTATTACAGCAAATTGACAATAGCGACAACATATTGATACTTTATTTTTGTCATATCTAGATTATTTTGAGATATTGTTGTCATTATATGAGAATATCAACATTATGGACAACAAATCAAGTTGGTATCGATATAATGAGACAAATTTGAGGAATTACAACAACAATAGTGTTATTTGTACAACTATAGCGTGGTCACACCTTAAGAACATAAATGAGTGCTATTAACAAATGTTCTCAAATAAAAAATTTCTTGTAAGTGAGAGAATTTAGGTTCAATTCTTGGTAAAAGTAAAGTTGAATCACATTATTATAACAAGCCCATTGTAAGGCTTAGCTCACTCCTATATCCCTTAAATGAAGATACTACCCTTTGTTCAAAATATATATATATATATATATACTCTTGAACGATAGCGATATTCTCTCATCATAACAGCGCCAAGTTTATTTGTCATCATTTAATGAATATGAAAACATTTATTGAACAAAATAGCGTAGTTTTTTTTTTTATCTTTTTCAACAAAAGACAACATTAGTGGGTTAAATGTTGGAGAAGATGAATCGGTTCGAGGAGGTCAGCGTTTAGCGTAGTTTCATGTCCATCGTTTTAATCCTTGGGCTTTAGTGCAACTGAGGTTTTTTTTTTTTTTTTTTTTTTTTGTCAAAGGAAACTTCGTTAACAAGACAAGCAAATACATATTTAGAGGTCCAGACACACTATTCACTCAAACAAAATGATGCACCTCAAAAGTAAACCAAATGCCGAAACAAAGTTTTGTGCCCAAAACAGACACATATCCCTATACGCCTTCTTCCAGCATCTTCTTCGAATGCCGGAGCTCCCCCCGACGATCTCGAAACTTCACCACCAACCATACCCGTAACTAGCATCTCAACGAACACGACCACCAAATAGAAGAAGCTTGTGAGGATACCATAAACAACACTGTCAGATTCGGCAGACAAGGAAAAAGAGATGATGTTAATTCATGTCATTTGATTCTCCTTTAATTTATTTTATTTAAAAACCACAAATATAGAGGATTGTATAAGAAAAAAAAAATGAGCGTGTGAAAATCATTTAAAAAAAATTGTGCTACATACATTACTCTAACACTAACAGTCTAACACCGACGTAGATTGCAAGATAAATATTGTGAGTTTGGTTGGTGGTGTGACCTAGTGCTATGATTTTGTGATATTGCAGAAAAAGTTGAAACGTGGTGGACATTTCAAATAGTTTAGTGGTTGAGAATTGAGATTTACAAGATGGTCCCTTCTCCAAACCAGATGGTTAATTTTATTAAACATGAGACTTGGACAGGTTAGCTACGTGCCGTGTGAATTCAGATATTATGAGCCAGGAAAATAGGATAGCAGTGGAAGGACACATCAATTAACATAGTACCGCACTCTGGATCCCAATTAACTTGGGAATTTTGTCATAAGAGTCTGATTTCTATATTTGATTTTATATAGAGTTTTTCGGTCCATTGTGGTAGACCTCAGTGAAACTGTGCGAGGATGTCAAGTGTTTTCTTACGTCGGAAAAGTAAAGTGTTTGACAAAAAGTTTTGATGTGAACCTTAACTTTTTTTATGTATCAGAATAAACATATGAATTGTTTACGCATTTAAGTGTCGTGAAAAGGCATATGCCGATGTGAAACAGTAAACATCACACTCGAAGTCCTAGCCCAATACAATAACTTTCAATAGGCCATGGCCCATAAGGTTATTATGTCAAGTGAGACCTTTGATTTCATTGTTCACTTATTTATTTGGTGGATCAATGATGTGTTGATATTAATTTATATTTTTACTTTAATTTTAGTGTTAATTTATTGGTTATTTTGTGAAAATTTGATACTTTAGATTATATTTCTATGGTAGGACATGCGAATCTAATCTGAGCAAAAAGTGATCAAACAACTGAATTTTGGAGTAATGAAGCGGTGGTGTTCGCTAATCTTTCGAGTTGTTTATGTCAAAGTTTCATATTTTAATTCCAAGGCACGTGATCATGGTGAATTAATTAAGGTCCGGGGTGGAAAAAATTCCCAAAATTCCCAAACCAAACAAAAAAAATATCAATCCCAAACCAAAAATGTCCCAAACCGATTTTCCCAAAATTTCAGTATGAAAATTGGGATTGTCTTTCCAATATTTTGGTATTCCCATACCGAACCGAAAATATATATTTTTTTAATTATTATATATATATATATATTTACACAGATAATAATATATATTATTTTTTTAATTATAATTAGAGTTAATTTGAACCTTTGGATTGTTTCAAATTAATCTATGTCATCAATCTATTCCTTGTTAGGCTTTCAGCTTCATTGTCCCCGTCGTTTAACATGAAATTTGGAAATACAAATAAGACCTAATATCGTTTAACTTGAAATTTTACTTTTGTTTTTAATTTTGTCTTCTTGCTTAGAATATCGTCGAGAATATGTAGAGTTATGAGCTTTTAAATTAGTTTTTATCCTAGTAATATGGTTCCCTCTATGCAAGTAGAGTAGTGGCCTGAAGAATTCTACAAACATTTTAACGTCATGTTCTCCATGTAACAGAATAAATGGTTCTTCAATATCGCCCTTGGGATTTAACTATACACTTACTGTAATATCTCTGCATTCTAAGAAGGGTTTTCTTTTTCGTTTATCTTGTTTTAAGAATATTTTAAGTGGTTGATACGGCTTTAATTTCTACGTTCATAAATTGAATGGAAGTTGATGTTGCTGGAAATGAAATTGTGCATTTGAATCAAATTTGAATAGTTGGGTAATAAGTTAATAACTAAGGGCTTGTTTAGTATCTTATTTGAAATTTTTTATCATTTCTCAAAACATTTTTTAAGAACATTTCTTGAAAACAATTTTCTTTATGACTCAAAAACTTGATTGGTTTGTGATTTAAATTTTTTAAATCTTACGACTTAAACTTGATTGGATTGGAGTAGAGACAAAAAAAAGTAAAAAAAAAGGAGAAAGAAAGTAGAAGAGATATATATTTGGAGTGAGGGGAGGAGGGAGAGAAAAGAAATGAGTAAGTTTAAGTTTAAAAACTCTAAAAACTCACTTTTTCTGTTTTTAAGGAATAGACTATATTTTTGAGTTAGTCTTGAGTTCAGTTTTTAAAAATAGTCATACCAAACAAGTTTTTAAGACCTAAAACTTAAAAACAGTTTTTGAGTTTAAAAAGTTGGATTCAAGTACACTACCAAACAGGCCCTAATATGTTTAAAATGCCCAAAAGCTCAAAACTATTTCGGGATTCCCAATTTGTCCCGAAATCCCGAAACTATTTTGGGATTCCCAAAAATTTGGTTTGGGATCGGTATTGAAATTGGGATTCCCAAAAATTTTGGTTTGGGAATCGGGACAAGAGTTTCGGTATGGGATCCCATACCGAACCACCCCTAGTCCAATGCGTAGTGCTAGCAGATTGACGTTCCAAGCTTAATTGTGTTTTTTTTCGATATGGTGTTTTCTGGAGTTGGTCCCTTCTACAAAGTTGTAGGGAATGGCCTGACCTTTAAAACAAGACCTTTTGGGCCAATTTTGGAGCTAGTTTCGTCCATAAACGTGAATAATTACTTACTAGGTAGATTGCCTAGTTAGATTAGGATTGAGATTTTAAGTTATCCTTTAGTTATTTTGTTTCCTAATTTTCTAAAAGAACTTATTTAGGTAGGATTATGATAAGAGGCTACTTATAAGTACCAAGCCGTGTCTTAAGAGTTTTTTCTACGCAACATTTAGAGAGAACTCAGCATAGGCTTGGTGAAATTGCAGATTTCAACTACAAGGTGTTTCCATTCTTTTCTTATCAACAATATTTCTTTTAATATTAATTATAATTATTGCGTAACTAATTTTTCTTTTGCTAGAGTGAGGCCACAAGCCTTAACATGAATATGTAGTTTCTTATCAATTTTCTTATGACTTTATGCATGCATACTTTGAATTATTAATCACTGCGTTTAAACTATCTATATGTCTTAATGCTTAGGTACCATTAGGATATTTAGAGAAGTAATTTGATGCAATTTCTGTTGGAACATCACCCTGATATTGAGGAGGGTTTCTTGTGATTGATAATTGTAATTTCACTTAAGGTGAACATTACGCTCTTAGGGATTGCATAGTTTTTCAAAAGGTTTTCATAAAGCTTAATGAGTCTTGCATGTTCACATTTAATCTGAACATCACAGACGAATTGCATCTTATATATACAATCTTGCTTGAACATCACAAGGAGAAAATGCATTAGGAAAATCTAACATTCAAAATATGTATGTGTAATTCACAAGTAATTGGTAGAATTGCGTTGGATTGTTAATGGCGATGGCTAAACCTAGTGCCTTTTACATTTGATTTTTCTTTAAAACTATTTTCTTTTCTTTTTGTTACCATGTTTTATAAAAACCAAATTTCAATTATTTTGACTTTCTTGTTTTATCTTTTAAACTCACAATTAAATATCTTTTCCAAACTTGTTTTAAATAGTTGGCTAATAATTGGTTTAAATACAACATATTCATATCAATCCCTATGGAGAAAGGTTTTGCTTGAGCGGCTTATACTATAATTATCTTGTTATTTTTAAGTGTTTTGATCCTTATCTTTGCAAGTGGTAAAAATCTTATTAATCAACAATGCTAAGTTGTAATTTGAAACATATATTTGAAGAAAGGAGAATATGCAAAACTCTAGATGTGAACCAAATGGCTTTTTGGAGACCTCAAGCGGCATCGTCCACCCTCTTTAGTCGTCTCCTCCGCCATTCTGTCAACACCAACATCGCTGCTTCCTATCACACTCTCTTCACTGACACACCCTGACCTGGAATGTCCACTTGGACTCCAAAATCGAGTTGTGCTAGGCGACACCTGGACGGTGACGAAGCCATAAAGTGTAGTGATGTGGAAAATGTGAATAAATTTAAACCTAAAAGTGTCTAGTCAAGAGAGTGTGCAGGTAAGCGGGGTTGAACCTTATTCACACGTGATGTCAGAGCATAAGACAGTATAGTATAGGAAATAGGATGAGGGTTATACCACTAAAGGTAACCATCTCCTAAGATTTGCCAGAATCCTCGTATACACGTAAGCACAGCCATTAAACCTGGAGGGGCGACACATCGCTCAGGGGAGTGATTCTGTAAGCCTTATATGTATATTCTCATCTCTACCTAACACGAGGCCTTTTGGGAGCTCACTGGCTTCAGAGTTCATCTTAAGCAAGTTTGTGCAAAAGCAATCCCATGATGGGTGGCCCCCTGGGAAGTTGCTCATGAGTTCCCAGAAACAAAACCGTGAGGGCGTGGTCGGGGCCCAAAGCGAACAATATCATGCTACGGTGGAGTCGAGCCCGGGTTGTGGTGGGGGCATGGGTCGAGATGTGACAATTTGGTTGATTGTTAGATCCCACATCGCCCAGGGGAGTGGTCCTTATATGTATATTCACATCTCTACCTAGCACGAGGCCTTTTGGGAGCTCACTAGCTTTGAAGTTCGTCGAAACTCCGAAGTTAAGTAAGTAGCGCACGAGAGCACTCACATGATGGGTGACCCACTGGGAAGTTCTCGTGTGAGTTCCCAGAAACAAAACCGTGAGGGCGTGGTCGAAGCCTAAAGCGGACAATATCATGCTACGGTGGAGGTCGGGCCCGGAACGTGGTGGACCCCGGGTTGGGATGTGACATTCACTGCCAGCAAAACTCCTCCTTCATCAAGCACTAGCAAAGCGAATCAGTTTTACTCTGACATCAATTTCCATTGGGACATTGTCTGTCACTTAGTGCTTTATACGTTGGGGCCAAAATAGACAACAACAAGATGTAACCGGGGCAAGTTGGTTCGAGCACTGGGAACTTGCGCAACAGTTTTGGAAGAACCCTCATCAGTAAGATGCCTTGTGAAGTTACCTTCCTATGTTGAGAAGTGGATTGATTCCAAGTATTGAATGACAAATGGGATGGCCAAATCCATGAAATAATGATAGGGCAAAGCTGGTGGTTGGGGCGGCGGCCCAAGGTTCGAGGAGTGGTGATGAACAAGATTAATCATCCGCAAGGTGAAGGTGAGTGTTGGAATCTAAATTGATTCTGGTTCCAAGAATTGAAGGTAGGAAGTGAAGTCCCAAGTGAAGTATTGCTGCAAAATTGAAGAAAAAATAGGCTATCCTAACAGCTAGTTTTTATTTAAAGTTTTTGATTATGTAATTGAGTGACAAGTGTACACTCCATATTAGATCACTTCAAACCCCCAATGAAGGGCAAGGATTAAATCTGGACAATGGTAGGTGTATTTCTAAGTACAAGTTTGTCTCCTAGCATATTTAGAGATGAGTTGGTAATGTACCAAAACCCTGCAAACATTCTTTATATAAATCAAAATATGGCTGATACATTTGCACAACCTTGTAGCCATCACAAACCTACATTTCTTATTTCTCTGTTCATTTCTAAATCCCTAGAAATCAATTAAACAATAAACCAAAATACACTAAACTAACAAAGTTCATCATGGCCTCAAAGTCTAGTTTCTGATATTTCTTATTTATGGGCATTGCTGTGCATTTTTGGTATCTTTGGGAACACTCATATAGTGTTTGAAACCCTAGGAATCAAACATCAAGCTTACAAATGAAGGGATCCAGCAGTAAGCTAAAGGCTCATGTGTTTGATAGGGAAAACTATGATTTTTTTAGGACAAGGATGACTACTATCTTCAAGTCTTATGACCTCTGGGTTATAGTCCAGTATGTGTATGAGCTACCAGAGTTGGAGGTTGATGCTTTAAAGGAGGACCTCATAGAAAAACAAGTTACCCAACTGAAGGAAAACAAAATTAATGATGCTAGAGCTCTTGGAATCATCCAAGAAGCTGTCTCAAATCTCATTTTTCCTAGAATAGCAAATGAAGAAATTGCAAAAGATACTTAGGATGTTCTACAACAAGAATACAGAGGAGACACCAAAGTGATAAAGGTAAAACTTCAATCCTTTAGAAGAGAATTCGAATATACAAGAATGAGGGAAAATGAAACTTTGAAAGACTATTTCTCTAGACTATCTGGTGTTGTAAATCAAATGAAAACCTTTGGTGAAGAGCTGCCAAATGAAAGAGTTGTCCAAAAAGTTGTTGATTAGTTTACTAAGCCTTATGATTCAATAGTGAGTGTGGTTGAAGAAACAAAGGATACAAATACTCTTAGTGTGCAGGATATTATGGCATCCATGAAAGCTTTTGACCAAAGGCTTGAAAGGTATGCTAACATTGCCACTGAGAGAGCTTTTCAGTTTCTCAATGTTGTTCTAACAATCAAGCTGGTGCAAGCAAACAGAAACCACATTGGAGGACAAGTTTAAGAAATTGGAAGGAAAAGGCTATCAAAACCCCAAACCTAACTATAACAGTAACACCAATGAAGGTCCCAAAACCAACAGTTGTGCAAACATTATGATAAACTCCATTTTGGAAAGTTCTGGTTCAAAGGCAAGCCAAAATTCCAAAGTGCAACAGGTAAACAATGTACAACAAGTAAATTGTGCAAATTGTAGCATTTATACCCTTTTTGGGTAGAGGAATAACCCATAAAAACACACTTAGTTGCTCTAGGATCAAGCTTGTCACGGTGAAGTGATTGAGTGTGAATAACACGTGAAACCAAACACCCTTAAGTGAGAAAGGTCAACCTTTCTATCCTTCAATACTTCATATGGAGATTTAAAACCTAGCACTTTATTGGGAAGTCTATTGATAAGAAAGGTGGATGTAAGCACTCCTTGTGACCATAGCTTTTTTGGTACATGCATATAAAACATGAGAGTCCTTGTCTTCTCAAGAAGATCTTGATTTTTTCCATCGGCAACCTCATATTGTTGTGGTGTGCCAACACAAGATGTTTAATGTAAGATGCCATGAGTGCTTAGGTATTGAGACATGTTATGGGACATATATCCAGTGCCATTGTTGGACCTTAATATGTGAGTTTTAGATAAAACTGAGTACCAACAAGTTTATGAAAATCTTGGAAGACATTTGCAAGCTCACTCTTGAATTTCAAAAGACAAAACCAAGTGATCCTTGTAAAATCATCAACAAAGGTTACAAAATACCTATATCCATCAAGGGACTCAAGGATTGGACCCCAAATATCTTAGTGTATGATTTCAAAATGATTACTAGCGCTAGACATAGAGGAATCAAAAGGTAACCTAGCAAAGTTAGACAAGTGATATACATCACACTGTAACTTGTCTTTACAAAGTTTTGGGAACAAAAAGGACATCACTTTCTCAGAAGGATTTGCCAATCTTTGGTGCCAAAGGTGTTGGTCATGAGATACACATGAACGGACTTGAAAAACCTTGGGTTTCTTGAAGTCTTTAGCTAGATAATATAGTCCATTCAAAATGAAACCTACACCAATCTTCCTTTTGGTGGTGATGTCCTAAAAAACAACATTATGAGGGGAGAAATTGGCTAGGCAATGTAGAGAGTTTGTGATGGTTCCAACTGATAACAACTGAAAGGGAAAAGAAAGGAACATAAAGAGCTACAGACTCAATAAAGTATGGAAACAGTTTGATTTTTCCTTCTTACAACTAGAGCACCTTTTCCTTTGGCTAATGACACTTGAGATGAATTTGACAATCTTTTAAAATCATGCAGGTTAGTGATTTGGTTGGTTATGTAATCTGTGGTACTTGAATTTACAATCCAATAATCATGCTCAGTACTAGATTTAAGGACAGTTAAGAATGCACTCATTATACTTGGAACATCTCCATGTGGGGCACAATCATTCTTAGCTAGAAAACCAGCAAATTTTCCTAGCAAGGCAGTGTGATTCTTTTCTTCAAGCACAAGAGCTTCCTCACCGTCATTATGCAACTGCTTCTTATGAAGATAAGAAACAAACTGATTGATTAGTGCAGCATGATTGGCTTTGAAGTTTGACATTCCCTCAGTTGAAGAGGTAGGTGCATGATTGGCCTTGTAAGGAGAGTGACTCAGACTCTTTTGGGGACCCTTATTCTCCCTTAAGAACTTGGGTTTTGGCTCAAGATGAAGGATCCATCACCTATCTCTAGTATGCCTCATATTATCACAATAATTGCACTTTAAGTCAGGTTTTTTTTCCTAGTAAACCCTTGCTTTTAGTTGCTAGAAACATAAGCCCAAGTTTCAGATATACTAGTCTTAGTCTCTAGACTCATCACTTTCTTCCTCACTTCTTCCCCTTGAATGATAGCATAGACTGTTACAATCCGTCCATAATTTTATTTTATTTTTAAAAAATGTGAAATGATGAAAATGCCCTTAAAGGATATGCGTCGACTTTCATTGACTTACTGGTCAGGACAAGTGTGACATATTAATTAGTATATTCTGATAGCATTCGTTATTATGAACAACTGATCATAAACGTAGCGAAAATTAAAACTAAAAGAAAGACTTTACGAAGCACGTATAAATCATTTTATTTAAAGTAATGGAAAAGGTAATAACGTTAGTTATAAAATATTAGTGATAGAATAAAAATAAAGAAATAAAAGAGAAGAGTGGAGAACTCTCGAGAAGGGGAGACGTCGGTGGAGAAGAAAGAAAGAAAAAAAGAGAGAAGAAGGGAAAAAAAGAGGAAGACGATGGGGAGGGGAGATTCTTGTTGCTGTGGATGTTGAGATCAGCGGGAACGCCCCCATGCTTCAGGTGATGTGAGACGAAAACTAGCTTTGGGTTTCTCACTTTTTATTGGAGTCGTTTACAGCAGTTGATGATCCTTCCATTGTTGTAAGTATTTCCCAAGAAAACGCTCATCATATAAAAATTTGACATACATGCTTCAATCAAAGAGAGCGCTCATCATACATAAATATATATTGCTTTGTTTATAAATCTGATGTGTTTTAAGCTCTGCACTTGTATAACCTTTTATGAAAGGCTAAATTGATTCAGTGGATGTAAGAATCTGTCAAGTATGTGTGATTAGAGGATTAGTCATTTGAATTACATAGAGTCAGACTTTTGCTTTATTCTAAAATGCATTTGCTAATTAAACGAAGATGGAGCTGGACAACTAGGACCCAAATTATGTTATATAATGAATTGACTATGATTTATTTTGAATGAATGCTTCTAATTAACATGATGTGAAATTAAATTTCTTACTTGTTGGGAAATGGTGTTGGTACACTGAGATTTATAGTTATAGACGGAAAGCATATTTTTACGCACTTCAGAATATATTCTTTGTATTGGAAGTACCTTTGGGGTTGAGTGAATCAAATGCTCGGTTAGGTCCATGTAATAAGTAGAGACTATGTCTTCCTAGGTAAAGACCCCAAAGGAAGTCAGTACGCATGGGTATACCGGTGGCCTTATTTCGAGGTAGTGGCCATGACATTTTATTAGAGCTTATAGACACAACATTGAGGCCTAACCAAGATGTTTAGAACCAAGATTGAGAAACGTTGAGAAAGGATTTCGTAAATAAAATAACGTATAATCAACCGGGGTTTTTAGAATAGCTATGACATCTTCTATTAAGGTGAGTTAGTAGCATAGGTATGGATTTTTTTTTTTTAGGTGAACTACGAATGACTTGATTCTTATTGAGGGTACGTAAGCAGTCTAACGAGGAGGTTAGATGCAGCCATAAAGTATAGGAAAAACTACTATGCAATTCGAATATTGAATTATGCTTTGTACATATTCCGGATGCGGGGTATATTAGATATATGGATACTTAGTGACGTCACGTGTCGATCCTGGACCTATGTCGGGATCGGGGTGTGACATAGACTCCAGTAAAGGAAGGAAGCTCAGAGTTCATCAGAATGTGACTTCTAATATCTTTATGCTTCAGACCCAAACTTGCCAAGAGTTGTAATATCTTGTCCTCCGCAACTCTCTTGATTAAAACAGTACCATCAATGGTATGAGGAGAATAAACATCGAGCTCATTCCACATGCTTATTAGACTGCCAAGGTGTTGAACGAAGGGTTTCCCTGCTTGTTGCAAACTTGAGATGTCTTTCTTGAGCTGGAAGACTTGCAGCATTGTTTTGGTTGCCATACATTTCTTTGACTTGCTTCCATATGTGCAAAGATGATTCTGAATAGTTGAATATTTTAGCAATTCTATGCTACATGGAGTTAAGTAACCAAGACATGACCAACTAGTCCTTACACAACCACGACTCGTTGGCAGGAGAGGCAGTTTTAGGTGCCTCAATAGCACCATTGACATAACCTAGCTTGGATCTTCCTCCCAATGCGAGAGAAATAACACGAGCCTAGAGAAGGTAGTTGAATTCATTCAACAAAATGGAACTGAGACGTTGATTAGGATTAACTTCAACATCAGATTGAGCTAAAGCAGCCAAAGAGCTTTCAACTTCAGATGAATTTTCTTCAGCCATCTTGGCATGACAAGAAAAGAAAAAAAAAACAACGGAAACAACGGAGTCAGGAATTTAGGTTTCCTGCATTGATACCATGTTGAATTTAGAGTTGTATATTTCATGCATGAAATGTTTACCAGGACTGAACATATATAGGAGGAAGGAAAATAAAGCAACAAACTTCAATCAATCCCCTTAATCGCTCCTTGAAACACTCATAATCTATTTACAAGAACAAGTTATAGGAATTTTACCACCTGCAAAAGTAGGAATAAAAACACTTTAAATACTTGCAAGAGTACAAGGTAATCGTAGTATAGCAGCTCTAGCAAGGTCGTTCTCTACAGGAATTGAATGAATAATTTGTATCAAATCAAATCTTAATTAATTACTTAAAACAAAGTTTGAGAAAAAGTTGATTTTGTGATTTCAACTAATAAAAACGAATTTAATAGAAAATAATTAAGCCAAGTGACAAAATAAAATAAACTAAAAGAATAGTTTTTAAAAATTAAATTGTAAAAGCCTAGAGTTCTGCCGTCACCTTAACAACCCTATGTAGTTCTTCCAATTACTTATGAATTACACATGCATATTTTGAAGGTTAGGTTTTCCTAATATATGCCTACTTGGACCCCCAACATAGAGCGTATATCAAACATGCAATCCGTCTATGGTATTCAGATCAAATCTAAACATGCATGACTCATTAAGCTTTGTGAAACCTTTTGAAAAACTATACAACCCTTAAGACGTGGTATTCATCCTAAGTAAACTTGCACATATTAATCACAAGAAGCCTTCATCAATTTCAGGGACCGACCTCCGACCAAAATTGCATCAAATGACTTTTCTAAAAATCCTAATGGTAGCTAAGCATTAAGACAATTAGATAGTTTAACTCGGTGATTAATAATTCAAAACTTGCATGCATAATATCATAAGCAAATTGAAAAGAAACTACATATTCTTGCTAAGGCTCGTGGCCTCACCCTAGCAAACGGAAATTAGTTACTAACAATCATAAACAAAATATTATTAAAAATAAGAATAGAAAACACCTAGAAAATAAACTTGAATCCAAGAGTTTTGCGTTCTTCTCCAATGTTGCCTCCCAGAGCGTCTCCAACCCTAATGGCTAAAATCCTTATTTATACTATAGAAAATAAAACCCTAAAAAGTCTTCTAAAAATTAGGAAATACAATAGAATAAGATAACTAGGAAATACATTCCTATTCTAACTTTGAAAAATCTGCCCAGCCACAAAGAATCCCACGTTTCTGGATCTTCAGGGCTCCAAAACAGGCTCAAAATGGTTAGAATTAAAGCTTAAGATGTCCCGAACATAATTGCAGAAGGCCTCGAACCCAAAAGACATCATCCTAGACGCCAAAAAACCCAAATAAGCCCAAAACGTCAGTTTGACAGCACTGCGCGCTGCTCCTTTATTTAATCGCCATAAATAAACCGCTGGGTAAAAAAATCATGAAACTTTGATACGATCAAGCCAAGTAACTCACGAACGTCTTCCAACTGGAATTACTCCAAAATTCGTCCGTTTGACCATATTTTGCTCCAGAGGAAGTCGAAAGTCCTATATTAGAAATACAATTCAAAGTATCAAAATTCTTTCAAAATATTAACCAAAATATACTAAGAATAGGGTTAAATATATAATATAAAATCTACTCATCAACAAGAAAAGCAAGGTCTCTTAATTGAAGGGAAACTACAACATGAATAAGTATCCAAAATAAAACCCGTAACCCCTAACCGAGAGTTATACACTGGATAAACAACCGACCCTAACAGACTATGATTGCTTCAATGAGACTCCCAATAGCCTCCAACTTCCAACAGCTAGCGACGAGGTGAGCCATTCAATCGTTTACCTTCAAGGAGTGGCGAGAGCCGGTCCAGACGACGTTCATTTGATCGACATCAAACTGTGCCTTGCTCTGCTCCTGCTCCAAATGATCCACCCCCTCCATTATCACACAATCTGAAACCCCAACAAGCAAACGACTATGGCGATTGGAAACTCAATAGTCACCTTTCTCTTCTCTCTCCTCCCACTTCCAGTCTGTAAACTGCAAGAGGAAACTCAATCCAATATACATACAAGAAAAAAAAAACGAGACGATTGATTTTGGTTTCTAATTATTAATTGTGGTAGCCAGCGAAGGGTAAGTGTCTCTTGATGTACTTGCCATTTATCTTTCCCAAAGTTCATATTGGAAAATGGATTACATTCTCTCCTTTTATTTTTTTATTTTTTTTATTTTTTTTAAATTTTTAACACGTGCAAATACACAACTTTGAACTTTTTTTCTTTCTTTTTTTAGTTTATTATTGTTAAGGGAGAATGAGAGTTTCAAACTATTATAATAATTTAGATAATAAAAAAATTTCAAATAATGAACTATTTATACCCGATTTTACATCATAGGCCAATTTAATTAAGGCTGCTGGATTTTAATATTTTCCTGGTTAGTACTATTGATTTTTTGTAGTAATTATCTTGTGAAAATATTTTATGGGCATGAAGACATTGAATTGAATTGAAGTTAACACATGGCATTCAATGGACAAATGGGTTTGCATGGCTTATCTTTAGCCAACTGCTAATCCGGCTTTGTTTAAAAAGAAAAAAGAAAGAAAAAAAACTGCACGTCGGTTTGGATGGTGATGGTGATGGTGATGGTGATGGTCATGGTCATGGTGATGGTGATAAAGTAATAATAGTCCATGCGAACTTGGCTTTTTTCTTTTGGTCAAATCCATGCGAACCCATTTGACGGTTTGATAAGGTGATAGTTTTATGGGATAAGTGGTCATGTAAAACAAAAGAATAATGTTAAGAAAACTAAATGATATGTTATCAATAGAAATAACGTTTAATTAATAAATCAATTATTAACTTCCATGTCCTTTAGTTTTCAAAATTTTATTTTTAAACTTAGTTTTCCTAATATTACTCAAAACAAAAACAAGTTTGAAAAGATATTTGATGGAAGATGATGAGTTGATTTTATATTATATATTATACCCTATTCTTGGTCTATTTTAGTTATTATTTTGGTGAGATTTTGACACTTTGTTATGTAATTTCAATATAGGACGTGCGGACTTGTTCGGAGCATAAAGTAACCAAACGGTGGAATTTTTGAGTGATTCCAATTGGAGCGGGTTCTTGTGTCAGTTAAGAAAGTGGTGTCAAAATTTCATAATTTTATCCCGAAGCATATGATCGTGGCAAATTAATTTATGGCCAGCGCGCAGTGCTGGCAGATTAGGCTACAGAGCTTGTTTGCGACTTTTGGGCTGGAGGATGAAGGACTTTGGACTTGGGTTGTTCTTGGGACTTGAAGATGAGGTCCAGGTCTTTAATTTGACTCGTTTTGGGCCTGTTTTGGAGCTCTGAAGGTCCAGAAACGTGGCTTCTCTTTTGATGGGCAGATTTCCCAACTAGAATAGGAATGTAATTTTTATTTTTCTTTTTATTATTTTATTTCCTAGTTTTTAGAAAACCTTTTCCTGTGAGGGTTTTAATTAGGAGGAGTATAAATAAGGCTTTTTAGCCATTAGGGTTTTTTGACGCAAGTTTGGAGAATGAGAGAATTGAGCAAGACTTTGGAGAATTTCAGACTTTCTACCTACAAGGTGTCTTTATTCTTTTCTAGTCAATGATATTTTCTTTGATTTTTATTATGAGTATGTGTAACTAATTTTCTCTTGCTAGGGCGAAGCCTTGAGCCTTAGCATGAATATGTAGTTTTTATTTAATTGCTTATGATATTATGCATGCATACTTTGAATTATTAATCATTGTGCTTTAAACTATCTCTATATCTTAATGCTTAGCTACCATTAGGATGTTTAGATAAGTAATCGGATGCAATTCGGTCGGAATGCCACCGGAGAATTGGGTATTGCTTCTTGTGATTAATAGTTGTAATTTCACCTAGGGCGAATGCCACGTCATGGGGGTTGCATGGTTTTTCAAAGAGTTCTCACAAAGCATAATGAGTCATGCATGTTTATATTTGATCTGAATGCCACAAACGGATTGCATGTTTGATATACGTTCTAACTTGAATGCCACAAGTAGAATATGCATTAAGAAAACCTAACCTTCAAAGTTGCATGAATAATTCATAAGTAATTGGTAAATCTGCATAGGATTGTTAAGGGGATGGCGGAACCTTAGTGTTTTCCCAAATTTGTTTCTTAAAATCTTTTCTCTTTGATTTATTTCCTTTTTAATTGGTTATTAGTTGTTTCCTTAAATTACTTTTGTTAAATTCGTTTTTATTACTTTTAAATTCAAAATCAACTTCTTCCAACTTTTGTTTCAAATAATTAGCTAAGATTTTGGTTTTGCATCAATTGTTTTAAATAATCCTAGCGGAAAACGACCTTACTTGAGCCGTTTATACTACAACAACCTTGTTCTCTTGCAAGTATTTTGTGTGTTTTTATCCCTTCTTTTACAGGTGGTAAAAATATCTATCGGAAGACTATCCTCCATGCATGCCTTTGTGATGGAAAGATAGGATAGAGCACGTGGAGATTAGCAAAAAGGGGAGATTAACATGATTAGATGCTGAATTGGTCATGATGGTCATCATGCATACATAGGATAGGTAGCAAATTGGATTCCATTTGCAATGTAACGCTTGCAGTAAATGGAGCAAAGTGCGGCCGTAAAGATGAATGATGATCTTTGACAAAACACTAACCTTCTTAATTTCCTCAAATCATGTTCAATTTGGATTAATAATATTGTGTTGACAATCGAAGACATCTTCAGCTTGGATTAACAACATTGAAACCGTAGAGCTAGGCGACCGATAGTTTGGAGTAACAACAATGCATCAAGTTCAGCTAACTATTTATCCAAATCTATACCAACAAGAAGTCTTGGAGTCTTGTAGTCGAGGCAAACACACTCAGTGCATGGGATTTTGAACTTCACAGTGAATTAAGCAACTTTGTCTTTAAGTTCTAGAACCCAGAGGCCGAGACAAGTTCCTTCATCGGTCGTGATTGCTTAGATATAGAAGTTAGCAACGCATTCGACACCATCACCACATTCATTCTCCTCACTGACCAAGCTAGGTGGCAAGTTGGCAAGCCCTTGTTCACTAGAAAGACGTAGTTAGCTCATTAGTTATTCAGCCTGTGCGCCACATTGGCTAAGTACTTTTTAGGGTCAACATTTTAGCACACACATTGAGACCCAAGGCTAAAAAGACGAAGTTCATATGACATATCAAAAATCCAATCTGGCCCTATTCGGCCGATTGAACGAGATCTTAGATCCACATGAGGCGAAAATAATCTTTGAACCGCATAAAGAGAGGCGAAAATACTTCTCTCAAATGATAAGGCTGAATGCTCACATCGCCCTGCAAGAACAATGGTTAAAAGAAGATAGAGCAAGATTTAATATTAGTTTAAGTCATGATGAAATAAGTGCTTTCTCAATGGTTTGAGAAAAGCAAATTAATTCCCCCCTCTTAATGGCAAAAGCAAACTCAAGTAAATAGGTACTACATTTTCAACTTTCTAATTTATGAAATCAAACGGGTTCCAAGAAGTATTTTGTCCATATTTTGAAAGTTTCACCAAAACTTCTTAATTAAGTTTGGTCAATGTCAAGCTTTAGTAATAAGCAGATATGTTGTCAGTTGAATGTAACGAGAAGTTTTGGTCTAAGCCTTGGGATGTCATCTTCCTTGTAGTCGTAACTAATATTTTTTTTTTTTTTTTTTGAACTAATGATAGTATCTACACTAAGAAAGGATGGAGGAGTGAGCTAAACCTTACAATAGGCATGCCATAATAATGTGGTTCCACTTCGGACTTTGGTGAGCATTGAACCTAAGAACTATCACATATAAGTGAAGATGAATACCACTAAACCGTAATACTAGTGTAAGTCATAGCTAATACTATTAATGCCAAGCAAAAGTTAATGTAAATAAAAAACAGTAAAATAAATAAAACTACTAAAGTGAGAGAAGAAATGAAGAACCGTTTTTAAGCACTTTGGAATTGATATACAGATTACAATACTGTTAACAGAAATTTATACATTTCAGCAGGTTCATATAAAAAATTTAAAAATTGAATTAGAGAATCAAATATGCATCTAAACAGTCTTTATAATCAATGGCATTACCAAAAATCGGACTCAAGAACCGCCATGCAGGCATGCACCAATCGACAAGCCAAAAGAAGAACGTTATCGAGTCAAGACTCAAAACTGAACTATTAACGATGTGAACGTGATGATTGCAAAATTGCTTCTCAAATCTTGATGAGAAACCGGAGCATGAGATATGCATTACCTTCACCAAGAATGCAACTGTTTCTGAATTCCACCTTGTTCAACACAAATCCCTTGCTGTACACAGCACCCTGCCCAGACTGTCGAGACAGCCTGCTGGTGTCGTTAAGTTGTGACTCAGGTACATGCTCAGAATTCAAGCATTCACGGTGGAAGAAAAGGACCAGTTTCCGGCATGCTTCTGAACCATAATTGCTTTGTATAAAAGGAACAGCTTCATTAAATTAGAATTTCTCGTGTCGTGAGGGATTTCACAATAAGAAATTAGCTAGAACATGGACCAAACTTCCTCATCGACTATATAATTTCAGCAATAGTTACCCTGCAGTCCCAACAAATCCAAGAGAAGCACAACTACAAATATTTTTCTCTATATATAGAAGAACATCAGGTAATCCTGGAGGGCAACACTTCTTAACCTGACCAGTCCCATCATGATTCTTCAGAAAGGTCCCAAACTTCAACCCATGACTTGCATCCGCGATTCTTTTACCAGTTTGTATCATCAACTCGTCTTTTTCTTTCAGGAAAAACAGTTTAAACTGATGCGAATCTTTAACCAATTCCCCCAAATAAGTTCCTGTCCAGTTACTTTCAGGAAGATCAATCATCATAAAAATAGGAATAGGAAGAGGGCTCTGTGTCAAACCATCCAAAGTTTGTTTTAGCTTCGAAAAAGTAGCCTTCCAATGGTTCTTGAACTGTCCATCTAACAATCTGACCTGTGCACAAAGAAAAGGAGCCTTTATAATATCATGAGCAAACTTCTTTCCTGCACTTATGATTTCCGGTGTAAAAGGAAGGAATTCAATCTTGTCAATCAGAGTTTGTATCCTTCGATCACTCGGAGCTTCATGGATACTGCTATATAGCTCCGAACCTTTGTAAGGTGCAGTGAAAAGGCACCCAAATGCCAGCAGAGTAGCCGATTCAGCTTTAGAACCAGGTCCAAAAGCAATATATATACATCTCGGCGTTTCCTAACACATGAAATTTCTTTTTCTTGTTAAGTAGTTCATCAGGCTGGAAAGAATCCAATGCCCCATCCTCATCACCATTTTGGTATGTCCACATGGTAGTTCTGCAGTCTTCATTAACAGCATATAAACACTTTGCATCCCCATCCATCCCAGATAGCAGAGACCCACATTGCTTTAGTCTATAAAGCACAGAGGCATGTGCATCCAACTCAATGTAGCAAGCAAAATCTACTTTCACATTGCACCATGAGGAAACAAAAACCCTGAAATCTACTACTTGAACTAACGAAGAAGAAACTAATGATGAAATATCAACAATGTCAGCCATGGAAACATACCTGAAACAAGAGAGGAGTATAGTTTTATTATTTAACAAATCAATAGAAGCTTCCAGACATTGTAATCAAATGATTACATTATATTTTGAATCCCAACAATCTCTGATTAACCATTAACAGAAACTAAAACAAATCCAATAAACCACATGGAAATCCTACCAAAATTGAATCGAATCGAATATCTTTCAAGCACAAACCAGACAAATGGGTCAAGCAAAAATCACAACTTGGTGCAATTAATTTATAAACAAAAGGAAACCCAATTAAACCCACATTCCAATTCCACCAAAATTCAACAATTTTTCCCCAAATTAGGTCAATAGAAAGAGTAACAGAGGAAAACCCACGTACCTCCCACTCCGAATGCTCAACCGTGTGATTCCAAACCGAAATCCTGATCTCAATGGGACTCAAAACCCGAAACTTTGGGCAACTACCGAGAGCAACGGCGTAGTGATCAAGAACCGGAGGGACGAGCAAGGTCCGGTTCAGAATGGCGGCCATGAGAAGGGCGTTCTTAAACTCGGAAACCTGGTTGCTGAAGCCACTGAGGGGAGGGTACCATAGGAACTTCTCTCCTCCGAGGGAGGGGCATTTTGGGGAAGTAGAGGAAGAGGGAACCGGGAGTGAGAGAGAAAGAAGTAGGAGAAGAAGTGGAGGGGGAAGAGGAGGGTCAGGTAGAGGAGGGGGGAGGAGGCGGAGGAGTGTTTTCTGAGAGGCCATGGTCTCGTTGTGGGTCTGTTTCTGGTGAAGAGATTCATGGCTGCTTTTCTGCAACTAATACCTACCAAATTGAAAGTTGGTTCTTCACTTTTTGGGAGGCCGAATTGGATCTGGCACATCTGCCGCTGCTTCCCAATTTGGTGAAGCGTTGCGACACACACACAGATTTTCCGCATTTGTTTATTGATGTTCTTGTATTTAACAAAACATGCACATTGGTTACTCTCTGAGATTTAGTCAGTTTAATTAGATGGAACATAACCCACGATTGGTTCATGAACTTTCCCTTTCATCTAAAACTTATCACTCAGTACTTCGACTTGTAGTATTCTCGTAAATGAAAGTTTTATGTTGGAATCTCGTAGATGGCGAATACAATATCAAATTAAGTTACTCATTGTGTGGCTTAGCCAAACTCTCCCCTCCCTGTTAGTGTAAAATATATCGTTGTATTCAAAACAAAAACAAAAAACCCCCTAAACTTTCACCCATTTAAATCTGATTCATTAACGTTTACTCATTAAATTCGATTCATGAACGTACTTAGTTCTAATTTGCTACGCACCTAGCAGAGGTGGGTATGATACACTAAGTCGAGTGCTTGGAGCATGCTTAATGTGACATCGGCATCAGGTGATAATGATCTCTCACCCCTTGACTTAATTCATCCTTACATCCAATTACATCAATACCCTACTTAGTTACAAGCCTACACTGCAAGACTCGGCCAAAGTTTAGAACTTAAATGAACTAAAAATCTCCACATATTAAAAATATATTCAAATTTATAAGTGAAAACCTATTATATAGGTAAGGGTTGTTTAACTAGAATGTCAACATAATCAACATTAAGACAAAAATACAAAATGCTAAAGATCTCATTAATTTTGACAAGATTTTAAGGTAAACCCACAGAGATATAACTCAAATCCAAACCAGAATGCACATTTCTAGTCTTGTATTAACATTAACCTGTGAAATCCTAAGGCACGGCGGCCCTCTAAACTGCATGGATAGGACTGCCACCTGAATTCATGCTTGAACTGCCGGAACCCGGATTTGCATGGAAAGCAGACTGCCTAGACGACCCTTCAACCATTTTTAGCGTAAGAGAGGACGAACCAGAATGACCTAGAGGCTCCCCTAAACTCAGTTTTGACATGCCAACTAGCTCATCAACATTTATCGGGCTCTTTGAATGTATTGCCGTTGGCTTCAGAATCTCATGTTTATCCGTCATGGTGGGCTCAGTAGTGTATCCAGGCCACAAGGGATAAGGAATTGGGAAAGGGGAGAAATACGCATGATATACCATTGGGTAATATGACTGTGAGCTATTGGGATCTGGAGCGGCCTGTTCTCCATCTGAGTTGGTGGAATCCATTGATTCGCATTCTTTATCCAAAGGCGGAGGAGCAGGCAATGGATTGTTGCTTTGAGTTTCAGCTTCTGGATAGTTACCATGTAAGAAGTCCAGTGGTTCCATTTGGGTTTCAACTGACTGCAGAAAATTTATCAAGATAGCATACGTAAATATTGTATCAACAAAAAAAAGAGAGAATTATGCCATGCGATGAAAATTAATTAAACTATGAACCTTGTTTAAACCAGACAAATAGTGCACTCAAGTATCAAGAGACTCAAGAGAGAAGTATAGGTTGTTTCTACACATGCAATGGACATGACCTTTTAACGAATCAAAATAAACAGTCAACACAAATTGGTGTGCACACCATACAGTGTTAACCATAGGACGGAAGAAGCTCAAAGCAGTAAATGATTCATGTTGCGCGCTCGAGTGTGAAACACATGTACATACTGGTTATGCAAGATGGAAAGGATACTTACATCATCTGCTACAATATCAAAGAGGCTGGAACGTCTTTTCCTCCTTGACACATTAGTCTGCCTAATAAAATATTTCTGAGCATGGCTAGCCACTTGAGTAGGTGTTCTTGATATGACGTAATTGCGAGCGATTCCACGCCAATCACCTTTACCAAGCATCTGCAGTCCGAGTAAAAACATCCTATGTTCCTCTTCAGTCCATGGAGTGCCTACAAGGAAAACAAAGGAAAAACAAAATCAGTGGGAAAACATAGTTCAACTTCTTAAATACGATCCTTAGGTTCCCTTGTAAACATATAACTTTGATAATGACGTAAATTTAAGAAATACTATCAACAATTCTTGTGTTATAAACGGATCATCTTCATACAAAAAAGAACAGAAGAACGGTAAATAAATAACCATATGAACAATCAAATAGTGGTTTGGACCACATGGCCGAACATCCCGGAAAGGATATTGCAGTAAACCTGAAAGTTGACAATGCCTCTATTGCATATCAAGTGACCTCTCATACTGAATGAGGGTGACCTATGAGATGATTTAAACAGGCATTGTACTAAATGAAACCCAGAATATCCGCGTAAGGAAATTCAATGTATCTATAGCCCTTAAGCTTAATGACTATAAATATGGCAATGGTAGCACCCTGGCAGTTGGGAGAACTTCTTAAAAGCCTTTGGTTTCTGTTGCTGTTCGTGCTGCAAACTTGCATATAACTTAACTAACTACCATAAGCAGCTTCGCCTACCAAAACTGGAATAGCTTCGCCGGCCTTTCGCCCTCTCTAGAGAACCAAAATTCAGAGAGCTACTTATGCAAACACCCAACAATATTATTAGCAAAAGAATAATCCATTTTTGCTAATTTAAACAGTAATAATAAAACAGTAAACTTCAAAACTACAATTACAGTGATACCAAAAATAACATTAATCGAACATAATTATACAGAATCGTAATCAAATATTTCCCCGAAAAGCATAACCTTTTTATGTGTAAACTAATTCAATTCCACCGCTAAACCCCATATAATTAACCAAAACACATATCAAATAAGAAATCCAAGCATAAAAGCACAAACCCAAATGATTCAAAATCTAAAATTAAGCCCAAGAAAAATGATATATTCAACGATTACGGATTACAAAATGAAAATAAAAAGTAAAAAACACAACCTTTTTTGCGTTCGCGGCTCGAAGACGATCCGGGCACGCAGTCCTCAGAGGCGTAGCCGTCGGCAGCACCATGGTCGTTGGTGGTGTCGCCAGGAGAATCCGGATTGTTGGGGAGGAGACCCGAACCCGACCCGGCATAGTGGGTCAGATTGCCCATACTAGCGCTCTTCCTGATGGAGCCGTCGGTCAAGCGAACGCCAAAGAGTTTGACCCCTCGGTTCGGACACGTCCGGGAGTTGTGGCCATTGTGGCTGCAATGCGAGCACCTCCGAGTCATCGGTAATGCGGAAAATGGAATCGGATCGGGCGAGTTGGGTTGGTCGGATCGGAGGATCCGGATCACGTGACCCGAAAACAGAGAGGTGGGTGTGGTGGGTGGGTTGTGGGTCTGCTCGAGGATTTATAGTTTGGTTTCGTGTCGATTTGCCATATCGTTTTGTGAATTTGTTTGCTTCTTCTTTCTCTTTCGCAGAGCAGAGGAGAGAGACACAGACAGAGAGAGAGATAGAGACAAAGAACAAGTATACTGATGAGTCAAAAACACTATCCATGTGTATTGTGGGGTGGATAAATATGAGAATATATGTGCGACAGATTTTACTATAGTTCTGGAATTTATTTTTATTTTTTTTTTGTATTTTCATTTGTAAGTAAAATGTTTTATGTTTGATTTTCGTTAAATACAAGTTTAAACAACAATATTATTAGTTCGTTGTGAAACTAAGTCCAACCCTCTCTCCTTGGTATATATAATATCGTTTGTTTAAAAAAAAAGTTTTATGTTCGATTTTCATCCAAAGAGAATTTGAATCATATTATTACTAGCAATTTGTGAGATTAAATCCTACCAAACTCAACCCTGGGCTAAATGCTATTTTTCAGGTTTTATCCCCCCCCCCAAAAAAAAACAAAACCCAACTCATGCTAAATGTATAGGCTAAAAGCTAAAAGTCAAATAAAAGCTAAATTTCCAGGATTTAGCCCTAAAAATGGTGTGGGCACCACCAGCGGGATTCCACCCACATGGGCATGTCTCCCATAATTTATTGAATTCAACAGCTGAGATCGAATATAATCAAATCTAACAATAAAAATAAGATCTAACGGCCCAAATTTAAATCCAACGGCTAAAATTATTTTACTCAAAATTCATCCAAATTTAGTGATTTTTCAATATTTATTGAAATTTAAATATTTTTAGGTGAAAATGTACATAAAATTAAATTATGATAGTGTACATAATTTTTTTTTAAATTACTTTAAAAGAAAAAGTTAGCCTAAATTTATTTTTTAATAATCTCAGACTAAAAAATTTAAATCAGAAAAGTTGTTTCTGAGCTAAACCCTAAATTTTTTGGGCTAAAAATTTTACGTTTTAGCCCAATGATTGGAGATGGTCTTAGTGTATATAATATAATTTGTAAAAAAAAAATTCAATCTATATTTTTTTCCTAGGCTAGAAAGATAAGACATACTCCAACCCTTTGAATAAACCTCAAATTTTAGGTTTTACACTTACCCGAACTTACTTCAACACTTAGGCAAATGTGAGTTAAAACTTAAAACTCATTTCTGGGGTAAATTTAGCATAGGATTCCCCTGAGTTAGTAGGGCTGTCCCATCATATATATGTATATTTTTTTAGTTTTATATTTATAAATTCATTGAATCCAACAATTAAGATCTAATTTAATCAAATTCAACAGTAAAAAAAATATCTAACGGTCCAAATTTAAATCCAACAACTAAAATAATTTAAAAAATTATTTTATGTGTTTCATATTCTTTCGTAGTGTTCCACAAGTTTCATAATGTCTGTTCAGTGATTTTTCAATATTTATTGGAAATCTAAATATTTTTAGGTTAAAATATTCATTAAATTAAATTAAAATAATCTACATAATTTTTTTAAAGTTACTTTTAAAAAAATTATTCTAAATTCATTCTTTAATAATTAAAAAATTATTCTAAATTCATTTTTTAATAATTTTGAACTAAAAATTTAACAAAAAAAAAGTTAAAGGAGGAAAGCTTTTCCTGAATTAAAACTTCAATTTTTTTGAGTTAAAAATTTATATTTTAATCTAAGAGTTGGAAATTTAAAATATAAAATAATAATTTATCAACACCACGCCCACCCCATGGTCCCACCCAACCAGACGGTTAGCCCCACTCTCCTCCTTTCCTGTCGATTAGAGGTTAGAGCCTTCAATCATCTTCGTCGGCAAAGCCGAAGCTTTGTGTGCTTTTCACAAGGAATTCAACCCAAAAAAGCATTGTGTGGCTCAAAACCATATTGCACTCATGATTTTGTTTTTGTTCATTTTTCATGGATAATTTGATTTGTTTTAGGGTTCTTTATTATAAAAAAGACATAGGATGTAGATAATTGATATTTAATCCAAGGCTTGCCATCCCCTTTTCTTCCCTCCCTTCGTATTTCCTGTTTGTATTTTTCGTTTTTGAGGATGAACTTCAACAAACTTTAAAGAAGAAAAAAAATTTGTAAGGTTAGAAAATTAAGTTGAGTGAGGGTAGTTTAGGAACTAAAGTTGGGTGTAAGGAGATTTTTTTTTTCTTTTGAAAAATGGGACAAGTTGGTGACTTCGCCACGACAGTCCACTCTTCCAGGGGTTGAGAAGACTCACAGAAACATTTCAGCCTCCCCTTGGCTACCATCGTACGATTCATCAGCGCTAAAAATTGAACTCAAGACGTGTGTCGTCTGAAATACAGGTATGGAATTCACCCACATGATGGTTAAGAGGTATTGATAGATAAATAAAAAATGAGTCTAGAGAGTAAGTTGATTGTAGAGATAAAAGTTATGGGTTCAAATAGCATTTTCAACACTGAAGGACTTACACACACGTGTACAAATATCCGTAGTTACGTACTTTAACGTAACATAACTTTTTCGTTACTAACCCGATTCAAGTCTAGTTCGTGCTCACGCGTTCGTAACAAAGTGTACTATTTAACTACAATAGCGAGAAAAATAATTTAAAACTGCATAAACATATCCACGTCATTTTGCCAACAAGGGCATAATTGTCAATTTACACATTCGAGGAGGAATTACATAGAAAATGAAGGACAAGTCATCACAATCTACCCCCCTTAAGAAAATTTTGTCCACGAAATTTGAACACTAATTAAAAATCAATCAAAGAATAAACGTGGATACAAATCTCGCATACGCTCCTCGATCTCCCAAGTAGCTTCCTCAATGGAGTGGTTTCTCCACAAGACTTTCACCATTCTAACTGTATTGTTCCTAAGGACATTATCTTTTTAATCGAGAATCGTCACTGGTACCTCATCATAAGTCAAGTCTGGGTTGATCTCTAACAGCTGAGGAGGAATCACATGTGACGGATTAGAAACATACCTCCACAGCATCAACACGTGGAACACGTTGTGCACCCTCGACAATTCTGAAGGTAGATCCAGTCGGTAAGCAACTTCGCCGACTCGCTCAATGATCTGATACGGTCCGATGTATCGTTGGCTCAACTTCCCTTTCTTTCCAAAATGCACAACACCTTTCTATGGTGACAGCTTTAGAAATACCCAATCACCAAACTTGTATACCCTGTTGGTCGAATGTCTATCGGCTAAACTCTTTTGTCAATCCTGGCTTGCTTTCAGGTTAGCCTTTATCACCTGAATATTCTGAGTTATCTGATCCACGATCTCAGAGCCCACTAAAACTCTTTCGCTGACTTCGGACCAACACAATGGGGTACAACACGATTTCTCATATAATGCTTCAAATGGTGACATACCTATGCTAAAATGGAAGCTATTGTTGTAGGCAAACTCTATCAACAACAAGTGCTTATACCAAGCGTCTCTAAACTGCAGAACTGATTATCTCAACATATCTTTTAGTGTCTGGATAGTTCTCTCTTACTGTTCATCTGTCTGGGGATGGTAAGCGGCGCTATAGAGAAATCTCGATCCCAAAGCTTCTTGAAACGCTAACCAGAACTTCAAAGTGAATATGGGATCCCGATCAGAAATAATGTTAACCAGAACACCATGATACTTGACAATCTTGAAGACAAAGAGTTCAACCAACTGATTCAACGAATAGTTCTCCCGAACGGGTAGGAAGTGTGCGAATTTGGTAAGTCAATCCACAATCACCCAGATATTGTCATATCCATTTTGCATACGAGGCAGCTTGTACACGAAATCCATAGTGATGTCTTCCCATTTCCACTAGGGTATCGGGAATGGCTGTAGCAACCCAAACGGTTTCTTTCTTTCCACCTTAACCTACTGACAGACTAAGCAATGACTCACATACTCTACAACTTCTCTTTTCATTCCAGGCCAATAGTAGAAGGGTCAGATGGTATGACACATCATGGTACTCCCAAGATACATCGCATAGGTTGAAATATGCGTTTCATCGAGAATCTCTTTCTTTAGTTTTATAACATTCGGCATGTACATCTGATTACCTTGCATCAGCATACCATCAAGTCCTCGAACCCTAAGATCTCATCTTTCTCCTTTCAACACTGCCTGCATTAACGCATGGGATTCTGGGTCGTTCATTTGGGACTCGATAACACGATCTAGCAAAACTAGTCTGACTTGAAAGATAGCAAGTAGGCCTTCTCGATCATCCATTTCTATAACGACTCCAATAGATCTTAGATCAGTGAGAAAGGGAATACGACATGCTTAAAGAGCATTAATGTAACGCCCCGGCCCCGAAATATTTATTTTTGGGAATTAAATTTATGGGTAAGCCCAAAATAGTTAATGCAGTTTAGTTAACTATCTACAATTAAAAACTCTACTTAAGTTTCACCCATGCTCCATAATTATAATTCCATACCAATTGTATGATATTGTTTTCATATTTTAACGCCATTTCCTTCGATGGACCAATTTCCATTTTAGAAATCTTTAATCTCGAATTTATTTAACCTCACATATTTTATGGCTGCATCTAACGTCTCGTTAGACTGCCTAGACAAGGATCAAGTCATTCGTACTTCACAATTCACTTCCTAATTCATTAACTTCAACATTTTAGTGCCTAACAAATACACATTCGGTCCAAACATTGGAATCACACCATATGAATATTATATATGAATTCAGAACATAGAAATTAGCATGAAGAAGGAAGATTCGGCCGATTGGCCATGCACCACCGCGAGTGGCGGTCGGCCGCCCCGACTCGCCGAAAAATTCAACTTTTTCCAAAAATTACCAAATTTTATAGGTAAGTAGATCTCACTAAGTAGAGTAACTTTCATACCTGTGGTCAAGTCCAATTTGGCCTGGAAACACCTGAAATCAGCCTTGGACCGCCGGAAACCTTAGAATTAGGTGTACTCGATTCAACCTCAAAACACACTCCGACGCCACAACCATTGCTTGGGCTTTGTTCCTGACATTGAGAAGAGATTATTGGTGGTGGTAATGGTAGAAGTTAGCTTCGAGTTTTGGTGAATCGAAGCCAAAACCACCACACTGCCTTGGGGTTCCCCTTAAAATCAACCCCTTTTCTTCAAATTTTCAGGTGTAATTTGGAGAGAGAACAATTGGGTTTGATGTAAGGATCATTTTGACACCAATCCCGGAGTCAAAGGTGGCCGGAATCGAAAAATCCGACTAGGTCGGGTCGGCGGGTTGAATGAAGATCTGATTCTCCCTTTTTCCCCCATTCCCTCCTTTCTCTCCTTTCCCTTCCCCTCATTGGCCGCCCCCCTCTCCTTTCCCTCATTTCTCTCCTTTTTCACCTTTCCTCTTCATCATGGCCACACATGTGGCGTCACAGAATTTGCTCCAAAAATCTGGAGCACTCTAGAAATGGTAAATGTACAATTTTACCCTTGATTTTAAATGTTAATAATTTCTTTGTTATAACTCGGTTTCACAAACGGTTTGTGCCCATGCGTTCGTGAGATCGAGCTTTATTCAAAAATATAAATTGTGAACGTGAATGCTCATAAATTTTAAATAATTAATTTCCAAACTTCAACCTTCGTAAATAGTTTAATTTAAAACTAATCTCATATAAACTAATATAATTTCTTGAAAAATAATATAAAATCTCAATAATACAATTAAGTCAGTCGTGCGATTTCCTGCTAAGAGCATCAGCTACCATGTTCGCACGACTATGGTGATACTCAATAGTGCAGTCGTAGTCACTTATCAGCTCCATCTATCTCCGCTGCCGGAGATTAAGCTCTTTCTAAGTGAAGATGTACTTAAGGCTCTTATGGTCGGTGAAGATCCGACACTTTTCCCTATAAAGATAGTGCCTCAAGATTTTCAAAGCGAAAATGATAGCTACTAACTCGAGATCATGCATAGGATAGTTCACGTCGTGGGGTTTTAGCTGTCGTGAAACATACGTGATCACTTTCCCATGCTACATCAATACACAACCAAGACCATTTGGAGAGGCATCACTATTGATCTCGTAATTCCCACTGTCGTTAGGAAATGCAAGGACAGGTGCATGAGTGAGACAATACTTTAACTGTCGGAAAGTTCGTTCACAATCTTCACTTCACTCGAAGTTTACTCCTTTTCTGGTCAACATTGTCAAAGGTAGGGCTATTGCTGAAAAGTCTTGTACAAAACGTCGATAATAGCCTACAAGACCAAGAAAACTCCATACTTCGGTAATAGTCTGGGGTTGTTCCCAATTCTCCACTGTTGCTACCTTCTAGGGATCCACGATGACACCTTGAGTTGATATCACATGCCCTAAGAAGGACACTTGATCCAGCCAGAACTGGCACTTACTGAATTTGGCGTATAGCTGATTTTCCCTTAGCTTCTTCAAAACTAAACGTAGATGTGTAGCATGGTCAGCTTCATTCTTAGAGTACACCAGAATATCATCGATGAAGATAATTACAAACATGTCCAAGTACGGTCAAAATACCCAATTCATCAGTGTATAAAGGCTGCTGGAGCATTAGTCAACCTAAACGGCATCACCAGAAACTCATAATGACCATATCTAGTTTTGAAAGCTGTTTTCGGAACATCATCTCTATTGATCTTCAGCGGGTAGTAACCAGACCTTAGATTAATTTTTGAGAGACATTAGCACCACGAAGCTAATCAGAAAGATCGTCAATACGAGGCAATGGATAACAGTTTTTAATCATCACCTGATTCAACTGTCTATAATCAATGCATAGCCTCAAAGTTTTGTCTTTCTTCCTTACATACAAGACTCGAGCTTATTAACATTGAAGAATAAAATCATGAAATAGATGCAAAATGCGTAATGAAGAAGCTTTGCCAAGAAGAAGCTATAGAGCTCTGTATTTGCTATATCTGAATTCTTACAAAGTTAGTTATTACAAGAGAGAGAAACCTCTTTTATACTATCTACTTTTAAGATAAACCGACAAACCCTTTGCACTAAGTAATTGCTGGTGTGTCAGTTGCCTAAGTGTCATACATATCCAATAGAGCTCCCCATGGAGAAGTGTTTGGCTGGATAAACCTTTTTTCGACAAGTTCTTGGAACTGGGTTTTCAATTCTCTTAACTCAGTAAGAGCCATACGATAGGGAGTTAGCAAAATAGATCAGTACTTAGAATTAGGTCGATAGTGAACTCCACTTCACGATCCGGTGGTAGACCAGGTAAATCGTCAGGAAAATTGTTCAGAAAGTGTCTGACCACTCAAACGTCTTCTACACGTGCAAGATTATCTTCAGTCACTACTATATGAGCCAAATAGCCTTGGAAACCTTTCCTCAACAACCATTTTTCCCTCATAGCCGAAATGACTCCATGCTTTAGACCGCTATGTTCACCAAAAAACGTGACAATAGGCATGCCCGGTCTGTGAAAAATGACAATTTTTTTTTATAACCATCCAAATTGGCACGATTGTAATGTAACCAATCTATGCCCAAGATAACGCCAAAGTCAATGATATCTAAAGCAACAAGATTGGCTGGCATCACGATGTCCTCGATAAGAACAGAACATCCTTGATACTCCCAACCAACGAACAAACTTCGCCCCTAAGCATCGAGAACTCCAACTCAAAACTAAAGGGAGTGGGATGACATATGGGAAATAACTGAATGTGTAGCACTAGAGTCAATTAATATTCTAGCAAAATGGCCAAGAACGTTCAATGTACCCATAATCAAGTCGGGGTTACTCCGCACATCCTGAAAGTTGATGTGATTGACTCGACCCTATGTCTGCTGTCTGCCTCATCAACCCCTGTTTCCATGATTCTAATTTCCTCGTCCCTGATTACTCGACCTTGATTTTTCGGATTAGGCTGCCTAGTCAATACACTGCTGCTAGAAGCTCCCTCGAGATTTTGGGACTGACCCCCAACATACCATTGCGATCCACCGCTCTGATTTGGCATATAGCCACCCTGATACTATGTGTAGCCACCCTGGTATTATGGATAATCACCCTAGTAATAAGGATCATGTGGATATTGATATGCTTCTCATGGATACTGTACTTCACCCTGATAGTGGAAGGCACCGCCATAACCTGTTAGCGTGTATGTACCAGGTCCTGCAATCTTCTATAGAGGAACTGCATATGGTAGGGTAGGAGGCTGAGGTTTCTGATTATGCGGGCAATTATTAGCTCTATGCCCCATCTATCCACATGTATAGCATCAACTATTTTCTTTTTTACACTCACCATGATGAAAGTTATTGCATCTACGGCAGTGTGGAGCACTATAAGCATTAAAGTTTCTCTGATTCTAGAAGCGGGAATTACCCGAGGTCTTGTTGCCCATTTGCGGCGTGTTAGAATTTGAACCACCGCTCGATGATCCAAAACTATTACCACTACGCTTGAAATTCTGGGTCTTTCTAGGGCCAAAAGAAGACTGCCCTTATTATTATTCTTCCGAGTATTTTTATCATCTTCCTCATCGTCGTCGTCATCATTGGGAGCATTCTCTAAATCTTCAACCCGAAGTAGAATCTTGAAGAATTCTTGTTAGGTGGAGTAGGGAGTAGTAGTCGCCATAGAACGCAACCGTTTACGAGTTTCATTCTTGAAGTAACAAAGCATCTCCCTGGGGTTCCCCGCAATCTCAAGATGATATCGGGACAAGTCAATAAACTTTCGACAGTACTCCGTGGTTGACATCTTCCCTTGCTTAAAATTTCTGAACTCTTCTTTCTTTCAATCTTTATACTGTGGATGAGTAAATCTAGTCTCAAATCGCCGCTTGAAAACATCCCAATCCATAATTTCTTGAGCAAACAATTGAAGGGACTCATGGGCCCACCATGATGCTGCTCCCAAATGAAGAAACTAGGTCGCTGTCTCAACGCATCTATCAGGCTGAAGGTTTCTTTGCCATTGTATAACTCTAAAAGTCTTCTCAACACGATGGAGCCAAATCTCTGACTTCTTAGCCCCTTCATTGCTAAAGAGATTATTAATCTGGAGATGGGACACTGTTTCCAAGGTAGTCCGTTGTAGAGGACGAATGGATGATTGAATAACACTAGCAATAACTTCTCAGGGAAATTAGTCTTGGAAGGGACATGTGGCTCTCTACGAGGTAACATGGTTCTGACATAAGAGATCAAGAATTATTAGAACCTATAACACAAATGAGGAATGCATGACTGCCTAAACCTATGCTCTAATACCAACTGATACACCTCACCCCGAGGCAAAGAGTGATGGCCATCACCTAAAGGTGACGTAACCAAAGTGCAAGTGAAGTAAAAATGTGGATATATTAAAACCAAACTAGAACTTAAATTAAACTACTAAAAAAAGTGTGCAGAAGTGGTAAAACCTATAAGTTACAATGTCAGAGTATAGATAATAAATAATGCAGTCGAACTGGAAAATGTACTTATTACACAACTGGAAAACAGTTCCTACATTATGGTGGAGGTATATCAAAACCGCTAGGTGATCCTTGGGTGCCACAGAAAGATCAGCTAATTAGGACCTGTAGGGGCCAAAAACAGAAGGGTGAGTGGGCACAAAAATAAAGATTTATAAAACCATTTATTTTTTCGAACGTACTAACCCTTCACTGTAACACATGTATAGTTTCCAAAATATCATACTACATATAAGTATGAAAATCCAATGCATGCCAAGTGTAAGTCCAGAAGTGTACCATGCCAGAAATTCTCAACAACAATATAGATATGATCATGTGATGTAATATATATTAATGTGACCTGTACGATTGCACCTATTGCTCCTCAGTCATATGCTAACACATGAGTCGAAGTCACCTAATGTGATCTATACGACAAGACTAGGTGTAATAATAATCGCTCTAGTGCTACGATCACGTGAAGACTAGAGTTATGTGCGGGTCACCTACGAGTCGGAGTCACCAAATGTGACCTATACGACAGGACTAGCACCTATTTGGATTCATGGCGAGTGTATGGTGCTGGGAGGTGAACATACACATGAAGGACTAGCCTGGCCCGGGGCTAAGGACTCACCTAGGGTGTAGCAATGATGAGTAGTCTATATGCAAAAGCATGCCATAGTGAATTAACCATTTCAATTCACCACATAACCTTACTTGGACTTACCTGTACGTTCCGTGATACCTTAGCATTTCAAACTATTCACAACAATTATAAGCATGTAAAATGCATATGAATATGCCATGATGCAATATGAAACTCAATCATAAAATAGCATTTAAAATATAAGTCATGGCATAAAATGCATAAAACCATTTAACATATTTATGGAAACTATAAAGTATATACGTAATATACGAAAACAAAATGCCCACTCACTGGTATGTCGAAGGATCGTAGCCCCCTAACCTTGCTTGACCACGTACGTCCTCGAGATAAGTCTTCCATGTATGTGAAATTACTAATTTAATTAGGTTAGTAACACATATACAGAAACTTAAATAAAATCCCTATAGTTTACTCAAACCTAGGGTTTAAATATACGAAAATGATCTACTCGGCGTCATGGCCCTACACGCCACCACGCGCAGCCAAAACTCTAACTGCCGTTAAGAATATTCCATCCAACTAACAAAATATTCCACTAAGTTAACAAACAGAAGTTAACGACGTTACAAACGTCGTTAGAATATTCCTTCAAAGTTGACAGAATATTCCCTTGTCTTCTTTGGTGAGCTCGCTGATCGCCGCCGTACGCCGTCTGGTTTCGCCAGAAACTGGGGAAAATTCAAAACTTCATATCTTCTTCATTTCTCAACCATTTTTCATGAAATTTATATGGAAATGAAGCTTATGAAGAGTAGAACAAAATTGTACCTTCCAAAAGTCTAAAAGTGGACGGAAAATGGCCTTAAAAAGCCTCAAAAGTCTCGGCTAAAAGTTTGACTTCTTGAACTCAGGTTGTTTCAAGTCAACGCTTCTTCGAAACTAGTCAAGGGACCTTAGGGAGTTGTAAAGAAGCTTCCCCAACCTTCAAAACTTTGTAACTCGGTCGGGATCACGTCGAACTCGAACTCATCGAGTTGGACCTTTCGAGTTGGAGAGTCAAAACTCAACCATTTTCACAGCTAGTAGTATGGTTGTGATCGTGGTGTCGGGGGGGGGGGGTCAAAATATGTGGTTTGTGGGTCCGATCTGTGAAGGAATATGATATTTCTTCTTTGTTACAGGGGAAGTAGCTCAGCGAGGGAGAGAGAGAAGGAGGAGAAGAGAGAGAGTGACCGCGATGATGGTGGTGGTGTTTGATTGGACAGAGAGAAAGAGAGGGAGTGACAGGGATTGGGTGCCAAAAAGTAGGGGAGGATTTGATTGGTGTCTGAAAACAATAGGCACGAGTTCTGCTTTAAAGAGATAAAAATATGATATAATCGTACGAGCAAAATCGGACGTAATCTATCCAAAACAATATTTTCAACACTGAAGGATTTACACACACGCGTGTACAAATACCTGTAGTTATGTACTTTAACGTAACGTAACTTTTTCGTTACTAACCCAATTCAAGTCTAGTTCGCGCTCACGCATTCGTAACAATGCGTACTATTTAACTACGATAACGAGAAAAATAATTTAAAACTGTATAAACATATCCACGTCATTTCGCCAACAAGGGCATAGTTGTTAATTTACACATTCGGGAAGGAATTACATAGAAAATTAGGGACGGGTTGTCACATTAGATGTAAAAAATTGAAGGCTTTGTATTTGTTGTATGGCTTTTTTTATTAGCACCCCAAAAAATGTTGAATGCACCCCACATTAAAATTTAATATTAAATGACTTATTTATTCCACTATGCAATGACAATTTTGACCTTATTAGGTTTTAAAAAAAATAAAAATTTCTAAATACACCCCAAATCACTTTTAGAGTTCTTTTCAACTATCAAAAAATGTTTTGAGCTAAAAGTCATTAATAAAATTGGACTCTAAAAGTTTTGTAGTTCTTTCCTTTGTTTTTACTGGTTCTGATTGGTTGAGACGGAATTCACTCGGTGATTGCCTGGTGTTTAGGACTTGCCAAATCAGTCTATTCAAGTTGATCAGTAGTTCGTGGCTTGGCTGTGCTTCCTTAAGGGCACAGATTGGACAATAACATGCAACAATATGTAGGACTATGCAAAAGGGCTGGTGACTATAAAGTTGGCCAATTATTTCATACAAGCTTACTTGGCCACCAAGCTTAGAACCCCTCACATAAATCACGATCATATTTAAGTTGGTGATGATCAACATGTATCATTAATTGACAGCACTTATACAAATAATTAAGTTTAATCAACTCAGAAGGTATGTATAGAAAGCCCTAATTGGTGATCTGTTAATTACCCTTAGTCATATGGCGATGAATCGAACATGAAAGATCATTGATGTGAGAATTACTTGACACACAAATTAAACCCTATTGATGACAATTGTAGTAATGATGCAAGTAGGGATCGTTCTAGACCGGGGATTAACTAGGGATGCTAATCAATAAATATAAGACTCAAAAACACTAAACTAGACTCTATAAACTCAAAACTAATTTAAAAAAAAACTCAAAACAGCAAATAATAATAAAAAAGACTCAATTCTAAACTTAACAAGTGATTTGGACGAAAATATAACTTTAAAAGACTCAAAAGATTTAAAGAAAACAAGTTTTGACTCTCAAAGCAAGACTTAAAAGCAAGGGGTTTTGTTTTGATGAAAATTGAACTTTAAAACTTAAACTTTGAAAACAAACTTAAAGCAAAATGATTGTGATGAAATAGAATGATGAGAAATTAGTTAGAGGGTTCCTTATCCACACATGAACATATGCATATAATTTGATTCCCAGTTATGACTTCAACAAACGATAAATGACAATGTTCCAAATTAATTAGGTCCGCTTAAATTAACTTTCAGATTTCCCTAGATTCATTGAATTGGACGGAATACGCATCACAACCAAATTATTCTTATCAAGTTCCCTAACTATGGAATACGCATGATAGAGAGACATATCAAAGATCATTAAGTTCAACGGAAATCAT
This sequence comes from Crataegus laevigata, assembly GCA_963580275.1. NCBI lineage: Eukaryota > Viridiplantae > Streptophyta > Magnoliopsida > Rosales > Rosaceae > Crataegus > Crataegus laevigata. Next base: position 25,082,372 of record OY756950.1, on the reverse strand, counting down.
AAACATTGACTAGGCATTCATAACTATGGAATACGCATGTTACTCTTGCCAAGGATTTACTTAACACAATCGTGACTAGCGATCTTTACTACTCATGAATATAAGTTCATAACGATTAGGTGAAATTCCCTTATATCCTAGCATCAAGTTTAGGCATGCAAATTAAGTGTCGACCCTTAACCCACATACATAAACAAGTTCTTAATCAAAATAGAAAAGTAAACCACATCTAAAGTTTATGAATTCATAACTGGAGTAAATCAAATTATAACCAACATATGTCCATGGCTTCAAATTTGCCTCTAACTAAAAAGAAATTAGTTCCACATGTTTAACATAATTGAACAACAATTTAAATTAAACATTGAAAAACAAAAGAAAGAAAACACCTAAACGTTCCAACGATCCAAGCGCATCCAAGGACTTTCCTTTTCTTCTCTTTGTTGCGGCACAAGGCTTTGAATGATGTTGAAGGATTGGTTTTATGGAGGAATGGATGGGGGAAGTTTAGATATGTAGGGAGAGGCAAGGAAAGGCTTGTAGAATGGTTTATTCTTGGATAGTTTATGGGCAGATTTTGTGGAGGAAAGAAAGGGTTTTGGCTAGGATAGTTTAGGGTGTGTGAAATGGGATTGTTGTGTGAATTGGTGAGTCTAAGCCTTGCAAGAAGGCTTTATTTATAGGTGCACAAAGGTAAGGAGCCACTCAAGTGATTCTAATAAACAAATACAAAGCAAGAATTAATCATCAAAAACAGCTAGCACACATGCTTCATTGCAGAAATTTCATGATGAAACAACTTGCATTCATCCTCCTTGGTCCATGCCTTGGATTCCTCTTGGTCTTCTCATGATGAATCAGCTAGAACACTTGCAAAACAGCTAGCACACTTGTATTTCATGATTAAACAAGCTAGCACACTTGCAAAACATAATCATTCATCCATGCCATGGGTCATCCTTGCAGCTGTCCGCCTATTCCTTCCCCATGTGCTCTCTTGACCTTCCCTTACTAAAATGCCCATAACTTCTTCTAGAAAAATGATCTTAACAATCCGCAAAATGCTCCAGAAAATAGACATCTGTAGCTTTCCAAGCATGTAAGGCTCATTCTCTAGTTCATTTTGGGCCGCTCACAAATTGCTTCCAAAATGGGCTGATCTGCACAGGCAGTTTTGACCCATGTGCTCTCTTGACCTTCCCTTACTAAAGTGCTCATAACTTCTTCTAGAAATATGATCTTAACAATCCGCAAAATGCTCCAGAAAATAGACATCTGTAGCTTTCCAAGCATATAAGGCTCATTCTCTAGTTCATTTTGGGCCGTTCGCAAATTGCTTCCAAAATGGGCTGATCTGCACAGGCAGTTTTGACGAATTTGTTACATAAAATCTCACTTGTGCTATTTTTCTTTTATTTGCTTGACAAATCATATAAAACACAAAATCAAAGTAAATAGCTCAAAAATATAAGGAACTAACTAAGAAAAGACGAGAGAATTTGATGTAAAATATATATAAATATGAGCTTATCATTAAACCAAAAATCTGGTGGGAAACAACAAGGAAAGCCCACGGCATTGAGTTGTTTTGGTGGGTTAGGCATGGTTTTGAGTGGAGTTTTGGTCAATCCTTCTAGAAACCTATCCCTTCTTGCAACTTGTATTTGTTTCACCATATTTTTAGCATGTTCCTAGCTTCTTTTGACTTCAAATTCGTCCATCCATCTTGCATGGATCATAAGCAATCCATCTTGGGGCCAAAAACACTCCAAACTACTCCAAATTGGCCCAAAATGCACCCTTAGCCCATATAACCTACAAACACACGAAATTAGCTTTAAACACTATTATAAATACTAAATAATTACTAAAATGCAAGAAAACAAGCAAGCTAAGTCGCATAAATATGCTCCTATCAAATTCCCCCACACTTAGCTTTTGCTAGTCCTCGAGCAAAACAAAACGAAACAAAGTAATCAAACGAATCAAAACAAGTAAAACACAACCTAAACCTTCCAACAATCGCCTCAGGGATTTCCAATGCACATGATATGTTAAAGATTATCATTCCCACAGATTTGAGTCAATTTAATACTTAAGCACATACTTAATCATAGTCACTACTTATTAGTTCACAATGAACCAATTAAAACAATGTTTTGAATGTAGTAACATGCCTTAGAGAATTCCCTCAATCCTTACAAGATATGCACTCTATTTTCACTCTGATTTTCTAACAACACACCCTATACTAGTTATATGTGAGAGAATTGATGTAGATATAAAAACGAATGCTCACATATATGTATCACAAAGAACGTAATTTCCGGAGTTAATAAGCATGTTTAGATATGATCTCATGAATGGAATACTACTACTTAGATGCGAGAACCAATGACACCATATGCTCATACCAAATTCAAACTCCACAAATTGAAACACATATCACTCAAGAAGAAGTTAAGGGTTGCAACGGGGCTTGGGGTATTGGTTAACAAAGAAAGGATAAGGAAAACAAACGTTCTTCAAGCAATAGTAAGCAAAGTAATGAAATTAAGACTTAGAATTCACTTAGATTGCGGAATTTAACTTGAAAACACAAGGGGAAAACTTAGACAACTCTTTAGGGCCGAATTCATTGTTTTGGACCCTTACTTCAACAAACAATACTTTGGAACTCTTTTTCACATCTTTTCAACTTTTTTTTATTTTTTATTTTTATTTTTATTTTTTATTTATTTTTTATTTTTTTTTTCCGTGCCTATGGCACACAATTCACAAAATAAAAACTTCCCCCACACTTGATTTCCGCCATAAAGGAATTCAATTTGAATCATGCTTACTATACTTTAAGAACGAGGGTATGGATAATCCTAATCTAGGCTAAGTGAGGAAAACATGGGTTAACAAAGAACATAGGCTAACAAGGCTCAACGGGGTTAATTTAAACATAAAATAGAGTAGGGCACATGGCATTTTTGGCTAAAGTGGTGGTCACTACACAACTTCTTCTTGAATATGTGATATGCAAATCAATAGCATGCTTTGAATGAATTGGGCATGAGTTCTAGCATTTGGAACTAAACGATGAAACGCCTTCTAAGTAGCAATCAAGCAAAGAATAATGAGATCATGCAACGACTTAGAAAAGCAACAAGTTCACAGATTATTAACTCTCCAAATAAACGTTTAGGCTCAAGTCTCACAAGGTTGTAGCGTTGGTTTGAGTTACTTCCTTCAAGCATGTTACAAAAAACTAATTTTTCCTTTATGATTACATGTGAATTCATAAGTTACAACCACAACCAAGCATAAACCAAAGAGTAAATCAAACTTTTATCCATGTTTATAACTTTCTTTAACCGTCATGCAATTACAAACCGAATCCTCATCATTGTGTTGGAAGGTACCCTAAGACACAAAAACAACTCTTTTTGGGTTTTTTTAAAACAATTTTTCAAATTTTTATGGGATTTTCGGATTTTTGACACAAAACACACTAAAACACATCAAAACATTATAAAACAGTGAGAAACAACATGTGAAGTGATAAGTGATAAAATCCCATGAATTTCATGCAAAAATAGCTTGTTTACCCCCCCACACTTAAACCAAACATTGTCCTCAATGTTTCAAACATATATTAACACAAAAACAATCAACTAACACAACTCGCAAACATAACACAATTGGCAAAGTAATAGCAATAAAGAGACAGGTTAGGGACGCAAATCTGGGTTTGGAGTGAAAGTTCCTTCCTCTCATGTTTCAACACATGGGTTGCCTCCCAAGAAGCGCTTGCTTTAACGTCTTTCAGCCGGACGGTACCTCCGTTTAAGCTTGACTAGGTTTCACGGCATGGAGGGGTATCTCCTCCACGACATGCTCCTCAAACATCTCGTAATAGGGCTTCAATCGATGCCCATTCACTTTGAATTCTTGCTGCGTCCTTAAACTTTTGATTTGCACTGCACCATGAGGGAAAACATTAGTGACAATAAAAGGACCAACCCATTTGGAACGCAACTTACCTGGAAATAACCGAAGGCGAGAATTGAACAACAACACTTTCTGCCCAATAGAGAATGTCTTGGCACGGATCATCTTGTCATGGAATGCCTTCGTTTTTTCCTTGTAAATCCGGGCATTCTCATATGCTTCATGTCGGATTTCATCAAGCTCACACAATTGAAGCTTTCTATGTAAACCTGCGGCATCAAGGTCCATATTGAACGTTTTGACGGCCCAATGTGCACGATGCTCTAACTCGACAGGAAGATGGCATGGCTTCCCATAGATGAGCCGAAAAGGTGACATCCCAATGGGGGTTTTGTAGGCAGTGCGATACGCCCACAATGCATCGTTCAAGCGCAAACTCCAATCCTTCCTTGTAGGCCCCACGGTTTTCTCAAGAATCTGCTTGATTTCCCTATTTGAAACCTCGGCTTGCCCGCTCGTTTGAGGATGATAAGGTGTGGCAACCTTATGCTTGACATTGTATTTCTTGAGCAACGCCTCAATGGTTCGATTACAAAAATGGGAACCTCCATCACTGATTAGCACTCGTGGCATTCCAAACCTTGCAAAAATGTTAGTTTTCACAAAATCTGCAACCACTCGAGAATCATTAGTTCGGGTGGCTTTTGCTTCCACCCATTTCGACACATAGTCCACAGCAAGCAATATATAAAGAAACCCTTGTGACGAAGGAAAGGGACCCATAAAATCAATACCCCAAACATCAAAGATTTCAACACTAAAAATGGGGGTTTGCGGCATTTGTTGTTTAGGACCAATATTGCCTGTTCTTTGACATCTATCACAAGACATGCAAAATATTCTAGCATCCCTAAAGATGGTAGGCCAATAGAAACCACATTCTAACACCTTAAGTGCTGTTCTTTGAGTGCCAAAGTGTCCTCCACAAGCATAAGTGTGACAAAAGGTTAGAATAGCATTAAACTCAGAATCGTGCACACACCTACGTATAACTTGGTCAGGGCAATATTTCCATAAATACGGGTCATCCCACACATAAAACCGTGCCTCTTTCTTCAATTTATCATATTGGTGTTTAAGTAATTCACTAGGAACATGTTTAGACACCAAATAATTCACCAAATCAGCATACCACGGTTCACTTACCTTGACGGACATCAGTTGCTCATCTGGGAATGTCTCTATGATAGGCACAGCATCCTCCTCATGCACCATACGGCTCAAATGGTCAGCCACCACGTTTTCACTTCCCTTCTTGTCCCGGATTTCGATATCGAACTCTTGGAGAAGAAGCATCCAACGAATGAGTCGTGGTTTGGCTTCCTTCTTGGTGAACAAATACTTCAATGCTGCATGGTCAGTATAAATAATAACTTTAGTACCAAGCAAATAAGATCGAAATTTATCTAAAGCAAATACAACAGCAAGAAGTTCTTTTTCAGTGGTAGAATAATTCAATTGTGCATCATTTAAAGTCCGAGAGGCATAATAGATAACATGTGGCCTCTTTTCCTTCCTTTGCCCCAAAACAGCTCCTAATGCATAATCGGAAGCATCACACATAAGCTCAAAAGGAAGGCTCCAATCCGGTGGAACTATGATAGGGGCCGAAGTTAGCATTTCTTTGAGGTGATTGAACGCCTTCTCACACTTCTCGTTGAAGTCAAACGCCACATCTTTTTGGAGGAGATGGCAAAGAGGGTTTGAGATTTTGGAGAATTCCTTGATAAATCGCCTATAAAATCCTGCATGACCAAGAAACGAACGAATCTCTCGAACCGAAGTAGGAGAGGGTAAGTTGCGTATAAGATCTATTTTCGATTTATCCACTTCAATTCCTCTTTCTGAAACAATATGCCCTAGAACTATGCCTTGTCTAACCATAAAGTGACATTTTTCCCAATTAAGCACAAGGTTAGTCTCAACACATCGTTTCAAAATTATTGTGAGATTTTCCAAACACCCATCAAATGAATTTCCAAACACACTGAAATCATCCATAAATACCTCAATAATCTTTTCCACAAAATCTGAAAAGATACTTACCATACACCTTTGAAATGTGGCCGGAGCATTGCATAAACCAAAAGGCATGCGACGATAAGCAAAAGTACCAAAGGGGCATGTGAAAGTTGTCTTTTCTTGGTCATCCGGCGCTATGACAATCTGATTATATCCAGAATAACCATCAAGGAAACAATAAAAAGAATGACCGGCTAACCTTTCAAGCATTTGATCAATGAACGGCAAAGGGAAGTGGTCCTTCCTTGTGGTGGTGTTGAGCTTCCTATAATCAATGCACACTCTCCAACCTGTTTGGATACGGGTTGGCACAAGCTCATTCTCGGCATTCTTCACCACTGTCACTCCGGACTTCTTTGGAACACATTGTACCGGTGATACCCAACGACTATCAGAGATCGGATAAATCACTCCACAATCAAGAAGTTTGATAATCTCCTTTTTCACAACTTCCATCATTGGAGGGTTGAGACGGCGCTGAGCTTCTCGAGTTGGTTTAGCCCCCTCCTCTAGAAGTATTCGATGCATGCACGTAGTCGGGCTAATTCCCCTAATATCGGCCAAAGTCCACCCAATGGCCGTCTTGTGCTCTTTCAACACTTGGATCAACTTCTCCTCCTCTATGGCCGTGAGTGATGAGGAGATAATGACGGGCAATGTCTCGTTGTCTCCCAGAAAGACGTACTTTAAATTATCGGGCAACGGTTTAAGCTCAAGTACGGGTGCCTGAATCACTGAGGGTAACAATTTATTAGTGGAAACTGAAATTGAAATTGGTTTAGAAGGCTTACCATGATGTTGAGGTAGTGACTCAAGGGTAGCCACTATCTCGGTCTCCTCCACACTTCTAGGCACGGCAAAACCAGATTTTTGCCCAATTCCTTGTGCAATTGTTGTTTCAAGTGTATCCCTCTCCAAACAATCGAGAAAATCCTGCGCCAAATCATCAATTATGTCAATAGAAAAGCAAGAATGATCGTCTTTAGGAAATTTAATACTTTCAGAAAGATTGAAATCAATGACTTCCCCATCAAATTCCATCGTTAAAGTTCCTTTAAACACATCTATCTTGGTGCGGGCTGTTTTCATGAAGGGCCTCCCTAATAGAATCGGCAATGGGGTGGAATGGGGTGAATCCTCCATGTCAAGTACGTAGAAATCTGCTGGAAAAATCAAGTTACCAACCTGCACCAATACATCTTCCAAAACACTATTTGGATATGCATTAGAACGATCGGCTAATTGAATTATCACACCATCATTTTTAAGCTCACCTAAGTTCATAGATGCATAAATAGAGTATGGCATAACATTAATCGAAGCCCCTAAGTCTAACATGCATTGTTCAAACTTAGTATTACCAATAACGCACGGAATTGTAAAACTACCCGGATCTTTGCATTTAGGGGGTAATTTCCTTTGTAACACAGCAGAAACATTTTCACTTACTTGAACCACCTCTTTGTTCGAAATCCTTCTCCTTGTTGTACAAAGTTCTTTTAAAAACTTAGCGTACCTCGGGACTTGCTTAATCGCATCAAGGAGCGGGATATTGACTTGAACTTTCCGAAAGGTCTCTAGAATGTCCTTTTCGGCTTCTTCCTTCTTTGATTGCCTAAACCTGCCAGGAAAGGGCACATTTAGTGGAATAGAACTAGAAAAAGTTGAATTGGGACTTACCTTGGTGGTTTGGTACGGTTTAGGAGGACTAGATGAATTCAGCAAGGTTTGGTCATCTTTGGCTGTGGGCTTTGCTCCCTGTGCTTCTTCTTGCAGCAACTTGTCCTCCTCGTCTTGACTTGATTTGGATATATTTGAGTCCGTTACAACCTGTTTACCACTTCTCAACGTGATGGCCTTAGAGGTTTCAAATCCTCCCTTCGGGTTCATTACGGTATTGCTTGGTAACTTGCCTTGCTCATGAAACTGCCCCATAAACTCGGCAATTTGCCCAATTTGCTTCTCTAAATGGTCCACTCTTTTGTCTCGGTTTTGCATAGCCTTAGCTTGATCTTCCTGCCCATGAGACAATTTAGTTAGTAACTTAAGGAGTGTATCATTGTCAAGAGACGTACCTGAAGAGTTTGAGGCAGATTGGGGTTGGTTTTGATTGGGGACGTATGGCTTTGTATAAAAGCCCGGTGGTTGCTGCCTAAATCCTCCTTGTTGTTGGGGTTGTTGAGGATCCCGCCATTTGAAATTTGGATGGTCCCTCCACCCCGGATTGTAGGTATTAGAGTATGGATCATGGCGTGGTTGATTTTGGTTCCCAAAACCCACGGCTTTGGCAGATTCCCAACCCCCATTCTCAATCAATTGAGGACATTGATCGTTGGCATGTCCTTGCATAGAGCACACGCCACACACATTTGGTCCATGAATCTTTATTCCCTCGGCCAACTGAGAAACAATAGAAGTAAGGTTAGTTAATTGGGATTGAATGTCGGACGAAGAACTTACCTCATTCACTTGTTTCTGATCAACATGTATCATTAATTGACAGCACTTATACAAATAATTAAGTTTAATCAACTCAGAAGGTATGTATAGAAAGCCCTAATTGGTGATCTGTTAATTACCCTTAGTCATATGGCGATGAATCGAACATGAAAGATCATAGATTAGAAATTAATCACATTAATCTTGCAGTTGCGGATGTGTTGTTGTGGAGGAATATAAGGTGTATATTGAGAAATGTGGGGTGTATAGAAGATGTGGGGTGTATGTATAAAATATAAGGTGTCTATTGAGAATGTGGGGTGTGGGGTATTATGGAAAAGTATGTGGGGTGTATTAAGATAATTTTTAAGTGAAAAAGCAAATGTGGGGTGTATTAAGTATGTGAGGTTTATTCAACAATTTGTGGGGTGTTAATATAATAAGCCTTGTTGTATTGAAGTTAATTTGACTAACCAATACGATTACAATTTCAAATCTATAGTGATATTATAAATTTGATTAATGGTACCAGACCCAAAAACAATTTCAGGATGGGCATGAGCCTACCATAGCTTTAAGGTGACTCTGCCACTAATTTTATGGTAAAAGCTCAACTTTTTTCAATTAGTAATACCTTTGAGTTGGATCTCTAATTTAACAGATGAATAGTTTATAATATTGCTTTGTTTTTTTTGTTTTTTTTCAACAACATCATAACTTGACTCAAATCAAGTAAAAAGTTAATGAGTTGAATTAGTCATCACATTATCCAAACTCACATACCAACATAAATAAGAAACCATTTGAGTTAATATCACCATGAAAAATTTGTCATGGTTAACTTCGACATGTTAATACAAGACTTTACAAGAAGTTATTTACTCCCGCATCTACACAAGGCCTTCAAATGTCAAAGTTTACAGGTCGTTGCACATGTATGCTTTTATGTAGACAAATTAACTATGAAACTATTTAGGAGAGAAGTATTTCATTGAGAATCCAGCATTACATAATCCAATCTTGTTTTTTCTTATCTAAACATTTTTGTCATTGTCGGCAATTTCGGTGCCCCACCAAGCTTGAGAAATGTTTATTAGACTAGTTTGACACATCAACATGAAAGGTTCCAAAGTTGTCTCCCTAGTTTGACACATCAATTTGGTTGATTTGATTCTTGCCTTTTTAAGAATAGGATTATAGATTTTAACGTAGAATTTGCATTTGTTTTATTTTATATGTGTTAATAAACACAAAGTCAAGAAATGAAATAAATTCTCCTGTTTTAGTAAATTCAAGAAAGTTAGGGCCTGTTTGGTAGTGTACTTGAATCCAACTTTTTAAACTCAAAAACAGTTTTCAAGTTTTAGGTCTTAAAAACTTGTTTGGTATGACTATTTTTAAAAACTGAACTTAAGACTAACTCAAAAAAATAGTCTATTCCTTAAAAACATAAAAAGTGAGTTTTTAAACTTAAACTTACTCATTTCTTTTCTCTCCCTCCTCCCCTCTCACTCCAAATATATATCTCTCTTTTCTTCTTTCTTTCTCTTTTTTTTTTTACTTTTTTCGTCTCTACTCCAATCCAATCAAGTTTAAGTCGTAAGATTTAAAAATTTTAAATCACAAACCAATCAAGTTTTTGAGTCATAAAGAAAATTGTTTTCAAGAAATGTTCTTAAAAAATGTTTTGAGAAATGATAAAAAATTTCAAATAAGATACCAAACAGGCCCTTAATGATTACAATAATTTCAATTCTCATTCATGTAAGTAGTGGGGAAGGGATTCAATCTAGTGCAACACATCCACCTTTCCTAGTTCTACTTGGCTTATAAAGTTTAACATTGATTTATCAATTAACTTTTATCTTAACACTCCTATCAATTTAATAACCAGAGCACCGCAAGTTCCAGGTTGAGTTTTGGAATGGAAAATTACTTACACGACACATGTACACCGTTATGTGGCTTCTTGTATAAAATAAAATAAAAAGTTGGACAAAAACTTATCCATATTTATACAAGACATCACCGTTGCAATACATGTTGATTTGTGTCTTAATTATAAATATTATTAGAGTCCTGTTTTAAGTAAGATTAGGATATGTAATCTTTGGGATTTAATTTTCGTTATCTTTTGTAATTACTTTCCGTGTAAAATGAGGTGTATGTGCCTATATATTGTAAACCCAAGAGGATGAATAATATAATGAATTATTTTAAAATATTTCTTCTGTAGACTAGAATTTTAATTCCCGCGACTAATATGTAAGGTTAGAAACTACAAATCCTGTTTGCCTCGAGCTCTCAGCAATCAAATTATTTCAACAAGGAATTCAAATATATCCCCACTCCTGCACAATTGGTAGCCGCTAAAAAACTACAACTTCATCTCTGATCAACTTGATGGAAACAATTGCAGGAAGAGAGAAGAAATGGCCCGTCGAATTAGACGATCCGATTAGATGCACCTTAGCTGCATGCACAACCACAAAACAGTGTTGTGTACATTATAATTACTTGCCTTTCAAAGGGTTCAACTTCAACCGGCATGTACAACAAAGCCGCTTTTGTTCTGTATAGCCCTCAAAGAAAAGGTGCGGGTGGATAATCTTCATCGCTTGGAAAACCTCCTCCTTTGTAAACGCCTCGCAGTAGAAGCATGACGTGTGATCCCAATGGCTTTCTCTGGACTCTGCTCCTGTTCCTCGTCACTAGTTTCATCAGACCTCCATCTTGGTCCATTGTTCAAGTTTTTGTCCTCAATTACACGACCCTTTTCTCCATAGCTGAAGATTAGAAAAATAATTTGTATTAAATAGAGATTAACTACATCAAAATTATTAGTTCTACACCATCAATTTAAACCTTCTCCCAACAGCGGTTAAAACAAAGCAAGCAAACCAACTTTAATGGGGCAAGAAGTGCAAAAATTGTTGAATTCTCACCTCAAAGAAACGTCCATTGGGTCATCCTTGGAAACCATATTCCAAGTTCGATCATCCCTAGCTGGTTGGAACGCCTTACTGTTCACACTCCGATACAGGTTTGTTGCGGAATCTTTAAACAGGCCATGGTCGCTGCCGGGTGCAGTTACTGGATTAGAATCAGCGCTGTAAAATTTTGAAGGACTTGTATTTTGGAAAGGGTTGAACCGCTTGTTCCGTTCCGTTTCTGGTGACATTCTAGCATATTGATTGTCTTGGAGACGGCTATTTGAACGTACTTTTGATGAACTTCTGTTCCCATCCTTAGCTGCTGAGAGGGGAGTAGCCCAATGAATTCCAGGAGTTGATGCATCCTCAAAGTTGAAAGTCTTGTTTATGCTATCATCAGGCTTCCATTGTGTTTCAGAATTGCTAAGTAACTTCTCATGAAGAACTGAAGAACCATTGTTACCAAGTTCAGAGCGATAACTGTCAACCAACCCAACTCTTTTTTTGGGCATTTCAGATATTGACGGTTTCCAGGAAGGATTCATACGATCCGACCATAAAGCAAGAGAAGAATCAATGGACGAAGGAATCAGCATACTAGTTGATTGTGATTCTTGCACTTCAGGAAGTGATGCTGGTGCCATTTCAACTTCACTAGAGGTGGTAACAGCTACCTCAGGAAACTTTCCAGACTTTACTTCTTGTCGTTGGACTTCTGGTAGCAACTCCATGCTTTTTTCCTGTTCATCAAAAGCAAAGCATTACAAAAGAAAAACAAGGAGCACCATGCACCCACAAATAGACCATGCTTCAATCAATGGAAACATGTTTTCCCCTAAGAAAGACAACTAGAATCAACGCAAATGCAGGAAGAAACGTTTAGCCACAATTATTAGAACAGTAGGTTGTCATATAGATTGCTAACATTGGCTCCTACTTTTGTTCAGCTCAATCATACATTGAATTACAAAATATTTCTAAATATCAAAATTAAGAATATAAGTGAAGCAATTCACAAAGTTGATGACCAAATACTCCACCAATTAGAGTATATTAAGGGACAAAAATGTCCTCGTACAGTCTTAACACTTAAACCACTTACTATTAATCCAGCTCTCCATCCGCTCATTGATCTCATTCTAGATAAAACTTCTTCACTAACAGAATTCTTTGAAATGAACTCCTCCTCCAGGTTTTTAAGTATTTGATCAACTTGGTAAGCTTCAAAGTACCGGTACCGCTGGGGGGAAATGGGCAATTTATGTCAGCGTGTCTGACAACAAAGCTCGTTTTTTCAACAGAATAAGTACTGAAATATAGCTTGGATAAATAAGTAGATACACTAATCTACAAACTAATAATATAAGAAGGGTGCTGATTTTCACACACAGCCTGTTTATTTCTGGCCATCGGGTTGAATAAATCAAACAAAAACAATGACCATGATTAAACAGGGGTGTGTTAGAGAAGAAAAATGCCCTGTGATCCCTTCATTTGCAAGCCATCTTCAGCTCTCACACCAACACTAGCCACACAGTAAATAAGCAACTAATCTCAAGCTTCGGATGCATTATGAGCTACAGAAACTACCAATAAAATTCATGTTGATTTTCCTAAAGATGCATGTGAACATAGCAATAGCAAGATGTTGATCACAACTACTCCAATTTGAACAGAAGCCAACAATAAACATAGACAAGAATTACCTGAATGTAGAATACGACAAGAAGGCTTCCAATAGTTGAGGAAGGATCATCAAAAGTATAATCTAACAGGCACTTGTGGAGATGTTTCTCTTCATCAGAGTTCCAAGGCAACTCTATCACTCGGTCTACCATGTTCCTTCGTATACAGAGGAAACAAATTTCATTAACCAATATCTCCACCCAGTCCTCCCAACTCCTATATTTTCTTTTTGAATCATCTGTTGCATCCCCCAATTCTCCAAGCTTCAACTTCTTCTCCTTGACTTTGGTACACAGCATTCTTTGATGTATAAACGCTTCGGTAAAAAGTCCACACTCTACCCTCACCCGAACTGCAGTAACAGCCTCAGTAAGTGATATTGACTTTGAGGTACCATCACGCCCGGACCATCGTAAAACCAAAAGAGCTGTATCAGGATTTCCCCTTTCTAAAAGTACTTGTGCAATCTTAGGATGAGTTGCTGGACCAGAGATCTCTGGAAGAAGGTGACAAGCTTCCTGAGAAATTTATTATGAAGAATAATTATGTAAAATGATATTTTGAGACTGAATAATCTAATACCGATATTAAAAGAACAAATTTTGAACTTTCCAGTATAAATAAAACAACATGCAATACTAGACACTTCGTGCAAGTTTAAAAGTATAAACTATTACTATTTCAAAATTTTCATGTATTCTTGGATCATAAACATCGTACCATGAACCAATTTATCTTAATTATCTTAACGACAAAAATAAAAAGTGGTTTACTTGGAACATGAACGAGCAGTAGAACAACAGCTGTAGTAAAAAAATCAATTTTTTTATTTTATTGTTAAACAAGTCAATTCATTTGACGCAAAAGCTTATTGAGATTCTTAAGTTGGAATCTCGCCTTCTAGAGTAGCAAGGACTGGAGAGAAACCCTTTTTTTAAGAAATGCCACAGCCTGACCATAGACATGTGAACCATGCCTAAAATATAAAAATAAACAGCATTAAAAACCTTGATACAATTGGTTAATCATGAAAATAACGACGCTAAATAAAAGAAAAATAGGCATTCAAAAGCATTAACCATCTGAAAAAAATAAAAAAGAACTTGCCTGCAGAGCTTTATGTGTGTGATCATCCAAGAGATAAAAGATTAAGGATTCCAGTAATAATCGCCTGGGTATGCCAAAGGTAGCTCCAAAATCCTCTATAAGGTTTCTCCATTGCTCATCAGGCATTGTCCAGTACCGATCAAATAGGTAATATAGAAACTGTTATAAATTAAGGAAATACAGATATCCCTAGAGGTAGGGGAGGCAGGATTTATGCCCAATTCAGGATATGCAGAATTAAGAAATATCCAAAGTTTAAATAAAAACAAAGGATACAATAGCTTGCTTCGCAACCACCAAATCTGAACTACCACATAGAAAAAGTATATCAACAGCTGCTCGAACATTTTCAAATGGATAGCATCCTGCAACCCCCTCTATCTTGGACCTGAGAATTGATGAAACTCCATCCTTCTGCAGAGATCCTAGTTTTAATCCCTCCACCAATTTCTCTGTATTTCCCTGCTCAATCTCCAGATTTACCAGGGCATCTTCAATAAATAGGGTACCTTTATGTCCACTGGACTCTTCTGAGTTATTTACTGAATCAGGCCAAGAACGCTTAATTGCAGTAGATTTCCTTTCGCGAACAAGAGAATGCCATGATGTGAAATCTGTATAACGAGGCCTCACTTTCTCAAGGAACTCATGTCTTACGCACCATATCATAACCTCCATATGCTGAATCCAAAAACCAAATTTCAAAGAACAATTACAAATTGTTTGCAGACACATACAGATCCATAATGATAACGGTTTAGAAGAAAAATGTAACATTTGACCAAACTGATAAGGTAGTGATCTTGCTGCAAGGAAGTTCTAGGCACAAGTAAAAGATGCAACAAAAGAAACAGTTAAAGATCCATGAAACAAAGACCAACAGAATGTCACTTCTTGTGTTTCCATAGTTTCAGAATTAGTAGGTAAATAAATTATTAGTTCTTTGAGAGTTTAAGGATAGAGGAGTACAAACTATTAGTTCATTAGAGAACTGAAGCATGTATAATATGATATCAGACACACAATATTCACAAATGAAAATCAGGCAATAATATCATGATAAACAAAAAATGTAAACAAACATAGCTACAACCTGCTTTGTCTTTAATATGCTCTCTTGAAGCTGGTGTAAGTCATGAAGCTGAGCTGAAAGAGACCCTTTAAAAGATGAATCCAAAACTTCAATCACATTACATATGCCACCCAACTGTGCAGAAAACTTAAGAAGTAAACTCAACATAGATTTCATCGGTTCCGCTTCAAGATTATCTTAGGATAGTAGATTAGGAAATACAAATTATTCAAATTATG
The DNA here is from genome assembly GCA_963580275.1 of Crataegus laevigata. Classification (NCBI taxonomy): domain Eukaryota; kingdom Viridiplantae; phylum Streptophyta; class Magnoliopsida; order Rosales; family Rosaceae; genus Crataegus; species Crataegus laevigata. The sequence goes on along the minus strand of OY756950.1, from coordinate 25,066,875 downwards.
CAAAGTACAAATGAACAAAAAATAACTAGGGAATTTATATTTCAAAATATTGAGAAAGATAAAAGGATACAAATGCCTTGAAGTTCTGTGATGATGTTCTGGAATGTTCGCTTGCACCAATCCTTCACAACCACTTCATCCAACAAAAAAGCAATAACAGGATCACTGGACACTGCACTTTCATCCAAACAAACATCTGTAACATCTGTTTATTCTATGTCAAAGAAAACATGAAATGATCAACACAAATATGAACAATTAATAGAAACGGCAATAAAGTTTCACAAAAGACAGAATGTCCTATAACGCACATGGATCCTAGTTATCTGTTTAGCAGTTGATTTTTCAGTTTTCTCAAATTACTCCTTAGAATAATATGAGTTTTTACCTCTTGATGAACAAGAATTTTACCTTTTTTACGTACTCCCCTTTAATTGTAAGATATTAAAAGTTGTGGTGATTTTTTAAAAACTAAACTCTCTATCACGTGAACAAATAAAACAAAACAAAGAAGAAAAGGTAAAGAATCAAAAGATCATTAAAGGATACAGTGGCATATCAAAGAAACTAAGTTATTCTCCAGGGCAACATCAAATAAAGAATACAGGCGTTGGACATTAGCAGATATTTGCTCCTCCCCATCTTCTTTCTCTTGAAGTCTCTTATCACCTCTTTTGGGTATAAGATGAGCTTCTAGACACTTATCATAAAGGCGCCGGCATAATTTTGCGCCATTCTTTGGCATTGGAATTCTACACATCGGGCACACATCACAGCGCTGGCTACACTCTGCACATAATGAAGCATGTCCACATGAGATAAGCACATCCTTTACTTGTCGTCCACAACTCCTCAAGTCTCGTGTTGCCCGACAGCACTCAACTTTAGATTCATTGCATAAGTCAATCAGATCAACAGATGCCAACTGTTCCAATGCTTCCTGAAATTAAAATTAAAGCAACATACAAATGACTTCTGATCTTATTTAACCACAAAGCACTACATATAACTCCAAACATTAGAGGTCGTTCAATAAGGTGAATATTACGAACAAACAAACCTAACGAACCAAAATAATTGTCAAAAAATAATGAAAAGGTAGTGCTTTAAACTTAACACTTTTACTTCACCTCCCAATTTTGTGCTACGTTGCAATCCTAAAACCGGACATTTCCCATCAATCGCTTGTCGCTTCAATCCACTCCCCACATACACTCCCTTTTAACACCTCTAAAACCATATTCATACGATGCAGCTAAATACATGAGGGTTACCTTCTCAACAACTTTTCCATTGCACTCAGTAAAAAAAACATAAATCAAAATTACCAATATTTTTCTACCCAAACTCCCTGTATAATTCACCAATGAAATTCTTCAAAACCCACCAAAACGTCACCGTAATAGCCCTATACAAATACCTGTACGGATTTTGAACAAAACGCAGATAACAGGAACCAAACCGTGGCTATAAAAACAAGCCAGGGTTTTAGGCAGTAGCTATGTTAAAGGAAAATGAAAATAAATAGAGAATGAACCTGAACAGCTCGACTATTGTAGTTAGGTTGCAGAGCATGATAACCGGATATTGTGGCTGGGCCGCCATTGACGGAGCTCGAAGGTCCTGTTGGTCCGTTTGATCTCCTATCCATTGCTCCGAGACTGCGAGGGTTGATTCCGTACGAAACGATGGAGAGAACGGATTGGTGAAGTGAGGTTGAAACGGGTGGGTTTTAGGGTTTAGTAGCCATTGGAGCTCCTATAGAAGCTTCGCAGAGAGAGAATAAAGAGAGGGAGTGTTTTTGGGAAAAGGTTCAAAATTGGGATTTTGTGAGTGAAGGCTGTGAAACACTGACATAAAGCAGCCCACCTATCCTAGCCCAACGCAATACAAGAAGTTGAACTAAACCTCAGACCTCAGAACACTTCCACCAGAGTGGAAATTGCCCAGCACCCAGCCAAAAAACCAAGCTAGGGGTCAGTCCATTCACTCCAACCCACAAAGTTGCCTAGCACCCAACTCAAGCCAGGCAACAGACCTGTGACAGCCCGTTCCGGATTAATTGACCGATAATTTAAAAAGACGCTTTTACCCCTTTTCGTGTTGGTGGATGTGTGTGTGGTTTGGTTATGTTGGATTAGATGGGATTGTTCCTACTTTATTGGACCCAATGTGAGACTGGGCTTGGAGTTTGAGGATTGGCTGAAAACTTATACACACACCCACACATGCACACGTGCATTCCTTCTTTCCCATTTTCTGTTAAACTCTCTTTCTCTCAAATTTTCTACCATTTTCACCATTCTTGTACGGATATCACCACACATCACGATCTAGTCACGGATCAAGGTTACCAGTACCCCATTCATGCCCTTTGCAACCTTGTGAACTCATTGGTACCTTTGGTTTGGCTCGAAACCACCTAGAACCCTGTGAACCCGAGAGCACCATTAATGGTACTGTTCATGTGCTCGTAAACTTGGGGGTTTTAAGGAATTCTAAGATCACAGGGAGCTTCTTGACGTCTTCACGAAGCTCGGGGAGCAATGTTGACATGTTTTGGACGTCGGTGTAGTGAGTTTCAGTTTTGACCAGATTTCACGAAAATTCTCCAGCGAGATTCCAGCTGAGTTGGGCTCCAAAAGTGGTATAACTCTTTTCTACTCATCCTAAGCTTCATTTTGACGTTAATTTCGTGAAGTTTGGTTAAGAATTTACTGAGATATCAACGTTTGAAAATTCCCCAGAAACCGGCAAACAGACGGCGAATGGCGCCGGACTCCGATGACTTAAGGAAAGAGACGACGAATATTTCGTCAAGTTTGACGGAATATTCTAACAGTGTCAGGTTAGATTTGACGGAATCTATTACTTTTTAACGGAATATTACTTACGACGTTAACTGTACCGTCCGCGTGCCAGGCACTTGCCTGCGCGTGGTCGGTGCGTGGGTGATCGAAATTTTTTTCTAAAAATATGGGGGTGTTCGTGGGATTGAGTAGAGCATGTTGGTATATTCAAACACCCCAATTGAGCAATGTATGAGAAGTTATTACCTAAGGTTGGTTATGTGCATTTAATTGACGGTTTTATAGTTGTTTCGCATATATAGGTGAGGCCTATCCAGAGGACGAGCGCAGCCATGCGAGGCTTGGGGGATACGATCCTTCTACTTATCAGTGAGTGGGCTTTTGTTTTCAGTATATATATATTGGATATTTTTCCCTGAAATTACGTTTTAAATAGTTTTATAATTGAAATGCCATGTCGAATATCGTTATTGTTTATTATGATTTATGTTGGTTATGGATTGGCGCCGTGGACGCTCAGGTAAGTATATTGTTAGTGATAGTTGTGATGATGATGAGACTGAGATATAGCTCATATTCTTGCACCCCCGGTGTTTGTGCTCCGCCATAGTAGGGCCTAGCCTTCACATGATCGTTCACCTCCCACACCGTACGCTCAACTTAGATCCAAGGCAGATGCCAGCCTGTCGTACAGACCACTATAGGTGGTTCCGACTCGTAAGTGACTTGCAATACGTCGCACAGCCTTCACGTGATCGTAGCACTGAGCGTAATATTATACACCCAGCCTGTCATATAGACCACTATAAGTGGTTCCGACTCGTGTGCAGGATTTGGTTGAGGAGCTATAGATTCAGCCGTACAGGTCACGTTAGATGACTCCGGCTGATGTATTGATATTACCAGCATACTATAATTTGATTTATCTCACCTGCTTGATATTTATTCTATTTGATTGGGTATTTCGACATGGCGCATTCCGACGTGGCATACTTGAGATTTATCGTTTTCCAGCATGATTTGATATATGAGTACGTATGATATTTTCTGGGAAAGTATACGGGTTTTATGGAGAGGGGTTACTACTTTGATGTTGAAGCGGTTTTGGAAAAGCTTTATTTTTTCCCACTCACGTTTTCTATTTTGTGCCCTCCAGGTTTTAGGTAGCTGTGACGTTGGTGGCAAGCGAGGCATCGAGGCAGTTCTGACAGAGCACCATCCATGTAGGATTTCTTTGGTTATCGTTTTCTTAGTACTTGTTTATTCTGGATTGCACCTAGGATACTTGAACTTTGATGTTGTGTTGTTGTGTTGTTATGCTTTCGTTTCCATCACTTTTACTCTTTTATCCTTATGATGTAAATTATTCGGTTTGTTTTTCGTTTCCTCACTTTTTCACTTCAGTTCTTCCGCATAGCGCACATGGCTACGTCACCCTCACGTGACGGCCAGCACGCCTCGATATTTTAGGTCGGGGTGTGTCAAAACCAGCCCATTTTTGACAAACCCAAGAGCCGGCCTATTTGGCTGGCACGTGCAGTGCGCTCGCCCGTAGACGTAAGTAGGGGATAAGGGCGTAGGCGGCGGGGCCCGCTGTCAGCCCACTTGTGTTTCACCCGGAAGTAAGCGACGTGGCCCTCTCAATGCCGTTGGATTTTCAACGGCTAGTTTTTCTAGACCATTGGATTCCCAACAGTAAAAAAAAATTAAATTTTACTTTTAAACTTGACTGTCCGATCACAGATCAATGGTCCATGTTCCCCCCCCCCCCCAAAAAAAGCCCAACAGTCAGAATTATGACCATTGGCCACGTGGCAGCTCTTTGGCTCTTGGATTTGAATATTTTTCAAATCCAATGGTCCAGATTAATTAACTACATTAAAATTTATTTAAATTTTTTTTAAAATACAGAAAGTTTTTAAAAAAGTTAATTTTTTTTCTATAAATACCTAACCCTCATCTTCCACTTTACACCACATTTCAATATTTTCTACACTTTGAGAGAAAAATATGTCTTCGTGGAAGCTCATTGAAGATGTTACACAGTGGCGGAGCCAGGATTTCGGGTTAGGAGGGGTCTCTCACAAATATTTAAAAGAAATTAAATCGATAGTAGTTACAAAACTGTTAACCAGAACATCATAGTATATATATGAAAAGTAATCAAAATTCAAAATAACATAGCATTGATAATATTACATATTCCCAATAATTAAAATAATTGTCCTCGACGAGTTTTCATATTTTGAAACCGTTGCATGATAGCCTCGTCCTCTATACTATTAAAAATATCCTTTTCAATATAAGCAACCAAACAATCGCTCATCCACAAATCACTCATTCGATTGCGTAAGGTGTTCTTAACAATGTTCATAGCAGAAAATACTCGCTCTACACTTGTGGTTGCAACCGGTAAGATGAGTGCCAGTGTCAAAAGCAAGTACACTAACAGGTAAGTCTGATCTTTCTGGGTTCCAACCATCTTTTGTGCAAGATCACTAATTCCTTTCAAATCTGCAAACTCACTATTAGAGGTCATGTCCCAAATATAATTCTCAAGTTGTTCTTTGAGTAACTCAAGATCGTGCTCTGAAAAATCACTTGGATAAAATTGGGCAAGACGCATCAATTTTTCTTTGTCAAAGGCAGAGAAAGAATTACTTGGACTTAAACATGCCACACAAAGAAGTAGTTCAGTATTCTTCTCAGTAAATCGATCATTTAACTCAGTCAGTTGTTTATCTATGACATCAGTGAATAAATCAACCCGATAATGGTGCAAGTTTGTGATGGGATGAGCTTTTCGGTTTGGTCGCTCTCCACTCGTAAAAATATCATCCATGCTAGGAATTTTAATACGATTCTTGTCACAAAAGGATGAAACTTCATCAAATAAAGATTCCCAACCACTTTCTCACATCCTTTGTAATCTTCCTTTGCATATATTGACCAAGTTCATTGCATTCACAATATCTTGATCCTTCTTTTGCAATGACTGTGATAAATCGTTTGTGATCCCCAAAACCTTTTTCATCAAGTGTAGACCAAAAATAAAGTTGAAAGATTGAATAAAAGTCAATAGAACCTTTGCTTCAAATTTTTGTTCTGAACTTGTTCCATCTTTTCTTACAATCTCAAGAACTTCTATCGTTGATGAGAACATGTGAGCCAAGCTGATTAAACAATTATAGTGAGAGCTCCATCGCGTGTCACTAGCCCGCTTAAGAGTAGTTTCTTGATTCAAACCTTGTCCACTTGAAAGCTCGTTATTTTCTAGTGCTTCCAAAACTACATGAGCATGTTTCTCTCTAAGAATATCACGACGCTTAGAAGATGCCACCACAACATTCACCACAAAAGAAACCATAGTAAAGAGATCTCCAATTTCTGAATTTTTTTTTGCCACTGCTACTAGAGCTAATTGAAGTTGATGAGCAAAACAATGAACATAAAAGGCAGACTCATTCTCACTTAAAATTAGTGCTTTAAGGCCATTGAACTCACCTTGCATATTACTTGCCCCATCATAGCCTTGCCCACGCAATTTTGATATGCTCAATCCATGTCTAGAAAAGAAATCATCAATGGCTAACTTGAGTGAGGAAGCTTTAGTATCTGCAACATGCTCAATACCTACAGAGCGCTCTATCACATGACCCTTATCCACATAGCGCAATACAATGGCCATTTGCTCCTTTGAAGACTTGTCTCGTGATTCATCAACAAGAATGGAAAATAAAGAATCATTAATATCACTAGTGATTGCACTGATGATTTCATATGAAATAGCAGTTGAGATGTCCTTCTGAATACCAGGTGATGTCAATTTTAAATTTTCAGGAGCATTTTCTAGCGTGACAGCCTTTATACCCTCATTATAATTACGTAGCCACTGTAGAATTTCAAGAAAGTTTCCTTGGTTGAGTGAATTTTCAGATTCATCATGCCCACGAAATGGAAGACCTTGTTGTAAGAGAATTCTACTAACACCAACTGATGCACCTAATCGAGTTCGATAATCAATTCGATCTTGGTCAGTTTGTTTTGAGATAACTGTTTCAATATGTTGCTTTTGGTTTAATAAGGCTTCACAGTTTCTCCAAGCATTATTATGAGAACTATTAGGTCCTCCAACATGAATTTCTAGTTTCTTCTTGCACTTCCAATTCTTGAATCCGACTCCAACAAAAGTATCCCCACTAGATTGATCTCCAATATCAGGTTTGAAGAGATAACAACATAAACAATAAGCAACATCCTGTGATGTGCTATACTCCAACCAATTAGGAAACTGAGTAAACCAAGCAGGATTGAACCTTCGAGGCTTTGTCCCAAAATTTGTGTAGGGAAATGTATGGGTTTTTGGTTGACAAGGTTTATTTTGGAGATAGGCTCTTCGAACTTGGTCTCGAACATTAGGATGATAACTCAAAATCGGTCTACGCAATCCAGGATCATATTGGAGAGTTTCCGAATTAATTTCCATAGAATCCACACAAGTTTGTTTTGAACTACTTTCATTGTTCTTTGGACTCTTTGGAGACGGTTCTAATATCTCAGGTTGTGTTTTTCTTTTGAAATATCTTTCCATAACTGAAAAGTAAAAAAACATAGATTGACTAACTTTAAATTAAAAGAAATATGAACATATATGCTAATTTTACAAACTAAAACAAATTAGGCAATAGCTAAGAGAAATTGCAAGACATCAATTTAATCATAATTTATAAACAAAACATTGTAACAGGAATTGAGAGTAAAAATACATACTTTTGAATTGGGTTGTTGACCAATTAACTAAACTTCAATGTCCTTTTTTGATGGAATGATGGAATTCTTTAATCTGCAAAAAAAAAAAGTATTATTTGTTAAATTAATTTACAATTATAGATGACAACATATATGAATTAGCAAATTACAAAAAAAAATTGAAGATAACAACTTTGGAAATTCGAATTTCATATTAATACCTTTGAGGATAATGAAAATTGAAGATTGATATAGACTGATCATGATTGACTGAGAGCAGCAGTAGGCTTTAGGGTTAGACTGATTATGTAGTGTACCGTACGGCAGCAGCAGGCTGGCAGGGACAGGGATGCCAGTTACGGCAGGGATGGGAGGGGGGGATCTGACTATTTTATTCAGATTAACAAGGAAGCAACAGTCGGCTGCTACAAGAGTACTAAAATATTAATTTTTAGTATTGGGAAAAGGAAGAAAAGTGTTGGAAGTTGGAATATGTAGGCTTTAGGGTTATCCTTAAAATATTTAAAAAGGGCCGGGTATTTTGTCTAGAAAATTGGAATGATTTAACATTTAAGTGAAAAAGTCATTAAAAAGTAATAAAAATAATAAGTAGTACTAATTTTTTTTTATAAACAAAAGCAGAGTGGGCCTAGGACTACTGTGGTCCTATGGTCCCTCCGCCCCTGATGTTACATTGTGTGAAAGTTGGGTTCACAGTACTCATGACCCGATTACGGGTAATGAGATGGATAAGCGAGAAATGTGGTGTAAAATTACAAAAGTGTTTTGCGATGTACATGAAAGACACCAAAACTAGTCAAGGTCTTCAAGGTTGTTGGAAAAAACTCAACGCATCCTTTACTTGTTGGAAAAATGTCATCTCTCATGCTTCCGGTAATCTGCGTAGTGGGATAAGTTTAGCAAATCAAGTGACAATATTTTTATTTATTTATATGCATTCCACCCACATCAATATTTTAATTTATGTAATTTCTTATGTAATTTATATGCATTCCATCCGCATCAATATTTTAATTTATTTATTTGTGTAACACCCACATTTTTTAATACTATCTTATCCCACATTTTTATAGACACTACAAGCACAAGCATTTTACAATGCAAAGAACCATAACAAATCATTCAACAAATGGGAATGTTGGCAAATTGTCAAAGATTGCCCCCAGATACAAAATTGTGGCAACCGGTCCAGAAGTTGTCATCCACGATATAGGTCTACACAGTTTGCCAGAAGCAGACACGGCGGAACAAGAAGCCGACACATTTGAACACACAGAAGGGACGCCTGAACAAGTGTCGGAGACCCAACTGACTCGTCAGTCCCTCAGGCCTCAAGGTAAAAAGGCATCAAAGAAAAAAGGTAGTTCTTCCAAAAATGACTACACTAAATATATGGAGGAACTTGCTCGCCAAGGTGAACTGAACATGGCGCGGGAAAAGGCTAGAAATGAGGAAAAAGTTGATGCTATGGCAGCAATACTAGCAGCTATTGAGGCTCGTGATGCGGCAGCTGAGAGACAAAAAGAAATAGTTAATCGAGAGAGTGAGATGATTAGAAAAGCCCTTCATCGAGAAAATGATCAACTTAGAGAAGAAAGGATGGCTCAAGCAGATCGTGACATTATGAACAAGTCTCTAGTAGGACTGTCTCCAAATTCAAAATATTTTTGGACATCAGAAAAAAAAAAAAAAAAAAAAAAAAAAAAAAAAAAAGGTTGTGCGAATTAGGTGTGCAAGAGATGCTGAAACAAGTCGAGGAGGTTCTAGCTACACAAATCCTAGCAACCAAGATCCTAGCACCACATATCCTAGGTCCACAGACTTTGTATAATATCGTATTTATTTGTAGTACTTTATTTAATTTCTATAATTTTTATGTAATTTCGTATTTATTTGTTGTACTTTATTTAATTTCTATCATTTTTATGTAATTTCTTATTTATTTTTAAAACTTCATGCAATTTCAAATTTATTTTTTGTACTTTATTTAAACACATCAAATAAGATTGGTTGATTTTCTTAGCGGAAATCTATTCACAAAATAGTAAGATTGGTTTGAAATCCTATTTGAAATTAAAACTATTTTATTTTTTTATTCTTTTAGAAAAAATTTAAAAATATTTTAAATGGGCTGGGTGTCAACACATTTTGTAGGGGTGGAGATCGTTTGTGCCAATGCATTTTTAGGCCGGGTGCCAACGCATTTTTTTAGAAATGGAGATGCTTTGGCCTATTACTGTTCACTTTGGCATATTACTGTTCACTGTGGTCTATGCTTTAGCCCCTCAAAATGATGATATAGCCTGCCAACATTGTCTTGGTTCCGGTAGTGAATGGCTAGGGGCTAGGATTGTAAATCTATTATTCATTTTTAATTATTTTATTCCTCACTAAAAATCGAATTTGTGTCTCATTTGACTTTGTTGTGCATGCCTCATTCTTTCTACTTTTTCTAGTCGTCATGTGAAGCCAAAAATAATTCAGAAAAATTTGGAGCTAACACGTGAACTTCTATCTACAAGAGACAGGAATGCCCTTATAAAATTGGCCAAACCCACATTCGTTGCACGTTCAATTCAACTACCAAGCAGACCTGAGCTACTACTACAACCTCGTCAAGCTCCGCTGCCATGACAAAGAGATAAGGCAAGATAGTTAATGATATGATCAATAACTAATCCCTATCTACTCCTCAGTACTACGATCTGGTGATATTCTTAAATTTGAATCTCGTGGATGGCGAATTCGATACCAAACTAGGTTGCCCATTTTGCGGCTTTGTTGAACTCCCCCTTCCCTTATTGTAAAAATATCGGTGTACTAAAAAAATTTAAAAAATTTAAAAAACTAATCCCTGTATTTAAGCTCTCCTCATTAAAGACTAATTCTTTCAAGTAAGGAATCACAATCAAATCCAATAAAGACTTCTTTTTTTCAAATAGTAGAATATTATTAAACACGAATTGAAATGTTGACATAAGAAGCTAGAGCATTGAATAACCATTCCGATTCAAAACAATTCGACATATGACATCCCCCCACCCTTGTAACATGATTTGCCACCAAGTGAATAACCCCATTACAAGAACAATGAGTAAAAAGAAATTGAACTGAACATAATTGTAATTTAAGATGATAAATGTCCCATAGAACACCCTCAATAGCAACCTCCGGTAAACTAACACGTGTGAGCATGTCCACAAGACCTTTGTGTCGGTTTCAATTTGGAAAGACCCAAGTCCTTTTTCTACACACGCCACCAATGTTGCTCGCACCACTTCTGCTTTCGCCATAAGACTCGACTCACAGCAAATATTCCCCACACATCCAGCTCCTTTGAAGATCCCCTCAAAATCTCTAGCCACCCAACCAAATCACCCATTCTCGTTTGCTTTTGCCAAGCTCTATCATAATTAACCTTGATTGTTTGAAAATGAGGCTTGACCCATTTCTCATGAACCTTTTCTCCCTCCCTACGCCAATTGCTGCAAGCAGGCACCACAAAACTCCGATCACATCTTTCAATCTTCTCCCATTAGGTCAGCAAAAGCTTCACCCCTACTCTAGGCTCCACCATAGTCTTCTAAAAAACCATACTATTCTGACACTTCCAAATTCTCCATAATCCACAAACTACCCCCCCCATAAGCCTATCCCCCTCCCCCACATCACCATATTTGCCCAACAACCATTTCCAACACATTAAAAAAATCCTCCCCCTCTACCGACACCACATCCAATTGCAAGGGAAACCCAAACCAAAACACACTAGTAAAGGGACATTTAAAAAATAAGTGTACATGTGTCTCCATGTCTTCCCCACAATGTGGACAACAAGTCTCTAAACGGATGCCCCGCCATTGTAAATTAGTTCTTACAGTGAGAATATTTTTACAGCCCTTCCAAATAAAATGATGAAGCTTTGGGGGAACCTTTAGCTGCCAAATAGCCCCCCAAATAAGATCTTTAACTTGTTCCCCACTTGACTGCCCCACACCCTTCCTCCCAAGCTCATAATTTTGATTCATTTCCTGAGCAACCATATATCCGAACTTAACGGAATACATTTCATTCCTTGTGTAATGCCAAATTAACTGATCAGGGCACCCAAACTTACTCAATGGCATACTCAGAATGATTCGTGCTTCCTCATCATTGAAGCACCACTCAACAATATTTCTATTCCACAAACCACCAATCCCAACCAAATCCCCCACCATCAACATCATATTCGCAGCCCGGAAGATGGGCAGAAAAGTATAGGGGTAGGTAACCATGGATCTTTCGCAAGTTGAATACTCCACCTATTTCCAACCCTCCATCGAAGATCCCCATTCAAAATTTTCCGTCCCTGCAGGATACCTTTGCCCCCTAATGAAGTGCTTCTTTCCCTTGGAGCCTCCAAGAAAGATGATGTAGGATAATACTTTGCTCGAAGAATTTTTGCCATAAGAGATTCTGGATTACAAATAATCATCCACCCAACCTTTGCTAGCATAGCTAAATTAAACGAAATTATTTCCTTAAACCCAATACCTCCATACGCCTTCCCTTTCAACATTTTATTCTAAGATAACCAATGAATCCCCTTCTGCGATCTCTAATCCCTCCACCAAAACCTAGCAAGCACATGCTCAATCTCTTTAGCCAATTGAATGGGAAGTTGGAAACATGACATTGTGTAGTTAGGCAAAGCAGAAGCGACACTTTTAAAGAGAATCTCTTTCCCATCCACCGATAAGAATTGTTCTGCCCAACCATTAATTCCTTCCTCCAATTTATTCCGTATGTCTTCGAACACTTTCTTCTTCGAAGCCCTAAAATCTGCATGGATACCTAAATACTTCCCAAAGTTCTCTTGGTATTTAATACCCAACATCTCTGACTATTAGATCCTCAAAACATGTGAACAGTTTGAGCTAAAGAAAGCCGAGCTCTTATTCAAATTACTGCATTGCCCAAATCCCTCAGCATATTTTTGGAGCATACCATTAACATGTATTGCCTCTGCTTCCATAGCTTAACAAAACATAACAGAATCATCTGTAAAGAAACACATGAGAGAGGCGCAGCATCTTGGGTGACTGTCATTCCCCAGATACGCCCAACCCTTTCCTCATGTTGTATTAAGGCAGATAACCCTTCAGCACAGATTAGGAATAAAAACAGCGATGATGGGTCTCCCTGTCGAAGTCCCTGACATGGTTCAATGTGACCTGTAGCCTCCCCATTAATAATCACACTATAAGAGACCGTCTGCACATACTTCATTACCCATTGACAGAAAATGTTATCAAAATCCAATTTATGCATCATAGCGCTCAAAAAACGCCATTCAACGCGGTATAAGCTTTAGCCATGTCCAATTTTAGCGCCATAAAATTTATACCTTCGTCATTCCCTTGCTTCATAGAATGCAACAATTCATGGACCACCAAAATATTATCCAAAATTTGACACCGCGCTACAAACGCTAATTGATTCTAGCTAATAACTTTAGGCAAAACTCTCTTAAGCCGATTCCTCAGAACCTTTAAGATGATCTTGTATGCCACATTACATAAAGATATTGGACTAAACTAAGTCATTTTCTGTGGATTGTCCATCTTTGGAATAAGCAACATATTAGTATGGTTTAACTCCTTTAGCAACCGTCCAGTCTGAAAGAAAGATTTGACCATACCTAGAACCTCACCATTCACCGTCTTTCAATGATGTTGAAAAAAACCGGCATTAAACCCATCCAGACCTGGTGATTTAGTGGGATGTATCTGATAAATTACAGTCTCAATTTCGACATTAGTCATCGAAGTAACCAAGATGTTATTCTCCACTCTTTCAACCCTACTCGGCACATAAGAAATAATCTCCAGGAAGCTAGTGGATCTAGCGGTGGAAAATAAAAAGTGAAAATACTGAACCGCAACATCCTGGATGCTCTGCCTATCCGTAGACCACGTATCATCATCCTCTTCTAACCCACAGATGGTATCCCGCCATCTCCGTTTCATAGTCTGAGCATGAAAAAATTTGGTATTTTTATCACCTTCATGTAGCCATTGCACTCTAGACTTTGTCAGCCAATAAAGTTCTTCATTTTTAATTGCCCTTTTAAGCGCCGCTTTCATGTCTTGAATCCGAAGGCCATCAAACACCGGTTGTTGGTACTCAAGTCTAAGTGCTTCCTTCAATCGAGTAATCTCTTTTTGTTTATTTCATTCAATTCGTTTCTGTCATCCTAACAAGCCATATTTTACCTTCTTCAACTTACTCACCAACCTACAGTCAGGAGACCCACCTTGATCAATGGCCCACCCAATCCTCACCACCTCAACACATTGGTCCTTCTGATTCCATCGTGAATCATACATAAACTGCTTCTTCCACCGAGGTTGGCGCACCTCCGTCGAAAGTAACAGCATGGCATGGTCTAACCCTTCTAATACCACATGTTTGACCACTGTATATGAATAGCGACTCATCCAATCATTTTTAGCTAGCGCCCTATCAATTTGTTCCTAAATGAAACCCTCATCACGTCTATTCCACCATGTGAAAGGGCAGCCTTCAAATCCCAAATCCAATAAACACGTGGTTGCTACAAAGTTTCGAAAGACGCGCATACTAGCAGCCGTTCTCCCATTACCCCCATCCTTTTTGGAATCCAATAATAAATCATTAAAGTCACCCATCACAAGACACAGTTCTAAAAAATGAGAAATACGCTCAGATAAGACATCAAATTGTTGTGCCTTCTTACGATCATCAATATTGGCATAGACAACAACAAGTTGCCATTTACAGTGGTAAACTATATCATCAATCAATACTTCAATAAATAAATAAAAACTCTCCATATTTGACCAAAACAACATTCTTTTTTGAAAAATGCATACACCCCATGCCAATCCTTCTTTTTAAATGCCGATAACTTCTACTATGATTCTTTGTTTCCATTAGAGCCACAACCTCGGGGGAGTGGAGCCGATTTTGCTCCAATAAATCATCAACTGTCAGGTCTCCCTCGATACCCTGACAGTTCCAGCACAAGATATTCATTACGATCGCGGAGACCCTTCATAGATGGCATCTACTTGGTCCATTCCAAACCTTGGGTTCTTCTTCACACGGTTCAATTCTTCCTCAAAAAAATCCACACTTTCACTTTCCTTACGGCTCTGCTTAGTACATCATCTCGTAACCGCCTCAATTATTGGTAACAAATTAAAATTAAAAGGATCAGAGTCTTGGGACAATAGACTCTCACCCAAACATGCACGCACTTCTCCCATGACTGGCAAAGAATCAGACAATCCTTCTTGGTCCACCATAATTGGAACGTTAAGGTCAAATATGGAGATTCAACAAAATAATATGACCCTCTTCACTATTCTCAACAGCCACTCCCTCCCCTGGATGATTCAACAAAACAATGGGACTTGCTTCTGGTGCAACCACACCACAGGGACCAATAAGATCAGCATCAAAAGCTTTCTCACATTCCAACCTTTTCCTTTCCTCCTCCTCCTCCACTAGCCTAGTTTGACGATCATAATGGTCATCATAAATACCATCATTCATTCTTCTCCTAGTTGATGAAGCAGCTGACCTACTCCTACCCCTTGAACTCTGATTCGTATCTTCATACCCCGACCTTGTCTGTTGTCTTCTTCCCTTCAACCAATTCCCCCTCAAGTCATATTCCACATCCAAACCCTTAAATGCGTACATAGCATCTGTCTCTTCCTTCATAGCCTGCTCACCAAGCAACTCTTCCTTATACCACCTGGTAGCATGTCCCAACTTGCCACATATAAAACAATAGTTGAGCAACCCTTCATAACGAAAATCAATCCATACTTCCCCATCATCTGGAAACTCCATGTTCGCTCCCTGCATAAGTGACTCTTGGACATCAAATGAAATCTTTACTTTTAGGAATCGACCAATGCAATCTATTTCATCATCCTTATCTACCTTGATCACTCTCCCTATCAAACCTCCTATTGCCAAGGCAACAGCTTCCGTTATATTCATCGGTGGTACATTATGTAGTTGCACCTACATCGTAGAAAAAGACAAAGCCTCGGCCCAATGCCCATGGCTAGACCCGTCGACCACCAACACCAAATCATCCCTAAACAACCATGGTTTATCTACCTCGAGGACCCTACTCATATCACGGTGCCCTACAAAACGCATCATAAATCGATTGCCACCCAAAGCCCTAATCGAGACTCCATCTTTCCCTCTGCACAAACTAGTAAATTGATCAATGAACCCATTATCATTTACCGCCTTATTCAAGAAGACTTCTGCCACAATGCTATAATGGAATCCTAGCAAAGCCCATTTGCATCCTTCTTCTCAATTTTCAACCCACACATTTCCTTCTCTATCAACGAGAGACTAGATCTAAATTTATGTGCCGAAGTGTCAATATTATGTTGCTCTCCTCTCTCCATAACAACCTGGCAATGTCTTTCCTAACAGACCCCCGGATCACAACCCCCACAATCTCCTTATAACTCCACGTCCAAAACAGCACAGAGAAACACGACACCACAGTTGTCACTCAACACAGTGTAGAGAACTATGCAAATTGCACCCAAATTCCTCACAAATTAGCAGTAAAACCCTAGTACGTAGCACACCGTTGTTCCGCCGTTACCTTTCTCTCAAGAAACCTAACCCTCCTTGCGAAGACTTAACCCCTATTTGGAGAACAATTGTTTCATTTGTTTGTTAAAAAATCCAATAAAGAATTCTACGAGATACTTCTAAAATATTATTAATTTATATCTTTGGAATAATTTTCTACTTTATCCAACGAATTACACACCTTAGCAAATTGGATGTCGACACATGGCGCAAGATCCCTCACCCATCGTTAACCTTAGCTCTTATAAATACATTTTTCTACACTTCTCAGTAAGAAAGGATAAACTAATTCCCGAACATCCATCTGAGTATGCTTTTCTTTGAAAGGGTAACTGCCCGAATATCCAGACGTGAATGAGTTGGGCTGCCCAGTGGAATTGGACACACGACAACCTACGATGGCATTTCCCAGAATTAGCTACCATAGTCTTTAGCAGGACTTAACTAACTAAAGGATTATGGCTCTTAGCAGAATCAGTGAAACCCGAGCTTTTATATGGAGAGAAGCATAATTGCAGTATGTTTCATGAACTGTTACCCACGAATTTTCACACAACTGGACATATTTGCTATGACAAGTTAGCGATTTTCGTGTCCACAGGAAACTCTATCACGCTGTGCTATGGGCTATGCAACTCAAGAGATTTGTGGCCCTAAAAGTGCAAGTGTGCCTTTTTTGGGTTGGTTTGATTACATTGCGTTGCTCTCTGCAGATCCTCATTCGACTTGGTTTCTTCATGGTGTTCGCTTTGGTGGACATTAGCGAGAGACGTGTGGTGATTAAGGTCTCCTGTTTGATTATTGTATTTTATTGAATAAGCTTTTTGGCTTTCCCTCAACTTATCTGATGGTGTTTGTCTCCTTTTATAGTAGACCTAATGTAATATTTGTTAGGGTAAATTACACAAAATTACCTCAAATATTGGTCTCACGACACTATCATACCTCATCTTTTAAAATTGACAATGTGGTACCTCATTTTAGAATTTGGTCCAATGTTATACCTTATGTTAGCTTGGTCGTGAATTTCACAGTTAAATGCTGACGTGACTTGATCTGGGACCCACTTTCTATTAAAAAATAATAAAATATTAAAAAATAATAATTTACCCTTAAAAAATTAAAATAAATAAATAAATAAAACCCAAACTCACATCTTTCCGTACCCCTTCCCCTTCCCTGCAACCCACGACCCCTTCCCCACCCACGCCAACATTCCCCCCCCTCAGACCCACCTCCTCATTCTCTATTGCTCAACCCTCGACCCAGATTCGTAGTCGAAGCCTCGGAGGTTGAATCAAGGTAGAAGAAAAAAGCAGTGTTAGAGAGTGAAAAAGAGAGCAAGTTCGGTCGGCATTAGAAGAGCACCTGGATCAAATGGCAGATCTCGTCCAGAAATTATTCGCAGAGTTACATTCTGGTCTTGCACCTGCTATAAACACTTTCTTGGGCTTTTTCCATGCCATCGACTGGAAGGTACATCCACTCTCTCTCTCTTTTCTTTTTTTTTTTTCTCTCTCTCTCTCTCTCTCTCTGTTTGGTTTCCTAGAAAGTAAACAAATTTGAAAGAAAATCTAATTTAATTTAATGGGTGACTGGCAAGAACCTTGGTTGATGAGTTTAATGGGGGATACATCTTGTGTTTCTGATAGCAGCCATTACCTCTAAAAGAAATCTCAACTTCCAAATGTTTCTGTTCATTTCTGCAAGAAATGCCATGAAACCACGTTGTGTGGCGTCTCTCGCTTCTTGACTTCCACATCATTCGCTCGCCTACTTTCCCCACTTTCATCTTCGTCTTTCCTCCGCCACCCGTTTCCCTTGCCAGACCTCAACCCAGTAATGGCTTAGGGTTTCTCTATTCTCTCCCAGGTAAGTAGATTCACCTCAAATCCCAAAGTTTCAATCTTTCAGTCTTAATTTCCTCAATTTTCACCAAATTCGAACTGGGTTTTCATCAATTTTCTCAAAATTTTGATTGACATGGATCCAAGTTCGTATCAATTGCCTAATTCCAATTTCATCGACCAGACACTTTCCCCCAATACCCAAGTACCGAAAGAGGAGGTGGGTCTGGAGGGGTGGGCAGCAGAGAAGGAAGATGTAGGTCGGGGGGGGGAGAGATGTTGGTGTGGGTGGGGAAGGGGTCGAGGGTTGCAGGGAAGGGGAATGGATCTGGGTTTTGGATTTGGGTTGCAGGGAAGGGGTATGGGTCGAGGAAGATGGGAGTTTGGGTTTTTTTTTAAGGGTAATTTTTTTTAATAATATTTTATTAAATTTTTAATAGAAAATGGGCCTCGGATCAAGCCACATCAGCATTTAAATGAGAAATTCACGGCCAAACTAACGGAAAGTATAACATTAGACCAAATTCTAAAGATGAGGTATGACATTATCAATTTTAAAAGATAAGGTATGATAATATCATGAGATCAATAGTTGAGGATAGTTTTGTGTAATTTATCCTATTTGTTATTGAGTAGTGCTATTTACAAACCTATTTTTACTTCTCTCGCATTCCTTTTACTTCACTTGTAAGTGAGAGTTCAATTCTTGCCCACAACGAATTTTAACCATATTACTGTAGCTAGCCAAAAGCGAATCGGAAACAAAAGAAATAAATTTAAAATGCCAAAATAGTAAATCCAAAAATCATAAAGCAGTAGAATCGTAGACAATAGAAGGTTAGAAAAAGAAAAATTAATGAAAATGGCTTGAAAATTTTGAGTTTTAACGATAAAGACAAAATAAAAGCTCAAATAAATAGTATCAAGATTGACTTTTTAGTGTAAAAATATAATTTTTTGTTAAAATAAATAAAACCGGAAAATGTTCCCTTACGAAAAAAACCACAGCCCCTGGCTTTCCCGTCTCCCTACCGTATTTGTACTAGTAGTATAAATTAATAAGCAAGGTAAGCCTCCCGCGTCTTCTCATTTCCCTCTCATCACACACAACCTACTCTCTCTCTATCTCCATATCCCCCTCTCCCTCATTCCCTCCCTCATTCCTCCTCCACTTTCTCTCTCTAAAAACTTGAAGTACTAGCATACAAGATAGATAGATATATATATATTTATAGGTTGTTTTGTATGTATAGCCGCCTGGTGGGCTTGAAACTCTGAAGGCTTGAGCTCTGCGTGTTGATCAGGAATAATGGCGACAGCGCCAGTGAAGCCACCGCTGCACAACTTCCCACTCACATTCTTGAAATGAGGGGCTAAGAACGCCACTGCCAACAACCACAACCGCTACCATCGAACCGGCCCCCGAGCCAGACTCCGAATCAGACCGCTAAAACCACGTCGGGTCCTCCCGCGCCGATCGCCACTGATTATCGTTGATCCCGTGCTCGGAGAACAAGCGTCGCAGGAGCGAGGAGCGAGAGAGCGATCAAGATAAGGAGGAAGCTGAGTTGCTACTTCAGAAGCCCTGGAATTTGAGGCCCAGAAGACCTCTGGCGATGGCGTCGTTTCAAAAGGAGAGTGACCCTAACGCTGCGGCTGTTGCAAACCGAGAAGCGCAGGAACCGGAGAGGCCAAACCGGAGTCAGAGAGAAATGATGCGACAGCAGCAGCCGAAGTCGATGGGGTTGAGGGGTCTGGCGGAGGGGCAGAGTGTGGAGAAGAAGAAGAAGGAGAATAGGAAGTTCTGGATCGCTTTGTCGAATGAGGAGATTGAATAGGACGTGTTCGTGATGACCGGGTCGAGGCCCCTCAGAAAGCCCAAAAATGTTCAAAAACAACTCGATGTACGTGCACTTTGCTCTCTCCCCTTTTGGTTGGTTTTAACATGATTTTTTTTTGTTTGTTTTATTTTATGAATTTTATGAATTTTATTTCTGGGTTGATTGAATTTGCAGAGTATTTTTCCTGGGTTGTGGCTGGTTGGTGTCACTGCTGATGCTTATAAGTCTGCATATATATATATATCTGTGAGTTTCTGCGAATTCATGTTTTGTGGGGTTTTTGGTGCTAATGGATGATTGGGTTTTTGTTGCAGAGGTAGGTTTGTATGGTGACCTGAAGATTGTGATTTTCTCGAAACTGCGTAAATGGAAGTTGCTGCTGCATCTGTGGAGTGGAATCCTCAATTTTTTAAGGTATAGTGTATGGAGCCAAAAATAATCACAAGGCGACACGTGGCTTTTTGAATAAAATAGGACAAAAATACCCTTGAGGCATAACGAGATTCCTACGCGCAAGCAGCGGACAATCATCCATCAATCCATCAATCAAAAGTGCCCAAAATATGTAACAATTCAAAACCTATCTCATCAAATCCCTTCTACAAGGTAACTCTCAAAACTTATTTCACCCCATATATCTTTTACCTAATTTCCCTTTTTAGCTAAATTAATTAGCTAATTATTACATAACCTAATTATCTATTTATTCTAAATATTCTATAACCACCAAAATATTTCCTTTATATTTAATTAGCCAATTAATACCTATTAAAATTGGCTAATTAAACCAAAATTAAACCTAAAAACCCACCTAATGGCCGACCACTCTTTCTCCAAAGATGGCAGCCCTATTCCTATAAATAGGCTCCCATTTGCACCAAAAGATCATTCTAACACTCTTGCAAAAATCTCAAAAACTCTTCAAACACTTTTTCTCTCTAAATTTTAACTTTGGCATCGGAGGTTCTTCGGCCAAAGCCTTCGCAATTCATCGTGGGCGCGTATGGCTTTTGGCCTTGACCAAAAGTTTTAATTGTTTTGTAGGTGCAATTTTGTCCAGGAAGAAAGCAGCGTAAATTTGCATCCACATAATGTGCTCAATTTTTACAGAAGAAGAATTGGAATTTACCCTATACAAGGCAGAACAAAAATATATAAGAGGAAAAAAAGCAAAAGGATATCTGATTTCCCTTTCTTTATGTTTAGTTTAGTTTAGTTTAGTCTTTTCGGCCTTATTGTATTGCTCATTAGTGGGGCAGGATGCAGGGTAAATCTAGTTGCTTTACATAGAAGTAGGTCTAATATGTATATGGAGTTTATACACATATGTGCATGATATAGCGTCAATTTCAGAACTTTCTCTTGTTAATGGTATTCAGCGACTAGGCTTGTGGGAGATTTGTTGTGCTTTCGTTTATTTTTTGAATGATTCTGATAGTTTTATTATTTGTAACGTTTAACTGGCTTCCCTACATAGTTGGGGAGCAGAGTTTTGCATTGTTCTGCAAACCCTATTTCAATACAGGGTTTAGTGACTGCATCCTTCCTTGTTCTGGAAAAGCTCCGACAAGGCGAACCTTTTCTGACGTTGAATGTTAAGACATATGCATGTTTCGTCTTTGAATTTAAGTTTCATGTTTTTACATACCGATGCCCATACCCTTTGTAAGTTTTGCATTAAGGCAAGTAAATAGGTTATACATATAGGTTTGCACAATTAATGTTCAGGCATGTGGGAAATTAATATATGTTTTATGCGTGTGTAGGAAATTAATATAGGCAAGTAAATAGGTTATACATATAGGTTTGTACTCCTGATTTGTGTGTGTTGTTAATTCTCTGGTGTGCGTGATTTCTGCCCCTTTCTTACCCACACCCCCCCTCTTCTTCTTTCTTTCCCCTCCCTCCCTCTTTCTTCCTCTCCCCCTCTTTTGTTGGCTCCCAAATTCCATTTGTACTTGCTGGATTGAACCTTGGCATTGGCATTTGGCGTTATCTGAGAGATGAAGTACGGAACTTGATTGGTTGCACATGAAAACGATGTTTAAACAGGCCCTTGGCAATGGTATGACAGAATAACTTTACCTTTAATCTGCTAGTGGTATGAAACAGAAGTTTGTGTAGCCTGGCTTCTTTGCCTAGTTTTATTCTCATGCTACAAAGGCATTGTATTCTTTTACCATTCCTTGTGTTATTTTCAATTCGTTCTTAAAGTTTCTGTGTCACAAAGAGTGTCGTTAAGACCGAAATCTGAGCAGAAAAGGCACTTATGTTTTATTTAACTTGTTTTCTGTCATTGATTAATCAAGCTTATTTCTGCCTGACACTTGATGTGCTATTCCTACTATAATTTATGATCTGATTAGCAACGGTTTGGTATTAATGCTTCTTCTATAATTTATGATCTGATCAGGATGGAAGTCAGCTTAGCTGCTTCTTCAAGTATCAAGAAATTGGTACAAATTATTCTGTAGAGTGTGATAGGTTTCACATCATAACAATTCCATCTAACCTTCAGAATCAAATGTTTAACTTTGTTGTTGTTCTTTGTGGCTGCAGCCTCACAGGGTGTTTGTCGATTGTTAAAATTGATGAAGTGTTCATATTTCTGTGCCAGTATGTAATTGCCTTCGTTTCAAAGGTAATATGATCGAAAAGTTAATCAGGTAGCAAGATTTTGCAGTATTTTAAGAACCTTGCTGCTTAATGTGTGAATTGTCAGCTTGAACTCTGTTCTGGAATAACAGGACTTGTTCTCCGACGAAGATAATAGATCTCAAAATTCTACGATCTTGGGTAACTTGATCTTTTATTTCCTTTTCCTTTTCGACCCATTTTCTATATATATGTGTTAAACCGTAATTTGCATACAAAGAGTGTGATTTCGTTTATTCGGTATTTTCTTCTATTCATTTTTGAGACAAAAATATGAACATTGAGGTCCTGGTTGCTATATTCTGAGTTTCTCTTGGTTATTTATGGCCCAATAGGAAAGAAAAGGTTGCTTGCTTGCTTACCAATTGATGTGAAAATTAACTTGACACACAAATTAAGCCCTATGGATGACAATTGTAGTATATGAGCAAATAGGGATCGTTCTAGACCGGGGATTAACTAGGGATGCTAATCAATGTGAATCTGACTCAAAAACGTAAAAACAAAGTGTAAAACACTAAACTAGACTCAAAGAATGCAAAACTAAAGTTTAAAACACTAAAACAAACCAAAAGACTCAAAACTGCCTTAAAACCACTTTCTGGGCAGTTTTGAACACAAACACCAATTTGGACGAAAATAGGTTATAACTTGACTCAAGACACTTAAAAACACAAACTAAGTTGATTTCTAACTAATCTAACACTTCAAAGTAAATGGGGGATTGATTTTGACGAAATTGACTTTAAAACAGAAACTTGTAATTAAACTTCAAACAAAACAGATTATGATGAACTAGAATGATGAGACACTAGTTAGAGGGATCCTTATCCACACATGAACATATGCATATAATTTGATTCCCAGTTATGGTTTCAACAAACGATGAATGACAATGCTCCAAATTAATTGTATTGAACTAATTAGTTCTCAGATTTCCTTAGATTCATTGAATTGAATGGGATACGCATCGCAACCAAATTATTCCTCATCAAAGTCCCTAACTATGGAATACGCATGATAGAGACATTCAACAAAGATCATTAAGTTCAATGGAAATCATAAACATCGACTAGGCATTCATAACTATGGAATACGCATGTTAATCCAACCTAGGGTTTACTAAACACAATCGTGACTAGCGATCTTTACTACTCATGAATATAAGTTCATAACGATTAGGTGAAATTCCCTTATATCCTAGCATCAAGTTTAGGCATGTAAATTAAGTGTCGACCCTCAACCCACATACATAAGCAAGTTCTTAATCAAAACAAAAAAGTAAACCACATCCATAATTCATGAATTCATAACTGGAGTAAATCAAATCATAACCAACATATGTCCATGGCTTCAAATTCGCCTCTAACTACAAAGAAATTAGTTCCACATGTTTAACATAATTGAACAACAAGTTAAATTAAACATGAAAACAGAAACAAGAAAAGAAAGAACTCCAAACACTCCAATGGTGGCAGATTGCTTGCGCAAGGCTCCCTCCCTCCTTTGGAATGCACGGCACAGGTTCCAACTTCTCCCAAGAGTGGCGGCACAAGGTGGTTATGGTGGTGGAAAGGTGCGGCTATGGTTGTATGGAAGGTGGTTTGGACGGTGGCTGAATGGTGGTGAATGGATGCTTGCGGCAAAGGCTTGTTTCTGGGATAATTGACGAATGAATGAAGGAATGATGAGAAGATGGTGCGGCTGAATGGTTTCTGAGGGAGAATGAATGATAAAAACTGTGGCACACTTAGGTTATGAATATATAGGCACCCCAAACCCTAGGTCAATTCAGATTAGGGCTTGGATTTAGTTTAATTGATGGAATTGGGCTCCTAGATGCGGCAGGTTTTATTAATCCACAAGGGAGAAGGTTTATGGCCCAATTAACCCAAATCCATAAGGAAAAGGGCCAATTAACTCAGAAATCCAAAGGGAAAATGGAGAGAGGGTGCGGCACCAATTAAGGCCCAAATTAAACCTTATAGAAGTCATAAAACCAAGGGGAATGAGGGGATAGGTGCGACACCTTTGTAGGGAAGGCTTAGGGCTTCTAGAACCTATTTTAAATGTCCCCAATCAGAAAATAAACCCTCAATGTACCAGGAATTAAGTTTAGACAAGAATAGGATAAGATAAGGTTAGTTAAGATAAGGATAAGGTTGGTTAAGATAAGGTTGTTTGGATAATGTTTTGGATAATTCTCCTTCTTTTGAGCTGATTCCTTATCTTCTTTGACTTGAATTTATTTCTCCAACCTTGAAACATATTCCTAGCTCCCTTTAGCTCCAAATTCGTCCATCCATGGTGCTCCATATGCATGTACTCCATTTAAGCTCAATTTAGCTCTAAAATGCACCAAAATGCACTTTCTTGCTTCACTTGCCATTTGAACCTACAAACACACGAAAATAGCTTAAATCACTATAATAAACGATAACTAACTACGTAAGTGCAAGAAAACAAGCTAACTAAGTAGTATAAATATGCTCCTATCACCAATGGCTGTGCCTGAAATGTGATGATACCAACTTGAAAGGGACAAAAGGATGCATGATGATAGTATGAGGTGCTGTGGTTGTAAGCATGTTTGAGGAGAGGCGTCGAATTTTTGTTTGATTCAGGTTAGGTTGAACAATTTTTTAGACCAAATTTGCAAATCACTATGATGTCACCAATAAAAAATAAACACGTTAATCAAGACTTAAGTAATAATCCAATCATCATCAATTACGATATATGATTTACGAAATATGGTTTAAATAGTTGGTTTCTCTGACATTACTTTTTTTTTTTATATTCACCGAGTGACGTGTATGTAAACATGTCCGAGTCATATTAAAAGTAAACGAGGTCTAGGAGCCATCTCTAGTGGAGTTTCTCAAGGGACAATCACTGTATAAAATGAGTATAAAACAAATATAGAAACAAAATGAATCTCCAATGGATCGGAGAGTGAATGCCTAAAGTATATGGACTCATCGCAACATAGCGTATGTACTCATATATAGGGACACAATTTTGAGCGGAAAATAGGATTCACAATCTTGATTAAAGCTTTTAATACTTTAATTAATTAAAAAATGTTAACATAAACAAAAAATGTGCACCTAATCTGATTATTACATAAAATCATAAAAACTTCAAATTTAGGAATTCTACTATAAGAACTCTTGTATTGAAAGCAATATTCCACTAGGAGCACAAAAATTTATCTTTAAGCCTTTAAATGAGTACTCAAAGGTAATGGTGGGAGTCCCTAAATAGGAACTTTCATTGAAAATGCTCTAAGTGGCCTTAAATTTGAATAAAGAGTTTTTATCACAAATGGTCCCTGAGATTAAGGCCTAGCAAACAAGTCGTGTCTGTCGTGCTCGTGTCGTTTTCGTATAACACTTGTTATCTTAATGGGCCGTGTCGTGTCATACCTGTTATGACCTGTTAATAAAAAAAATTTCTTAAATTTGCACATGCCACACATTGTCACATAAATATTACTTCAAAACATTAAAACACATTTATCGTTTAAATACTACTTCAACACTCGAAAATAAGAGCTTAATAAACAAAAATCCATACACTATTAGTCTATTACAAAATATTAAATGTGCAATGCAAAATGAAAGGGTTTTTGTTTTCAAGGTTGTTAAGTCTTTCTCAAAAGTTTAAACCTTGCCAATGGAACTCAAAGCTTGAATGTTATTCCTTTTACAAAATCCTCAATTTTCATCGATCATCATGACATAAGATTTTGTGGTATCCACCTGTGTAAATATTTTAAATTGACAATCAAATTAGTTCATTATATTCATATATGATCAAGGAGTGTAGCTGTAAAAATTATCAAAATTGGAGTTAAAATAACCATTAAATCATTTATAACCGTTGAAAAGTTTTGTCTCGTTACTTGATCTCTGAATGTTTGTTTTTTGCAATTTTTGGTGTATGCGATCTCGAAGTATATAAAAACATATTTGACGGTGAATCGTTGAAACTAATTTTGTAAAATGCGCATCCCATCAAAACAATAGATTCACTAACATTTAAGAGTTTATTCATACTTTCATTACCTATAACATAAGATTTTGTGGTATCCACTAGTGTAAATATTTTAAATTGAGGATTGAGTTTATTCATTGTATTCAATAGGGTCAAGGAGTAGCTGTAAAAATTCATCAAAATCAGAGTTAAAGTAGCCGTTAAATCGTAATTTTTCGTTGATAACCGTTGAAAAGTTTTGTCCCTTTACTTGATCTTTAAATGTTTGTTTTTTTTGCGATTTTTGGCGTATGCGATCTCGAAGCATATACAAACAAATTTGACAGTTAGATCATTGAAATTAGTTCTGTAGAATGTGCATCCCAACAAAATGATATATTCACTAACACTTAGAGTTTATTTATACTTTTATCAAGTATAACATAAGATTTTGTGGTATTCATTAGTGTAAATATTTTAAATTGAAGATCGAATTCTTTCATTATATTCATATAGAGTCAAGAAGTGTAGCTGTAAAAAAAATCATCAAAATTGGAATTAAAATAACCGTTAAATCGTGATTTTTTTGTTTATAACCGTCGAAATGTTTTGTCCTATTACTTGATCTCCAAATGTTTTTTTTTTGTTGAGATTTTTGGCTTATGCAATCTCGAAGCATATACAAACAAGTTTGACAGTTGGATCGTTGAAATTAGTTTCGTATCAAAACGATAAATTCACAAACACCATTAAGTATAACATAAGATTTTGTGATATCCACTTGTGTAAATATTTTTAATTGAAAATCGAATTCATTCATTGCATTCATATAGGATCAAGGAGTGTAACTATAAAAAATAATCAAAATCGGAGTTAAAATAATTGTTAAATCGTGATTTTTAATTTATAACCGTCGAAAAGTTTTGTCCCGTAACTTGATCTCTAAATGTTTTTTTTTTTTTTTTGCGATTTGTGGCATATGCGATCTCGAAGTATATACAAACATGTTTGACGGTTGGATCATTGAAACTAGTTTCGTAGAATGCGTATCCCATCAAAACAATAGATTCACTAATACTTAAGAGTTTATTC
Source organism: Crataegus laevigata (assembly GCA_963580275.1). Lineage (NCBI taxonomy): Eukaryota > Viridiplantae > Streptophyta > Magnoliopsida > Rosales > Rosaceae > Crataegus > Crataegus laevigata. The sequence goes on along the minus strand of OY756950.1, from coordinate 25,039,221 downwards.
ATACTTTCATTAAGTATAACATAAGATTTTGTGGTATCCATTAGTGTAAATATTTTAAATTGAAGATCGAGTTCATTCATTATATTCATATAGGGTCAAAGAGTTTAGCTGTAAAAAATCATCAAAATCGAAGTTAAAATAACCATTAAATAATGATCTTTCATTGATAACTGTCGAAAAGTTTTATCCCATTACTTGATCTATGAATGTTTGTTTTTTGCGATTTTTGGCTTATGTGATCTTGAAGCATATAAAACCAAGTTTAACGGTTGATCGTTGAAATTAATTTCATAGAATGCGTATCCCAACAAGTCGATAGATTCACTAACACTTGAGAGCTATTTACATTTTTTTTAAGTATAACATAAGATTTTGTGGTATCCACTAGTGTAATATTTTCTATTGAAGATCGAATTCATTCGTTGTATTCATATAGGGTCAAGGAATGTAGTTGTAAAAAATCATCAAAATCGGAGTTAAAAAAAACGTTAAATGGTGATTTCTCGTTTATAACCTTTGAAAAATATTGTCCCGTTACTTGATCTCTAAATGTTTGTTTTTACAATTTTTGGCGTACACGATCTCGAAGCATGTACAAACAAGTTTGACGATTGGATCATTGAAATTAGTTTTGTAAGATGCTTATCTCATCAAAACGATAGATTCACTAACACCTAGGGTTTATTTATACTTTCATTAAGTACAAAATAAGATTTAGTGGTATCTACTAGTGTAAATATTTTAAATTGAAGATCAAATTCATTTACTGTATTCATATAGGATCAAGGATTGTAGCTATAAAAAAATAATCAAAATCAAAGTTCAAATAACCGTTAAATCGTGATTTTTCGTTTTATAACTGTCGAAAAGTTTTGTGTTTTTTTGCTGATGCGATCTCGAAGCACATACAAACAAGTTTGACGGTTGGATCGTTGAAATTAGTTTCGTAGAATTCATATCCCATCAAGTTCAATGGTGTATATATATATATATAAGATTTAAATTTATTTATTTTGTACGTATAACACTTAAGAAATTGAATGGTATGTATATGTAAGCCGATCCAATGGTCACCAATTTTTAAAATTTAATTTAATATATATATATATATATATATAATTATTATACTTTTTATGGGTATAAAATTGTTAAATTAATATATATAATTATTATAGTATTTTTTTAGGGTTATAAAATTATAAAATTAATATTTTGCTTATCGTGTATCGTGTTACCTACGTGTATACCCGAACCAACCCGTTATCTTAACAGATGCTTATCGGGTTAACCGATAATGACCCGATTTGTTATCGTGTCGACCCAAACACATGTTAATTTCATGTTGTGTCAGGAATTTCCAGGCTTACCTAAGATGAATCAAACTCATCATTTTGATCCCTCACTTTCAAAAATAATCAATGTCGTCCCTAACATTCACTACCACACATCAATTTGGTCAGTTAATTAAGATCCTGTCAACTATTCTGTTAGTTTGTATGTGGGACCCACAATTCCAATGAAATGGTGACTCGTGGATTACAAAAGATAAGGATTTTTATCGCAAATGGTCCCTAACATTGATCCACCTCCTCATTTTGGTCCCTGAGTTTCAAAAATCGATAAATTTGGTCCTTGACTTTCAATATCGCACATCAATTTAATCCTTCCGTTAAAATTTTGTCAATATTTTTGTCCCACTAATTCAATCATATGGCACCACATGGATTAACTATAAGAAATATTTTTTTTAAGATTTAAAACTAAAAGTAAAATAAGAAGCTAAAAGCCAAAACTAAAAGAAGAAAAAAAGTCATCATCGTCTTCATCAAGGTACACTCAAAAGAAAACGGAAGGCACTATGACACCGCTAAAGTACTTGGCCTCCTAAACTCACTCCCCATGCTCTCTAGTTGGTTATAATCCTAAATCCTATCAAATTTGAATTGAATTTGGATTTGATTCGAATTTAGATTAAATTGTTTTTCCAATTGGGGTTGTGGGATGCGAGAAAAAATTCAGCGCAAAATACTCTTCTTTTAGTTCACTCTAAAAAAAATAGTTTCTTATAGTTACTCCACGTTGACCCATATAACTGGGTTAGTGGGACCACATTAACGGAGGGAATAAATCGATGCACGGTATAGAAAGCCAGGGACCAAATTTATAGATTTTTGAAACTCAGGGACCAAAATGAGGAGTTTGTTCAATGTCAAGGACCATTTGCAATAAAAATCCTTATTTTGTGTAATCTACATGTCACCATTTGTGACACACCCTGACCTAGAATGTCCACTATGACTCAGAATCGAGCTGTGTTGGCCGACACCTGGAAGGTGATGAAGCCAAAAAGTGTAATGAGGTGGAAAAATGTGAATAAATTTAAACCTAAGAGTGCCTAAATACCAGAGTACGCTAGTGAGTAGGAGCGAACCCATCTCACACGTGACGTTAGAGCATAGGTAAGGTACAGTATAGTGGGTAAGAATCAAACCCTCAGAGATAGCTACCTAAGCTGAGATTTGCCAAGAATCCTCTTCGATACGAACGTTTAGCAACTAAAACCTGAAGGAACACCTCATAATGGATTTCTACTTTCATACCGTCTCTACACAGTCAAACATCCAAGGAACACCTCATCATGGATTTCCAGATTAATCAACATCACCGAAGAGTGTAAAGCGATAGTGAAGATTGTCAAAAACTTTATTCATATACAACTTTTCATACTAAACTAATTTTCTTCGGCCAAAAAAAGAAGAAGAGTACTATAGTCGAATAATCACTAACAAATTGTTGATAAATTCGACAAGACTAATAATATCTCGAATTTCACAATTCTTTGGAAGAATGCCAACTCTCTTCCACTACAACCTTTTGGGAAAATAAAAGAATCTCATCCACTAAGATCACGTCTTCCAAGAAAAGTATCAATTTAATCAAAGTCTACAATCAAGAAGTCTGATATTAAGCTGACTAATAGAGCTTAGAGGAGGATATAGTCTCGTTATCGAGGTAGATCAAAAGGTAGTCAATAAGACCACTATGAACTCGTTAGACCCTGGAGGCAACTCGGATTACAAAGATTGGTCAACTAGACCATCAGCGCAAAACCCGATCAAGTGCTAAAGTCTAGGTACAAACCTAAGGTTCTGTCTTTTCCTTCCTCGAATAGGTTTAAAGTTCCCTAAGTAAAGTGTTTGATTGGGTAATTCCCTAACCGATAAGTTTTAGTGACTAAGTTCTCTCTATGAAATAAGACTTGTTCGAAAAGTCACAAGGAAAACTGGTATAGGAATTGTTCAATAAGAAATAGGGAGAATAAATGTGGTGTTAACAAGGTAAATCACTGACATATTCTACCCTTCGCATTCGGTGGCATCCCTATAGATTTCGAATAATGGGTATAAAAAAAATTGGTCCTAGAAAGTGGTTCATCAATTCTGGGAAAAGATACTTTCTACTTTGGGGATTTCTACTAACCATAGAGTAACAACGCGTACACTTGTGTCTATACTCATCAAAATAACGAGTACAGCACCAAAAGAAAACTCGGGAACTAGCGTTGGCTGAAACGTCCTAAGGCCAGAGGAAATATTTTCTAATAATTTACTTTAGGACAGACTGATACAGAAGTTGATCTTCCTCTTGAAGATCCGAAAAAATCCACAATGCGTTTGGAAAGATTAAAGTTATTAGGGACCAAAAGTGATTGTCCCAAGATGTCCTTCCATCGAGTGCTACCCTAGTAGCACCACACTGTCACTCAAGACATTTCTGGAGTCTTGACGAGAGTAGACCTCGTAGGATCTCTAGTAAGTGGTATTCTAACAGACTCTGCCAAGAAACCAAAACAATTTCTGATTTCAAATCTCAAAAAGTTTAATAATGATGGCTAAAGAATAATGATAGATTTGATTTATAGATCCTTGATGGTACACCGGTAACGATACATTAACCATTCCTTAAAACCATCAACTAGTCTCAAATCTGCATCTTACCTTAGTAGGGAAATTCTTCGCTTTAAGTTTAAAAGCGTTTGCTCAAGTGACCTTCTAAAATGTCAACAAGTCGACAAAATTGCCCAAAACTTGAGAAAAACAAACACATTTTTCGATGAGGTGGCAAGATTCAAAAATTAGACTCAAGAGCCTAGAATGTTTTCATCACACGTGTGATGGATGCAATACTACCCAATTTACGCTCTGATACCAAATTGACACACCCTGACCTAAAATGTCCACTAGGACTCCGAATCGAGCCTTGCTGGTCGACACCTGGAAGGTGACGAAGCCATAAAGTGTTATGAGGTGGGAAAATGTGAATAAATTTAAACCTAAGAATGCCTAAATACCAGAGTGCGCTAGTGAGCGGGAGCGAACCTATCTCACACGTGAGGTTAAAGCATAAGTAAAGTACAGTAAAGTGGGTAAGAATCATACCATCAGAAATACCCACCTAAACTGAGATTTGCCAAGAATCCTCGTCGATACGAACGTTCAGCAACTAAAACCTGGAGGGTCACAAAACAGAAAATGTGAGTAGGCAAAACAAAGCTTTAAAAACATCTTTCTTTTTAGAAATGCAATAACCCCTCACCGTGAAATCCGTATAATTCCCCAACATATGTATATAAAAAATCATGCTGAAGAACGGTAAGAACCAAGGTATGCCATGATGAATTATCTTAGTAACAACCATATAAGCAAGATGAAATAAATCAATATAAAATGAACGTCAGCCGGAGTCACCTATAGTGACCTGTACGACTCATCCATAGCTCAACAATCATTGCTATCATATAAGTTGGAGTCACCTATAGTGACCTATACAACTCATCCATAGCTTAACAATCATTTCTGCACACAAGTCGGAACCACCTAAAGTGGTCTGTATGACAGACTGGCACCTACCTTGGATCCAAGGTGAGCGTATAATGCGGGAGGTGAACGATCACATGAAGGTTAGGCCCTAACCATGGGCAGGAGCACTAACACCGTGGTGCAAATTTATGAGCTCTTAATACATCTCAACATAATCATGCAACTCACATCCATAATTTATAAACTCGCCTGGCACTTACCTGAGCGCCCGCAGCATTATTTGCCGTAACCCCTTTAATGTCCCAACATTCTTAATCGGAACTAAACCCAGTGATAGGCCAGAAAATATCATGGTTAATCTCTACGCTGTTAACCATCATAACTTCTTCCCTTAAAGAAATCAAGTACCATGTTAAGTTCAGATTGTTTTATGGCTGCATCGAACTGTCTTGTTCGACTGCCTACGTACCCACAAATGGGATCAAACCATTCGTAGTTCAACTTAGTACGTCAAAGCATTCACAGTAGTTAGGAGTAGGTAATAAGCATAAATCAATTTAAAAACATTTGTGGAATTATCAATCACATAATTATATATATGATAGAAGGTAAAGACCCACTCACTTGGAGTCCACACTACAACTCCCTAGCACAAATATCGAGATGTCTTGAACGATCATCGCCTAGAACAAATATCAAATCACATCTCAGAATCCTTACTGAGAGAACACGTAATTTACATATAACGCATCCCTACATAACTTGATCCGGAAGATCCGCATTACAAATTTTCGATCTGTTACTTCCAAAGATTCACATTATGCTTCTAAAATAACATCCTAAAGTTTTGAAACGATCCAACAGCTGGATCTCCCCCAGTTGCCCAAAACCAATTGGCGGTTAATGTTTTATTTTATGAACTTACAAATCCAATTCGAAAAGATCCGTAGTCAGATTCCCCATCCGTAAGTTCTTACATTCCTTAAATATTACCAATAATAACCTGCTAAAGTTTGATGACGATCCAACGGTCGGATCGTCGATTCATATAAGGACCTATTAACGTATCATGGAGAATTTAGGTTCTAACGATCAACCTACATCATTCAATTCCCAAAACTGAACTCAAGGCATTTAATATAGCCTAAAATAGCATTGACGGCCCTCTAGCCACGCGCCGCCGTGGATGGCAGTCTGCCGCCCCGACTCGCCGAAAAATCCAACTATCTCCAAAAATTCTCAAAATTTGCAGAATTGAAGATCTTAATTATTAGAGCAACTTTCATACGTGTTACCAAGACCAATTTGGCCGGAAAAAGCTCCAATTTTGCTAAAACCCGTCGAAACCCTAGAATTTGGGTGTTCTTGATTCGTCCTCAAATCAACTCTGATGCTCCGACCACTTATTGGGCATTGTTCTAGGCCTTAAGGGAAGTCTAATGATGGTGGTAATTGAAAGAAAACATTTCGGGATTGGTGGATTTCGAGCAATGAGGTCGCGGCACCCACGGGTGTGTTTGATCCAAATTCAAGACCAAATTTCATGTTTTTTGGGGTGTAATAGGAAGAGGGAAAGTCGTGGAGGGGTTTCCAAGTGGTTGTTTGGGGTAATTCACCGGAAAAAAGGGTGAAAACCCGTCAGAAATTGTTAAAGACACCGATCGGGTCGGGTCACCAGAGCTCAGGTCTCGATCCCCCATTTCTCACTTCTTTCCTTTCCCTTCCATGTTCTTTCTCCCTATTGGTCCCTTCCTCCCTTATTCCTCCTCCTTTACCTCATTTCTATTCTTTTCTTTTAATCACAACCATTCATTCCCCTTTTATTTTTCATCTGAGCCACACATGCGGCACAACACATTGGCTTCAATTTTCTGAAGCCCTCTTCAAGAAAATGAAATTACTAAAATATCGTTAACTTTAAACATTAATATCTTCTTCATTATAACTCCGTTTCACAAATGGTTTGCGTCCACGCGTTCGTGACGACGAGTACTATAAGGATATGCAAAGAAAATGAACCTTACATGACACGACATGGCAATCAACGGAAGTCAACACTTTGCCTTGAAGGGTACTTTCGTAAACTCACCTATTAAAATTATAAAAATCATAATTTTTTGGGACGGGCTGCTACAATTTGATTGGATTTGTGGGTCCCACATACAAACTAACAAAATATATAGTTGACGGAATCTTAACGGAATGACCAAATTGATGTGAGGTGGTGAATGTCAGGGACGACATTGATTGATTTTGAAAGTGAGGGACCAAAATGATGAGTTTGGTCAATCTCAGGGACCATTTGTGGAAAAAAAAATCCTTGAATAAATGATACACTGTTCAATTATTTAGACGGAAAATTTCTCACATTATTTAACACTCCTAAGAACTTGAAGGACATCTGGGACAACAAGGATTGGAATTTAATCTTCTTTTAAACCTCTAAACAAAACTCCATTTCCACTCTAACAAAGTGGTAGTCGTATTTTGATTCCTCAATTCGTTTCTATTTACCAAAAATAATCCAAAAAGGTTTCTAAAATTGAATTTTGAAGTTTGCTCATTCATTTTAACAAGTTTTATGTTAAAGAACTTATTTTGAACAAGGAAGTTTTAGTAATCAAATTATTTTGATTTCGACTAATGTGAATTAGTAAATAGCTTATTGGGAACTAATATCACTCATGTTAAAAATATAGATAGTTTAGTAAACATCTTCAATAAATTTATGGATTTTGACTCATCAATTCGATTCCTTTTTGTTCATTATAAATAGACAACACATCTTACTGCATATGAAGCTTGTGTTAATTAATTCTTGGTAGATGTTTACTCTTTTTCTTTTCTTATTTCAAGTGTGGTTTCGATATCTCAAGTGCCTTCTTAACACAATAGATTTGAACCTTAGTTCGTTAAAAGTATCACTATACATAAAAAGCTCACGTGCTCGATTCTCCTCTTCTCCGGTCTCACTCAAAAATAAAAAATAAAAAAGTGCATGTGAAATAATTCCTTGATTTGTTCATGCCTCGGTATGCTTACATTTTGTGCCATTAATTAATATGGATCTCCATAGTGGTTACAATCAGTGGGTGAAAAAGAAGCTCAAGGAAGAGCATGAACCTCTTTTTTATAAAGTTAAATCGAATGGGTTCAATCAGATGGGTAATAGCTTTTGTGAAAGATTTGCAATGTTTTTGCTGGTCTGGAGCAAACTGTGGGCGGAGAGAGGGAGAAGGAGGATGTTTGGTTTGCAGAACTAGGGGTGTTTGGTTGTGTGATTTAAGACTTGAAAATGGACACGTCTTTGATCAGTACCCAAGTATTATCTTCCCATAAACAACTGCGGTTTTATTATTTTCAGGGTTATTAGTGATCCTTTCAATCTAAATTCATGACTCACGCTCGAATTAATTTTTTTAACTCTTAATCATGTATCTAGCATCCACAAACTGTATGAGGATTTCTAGTAGTATAAAAGAGGATCTTGTGGTTTTAAGTTTGAAGGCTTGATAATTTCCTCAATACTCATTTGCAATGGCTGATCAATAGAGGTTCCGGTGGTGGATTTATAGAGGTTGCGGTGGCGGATCTATAAAGTGACCTAGCAGGTCTTAGTACTCATCGGCGACTCTGAATCCCTGCTTGAAATTTTTCGGGTACCCCTTGAACTCGAACATGAAAGCTTTGCTCTGTGGGCATGCGATGGGTGGCTTCACGGAGAAGGCAACGGCGAAGAAGAAGAAGAAAGGATTTGTTTGTGTTTTTTTTAGTACAATGAAGAAAGGAAATTTTTAAGGACTTTGTCCAAAACGACACCGTTTTAGTCAAGTGTTTTACTGGGTTTTTAAAGCCCCAGCTCCCTCGTTCCCATATCCCAACGCCCAATCCCCCAATTTCCTAAACCCTAAATTCTCAATCCTAATCTCATATTTCAATTGTACACCAATCTCATACCTCGATTTGTTTCAAAATTCTCCACTACACCACAATTTGTTTCAAAATTCAAGTTAGTATTTTAGTATTCTAATCTAATCTCGATTGAATTATATTAGACATTGATAGAGATGTATAGTCTATCATTGATATGTTTTATGCTTGTATACTCATTTGATTTATTGGAATTCTTGTATACTTATTTGATATATTGGAATTTGGATTAATATTTTTTGTGTGTTTTTATTAATAGTGTAGTGTAGGAATAAGAATTATGGAAAGATTTTTCAAGTGAAAGCTAATAGCACCATCTATTAGTTCGGGTAGTTCAAGTTCAAGACAAAATCAATGTCATATAGATTTGAATAATAAGAGAGACCTGAGAAAAAGAATTTGAATGAAGGACTATCTTTCCAAGGAAGACCAAGGATCATCGTTACAAAGTGAAACTCTTTTTTGAGGTCATTGATTTTTAACTTACGGAATTAGACGATCGTTTCACTGCAGGGAATACTAGATTGCATATTTACTTGGTATGATTGAATCTGAATGATTCGTTCTTAGTGCTCTAGACAAAGAAAAGCTAGCTCGTTTTGCTCCATTGTATTCTAAAGATTTATAGGAATGAGATGGATTGGCACTCAAAGATCAACTTGACATTTATATTCTTTTTTTGCATTATGATAATGATTTTTGTCAATAGTGGGCATTAGTGATATTTTTCAAACTGCTTCAGTGGAGAGGGCATGTTCTGTTATGAATATCATTAAGGATCCACTCTACAATAAAATAGGAGATCAGTTGTTGAGTGATAGTTTAGTTCTTTACATTGAGAAAAATGTTTTTCTTGTATTGGTAATGAATCTTTCATGGAACATTTTCAGACTATAAAACCTAGTCGTGGACGACTTAATTACAATTTGTAGCTTGTAATGTTGTTTTGAGTATGATGATGAATGAAATGTATTATCATTAACTTTAAAATGTTATTTTTGTTTTAAAAAAAATCGGTCTTTATTATTGGGACCTCCCAATCTTAAAATCTTGAATCCTCCACTACTCATTTGATTCTCTGATTAACATGAATGATAAATTTAGAAACGGGGTCAAAACTTTATGTGTGAGAGGACCATAAGCAAAGCATATAAGAAATAATGAACGATGTACAACTTGTGTAAATCAAGGAATAATGTAAGCTTGCTCAAATAGTGCAAGGGAATCAAGGCGACCTGCAGTCCATGCATGGCTCCACTAAACCTGATGCCATGCATGCAACGCAACCAGTAGGAGCCTTCATGATCAAGATTAAATGAAGGGAACTTTAATAAAAAGGCCTTATACTAAGTTTATTTTAATAAAAAAAATTATGCTATAAATTTTATTTAATGAAAAACCCTTAAATTTTAATAAAAAGGACAAAAAAATTTATTTTTAATGAAAATGACACAACTAAAAAAAAAAAAAAAAAAAAACCTGACGCGTGCGCAATACCTATACACTATTTATAAAACTAAATACTACTTATGAAACTTACTACACTGTTTATGGAAAAAAAAAACTAATGAAAGTGCTTCAAAACTTTTGAGTTTTAACCAAAAACCACTCAACTAACTTTATTTAATGATAAGGACGAGAAAGAAAATAAATTAAAAAATACCCAACAAAACACGTGCAAGCCCTGCACCTCTGTCAATACATGATCCACCACTTACAACCCTGACTCTTTCTTATTTTCCCGCCATGGAAGCCATGGCAATCGATTCGGAGAAGAACCTCCATAGAAAGCATTCCGCCTACAACTTGTTGGTCCGAACTCTCTCTCAAGAAATTTTACTTTTTACATCAACTTGTTTGTTTGCCGAGCAAACACACGAGAAAGTATAAATATTTTCATGCTCAATTGAGAAGTTTAGTTCTTTTTCTAGGGTTTTTTTAGCAACCGTTCCCAAATTACAAGCCAGAACTAACATTTGCAGAGCAATTGTCATGAAATTACTTCTTAATTTCAAATTCTTGTATGCAGGGGCGGAGGGACCATAGGACCACAGTAGTCCTAGGCCCACTCTGCTTTTGTTTATAAAAAAAAATTAGTACTACTTATTATTTTTATTATTTTTATTACTTTTTAATGACTTTTTCACTTAAATGTTAAATCATTCCAATTTTCTAGACAAAATACCCGGCCCTTTTTAAATATTTTAAGGATAATCCTAAAGCCTACATATTCCAACTTCCAACACTTTTCTTCCTTTTCCCAATACTAAAAATTAATATTTTAGTACTCTTGTAGCAGCCGACTGTTGCTTCCTTGTTAATATGAATAAAATAATCAGATCCCCCCCTCCCATCCCTGTCGTAACTGGCATCCCTGTCCCTGCCAGCCTGCTGCTGCCGTACGGTACACTACACAATCAGTCTAACCCTAAAGCCTACTGCTGCTCTCAGTCAATCATGATCAGTCTATATCAATCTTCAATTTTCATTATCCTCAAAGGTATTAATATGAAATTCGAATTTCCAAAGTTGTTATCTTCAATTTTTTTTTGTAATTTGCTAATTCATATATGTTGTCATCTATAATTGTAAATTAATTTAACAAATAATACTTTTTTTGCAGATTAAAGAATTCCATCATTCCATCAAAAAAGGACATTGAAGTTTAGTTAATTGGTCAACAACCCAATTCAAAAGTATGTATTTTTACTCTCAATTCCTGTTACAATGTTTTGTTTATAAATTATGATTAAATTGATGTCTTGCAATTTCTCTTAGCTATTGCCTAATTTGTTTTAGTTTGTAAAATTAGCATATATGTTCATATTTCTTTTAATTTAAAGTTAGTCAATCTATGTTTTTTTACTTTTCAGTTATGGAAAGATATTTCAAAAGAAAAACACAACCTGAGATATTAGAACCGTCTCCAAAGAGTCCAAAGAACAATGAAAGTAGTTCAAAACAAACTTGTGTGGATTCTATGGAAATTAATTCGGAAACTCTCCAATATGATCCTGGATTGCGTAGACCGATTTTGAGTTATCATCCTAATGTTCGAGACCAAGTTCGAAGAGCCTATCTCCAAAATAAACCTTGTCAACCAAAAACCCATACATTTCCCTACACAAATTTTGGGACAAAGCCTCGAAGGTTCAATCCTGCTTGGTTTACTCAGTTTCCTAATTGGTTGGAGTATAGCACATCACAGGATGCTGCTTATTGTTTATGTTGTTAACTCTTCAAACCAGATATTGGAGATCAATCTAGTGGGGATACTTTTGTTGGAGTCGGATTCAAGAATTGGAAGTGCAAGAAGAAACTAGAAATTCATGTTGGAGGACCTAATAGTTCTCATAATAATGCTTGGAGAAACTGTGAAGCCTTATTAAACCAAAAGCAACATATTGAAACAGTTATCTCAAAACAAACTGACCAAGATCGAATTGATTATCGAACTCGATTAGGTGCATCAGTTGGTGTTAGTAGAATTCTCTTACAACAAGGTCTTCCATTTCGTGGGCATGATGAATCTGAAAATTCACTCAACCAAGGAAACTTTCTTGAAATTCTACAGTGGCTACGTAATTATAATGAGGGTATAAAGGCTGTCACGCTAGAAAATGCTCCTGAAAATTTAAAATTGACATCACCTGATATTCAGAAGGACATCTCAACTGCTATTTCATATGAAATCATCAGTGCAATCACTAGTGATATTAATGATTCTTTATTTTCCATTCTTGTTGATGAATCACGAGACAAGTCTTCAAAGGAGCAAATGGCCATTGTATTGCGCTATGTGGATAAGGGTCATGTGATAGAGCGCTTTGTAGGTATTGAGCATGTTGCAGATACTAAAGCTTCCTCACTCAAGTTAGCCATTGATGATTTCTTTTCTAGACATGGATTGAGCATATCAAAATTGCGTGGGCAAGGCTATGATGGGGCAAGTAATATGCAAGGTGAGTTCAATGGCCTTAAAGCACTAATTTTAAGTGAGAATGAGTCTGCCTTTTATGTTCATTGTTTTGCTCATCAACTTCAATTAGCTCTAGTAGCAGTGGCAAAAAAAAATTCAGAAATTGGAGATCTCTTTACTATGGTTTCTTCTGTGGTGAATGTTGTGGTGGCATCTTCTAAGCGTCGTGATATTCTTAGAGAGAAACATGCTCATGTAGTTTTGGAAGCACTAGAAAATAACGAGCTTTCAAGTAGACAAGGTTTGAATCAAGAAACTACTCTTAAGCGGGCTAGTGACACGCGATGGAGCTCTCACTATAATTGTTTAATCAGCTTGGCTCACATGTTCTCATCAACGATAGAAGTGCTTGAGATTGTAAGAAAAGATGGAACAAGTTCAGAACAAAAATTTGAAGCAAAGGTTCTATTGACTTTTATTCAATCTTTCAACTTTATTTTTGGTCTACACTTGATGAAAAAGGTTTTGGGGATCACAAACGATTTATCACAGTCATTGCAAAAGAAGGATCAAGATATTGTGAATGCAATGAACTTGGTCAATATATGCAAAGGAAGATTACAAAGGATGCGAGAAAGTGGTTGGGAATCTTTATTTGATGAAGTTTCATCCTTTTGTGACAAGAATCGTATTAAAATTCCTAGCATGGATGATATTTTTACGAGTGGAGAGTGACCAAACCGAAAAGCTCATCCCATCACAAACTTGCACCATTATCGGGTTGATTTATTCACTGATGTCATAGATAAACAACTGACTGAGTTAAATGATCGATTTACTAAGAAGAATACTGAACTACTTCTTTGTGTGGCATGTTTAAGTCCAAGTAATTCTTTCTCTGCCTTTGACAAAGAAAAATTGATGCGTCTTGCCCAATTTTATCCAAGTGATTTTTCAGAGCACGATCTTGAGTTACTCAAAGAACAACTTGAGAATTATATTTGGGACATGACCTCTAATAGTGAGTTTGCAGATTTGAAAGGAATTAGTGATCTTGCACAATAGATGGTTGGAACCCAGAAAGATCAGACTTACCCGTTAGTGTACTTGCTTTTGACACTGGCACTCATCTTACCGGTTGCAACCACAAGTGTAGAGCAAGTATTTTCTGCTATGAACATTGTTAAGAACACCTTACGCAATTGAATGAGTGATTTGTGGATGAACGATTGTTTGGTTGCTTATATTGAAAAGGATATTTTTAATAGTATAGAGGACGAGGCTATCATGCAACGGTTTCAAAATATGAAAACTCGTCGAGGACAATTATTTTAATTATTGGGAATATGTAATATTATCAATGCTATGTTATTTTGAATTTTGATTACTTTTCATATATATACTATGATGTTCTGGTTAACAGTTTTGTAACTACTATCGATTTAATTTTTTTTAAATATTTGTGAGAGACCCCTCCTAACCCGAAATCCTGGCTCCGCCACTGCTTGTATGGGTCAATCTACGAGGGTGATGAACGTGGGAAAATACTCTCTTATATGTTTTGTTCCTTTCTATTTTTCTCTATGTTCTTATCTGTTCTTTTGTTGCTTTATCCTAGTAGTCCAATTTTCTCTTTCTCTCGTCATCGTTCCTAGATGTTTTATTTTGCTGCTTGCTACACTTTCTGCGTGTAGAGTTTAGCACTTTACATGCAAGAATTGGACAAAAGGTTGCCTTAAACTCTATAAAAGCAAGTAAACTTCTATACCTATACATCTGCACTTCATATTTTTACCTATTGAAAGAGTGGAGTTATCAAACTGAATTTTTACTATTTTTGGATTAGCTATGCCTATCTCATATGGACCTCAAACCGACTCATATTTTTACCTGGAGATCGATACTAACCATGTTGATCCAAGTAGAGTACAAGTTGAAAAGAAAAGAACCTAGATGGATGTGACAACGGTGCCTCTTAAATAGTGTAATAAGTTAAGTTTCTTAAACAGTGTAGTAAGTTTCATAATCAGTGTTGTAAGTTTTCATAAATAGTGTAGTAAGTTACTTAAATGGAGCTTTAATGAAAAGGGCTTATACTAAGTTTATTTTAATAAAACCATGCTATAAATTTTATTTAATGAAAAAGAATTAATTTTTAATGAAAAACTCTTAAATTTTAATAAAAAGGACAAAAAAACTTAATTTTTATTGAAAATGATACAATTAAAAAAATTAAAAAAAAATATGACGCTTACGCAGTACCTATACACTATTTATAAAACTGAACACTATTTATGAAACTTACTACACTGTTTATGAAACTTACTACACTATTTATGAAAACTTACAACACTGATTATGAAACTTATTGCACTGTTTATGAAACTTAACTTACTACACTGTTTAAGAGGCACCATCGTCACATCCATCTAGGTTCTTTTCTTCTTAACTTTAACTCTAATTGGATCAACATGTTTAGTATCGATCTCCAGGTAAAAATATGAGCCGGTTTGAGGTCCATATGAGATAGGCATAGCTAATCCAAAATAGTAAAAATTCAGTTTGATAACTCCACTCTTTCAACAGGTAAAAATATGAAGTTCAGATGTATAGGTATAGAGGTTTACTTGCTTTTATAGAGTTTAAGGCAACCTTTTGTCCAATTCCTGCCTGTAAAGTGCTAAACTCTGCACGCAGAAAATGTAGCAAGCAGCAAAATAAAACATCTAGGAACGATGACGAGAGAAAGAGAAAAATTGGACTACTAGGATAAAGCAACAAAAGAACAGATAAAAACAAAAAAGAACAAAAAATATAAAAGAGTATTTTCCCATGTTCATCACCCTCGTAGATTGACCCATAAAAGAATTTGAAATTAAGAAGTAATTTCATGATAATTGCTCTGCAAATGTCAGTTCTAGCTCGTAATTTGGGAACGGTTGCTAAAAAAACCCTAGAAAAAGAACTGAACTTTCCGATTGAGCATGAAAATATTTATACTTTCTCGTGTGTTTTCTCGGCAAACAAACAAGTTGATGTAAAAAGTAAAATTTCTTGAGAGAGTGAGTACAGACCAGCAAGTTGTAGGCGGAATGCTTTCTATGGAGGTTATTCTCCGAATCAATTGCCATGGCTTCCATTGCGAAAAAATAAGAAAGAGTCAGGGCTTGCATGCTTTCTATAGAGGTGCAGGGCTTGCACGTGTTTTGTTAGGTATTTTTTAATTTATTTTCTTTCTCTTATCCTTATCATTAAATAAAGTTAGCGGGTGGTTTTTGGTTAAAACTTAAAGTTTTGAATCCATTTTCATTAGTTTTCCTTTAAAGGAATTATGTTACTTTTTTCCTATTTCCAGCTTAAGATTGATTAACTAGTTATTATTTAAAATTAATAATGCAAGTAGGGCATGTTTATGCTGAGATTAAAGCTGATTAACTCGACGTCTTAGGAACACATGCTCAGATTACAAAATGATGAAGGAACCCCAAAATTTATAAAAATGGGAGATTCCATTTGTTTATTCAACTTGGTCGCTCTCATGCCCTAATCATTTTACCATTTTTCACTAAATCAAATTAGGGGTGGGCAAACGGGTAGTGGAACCGCGGGTAGGGGCGGGTAATCTAAGTTCGAGGCGGGTACGGGGCAGTTCCAATTTTTTAGAGAGTAAACGGGGTGGGCCAGGGCGGGGTGATGACAATTAAGGTTTGGGCCCGAGTCCAAATATTGAGGCCATCTCCAACCGAAGGGTCCAGAGGGCCGAAAATAGCCCTAAAACCGTCTCCAACCGAGGGTTAGGCCAGAGGGCTCTGGAATCTGGGAGGGCCCCACGGGATCGGAGAGGGCTAGAGGGCTGGAGGGCTGGCTGCTTTCTGCCTGCCAGCCAGCCCCGGGCTGGCTATTTTTTTTTTATAGTTTTCCTATTGCTGTCGGTTATAACCGACAGCATTAATAAAGGGTTTATTAATATTGTCGGTTATAACCGACAGTAATAAGGATTCAAGGCAAATTTTTTTTTTTTTTGAATTACTAACCGACACTAATAGTTTGAATTTTTTTTTAATTCAACGGCTAGTTGCTGTATTCATTTTTTTATATGAATTTATTTTTTTCCTTTTTTATCCTTTTCATATGAATCAAATTATGTTTCATATTTTTTTTAAATTTCATTTTCTTTTCCTATAACTTCTATTTCACAAAATTAGTTTCATATTTTTTTTTAAATTCCATTTTTTTCCTATAACTTATATTTCACAAAATTTGATTAATATTTTTTTTCATATAACTTCTAGTTTACAAAATTTGTTTCATTTTTTTTTAAATTCCATTTTTTTCCTATAACTTATATTTCACAAAATTTGATTAATATTTTTTTTCATATAACTTCTATTTTACAAAATTTGTTTCATATTTTTTTTAATTCTATTTTTTTCCTATAACTTCCTAGGCCATTATACCACATTAAATTAAATTAAGTAACATGAAACAATATGAAACAACATTAAATAACATTAACCAACATAAAAATTAACAACATGAAACTTAAACAACATTTTTAAAAACATTTAACAACATAAAACTTAAACGCCTACTCCATGCTTCTTTCTGCCCAAAGATGTGCAACAAGATCCTGTTGTAGGTACTTATTTGTGGCACAAGAACGTATCATTCTATAGCGCCTCATGTACTCACTTATAGAGAAACTACTAGCTCTCGGATTGAAAGGCAAATTAGGCCCATCATATATTTTTGCACGAGCCCTTCTTGACCTATTTGGATCTTCTTGGTTGTCATCGGACTCTCCATCAATGTACCCATCTCGCTCATCCTCCACTATCATATTGTGTAATATGATGCAAGACATCATGATGGAGTCCAAATTTTCTCGACTCCACCCTCTTGCCGGTTCGCTGATGATCTTCCACCGTGCTTGTAGAATACCGAAAGCTCTCTCAACATCTTTCCGGTATGCCTCTTGGTGTAAGATAAACAACTTTTCTGCGTCATTCCTAGGGTTTGGAATTGCTTGGACAAGTGTCGCCCACTTTGGGTAGATGCCATCGGCCAAGTAATACCCCATATTGTATTGACGACCGTTGATGTAGTAGTCAAGTTAAGGTGTTTTACCTTCTGTCAAGTTATTGAAGAGAGGTGAACGCCCAAGAACTGTAATGTCATTTTGGGATCCAGGAACTCCAAAGAAAGCATGCCAGATCCATGTGTCATATGAGGCAACTGCCTCTGACACAACAGTTGGCTTTCTCGACCTTCCGCTAAAGCTTCCTTGCCATCCAGTGGGACAATTCTTCCAATCCCAATGCATGCAGTCTAATGACCCTATCATGCCCGGAAACCCACGGTCTTCAGCTTTGCGAATGAGTCGATTCAAATCTTCTTGATTTGGCTCACGAAGGTACTCATCTTTGTAAACCTGAACAATTGTGTCACAAAATTGTTGAAGAGTATCAAGGCATGTAGACTCAGACATACCATGGGTTTCATCCATCGAATCAGCTGGGGAGCCATAGGCCATCATTCGAAGTGCAACAGTAACCTTCTGCTGAGGTGAGAAACCAGGGCGGCCTGCTCTGTCCCGCTTCTCTCCAAAGTACGGATTGACCTGCTGGACATCACGAAGTAAACGCTCGAAGACATGGCGCCTCATCCGGAAGCGACGTTTGAAATCATCTTCTGTGTAGACCGAGTTGGGGTTGAAGTAGTTGTTCATCAGATTGGCATGCGTCATCGCTCTATTTCGTGGTTTGTAACAACGACCAGCAATAGAGCCACCCCATTGAGGTTGTTCCTCAGTTGGTTGACACACCATGGCCGCAGCTATGGCTACTGCTCTGTTTTGTTTGCTGCGCCTTACTTGAACTTCTTCATCAGACTCCTCAACTTTGCGTCTCATTTGCGCCCATTTTGATCCGCTTTTGGAATTGGATGAGGACCCCCAGTTGGAATCTGAAGAGGATCCAAAGTTGGAATTCATTGCAAACTTGAATTGAAAGAGATTGAATTGAAATAGAAACTTGAATTGAAAGAGATTGAATTGAAATAGATTGAATTCAAAGTTGTGTGAATTATATCCCAATATCCACCCTATTGATAGCAAAACAAAATTCAAATCCAACGGCTAGTTGACGTCAGCATGATGTCAGCTACCAACGACTAGCTGACGTCACTTAGCCGTTGGATTTGAATTTTTTTGAATTTAAGTTGTAGTTTTTAAATAATAAATTATGTTTGGCCCTATGGCCCTTTGGCCCTCGGTTGGAGACGGTTTTTTGTGACAGGGCTAAAACGAGCCCTCTGGCCCTCGGTTGGAGACGGAGGCAAATATGGCCCTGCACTGTTCATTAAAATATTAATATCTTGAAGAATCTTGGAGGGCCAGAGGGCTAAAACGAGCCCTCTGGCCAGCCATCGGTTGGAGATGGCCTGAGAAGAACGAGCCTCCAGACCGGCCCGTTTCTTAGTCTATCATCTAGGATCCCATCCCCCAGTCTGTAAGTCAGACCCTTTCTCGTGACTCTCTATCGCTCATCTTCTCCTTCTACCCATAGACTCTCTGTCGCTCGTCTTCTCCTCCTCGACCTCAACGACATCAAACTCAAAACTGCTGTCGTCGTCGCACCATCTATCTCTTGATTCTCCTCCTCAACGAAGACCCCCATCATCAGCACCTCGAGATGGTCAAACACCACCATCGTCAGCCCATACGAATCGAAGTCGACCACTATGCCCTCTGTTCTTAATCTTCCAGTGTCTCCTCTCAGATCATAATTTTCTGCAAGATTGGGCATCTAGCTCATCTAGGTTTTTCACCGATTTGATGAATACTCTACTTTCCAACTATAATCCAAATGTTCTCGATTTTTTTTTGTTCTTATTCTTTCTTTTCTCCTATAACACACACACCTTGACAATGATTTTATGGACCAGTGTGGGGAGCCAAGAAGCAGGAGTTATTATTGATGGAACTCCGTTCAATATGCAAGCGACTACCCTTGCTCATTTTCATTAATCTGCAGGTACCGTATGGTGGGAAATCTAAGGTGGGTATTTTTTTCTTCTTTTTTTCTAAATTTGTTATGGAGTTTTGACTTTAGTCTCATCCTTCTTCGATTTTGTTTCTAATGTTTAGATTAAGGAAAAATTGAAGGACAATGTCTCTTGCATGTTGTTATCTGTGTAGGGATTTTGCAATCGAATGGTATAAACCCAGATCCCTTTTGTTGATTTTGAAAATGAACTAGAGACAAAGTGATTGATTTTGTTGATTACAGATAAATGGTGCCATGATTTTATATGTATGGATCCACAATGGGAAGTACATACAAGGCGGTGATGGAGTTCGGGTTTATCACGACGATGAAGCGGTTGAAGGACTCGAGGAGGTACCTGAGGATGAAGGAGACGTGGACTTGCTAGGAAGCTGAGGTACCCACACTTGGACCCGTAGGACCGGCCCGTTTCAAAAGGGTCGGGTTAGGTCCGGATCCCATTTTGAAAAACGCAAAACCCGCCCCGTTTTATTTACAAACAGGTCCGGTCTGGTTCCTTCAATTTTGGGCCCGGCCCGGCCCGTGCCCACCCCTAAATCAAATCCCTTTAATAATTGATAATTGAACACTTACATCATTTGAAGGAATGACTTGATTGAGTTGGAGAGCCAATTATACGAAGTAGAATTCTTTATATTTTTATTTTCATCTCCTTTTCTTCCATGTTCTCATAATTTTTTTTTTTTGTCTTTTTTTTAATAAAAAATTAATACAAATATTATTGTGATTTAATCGTAATCATTTAAATATAATGAAAAAGAAAATAAGAGAGATTAAAAAGAAAGAGAATCTTTCTCTGAATTATATTTCATCAAAAGATTAATTTAATTAGTCTCAACTCAATCTTGTACCGAAATTAAAATAAAGTAAAATTTAAATTTAAAATGATTAAACTGTGATAGCTTAATATCCTGTGTCATTCCCAATTATTATATATAAACCCCCACCAACAAAACATGCTTTTCCCAAATACAATCCTTTATAAAATCATACCCACTTTTCAAGTTTCCAAAAGTACCCTTTATTTATGCAGGTAGACCACACCTCCAGTTAAACTAAGTATGGGTATATTCGTTAATTCAATTGTGAAATTCGTGCGTCGCACGTGCAGCCCCAACAAAAACATCCATTACCGGAAAAACCGAATTAAGCAACGATTCTTCCAACAATTTAATCACATGGCGACCAACTCAGCAAGTCAGAGAACTGGACATGTGGGACCCACACGTGCAACATCGAACGGTTAGGAAGCGTTTGTGCGTGTAAGGGAACTTGCACGGCCGATCAAGAAGGTGAGAGGAAGTGGTGAGAGGCATAGTTGGGATATTAAAAATTTTGAGGGCAACTCATTGAAGGGGGAGGAGGGATTTGACCGTTGACTAGATCCAGTAAAGACTGGGTTAATTTGACCCGGATTGCACGTGCGGGTGGGCAGATACACGTGTGCTTTGCTGTCCATCGGCTCCATAAAAAACGTTGCGCCATTTAGGATCCACATGATAGGTAATAATAGAAGACCAAGCTGTTCTTGCTAAGCAAATTAAGGGAAATTTTATTTGAATCTAATGTAATTTTTTTCTACACTCTACTCTCTTCACTCATATTGTTTTTTTATTAAAGACTTAATGTAACATTCCACATTGACCAACATGCCCACCTCCATATAGCACGAGGCTTTTTGGGGACTCACTTGCTTTAGAGTTTATCGAAACTCCGAAGTTAAGCGAGTTCGGGCAAAAGCAATCCCAGGATGAGTGACCCCCTGAGAAGGCCCAAGAACCCAAGAACAAAACCATGTGGGCCGGGCCCAAAGCAGACAATATCTTGCTATGCGGACTGGGATGTGACAATTTGGTATCAGAGCCACTCTGTCGTGTGGTGTGAGTGTGCCGACGAGGACATCGGGCCCCTAAGGGGGGAGGATTGTAACATCCCACATCGACCAACAGAGAGGGGGTGATGTGCCTTATATGTACATGCCCACCTCCATATAGCATGAGGCCTTTTGGGGACTCACTAGCTTCGGAGTTCATCAGAACTCTGAAGTTAAACAAGTTCAGGCGAGAGAAATCCTAGGATGGATGACCTCCTGGGAAGGCCCAAAAACCCAATAACAAAACCATGCAGGGCGGGCCCAAAGTGAACAATATCTTGCCATGCGGTCTGGGATGTGACAAATAATCTCTCTTTAAACCCAAATTAATTACCAAAACTACCATCTCAAACTCAATTCAAAATGTTAAGTTATCTTTACACCCATTCTTTTTATAAAATAACATCTGTAATTGATTTTTTTTTAAAGATACGTCCCTTGCCCTACCCCCTCTTCCCACTAGCATTTCCATAGCTACTTTTTTTTTTTTCCTTCTGCTGCCAAACCCAAACATTTGTCTTTTTTATTTCTACTGATGTGCATAAGCAACAAGTCAAACAATTCATCCCTTTATATTTATCAACAAGCAAGGAAGTTTATAATCTAAGAATATTGGTAAGAAGTTTTTCCTTAGAATTATCTAATTGCAAAAAGTTTAACAAACCATTCGATATTGATGAAAAAAATTGAAACCCAAATACTTATTGTAGACAGTGAAATTTCAGTAAATAAATGTTGACCAATGGTCAAAATTTTAACACTCGTGTATTACAAAAATTGTACACATATTGTGTGATTCGACGAAAATTCGAAAAGAGTTAGAAAAGCTGTCAAACAGGACACGTGTCAACACCTAGCAGAGACGGCTTATTTCATCTGGGATATTATATTCAAAATTAGGCCTTGGAAAATTCTATAAATAGAAGCCAATTTCATTCATTTCAATTCACCAATTCACAAATACATTTCTCTACTCCCAAATTGGAAGAGAATTCTCTGAAGTTCGTTCTTCGTTCTTCGTTCTTCGTTCTTCGTTCATCGTTCATCGTTCTTCGAGATCAAGCCCCAACGGCCCTTGAAGAAACGCTCATCCATCCTAAGATCAAGCCCCAACGGCCCCTTGGATTAGCGCAACTGTTCTTCAAGATCAAGTCCAGAAACCCTTGAAGATCCATCCACCATTCATCATTCATCCGTTCATCTGTTCTTCAAGAATCAAGCTCAAAAGCCCCTTGAAGTTCATCGATCGTTCATCGTTCATCGTTCATCGTTCATCCATCTTCTTCAAGATCAAGCCCCGACGGCCCTTGAAGCAACATTCATCCTCCAAGATCAAGCCCCGACGGCCCTTGGAATCAATACATTCATCCTTCAAGAATCAAAGCTCAAAGCCCCTTGAAACTCATCCATCGTTCATCGTTCATCGTTCTACATACATCATCAAACATCTGAAGACCATCACTGTTCATCCAAGGATCAAGCCCAACGCCCCTTTGGATCAACAACCCATCAACAAATCCATACCTTACGAAGATAGAATCAGAGGAACAAATAGAGATTGTAACCCCAAAATTCATCAAATAACAAATATATTTTGTACACGTGTTCTTGTTCCTTCAGGAAATTTTCGTGTTTACAAATTTGGCACGCCCAGTGGGACTTTCTCTACCTCTCATCTCTATCTTCAAATCCGAAAAGAAAAGCACAGATGGCATCAAGGAAGGCTCAAACCGTTCCCACACCCAATGTGAAGAACAAGACCGTCCTCGCTGCAGGTAGGAGCATGTCAGAGGTCATAACTCGAAGCAAGGCAAGAGCTTTCTTGGCCGCATCTTCCACCCCTGCATCAACTTTGCTGGAAAAACAAGAACACCCAAGGCACGAGCCTGTGATCACCCTAGCCTCGCTGAAGGCGCCAAGGGAGAAAAGCCTGGGGAAGTACTCCGAGTCCCTGCTCTCTGACGCCGACTCAAACAGCAGCACGGCCATGCAAGTCATGACCACCGGAGCAACTTCAATCGAGGAGCAGCTGGCTCAAATGAATGAGGCAATTGCAAAACTCACACAGACAGTGGAGGAAAAAGACTTACAAATCGCCGCGCTTGTCAACCGACTGGAAAAAGAGAACGACAGAAAAGAGGAAGGCGGTGATGAGGAGGAACCTCCGGCACAAGAATTCGAGAAGAAGTCCGACCAGGCAACAGCACCCGTGGGATCCCTGTCTATCCAACAGCTGCAACAAATGATTGCTAACACCATCAAAGCGCAGTATGAAGGGAGCTCACATGCCTCCATGTCGTATTCAAAGCCCTACTCCAGGAAGATTGACGCATTGAGGATGCCGAGGGGATATCAGCCACCAAAATTCATGCAATTCGATGGAAAGGGAAACCCAAAGCAACATGTCGCCCACTTCATCGAAACCTGCAACAATGCTGGAACTGAAGGAGACTATCTTGTTAAACAGTTTGTACGCTCGTTGAAGGGGAACGCCTTTGACTGGTACACCGACCTTGAGCCCGAGTCTATCAACAGCTGGGATCAGCTTGAAAGGGAATTCCTCAACCGCTTCTACAGCACCCGCCGCACCGTTAGCATGCTAGAGCTAACAAGTACCAAGCAATGGAAAGACGAACCGGTTGTCGACTACATCAACAGGTGGCGTACGTTAAGTCTGGATTGCAAAGATCGACTTTCTGAAACCTCCGCCATTGAGATGTGTGTTCAAGGCATGCACTGGGGGTTACATTACATCCTCCAAGGCATAAAACCAAGAACATTTGAGGAGCTGGCAACTCGTTCCCACGACATGGAGCTGAGCATCGCTCATCATGGAAAAAAGGAGCCGATCACCGACTTCAAGAGGGATAAGGTGTTTACTCCGAAGGCGGACAATCATGGAAAGAAGCCCCTTAAGGAAACTTTTTCCGTTGACGCTATCCCCACTAAAACTTCAGCGGCACCCGTCAAAATCTCCTCTAAAACCAAAGCAAAGAAGATAAAAAGAGGTGAGCCCTCCCGTACCCAAGAAAGGTACAAAAACACCTTAAGGGAATTGGAGCAGAAAACATACCCATTCCCGGACTCTGACATGGCCCCGATGCTAGACGACCTGTTGGAGAAGAAAGTAATTGAGCTTCCTGAATGCAAGCGCCCAGAAGAGATGAATCGCGTTGACGATCCCAAGTACTGCAAGTACCATCGCATCGTAAGCCATCCCGTCGGCAAATGCTTTGTCCTCAAGGAGCTCATCATGAAGTTGGCGCAACAAGGACGAATCGAACTCGACTTGGAAGAGACGGTCGCAACACACACTACGACGATCGTGTTTGGGTCCTTTGATCCTGTGCCTCTTCAAGTAATGCACGACCATCGTCACGCAGCCCCTTCTGCACTACTACCATCAGGGGCAAACAACCAAGATGCACCGATTGAGGATAGTGAAGGATGGACCTTAGTGACCCGCAGAAAATCAAAGAAACCCAAGCCACAGGCCGCAAAGCCAAAGGTAGAATATGGGAGAAGACACTGCCGTCGCAACAATAGGAAACCCAAAAGAAGCGTTAGAGCTGCTAAGCCAACATACGCTGGGGAGCCTATGGAGCAAGAGCCACGCATTCCCGTTTCCTTGCATGAGTACTTCCCAAATGACTTCTTCCAACGGTACACTGTCGCTACGTGTCACGTAATAGAGGTAAAAGAACCATCAAGAGAGGAAGTTATCACCACTGAAGAAGTAAAGACCTTCATGACCAAAGAAGGTCTGCCGACTCACGTAAGCATCGAGGAGGCATTGCGATTACCCGAAGAGACGCGGAAAGCATTGATGGTGGCCTTAGCAAATCCCGATGACCATGGGGTACAAGGAAACGAAGACGAATGCTCAAAACTTCAGTCACATGAATATACCGCATGCTGCGCCGCCCAAGACTCAATCAACTTCACTGACGAAGATTTATTGCTGGGATCAAAACCTCACAACCGTCCTCTCTTCGTCTCAGGGTACATAAAGGAGAGCAAAGTCAAGCGCATGCTGGTGGATGGCGGATCGGCCATAAACATCATGCCAAAGTCAACGATGGCCACAATTGGCATCAAAATGGACGAACTATCTCTAAGCCGTCTACTAATCCAAGGTTTCAACCAAGGAGGACAAAAAGCGATAGGCATGATCCGAGTGGAGATGACCATCGGTGAACTCAAATCAAGCACAATATTTCATGTGATCGATGCAAGAACTTCATACGGCCTGCTCTTAGGAAGACCTTGGATCCATGAGAATGGAGTAGTGCCGTCTACCCTTCACCAATGTTTAAAATTCTACCGGGAAGGAGTAAAGATGATTCGAGGCGATACAAAGCCATTTACCGAGGCCGAAACACACTTTGCAAACGCCAAGTTCTACATGGAGGAGGACATGATACCCGAAGCTCTCCCGAGAGAGGTAAAGTCCACAGGCAAAGCAACGCCTAAAAAACAAGAATGGCAATCCGTTCCCAGAAAGCAAGGAGGGGAAGCCACACCATCTTCGAGCAACGACGAACTCGTGACAGCAAAAGGGGGTGAGACGCCTTCAAAAGAATCGAATACGCCCGTCTTCCGATACATCCCAATGTCGAGAAGAAAGAAGGGTCAAACACCATTCGAAACCGGGACAAGCAAAGCCGACATGCAACAGTGCAAGGATGATGTGGAACTACTCAAGGCGAATGCAATTCTACCTCTAACACAGCTAGGCGGGACCAAGATTGCAGGACCACCACAAGGTTTCATAAAAGCTCTGCCAAAGGGAGTAGAATCAAGTTTTCTCCCAACCAAGAGAACCGAAGAAGGTTTTGATCCAAACGCCTACAAACTCATGTCAAAGGCTGGGTACGACTTCATTCCCTCTTCAAAACCTGGAAAGAAGGTTTCAGATGTTGTCGACAACAAAGAACATGACCTCACCGAGACTCAAAAAAGGCTGAGAAAGCATGGTTACGGAGTTGACAACGGTAAAGCAGGAATCGGCTTCGCACCAAGTGCACCTGTGAAGATTTCGAGCAAGGCGAAAAATGCTAGCACTCAGCACATCAGCGTGAGCGTTATACAAAACAAGAAGAGCCTAAAACCGTCCCTCAGATGCCGGTCGTCAATAGGATGAATCACCCAAGACCCAGAATATCGGCATTGCATCGCATTGGTGGTCAAAGCCGAACCTCCGTCTTCAAGAGGCTTAACACGCCAACATCCCAAAAATCCGTTTTTGAAAGGCTGTCAAAACCTAAGAAACAAGGCAACACGGCTAGCTCGCCTTTGCAACAGTCAGTTTCCGAAAGACTGGAAGACAACAAAAAGCCTTCTAGAAGAAATGAGACAGTGCCAAAAGAAGAAAAGCCCGACATGCTAGCAGAAAAAGGCGATATTCGGAGTTCAATTCCTTCAAGGATGAAGCGTCAAGCAATCTTGGAGATTGACACAAAAGGACCACTAAAAGTAAGAAGGCGCACCATCATCCATACCGGACAAACCTCATGCCAGCAAGTCCAAGAGGACAGCACTGAAGAGGAAGTCCAAGACGTCTTCCACATCACAGTCCGAGAAGACGAAGAAGACGAGATCCTTGAGGAAGATGTCACTGCTGCACCACCACAGCTCGAAGACAGGGGGCAAGCCACGGTAGATGATCTCAAAGAAATCAACTTAGGCACAAGCGAGGAACCAAAGCCTATCTTCGTAAGCGCACTGCTAAGTGCAGACGAGGCAGATGAGTATTACCAACTGCTGTTAGAGTATAAAGACGTCTTCGCTTGGACATACAAAGAAATGCCCGGCCTTGACCCTACCATCACTGTACATCACCTTGCAGTCAAGCCTAGATCGCGACCGATAAAGCAAACTCAAAGGCGCTATCGATCCGAGCTCATCCCACAGATTGAGGCTGAGATTGACAAGCTAATTGAAGCAGGCTTCATTCGAGAGGTGCAATACCCAAAGTGGATCTCTAACGTCGTTATCGTCCTCAAGAAATCAGGACAGATACGTGTTTGCGTGGACTTCCGAGACCTCAACGATGCATGCCCGAAGGACGATTTTCCTTTGCCAATCATCGAAATCATGGTGGATGCAACCACTGGCCACGAGGCACTATCATTCATGGATGGCTCATCCGGATACAATCAAATTCGCATGGCTCCCGAGGATGAGGAACTAACAGCCTTTCGCACTCCAAAGGGTATATACTGCTACAAAGTAATGCCATTCGGTCTAAAGAATGCTGGAGCTACATATCAGCGTGCAATGCAAAAAATCTTCGATGACATGCTACACAAAAATGTAGAATGTTACGTGGATGATGTGGTGGTCAAAACAAAAAGAAAATCAGACCACTTGAAGGATTTGCGAATAGTGTTCAAAAGACTGCAAAAGTACAATCTCAAGATGAACCCGTTGAAATGTGCATTTGGCGTCACATCTGGAAAGTTCCTGGGCTTCATTGTCAAACACCGCGGCATTGAAGTGGATCAATCAAAAATCAAGGCCATTCAAAGCATGCCTGAGCCGAGAAACCTGCACGAGCTGAAAAGTCTACAAGGACGCCTAGCCTTCATCAGGCGTTTCATTTCCAACCTCGCAGGGCGCTGTCAACCATTCAGTCGACTCATGAAAAAAGATGTTCCATTTGTATGGGATAAGGCATGCCACAATGCTTTTGAAAGCATAAAAAAATATTTGTCAAGTCCACCTGTCTTGGGGGCACCCACACCTGGAAAGCCACTCATATTATACATCGCCGCTCAGGAAAGTTCAGTTGAGGCACTCTTGGGACAAGAAAATGAATCCCATAAAGAAAGAGCGCTCTACTACCTCAGTCGAACTCTTACCGGTGCTGAGTTGAACTATTCCCCAATAGAAAAGATGTGCCTCGCCTTGGTGTTCGCCATCCAGAAGCTCAGGCATTACATGCAGGCTTACACCATCCACTTGGTTGCTAAAGCTGATCCAGTTAAATACGTCATGTCCAAACTAGTTCTGACAGGGCGACTAGCTAAATGGGCGTTGCTTCTCAATCAACACGAGATCATCTACGTTCCAGCTAAAGCCGTTAAAGGACAAGCACTGGCAGACTTCCTTGCCGATCACCCGATCTCAGCCGATTGGGAAATCTCAGACGACTTGCCTGACGAGGAGGTGTTTTACATCGACGTCTTCCCAACATGGACGATGTTCTTCGACGGATCCGCCCGAACAGATGGAGCGGGGGCAGGAGTGATATTCATGTCACCACAAAGGCAAATACTGCCTTATTCCTTCCAACTGAGCGAACTATGCTCTAACAACGTCGCTGAGTACCAAGCATTGATCCTCGGCCTCCAAATGGCAACCAATATAGGAATCACAGCCCTTGAGGTATATGGCGACTCCAAGCTCATAATCAATCAACTCCTAACCGAGTATGAGGTGAGGAAAGATGATCTGGTCCCCTACTTCCGACTGGCAACTCAGCTGCTGCAAAAGTTCGAGATGGTGACACTAGAACATGTGCCAAGAAGAGAAAATCAAATGGCAGATGCTCTCGCCAACCTAGCCTCCAGCATGACACTAGGAGAAGGAGAAGTCGCAAACGTGCCAGTTTGCCAAAGATGGGTAATTCCCCTTGCCGCCGAACTACTGCTAGATGACACAAACGTCATCTCAGTACTCATAGTCGACACCGAAGAATAGAGACAGCCGTTGATCGACTACTTAGAACAAGGAAGACTTCCAGACGATCCCAGGCATCGCTCTGAAGTACGTCGACGAGCACATCGTTTCCTCTACTACAAAGGAACACTTTACCGACGCTCTTTTGAAGGAGTACTTTTAAGATGCTTAGGTGAAGAAGAAGCCAGTCAAGCCATGGAGGAAGCACATTCAGGTATATGTGGGGCGCATCAGTCAGGGCCAAAACTACATTTCCAGCTTAAAAGAATGGGTTACTATTGGCCAAGCATGGTGAGGGATTGTATGGAATACGCCAAAAGGTGCCAAGCCTGCCAATTCCATGCCAACTTCATACATCAACCGCCTGAACCATTGCACCCTACAGTTGCTTCATGGCCATTCGACGCATGGGGGTTGGACGTCGTGGGACCGATCGCACCAAAGTCATCTGCGGGAAAAGCTTACATCCTAGCTGCAACAGATTACTTCTCCAAGTGGGCTGAAGCCATACCCCTGAGGGAAGTCAAGAAAGAAACTGTCGTCCGTTTTATCAAGGAGCATATCATCCACCGATATGGTGTGCCTCGCTACATCATTACGGACAATGGAAAGCAATTCTCCAACCGACTCATGGACGAACTCTGTGAGAAATACAAATTCAAACAGCATAAGTCTTCCATGTATCATGCCCCAGCTAATGGTCTCGCAGAAGCATTCAACAAAACTCTATGCAACTTGTTGAGAAAAGTCGTTGGTAGGAGCAAAAAAGACTGGCACGAGAGGATGAGCGAAGCGCTTTGGGCATACAGGACGACGCACCGCACACCTACTCAAGCTACACCATATTCGCTCGTGTATGGCGTAGAGGCGGTGTTGCCGCTGGAAAGCCAAATTCCCTCACTGAGAATGGCTATACAAGAAGGACTAACCGACGAAGAAAATGCAAAGTTACGTCTTCAAGAGTTGGAAGCACTAGACGATAAGAGGCTCGAAGCTCAGCAGCACTTGGAGTGTTATCAAGCACGATTGTCCAAAGCCTTCAACAAGAAAGTTCGCCCGAGGTCATTTCAAGTAGGAGACCTCGTCCTTGCATTACGTAGGCCTATCATCATGACGCACAAGACGAAGAGCAAATTCACCTCAAAGTGGGATGGGCCTTACGTAGTACAAGAAGCCTACACGAACGGTGCTTACATGATCGTGGAAAAAGATGGCTTGAGGATTGGCCCCATAAACGGCAAGTTCTTGAAGCGGTACTACGCATAAGAAGGGACCATGCTCCTGGCCCGCAAGAGCATAAACTGTGTACGGCAAAATCATTATCAAAAAATCACCACAAAAAAAAAAAAAAAAAAAAAAAAAATCCGTCATTCATTTGAACTACGTGATGACTTGATCCCTCCTTAAACCGAGGGTACGTAGGCAACTTGAAACTTCAAAACTTCAAGTACAGTCACATCATCAACAAAAACACAAACACTTTGAAGAATGAAGAGCAAAATTCAAAATATGAAAAAAAACTTTATTTCTTTAAAGGAACAATTTGGTTACAAAGCCGTATTACGAAGGTGAACATCACGCCAACGTCACCACCAAGGAAAGTTGTGACCAAAAGACATTACACAGCATAAACTCGCTGCAGTCTGTTTTGCACAACCCCACGTGGCAAAAAGTGACGCACTGCAATAAGCTTCAAGCAGCAACGGTAAAGAACCCGCGGCAAGCAGCAAGGTCGATGTGCACAGCAATGTCACCTCCGAGGAAAGTCGTGACCAAGAAACATTACACAGCAAGGTCCCAGTGTAACCTCTTGCACAATACCACACGGCAGCACACTGCCGAGGGAAAATGTGATCAAAAGGTACTGCACAACGGGACACCGGTGTAGTCTCTCGCACAAGCTCCAAACAGCAACGGCGGCGGGCAGTATATGGCGTACGGTAAATAATG
The DNA here is from genome assembly GCA_963580275.1 of Crataegus laevigata. Lineage (NCBI taxonomy): Eukaryota > Viridiplantae > Streptophyta > Magnoliopsida > Rosales > Rosaceae > Crataegus > Crataegus laevigata. The sequence continues at coordinate 25,007,979 of OY756950.1, read as the reverse complement.
CAGCGACGACAGGGCAGCAAGCACGGTAAAAAGGGGCGGCTACAAGACAGTCCTTCAAGGCACGTTGCGGTAGCAAAGAAACCAAAATGCCACGCAGTCACACTACGGAACCCCGCAGCGACTACGCAAGCGGTTTCTTGCACCGCACGGCAACACCACCTCCGAGGGAAAATTGCGACCAAAAGACAATACGCAAACGAAGCCCCAGTGCAGCCTCTTGTACAGCACCACACGGCAGCGCACCAACCGAGGGAATACTGTAATCAAAAGGCACTACACGGCGGAACTCCGGCGCAGTCTCTCGCGCAAGCACTTGGCAGTAAAGAGCACAAGGTACACCGTCATTCACTCCACTTCCGGAAGCTTCATAGGGGTCCCAACATCATGCCGTGCCTCTGCGAAATTGTTTACGTAATCCCTGACATCACAACGAAGAAGTCCATCAATGGGGGGTACGCACATTATGTTATACATGCATATATGTAAAAAAAAAAAAAAAAATATATATATATATATATATATATATTAAAAAAAATTAATAAAAAAAATAATAAAAATTAATACATATGTTTTATAAAAAAAAATGCTGGCAAGCCCAAAATAGTGGGCTGTTAAAAAATCGGAAAGCCCAAATGGTGGGCTAGAAAGTTTGTTGAAGGTGAAAGCCCAGTCTGACCACCAAGCTCCAGTGGCCCATCCATCTCCCTTCGGCCCAAGTAGCAGAAAGCTTTCGAAGCCCACTTCTCACTCTTCCCCCATCAACGACGACACCTCCCTCGTTGTCGCCGCGGAGTGGAATCCCAGAACCTACAGCTCCAGCGCCTTCTGCGCCTACGCCGTCATCCACCACCGTGAAACCTTCACGACGTCCACCGTGAATCTGCAGAAATCAAACCCAAAAAAAAAAACAAAAAAAAAAAACAAAAAAAAAAAACCAAAAGCCTCGGCTCCAGCCAGAAACATCACCACAGATTCTCTTTCTCTCTCCTCTGAGCTTCTGAGAGGCGTTGGAGTTTGGGGAAGAGAAAGACGCAAGCATTTCGGATTACGAGGCTGCTGACCAATGATCCACCGACACTTAGTGCTCCGCCCTCGCGCCCGTAGCGGTTCCCGTTGACGGCGGTGCGTCGAACCAAAGATTCACTCCGATTGGTTAGCATTCTTGTGAATCAGTGCAACTGTGAAGCTAAATAAGAAACATATGGAGCTTCCTTGTAGCAAGAGTATTCACGTGCGATAAACCACAACATAGCAGATACTACCATGGATGGCTGCAGAGAATCCAGAAGGAATTCCAACGATCAACAATCTCTAGGAACGTCTGGAAGCATATCATGTCCAACAACTGCAACCATAAACCAAGAAGAGCAGTCCAAATCAAGAAAGGCTAGTTTGTCCTATGCTGATCTCCATTATGAGATTACAAAAGATGTAAATGGTATCCCACCTAATTCTACTGGGAACCGCCAAACACAGCGGATTAATAGAAAGAAGAGTGAAGAAGATGAACTTGTTAAGTACATGTCCAAGTTGCCAAGTTACCTTGAGAGAGTTCTACCGTGGATTGAAGAGAAAGAAAAACAATCGTCCATTCTTCCCGTTCAATGCCAAACGCCGTCTCTCTCTCTCCTGTCTCTAAAAAAAAAAAAAAAAAAAAAACCGATGAACATCGTCCAAAAAAAAAATCAAAGTCAAAGAGAGAAACAAATGGGTGTGCAGAGAGATTTATAGAATCATGTACGTAAGCCACCTGTGAGTCCATCCGGTGGAGGTCCCGCCCACGACTGACGTAACAGCCCAGAACGTCCTCAGAGCGAAGATGAAGGATGTCCAGGGCATGCATGGCACCCCCGGTGAGCTTACCTTGCGTCTCTGCCAGCTCCAACTATAGCTCCGGCAATAGCGGCGACGAGCTCCCTCAAGCTACCACCCTAACTCCATACCACATATCCAAAGTTTCAGAGCAAGCATGTAGAGGAAGAGAGAAGAGGTCGTCATAGAGGCGGCGGAAGTCAAGGCAATTGATTTGGGCAGCTTGGCTCCTGATTTGGGCAACAAGGATGAGTCCACCATTGAGACCCTCATCACGGAAGTTATTCCTCCTGTTCTCATCTCTCAGAAAAGAAATTTTAGATATTCCCTCCCTTCCATCCCATGCAGCACCAACTATAAAAAGAAAAAAAATTAATAAAAAAAAAGGGGGGGAATGGAATGATGGTCGGCACCGAAAGCAGAGGGAAAAGAGGAAGAAAAAGAATTGTGCTGGCACCACCGAAAGATAAAAAATAAATAAATGATATAATATCATTTTGATAGGTGAGAAAACGAAAAGAAAGAAAAAAAAGGCAGAAAGCAGAAATTACAGAAAGCCAAAAGCACTACAGAAAAAATGATAAAATTATTATTATTATTTTTTTTTTTGGTGGAGGCCACGGTCCACAGACAGAGCATCCAAACAGTTCACCAACCCACACCTCTGGGGATCACGTGGAGCACTCAAGTAAGGGATGGAGCGCAAAATCCACTCACCAAAGAGATGGAGAAAAGATGGATCCACTCATAAAAAAAAGGGGAAAAGAAAAGAGAGGTGTTGTCGGTCACACCATGGAATCCGAAGTGGAGAAAAAGAAGAAATAAGTTTTATTCTCTTTCATTATTTTCTATATATAAAAAAAAAAATAATAAAAAAAATGAAATGCATATGTATGCCTATAATATATATACATATTATATATATAATATGTATATAGCAAAAAAAAAAGAGAGAGGAGCGATAAAGTCCATTTTATTTACTTCTCTGAAAGATTACACAAATTGGCACTTTACATGCCACCAAAAAAAAAAAAAAAAAAAAAAAGATTTACAAAGAAATGTGCAAACAAGTAGGGATTCTTCAAGGACGATCAGGTAGTGCCTTAGAAGTCGACGGAGCTTCAGAAAGACGAAGCGCCAGAGTTGGAATCTCCGGAGCCGGAACACTTGGTGCTACTCCAGAAGATGAAGGCAACATAAACCTCGGGAGTAACGCCATGAATCTTTCATGGTCACTTTGGATCCGACCGTCCGACTCCTGCAGCTGGTCCAGCTTCCTCTTCATGCTAGTCGAGTAACTAGTTGCAAGCAGGTGCAACTCCTTGTTCTCGTGCCTGAGTCCTCTGACCTCTTGCCGAAGACTTACCACCTCCGCCATCAGTGACTCCACCTGCCGAGCTCTTGCGAGAAGGCGCTGGCCCATGTTTGAAACTGAGCCTGCACTTTGGACGCTGAGAGCTAGAGATTCCTGAACAGCCAACTCGTCTGACCGCCTGGATAGCAACCTAGTGTCCCTTGGAGTGAGGAGATTTCGAGCAACCACCGTAGCGGTTATTTCGTTTCTCGTCATTGAGTCCCCAACTGTAAGAGGACCGTTGGGGGATATGAAGGACGGACGCCAAATGTTGTCTGGAGAAGACAAGTCATCATCTTCTCCGACGTTCAAATTAAGGCGACGATCGGAAGGGCAAGACATTTTCAGAATGTGTTAAGAAAGAAAAGATCAGAAAGATTAAAATTGCAGAAGTGCAAGAAGAATGCAAGAAAAGTTCAATTACAGAAGCGCAAAAAGAGTGTTTGAGGAAGGGAGTTCAAGTGTGAGGTGAAACAAAAATTCGCGCCTCTATAAAAAGAAGAAAATGAAGAAGCGCTCCTCAGAGATCGAAGAAGCGCTCCTCTCGCAAATCAAAGAGTAACGCTCCTTTCTCGAAGGCCGGAGTCCTGTCTCAAAAGAGTCGTTCCTCTATCAAAAGCTGGGCTTGACTCAGAAATCACGTGGCATCAGCTTTTTCAGTTTGTCATCACTCGTCACATGCGTCGCATGCAGCTTGGAGCGTTGCGAAAACCGCGATCCGAACCCGAATTTGAACCCCGGTTTTCAAAAGATCATCATTCCAGACGTGTCGTCACTCGTCGCATGCACCGTCAGCTTTCCGGAAATTACGGGCAGTTTGTCAGAAAGCGCGTAACTGGTACTATTCATCCATCCACCATTCATCATTCATCCGTTCATCTGTTCTTCAAGAATCAAGCTCAAAAGCCCCTTGAAGATCCATTCATCGTTCTACATTCATCATCAAACATTTGAAGATCATCACCCTTGAATCAAAACCAGTTCAAGATAAAAGTTGTGAAAAGTCAACAAGCACAACAAAAATACACGTGCCGATTCACCCCAGTAAAGTTGAAAGAGATCCCAGCCCAATCCAAGACCAAGCCTCGACAGCCCTTGGATTGACGTCTACAGTAAGGAAACTTCAAGACGCATCTCCTACATATGACAAACACATGTATACGACACGCCTCGAAGTGGGGGCATTTGTAGACAGTGAAATTTCAGTAAATAAATGTTGACCAATGGTCAAAATTTTAACACTCGTGTATTACAAAAATTGTACACATATTGTGTGATTCGACGAAAATTCGAAAAGAGTTAGAAAAGCTGTCAAACAGGACACGTGTCAACACCTGGCAGAGACGGCTTATTTCATCTGGGATATTATATTCAAAATTAGGCCTTGGAAAATTCTATAAATAGAAGCCAATTTCATTCATTTCAATTCACCAATTCACAAATACATTTCTCTACTCCCAAATTGGAAGAGAATTCTCTGAAGTTCGTTCTTCGTTCTTCGTTCTTCGTTCTTCGTTCATCGTTCATCGTTCTTCGAGATCAAGCCCCAACGGCCCTTGAAGAAACGCTCATCCATCCTAAGATCAAGCCCCAACGGCCCCTTGGATTAGCGCAACTGTTCTTCAAGATCAAGTCCAGAAACCCTTGAAGATCCATCCACCATTCATCATTCATCCGTTCATCTGTTCTTCAAGAATCAAGCTCAAAAGCCCCTTGAAGTTCATCGATCGTTCATCGTTCATCGTTCATCGTTCATTCATCTTCTTCAAGATCAAGCCCCGACGGCCCTTGAAGCAACATTCATCCTCCAAGATCAAGCCCCGACGGCCCTTGGAATCAATACATTCATCCTTCAAGAATCAAAGCTCAAAGCCCCTTGAAACTCATCCATCGTTCATCGTTCATCGTTCTACATACATCATCAAACATCTGAAGACCATCACTGTTCATCCAAGGATCAAGCCCAACGTCCCTTTGGATCAACAACCCATCAACAAATCCATACCTTACGAAGATAGAATCAGAGGAACAAATAGAGATTGTAACCCCAAAATTCATCAAATAACAAATATATTTTGTACACGTGTTCTTGTTCCTTCAGGAAATTTTCGTGTTTACACTTATATTCTAAACTTAAAAAAAAAATTGAAATCAAACGAACAAAATATTCATAAATTGAGTCATACCTTAGTTGGAGGATTCAAAACTTCAAAATCACCATTCATCAATAATAAAAAAAGTTTGTTTTTCTCTACAAGGCCTATTAGGGTTTAGCTAGAATGAATATAGGATAAACAAGAAGTGATGGTAGGGTTTAATGGGTTTATTGATAAATTTGAGTTTTTATTATTAATTTCATTTTGTACTTAATAGTAATTATGCAATAGAGTAAAATAGACAATAAACAATTTAAATTTAAGTTGAGTGTATAATTAGGGTAAAATAGACAATAAACAATTTAAATTTAAGTTGAGTGCAGAAAGAGATTACATGGGTTCAAATAAAATTTCTCACAAATTAATCAGTACAAGTTTAAAAGTAAAAGGCATTAGGGGGAATTTCTCGAGGAGATTCGTAAAACTAAAAAAAATAAAGAAAATTTGACTAGTCATTGAGGTTATTCGTTGTTGAAAATTTTTGGACAAGATTTAATTTTATCTAGTACTGTATTTACTTTTTTTCGTCTCACTTTCATACCTAAAGTTTAACTTTTATGTCACATTGGTACTTCAATTAACTTTTATGTTACTAATTTTGTTAATTGATGACATGGCATGTTTTGACCCCTAAAATTGCGCCACGTTAATTTTGACATGGCTAAATGATTTTGCTCATATTAGTAAAATAAAAAGAGTTTAACCTACAGAGACAAAAACACAAATTACATTCATAGAACTCCACTAGTTTTGAATGATTTCAAGGAGAGACAAAGGCCTAAATCCCAACAAACCTAGCCAAAAAACAAGTAAACCAAAATTTTAAAATTCCCTCTATGCCCCAATAGGTTACTTAACCAAAACTATAAACTGATTTTCGATCCTTAAAAATTAGTTCATGCACTTCTACAACTACAAGTTTAGTTTCACAATTCATGCACTAGTAATGCTAACTTTAGCAATTAAGAATGATTCCGGACATGATGACTAAAAGTCAACCCCCAGTCAAAGTGGTTTCTGCTAAAGTCAACAACTCTAATTATTCTATTCAGAAGATTCCCACATTGAATTTCCAGTCCACCAGTTCCTAAGAGCATCACATTACGTACACAACAACATAATAAAATTTCATAACGATCCAACGCTCGAATCTTCTCCTACTACAAAGGTCAAATGGTCGTTCATTATGGAACTATACTAAAACGGTGCAATCTCAACAAACGTATATAAAAAAAGATTCAAGGCATCAAAATCAACGCGATGGCCAAGCTTCGCTAAATTTTTTGGCCAACCCCAAAATGGCTCAAATTTTACTAGAAGATGGCTTACAACAAGTAAAGTAACGTTCATACCTTCACCAGAGCTTGATTGTGGATGAAAGATGGTGAAAACCACTGTGGAAGTCATGGATTGCCAGAACTCCGTGGCTTTGCATTGATGAGTGATCGAGACTCATTGATATCCTCATGGGTTCCTGTGATGTTGATTGGTAGTGGTGGTTGGCATCAAGGTGGATAGAATTACGAGTTCATCATCGAGAAAGTCACAACAAGCGAGCTCAATTCGTCATGAAATGGAAGCCAAACGGGGTCGATTTGGAGTGGGTTATGTTCATGGTGGTGAGAGGAGTTAAGTAGTGGTAATGGGGACGAATCTTGATAGGGATTGCTCAGTCCAGGATGTTCCTTGAATCTATTCGAAAAATTATGCATGAATCTTCTTCCAAAATTGCTGCACCGTCATCTCATTTTCCATGATAGGGTTATGAATAACATGCACCCAACCCTTAGGCAAAGTAAGGTCTGCCCTGATAAACCAATTTGCCTTCTCACTCTTTTTTTTTTTTTGGTAAAAGAAGATTTGAAAAGTGAAAAACAAATATAAGAGATTGTAGTATAAGATAAACAAAGACTGTGAGGTATTCATAATAAAAAAATGAAAGTGTTATTGGCACTCCTAAAAACTCATTCTACATTATTCACAAGTGTATATTTCTTTCTAATTATAGAAAGTTTGGAGTGCAAAATGAGATTTTTGGAGTGCCAATAACAATTCCCTAAAAAAAATTATTCTTTTTTTTTCCTTTTTTTTTCTTCTCTTTTTCTACCCTTGGATTAGTTCGTACCGTACTTCACCAATCTTGAAACTACCAAGTACTGGTCAACTAACTACCTTCGAATACATACTGAAAGGTTTGTGTTGAGGCACCTTGCCAAAACACATGAGTTCCTCTCCAATTAAAAGACCAATCACAAGTGACATGTGTCGACACCAGAATAAAGCTCCTGGAGTCCTAAATCGACCGTGAATGAAAGTATGAGACTCTTCTCAACTATAAAATGAGTCATTCTCCCACAATTGATCCCTAATGCTATTATTCTAGTTAATCCATTATTAGAACTTAACAATGATGATTATGCTTAAACCTTTGCATCATGTAAACTCTACATTATTAATAAAAACTCTTCTACCGTTATGGATGTAGCCCAACTTAGAGTAAACCACGTACATCTTGTGTTTGCTTCCTCATCTTTATCTCTTTACATAATACCTTCATTTAGTGATGGAAGCAACCTTGCGAAGGTCGCACCTTGACACTTTACGTTGTTCTAAAGTCAACACAGTTTTGTGCACCAACAAGATTAGTTTGTTGTTGATTTCTCTACACTTCTTAAATCAAACGTACCTGAATGCCATGTGGCACAATGATAACTTTTTCAAATTATTTTAACCGTCAGAAATCTAACTGTCCAAATCATTTGGTCATTGTGACACGTCATAGAGCCATTTGGCTCTTCTGTTAGAGTTGTTGTAGTAGAGCCCATGACAGCATATGTTGTTGACCAACTCTCCTCTGTTGCTCGTGTATTACACGCGCCACACACAAAAAATACAAAATATGGATGACGTCATCCGTGCCTGTTGGCACAGGACCAGGCTTAATTGCATGGGTAGTTGGGTGAGTTTTGCATGGCCCACCAATTGCCCTCTTTCTTTTTGCTCGCTAGAGGTGGTCTTTTAGGTTAAAGTGTAATTGCCCTTGCCCTTTGCAATGGGTGAAATTGCTCTAATGAAGTCGAGGAGGGAGAAAAAGAGAGAAGTGAGATTTTTTTTCTTCTCAATTTTAAGTTATTGAAAATATTTAATTACCTATTAATATTTATTAATTAATTACGCCATGTGGCATAAATTGGCAGGTCAAAAATTAAGAGCTTCACCATGTCATCAGTTAACATAACATTTGACTGAAAAATTAAACTTTATATATAAAAGTGAGACGAAAATATAGGTGTAGTAAAGTGCAAATTTTGTGAAACTTGAGGGTACTAAATTGAAAATTACCTAAAACTATAAGTATAGAAATGCAACATACAAAAATGGAAGGAGGAAACAATTGTTACGACGTGAAATGCAAAATATCATATCGGAGAATTACCAAATTTTGCAATAGCTTCTAAGAATTGATCACTCTTCATATTGTTAATTAGTTTTATGTTGTGACCTCAACATCTACCATCAACTAGGCTATACCATGGCAAATAAATTAATTTCTATATTTATTTTAATGTTACTTCTTTGGGGCTATGTGTTTCTCATTCATGAAAGGAGAAACAGGTAATAGATTTTTTTTAATGTACACAAATCAAAATATCATTGTGAGGAATGTAGAAATGACTACTTCCAAGACAGGGAGTCAACATGAATGGAGGCAGCATAAGCATATTTCCCTGTGCATCGAGCCTAGTTGGGGTTTGGAGTGCGAGATGCCATCCATTCATGTTTTAAGAAGGCAAGTCATATTCACACTTATTTGAGTTACCTCAGACCTGTTCATTTTGTTGGCATTCAATTTTTTTTAACTAATTCAATTCAACAATTAAAAATTAAAAAATATATAAAAAGTAAAAATAAATGTGTGAATTACATCATCATTTAACGACAAGTTAAACTCACTTTAATTAGACTCGTCCTATTATAGCGATAATGTTATAAACATCAAATTCAGCATGTCTAATTTATATATGGAGAGGAATGAGGCTTATCTAAACGACTTCTGAATTTGAGCCATCAAGAAAACAACATCGATAAAAATAAAAATAAAAGCATCGTCAATAAATAATTGAGATAAAATTTGGTCTTTTGGGGCATGAAATCAGCAATAAGTTTGTAGCAAACGGGAGAGGGGGGGGGGGGGCATACAAGCTCCTGCCACGTGGCCCATAGAGTGAGCTCAAATTATTGAAGAGCCCGATGGGTCCAGACCTCTGTTGCACCATAAACATCCGGAGGGCGATATGGACACCTTGCACATATTAAACAAGCAGATAAGACCAAAGGAAGGAGGGGTCTTGCTTCACGTGCCATTCACATGGGTATAGAGACCTTGTACGGATGATATGAACAAAATGAAGCCAACCTATGATTCTTGCATCATTCCCATGTTTGCTAAAAACTGATTTTGGAAAATACTTTTTGAACAAAGATATTGGAAAATATTAATATTATGACATATTGCTAAAAACTTTACTCCTTAGTTTTCTCCCATATAAATCTTTTTCAATTTCTAACTAATTTGTTGTTCAGCAACTTAGTGCTATGGTATAATAGTAATATTCTTCCTTTATATGTGAGAAGTTATAGGTTCGATTTTCTAAAAAAAAAAATTGAACCGCATTATTATTGCTACCCTATAATATGGCTTAACTACCCACCCAACCTCTTAGTGTATTATTAAAAAAATGAATATGTTGACCATTTGAAAGAAGAAATCATTGATGGAACCGGATCCCCTCCAAATCAAATAAAATTAAGCCTGCTGAGTAGGCGATTCGGTCGTTGAAATTTGATCCAACGGCTACAAACAGGATGCCCTCTAAAAGTTATAATAATTATAGTCGTTTGATCAAATTTCAACTGTCTGGATCGCCTACTCAGCAGACTCAGTATATATGGATCTAGAGGGAATCCGGTTCCATCATTAACAACCATTTTTTATTTTGTTTTTCTTCCATGGTACGTTCTATTGTAGTTGAATTCTTTTATTAGATTATTGTATTTTTTTTATGTTGGAGTAAATATGTTTTTATTTAAATATTTAAATATATTTATGTTTTGGTTTACTACCAATATTATATATATATAACGTTTTGCTTTATTACCAATATTAAAAGTTAATTGATTTTGGCTTAAGGAGTTATGCAATCAAACTGTTTTGTTTTTATTTCCGGTTTGAATTTGAATTACGTTTTGATTGTCCCATTGTGGTTTTTATCTTTTGTCTATTTAGATTTCCTGCAGCATTGCACCACTAATAACTCATTTGATTTCAAACCGCTTTGCACCCCCATAAACTCTCTTGATTCCCTACGGTTTTGCATCCCCGTAAACTCCCTTGATTTCTTACAGTTTTACACTAAGAAAGAAAAACAGTAATAGTAATAATCAAAATAAATGGTGTCGTTGAAAGTTGACGTAGGTAATCAAATAATGAGGAAAGTTGTGTAACAACCCGTCCCTAAAAAAATTATAATTTTTATAATTTTAATAAGTGAATTTACAAAAATGCCCTTCGAGGCACATATGTCGATTGTTGTTGACCGCCTTGTAGTGACATGTAAGGTTCATTTTCTTGGCATATCCTTATATCACTCGTCGCTACGGACGCGTGAGCGTAGACGGAACGTGATTTGGAGATATAACGAATAAGTTATTAAGGTTTGAAGTCGAAGGCAAAATTAATACTTTCCCATTTATTTGGCAAGCTCCAGAAAAATCTGGAGTGCCATGTGGGTGGCCCAAATTAAAAGGGGGAAAATGGGCGGTGCGGATGGAAAGGAAATGATGAACAGGGGAGAGAAATGGAGGAATAAGGAGAGGAAAGAGAAAGGAGTAGGCCAATCAAAAAAAGAAGAAAGGGGAGAAGGGAGAGGAGTGAGAAGCACAGGACCAAGCTTGACCCGTGTGAAACCCACGACATGTGGTAGCCGAATGATTTCTCCGGTGAAATTCACCCATTTTCCCCACGATTTTCACCCAATTACCATCACCAAACCTCATTACCATGTCCCAACATTCAACTCTAGTTGAAATTTACAAGAAATGGTGGAGATTTCACGATGAACACCTCATGGGTGCCGCAAGGGGGTTTGTTCGAAATCCGCCAAATCCTGAAACATTTTTCTTCAATTACCAACACACCATAGCACCCTCTTGAGGCCTAGAACAAAGCCCAAGCAGTTGTTGAGGCATCGGAGTTGCTTTGGAGGTCGAATTGGAGCACACCCAATTCTAGAGTTCCGACGAGTTTTGATGAAATTGGAGCCTTTATAGGCCAAATTGGCCTTGCTTATAGGTATGAAAGTTGTTCTAATCATTGAGATCTTCAATTCTACAAATTTTGAGAATTTTTTGAGAAAGTTGAATTTTCTGCCAGTCGGGGCGGCCAACCGCCACCCAGAGCGGCAAGTGGCCAAATGGCCAAATGGCCGCCAATGTTATTTTTAGGCGCTATTAAATGCCTTGAGTTCAGGTTTTATATTGGATTGACGTAGATTGATCGTTAGGGCCTAAATTCACTACGATACGTTAATAGGCCAATATACGAACCGATGATCCGACCGTTGGATCGTCACCAAACTTTAATAGGTCGTTATTCATAATAGTTGAGGAATTTGGTAAGTTACGGATCGGGAATCTGTTGTACGGATCTTCCCGAATTGGAATTGTAAGTTCGTAAATAAAATGTTAACTACCACTTGGTTTTGACAATTGGCGGAGATCCAACTGTTGGATCGTAACGAAATTTTGGGGTATTGTTCTAGAAGCATAGTGTGGATCTTTGGAAGTGACGGATCAAAGATTCGTGATACGGATGTCCGGATAAAATTACGTAGGGATGCGTTATATGTAAATTGCATATTCTTTCAATAAGGCTTCTGAGATGTGATTTGATATTTGTTCTAGGCGATGATCGTTCAAGACGTCTCGATATTTATGCTAAGGAGTTGTAGCGCGGACACCAGGTGAGTGGGCTTTTGTTTTCAATATATATGTTTGGCATTTTCCCTAGAAATTACGTTTTGAATGGTTTTATGAATTGGAATGCCATGTCGAATATCATTCATATTTATTATAATTTTGTGATGATTATTGCTTGGCGCTGCGGACACTCAGGTATGTCAGGTGAGTTTATTTTTGATAGTGATGGTTATGATGATGGTGATGATGAGATTGGTATATAACTCATATTCTTGCACCCCGGTGTTTGTGCTCCGCCAGAGTAGGGCCTAGCCTTCACGTGATCGTTCACCTCCCGCATCGTAGCATTGAGCGTATTTATATACACCCAACCTGTCGTACAGACCACTATAGGTGGTTCCGACTCGTAGGTGACTTGTGATACGTCGCACAGCCTTCACATGATCGTAGCACTGAACGTATACACCAAGCCTGTTGTACAGATCATTATAGGTGGTTCCGACTCGTGTGCAAGATATTGGTTAAGGAGCTATAGATTCAGCCGTACAGGTCAGGTTAGGTGACTCCGACTGTCGTATTACATTTATTGATTTATCTCACCTTATTGCGTATATTGCATGACTGGATATTTGACATGGCATACTTGTGGATTTATCATTGTTTTAGTATGATTTTGAGTTATAGCTATACGTATTATTTTTTGGGAAAGTATACAGGTTTTACAGCGAATGGTTATTACTTTTGATAAAGAAAAGGTTTTGCAAAGCTTTGTTTTTTCCCACTCACTTTCTGTTTTGCGCCCCTCTAGGTGTTAGCAGCTAAAAGTTTGTATCGACGAGGACTCTTGGCAAATCTCAGGATGGGTGGCTACTCTGAGGGTATAATTCTTACCTGCTCTACTGTATTTTACTTATGCTCTGACATCACGTGTGAGATTGATTCTGTAACATCCCAAACCAAAATAACTCAACTCCTATTTGGCCAAGCCCAGTTTCTGTGTTTCTAATTTAAGGCCCGACTTTCTTTAAGTTTGTTTAAGTCTAAAACCCAGCCCAAGGTTAGGTTTAGTTACCCAACCCATGAACCCTGTCTCTTCTCTCCCTCATTTCTGCAGACAGAGTCTCTCGACAGCCCTTGGTGCTCCGTGAGCTCTTCCTTCCCCTTCACTCACTTCCACTACATATCGATCCACGAAAATTTCATATTAGTAATCCCTGAGACCTTAGGAATCCAAGTTGATGCTTGCATGTACCATCGGACCACTGTGAAGCAATTCGCCATTAACACCGAGAGCTTCAAGCTCTGATTTCGAATCTCAGGTGAAGTTCTTCCCTAATTCTTGTAATTTCTGGGTTTGTGTGTTGGTTATGACTCCATGTGAAAATTCAAAGCTTGAACGCTGCCGTTTCTTATGTGTATGTTGCCGATGTATATTTCCAGATTGCCGACGAGATTTCCGTCGACGTCCGTACATAAACCCAACCAATCTCGGCTCTCTATCTCTCTCTTGCTCAATCTCGCAGTCACGAACGCACACACCATCATCTGCACTCGTCTCTCTTTCCCTCTCCTTCTCTCGCGACGCTGCAACGAAAGGCAGAGGGAACCCAGAAATTTCCCCGGTGAATTTCTTGGAATTTCCGGCGAGGTAAGCCCCAATCGACTTTCTTTTTCACTCAATTCGCGGTTGGGTTAGAATTTAGAAGTAATTTGGTGAATTTTCTCTGAGTTTTAAGTCGAAATCAGTACGGGGTGCATACACCCATTTTCTCCAGCGAATCCGTGAGGTTTCGAGACTTTTTCGGTCACCTCCGTCGTCTCTTCGTCGATCTGAAGGTACCATCTCACTCTCCTTTCCTCGTACTTCATTTTTATGGTTAGATTGGAACTTCGGGACTCCGTTGGTAGCTGGCCGGAGCGGTAGAAGCTCCGACGTCTGTTTGTCTTCTCCGACGAAAACCCAGGCCCTCTGGGCCAAACCCTCATCCAATCGGGCCTTAGGCCTGTAGTTAAACCCAAACCCAAACCCAATGCTTATAAGCCTTGAGCCGTATCAAACCAGGGCCTTTGGCCCGTGATCCCCCTTAACCCTATAGCCCTTACGGGCTGGCCCAAACCTATTTTAAAACCCAAACCCAAAACCCATTTAAAAACCCAAACTCAGATCCGGGTTTGACCCAAACCCGGTTTGAGCTTGACCCGACCCGTTTGACCTGACCCTGTTGACCGTTGACTTGGTCAACGGTCAACGTTGACTTTGACCGATCAACGGTTGACTTTCGGAGTTGACTTTTTCAGGTTCCGTCCGGGACCCCTCATAGGCTAATTTCGACGTCCTGGACCCGTTTTTGAAATCCGTTTTCCCAAATAAATTCGTTTGAATAGAGTTTGACTATATTGAACCCTTTATGTGCTAGGTGCATATATTGTGGCTTTACTATATTCGCTAGCAGTGTAGCGTCGGACGGCTAAGTACTGTGAGTGGACCACCTTCCAAAATAAAAATATGATTTATGATATGACATGAAGATTTACATTTATATATAGCATGCCTTGATTTTATTGGAATTTATGAATTGTGAACAGGAAGCATACTTTATAACTGTGATTGAATGTTCTTGTGATATATAATGATTTTATCGAAACTGTTTTCTAATATAACCCACGTTCTGGTAGACTATCCGATTGATGACGATAGGATGCTAAGAATGTGTTTTAAATGATTTTAGAACACCTCTTCGTAGTACGGGGGATGGATGAACTCTTGCTACGAAGTTGTATTTTAGAAATATGTTTTGTGCAAATTAGTGAACACCATGCCGCCGAGGGCGAGGTTTGTAGTTGGCAAAGGCCTGGAGAACTAATCCCTAGCGAAAGGCTGAGGGACCACGGAGTCTGGCATCGGGCCGGGAGGGAGTTATCTCATGGTGATGGCCATAGAGATTCAGGTGCAGGCATTGGGCCAGAAGTATTACTAATTTGGTGTACTCACTAGCAGCACAACTTGTGATGCTTCCTGGGTTTTATTCGAGATTGATACTATAATTGTCTTATGACTCTATTGAGACGAGAATTTGAATTATGAGTTGATTCGAAACATTGGAATTATTGGATTAATGATTTTAGTGGCATGCTAATTGTTTAGAAACTTATTACGTAGTATATGATGCATATTTTTGGGTTTCAAACTGGTGGGGGGAAATTATTATGTTCCGAACGTTTTCATATTATATATGTATATAACTCTGGTCCACTCACCCTTGTTTTGCGCCCCCATTCAGGTATTAGAAACGAGGCATTACGATCCCGGCATCACGACACTTCCACAGCAGTACCTTCGAGTCTTTTCAGTGTAGCACTCATTCCCTTGATCCATTTAACCTTGTCTCAATTCTTTTAGTGATTTGGTTTAGTCGTATGCTCTGGATACGTTCCTAAATTATTAATCCTTTGTAATTGTATTCCTAACCATTATTTATTTCAAATTATAAATTTTTGCACTTAACGAATTGATGCGCTAAAATTAGTTAACGCGCAAATTAACCCTCTTTTGACAATTGTAGTATATGTATAAGTAGGGATCGTTCTAAACCGGGGATTAGGAGGGCTTGCTAAAACCTCTAAACTAATTCAAAAACATAAAAAAAACAAAGTTAAAAATGTGTAAATAAAAGATTTTAAAACAAGAAAGTAAAAGGGGGATTTTGGTTTGGTGAAATTGAACAATTAAATTTGTAAAACCAAATTGAGAAATAAGATGGTGGATGAATTAGTTAGGGGTCCGTTCTTCACACATGACACACTTGTACATGAATCGATTTCCAATTGCTTTTCAATAAATTATGATTCTCAACGCCCCAAATTAACCATGAATTGCATAGATTAATTCTCAGATTTTCCTTAAGTTAATGGATTGGATGATTGCATACGACAACCCAAGGCATTCCCCACAAGTTCCCTCAATGAATTGCATAAAAGAGATACAAGCAAGAATCATTAAGTTCTATGAAAACCATAAGCGTTGACGAGGCACTTGTTACTATGAATTGCATGAAACTTATGCCAAGAATTCAATTAACGCGATTGTGACAAGCAACCTTCACTACTCATGAATATAAACTTGTAACGATTAGGTGAAACTCATTTATATTCTAGCATCTAATTCATGTATGAAAACTAAGTATGCATCCTTAATAAACATACAAGAATTAGTTATTAAGAAAATAGATAATTGAATTGCAATCACAACTTATTAAATCACAATTGGAAGAAATCAATTCATATCACAAGCATGTTCATGGCTTCAAACTTCCCCCTAACTAAATAGGTTTAGTTCCTCATAAGCATAAAACAAAGATAAATAAATTTAGACATTGAAAACAAAAGAAAGAAAACACCTAAACGTTCCAACGATCCTTGTTGGATAGCAAGCACGTCCAAGAGCTTTCCTCTTCTTCTTTGCCGTGCCTCAAGGGTGGAATGATGTTGAAGGGTTGGTTATATGGAGGATTGGATGGGAGGAGTTTGGATATGTAGGGAGAGGCAAGGGAAGGCTTGTAGAATGGTTGATTCTTGGATGATTTGAATGAGGTTGCTACCATGGGTATTTATAGGAGAAGGATGGACTTGTTTAAGCCAAATTTCTGGTGGGAATTCATCAAGGATGCATGGCATTGAGTGGATTTTTAATGGGTTAGGTCTTGAATCATCCACACACTTTCCTAATGGGTTAGGTATTGAACAACCACTCACATGTCATGGTGACTTAGGCATTGCATCATCATTCAAATGTCATGGTGAGTTAGACATTGCATCATCACTCAAATGGGCTTGTTTAAGCCAAAAATCTGGTGGGAAACAACAAGGAAAGCCCACGGCATTGAGTTGTTTTGGTGGGTTAGGCATGGTTTTGAGTGGAGTTTTGGTCAATCCTTCTAGAAACCTATCCCTTCTTGCAACTTGTATTTGTTTCACCATATTTTTAGCATGTTCCTAGCTTCTTTTGACTTCAAATTCGTCCATCCATCTTGCATGGATCATAAGCAATCCATCTTGGGCCCAAAAACACTCCAAACTACTCCAAATTGGCCCAAAATGCACCCTTAGCCCATATAACCTACAAACACACGAAATGAGCTTTAAACACTATTATAAATACTAAATAATTACTAAAATGCAAGAAAACAAGCAAGCTAAGTCGCATAAATATGCTCCTATCAAATTCCCCCACACTTAGCTTTTGCTAGTCCTCGAGCAAAACAAAACGAAACAAAGTAATTAAACGAATCAAAACAAGTAAAACACAACCTAAACCTTCCAACAATCGCCTCAGGGATTTCCAATGCACATGACATGTTAAAAATCATCATTCCCACAGATTTTGGCCATCATTACGCTTAAGCACATACTTAATCATAGTCACTACTTACTAGTTCACATTTAGCCAATTAAAACGATGTTTGGAATGTAGTAACATGCCTTAGGGAATTTCCTCAATTCCTTACTTAGATATGCACTCTATTTTCACTCAGATTTTCTGGCTACACACCGTACACTAGTTATATGTGAGAAGATTGATGTAAATATGAAAACGAATGCTCACATACATATATAAAAAGAGAAACATTTTCTGGAGTTAATAAGCATGTTTAGATATGATCTCATGAATGGAATGCTACTACTTAGATGCGAGAACCAGTGACACCATATGCTCATACCAAATTCAAACTCCACAAATTGAAACACATAACACTCAAGATTGAAGTCAAGGGTTGTAACGGGGCTTGGGGAGTTGGCTAACAATGAAAGGATAGGGAAAACAAACGTTCTTAAAGCAATAGTAAGCAAAATAATGAAATTGAACTTTAGAATTCCCATTAGCATGCAAAAATCAACTTTTAAACACAAAGGGAAGTTTTAACAACAATTAGGGCCGAATTCAATGTTTTGGACTCTTTCTTCAACAAACAATACTTAAGGACTCTTTTTCACATCTTTTCAATTCTTTTTTTTTTCATTCTTTTCACAACTTTTCTTTTTCTTTTCTCCCCGTGCCTTTGCACACAAAATCACATGAAAAATACTTCCCCCACACTTGTTTTCTGCCATCCATTAATCAAAAGGAATTCAATTGTAGTCATGCTTACTATGCTTTAAAAACAAGGGTATGGATGGTCCTAATCTAGGCTAGGTGAGGATAGCATGGGTTAACAAAGAACATAGGCTAACAAGGTTCAATGGGGTTAACTTAAACATAAAATGGAGTAGGGCACACGGCTGTTTGGCTTAGGTGGTGGTCACTACACAACTTCATCTTGAACATGTGTTATGAAAATCAATAGCATGCTTTGAATGAAATGGGCATGAGTTCTAGCATTTGGAACTAAATGATGAAACGCCTTCTAAGTAGTAACCAAGCAAAGAATAATGAGATCATGCAACGACTTTAGAAAAGCAACAAGTTCACAGATTATTAACTCTCCAAATAAACGTTTAGGCTCAAGTCTCACAAGGTTGTAGCGTTGGTTTGAGTTACTTCCTTCAAGCATGTTACAAAAACTAATTTTTCCTTTATGATTACATGTGAATTCATAAGTTACAACCACAACCAAGCATAAACCAAAGAGTAAATCAAACTTTTATCCATGTTTATAACTTTCTTTAACCGTCATGCAATTACAAACCGAATCCTCATCATTGTGTTGGAAGGTACCCTAAGACATAAAAACACACAAAAACAACTCTTTTTGGGTTTTTAAAACAATTTTTCAAATTTTTATGGGATTTTCGGATTTTTGACACAAAACACACTAAAACACACCAAAACAGCTTAAAAAGGCTTAAAAACAGTGAAAAACAACATTAGAAATTATGAGTGAGAAAACCCTACGAATTTGCATCAAAACACTTTGGTTTCCCCCCCACACTTAAATCAAACATTGTCCTCAATGTTTCAAGCATAGACTAACACAAGTAATCAACAAACAAACAAAACAGCAACTAAGTAATTTAACATGGCATAATTGAAAACAACAACAAAGAGAAGGGTTTAGGAACGCAAATCTGGAATTTGGAGTGCTTTCTAGGTCTTCTTTTGTTGTATGCATGGGTTGCCTCCCAAGTAGCGCTTGCTTTAACGTCGTACAGCCGGACGATGCTTCCTTTCATACTTTAATGGAATCCACGGCATGGAGTTGATTATTGAATGGACGATGATACTTGAAATGTTCCGGCAATGGTTGAATTTCAAGAGTGGGTGCCCTAATCATTGACATCAACAACATATTAGTCAAAAACAACTTTGAAATTTGAGTTGGTGGCTTTCCTACGTGCTCCAATAAGAACTTAAGTACATCCTCCACGAAATGCTTCTCAAAACATGCAAGCATTGGATCTTTGTATGGAAGGGAATAGAGATCTGTCCTAAGATCCATGTAAACTCTTTCACCAAATTGGATTTGAGTAGGTGCCTGCAATGAAGAAGGTAACACACGATTAATTGAAGTGGGAATTGGAGTTGGTGGCTTACCTATGGGCTGCAATATTGGCTCTAAAGTAGCAGCACATTCAACAAATGCACAAAGGATGTTTTCAGCCAGATTGGGCATTTTGAAGGTTGTGGTCGTGTGATCCACTCCCATTTCCTCCTTGATGAATTCACGATGCTCCTCAACCACTTTTTCCTCGTGAATTGTTGGAAAGGTGTCCAAGATGTCTTTCTTCCCCTCATCTTTCATGGATTGCATGAACTTGCCAGGGAAAGGTGCATTTGGGGAAACAACGTTAGAAATAATTAAATTTGGAACAACCTTACTTGAATGGGGTGGTGTAGGAACATTGGGAGGTTGTGGCAAGGGTTGTTCTTCCCTTGCCGTGCTTTGTGCATCCTCCTTCTCTTCGAGCATTAGCAATTCATCCATGGGCTCATCTTCAACCATTTGTTCTTTAATTTGTGCCATGAACTCCAAAATCTGCCCAACATGCTTCTCCAATTCGCTCGTCTTCTTGGCTTGATTTTGTATCTCTTTGTTTCGATATTCTTCGGCCTGATTCAACGAGGTGAGTAATTTATTAAGTATATCATTATTCGAAGACGTACCTGAATTGAATTGGGCAATTTGTTGTGGTGGCTGTGATAGTTCATATGGCCAGTGATAGAACTCCTCTTCTTGTTGCCAATATCCACCTTGTTGGAATTGTTGAGGTTCCCACCACATAGAAGTTGAATGATCACTCCAATCTCTTCGTGGATATTGGTTAAAATCCATGTCTTGTTTCTCTAGTACCTGAAATCAAAGAAAGAGAACTAAATCAAATATCAAAAGTAACACCAAACAAAGAAAATAAACTAAGTCAGAAACAAAAACAAACTAAACGAAAAGAAAAGAACCAAGGGATTAGCAAAGTTGCTAATCCCCGGCAACGGCGCCAAAATTTGATGCGCTAAAATTAGTTAACGCGCAAATTAACCCTCTTTTGACAATTGTAGTATATGTATAAGTAGGGATCGTTCTAAACCGGGGATTAGGAGGGCTTGCTAAAACCTCTAAACTAATTCAAAAACATAAAAAAAACAAAGTTAAAAATGTGTAAATAAAAGATTTTAAAACAAGAAAGTAAAAGGGGGATTTTGGTTTGGTGAAATTGAACAATTAAATTTGTAAAACCAAATTGAGAAATAAGATGGTGGATGAATTAGTTAGGGGTCCGTTCTTCACACATGACACACTTGTACATGAATCGATTTCCAATTGCTTTTCAATAAATTATGATTCTCAACGCCCCAAATTAACCATGAATTGCATAGATTAATTCTCAGATTTTCCTTAAGTTAATGGATTGGATGATTGCATACGACAACCCAAGGCATTCCCCACAAGTTCCCTCAATGAATTGCATAAAAGAGATACAAGCAAGAATCATTAAGTTCTATGAAAACCATAAGCGTTGACGAGGCACTTGTTACTATGAATTGCATGAAACTTATGCCAAGAATTCAATTAACGCGATTGTGACAAGCAACCTTCACTACTCATGAATATAAACTTGTAACGATTAGGTGAAACTCATTTATATTCTAGCATCTAATTCATGTATGAAAACTAAGTATGCATCCTTAATAAACATACAAGAATTAGTTATTAAGAAAATAGATAATTGAATTGCAATCACAACTTATTAAATCACAATTGGAAGAAATCAATTCATATCACAAGCATGTTCATGGCTTCAAACTTCCCCCTAACTAAATAGGTTTAGTTCCTCATAAGCATAAAACAAAGATAAATAAATTTAGACATTGAAAACAAAAGAAAGAAAACACCTAAACGTTCCAACGATCCTTGTTGGATAGCAAGCACGTCCAAGAGCTTTCCTCTTCTTCTTTGCCGTGCCTCAAGGGTGGAATGATGTTGAAGGGTTGGTTATATGGAGGATTGGATGGGAGGAGTTTGGATATGTAGGGAGAGGCAAGGGAAGGCTTGTAGAATGGTTGATTCTTGGATGATTTGAATGAGGTTGCTACCATGGGTATTTATAGGAGAAGGATGGACTTGTTTAAGCCAAATTTCTGGTGGGAATTCATCAAGGATGCATGGCATTGAGTGGATTTTTAATGGGTTAGGTCTTGAATCATCCACACACTTTCCTAATGGGTTAGGTATTGAACAACCACTCACATGTCATGGTGACTTAGGCATTGCATCATCATTCAAATGTCATGGTGAGTTAGACATTGCATCATCACTCAAATGGGCTTGTTTAAGCCAAAAATCTGGTGGGAAACAACAAGGAAAGCCCACGGCATTGAGTTGTTTTGGTGGGTTAGGCATGGTTTTGAGTGGAGTTTTGGTCAATCCTTCTAGAAACCTATCCCTTCTTGCAACTTGTATTTGTTTCACCATATTTTTAGCATGTTCCTAGCTTCTTTTGACTTCAAATTCGTCCATCCATCTTGCATGGATCATAAGCAATCCATCTTGGGCCCAAAAACACTCCAAACTACTCCAAATTGGCCCAAAATGCACCCTTAGCCCATATAACCTACAAACACACGAAATGAGCTTTAAACACTATTATAAATACTAAATAATTACTAAAATGCAAGAAAACAAGCAAGCTAAGTCGCATAAATATGCTCCTATCACGAATGGCTTGCGTCACCTTCGAGTGTCGGCCAGCACGTGCCTATCCTGATATTCGAGGAATATCGGGGTCGAGGCGTGTCAGGTTCGCTCCCGCTCGCCACCACACTTGGGTGTTTAGGCACTTTTAGGTTTAAATTTATTCACATTTTTCCTCATCACTACACTTATGGCTTCGTCACCTTCCAAGTGTCGGCTAGCACAGCTTGATTTCGAAGTCCTAGTGGACATTCCGGGTCGGGGTGTGTCAGTTTGATGCAAACGATCAATAATATGAATTTAGTAAGAGTATTTTATGAACACGTGCAACTTTTTTATTTAACAGTTTCAGAATTTTTTTTTTCTCCCAATTTGACGAAATAAAATTAAATTAAATGAAAGAAAA
This sequence comes from Crataegus laevigata, assembly GCA_963580275.1. Taxonomy (NCBI): domain Eukaryota; kingdom Viridiplantae; phylum Streptophyta; class Magnoliopsida; order Rosales; family Rosaceae; genus Crataegus; species Crataegus laevigata. The sequence goes on along the minus strand of OY756950.1, from coordinate 24,985,152 downwards.
AAAAAAGGCAAATAACGTAGATAGGATTTCTCTTGTTCTTCTTGCCTTTAGGGGTTTTTCTTTCTAGTTTATATTTTCATCTTAAAAATAGGCTTTAAAACGAAAAGAAATAATGATTATTTTATAGAATAAGAGGGAGGAGGGAATCAATCAGTACTATAGTCTGGTAGTATTTCTTTTTATTGATAAGTGAGAAGTTTTAGGTTCGAATTTCGTAAATGATAAATTCGATACTTAATTAGACAGCTGATTGTGGCGTAGTCGAACTTTTCCTCTACTTAGTATAAAATATAGAGTTATAAAAAAAATAAAAAAAAAGGAGGGAGGGGAGGGACTAGGGATGGGCAACGGTTATGGCGGGCGGGTAACCGCGGTTATTTACCCATAACCGTTTATGCTTATACCCGCATAACCGTTTATCCGTTAGGTAATTGCCTAAACGGTTATACCCATACCCATAACCGTTTATAAACGGTTAACCATACCCATAACCGCATACTCATTTAATCGTAACCGTTTAATACCCGTTTACTCATTTACCCTTTTTAACCCATTTATCTTCTTTTTTTTATCATTACCCATTGTTTACCCATCTACATGTATTTTTTTTTTTTACCAATTCCAAACCAAATTTTGGAATATGGTTCACGATTACTATATAGCGAAAATCGTATGCAATCACTAGGATGAAAAGTCCACATCTGATTATTTCATATATATATATATATATATATGCGTGTGTGAGTGTGTGTGAGTGTGTGTGTGTTTAACTGTTTCAACTTGGCAAAACTAGCAACACTACTAAGATGATGGCTGAATTATTTGTTGGTTTTGGATCAATGATCAACAATGACACGACTTTATGACCAATTTTGTAGCTTCTATCTAGACTCGTCAATGGTATGAAATGTGAAAAATAAGATACTGGCTGATTTTCCCTCTGTTGAAATTTTCGGTTCGGTTTTGGAATTTTTTTGGTTAAGTTTGGAATTTTTGGTAATTTTTTCCATCCCTAGAGAACATGATTTGTGTTAATTTTACATATATGAAATAAATAGGTAAACGATTACCCGTTTATAACTGCGGTTAATATCTATAACCGTCCATTTAAACTTTGCGGGTAAACGGTTATATCCATAACCGTAACCATTTAATTTAAATAAATTAATAACCGCTGTTATTCATAAACAATGGGTATTTGTGACCTAGTTCACGTGGGAATCACATAGTAGGGGAAAGACCCTTGTACGGTCAAAGACTCTCCCAATCAAACCCAATGACTGGAACTAGGCCCCCCACAGCCCGAAGGCCATTATGGGGATTTGTCGGCTAGTGGGCAATGCCTAATTAAATTAGCCAATTAAATAAGTGACTCAAAAAATCAAAATCATGATGTTGGCTTTTAGGCTTAGCGGAGATAATGATATGAGGATGATGATGTGGGGCCCCACATTGGGAAATATCGTGTGTTGTGTAATGGACACGTGGGACAGCTAGCACGCACCCGTGGGGACACCTTAATCATGACCCGACATGTTGTTGGACTAGAATTATTATATTATCAGACCTGGATCCTTTCCTGAGCCCGATGAGAGAATCCTTCTGACCAAAGATCCAAGACCGTTGGATGAAAATCTAACGCCTATAATTATTATAACTTTAAATGGACTCCCTTGTTTGTAGCCGTTGGATTTTCATCCAACGATCTTGGATCTTTGGTCAGGAGGATCCTTTCCTTGGGCTCAGGAGAGGATCCAAGTCCTATATTATCCTCCTCTATTTTTTTTTTAACCAAAGATAGAATATATTAAAAATAGAGATCAATGTCTACATCATGAGCTAAAATATTAAACAGAAAGGAAGGGCCTATACAATTCCAGAGAAATGTTTGATCCTTCTTGAACACGTACTTAGCAACCAAGTGTGCAGCCTTGTTGCACTCTCTAGACACAAATTCAAAGGACACAGACTTCAATCTCTGTGCTAGACACTCAATGTCGCCAAGAACACATTCAAAGCTAAAATCATGGTCCACTTCCATCCGGAGCATACTGATAACAACCTTATAATCGGATTCTATAATAATGTTCTCGAACCCGAGATCAATAGCAGTCGCCAATGCCTCCCTGATTGCCCAGGCTTCAGCAGCATCGACACTGTGACAATAGCTGTTGCCCAAGCCACCAGCGGCTTGGAGAATACCCGCAAAATCACGTCCCACCCAGCCACAGCCAGCACGCAGCGAGTCCTTACACCAAGTCGTATCCTAGTTGATTTTAATAACCCCAAAATGCGGCTTCTGCCACTTAGAAACAAATCTCGACTTTCCCTCTATTTACTCCATCACTTCACACGCCCTACTCATTGCTCTGCTACCTTCTTTTACTTCGTCCTTTTACATGTTGAAGATCATTTTCATCATTTGGATAATTCTTCTTCGCTCATAAATGCGAGATTTTAGATTTAATTTTTGTTAAAAATAAATTTGAATTATTTTATTATTAGCTCATTACGAGGTTAAATCCATTCTTTATTTTAATGTAAATAATATCGATTATTAAAAAAAATTAAATAGGCAAGTTTTATTATGATGATAACTTCTTTGACAAATAAGTCTGCGTTGTGTTACTTCGTTAAATTAAATGGTAAAAAAAAAGTTAAAAGTTAAATTAATATGTTACAAAATTACACATATTTCGGAAACTTCTCTCCCTTTTGGTGAAAGTCCTTCTCTCTTACTGAGAGTGCTTCTCATCTTTTGTGTGAATGATCGAAGTTTCTGATTTTGATCAGACGTTGGGCTTAGCTGGGCCTGGGTCGGTGGTAGCGCCTTCTTTTTCTTCCTTCTCTGTTTTCTTTTTTTTTTCCCTTTTCCTCTGCTTCCACCTGTTTCTGATTGCTCTTTCTCCTTCCTCTTGCATCGGATCTAACGGCACCTTGGCCTCTGTTGGAAAATTCTCAATTCATACCATCTTTTTTCTCTTCCCCCGTTGCCTTCCAACTCCATGATTATTTTCACCCCATCTTATACCTACCACCGTGCTTTTTGGCCTCTCTCTATCCCACTATTTCTCATATCTGCAACCGTGTTTCCTAACCGAGTTTCATGGCTCTTCTGAAAGGTGCTTAAAGCGTATGCTCAGGTGGTCACACCACCACCTTCCATTTGTGTGCCTTTGTTGGCACAATTACTTGTGGGATGTTTCTCCCACGAGTTTCATTTACATGATGCTTGTGGATTTGGATCTTGTGGGATGTTGCACGAGGGTGGAATCTTCTTGATTTTTGGTCTGGATGCCTTGTTTATTTGGATTCCGGTGATTGCAAGAGGTGGTCATGGTTCGTGGTCGGCAGTGTTCACTGCGGCTTTGTGCTTAGGGTTTCTGTTTTTGTTGCTCAATCTTTGGATTGGGTCTTTTGTTTTGGGATTCGTTTTGTAGTTTTAGGCTTTATCTGTAGTTGAATCCCTGTTTGTAGTTGTGTTGCTATGTTGGTAATGAATTTTTACTTTTGGACCAAAAAAAAAAACATATGTTTCTCGTGTCACCCACAAAAAATAGAGAGATGTTAAAAGAAGATTTTTCAAAAATGGAACCCTTTATGTATTCTCTGCCACCTCATATTTTTGAAAAAATATTTTAAAATATTGATAAGGAAATTGATTGTAAAGTGACAAAATGTCTATATAGAGTCTTATTAGCACACCGAGTGAGCAGCATAATTGCTCTCCCTGGTCACGAAGGAGAACGAAACTGATAGCATCCTTCATGCTAGACACTTAATATCACCAAGAATACATTCAAGACTAAAGTCAAAAGGCAATTCCTTCCTAATCATTTGGATGATCACCTTAGCGTCAGATTCGATGACCACCCTCTTATAACCGTTGACGATGCAAGCTTGCAAGGCTTCTCTAATCATATAAGCCTCAGCTGCAGCAGCAAAATGAGACCATCCTTCACCTGAGCCGCCAGCAAAAGCAAGGTCTGTCATGCTTTTAAAAAAAGTGTTTTTTATCAAAGCAGAGTGAACAGAGGCCACTTTATGAAGTTATCAAATGACAAGTACACTCCCACATAGTTTACAAAATTACAATTTTTATCCCTGCATTGTTCCCTTTGGCAATTATTATATCAAATTAAATATCATATCCCATAATTAAAAATTAACGTATGCTAAACTAACTAGTCAAATTCACCTGTCAACATGTACATATTCGTTAGTTAACAAAACACAAATCAATTTGATGTGGTAGAAACTAACATGTAAATTAAACCCTATAAATTATGCAATCGTAGTACAATTAAGTAGGGGTCGTTCTATTCTAGGATTAGATGGGATGCTAATAAACACTAAGTTAAACTAACATCAAAACAATGACTGGGGTGATTTTGGATGAATTTAATTAAAACAAAAGTAAATGGCAGCAAGTAAATTCAGTTGTGAATGAAATATGGATGAAATGATAGCTAAAAGATTCTTCTCCACACATGAAACATATGCATACAAATCAATTTCCAGGTATTCTTCTTATAAACTATGAATGGCAATGCCCTACATTAACTGTAAATAGCACTAATTAACTCTCAGATTTTCTTAAGTTTATTGAATTGGACTTAACGACGCAACCAAATTATTCTTCTCAAGTTCCCCAACTATGAAAAGCATGATAGAGATACATCTCAAAGATTATTAAGTTCTGTGAAAATCATAAGTATTGACAAAGCATTCGTAACTATGAAAAGCATGATACTCCTGCCAAGAATTTACTTAACTCAATCATGACTAGTGACTTTTATTACTTACAAATATAAGTTCATAACTATTAGGTGAAATTCCCTTATATTCTAGAATTAAATCCCTGCATGCAAACTAAGTATGCATCCTTAATAAACATACAAGAACAAGTTTTCCATAAAGCAGATAAGTAAATCGCATTCATGTTTTATGAAATAATAACTGGATGTAATCAATTTATATAAAACAAACTTAAAAGCAACTTAGTTACACATGTTCATCATAACTGCCCATATACTATATACGCATGCTATCCAATCCAAGTCCAAAACTGCTCCAAATTGCTCTATTTTGCTATTTATTGTCATATTTACCAACTGGACCTACAATAATACGAAAAATAACTTAAATTACCAAAATAGATGGAAATTAACTAAATAAATGTAAAGAAATAAAATAACAAAGTCACATAAATATGCTCTAAATATGCTCCTATCACAATCAATCAAACTTAGTTTACTATAAGTTGTCCAAGCCAACAATAATACAGTTCATTACTCATAATTAAGATGTGTGTAAATTCAATTGCAGATATATATTAATCAGCAATTCATAGAATGCATGTATCATATACAAATGAATGATATATGTGAACAACCTTAAGTAACTAAGAACACAAGAAAGTTTTGACTAGAAAAATCCACCTCTGGGGTAAAAAGTAGGGGACTCCATGGAGTCCAATCCACTAGTACAAATAAGAGCTTATTTCCTAGATCTAATATATGAAGCAGATTTACCTTTGTGCAACCTGACTTTGCATTGGATGGAAATATCTTCAATCTTCACAAGAGAGCAGCTTCATCCATTGAGTTCATCTTCTTGTGGCACTAAGACCAACATGCTCAAAGTACAATGGTGTAATGCTGAAAATGATATGGTATGTGGATTAAAAAACGAGTTAGTTTCTCCAATCAAAAGATATAAAAAATAAAAAAAAAAGTTAATGAGAATTCAAAAACTAGGTCTAAAAGAAGATTTGAAACTTAAAGATAGACCATGAAAACAAATGCAAACCTATTTCTTAATGATTGTGTGTTTAATGCAAAAAAAGTTTTGGCAGCTAGAGTTTCAAAGAGGGGAAGCTCAAGACTTCGAATGCACTCTAACTCTCAATTTTTTACAAACTGAACAATCAAAGAACAAATGAGACCTAGCTAGGGTTTTAACAAAAAAATATTTGTTTGTTTTCAGCTAGCAAGGACAAGAACACTAGTCAAGCTATAAAACGATCTGAGCAGATAAGGGCAAAAAGCTACTCTCAGCAAAAATGTGTAAGTCAACACATGTGGTCACTCTTAAATTGCGTGCCCAGCTAGCATGAAAACAGCGAGAAAAAACTGACGAGACAACTAACCTAGTAAGAATGTAATAGGAATTTAGACATATGAGGCATATGCATGAAAAAATCTTTGAGGTATTGTGCCACAACCCATTTGTTTCCAGCAACATAAGGCCCTTAAGGGTATATTCTAAAACTGAACTAGAGCATGTATGGTATAGTTACAATATTAAAAAGAAAGCCAAGACACTAAAGTCTAGACTTTACAATCTCCCCATTTGACTTTCCTTGACAAAATAACTAAACCAAAAGCTAATTTCACACATCCACACTCAAGCGAAGTACCAAGGTAAAGAATCCTGCATAAAACACCTTTTGACAAGAACATGTGAGATTTATAATGTGTTATAAAACATAAGACTTTAAAAGATATCTACTTAAAAGTTTCTCCCTTTTTTTGTCACGCTAAGACAAAGAAGAAGGCAGAATATCTCCATAAATAGCATAAAACACATACATATGGACATGGCAAGAAGATAATGTGCATCACGACATTTGTAAGTAAGGAATAACGCTGAGGCCTGGTTTGGTACTGAGGTGATTATGAAAAAACAGCTGCTTTTGTGTTTGGTAAACATTCAACTTTAGTTTTTTTTCACATTTTTGGGTGAAAAAAGCCAAAAACAGGAAGCTGCAAAACCCAGCTTTGAAAATCCGGCTTTTTTCATATCTGTTTTACATAAAATTTTACCAAACACTGTAATACTGCTTTTTTTTTTTTCAAAAGCACTTTTACAAAAAAGTTTACCAAATGCTCTGCTGCTTTATTTCACAACTGCTTATTCTCACAGCATAACAGAAACAACTTTTTTTCAAAGCACAGCAATACCAAACCAGTCCTGAGCCATACAAGTAAACCAAAATTGTGCAAAAATTAGACAAGACCAACAGAGGTACATTTCAACGTACCAAAAGATTAGAGCATGGCAGCTAGACAAGAATATTAATCAAAGAAATCATTAAAAACTAAAACTGAGAGTAGCACAACCAAAATACAATAGAAATGAGTGTCAATAACAAACAAAATAGGTCCAGAACCCCTAAGAAGAAATTGAACTTCTCCATAAACGGTGTACTTCTAATAATCGAACTCCCCTATTATCCTTGAGCATTGCAAACTTAGAGAAAACAACGGAAGAGAAGGGATTACCATAAACAATAGTTTCTTCAATGCTATCATCAGAGTCGTCAGATGAAGACGAACCAAATATACACCATCATACCAATCCTCGGGAATATGCACACGTTTTCTTTTGGCCAAACAAATCATACTAAGCTTTAGGTAATTTCACACCTTTTCCTTTTGCTACAAAAACATCAAGCATCTAGGTAGTAACTGGGCCCGAGATAACTAAATTGGCAGCAATATGGAAGGATGGAGAGGAGGCTAGTGCCTTAGATGAATAAGGTTAAGATGAGGGTTTGGAATGTAGCTCAAATTCGACAATTCATTATTTATGAGGCACAAATAGACAAGCTGGGCATTGCATGGGAGACCATTTTTGTGGGTGTTTCCCGTTTTTAGGAAACATGATATTTTTTTGACGCAAACCCCCCACTTTTTTTGTTTGTTTATGAAATTTGATGATACAAGAAGAACACATGGTAAAGACGTAGAAATTAATTAATGGTTCAAAATATAGAGTAAGTAAAGTCACTATCGTTCAGTTAAGACCAAAGCAAACTTAACCTCTAAACCGACATAAGCTTTTGTTGGATGAAAAACTAATTTTTCAGAGACTATTTGACATAATAGGGAGAACCTTTGACATCACAGTGAATAAATATTCAAGGTTAATCAATAGATTACTAACAATGTATGGCAATCAAGAGATGCATACAGAGAGGAAAATGAAATTATCTGATGAATTAACTAACTGAACAGAAACATACACAGAGACTGGACAAAATATTCAATGCTTGGAAGCATAGCTATTCAACCTATTTAATTAATAGCATAAAGACCAATAGACCATTGAAGACTTTTGTACCTTCATTTGTCCAAGGCTTTACTGAAGATGTCAGCTAGTTGTTTTTTAGTCTGTACAAAGGTTGAGGCAAGAACTTTACCTTCCACGAGATCTCTAATGAAGTGATGTCGTATGTCAATATGTTTGTTTCTTGAAAGTTGGATAGGATACTTCAAAATGTCAATTACCCTTATGTTGTCACAGTAAACGAGAAAGGTAGATTGAAAGATCCCATAGTCACTGAGCATTTGCTTCATCCACATCAACTCAGTGCAACAACTCCCATAAGCAATATATTCGGCTTTGGCAGTAGATTGGGAGACACAGTTTTACTTTTTGCTATGGTAAGCAACCAAGTTGTTTCCAATATAAAAGACTTTCCTAGAGGTATTATTTATGTCATCAATACATCCAACCCAATCGACATCACTGAAACCAACCAAATTTGTGTTGGTGTTATAACTATATTGTAACCTAAATTAGTAATCCCACCAACATATTCAATAACCTTTTTGACAGCCAATAAGTGACTCCCTAGGACAACTTTGAAACCTAGCACATACCCTAACTGCAAAGGTAATATCAGATCTACTTGCTTTCAAGTCGAGTAAGCTACCAATCATGATTCTATACAAGGTTTGATCAACATCCTTACCACTTGAGTCCTTGTGAATTTTGGCACACGTGCTTATTGGAGACGTAACAACTTTTGAACCTTCAAGATAAAATTTCTTCACAAAGTTCTTGGCACACTTAGCTTGACAGATGAAAATGTCATCTTTTTCTTGTTTTACTTGAAGTCTGAGAAAATAGTTTAGTTCTTCGACCAAGCTCATTTTAAATTCACTTATCATATTGATAAACTGTTTCACAAGAGAATCTGAAATGGAAAACAACAATATCATCGATGTACACTTGAGCAATCACAACATGAGATTTCAACTTCTTAACAAACAAAGTCTTATCAACAAGCCCACATGTGTAGCCATAAGCAAGAAGATGAGAAGACAATATGTCACACCACGCACGTGGAGCTTGTTTAAGACCATAAAGGGCCTTTCAGTTCGTACACACCATTAGGATTGTGAGGATTCTCAAAACCCTTTGGTTGTTCCACGTAGACTTCTTCATTGAAAAACTCATTAAGAAAGATGGTTTTGACAATCATTTGAAACAACTTGAACTTCAAATGACATGCAATGGAACAAAGGAGTCTAATAGATTCAAGTCGAGCAACATGAGCAAAGGTTTCATCAAAATCAACACCTTCAAGCTGTGAGTATTCTTAAGTAATAACTTTGGCCTTATGTTTGATTGTATTTCCTGACTCATCAGACTTGTTCTTGTATATCCATTTAGTACCAATGACATTTGTGTTTGACGGATGATTGACAAGTGACCATGCATCATTCTTCTCAAGATGATTTAGCTCTTCCTGAATGACCAAGATCCATTCTTCATCAGTCAAAGTATCATTAATATTTTTGGGCTCAATTTGAGAGATATAACACACATGAGCAACTTCATTTGCAATTTTTCTTCAAGTTCTAACATCTTTGTCAACAGAATCCACTATTTCCTCATCTCTATGACTTCTAGTCCACTTAATCTTATCCTTGAACAGAACATGAAGATCTTGGTTACAGCATGGTCAAGAAAATTTTATAATTAGTTGGTTTTCAACTAATTTCATGTAGTTATTGATCTTTGATTAAAAAAATATAGTTAAAAAATCAATTTAAGGAACTATTGATTTCATACATAATCAAGAAATTTTGTTCGATACCTAGTCAAGAAATTTTAGGTTTTACTGTTCTTAATTAATTGCATGTAGTTATATATGGTTGGATTCAAATAAAATTTAGAATAAATAAATAAATTTAAGAAACTACGTGATTAATATTTCATGTCTTCTAGTTTTTTAAGACCGGTGATTTTCGAGTCGCTGGTTTTCTGGGTTTTTTTTTAATTAATTTTGTTCCCTCAAAGAAAAATATGTACTGTATTTGTAGAAGTCTTCGAATGTTTTTAAAGGTGGAAATAGTGGGTTGAAGATGAAAATGGTAGTTTTTGGATTAAAATTTAGAGTGTAAAATGGTTGTTTTGCTTTTGATTGGTAGAGGAATACTTGGGGGAAATATGGTATTGTATCCGTTAGGAGAATTGAAAAATGATTTTAATCAAATTTTTTTTTATGTATTTAAAGATAATGATTTGGGCTTTGGGCTTTAAGCTTTGAGCTTTGAGCTTTAGTGGGGCAATGGCGTATTTGTAAATAAAGAGAAGTTTGAATTATAACATAATTGGTTTAACAGAAACCCACATTTGTCAGGGCATAAGTTGGAATTATTTATTATTGTTATTTAGCGCGTTGGGCTAGTTTCTTAGCGTGTTGGGGTTGTGTAAAGGTGGGCAAACAGGTCCTGAACGCACAGATCGAGCTCAGTCCACATGGTTTGTGTGACGACCCGTCCCGATTATATTGATTTAATTAATTATGAAATGACAGAATTACCCATTCGGGGATTATGTACGTGTGCATGCATGTGGGATGTGAGGATGGTGACCCTCAATTATTGGAGGTTGAGATATTATTAAGGTTGATAGTTTTAGACCACACACAACCCTCACACTCTCTCTATCTCGTCACTCTCTCTCTCCCTCTAGTCAATTATTCAGACTCTCTCTCTCTCTATCACCGACACTCTTTCTCTCTCTAACTCACTCTCTCTCTCACCTTACACGTACGGAGACGCCACAAACCCTTGCAAACTTAGTAGATTGAGCAAACAACCACCACCATTCGACTCCCAGTGACTTCACGATCACGGTGGTACCATTTTCAGGTGGGTTTCACTTCATTTTCACGTCGAAATCACCACCTCCGATTATGAGCACTATTCATCAACTTTATAATGGTCGATTTTTAGGACAATCCAAAATCACATCGAGCTTTGTGAGGTCCCAAGGAGGCTCGGAGTGGTTCGTTGGAAGTGTTTGGATGTCGGGATCACGTACATCGGAGTTGGCCGGTTTTGGAGTTTGTCCCCGAGGAAATTTAAGACCTTTTTCAAGGTTTTTGAAGGTATATTTATGTTCTACACTTAATTTGGAGCACATAGGAAGAAAAATGGGTCAAAAAGGATGAAAATGAGCAAGATATGAAGCTTAGAAAATTTCCCAGAAATTTCAGCGAACCAGTCGCCAACGGCCGGCGAGTTGCCGGAGAAGGAAACAATAACGGAATATTCCGTCAAAACTGACGAAATATTCTAACGGCGTTAACTGACGCTGTTAAACATAACGAAATATTCCCGGAATATGCCTGACGACGTTAACTGACGCCGTCAGTGTGCCAGGCGCGTGTGGCCGTGCCTTCGCCGGCGCATGGGGGCGCGTGGGGCCGAGAAAAATTATTTTAAAAATATGGGGATGTTCGTGACGACGAGTAGGTCACGTTGGTATATCCAAATACCAAAATTGAGCTATGTATGAGAAGTTATTTCCGTAGTAACGTATATGTACTTAAATGACGTATTTTTAGTATTTCTCATATAGGTGAAACGTATTCAAAGGACGACCGTAGCCAGGCTCAACGTGGGGGCTACGATCCAACGACTTATCAGTGAGTGGGCAGTATTATTTTCCGTATAACCTATATATATATATATATATAATGATTTTCCCAGAATCATATTTTAAATGAAAAGTATGTTTTTAACGATATGCATATGACTTGATTTTGATGCATGAGTATTTATATATACATTTAATGCATATGTTGGTGCCGAGGACACCAGGTAAGTACCAGGTAGGTACATGCATAGTTGAGAACGAACAGTTGACACATATGAGATACGATGAGATATGATGTGATATGTTAGCTCATAAACCTGCACATATTGTTAGTGCTCACGCCCAGAGATAGGGGCACAGTCTTTCACGTGTCGTTCACCTCTCGCACCGCATGCTTGCCTTGGATCCAAGTTAGGTGCACAATCTTGTCGTATAGACCACTTTTGAGTGGGTACGACATGTAGGTGACCCGCGTTCATTCGCACAGTCTTCACGTGATTGTAGCACTAGAGCATTTATTATTGATACAGTGATGATATGATGATATGATGAGATATTGATGTATGTGCAGAGTATATATGACGATGAGATAGAAATGTTATGAGCTATATTTACAGCCGAGGGCTGAGATGATATCTAGTAGCGATACGATTATTGAAATGCACAGCATGGCATTATTTATGAGATTCTGATGGCATTGAAATGCATTGCACGGCATATATTGAGATATATTGAAAATGGTTTTATGCTGAGAAAAGTTGTGATATATATGTACGTATTATTTTCTGGGAAACTATACAGGTTTTACGGAGAGAGGCTAGACGTTTGAGAAAAGATTGATTTTGAAAAGATTTGTTTTTGCTGACCCACTCCCTTTTGTTTTTCGCCCCTCCAGGTTCTAGATAGCTTGAATTCCTGAGTTTGGCAACTTCGAGGATCTTCCGGCATTTCTGACAGATTTGATATATGTAGGGCACCGATGGTGTAATTAAACTCTTTTATTAATGCTTGACTGCACTGACCTAGTACGCTCTGAATATGTATAAGTATTGTAATATCTCTAGCACACATTCATATCTAGGTTGCTAGATTTCGATTTTAATTAATTCGTACTACGTTATCGATCTTTGCTTCCGCACAGCGCACTTGGCTACGTCACACTCACGTGACGGCCAGCATGCCTTACTTTCGGGTACGGGTGTGTCAGTTTGGGTGGGTCTGGGGCGGATCTAAATATTATAAACACAAAACGGGGTGAAGCAGGGCAAGTCCAAGAAGTTGTGGAAACGAGCCCCCAGTCCAGAAAGTTGATCTCCTACTGTTTGATTGAATATGTACCATTTGATAATTTCCTATGAATGTGATGCATTCTCTGCTCTCAAATTCTGCTTTTTTTTTTTGTTTTCTTCCCCTAAAATCCCTATGGAATGACACATTGCCTTCTTCAGTTTTGTGCTTTTTATGTCTTTATCTTGCAAGTGGGTTTCTAGTTTTAGATCTTGATTGTCTGCTAGGGAAGGTGACAAACAAACTCGAGAGGCGTGTCTATTGGTGAAGAAATAACTCACTGAACGAGGACGCTCATGTTCTTGTTGTAAAGAGGGCGGGAGTGGTGAAAAAGAGTTTGATTAGGCCAACAATGTCAAGGTCGAATAGGAGGCCGAAGATGAGTGAAGACATGAGTGGGGAAGGGGAAGGATTTGGGTTGGGCTTGGGGATAGGATTGGGGTTGGGGTTAGGGCTTTGAGGCAAGGAGGAGGGAGTTGGAAGAAGAAGCAGAAGTTGGCGGGGAATTCAAGGAGGAGGATGGAGTGAGGGATGAATGGTTTGGAGAGGATCTGGAGATGTTTTTTGACAGTTGCCAATAAAAGAGTTTGAACTGGACTAAAATCTAGTGAATATAGTGTAGAGGACCAAATACAAATTGAAAAAAAAAACTTCTTTTCTCATATGACCCGCTTAGACCTGTAAAAACCAGTTCATAAAACGCGCTGGGTTAAGGTCAGTTCCAATTTTGAATTATTATCGCATCACCTTGTCTCGTTCTGTTTTTGAACTAGTCGGGTTTGCTCTCTCTATTTTTGGGTCCGGCCTGGTTTATGCCCACCCCTAATGTGAAGTGGTGTAATTTTGGTCCTTACTTTAAAAAAAATTATGATGTGTTGTTTATTAACTTTTTATTTTAAAGGCTTTCCATTAAAACTCCTTTATTTATTTGTTGGTCAAACATTTTAACGTTTAATAAGCGTATGAGAATGACAACGTTGAGTAGATTGCCATTGCCATAACAAAACTAGCAAATATGACCCCAATCGTAATATTTTAACTAAAAAATTATTTGAAGTCACATGATATTATTCTTTCATTGAAGCCAAGAAAGTGACTTTCCCAAGAAACAGTTAAACCCATATTATTATTATTATATTATTATTTATAGGCCAATGCTTTTAGATTTAGGAGACCCTTATTTGAACTTTCACTTGATTTTCTTTATTGTGTGTTGGTGGTGCCTTAATTAGCATTTGTGCAAAATTTACCCCTAATTCAATCCATAATTTACATGGAGAACATACACAAACATTCATTTATTTTTATTTGATTATTTCGTGCATAAATTTATGCATTTTATTTTATCTAATACAAAATGCAATCATTTTACCCGACCACAATATCTACTTGTATTTTTATCAATGGAGTTAAATTTAAAACCTTTTCTAATATTGAAAGAAAAAACACTAATTACCAAAATATTTACAAGCCTACAGAGTTTTTTTTTTTTTTTTTTTTTTTTTTTTTTTTATGTCAAAGATAGAGTATATTATAATGTCAGAGGAAGGTTAATATCTTGGGCCAAGTTATTAAACAAAAATTCAGGCCCAACACAATCCCAAATAAAATCCCTACCCTTCTTACTTACAAACTTGGCCACTAAGTGAGCAGCTTTGTTACTCCCTCTAGATACTCAATGTCACCAAGCAGACATTAAAGTCTAAAGTCATGGGTTAGTTCCCTTCTAATCATTTGAACAATGGCCTTAGTATCGGACTCAATAATTACATTTTCAAAATCCTACAGCAGGCAAAATCCAAGGGCCTCGCGAATTGCTGCCGTATCCGCAGCAGTAGCTGAGTGGAATTTCAAAAATGCCGAGCCACCAACGCCCTGGAACACACCAGCAAAATCCCGAGCCACCCACCCTAGTCCCGCCCGCTGCAACTCCTTGCACCAAGCTGCATCCGTGTTAATTTTAATTATCCTAAAGCGAGGTTTCTGCCAATTGGTATTGACCATGTCTTCAGCCGAGCCCCTCAGAGACATTCTGGGTTGCACCTCATTCTTCTGCATGTTCGCTGTCATCCAATATTCCGCTAAGCTTCTTCTCTAGTTCTCCAAAATCTCGTCAGGCTGATGGGGTCTTCGATTGAAAATCATGTCGTTCATGTTCTTCCAGAGTCTCCAAAGGTCAAATACAAATTCTTGCAGGATTTCCTCCCTGTTATCAAGCTCGTTGATACGGCTACAGAAAATGGACCAACTTTGGAGGAAGTCAGAGCCCTCTAACTCAAAGGAATTAAGTTGAAGAGGCGAACATAACCAAAACCGGTGGCTAGTCTCACAACGGAAGAAAAGATGATTCTTCATTTCATCGACTTGGTTGCACACCCCACACACGTTGTCCATTCTCATATGCCGACGCTTGAGATTCCTTCTCACCGCCAAAGCATGATTGCAACACTTCCATATGAAGAACCTCATCTTGCTAGGAACATCCAGCGCCCAGATCGTCTTCCACAGTTTATCTTGATTTGACTTTTCACTGGTTGCCCGGCGACCTTTCTTACCGAGGGCCCCATATTTTCCAGTAGCTCCACGGCCACCCTATAACCAGCTTTCACATAATAATTCCTATTATTCATATGAAACCAGCCAATTCTGTCTATGCATCCCATTCTACTAATCGGGATGCTGAGAATCACATCTGCCTCATCACGGTGGAAACTAGCCGCAATCAAGTCTATGTTCCACGTCCTCAGGGTCGAATTAATTAGCTCACAAACTAACTTTGCATTTAGGTTTTCCTTTGGTCTGACGTGGAAAGTGGAGGGCATAGGGAACCACGGGTCCTCCCTGATGTTGATGCTCGCACCGTCACCAACTCACCAAAGCAGGCCTCGATCTAGAACCTTGCGAGCTTCAAAAACTCCTTTCCATCCCCATGAGGAATTTCTATCTCCAGTTGCCTCCCTGAAAGTTTTCCCAGGGTGGTATTTCTCCCTTAACACTTTTGCAAGAAAGGACTCCGGGTTAACAATGAGCCGCCACCCAATCTTAGCGAGGAAAGCTAGATTGAAGCATTGAATGTCCTTAAATCCCAAGCCCCCCCTGACATTTTTGCTTCTGGAGCCGATCCCAGGAAGTCCAGTAGATTCCCATGTGGTTTGAACTTCCCTTCCACCAGTATCCCCGAATAGCTTTCTCAATGTCTTTGCAAACCCCAATTGGCAGCTTGAAGCAGCTCATGGCGTGATTTGGCATCGCCATGGCAACATCCTTGATAAGGATCTCATTTCCTGCTTGGCTTAAAAATTGTTCGGCCCATCCCGCCATTCTCTTCTCAATCCTCTCCCTAACATCTTCAAAAACTGCCTTTTTAGAATGCCCGAAATCGGCTTGGAGTAAGTACTTCCCCAAATCCCATCTTACTTTGAATATTCAAGGTAGTCTCAATGATTTGCTTTTCCCGCTTTTTGACATTGGATCCGTGGTAAATGGAGCTTTTAGTCATGTTTATCTCCTACCCCGATCCCGCCGCATAAGCATTCAAGATATCCGTCACACCTTGCGCATCCTCAACAAGCCTACAGAGTTGGCCGATAAGGTTTTTTACAATATACATGTATGGATATTAATACTTAATGAGTAAATAGAGACTATAAGAATATTAGCGTTTAAATTTCTCTCATTCAATGCAACTGTACATCTGATACATCTATGTATGGTATAATTTTGAGAAAGCTTGTTGTAAATTAAAGTTGATATTAATTTTTATTAATTTTTAAAGCTGGATATTAAAATTAGGCGTGGATATTGTCATGCTCAGGATTAGATAAATCCAGCTCACATTTTTAATTAAAAAAATCTATGGAAATAATGATAGGCTTATTATTTTGGGACTCTTTTGTCATTTTCTGCGGACCAAGTTGCATGAGAGATATGATGGTGAGAGAACCTGGAAACGGAGATACAACAAGCACAGCCCCCACGCTCGACCGTGTCCCAGGACTCATCTAATTGGTGGGACCGAGACAGTTTGTCCTACACGCGCGGGGACGAGGGTGGTGCAAGGGAAGGAGGGGCGTGGATTAATGAGTTCAAATGATTGTGATGAGGAGGGTGTCGGGGAGTGGAGTGACAAGATGACACGAACGATTGTGTGGAAGGTGTGTAGGTGGGGGCCCACAGGTTGTAACAGAAAAATAGAGAAGCGTGTTAGAGCACGTGTCCCTAATGGGCCAGGCAGGACATGTTGGTCCACGTGAGTTTGGGGGAGGCAATGCTTTTTCTTCCAAGCTTCCCTGATTTTTGCAAGTCCCTCCCTTCCCACGTCAACTCCACTCTGCTGTGTCCAATGGTGTATTCAGAAGTTATTCGGTTGATGGATTAAGTTAAAATTATTATTACGAAATTAAATTTTTAATTTTATATTATCTACGTAAAGTTATATAATAGTAAAAGTTTGAATGTAGTAATTTGAAAAAAAAAATTTGTGCTATGTTTTATAGGTTTTTAGCCTTTAAAGTTTTCAGGTGAATAAAGTAAAGAATCATTTGTAGTATGAAAGTTTAAATTTATTACTATTAAATATAATATTAATTAAAGTGATGAGTTTATTTAACATTTATTAGTTATTATTATTCTTAAAAACAGCATTACTAATAAAAAAAATTATTTGTTAAATAGAATATGACAATTTAAAATTATAAATTAACTCAAAAATTAATATTTTTAAGTTTGAAAAACCAAACTATCCTTGTACTTTCTTTTTTTTCCAAGGATAAATTTACTAGAATTATAAACGGATCGAAATGTTTACATCTTCAGCCAGAGTATTAAACAAAAATTCTGGACCGAAAGCATCCCAACGGAACGAACCTCTCTTTGAGGTGACATATGAGGCAACTGCATGAGCGGCGGCATTTCCATTCCACTTCACAAACAGAAACCTCACCCTTCCTAATTGAGATGCTAAGAAACCTATCCTTGTACTTGGGTCTGCCCTGTCCCCTTCTGCTTCTCTCTCTCTCTCTCTCTCTCTCTCCACCTTTGCTTGTTTCATTTGTCCAGCTTCGGCTTGGCTGCGTGGCTATTTGCTCAAACAGCTACGGGCCCTTCTGCTTCTCTCTCTCTCTCTCCCTTTGCTTGTTTCATTTGTCCAGCTTCGGCTTGGCTGCGTGGCTATTTGCTCAAACAGCTACGGCCTATAGTTCTCCTTAATATTTAGCTAAACCAAACTCTTTTAACTTAATCATTCCATGTGTTCAGGATCATTTAAGTTTTTTTTTTAAGAAATAATATTATCTACACTAAGAGGGTAAGAGAGTGAGTTAAGTCTTACAATGAGCTAACAATAATGTAGTTCAAATTCGTTTTTGGCAAGAATCGAACATAAGACCTCTCGGTGACCAATGATGAGAAATGTTATTTGATCGTAATACTAAGTAGCAATGACCATTTATGTTAAAGAAGGATAATAAATCTTTATCGCTCATGGGCTCCTCTCATCGCTCATTGTTTCACAAGCTCATCTTAGTTAGATGCAGTAATTAGTAAATTTAATGTGTACTTTTCATTAGTGTTGTCTATTGACAAATAAGATTATCTTCAAAGGAGATGTCAAATATGCCAAATAGGATTAAAAAACATTCAAGTGTTCTCTAATGGATATGCCATATATGATGTGGCATGTGAGTCATTTGACTCTTTACTTTCTAGTTGCCTTTTTTGAAAGCAAACAAAAAAAGAGTCAAATATATTTAATTTAATTTTTTAACGCATGGGTCCCATTAACAACCAATAGAATACAAACTAAAACTAATTTTGATTATTTTTTAATAGTTAATGTAACTCTAAGCCTAGTAAAATAATAATATAAATATTCGACATATCCATTAGAAAAGAAGAAGATTTAACACTTGTATTCAATTTGCTACATCAGTCATCAAATAAAATTTTGACATACTATATTTGACATATTTTTTTGGAGATGCTCTAAGATTTTGTCATACTATTAAGTTTAGTATATTGAACTCATGAATTTAATATATCAAATTCATGAGTTTAATATATTGATATCACACTCAATTTTTTTGGCCCACTAAAAGAGTTTAATTTCTATATGAACTCAATGTGTTGAAATCCTACTTACTTTTTCCGCCTACTGTTGAAGGACTTCGATGTGGTTGGAAATGTAGTTTTTCAAAATTATTGGAAGTAGTTGGAAATGTGGTTTCTAAATTGCAATATTTTTCACATATGACATGTTCCAACCACACTATTGTTGTAAACCATGCCCCAAACTCCTTGGTTTGATTGAGAAATTACTTTAGTATAAGCAAGGGAAAGTACGAATTTGAAAACAACATTAAATTGCACCAATAGTACAAACTCAATATTCACGAGGTCGCATTTACGAGTACATTCAGGACATGTTTGACTAATATTTGCACATATGTTATCTCATGGCCAAGTTAAAAATAAAAAATTACTAGTTATTTAGTTCTATAGTTTAGTAGTATTTTTCTTTATTTTTAAGTGAGAGGTTTTAAATTCGATTTTTACTAAAGGTAAATTTAAACCACATTATTACTAGTTCATCGTGAAACTTTGCACACTCCTTAGTATAGATATAATTAATAAAAATATATATGCTACATCATGTAATTAACACATTTTGACCAAAAATACAAAAAATGCCTAGGTAAATTAGTGGCGATGAATCTGGTAATGCAGCCACAAGATCCTAGCCGTCCGAAAAGGCTCGGCTCTCAGCCATCTCAGAAGAAAAGTCACACAATTATTAGTTTAGTCACCCATGAAACGCAGCGTATTGATGATAAGAAAAAGGCTGAGAAAGCGACGCTTTTGGTTGAAACCAGAGACCACCCCGTGCCCCCACTCCCCTCGTGGGAATCGCATGGTGGGGTTTACATGTATATTACGAACATGAAAAGATTCTTCGGAAAATAAAGAAAATCCATGGGACCCACATTGACGAGCTTCTTATCTGTGCGGGTTCCAATCATGGCCGTCCGCTCCAAGTGAACCGATAGTCGATGGTTGTTCAGCTTCGTAACTAAGTGTACAGAAGCGTACTGGGCCATGTGACTTGGTTGATCTCAGCCGTCAGTCTGACTCATCTCGTCAATGGTGGGATATGTGGCCCTCGACATTAATGATAAAGATTCAGTGTGATTTTGTATCTCGATGTGATGGAAGCATTTTTACTCACCATTATAAATGAATGAAAATCGTCTTTCTCTCTTTTTTTCGTTCTTTTCTATTTGAGAGGTCATGGTTAAGTCGCATCAACATTTTATATTAATTTTTTTATAGAGATAATAAAATAAAAAATAATAGGTATATAAAATGTTGACGTGATTTAACCGTGACCACACAAATAAAAATGATGAAAGGGGATGGAAAGTGAGAGAGCAGACAATCCTTCTCCATTATAAATTATGATGTATTTTTATTATACATTTAATTATTTATTACGTGTCGTTTCACTTAATTTTATTTTATTTTATTTTAAATTAAAAAATAACATTTAATGTAAAAATTAGTTAAAATTAAATGAAAATATATATGACAAATAATTAAATATATAGTGAATGTATACCATAATTAAGGTAGTGAGCAAAAGTGGATCTGGATTTTATGGTTTTGCTTGCCAATGCCTATTTCCATGTTAGATATATCATACGAGTGCAACCAAAACTTTACATAAATTTTGTTCAGAGCAGAAAAGGGAAAAAACTGCCTTGATTTGGGGTTGGAGAGTAAAACTCAAAAAAGTGTCAAAGTACCACATTGTCTATCAAATTTAAATTTTATGCTTAAAATTTAATAACTCCTTTGGGATGATCTTATCGCAGTGTAGATTGTTGTTTTTTTTTTGAACAAACAATAGTATTAAGGGAGTAAAGGAGTAGACTAATTCTTATAATGGATTTGCTATAATAATTTGGTTCAACTTCGCTTATGACGAGAATTGAACCTAAGTCATCTCACTTACAAGTGAAGAAGAATACCATTAGACCGTAAGTACTAAGTGGCATTATAAGTTGTTTTTTTTCTTTAAGAACAAACATTTTAAGTTTTTGAAATCTTTTGTGATCTATTAAATAAAACTAGAATATTACTCACCAAAAAGATATGTTGAGAAGTATGGGATCAATTATCCCTTTTAATCAGATTAAATCTCAATTTTCAGTATCAAGAATTAAAATAAGCACAAAATAATTGAAGTCAAGAATGAGAATAATACAACCACAACAAGTGGCTTAGTGGTAAGTGACACACCTCGACCCGAAAGCGGGACATGCTGGTCGTCATGTGAGCGTGACGTAACCATGTGCACAGTGCGGAAGCAAGATTCATAATAAGAATATGAACTAATTAAAACCAATCCACTAGCAACCTAAATGAGATAGTGTGCTAGAGAGAGATTATAGTACTTATACAGAACTAGAGCGTACTAAGTCAAAATGCAGTCAAGCATGAATAACAAATTCGAATAACACCAAAGGTGTCATACATAAAGAGAAGTCTGTCAGAACTGCCGTAGGATCCTCGCTAGCCACCAACGATACACTAGTTACCTAGTACCTGGAGGGGCGAAAAACAAAACTGAGTGGGTCAGCAAAACAAATCTTTTCAAAACCATTCTTTTCTCAAAAGTATAACCCCTCTCCGTAAAACCTGTATAGATTCCCAGAATCAAAGTATATACTTGTATATGTATAATTCTCAAAATCATGCTGGAAAAGTGTATGTATGCCATGCCAAAGTATCATAACTAATATCTCAATCATAACTCTGTAGATGTGATCAAATGTCAGGTAATCATCTCGGCCCTCGGCCGTATAAATATCTCATAATCAATATCAATAATAAACTCAACCCTTGGCTGCACATATAGCTCATAATCAACTCATCACATCATATATATCAATCATGCACACAAATCAATATCACCACTAGTGGTCTACTCATCATCACTGAATATATATATATATATATAAGTATGCTCTAGTGCTACAATCACGTGAAGACTGTGTGAATGATTCGTGGGTCACCTACGAGTCGAACCCACTTATAGTGGTCTATACGACAAGACTGTGCACCTAACTTGGATCCAAGGCGAGCATGTGGTGCGGGAAGTGAACACCACGTGAAAGATTGTGCCCCTATCTCTGGGCGGGAGCACTAATATCAATGTGCAGGTATATAAGCTCTAATCACATCACATCATTCGTTCTCATTCTCATTATAACCATTATCTAAACTTACCTGACACTTACCTGTGCGTCCGCAACACCATCATACACATACGCAATCACTAATGCAGCATTTAAAATAAATGAATACTTTGCATGGCATTTCAAATCACATAAACGTTCATTTTCAATTTCTGGGAAAAATAGTAATATATAGGTATATACGGAAAAATAGCTGCCCACTCACTGATAGGTCGTCGGGTCGTAGCCCCCACGTCTAGCCTGGCTACGCTCGTCCTCGGGATAAGTCTCACCTATGAGAATTTACTGAAAATACGTTATTTAAGCACATATACGGAACTATGGAAATAACTTCTCATACATAGCTTAATCTTGGTATTTGAATATACCAATGCGACCTACACAACGACACAAACACGCAGGAATTTTTAGAATTTTTTTTGGATGTGTCACGCGCCCCCACGCGCGTCATCTTCTTCGTCCAGACATCGGAAAAGTCGCCGACACCGGAAAACCTGCAACTTGGGTTTTCTCGCTCGTTTCTTCACCATTTTGACTCATTTTTCTCCCTACGTGCTCTAAATCTAGTGATGAAGAGAGTTATACCTTCAAAAACCTCGAAAAATGGCTGAAATCTCGTCAAGAAATTCCTCCGAAACCAGCCAACTTCGTGCAGGGCTATCCCGACGTCCAAATCGTGCAAACGACGGTCTCTGAGGTTTGTGGGGACCTTCTAAGGCTCGTGGTGATCTTATTTTCCCCTAAAACACAACCAATAAAAACTTCATGAATAGTGACAAAATTTGTGCTCGTGGTTTCTACGTGATAACGGCGGAGTCAGTACCTGAAATGGGTGTCACTGTGCTCACAAAGACCTCAAGAATCCAATGGTAGTCTTGGTTGCATTGATCTATAGTGTTTAAGGGGGTTAATGGTTGTGTCCGTCCGTGAGAGACGAGAGAGAGTGAGTTCAAGGGTGAGACAGAGAGAGAGAGTGACTTAGAGAGAGTGAGACACGGGAGTGAGGTGTGGGAAAAAGTGTGGTCTAAAAGCCACCAACCAAACTACAATAATTCACTAGTTCTCATAGGTTCCAATAATTTAGGGTGCCAAATAATTGGCCAAAACATAAGGGGCTAATCCCTGGCCGAAAGTGTGCCGACGAAGACGCCGGGCCCCTAAGGGGGGTGGATTGTGACATCCCACATCGCCTAGGGGAGTGATCCTTAAATGTATATTCCCATCCCTACCTAGCACGAGGCCTTATGGGAGCTAATTGGCTTCGGGTTTCGTAGGAACTCCGAAGTTAAGCGAGAAGGTGGCTAGAGCACTCCCATGATGGGTGACCCACTGGGAAGTTGCTCGTGAGTTCCCAAAAACAAAACTGTGAGGGCATGGTCGGGGCCCAAAGCGGACAATATTGTACTACAGTGGTGGAGCGGGCCGGGGAAGTGATCTGCCCTGGGCTAGGATGTGACAGTAAGGGCGCGGATTGCTGCTCCCCAATAATTAAAAATTGTGGGTGGTTCTGAGTCCGATGTTCTGAGCTGGTGAGTCTGCTTAATTGTGATCATAGACAGGGTAAAATTCTCTATAACCTCTCTGGACCTGAAAGGGGTTAATAATCGTAACTTACTATCAATTGTCCTCTTTTCTTAAAAGAAGAAGAAAAAGAATGAGAATAATTCAAATCACTCACCCCCGCGTTGCTCGGTAATGTTTTCAATCATATTGCCAAAGACACTGTAATATGGATTTATTTTATTTTCCATAATTACCTTATGAAAAGTGATTTAGGTAATCTCCAACCGAAAGAGGGCTAAAGGGCTATGTTTAGCCCTATAGCCCTACAAGAAAATATATTTTAATGAACAGTGCCATGCCATATTTTATACCGTCTCCAACCAAAGAGCCAAAGGGCCATAAGCCAAACATAGCCATTTGACAAAAAATCATCTCCAATTGAGAGAGCCAAAGGGCCATAGGCCAAACATAATTTATTATTTTAATTGAATTAATATAGTTAATTAATTAATTACCATATTAAAATAAGATTTTCAGACATATTGGAAAATTATTGAAAGAGGTGGCCATTTGAAAATTATTGAAAAAATTAAAGGAAAGATTATTGGAAGAGAATAGAATGTGAAGAATTGAAATAAAATGAGATAAGATAGTATAGAATGGTGAAAAGTATGTGAAAAATGGTGTTGGAAAAAAATTTAAATTTTTTTAAAAAAAAATTTCGTCCAAAAAACAAAAGTGGGCTGGCTGGTCGGGCCTAATTTGGTGGTTTTGGCCTAGTGGGGCCCACAAGTCATTTGGTCTAGCCTTAGGTTGGATACAGTTTTTGTGTCATTTCAAATTATTTTTAGTCCTGTGACCCTTTGACCGGGTCGGTTGGAGATGATCTTATAAATTTATAATTGAGGCCAAGAGACAAATATAAGTCGGCCTAAATTGGAAAACAAAATCAAATTAAAAAAAAAAGATTTTCAAATACCTTTTTTCTCCTCAATTATAACTCAACAAGCTAAATTAAATGTAATTAATTTATATGCCCGTGGAACCTCATTCAACAAAAATTAGCCGTTTTAAAAGTAAATGAAGTTAAATGTTTTTACTTTATATGCATGTGATCCAATATTTTAGTGGAAAGAATGTTAGATTTCCACACTTACGTCTCAAGTTCGAAACTCCGTTATTCCATAAATTATTGTAAAATTTCAAATTTAGCCCCTTCCTTTTAAATGAATGGTTGTTGATAGGCCTGTGCAATGTGCCACATTCTGCATCGTATAAGAATAAACTTGACTCTTGTGCATGTCACGCTCACACATCTGCTACTATGGTAGTTTGATTGGTTAAGTTGGTCTTCTTGTTGCTTTTGAGTCCTTTTAGTTTAAGGACTCATTAAATTTTCCCTACGATGCCCGCCTTTTTTTTTTTTTTCTAGTTTGTAACTTGATAAATACTAAGGAGAGTTTCTCACTCTCCATGAACTCTTTGTCATCTTATATTTTTTACACAATATTTTATAATGTTGACATGAAAATTAACGTTAAACTGTAATGTGATGGAGAACCATGGAACTCTCTAAAAAATGAGTCTCCTTAGCATCTCCCATAATGTTATAATAAATGAGATCAAATCTTTTGCACCCAAAATGGGTGTAGTGTCTCTGTGACCACATCCATTGTTTGACACGTGTTTATAAACTTAACTTCTGTTAACTTTGTTGTCATAAACTTAATATGTGTCAATTAATTACTGAAGCCATAAAAAGGCCACACCTATTTCAGATGTAAAAGATTTGATCTCATAATCGTTTTGCCAAAAAAAAATCCTGGCTTTTCCTAACATCCTATTCTCTTTCACATCACTCAATTACGAACTCCATAGAAATGCTTAAATTAGTAGTGATTCATGAAGTTGGGTTAAAAGTAAATGAGATTTCACGTTATATTATTTGAAAAACTAATGTAAAAGGTTTGAAAGCTTTGAGTTTTAAGGATAAAATAAAGAATAAAGTAAATAGTACAATGATTGACTTTTAATATAAAATATGATTTTTCGTTAAAGTAAATAATACCGAGAATTTTTCGTTAAATTTCTCTATATCATTTAGTCGTAAAACATAAAAAACATTAATTCTGATTTATTGATAAGCAAAAAAAAAAAACCATAATCTTTTATTATAAATTTAACAAAATAAGTAAGAGTAAATTGAATTCAAGTCCCCATCCCATCATTCAATTATGCAAATAGTAAACAAATAATGAGTCAATTAGTAACTGCTCTGATATTCTTCTTCTGTTTCTTTTTTTGTTCCTGTTTCTGTGTGTTTGGCATGGCCAAAGGTCAAAACACTAGATTTTTTTTAAAGAAAAACTAACAGAAAAAGTTTGAAAACTTTCATTTTAACGAAAAGTTACTTTTAAAGATATAGTGAATAGTGACAGCTAAAGGTAAAAAAAATAGTTTTTCGTTAAAAGTAAACAACACCGGGGGTGTTTTATTAAACCTCCCATTTTTTAATTGTGACGGGAATACGGATTGTATATCACGAATTTTTATGTAAGTGATAGAAAATTTTAATTTTAAAGTTATTAACCTTTTAACACATACATCCCACCATTTATATAGGAACACATAGTATACCACCTTATGTGACAATCGCATTGAAAATCTCTCAAAAGCACGGAAGTTATTAGAGCTCCATCATACCATGAAAGCAAAGTGTACAAAAAAATAGACAATAAAACTTGGCAAAACCTCAGTTGAAAGATGTCCCCCACCCCACTTCCCTCCATTTACCACGGGTTAAAAAGTAAAGAGAGTAAATAAGAGGACAAATGTGCTACTTAATAGTTAATACTAGGGGTGGGTTCAAAAAACCGAAAACCGAAAAAAACCGAAAACCGAACCGGACCGAGACCGAAAAAAACCGAACCGGAAAAAAAACCGAACCGAACCGAATCTGCCCAGTTCGGTTTCGGTTTTTGAGGTTCGGAAACCGAACCGAACCGAACCGATCCGATATATATTTAATTATTCTTTTCAATGTTTATAAATAGTTTAGTCATACATTTATAACAAACACAGACTTGTTGCCAAGTTGGTTTCAATGAAACTTTTCAAGCTGGAGCCTATGGGTTCGAACCCTGGTGCCTCCAAGATTTTAAATAATTTTTTCCAATTTTGTTGAAAAATCAACAAAACAAATCAACAAAACCCACCCCGCCTGGTTTCGAACCCCTTCCCTCCAGGTTGGGAATAGCAGCCGCAAGCCAACTTGACAGAAGGCTTTGTTCTTTTATAATTGTACAAGTATAATATTTATAGGTATCCTAAAACCGAACCGGGCCGAAACCGAACCGAAAAAACCGAACCGAATTCAAACCAAACCGAACACAAACCGACAGAAAACCGAACCGAACCGAACCGAACAGTAATTTCGGTTTGGTTTCCGGTTTTGGCAAAAAACCGAACCGAACGGAACCGAACCCACCCCTAGTTAATACTATGATCTAGTGATATTTTTTTTTGCTTATAAGTGAGAGGTCTTAGACAATCTCCAAAGAAAATGTCAAATTACAATTAATGGCTGATGTGACAATCTAAAATCTTATGTCAAATTTTATACTTTTCTAATCGAATCATCAAATATTTTTATTTTTATTTAAATAAAACTTTAAATGGTTATAATTATTAAAAAATATATTGAAACACAATTTATATTGGTTGAAATGTTAGGAATAAGAGATCTACTATTAAAATGAATTAAAAATAACTTTGATATTGATGTCAAATTTGATTTCAAATCACAAAACTTTTAAAGTAAATAAGAAAATAACATTTCGATTGGAGAGATTTTTGATATCAAGTATGTACAGTGACATTTCACTTAGGATTATGACATTCTCTTTGTAGATGCTCTTAGGTTCAACTCTCATAACGATCGAATTTAAATCATATTATTGCTAATTCATTGTAAAACTATACCTATTCCTATCGTTTATCAAAAAAAAAAAAAAGAAAAAAAAAAGGAGCGTTGGGAATGGGAGAGAGAGTGAGAGAATAGGGCACATTATTTTGGGGAACAAGAACCATGATTGAGATAACTGGTGGGCTTCCCTTCCTGACACCTTAGT
The DNA here is from genome assembly GCA_963580275.1 of Crataegus laevigata. Taxonomy (NCBI): domain Eukaryota; kingdom Viridiplantae; phylum Streptophyta; class Magnoliopsida; order Rosales; family Rosaceae; genus Crataegus; species Crataegus laevigata. The sequence goes on along the minus strand of OY756950.1, from coordinate 24,957,296 downwards.
CAGGATTGAACTTACACAACACTCCCTCTCTCTCTATAAAACCACCCACATCTTCCTCACTACTCTACTCCCAAACATCCCCCTTCCCCTTTCTCTCTCTTTATCTTTAACCTCTCTCTCAACTTTTTTGTTCTGAAACTGAAATCAGGACTCGGAGTGAAATTCCCCCTCAAAAGAAAGGAACTAAACTGAAATTACCCAAAAACCAAACCATGATGGGTGAACAAGAAGATTTGGGTCTCAGTCTCAGCTTGAATTTTCCTCTCACGCATAACAATCAAAGCAGCAGCCGCTTTCATCTGAATCTGATGCCTTCTCTCCTCCCAATTTCTGCTTCTGCTTCTTCTTCTCCTTCTGGCTTTCTTTCCCAAAAGCCCCTCTGGAATGATCCCTTGCCTTCTTCAGGTTTGTGCCCTTTCTCTTTCTATCTTGCATGTACGTTTCTACTTTCAGATCTGGCTCTCCCACCAATTTTCTCATCTCTTTTTCCCGAGGAACAAACACCCTGGAAAATCCCCCTTTTCCCTTTTGGGCTGTCTCTCTTTTTAATTTTCGACATTTTTACAAAAAAACAGAGCTTTTATGATTTTCTCAATGTCTGTCTTTCAGATCTAAACCTACAACAAACTTTTCACCATATTTCAAACCAAACCCACAACTTTTTTCCTTTTACGATCTAATTTATTTTTGTTTCCTAACTTCATCGCGATCCGACATGCAGATCTAAACTCTAACTCGGAGACGTGCCGGGGCGGGCCCCGATCGTTCCTGCGGGGCATCGACGTTAACCAGCTGCCACCGACGGGCGATTGCGAAGAAGAAGCGGGGGTGTCCTCCCCCAACAGCACCGTGTCGACCGTGAGTGGCAAGCGGAGCGAGAGAGACACCAATGGCGAAGATCTCGACCTCGAGAGGGACTGCTCTCGAGGCCTCAGCGACGAAGAGGACGGTGATACCTCCAGAAAGAAGCTCAGGCTCTCTAAGGACCAATCCGCCATTCTCGAAGAGAGCTTCAAGGAGCACAACACTCTCAACCCTGTAAGTGTTACTTGTCTGCCTGCCACTCCCTACGATTAGTTCTGTTTGGTTGCCGATAAAATAGACAAAACTCTGTTTGGTTGCTGAGAAAGTCCACTTGCACGCACGGTTTCATTTTTTCTGGTGCAGAAGCAAAAATTGGCGTTGGCGAAACAGCTTGGGCTTCGGGCTAGACAAGTGGAAGTCTGGTTTCAGAACAGAAGAGCAAGGTGGGTATTTTCGGTAAACAAAAAACATATACTTAATTTACAGTTATACCCCTGCGGTGCAGGCTTATTTACAGAATTTTATTCTTTTGTGATTGTACAGAACAAAGCTGAAGCAAACAGAGGTGGACTGTGAGTTCTTGAAGAGGTGCTGTGAGAATCTGACGGAGCGGAACAGGCGGTTGCAAAAAGAGGTTCAGGAGCTGAGAGCACTGAAACTTTCCCCGCAGTTCTACATGCAGATGACCCCACCCACAACACTCACCATGTGCCCCTCGTGTGAGCGTGTCGGGGTCCCACCCAACTCCTCGTCGTCCGCGCCCAATCCCCGGCCCCACTCGCAGATGGGGCCCGTCCAGCCGCATCTCTTGCCCATCAACCCCTGGGCCTCCGCCGCCGCCATTCCCCACCGGCCGTTGCCTTTCGACATCTTCCATCCCCGGTCGTAGTTTTTAAACCCGTAAACCGAGCGAGGGCAATTTGGTCATTTTGCAAAAGCGATATAAGAATTTCCCTTATATTTTAGCACAAAAAAAAAGGAGGAACAAGTCAGGGTGTTGATGTAATGTTATTATTTAGTTTTTTTTGTCTAAATGATAAATTTGTCAGATCAGAGAGATTAGAAAATTGACGAGAGGGCTGAACTCACGCGTTGTACAAAAGTAAATACTCATCTTAATCATTGTGATAAAGGACTACTTGCAATCTAATGTTTCTATTTAGAAAGTGTACGGAGGAAGTGCAAAAAAGAAGCGGTTGTAATAGCGTACCAATTCTTATATAATGTAAATTTTTACGAAACCTTATTGGGTGTGTCGCTCTAAGATATGGTGGGTGGGAATACGTGATTTGGTGGCCCTGCATGTTTTGTAGCATCCGGCCCATCATTTTCATCATCGTCGTCCATCTTCTTTTGTAGATTAGGGTTTGGTGGTGGCACTACTAAAATTTCTTCCCCCTAATTCCTTGCTAGACACAACAATTTTTTGGTAGCGAAAGGGTAGGAGGGCTTTGCCTGTAAAGTGTAATGTTTAATTAAATATTTTAACATTTGTTAACATTAGAGGTGTGTGCATTGTGGAGCAAAAAATAATCACAAGGCGACGCGTGAATTTTTTAGTAAAAGAGGACCAAACTACCCTTGAGGCATATTAGGATTCCTACACGTGAGCAGCTCAAAAATGCTCCAAAAATGTAACAATTCAAGATTCATCTCATCAAATCCCGTAACCCCCTTTCTCCCTAGCTTTTCACACTTTTCTCCATTTTATTACCCTATTTACACAACTATTCAATTTTGTAACCTCCTATTTATTTCTTTTATACTTAATAAGCCAATAAATTGGCTAATTAAGCCAAAACCATAACCACCAAAACTCATTAGTGGCCGGCCACACCTTGGGAAAATTGGGCAAAGCCTAACCCTATAAATAGGCACCTATTCTCACCAAAAAGCAAGGCCAACACTCTTGCAAAAATCCCAAAATTCTCTAAACACTCTTTCTCTCTAAATTCTAACTTTGGCATCGGAGGTTCTTCGGCCAAAGCCCCCCAATTCATCGTGGGCGCGTGAGGCTTTTGGCCTTGACCAAAGGTGTTAATTGTTTTGTAGGTGCAATTTTGTCCAAGAAGAAAGCGGCAAAAATTTGCATCCACAAATTGGTGCTTTCATTGAGAGTTGAAGATCCATACTCGTAGAAGACTCTCGCATAAAAAGGTTTTTCTCTATTGACTAGTCCATTTGAATATTTTTTTCATACATTCTTATTATTAGAATTTTTTAATTTGCAAAGATTCTTTGATAAAACGTGAAAGAAAATTCATACGTTCTTATTATTAGAATTTTTTTAATTTGCAAAGATTCATTGATAAGATGTGAAAGAAAAATATAATGGCTAGAAATTTAGAAAATTCCACAAGTGAAAATTCTCACATTCAAGAAATGGGGCCGCGGCAATCCATGAGGCTAGATGTGGACATGGGTGGTGTGGTACCACCACAAAGTTCCACTATGGCAACCACTCACGGCAAGATCCATGGCACCAACATCATGGCCCAAGCCATGCCATTCAAGCTTGAACGGGCCCGAGCCCAAGCCATGCACTCGCATGTATCCCGCTGAGCATCCCACTCTTGTGGCCCAGCCTGCTTCTGAGGTCCAGCCTGCTCTTTAGGCCCAGTCTGCTCACGCAGCCCAGCCTGCTCCTGAGGTCCAACCTGCTATTGCGGCCTAGCTTGCTCCTGTGACCCAGCCTGCTCCTGCTGCCCAGCTTGCTCCCCTGGCTTCCCAAGTAGGCTCAAAAGTAGCACAACTGTCCCAACTCCAAGTTTCGGGACCCACGATCGAATCGGGGGCATTTTCACCACATTTCTCCGCAGATTTGACATTTCCCAACTCAAATCTCACACTCGGGGTCTACCACACTTCCACTGCTCAAGGAGATACATTCCTTCCAAGCTCTTCCAACCCAAATAGAGAACAACACTTGTCTCGACAAGTCATAGAGTTGACGAACGCCCTTGCACAATAAACAACCTTGGTGAACCAGCTTTTGCAGCGCACCGAGATGCAACGTGCCCTAGGTGTGGTGTCCCGAAGTAGGACAAGGGTAGATGAGGAATCTCTCCAGTAGCGTCTCGGAAAGCAGCCTCTAGATCGACCACAAACCAAGCGTTCTAGCAGTGTACACTCCCGACAGGGCCCTCGAGATAACGTATACTCTATTCTTAACGCGCGGAGAAGCGTGCACTCTCGACTAGGCCCACGGACGAACATACATTCACAGTTGGGGTCGCACTCCGATAGTCAACATGAGCAACCTTCCAGGCGACGTGTTCATTCACGGCTAAGCCCACAAGGAGCATCCTCCACCTCATATCAGAGTAGGCAGCACGACGGACGGAGAGAAGCAGTCACTCAATCCAGCTCAAGTTCAACCAGTAGCTTGCGGAGAACTCGCTCACCTGCTAGGAAAGCACCACAAGAACCGCATCTGCGACATAGAAGAGCCAAATACATGGAAGAGCAGCCTAGACCAACAAGTCACGACTGGGGGCAGCCGAGAGCTTCGCTACCCCAAAGGAAAATTCAGGAGGAAGTAGAAAGACTCTTGACCAAGTGATTGCGTAATTTTCAACGCAACGAGGTCACTGACGAGGCACTACGATGAAACATGACCAACATAAGCAAGTCACCCTTTACGGATGAGATTGAGCAGGCAGAGCCTCCATGCGAGTTCAGCATGCCATATTTCACATCTTTCAAAGGGGAAGAAGACTCGGAGGGACACTTGAAGCACTACCGAAGCGCAATGATCCTCTATCAAAACAACGATGATCTTATGTGCAAGATATTCGCCACCACTTTACAAGGCGAAGCGCAAGATTGGTTCTACACCCTGTCGCCACAGTCCATCCGAAATTTTGATGAACTTTCTTTGGCTTTCATCAAAGAATATTCACCCTATCGCTAGATCAAGAAGAAATTCGACCATTTGTTCGATGTTAAGAAGAACCCAAATGAGTCACTTCGTGACTATGCGAAGAGGTTCAAAGTAGAGAAGGCAAGGATAGTCGGATGCAACGACTTGATAGCTAAAGCAGCCTTCCAAAAAGGACTTCCAGCAGACCACTCGTTTTTAGGAGAATTGATCATGAAAGAAGATCTAACCCTAGCAGACTCTTTTGTTCTAGCAGAGAAACACGCACTTTGGGATGAAGCTCGGCGAGCAGACAAGGCACACGAGCAGCTTAAAAAAGAAGTAGCAAAAAAGAAGGAGGACGAAAAACAGCTGAACAAATAAAGCAAGTAGGGGGCCAAGCGTAGGGACTGATTCTCGACTAGAGGAGGCCCGACGACCAAGAACTACTCTAAGTTCTCGATCCTAACCCACTAAATGCACATTCGGAGTATCTTCAGGCAGATGCTTAGGGTACCTAGTAACCCAACGAGGAATCGAAGCACATCCTAAGCAAATCTGAGTGATCCTAGAGGTGAAATCTCCCACTACCTTGAAGGAGATCCAAAGCTTGACCGGACGAGCAGTTGCCCTCAACCGCTTTCTTTCGCGGTTCACCGATCAATGCAAGCTTTTTTTTCAAGGCCATCAAGAGGGCATAACGATACAAATGGGATGAAGAGTGCCAAAGAGCTTTCCAAAACCTGAAGAAGTATCTCACATCACCTCTCATACTATCCAAGCCAGGAGCAGCGGAGGACTTATACATTTACTTGGTAGTCTCAGAAGTAGCGATAAGCTCTATCATCATACGAGAAGAGCTAGGGGCCTGACTACTGTATTCCACAGTTCAAAAGCTTTCCTCGATGCTACCAGAAATTCAAAAGCGTGCCCAAAAAACGCGCCAACGGCAGACGAACACTAGAAGGACACACTCAGAAGCAAGTTTTGTCCTCGTCGCCTTAAAAGATTCTACCGGCGGTTAAACACCACCTTCTGCTACGTGTCACACGGCTTCAGCCGACCCTTATTCTATAATTCAACTCTAGAGTGGCTCAATACTGGCAGTTGAGCATCTTCTGCTACGTGTTACTTGGTCCAGCTCTACGGCTCCTTACTGTGCACTCACACCTAGCCTAGGCAACGCAACAGAGCGGCCCAACAAGCCTAGTACATTATAGTCGCACTTGATGAAGACTTCTGGCATTTGCATATCGACGACGCATTTGACAAGACGATCCTCGACTGCCTTAAGAAATCCCTCACTAACAAGAAAGGGAAAATGGCCAGACGAACTCCCCAGATGTCTATGGGCATATCACACCACCAAAAAATGAGTAACCGAACAGTAAGGAGATGGCCACAAGCTTAGATCTGGAAGAGAAGAAGCGCGAGCAGACTATCACTAGCATCATAACTTACCAGCAACAACTCTTCTCCAGCTAAGGCTCTAAAAAGCCTTCATCACTGCCCGCAGATAAGGCTCTAAAAAGATGGATCCCATTTGGTAAGGTCTGTACAAAATCAGCAGACTAAGTGGCAAGAACAATTACACCTACGCCACCATGAAAACGACAAAAAGATCGAAAAATAGTGGAATGCCTACAGTCTAAGAAAGTACCGTGTGAGACCTCCCGCTACATCAAAGCCCGAAAACTGAAGCAGCTTAACGGGCACCACCTCGCAAGTCGAGAACTATCCAGTTGTTATGTAGTGTTTTACAGCTAAGTTATTCGTTCGTTTCACTCGTTTTTTCAATGAGGAATTCAGAAGTAATTTGCAACTTGGCTCAACTACATGCCTACGACGACTGATCATACCTGCACTTAAAAAAAAGATTGCGCCATTCGTAGGGACTCATTGCAGGAAATGCACCCCCCGAGAGACCAACCATGCTCTCCAGTGCGAGAGGGTAAACCAATTCCCCGACACCCACATGGGTCTGCTCTCTAAAACGGGAGGATAAACTCCATACTCCGAATATCCAGATGTGGATGAGCCGGGCTGCTGACGGGATTCTAAACCGCACAAATTTAACCCTCTTTTTGAAAGATGTAGTATAGATGTAAGTAGGGTATCGTTCTAGGCCGGGGATTAGGAGGGCTTGCTAAAACCTCTAAGATAATTTAAAAACGTAAAAACAAAGTTTCAAACACTAAACTAAAAATAAAAACACTTAACTAAAATAACTCAAAATAAAACTAACAAATAAACTAAAACAAATCAAAAGACTCAAAACAACTCAAGACTCTAGAAAATACAAACTAAGCTAAAAACTCGAAACACACTAAAAATGACTCAAAATAATGAAAACAATTTAAAATAAAAACTAGGAAATTAATTAGACGGAAATTAAATTAAAAGATAAAAACTAATAAAAACTAACTAAATAATATAATATTTTAATAATGGGGGGAATTGGTTTTTACGAGAAGTAAATTAAACTTAAATAAATTACAACTTGACAAAAACATAAAATTAAAAATAAACGGATAGACGACGGATTGGCTAGAGGGTTTTTCTCCACACATGACACATATGCAACCTAAATTGATTTTCAGTTGTTCTTTCAATAAATTATGAATTCTCAACGCCCCAAATTAACCATGAATTGCATAGATTAATTCTCAGATTTTCCTTAAGTTAATGGATTGGATGATTGCATACGACAACCCAAAACATTCCCCACAAGTTCCCTACATGAATTGCATAATAGAGATACAAGCGAGAATCATTAAGTTCTATGAAAATCATAAGTGTTGACAAGGCATTCGTAACTATGAACAGCATGATACGTTTGCCAGGAATTTAGTTAACGCGATTGTGACTAGCAACCTTCACTACTCATGAATATAAGTTCATAACGATTAGGTGAAATTCACTTATATTCTAGCATCAAATTCATGCATGTAAATTAAGTTTGCATTCTTAATCGACAAACATAAATAAGTTATTAATCAAGCAGTTAAGCAAATTAAATCACAACTCAGAAATCACAACTGAATGTATCAATTCAAATTACAAATATAATCATGGTTTTGAATTATCCTCTAGCCAAAATAAATTAATTACACATATTTATAACTTAAAACAGAAATTAAAAACATAAGTTGGAGGATTAAACCGAAACAGAGATGCAAAGGTTTCTGTGCTCTTCGGTGCCACTGCCTCGCTGCCTTGGCACTCTGCGATTGGCGTCTGCGCCTCCCCCGAAGACTTTTCTTCTCGGTGCTATCCTTTTTCTTTCGCTGGCTCCAAGCTGCAAGGCAGCTTGACTGCGCTGACTCCCTCCTCAGCTGCCCGTCAATCACCGAGAAGACTGCCCCCAAGGCTGCCTTCACTGTTTCTAAACTCGCAGTTCTCCTTGACTGCCTTTAGTGGCAGCCTCCGTTTTGCTCTGACTTCCTCTCTCAAGCAGCCAGATCGCTGCTTCCTTTTGGCCTTTCCCGCAGAGCCTGGCGCAGCTCCCCTTCACGCAATAATCTCCTCCTGCGCGCTCTCGATTTCCCGAGCTCCGAGGAGCTCCCCCCTTAGCTCTCTGATTTGCTCCCTCGAGGAGCTCTCCCCCTATTATTCCTCTTTTCTTCTTTTTTTAAATGGCTCCACCGAGAGCTGCCTTGGTTTTTTTATAACTTCTCCCCCCTAGGTGCTTCACACTTTCTTTTCTATATGTAGCCACCGACTGCTTTCCCTTCTCACAGCCTTTCTTTTTCTCTTTTAATAATTTCTTTTAGCTTTCCCTTAGTGCCGTAAGATGCTCTCACATGCTGCCTTCTCAAATCAAACATGCATTCACCGACTTTCTTTTGGTGCTCCACTTTCTTAATGGCCTCCCACCTCTTCTGTTAATCAATCACACACACATTAAATATATATATAAAATAAATATATAAATATAAATATATATATATATATAAAAATAATTATAAATAAATATATATATATATATATATTTTAAATGATTAGTATAATTCAACAGACAAGATAATTTAGACGAATTTATTACTTAACACTTCACTTATTCTATTTTTATTTTCTTTTCTAGAAAAATCACATAAAACACAAAAACAAAGTAAATAGCACAAAAATACGAGGAACTAACTAAGAAAAGACACGTGAATTTGATGTAAAAATATATATAAATATGATCCTATCAAATACCCCCACACTTAGCTTTTGCTAGTCCTCGAGCAAAACAAAGAAACAAAAACAAAACTCAATCTAAACCTTCCAACATTTATCTCAGGGATTTCCAATGGACATGACAAATTAAAAATCATCACTTACACAGATTTTGGCAATCCATACCCTTAAGCACATACTTAATCACAGTCACCATTTATTAGTTCGCATTTAATCAATTAAAACAACATTTTGAATGTAGTAACATGCCTTAGAGAATTTACTCTATTCCTTACTAGATATGCACTCAATTTTTCGCTCAGATTTTCTGACTACACTCCCTACACTAGGTATATGTGAGAAGAATGATGTAAGCAAGGAAACGATCACTCACATATGTTATAGCAAAGAAAGCATTTTCTGGAGTTATTAATGTGCATATGAATATGATCTCATGAACGGAATGCTACTACTTAGATGCGAGAACCAGGGACACTATATGCTCATACCAATCCCAAACTCCACATATTGAACACATAACAACCAAGATAGAAGTCAAAGGGTTGTAACGGGGCTAAGGATATGGGTTAACAAAGAAAGGATATGGAAAAACAAAGGTTCTTAAAGAAATAGTAAGCAAAGTAATGAAATTAACGCACAGAATTCACTTTGAATTAAGATTCAACTCTAAACTCGAGGGGAGGATTCACACATTTTATGGCCAAATTTCAAACTCTTTTTCTTCTTTCTTTCTTTTCACGCGTTTTTCTCTTTTTTTTTTTTTTTTTTTTTTTTAAGAACAAAACGTACAATTGAGCTCGAAACAACCAATCCTTCCCCCACACTTGTTTTTCTGCATAGTGTAGAATAAAATGAATTCTTTTTAAGTCATGCTCACTATTCTTTAAGAACAAGGGTGCAGACAGTCCTACAGTAGGTTTGGTGCGGTTTAATGAGGTTAACAACAAAAATAGGCTAAACAAGGCTCGAGATGGGTTAAGCCTACAAAACATAAGAAAGATGGAGGGTAAGGCTTTTTGGTTAAGGTGGTTTACTAAACAACTTCATCTTGATATGTGTTATGCAATTCAATGTCATGCTTTGAATGAAACGGATATGAGTTCTAGTATTTGGAACTAAGATGATAAAACGCCTTCTAAGTAGCAACCAAGCAAAGAATAATGAGATCATGCAACGACTTTAGAAAACAAAAACATCAAGATTAATAACTCTCCAAACAAGGTATAAGCTCAAGTCTCACAGGGATGTAGCATTAGTTTGAGTTCCTTCCTTCAAGCATGTTACAAAAACTAATTTTATCCTTTTGTGATCAAATTTAAATTCATAAACAACAACTACAACTAAGCATAAACCAAGAGCATATCAAACTTCCATCCATGTTTATAACTTTCTTTAACAGTCATGCAATTAAAAACCAAATCCTCATCATTGTGTTGGAAGGTACCTAAGACACAAACACACAAAAACAACTCTAAAATAAAATTCTTTTTGGGTTTTTCAAAATATTTTTCAAATTTTTATGTCATTTTCGTAAGATTTCCTCAAAACACAATAAAACACACCAAAACAGCATAAAACACTAAGAAAACAAAAAGCAACAACACGGAAACAAATGAAACCAGTTCAAAGTCGAAGGTACAAAAATTTTCAATTTGGTCATTTTTTTTTATCTTGATACCCCCACACTTAAACTAGACATTGTCCCCAATGTCAGAAAACAATAATAAGCAAATAAAAATAAATAAATAAATAATACGAAACAAAATAAAGTAAAGGACTGAAAACTTCTCTAATTTGCAGAAAACCAAGCGATGACCCCCAAGCGTAAATTTTGCAATCAACTTCAAGGGAGGAAATAACCAAACGTTCCTGCAAAGAAAAGAAATAAATCAGTTAAGCACGCAAGAAAATAAAAAAATGGAAAATGCAAACGAAAAATAAAAATTGAAAATAAAAGATAATGAAAAAGAACTAATAGGCGATCATTGGTCGTCCTTGTTGATTTTTCACAGCTTTCTTCTTGAACTGGATGGGCCTCCTTTCTTGCAAGTGCTTCTCAGCTTAGTTGAGGATGAATCAGCACGTTGTCTCCACATGCTTCAAGTAGTCCGGTCTCCACGCAGGTGTGGCATCTTCTTGAACTCTTGGATCAACCCAGACTCATCTGCTCTTGGGTGCACCTCAGACTCCTCCTGCTTCGTCTGTGAGGTACTTTTGTTTTTGAAGAAGTACCTCAACACAGGTTTATTTTTGAAGTGGGCTGGGAGGGGTCTGAGATGAGTACTCGAGAGCAAGACTAGGTAAGCAATCAGGATCTCACTTTCTCCACGTTCCTCAGATGAAGGAGAGGAGAAAGCATAATATGAGATACTTTTGCTTTTAACCTTTTTAATATGAAATACTTTTGCTCTGGAAGGTTTGTTTTCTGGGGTGATCCAAGGGATGAAGAACACTGAATAACTCGAAAGCTTTCTCTGGGAAGACATTATCGGAGATGAAGAGAGGTTGAGAGGTTTAGAGGTGGAGAGGGTGTGAAGGTGTGCCTTTGATGTGGAAGGCGAAGGTCGACTTTATAGAAATTTTCCTTCACAACCGGAACTGTTCCCTCACTATTTGTCGGCAGCCGGTGGATGGATGAACAGTGCCCGTTACGCGCTATCTGACAACGCGTCCGTAATTTCCGCGAAGCTGACTGCGCATACGACGAGTGACGACAAATTGGAATGATGATCCTTTGAAAACCGGGGTTCAAAACCGGGTGCGGCTCGTGGTTTTCGCAACGCTCCACGCTGCACGTCATGAGTGACAACACATCCGGACAAACCGACCCACGTGATTGCTGAGTCAAGCCCAGCTTTTGAGAAAGGAAACGGCTCTTTTGAGAAAGGAGCGTCGAGCTTTTCCGAATTCCGTGAGGACGCGTCTTCAACCTCAGAGGAGCGCCTCTCTTTGATTTGCTTCTTTTTATAGAGGCGCTAATTCTGCTCCACCTCACACTTGAACTCCAAAAATTCCTCAAACACTTCTGTATTCATACTCCTTCCGCTCTCTTCTTGCACTTCTGCACTTTTAATCTTTCCGAACTCTTTTCTTCCTCAACACCCTCTAAAAATGTCTTGCCCTTCCGACCGTCGCCTAAACTTGAATGTCGGAGAAGACGATGACTCGTCTTCTCCGAACAACATTTGGAATCCATCCTTCATATCCCCCAATGGTCCTCTTACAGTCGGGGACACAATGATGAGGAACGATATAACCGCAACGGTGGTTGCAAGAAACCTTCTTACTCCCAGAGACACTAGGTTGCTGTCTATGCGGTCAGACGAGCTGGCTGTTCAGGACTCACTGGCTCTCAGTGTCCAGTGTGCAGGCTCAGTTTCGAACATGGGTCAGCGCCTGCTTGCAAGATCTCGTCAGGTGGAGTCGCTAATGGCGGAGGTGGTCAGTCTTCGGCAAGAAGTCAGAGGACTCAGGCACGAGAACAAGGAGTTGCACATGCTCGCAACTAGCTACTCGACCAGCATGAAGAGGAAGCTGGACCAGCTGCAGGAGTCGGACGGTCGAATCCAGAGTGATCATGAGCGGTTCATGGCGTTACTCCCGCGGTTTATGTTGCCTTCGTCCTCTGGAGCAGCACCAAGCGTTCCGGCTCCGGAGATTCCAACTCTGGCTCTTCGTCTTCCCGGAGCTCCGTCAACCTCTGAGGCGCCACCTAACCAAAACCAATGATTGCTATTAGTTTTTCGTATTATTGTAATAATTTTTTTTATGCTTTTAATGTTTATTTAACTATATATATATATATATATGTTACTAATATTATTATTATTATTATTTTTTTTTTGTTTTTTTTTTTCAGGTTTATTTTAAGCAAATTAAAATATGTAGAGTAAATAAATGTAAATTAATGTAAAAAGACTTTATTTATCCGTACGTAAAATAAATAAGGCCCTTAATTTATTTAAACACAAACTAAATAAAAATCAACCAAATAAAACAACTAACTAAACAAAACAAAAATGAAAGTAAAGGCAATAAAGAAGAAGGTTAAGAAATGCAAATCTGATTGCTTGGGTTGCCTCCCAAGAAGCGCTTGCTTTAACGTCTTTAGCCGGACGAATCTTTCCTTAACCTCCCCACGGCTCCATAGCATGGAATTTATCTTTTAATGGGAGGTGATACTTGAAATGATTCGGCAGCAGTCTAAATTCAAGAGTGGGCGCCTGAATCATTAAAATTAGAGACAAGTTAGTAAAAATTAAAATTAAAATTAAAATTGGAGAAGATGGCTTACTGTCTTTCTCCGATTCAAACTCAATAACAAAAATTACGCCTTTGGACAATTCCGGGATTTTGCACTTGGCCAGGTTTACTATGATGGTTGTGGCCTGTCCCGTGTCATCAAACTCAATTGCTTGGGCCTTTGTTGTCTGCACAGCCTCTTTGATGTATTCTTGATATTCTTCGCATTCTCCAGCCACTTCGATGTCTTGAATCTCTTTTCTTGGTGTGCAAGGTTCGGGAACTTGTTTTGGTGCACCAAGAATCGAGATATCACTTTGCACCTCTGGAAGAGCTTCCACAACGTCTATTTCACTTTCTTCGTTATTTGGAAAAAATCTGCAAGGAAAAGAGACATTTGGTGGAAAAATGTTAGAAGGAATTGAACTTGAAACAACCTCACCATAGTTGGACGACATAGGGACTTGAGGGGTTTGAGACAAGAATTCGTCTAAACTGCCCAAGTCGTCCTCCTCATCTTTTTCTTGCAGAGGCGATTTGTCCAAGTTTGGGCTGTGTATGGATGGTTCTGGAACAGCCTCATCCTCCATCTCACCTTCCAAAGTGGTGGCTTCATCGATTTCCACTTCTTTTGAATTTTTAATAGGTGAGTTGGAGAGTTCATTTTGATCTTGAATTTGTGCCATGATCTTCATAATCTCCCCAACTTGCCTCTCCAATTCATCCACCTTGTTGGTCCGGTCTTGCATCTCCTGGATTCGATTTTCCACTCCCTGATTCAAAGAGGAGAGTAACTTATTAAACGTATCATTATCCAGAGATGTACCTGAATCGAATTGGGCATATTCTTGTGGTGGCTGTGACGGTTGACATGGCCATTGATAGAACTCTTCCGATGACGGCAATTGTTCTTCTTTTTGTGAGCCCTGCGTCAAAGAAATTAGTCCTTCAAGAATTTCATTATAATTTACGGCCATACTTGAATTCGATTGGAATTGTTGTGGGGGATACTGTGGTGGCTGCATAGGTCTGGAATAGAACTCGTCTTGCTGCCAATATCCACTTTGTTGAAAATGTTGAGGTTCATCCCACATTTGATTTGAATAACCTCTCCAATCCGAATTGCAAGCGTTGGAATACATATTGCCCCTTGATTGGCTGTGGCCTTGATATCCCCAATCATCTTCATATGCAGAAAATTGAGGATATTGCTGAGTTTGATATCCTTGCCCATAGGGCACATCAAGTGTAGGGACACTTGGCATTGAGGTTCGTTCGGCATTTTGAGTCAATTGAGCAGTGAGCTGCGCCAATTGAGCTTGAATGCTATCCATGTCTTGCTCCAATTAAACCTAAAATTAAAGAAAGAAAAATAAATCAAATATCAAAAATAAAACACACAAACACAAATATAAATAAAAACACAAACAAAAACACAAATATAAAAATAAACACAAACAAAAATAAAGGATTAGCAAAGTTGCTAATCCCCGGCAACGGCGCCAAAAATTTGACGGGATTTTAAACCGGACAAATTTAACCCTCTTTTTGAAAGATGTAGTATAGATGTAAGTAGGGTATCGTTCTAGGCCGGGGATTAGGAGGGCTTGCTAAAACCTCTAAGATAATTTAAAAACGTAAAAACAAAGTTTCAAACACTAAACTAAAAATAAAAACACTTAACTAAAATAACTCAAAATAAAACTAACAAATAAACTAAAACAAATCAAAAGACTCAAAACAACTCAAGACTCTAGAAAATACAAACTAAGCTAAAAACTCGAAACACACTAAAAATGACTCAAAATAATGAAAACAATTTAAAATAAAAACTAGGAAATTAATTAGACGGAAATTAAATTAAAAGATAAAAACTAATAAAAACTAACTAAATAATATAATATTTTAATAATGGGGGGAATTGGTTTTTACGAGAAGTAAATTAAACTTAAATAAATTACAACTTGACAAAAACATAAAATTAAAAATAAACGGATAGACGACGGATTGGCTAGAGGGTTTTTCTCCACACATGACACATATGCAACCTAAATTGATTTTCAGTTGTTCTTTCAATAAATTATGAATTCTCAACGCCCCAAATTAACCATGAATTGCATAGATTAATTCTCAGATTTTCCTTAAGTTAATGGATTGGATGATTGCATACGACAACCCAAAACATTCCCCACAAGTTCCCTACATGAATTGCATAATAGAGATACAAGCGAGAATCATTAAGTTCTATGAAAATCATAAGTGTTGACAAGGCATTCGTAACTATGAACAGCATGATACGTTTGCCAGGAATTTAGTTAACGCGATTGTGACTAGCAACCTTCACTACTCATGAATATAAGTTCATAACGATTAGGTGAAATTCACTTATATTCTAGCATCAAATTCATGCATGTAAATTAAGTTTGCATTCTTAATCGACAAACATAAATAAGTTATTAATCAAGCAGTTAAGCAAATTAAATCACAACTCAGAAATCACAACTGAATGTATCAATTCAAATTACAAATATAATCATGGTTTTGAATTATCCTCTAGCCAAAATAAATTAATTACACATATTTATAACTTAAAACAGAAATTAAAAACATAAGTTGGAGGATTAAACCGAAACAGAGATGCAAAGGTTTCTGTGCTCTTCGGTGCCACTACCTCGCTGCCTTGGCACTCTGCGATTGGCGTCTGCGCCTCCCCCGAAGACTTTTCTTCTCGGTGCTATCCTTTTTCTTTCGCTGGCTCCAAGCTGCAAGGCAGCTTGACTGCGCTGACTCCCTCCTCAGCTGCCCGTCAATCACCGAGAAGACTGCCCCCAAGGCTGCCTTCACTGTTTCTAAACTCGCAGTTCTCCTTGACTGCCTTCAGTGGCAGCCTCCGTTTTGCTCTGACTTCCTCTCTCAAGCAGCCAGATCGCTGCTTCCTTTTGGCCTTTCCCGCAGAGCCTGGCGCAGCTCCCCTTCACGCAATAATCTCCTCCTGCGCGCTCTCGATTTCCCGAGCTCCGAGGAGCTCCCCCCTTGGCTCTCTGATTTGCTCCCTCGAGGAGCTCTCCCCCTATTATTCCTCTTTTCTTCTTTTTTTAAATGGCTCCACCGAGAGCTGCCTTGGTTTTTTTATAACTTCTCCCCCCTAGGTGCTTCACACTTTCTTTTCTATATGTAGCCACCGACTGCTTTCCCTTCTCACAGCCTTTCTTTTTCTCTTTTAATAATTTCTTTTAGCTTTCCCTTAGTGCCGTAAGATGCTCTCACATACTGCCTTCTCAAATCAAACATGCATTCACCGACTTTCTTTTGGTGCTCCACTTTCTTAATGGCCTCCCACCTCTTCTGTTAATCAATCACACACACATTAAATATATATATAAAATAAATATATAAATATAAATAAATATATAAATATAAATAAATATATATATATATATAAAAATAATTATAAATAAATATATATATATATATATTTTAAATGATTAGTATAATTCAACAGACAAGATAATTTAGACGAATTTATTACTTAACACTTCACTTATTCTATTTTTATTTTCTTTTCTAGAAAAATCACATAAAACACAAAAACAAAGTAAATAGCACAAAAATACGAGGAACTAACTAAGAAAAGACACGTGAATTTGATGTAAAAATATATATAAATATGATCCTATCAGCTGCCCTAGTATAACTAGAGAAGCACGATGGCGTGCCCCGGGATTCCTAGAAGTAGCCACAATGGTCTTTTTCAAGTCTTAGCTAACTGAAGGATTTTGGGTCTCTTGGCCTAATCTGCGAGGAACCGGGCCCTAGAGACGGATGGGGCACATTACGCAGTACGCCCTACAGACGGCTGCCCTGGAATCCTAAAGCTGCTACCGAGAGCACTAAGGTAGTCTACGGTTTCTAGAAGACTGCCTACGGCTTGCCCTTCGAGCTAAAAAAACCATGCTAGACTTATACAACTGCACATTCTTGTGAAATGTTAAACAAGCTAGCGTGCATATACGAAGCTTTATCCGCTGTCGACATGCTACATAGTCGATAAGTTTCATCTCTGCCAAGCACGGAACAACCTACACCAAGTCCTAAAGTGTTGTGATACTTGCTACGCAACCTACGGAATTGGAGAAAGCCAAGGTTAACAGCCTAGTGGTTACACAGACTTGTCTGCTTCTGTAAGTAAGGCATCCGGCTACCAACCCTATGGCTAACAACTTTGCAAAGTTCTACACCAACACCTATGACTGCTTAGGCTACGCAGGCCTGTCTGCTTATAGAAAAGTAGTATGCCTGCCACTAGTCTATGAAGTCTAAAGGTTAAGGCATGAATAAAAGAAGCGAAGGAAGCAAGTTTATAAAAACAACTAGCAAAGGCTGAAGAAATTCAAGCAAAACAAAAGCTACAAGGAAAAACAAAGAAAATCCTAAAGGCTACCTAGAAGACTACACTTCAACAGCTTGGACATCCTACAGCTACTCAGTCGCCACACCTTCAGCAGCTGCGACACTCTAAGCAACGGCATCATCCAGCACTTCACCCCCGGCTGCCCTAGCATGGGCACCAATTTTTCCAACTACTTCGCCAAGGGAAGCCTTAAAAGTAAAAATAAGCAAGTCTTCCACAGAAATAAAGAAGGTCTCGAAACCTCAAGCCCATCCTTCTTACCCTTCAGCTCCTCATTCTCCTCGAGCAGACCAACACGGACACGTTGTGGCTCATCCACTTCATTCTACAGACTTTCGTTGATCTTCAGTACACCTTAAAGTTCCAACACTATCAACCCTATCGACGATTCTCTTGAACTGGAGCACTTGATTATAAGCTGCAATCAACTTTTCATCCTTTGCATAAGCAACAAAACGAAGCTCAGAAACTACAAACTCAAGATCTTGAATCTGAGGTATGAAACACCTAATCTCTTCATATGCACTTTCATACTTAAAGTTGGATCGCGTCAAGTCTAGTCTTCAAGTCAACGACCTCTTGGTGAGCGGTCTCAAGCTGCAGAGAAGTAGGGGCAGAAATATTAGACTCCTTCAAAGCAACGAACTCAGAATCCAACCTCTTGATTTCCTTGGCCGTGGAATAAGCTTTATTTGCCATAGTTTTCGCCACCTCCTTAGCAGCCTTGCTATATCTGCATCATAGCAAGCAGAGCTGTCATTCTATATTGGTTTGTACGCTTCGCAAAGGAACTAGGGCAAACAAACCTTTCTAACGCCATCAACAAACTTTGCACAATCATCCATGTCTTCAAGCAGATCTAGTTTCAAGAGCACACGAATCTCAGCAGCCTCTCTAGAGGCAGACTTAATGGATTCTTTACAGCTGTCCATGCGAACAGTCTTCTCCTTCCCAGCAGGCTAGTCAGTCTCAGCAGTAGAGTAAGTGGGCCTTAGCGCCACTTTAGCAGCAGAGTCCACCTTATCGCTCTTCATAATAGCAAGCATCTCCAAATGAGAATCAGACTTAGCTTCCTACGAACGTTTTAGCATAGACTTTGACATTTGGGGCATGATAATACCTCTATACTGAGTAATATTATCATCAATCGAATTAGCCATTATCGACATGGCAGGCGCCACAGGCTCAAATCTAGCAGCCTCATCTCTCTTCCTATTTGAAGAAGTCATGCCAATCACATACCTCTCGGTAGTAAGCAGACCCTCATGAGCATGGTAGAAGTCTTCAATTTTTTCTTAACCGGCATCTCTTGAGCAGGCGGGGAAGATCTCTTATTTCCATCTTTATTCATAGTAAGCTCCACGACAGCGATCAGACGAACCAATGCATTCGCCTTGATCTTCTTTACCTCATCTTTCAGGAGCAGCCCACATTTCTCTCAGCGAAGAGGATTAAGCAGCCAATGACATTCATGGTACTCAGCAGGGGAACTCAACCCAGCATTCCAGCAGGCAGAGAGGCCTGTATGCCCATCATTCCAGCAACCCATGAAGCCCGCGACCTCCTCATTTCTCTCAATCACCGGCTTGCCCGTGTCAGATCCAAGAGCCTAAAGGAAACTTGCGACTCACCTGCCACTGCACCCCAACGCCACAATCTGTGGGCCCAGTCGCACAAGCTGCTATGGCTCTAGCCAAGTTGAGCAGCTTAAAGCAGTGGTCCCTGCCACAACATCTCATCGGCCTATGCCGAGCCGACTCCTGGCCCATGCCAGCTGACATGCCGCACCACCCCGACGGCTGCCCCGCGGTAACACCATCCAAGAAGAAGACAAGGAAAATTAATTTTTTCTTACATCGGTGCGGTACGAAAAAGATGAAGAAAACAACGAAAGATAGTCTTTTGCACGGGCAAGATGTAGAAGATTGCTAGAGGAGGGGGAATAAATATCCTCTAAGCTCTCTCTCTCTCTCTCTCTCTCTCTTGTAGGGTAGAATAAATCGCTCTCAAAAGTTGATTTAATAACCCACTTAAGGTGGACTTAAATAGGCTTTGAGAGAAATTTACTTCCTTTTCCTAGAAGGACCTAATTTCCTAATAAATAGGGAATCTGCATAAAAAATAGGAAGCAGTCCTACGTTTCCTAAAGCAAGAAGATCTCTACACTTGCTGCCCTTTCCTACGAGCAGCCCAGCAGGTGTGGGGGCATTTGTGGAGCCAAAAATAATCACAATGCGACATGTGGATTTTTTAGTAAAAGAGGACCAAACTACCCTTGAGGCATACTAGGATTCCTATACGCGAGCAGCTCAAAAATGCTCCAAAAAGGTAACAATTCAAGATTCATCTCATCAAATCCCGTAACCCCCTTTGTCCCAACCTTTTCACACTTTTCTCAATTTTATTACCCTATTTACACAACTATTCAATTTTGTAACCTCCTATTTATTTCTTTTATACTTAATTAGCCAATAAATTGGCTAATTAAGCCAAAACCATAACCACCAAAACCCATTAGTGGCCGGCCACACCTTGGGAAAATTGGGCAAAGCCTAACCCTATAAATAGGCACCCATTCTCACCAAAAAGCAAGGCCAACACTCTTGCAAAAATCCCAAAATTCTCTAAACACTCTTTCTCTCTAAATTCTGACTTTAGCATTGGAGGTTCTTCGGCCAAAGCCGCCCCCCCCCCCCAAATTCATCGTGGGCGCGTGAGGCTTTTGGCCTTGACCAAATGTGTTAATTGTTTTGTAGGTGCAATTTTGTCCAAGAAGAAAGCGGCGGAAATTTGCATCCACATGCATTTCTTTTTCGATTCGAGCAATATTTTACCACTTATTAAGATTTGAGCGATATTCTAATATAATGTAAGTGATGATGTGATTCAAGCTTGGGGCGAGTGGCGATTCAAGACTTGGGCGAGGGGCGATTCAAACTTTGAATACGCATGGGTGAGGATATTGTTCTAGCTAATATGGCTATGATGAGATCATATTTAATTATTTATGATTACATATAAACCTCTTGTTGTCTACATTTTGTTTAACATGTATGTACTAAGAGGCGATTCGAACTTTGGGTGCGGAGATACGAATACAGCTTTAATTAATATGACTATGGTCAAGTCACTTAAAGTAGGTGTTGTGTGTTTAATTAATTAGGATTAGATGAGAACCTGTCCTTGACACCCCCTTGATTGTTTAAAATTTAAAGATCCTTAATTTGTGGGGAAATAATGCCTAATTCTAAGTGGGGATTGTGATTAGGATTTTAGGGATTTAGTTTTGAATGGTTGACTGGTCTCATATGTACATAATTCTTGGGGGATTTTACAGTTGAATATTAAGATTATGATGGACCCAAATAAGTGTAATTTTAGTCATGGAAACAGGTTCCTGATTCTCGGGGTTTTTCAAGTGTTTGACAAAAAAACTTGTTCCTCAATTGATGGGATTGTCAAACCCTAATTTTGGGCGCGCGCACACACACACATATAAATATCATAATATAATCAGTGAGTTTGATGATTGGTAATCACATAAGAGGCTGGAGTTGTTCATAATTCATAGAATGATTTGCTCACTTGTCACTCATATTTGCACCTTGCATTTTATTTCTTCTCCACAAACAATAGTACATCTACAAAGATGTTTACAATGCACCTACAATGTCGCAAAAAAGCTATACCATTGGAGTGGGGCTAACCACAAATATATATATCGTTCTCATCATCTATGAGAGTCGAACTTGAAATATCTTCCAATCAAATGCAGTTGAATAAACACTAGACTAAAAGGATAGTTGGTATTTGCATCTTGCATGCTAATCTGAAGATTTGGGTGATTCAAAAGTGTAATGTTTATGAAAAGAAAATATCATGATCTAAAGAATGGCAGCCTTTTCCTCTTGCCTTTCTCACCTAAAAAATTAAAAATATTATTTGATCTGAATCAAAATCAGAAAAAGGTAGGCAGCATTTTTCGTAAAGATTTAATATACAAATTTCAAAGCCCAACATCATTTTGCGTCCATAAAAAAAGCCCAAAATCATTAGTTTCTTCTGGCAAAGCCCCATTTGCATAAATCATTAACGAAACTCAATGCAAATTGATTCCTTTACTAGAAAAATCTTCAAATTGTGTTCGTTCATTATATATTGTACAACTATTTTTTGTCAGGTATTATTCATATTTAATTTAAAATAAAAATATTTAAAATAATTTCTGATTATACGATATACGATGAATGGACACGATTTGAGAATCCTCAAGAAGATTCGGAGAAGATCCTCGTTCATTCCTTTATTGCATTCAAATCATGAGCCAAAACCATTCATGGAAAGCTCGTGAAAATTTTGACATTGTAGGCTTTGGATGAATAGTTTTATACCAATAACGCCTCATATTGATTGTATGCAGGCGAGCTAGATTTTTGCAACTTCAGTCACATAATTCTTGTATCATGGTTTTGGTTTCGTTCAAGGACTATTTAAAATGTTACAATTTAGTCTGAATATGTTGTGTTTAACATGTTGGAGGCAATTACAATGTTGGTTTTGATTATGGTTATCTTTTGAGCCTTCTATATTCTGACACATTTAGTAGCGTTTTTTTGGTAACCAGTGCTGCAATTGAGAAATTTTTAGTTGTGACGAGAATACGGATTGTACACCACATGTTTTTATTTAAGTGGTAGGAAATTTTATTTTTCAAGTTATTAACTTTTTAAGACACATATCTCACATTTATATAACGACACGTAGTGTATCACTCCGTGTAACGATTACACTGAAAAATCTTTCGATGCAATTGGACTCTCATGATGGCTTAGCATCACTATTCAAACGATAAGAATTATTTTATTTTATATACGTATTTCTTTTAGAGTTTTGAGGCAGAATTATTGGAACTATTTTTATTTTGGAGTCACATTTCTTATTGTTACACTTTGAAATGGGCCGGTAGGTAGGAGTTGCATAACTCGCCTAAATACTTTTATAAACTTGTTAAAAGGAAAAATAGGTCCAATCAATAATTAATTATTGTTGTAGTCATATTTAAAATAAGAATGTGATTGTTTAAATCCTAGTGTATCTAAGGATATATTTGAATATTCTCTTTAGTAGTTAATATCCTATTAGAGTTGTAATCCTATAAGGGTAAAGATTTAACCTATCCTACTACTATAAATATAAATGAAGGTACAATAGGGTGATACAACACACACCTCACAATGTAATCTCTCTATTCTCTCTCTTGCCGCCAGCCTCTCTCCCTTTCTAGTCCTAAATACAGTTCAGTCAAATAGGCGTACAACACATTATCAACACGTTATTACCAGAAGCTAAGGAACCAAATGATTGTAGGAGGAGGCTTTCTTCTACAAAATTCAAAGGCTTTTATTTGTTTTCTGCCAATTTGGTATGCTTAAAATAAAGTATGATATTTGAAATGTTCACGAAAACAT
The DNA here is from genome assembly GCA_963580275.1 of Crataegus laevigata. NCBI lineage: Eukaryota > Viridiplantae > Streptophyta > Magnoliopsida > Rosales > Rosaceae > Crataegus > Crataegus laevigata. The sequence continues at coordinate 24,934,330 of OY756950.1, read as the reverse complement.
TCTCCATGATGCATGAACCCGCTATATTTATACTTTCCTTCATATATATATATATATATATATATTATGATTCATATATTTGTCAATATATATATATATTTATACACATATACACACATCATGCATTACGCAATTATTTTTCCATGTGGAATTTGTGAGTCAAAGCATATAAATAAATTAGAAGCAATTTAGGGTTTTTCAAACCTTAGAGATGTCGAAAAGATTTTTTTTTTTTTTTTTGAGAATTATGCGGCATGGTTGTCACACCACTGCAGCTGGCTTGCCGTCGAGCTGCATGGAGCAAATCATGGAACGGCGTCTTTTAACACCATGGACCACACAGCAGCAGCCCTTTGTGCTTTACTGCTCACGCTAGACAACCCAGGCCATAAGCCTGATAAGGGTTACACTTTAGCAATGTCCTGCCTGTAGCTTTCTTGGCCATGTCCTGCATGTCCCTGGCCCAACTTTAGCAACTTAGAGCTGTTGGGCTTTTCTTGACCTATGACAAGGCCTACCTGCAGTAGCCTATTGCTTGCTGGGTTTCGCCCCAGCCTTCGACCCATTCACTTGTATCTTTTGATGTTGGGCTTGACATGTTCCGACCCGAAACCCAGCTTCGGTTAGGTTTCCTTGCACCAACACGCAAGCCAGCCTTGGGTTGGGCTTGCCCTGTGCACTGTTTTAAGGCCAAACTTGCAGTTTTTGCTGCTGGGCTCCTCAAATCACATGGCCCAAAGGCCTGCATCCCTTACCGTGGCCCAATGGCTTGCAGCCATATTGCAAGGCTCGTCCCCGCGCAGATACCAACCTACTTTTGGCTAGGCCGCGTTATTTTTCGATCTAATGCCAATTTTTGGCATCCTCGTGTTAGAGATCATGCCCAAATATTTTTTTTGGCGTACTTTGGTTTATGCTAATTAATTCTAATTTAATTTTCACTTGGTTTATCACCAACTGAAGCTAATATGACTCGTCTGTCATTATTTTGCTTCCACGATCAACCCCGTTTGGTTCTGATATATTGAATTAATTAAAAGTGACTTGCAGTTCATTAATCTGATAATTAATCTAAAATTATTGACCTGAAGATCACTTTTGGACATTAACGATTCAATAATTTATTTTTATACTTTGAGTCGTTGACATCCTTTCGTAGTCTTGAAGCTCTCACACTTGAGTTCCAGAAGCAACTCAAATCCACTACACTTCAATTAGCATATTGCATTTTGTGTTCTTGCAGGAACCTCTCGTTCATAAAATTAAATTGAACTTGTAGTTTCATATTTAGTTCTTTTGAAACCTGAAGTTTTCATTCAAAACTTACCACATGAAACCTGTAGCTTTCATGCTTAAATTAAACCAATACATGTCTATAGAACCTGAATGTTCTATGATGTATGTCTATGGATTACCATATGACTAACCACGTTTTGTTGTACCCTCCGTTTTAGAGACATGTCAAACTTGAACAAGCTCGATTTCACCGTTTTGGAAATCTCTGGAAGAAACTACTTAAAGTGGGTTCAAAACATAAAGCTCCATCTTACTGCAAAAGGTATTAGAGCCACCATTGAGGCACATACTAACAACAAACCCGTCGATGAAGCTCAGCAGCTTTCATAAAGCGCCTTCAATTGATAGCTCGAAATTTGGTTATGTGAACCAAACTACTAGCATATGCCTGGGGCTATGCAATATTTCACGCAACTATGTTGGTCCGCCTAAGACCCACTGCTACCCAACCTCATTCATCGTTACAATTGATTACTGGATACGAGCATAGCGTCTCGTATTTACGTGTGTTTCGGTGCACAGTTTATATGCCAATAACGCTACCACTACGTACCAAAATGGGTCCTTTGAGAAAAATGAGAATCTATGTCGATTATGATTCGCCATCATTTATTCGCTATTTAGAGCCATTGACAGGAGATCTCTTTACTGCACGTTTTGTGGATTGTCACTTTGATGAGACAGTCTTCCCATCGTTAGGAGGATATAAGCATGCTAACAGTCTTGGAGAATGCCGTGAATTGTCGTGGTATGCTCTTACTATATCTCATTTAGATCCTTGCACTGCCTAGTATGAAACTGAGGTGTGATGAATTATAGATCTTCAGAGCATTGCTCAAAGCATGTAAGATACTTTTATTGATTTAGCTAAGGTGACAAGATCACATATACCTGTTGCAAACGTACCTGCAAGGATAGACGTACCTCGAGTACGCTGTAATACTGCTTGGGATGGCCGAACCATCCTCGAAGGTGGGAAGGCTGCACTTTCCACTCAGATCAGTACATTAGCAGCTAGCCTATCATTTGCTCCGACCCTGAAACGTGCTAGACCCCCTGGTTCAAAGGATTCACAACCCTAGAAGAGGAAAACGGCACGAACTAGTAACCCTAGTCTGAATCCGATCATCGCTCACTCATCTGTTCCAATGCATGAGGTTATTCTAGATTACGGTGATGTCTTAGATGAGACAACCCGACCTCCCTAGAATCGCGAGATTTTGATCCACTATGCAATATATGATGAGGTTTGGAATTAGAATGAGATGATTGTCGATGATGCATTTGTGAACATAGTAGTTAATAACATCATGCTTAGCAATGACATTAAACCACATTCCGTTGATGAATGCCAATATAGAACGAATTAGTCAAACAAGAAACAAGCAATCCAGGTAGAACTCGATTCGATTGTGAAACGTAAGGTGTTTGGATCTATAGCTCATACTCTACCACATGAAATAGTGCGATACAAAGCACGCCTCGTAGCGCAATGCTTCTCTCAGTGCCCTAGGATTAATTACGAGGATATGTATTCTCCCATAATGGACGTCGTAACGTTCTGCTACCTTATTAGTTTGGTAGTTTTCGAAAAACTAAATATGCAGCTTATAAATGTGGTAATTGCATATATCGATGGGGATCTAGATACGAAAATTTACTTGAATGTTCTAAAAGGACTTCTATTGACTGGTTCAAATAGTTCTAGACCACAATACACTCTCTTTATTAGATTAAGGAGATCACTTTATGGATTGAAATAATCCGGGTGGATGCGATATAACCATCTAAGTGAATATTTGACACGTCAGGGTTATGTGAACAATGAATTATGCCCATGTGTGTTCATAAAGAAGTCACATTTCGAATTTGCGATCGTTGTAGTTTATGTCAATGACATGAACCTCATCAGAACTTCGGCACAGCTTGAGGAAATTTTCATTCAATTGAAATCAGAATTTGAGATGAGAGATCATGGAAAAACTTGATATTGTCTTGTTCTAGAAATCAAGCATTGTTCGGATGGAATCCTACTACATCAATCGAACTACACCCAAAATGTGTTATGATATTTTAACGGGGACAAAGCAAAGCATTAGAGTACTTTTATGGTCGTTCAGACTTTAGATGCTAAACGGAAGAGATTTTGGAGCCTGAAGTTCCATACCTAAGTGCAATTGAGGCTTTATTATTCTTGGCTTAATTTACTAGACCAGACATCTCATTTGCTGTTAATATTTTGGCTAGATATAGCAATACACCCACACAGAGACACTTGAATGGTGTTAAAGACATTTTTCGCTACCTCAAGGGTACGATAGAGTTTTGGGCTTGTTCAACACCCACGAATCCTTTAGAGGAGTTGTCGCCTCAATTGGTTCTCGAGTTAATTCCTGCTTTGTTGGTTACGTAGATGCTGGATATCTGTCTGACCCACATAGGGTACGTTCTTAAATGGGCTATGTCTTTATCGTTGGAGACCAACTATATCTTAGGGGTTTACCAAGTCAATGCTATTTGAGACTTCTTCAAACCTTGCTGAGATCCTCGCCCTACATGAAGCATCGCGTGAGTGCTTTTGGTTAAGAGTAGTCATGGAACATATTTGAAGCACTAGTGGTCTTACTTACATCGTTGACCTTACTACGATGATCTTTGAAGACAATGCAGCGTGTATCGAGTAGTTAAAAAAGGGAAACTTTAAGGGAGACAACACCAAGCACATAGCGCCGAAGTTCTTTTATTCTCACAAGCAAAAATAGCATCAAAACATTGAAATCAAGCAAATCCACTCCCAGGACAACCTGGCCGATCTCTTTACCAAGTCATTGCCCAAGTCTACTTTTCAGAAGCTTGTCTAAGGAATCAGTATGCATAAATTATCTGAATTGAATTGCTTGTAGTTCTCTTATTTGGAAGTTATGTCTAACTCAGGGGGAGTATCCTGAAGCATACTCACTTGATCTTAATGCACTTTTTTTTCAACGATTAGGAGCATTATTCCCACTAGGTTTTTGTTACCTAACGAGGTTTTGATGAGGCACCCATCTTTGAATGATCATACTCCATGGAGTTCACTACTTTCGTGCTGTTTGACGTTTGTTTTAGACATTATTCATACTTCTCACTTTTCTCCTTAGTCTATGAGTTTTCACCTGCGTTAGGTTTTACCATAACGAGGTTTTGTGAATTTTACTACTAATGCATACTTTCTTTATATTTGAAACTCATATTCTCCCATTCTGTCGTCGACTTCATCAATTGTTCTACCTTAACTACTGAAGATCTGATACGAAGTTTTGTTTGAGTATTTACACACTTAAGGGGGAGTGTTGCAGTCATATTTAGAATAGGAATGTGATTGTGTAAATCCTAGTGAATCTAGGGATTCTTTGAATATTCCCTTTAGTAGTTAATATCCTATTAGAGTTGTAATCCTATAAGGGTAAGGATTTAACTTATCCTACTACTATAAATAAAGACACAAAGGGGTGATACAATACACACCTTACAATTCAATCTCTCTCTTTTCTCTCTCTTGCCGCCGACATCTCTCCCTCTCTAGTCCTAAATACAGTTCAGTCAAATAGGCCTACAACAATTATAACTTATTAGGCGTCTAAGAATTTTTCCTTTTGTAATCTCTCTTTATTATAAAGATGTTCTACTAATCTCTAAACAAAAAAAAGAGAAATTTATCTCAATCCAACAATTAGCTTTGACCTTTTTTTAATTTAATTTAATTTTATCAAAACACTCACTATTGCAAAGTTAGAGTAAATAATGCTCACTTTTTGTAAAGAACAAAAAAAATTACTCACACTTTCAATACCTAAAAATCCCTATTTTTTAGTGTCATTCCAAATTGATCTCAACATTTGTAAACATTGTAACTAAACACCAATCTTTTGGTATATGGTGCAATATCTTAGTGGATAGGGTTTAGTTTGCACTCATGTGTCCCGAGTTCGAAACTTCCCTCTCCCCTAAAGTATTGAAATAGTTTCGAACCTTCCCCCTTATGTCCTTAAAAAAAAAAAACCCAACCTATTGAAAATGTTACATCTATTAAGTCTCTGTTGTAGGCCTAATTTGGTGAACTACAAAAATGACAGAGAGAGGGGGTGTGACAATAGTAGAGAGAAAGAGAGAGATGTGTAATTGTGAGGTGTGTGTTATCTCACCCCATTGTGCCTTTATTTATAGTAAATTCCTTACCCCAATAGGATTACAACTCTAATAGGATAATATCTAGTCTAAGAGATACAGTAGAATCCCATAAGGATATTCTAGATATGATAGGATTTACACGATCACATTCATAATCTAATAAGACTACAACACTCTTCCTTGAGAGTAAATACTCAAATAAATGGCGCATCAGGTCTTCAACGATGAAGTAAGTTCAGTTGATGAAGTCGTTGGCACAATGAGCGAATGCGAATCTCAAAACAACGGAAAAATGCATAAAAGGTAAAACTCACAAAACCTCGATATAGTAAAACCCAAGGTGGGATAAAAACCCATAGACCAAGGAGAAAAGTGAGAAGTTGCATTAAGTCAAAACTATACGTCTTCTGGACGTAAGTAGAAGAGTTCACAAGGGTATCGCCAGCCCAGGATGGGTGCCTCGTTAAAACCTAGTTGGGTAGCAAAAATTCAATGAAAAAAGGCTTATAATTGTCGGAAAAAAGTACATTAAGATCAAGTGATTATACTTCTGGATACTCCCCTTGAGTTTGATAGAACTTCCAAATGAGAACTACAAGCATTTCATATGAATAGTTAGGCATACCAATTCCTCGGACAAGTTTTTAGTAGGCTGACTTCAGCAATGACGTCATGTAAAGGTCGATAAGGTTGTCTGAGATCGGCTTGCATTCAATCTCCTGATGCTTTGCTGATGTAGACACAATATGTCTTGGCGTTGACTTCGTTGATATATCATATCTTGGTCGGGGTGGATACATATAACATAGTCTTCATGGATCGTCGTTGGGACTCAACGATGGATGAAAACAATAAGTACTTCGAATAGGCTTAACAAGAACTCTCAACCATATCTCACATGTGGCGTAGTGAAGTAAGGTGAGTCTTGGAACAGTTTGGAGATTTTGTAACTAAGGTTATATCGTGGACCTCCAAGATATTGCGATATCCCTAACGGTAAAAACATAACAATTCAGGGATGTACCTTGCACGGGTTTGACAAATAACCAACATCAGCATAACAAACAAGGTAAGCATCATTTCGATGATCAAGGTGATCAGATCTACTCAAGATAAATTGGGATTAGCCTAATCTTTAGTTCCTTCAAGGTAGTAGAAAACGTCTTTAATACCAATTTAGTGGCTGCGTGTAGGCGTGATGCTATATCTTTACTAATAGATCAATAGCGAAGGAGATTTCATGTCTAATGTAATGAGCTAAGTACAACAAAGAGCAAAGTTAAACTCAGATATGGAAGTTCAGATTTCATAACCTCTTCAAGAGTCTCATTTGCATATAGCGTATGGAAGATCATAAGTATACTCAAAGGGTAACACTTTCACGGTGTAGTTCGACTAGTAGACCAAAGTACTGTAAGAACAACGCTTGAACTTCAGGTCAAGGCATAAACAAGTTTTCCCAAGATCTATCATCTCAAATTTCGTCTTCAGGTGCGAGGTAGTTTTCTTAAGATCTTCTAGAGTCTTAGTGAGATTCATGTCATTTGACATAAACTGTAACTCTAACAACTCAAAATAAGACTTCATAATTTAATACGTAAGGGCATAGTTCATATCCTTAACTGATCAAATAATCACTTAGAAGGGTATACCACATCCGTCAGATTGCTTTAATCTGTAAGTGAACGCCTCAAACAAGTTAAGAGGGTGTTCTGTGGTTTGGAACTATTTGAACCAATCCATGTAATTCTTCAGGAACTTACATGTAAATCTCCATATCTATATTCTTATGGAGAAACACTAACCACATTTCATAATGCTGCAGTCAATTACAAGGCATTTGAGAGAAACCTTGTGCTCTAAAGCGTGCATCATATCACACTATTTCATTCATCTCATTACACCTCATTTCCCACTAGTAACACAGCAGAGTTACCTTAGGCAGTGTGGGAACTATGGGTCCAAAACAAACTTTGGTAAGGAATTTAACCTGGATTGTGATTTCGGTTGTCTAATCAGTTCTACATTGTCATTAATCAACAGAGCATGGTTTAATATTGTCGCTTTTCATTTAAGTCAGTAGCTGCCATATAAATGAAAACATCATCGATGATAATCTCATTCCAATTCCATTATCTCATCCAAGCTAGTAAACTGGACCAATAACTTTAAGTCTCGGGAGTAATCCAGATTAATCTCATGAGATGGAAATGATTTAAGACAACGATCAAGTATAGATTCATTTTGTGCTGTGGCCTTCCTTATAACGAAGTAAATTCTATAAACCAAGTGATCTATCGTGCTTTAGGTCGAGACAAATTGATTGGCTATCCACCGAAGTACCAGACCGTCCAACATGGGCAGCTAAACTGTCATTTAGAGGCGGCACACCCTTTAGGGATGTTGACTCGATGTCTGTTAAGTACTTCTATCTTTGTAGGCATGTTTGCAGCTGATATAAGATCTCGTCACTTTAGCTAGTTTAGAGGAATGTGCTGGAGCAACATTTTGAAAGCTAGAATTTATTGTACTTGCTTATTACACTTGTGTGGTACGATGATCGAGATGAGACATAGTGGGCAACATCCATGGAAATTTGCATCGTTGTACAAGAACATTGACGTTCTTATCTTCCTCTAATGGCGAGAAGATTGTCTCATTGAAGTGACAATCTACAAAATGAGTAGTAAAGAGATCGCATGCAAGGGTTCTAAATAGCTAGTGTGAAGGAGAGTCATGATTGAAAAAGATTCACATCCTTCTTTGAAGACCCATATTAATACTTCGCGGTGGTGTAACTTGGCACATGGAATGCACACCCAAATGCATAAGTACGAAATGTCAGGTTCGTACCCAGTAACCAATTGTAACGTCGAATAGGTTGGGTGGCAATGGGCCTCAAAGTGGACCAACATAGTTGCATACAATATTGCATAACCCAAGGAAAAAACCAAAAGCTTGGTGCATGTACCAAGGTCCGAGTGATCATTTAAATTGCGCTTTATGATCACTTTGCGAGGCTATTTTGAGGTGAACATAGGAATTTAATGTCTAATTATCAACCAAAAAGACATGCAATACTTATCGAAAACCTTCGATATAAACTCTCCGGTATTATCCAGTATTCCATACTTTATGGGATAATTAGGGTGGTGAACCCTATAATCTCCCAGGAGGTTTAGCAGCAATGTGTGCGGACAAACATGTGACCAATTTGTCGATTCATCAACTAAAACCATAAAGTATTTATATGGTCCCTATTTTGATTGGATTAGTCCACATACATTCCCTTGAATTCATTGTGAAAAAAGGTTGTTTCGTATCTTTGCTAGGGATGATGTAGAAAATCAATTTCCCCAACGAGTAGGCTTGGCAAATTGTGCTTGTAAGCATAAGATCCTTACTTCGGGTAAGGACATGCGTCGTGGCATCATTGTTCGACATAGGTGTCCTAAATGGTTGTGCCAAAGCAAATAAATTGCTCAATCACCCAGCTCCAGACCAGTCACATATGGCGTGTTCCCAGTTGAGAGACAGCCATTGGCCCCAAAACAAAGCTTCAGGCTCATTTTTGGAGGTGGTGCAAAGATATTCTACTTTATTTTTCATCAGTGGTTTCATTCATGATTATTTTCATCTCGAATATCCTTAGGACTCAACGGTGTTCTTCTGGAATAAGAGAATATAAGGTCTTTGAAATGATAATCTAGTACCTTCAACAACGAGGAGCGTGCCAATGCTCTTAATGAGGTTGGATAGACTTGAAGTCATTACTAGAGATGTGATATAGGTATAAAGTTATTGTGCGTAGTATTGCATTTATCTAGACAACTAACTTTCCCACATTCGTACCTAATTACGTGCTTAATTGAATTCAGTCACATGTATACAAGAAACATGATTCAATTAACTCATGTTTGAGGACAATATCAATAATATTATCCTTAACTAAAGCAAATGCTAAACTTGAATCTAAGAACATAGAAAAATGTTCACAAAGTAAACCAAAGTTACTATGGGGATTTGGTCCAACACTCTCGAATCAACCTTCAAGATCGAGTCTCAACGGCCCTTGGAGAAATCACAAAATCGATTCAAGATCAAGTGTCCATCACCCTTGAATAAAAAAAAACCAGTTCAAGATGAAGCCTGTGGAAAGTCAACAAGCACAACAAATACACGTGCCGATTCGTCCCAACAAAGTTGAATAAATCTCAGCCCCATTCAAGATCAAGCCTCAACGGCACTTGAAGTAGATCCCAGCCCGATCTAAGATCAAGCCGAGACGGCCTTTGGATTGACGTCTACATTGAGGAGACTTCAAAACGCATCTTCTACACGCGATAAGCACATGTATACGACACGTATTGAAGTGGGGGCATTTGTAGACATTGAAATTTCGGTAAAATAAATGTTGACCAATAATTAAAATTTTCAACGCTCACGTGTCACATAAATTTTACACGTAGTGTATAACTCGACGAAAAATCGAAAAGAGTCAGAAAAGCCATCAAACAGGACACGTGTCAACACCTGGCAGAAACGACTTATTTCATCTGATTATTTAAATCCAAAAATCAAGTTTTGGAATTCTATAAATAGGAAGCCATTCCAATCATTTCATCGACCAATTCACAAATACATTTCTCTACTCCCAAATTGGAAGAGAGTTCTCTTGAAGTTCGTTCATCATTCATCGTTCTTCGAGATCAAGCCCCAACGGCCTTTGAAGAAACGCTCATCCATCCTAAGATCAAGCCCCAGCGGTCCTTGGATCAACACAATTGTTCTTCAAGATCAAGCCCAAAAGCCCTTGAAGATCCATTCATCGTTCATCCGTTCATCCGTTCTTCAAGAATCAAGCCCAAAAGCCCCTTGAAGTTCATCCATCGTTCATCGTTCATCATTCTTCGTTCGTCATTCATCCATCTTCCAGAATCAAGCCTCGACGGCCCCTGGATCAACAAATCATCCAACTTCAGAATCAAGCCCCAACAGCTCCTAAAGATCCATCCGTTATTCAACGTTCATCCAACTTCAAGAATCAAGCCCAAAAGGGCACCTGAAGAAGCGTTCATCCGCCAAACTTCAAGATCAAGCCCAACGGCCCTTGAAGAACAGTTTATCCAAAGAATCAAGCCCCCAACGGCCCTTTGGATCAACGACCCATCAACAAATCCATATCTCACGAAGATAGAATCAGAGGAACAAAAAGAGATTGTAACCCAAAATCAATCAAATACAAATATATTTTGTACACGTGTTCTTGTGTCTCTCAGGAAATTTTCGTGTTTACAAAAGTATAACATAAGATTTTGTGGTATCCACTAGTGTAAATATTTTAAATTGAAGATCAAATTCATTCATTGTATTCATATAGGATCAAGGAATGTAGCTATAAAAAGTAATCAAAATCAGAGTTAAAATAACCGTTAAATCGTGATTTTTCATTTTATAATCGTCGAAATAGTTGAATCGTTGAAATTAGTTTTGTAGAATTCGTATCTCATCAAGTTCCATGGTGTATATATATATATTAAGTAGATTTAAATTTATTTATTTTGTACGTATAACACTTAAGAAATTAAATAGTATGCATATTTAAATCAATCTAATGGTGACCAATTTTTAAAATTTAATTATATATATATAATTATTATAATTTTTAGGGGTATAAAATTGTTAAATTAATATATATAATTATTATAGTATTTTTTTTAGAGTTATAAAATTATAAAATTAATATTTTGCTTACTGTGTAAGGTGTTACTTACGTGTATATCCAAACCAACTCGTTATCTTAACAGGTGCTTATTGGATTATTCAATAACGACACGATTCGTTATCGTATCGATCCAAACACTTGTTAATTTTGTGTAGCGCCGAGTCAAATTATCTAGTAGTGTCAAGACCTGCTGACATGGCAGGCAGCGGGCCCATTCATTCATGCAGCTGGATTGATAAATGAATTAAATATTAAAAAATTAAGAATTCTTTTGGTAACAACAAAAATAAATTCAACAAAGAACTCAAATCTTTGAGAAATAAAGCATACAAATTTCTCAAACCGTCTTGAATTTCTTTTGAGACTAATATATATGCAAAATCCAGAACCTGGAAAAAGGACAAAAATTGTTGAACCAAAAAAATCAGAATTTATTGTAACCCATCTTAGAACCCCAAATTTGAACCCAGAATGAAAAGCCGATGCGTGAGTCATGGTCGCCGTGTTGGCTGTTCGGTGGTGTCTGAGAGTTTGGGCAAGGGAGTGAAACCCAACCAACGCAGCAGGGTTGGTGCGCTCTTTCCACCATCTCAAAAATTCAGGGGACATGGCACGCGAGGGTCTCCTTTGTCGTCGGAGATCTCATCGGTGCAAGATCGGCCCTTTTGGATCCGCTTCAGAGAAATGTTGTGGAGGTGCTTGGAGGGGATGATGGCGACTTGCTCGAGGATCTTGTTGTTGGTGTGAAGTTAAGGGCCACGCGCCAGTAGCAGCAGTCGATAACCTGGTTGGAAAATTTCTTCACTGGTTTTGTGCGGACGCGACCCATGGTGGTGGATCCCAAGGGAAACAAGAAACTGGGACAAATTTGGTGGTGGAAACAAGAACTGGGTTTTGATTCTAGAGGAAGATAGGTGGTGGAAATAGGAATTTGGGGTGTTTGGTGGTGGATGGAGAAAAAGAATTTGGTTTGGGTTTTTTTTAAAAATATTTTTATTAATTAAATAGTTAATTAATTTTTTTAAATAAATCTTAATTTTTTAATATTTAATTAATTTTTTAATCCAATTAAAAGAGTGCATGGGCCCACTGCCTGCCATGTTAGCACTTAACAGTTAAATTGATAGAAAAATTAATAGAAATCTGGCATTGTAATGAATACATAAATAAAACAACTAACAATACGAGCCAACTAGTCATAAAAGATTACACTTCATCATCTTTTTATCACCATTTTTTATGTTACACATAATTGGTTCATCCTCTACAAACATGGCACCAAGTGATCCAAACCCATCTTTATATCCCTTCTTGCCTTGCATTTACTCACCATGCTTGCTCCCTTGTTCATTTCCTGCACTCAAGGCTCGTAGAAATTCTGTCGTGACGTAGCTGAGTCATACTTTTTGGACCAAAGTCCCAGCTAGGATTGCATAGATCTTCTAGAGGAGGTTTGATCCCCACGAGATAAAATGTATATGTCAGTAACATAATAGCTTTCAATCTTCTATCTAGAGCGAGGATCGCAGGAAAATGTATCTGAAACTAAATTATTATTTTTTTCGCAAAAATAACACTTTAATCCATGAGTCAAAACTTTCTAACCGATGTTGTTACAAGTGTTGGTTAACATAAATACGTGAGATATATCCCTCCCTAGTGAAGCTTAGACACTTTTTTCCCCATTAACTACATTAGAGTTGGTTATTCTAGATATTTTTCCCATTAGTTAAGCTGATTTTTCTAATGAAAATGGAACTAAAGTTAATAGAATTCGAGCAGAATACAAAGACATATACCTCGCTGCGGAACACGGCCTTGAGCTTAAATTCTCCCATGCCACCCATTTTTGTAAAGAGATAAATTTTTTTTAGTAAATTTAATTGTTTCTCAAGCTTCCCTTCCCATCCTCCCCACTTTTTTTTTCTTTTCTTTTTTCTGCTCCTCTGAAAATCTAAAAGCTTTAAATTGATAACCATGACTAAAAAAACCTAAGAAAATTGTATTACGTACTCCCGGAATATGAAAGATGTGTACAAGAGTATTTATAGAAATCTTATTCTATACTCCTCACAAGTGTCTTTTTTCTTTCTAATTATAGAAAGTTTGAAGTACCAAATGAGATTTTTAGAGTGCTAATAACAATTCCCTTGTTAAAGTACCGACAAATATATTACTGGTGGCACGTGAAAAACTAGAGAAACTGCCTGTAGCTAAGAAAAATGTTAAGGATATCAAGTTTTTAGACCATATTTTATGAACTATATGATGTGGTAGTTGATGGTTAAATTTTTTTATAAATAATTTAAAGAAGGAATCTAACCATCAACTGTCACATCATGTGATATATAAAATATAGTTCAAATAAATTGTCTCTCTAACATCACCATGAAGCTAACTAATAGACAAATATATCACTAATATCACGTGAAGACCACGTAACTGCATATAACGTACAAAAGCCAATTGAAACGGATATGACACATATCGTAATGATCCTAACATTTAGTGTGATAGAATCTTATATATTTTCTTTAAAAAGAGCCCTAGAAAATAAATAATACTGAATTTAACTAGTATAAATCCTCATATACATATATATATATATATATATATATATATATATATATATATATTAGTTTGTGGGTAAATTACACAAAATTACCTCAACAATAGATCAAATCACAATCTCATACCTTATGTTTTAAAAAATTACAATGTACCTCATCGTACGAATTTTTTGCAATGTCAGACCTCCGTCAGTTTTTCTATCAATTCCTATTGTTATTGACTTTGTTGATGTAGTCAATGCATGCGGCATTGTCTTCATGCATCGTCATTGGGACTCAACGACGGATGAAAAACCACAAGTACTTCGGATATGCTGAACAAGAGCTTTCAAGCATAATGCTCACATGTGACGCAGTGAGTTGCAGTGAGTCTTGGAATGACTTAAAGATTTTGCAACTAAGGTCTATATCGTGGACATCCAAGATATTGCAGTGTTCTTAATAGTAAAGACATAACCATTTGGGAACATGCCTTGTGCGAGTTTGATAAGTAACCAGTGTTAGCATAACAAATAAGGCAAGCATCGTTCCAAGGATCAGGAAGGTTGGATGGGCTTGTTGCGTAGGGATAAGCTCAAATCTGCAGGCCACTTGCTAACTCTTCTATTCAAATGATATGCAAACAACGGAGGTGATGAATTTACTCAACCACTATGAATTTACTCACTCCTATCACTACAATTATAAACCTTAATTAGTTGAGATATAATGTTAACGGAGCGCAGTCCAATCTGTTTTTTTCTTTTTCTTTTTTTTCAAGAAACTGGATAATTCATTATCAGGGCCTAAGGAGCAAACGAAAGCCCATAGCAAGCTAACAAGAAACGACATCAACACAAGAAAATAAGGGGAGAGGATAGAGACACAGTGCGTAGGCCAGAGTCATCCCCATAGAGACTCCAAAGCGAACAATCTGTTAGGTACTTGAAAAAAGAGCAAAATGAATGACTTCAAATGCTTTGATTTTATAATTCTTGTGCAAATGAGTAGATTGATTTGGATTGACATGGAAGGAATTAATTCGTCCATTGTTAGTTTATTACTTTATTATTTACTAGTTAAACCGATGTAACGCTCCTTGAAATGTCTTTAGAATTAAATGCCAAAGAGAGAAGTCATCTAAATTACTTTATATATTTTCAACAAGGTTGGAGCAGCATCACTTTGGGCCACCTCAGCATTTAGAAATTTTCGAATTAACATATTATTGCTATTCTAAGATAAAAATAAAATAAAAAATCATTTTTGCTTGGCTGCATGAGTGTTTTATTTATTTTTTAATAAACAAATAAACAACTAACAATACGAACCAACTAGTCATAAAAGATTATGCTTCATCATCTCTTTATCACCATGTTCCATGTTACACATTAATTGGTTCGGGTGGCTTACTGCCGTAGTTAGAGCGAGTCACTGTTTTGATTCCATTTGAACGAGCATTCATATTGATTTCATTTGAAGGGGCATTCCTACCAATTATATTTGGAGGGATAGATCTTGTCGATTAAGTCGGTCCAGCAACTATTCTAGGTCCAACACTGACATTAGTAGCACTACCATGAATTGATTAAGCGAATGTTGCACCAGTAGACGTGGCACCATGTGTTCCAAATCCATCTCTCTATCCCTTCTCGCCTTGCACTTGCTCACCATGCTTGCTCCCTTGTTCATATTCTACACTCAAGGCCCATAGAAATTCCGCTGTGACGTAGCTAAGTCATACCTTTCAGTCTAACCTGTCGGCTACGACTGTGTATATTATCTACAGGAGGTTTGGTACCAACGATATAAATGTACATAGGTTGAGAGGACAGTACGGTGAGATCTTCAAAACCTAATGGACGTTTAGGATAGTTTTTGACCTTCTCATCCTCAGGGACATTATCTGCGTCCCGCCCTGACCCTACCAACTTATCAGGGTCGGGGGCTTGTCAAACAATTTACCAGTTATGTCACCTCGGAGACTCTTAACTTTGGTAACCAACTCCATGTAGGCACCCTGCTCTGCCTCTAATTCCTCTACAACTGTCCTCAACCGGATATTTGTTATTAATGAAAGTTCTTCAAACTGTCGCTTAGAAACAAACCCATAATCCTACATATAAAAAAAATGATTTCATATCATAAGTCCACATAACCGATATTTATTCAGATATAGTACAAGCGTCTAAATTGAAACAACAATTTATGGATTTATGTAGTCACCACTGAACGGGACAATGATAGCAACGCTCCCATACATGTGTGGTATCCTTTTTTTGCCTTCCCTTTGGAACCTGCAGATGGACATGAAAGAAGCAGAAATAGAAGGATGTCTTAATTTAGTAAATGGCCGTTAGTTTTTTAAACTTTGCAACGGCTAGTACAAGTTTCTAATTTAAGAAACATGAACAGCTGTATCCTTGCTGTATTTTGAGCTTATCCTTTTGTTGTACTGTGTAATCGGATTCTTCCAAGTGGAGAGATCTCCATGCCTGATGAGCTAAAAGGCTGAGATTGATTCTTGAATGCAAGATTGATCCAGACCTCTATATTGTTAGGGTTTTGTAAAAATGTTAATCAATCAATGAAATATACAAGAAGCCTTTTTTAGTCTCTCTATCATTCCTCTCTCAAAAATCTCAGATTACTAGCAGTTTAGCAAACAAACAGATTATGGCCTGGTACCATTTCAACATGGTATCAGAGCACTAGGTCTGATTCCTAAGAAGGGGCGTGATATTGTGAAAGGGTTCCATCTCCGAAGAGAAACCCAGAAAACCTTAAAGGTGGTTCTTTTACTGCGACTCTTGGTATTCTAACTCAAGAAATGACTGGATCAAACTCGTCTGGTGGAGATTTGAGAACTCCACAGTTTAATGGCACCAACTATGATTTCTGGGCCGTTAAAATGGAAACCATTCTCATAGCACACGATCTATGGGATATGGTAGAGCTTGGTTTGAATACACAAGCTATTCGTAGTGATGAAGTCTCTGAAGATGATGAAGGAGACGCTGTTCAAATACCAGTGCAAGCACCCGAAGCATCAAAAGAGGACAAGATTAAAAATGCTAAGGCACTGAGCTTTATCCAAGGAGCAATTTCTGATGAGTTGTTCCCTCGAATCAGAAATGAGAAGACTGCAAAAGGGGCTTGGGAAATTCTGAGAAGAGAGTTCAGAGGTGATAAAAAGGTAAGAGCTGTTAAACTTCAAGCCATTAGAGCTGAGTTTGAGTATTTGAGAATGAATGACAGTGAAACCTTAGATGACTACTTGGCTAGATTTTTCGAAATAGTGAATAATCTGAAATCACTAGGAGAGGATGTTCCTGAAAAGAGAATTGTGCAGAAATTATTAATGAGTCTAAGTAGAAGATACAAGTCTATAGTGTCTATAATTGAAGAGACTAGAGATCTGGATGTTATAAGGATTGAAGAAGTGTTAGCCTCGGTTAAAGTCTATGACAAAATGGAGGACTTACATGATGAGAGGGACAAGGCCACTGGTACTGAGAGGGCATTCAGTAGCCTAAAAATTGGAGGTAACAGTCTTGGCAGCTCTAGTGGAAGTTACAAAAGTGCACAAGGTAAACAAAATCAGAAATGGCAACAGAACAAGAAAGGGAAAAATTGGTCACAGGGCAGCAACTGGAATAGTAATACTAACTTCAGTTGGAACAAGCAAAATGGTGGAAGTTGGAACAACAGAAACAACAATCAAAATGCTGTGAAACCACAGTGTCAAACTTGTGGAAAATATCATTTTGGGATCTGTAGATACAAGGGAAAACCAAAATGTGGAAAATGTGGCAGATTTGGACATTTTGCAAAGGAGTGTGATAATGACAAACAAGTGGCTAACTATGCAAAGGAAGAAGATGTGACCACTGGTACAATGTTCTATGCATGTCATTCAACATCAATAGCTCAAGATAAATCTGTGTGGTTTGTTGACAGTGCTTGCAGCAATCACATGACCTCTCAAGAATCCTTGCTGCTGAATCTTGATAGATCCATTACTTGCAAAGTTAAAATGGGAACTGGGGATTTGGTCCAAGCAGTTGGCAAAGGAACACTAGCAGTGGATACAAAACATGGAAAAAGGTACATAAATGAAGTTCTGTTGGTACCTGGATTAGATGAAAACCTTCTAAGTGTTGGCCAAATGATGGAGCATGGGTATTATGTTCTGTTTGGTGACAATATGGCTGTAATCTTCGATGATAGGAAGTTGGAGAATGTTGTAGCTAAAGTAGTTATAGCAGGGAATAGATGTTTCCCATTGTCCTTAGATTCTATAAATCCAGCTGCTAGAAGAGCCTCAATTGAAGAAGAATCATGGATCTGGCATAAGAGACTTGGTCACCTGAGTTTTAACAATTTGAGATTGATGCAAAGAGAGGGAATGGTGCTTGGTTTGCCTAAACTATCTGAGATAAAGGAGATCTGTGAAAGCTGCATCTCAGGAAAAATGCACAGAGAACCTTTCGATAAAGAGAAAGCATGGAGAGCAAGTTGTCCACTAGAATTGGTGCACACGGATGTCTGTGGACCAATGCAAAATGAATCCATTGGTGGCAATAGGTACTTCATCACATTCATTGATGATTTTTCAAGGATGTGCTGGGTGTACTTTCTAAGGAACAAATCTGAAGTCTTCAATGTATTTAAAAAATTTAAAGCATTTGTGGAATTGCAAAGTGGATTCAGCCTCAAGAAACTGAGAAGTGATAGAGGAGGTGAATATACCTCCCATGAATTTCAAGATTTCTGTTCTAATGTTGGAATGGAGAGGCAGTTAACAGTTGCCTACTCCCCTCAGCAAAATGGAGTTGCTGAAAGAAGGAATAGAACTATTGGAGAAATGGCAAGGTCAATGATGGCAGAAAAGAACATCCCTGTTGGTTTTTGGGCTGAAGCAGTTGGAACTGCAGTCTACTTGCAGAATAGATGTCCTACAAGCTCTGTGAAAGGCAAGACTCCATTCGAGGCTTTCACAGGAAGAAAACCAGGCATAAAACACTTGAAAGTGTTCGGATGTATTTGTTATACACACATACCTTCACAGTTAAGAAAAAAATTTGATGAAAAGGCAAGTAAAGGCATTTTCATGGGATATGGGAGCTGTGAGAAAGGTTACAGAATTTATGACTTGCAGTCTAAAAGGGTCATACTTTCCAGAAGTGTTGTATTCAATGAGAATCAATGCTGGAATTGGAAATGCAAGGAAATTGAGACTCCTCTGATGTCTATCAACTTTGAGAATCAGGAACAGCTCTCTGATATGCAAGGAAGTTTAAATGACAGTCAATCTGAAACTGAACAGATTCCTTTACCAAGTAATTCAAGTCCTATCAGTGCATCAACTAGCAGAAGTGAATCACAGAGTCAAAGCTCAACTCCTAGTTCAACACCTATAAAATTGAGGAATTTAGAAGAGATATATGCCAGATGCCACATGAGTTTTGTTGAACCAGAAGACTATCATGAAGCAGCACAAGATCAAGCTTGGCAAGAAGCCATGAATGCAGAAATTGAGATGATTGAGAAAAATGATACTTGGCAGTTAGTCGATAGACCCACTGACAAGCCAGTTATTGGAGTGAGATGGGTATTCAAAACTAAGCTTAATCTAGATGGAACTGTCCAGAAACATAAAGCTAGGCTTGTAGCAAAAGGGTATGCACAAAAGCCTGGAATTGACTACAATGAAACCTTTGCACCTGTGGCAAGGTTGGATACAATTCGAACTCTCATTGCTCTAGCTGCACAAAAGGGTTGGAAATTATTCCAATTGGATGTAAAATCTGCTTTTTTAAATGGGAAACTGGAAGAAGAGGTATACATTGAACAACCAGAAGGATTTGTAGTCAAAAATGCTGGTCAGAAGGTCTACAAATTGAGCAAGGCTTTGTATGGTCTAAAACAGGCACCTAGAGCATGGTATAGTGAGATTGATGCATATCTCACTAGCTGCAACTTCATCAGAAGCACAAGTGAAGCTACTTTGTACACTAAATCCGATCAAGAAGGAGGTATACTTATTGCCTCAATATATGTTGATGACATTGTGTACACTGGAAGTAGTCAAGCACTACTCATTGAGTTCAAAAGAGAGATGATGGACAAGTATGAAATGTCTGATTTGGGTCTACTTCATCACTTTCTAGGAATGGGAATTTTGCAAACTGAAAATGGGGTGTTTATACACCAGAGCAAATATGCAAAGTCACTACTTGTGAAGTTTGGTCTAGAAGACTGTAAACCGGTCTCTATTCCTCTACCTACTGGAGAAAAACTCAAGAAGATAGATGGAAGTGAATTGGCAGATGAGAGTATGTATAGGAAAATTATTGGCAGTCTCCTATACTTGACTGCAACTAGACCAGATTTGATGTATGCTGCCAGTCTCTTGTCTAGATTTATGAATGGTCCAACAAAGAAGCATCTTGGAGTTGCAAGAAGAGTTTTGAGATATGTGCAAGGCACATTGAGTTATGGAATCGAATATATAAAGGACAGTGATGCAGTTCTTGTAGGCTTCTGTGATGCAGACTGGGCAGGAAGTGAAGATGATTGTAGAAGTACATCAGGATATGCTTTTAGTTTTGGTAGTGGAGTTTTTTCTTGGGCTTCTGTGAAACAAAACACCGTGGCCTTATCAACTGTGGAAGCCGAATATGTCTCAGCTGCTGAAGCCACAGGACAGGCCATTTGGTTAAGATTTGTGCTAGATGATTTTGGGGAAATGCAAACAGATGCAACACCCTTGTTCTGTGACAACATGTCTGCAATCTCTATGGTGAAAAATCCTGTCTTCCATCAGAAAACTCGACACATTAACAGGAAGTTCCACTTTATAAGAGAAGCACTGCAAGAAGGAGTGATTAACATGAAGTTTTGTAGAAGTGAAGAACAACTTGCAGACATTTTTACAAAGGCATTGCCTAAAGAGAGATTCAATTTCTTGAGACTCAAGCTTGGTGTGAAGCCAGTGAGCAGCTTAGGAGAGGCTGTTGAGAATTAAGCTTCTCCCTAACTTGTTTTTGATAGCCTGCAGATGATTGGAACCTGCAGATGGACATGAAAGAAGCAGAAATAGAAGGATGTCTTAATTTAGTAAATGGCCGTTAGTTTTTTAAACTTTGCAACGGCTAGTACAAGTTTCTAATTTAAGAAACATGAACAGCTGTATCCTTGCTGTATTTTGAGCTTATCCTTTTGTTGTACTGTGTAATCGGATTCTTCCAAGTGGAGAGATCTCCATGCCTGATGAGCTAAAAGGCTGAGATTGATTCTTGAATGCAAGATTGATCCAGACCTCTATATTGTTAGGGTTTTGTAAAAATGTTAATCAATCAATGAAATATACAAGAAGCCTTTTTTAGTCTCTCTATCGTTCCTCTCTAAAAAATCTCAGATTACTAGCAGTTTAGCAAACAAACAGATTATGGCCTGGTACCATTTCAACAATATTTATTCAGATATAGTACAAGCGTCTAAATTGAAACAACAATTTATGGATTTATGTAGTCACCACTGAACGGGACAATGATAGCAACGCTCCCATACATGTGTGGTATCCTTTTTTTGCCTTCCCTTTCAGAGTTAGGATCAGCATCTACAACACCTTCTATTTCATTCTTTGGTGTTGCATCCCTACAAGGCTAAACATCATCAAACATGACGTTTTTTTTTTCCTCCTCGATCGGAGTAATCATCTGGACAAGAACTTGCATACATAAGTACAACCAATTGGTAATAAAAATTTAGAAAGTTTATTAAAATTAGAACAAACACTTGCCGATTGTTGAGAAAAAAAACTGCTCTTCAGCTTAGAATGGGACGGATTTAAGTTGACGTCCCAAAGGCAAATCCGAGGCAATAACTAAGGGTTATCCGTCCTCACCTTCGCATAGTTTTTGGACTTCAAGTACAACAAAGTTTCAAACAACCAGATGTACAAAATTTAAAGAAATAATGTAAATAAGTTACAACGAAAATGAATGCAAAAGTACGTTCAACTTATAACAACAAAATAAAAGGAAAATTACCTGAAAAGCATACAGAAACCCCTTCAAGTTATAAGAGTTCCGGATTGCATTATAAGAGTCCCGGATTTCAACCCTCAGTTTCTCTACAATTTTTTCTTTTACAACCTTGTGTAGAGTCAAAGCTGCCGCTAATATGCTTGGCATCAACACTGGAATGATACGGATCCCAAGGGAAATGTCTCCCATTTTCCTTCATTATCTACTAACTGAAGTAGGTGGTAGTCAATGGCTAAGTCATTCTCCTTGCCCAAAACAATAAAATGGACGAAGTACAGTAGGCCGAGCTTGCACATATCTTCTAGCCTTTGGCACAAGTTGAATTGATCCTCTACTTGTTCAGGGTTATCTTCTTCTACCCTCTGAAATAGATGTCTCTAAGTCAACATTCATCTTCCTTCTCTTTTGGGGGGGGGGGGGGGGAATTCTTCGAAACTGAGTCTAGTCACCAAATAGATTTCGCGGCTCTTGAAAGTCGCGACATGTTCTCTAAAAAGGAAGGAGATGGAATCATCACTCACTCTATCCTTAATAGCCAAAGATAGCATAGTGGGTGAGTTGCCCAAACCAGTCAATGCAATCCACATTAACCAAATGACTGAAACAAGAATCCTTAAATTTCTTCAGCAGACCCTTTGAAAATGGGCCTCTAATATTACCCAGACACCCCTAGGCTTATAACAGACAGGAGATGGTAGCAGGAAACAACTCATCTAGCGAATACATAAGTTTCGATGGAGACAAAGATTTGACTTTTGACCTGCAAGATTTTCAACATAAGCAAATGAATTAAATAAGTTTAACATCTACACAGGATATGCACAGTATATGCATATTGTCTACCCAAATTAAATTAGTTCATCAACAAAATACAACCAAGTATGCCCACTATCAACGCATACACAGAATATGATGCAAATAATATGCACATAGTTTATACCAATTCATGAATAAAATTCAATCGATTATTTCTAGCAATATCAAAACAATATACATAGAATATACATATAGTATGCACAAATTCAACCAATTCATGAACTAAATTCAAGTGTGCCCAACATATAGACATGCATGGATTATGCACGTAGTATGCATGAATTGGTGAACAAATTTCAATCAATTAATTTTCACCATTATCTAAACCACTTGCACAACACAAACATCAAACAACTTAACAGTACCAAACACTAAATCACACCCAAAACCCAAAATCCCCAATTTTACAAAATCTAGGTTCAAATAATGAAATTTCATTTCAAAATTTACCTCTTTTTTATTTTTCCATTCAATTTTTTTTTTGAAAGGATGTGCAAATGCTGCGGTGGAAAAGATTGCGTCTGTTGGAAATGGGGTGGAAAAGGACCGCGTCATTTGGGGTTAGGGTTCTTAGAGCTAAGGGTTGGGTGCCATAGATTTTCAAATAAGGAGGTCGAAATGCTGACTGAGTTTGACAAATTAACCTATTTAAAAACAAGGACAATTAGGTCATTTACAGGTGTAGTTAAAATCCTATTTCTGTCCTATGTGTGCATATTTGAAAAATCCTATTTCTATCCCAAGATTAAGAAAATGGGTCATTTTTGTCTATTTCCATAGATAATATGAGAGGAAAAAGGGGCTACCAATAAATAAAAAAAAGGCAATTGACCAAAATGAGATAGTAGGAACTAATCAGATAAGAGAGTGAATGAGTTGCTGCCCAATCAGGAGGAAAGAGAGCCCATCACCTAATCCCCCTTCAACAAATACCCATTTCAAGGATTTCCAATGGTCTAAGGAATTTTTCAGGCCACTTCCCAGCTGAATTGAAACCTCGGCCCAGGTATTAAACTTAATCATCTCCTTACAATCTTCATTTTGGTATAATTTGAGGAATTTTGGAGATAGGTGAATTTTCCCGCGAATCTGGGCTGTTAGCCATTGCGCGCGGCGGCCTATGGCCCCAGACACCACTTGGTCTTCCTAGGCTAAATTTAATATCCTAATTCCATAGTTGAAATCCGATTGACGAAATTTCGTCGTTTGAACTTAGTTTCGTTAAAGTCTACCATTTGACCCTTGTAGCGAATGACGATCCGACTGTTGGATTATCACCAAACTTGAATGTGTTATTGTACGTAATATTTTGATGACCATAGAAACTTATGGATTGGAAATATGACTTATGGATCTTCCTGAATTGTATTTCTAAGTTTATAGGACCTATCGTTGATCGTTACTCGAATTTGGCAATTGGTGGAGATCTAATCGTTAGATCATCCTAAAATTTTAGTAAATTGTTATAAAAACATGTTCAGACCCTTAGGTAGTTACGGATAAGGAATCTGGTGGACGGATCTTCCGTTAACTGTTTTATTGACCACATAGACCAAGAGTCAACCTTTGGTCAACATGTTTCGAATCATGCTTCATACTAAAATTAATATTACTAGATATTAAATGGAGCCTCGTGACCTATCTTGGTTAACGAGCTATCCTAGTTAATGTATGTTTCGGTTTACGTGCATGTGATGCCTTATTGTGATATATATGTTTATTGAACTTCTAGATAACATAAATGAGATGTATGATTACTAGTATGAAAAATATGAGCTGGAACCTCGTTAGAATTATTCTATAGAAATCATATGTCTATATGGCTAGGTATTGGTTAGTTAAGTGAAACTGATAATATATACATTTGAAATTGTGATTCATGATAAATTGACGTATATTATAAAATGTACGTTATCTGATTCGATGATCGTTTGTCTCGTGGGATCAATAATGTGTATGCTAATAATTATAATTCATGTTGATTTGATGCTTGTTGTGTACTGATATGATTGCACCATTTAGCAGTGGTACATGGATAGTCCTGCTTTGTATATCCGTGATGGGGGACTATACGTATTTAAGTGATCATGATTGGTATATTCGGGATGGGTGATCACTACCTATGTTATTAGACTATGCGTATGGTTCTGCTTGGTTTATCCGCAATCAAGGACCATAAACATTCTAAGAGTGATCATGCTTTGTGTATTTGCGATGGGTGGTCACTACCTAGAGTTAGCATATGGACTTGCTTGGTATATCAACAATAGGGGTCCATACGTATTTCAGGGGTGATCGTGCTTGATAAATTCGCGATAGGTGATCATTGCCTGCATAATTAACTATGGTTCTGCTTGGTATATTTGCAACAGGGGACCATGCGCATTCTAGGTGTGATTATACTTGGTATATCCATAATGGGTTATCACTATCTAATACTATAAGATAGGGTCATGCTTGGTTAATCTGCGATGGGGGATCATACATGTTCTAGATGAAATGTACTTGGGTAAAACCGTGATGGGTGACCGCTTCCTGGTTGGAATCTATTGAGTTGTCCAAAATTCTAGCTCTTGTTTTGTTCCGCTGGGTTAGTTAAGAACCCTAGATTCTAGTGAATATAAATTAATTAGGGTTAACATTTGTTTTTGTAACTTAGGGTTACAATATTATTGCTTGGAATCCAAGTAGGGAAATACATAGGCTTGCCTTATTAAACTTCGTGAATCGATATTTGATATTATTGATTGATTAATGTAGTTAAATTATGCATCTTTGGGTCATTGAATCAATTATTTGAAGTGATTATGAATCGGTGTTAGAAAACATTGTGATTTATGTTAATATCGTAATGAAAATCCTAGTGGTGAAATGATTGCTTTTAGTCTGGAATTTAATGAATTATGCTCGTCAAGTTTACTTGAATTATTCTGGAATTTTATGCATATCTATTAGAAAGTACTATGATAAATGTCAGAGTCGAAAGAATGATGAACTGTGAATGGCTTGATTCGGACTGAGGGTATATAGGCAATCTAACACAGAGGTTCGATGCATCCATGTGAGTATAGAAAAATTTCTACACTATTGACACATTGAAAGATGAAAAGTTGTCTGGTGATGTCACGTGTCAATCTTGGTCATATCTCAGGATCGGAGCGTGACATAGTATCTTCTCATCAACGTTGACATTAGGCTTACACCATGGTGACACTTGAAGCATATATTAATAATGGTGATGCTATTTGAACACATGAAATTGACACATTTGATGACATGCTTTCTAATCCACGTGAGACTCATATAGACATGTACAATTAATGGTAATACACACATGTATTAAAAAGTGAGTCAACGAATGTGCTAAATTTCATGTGCTAAATTTCATGTGACCAAATAGGTTTATCGTATTACAATATAAGAATAAAGATTACATCATCATGAAAACATAAAAATAAAAATAATAAATAAATACTGAAAGAGTGAGGCTATTTGCGTACACAAACTTTACACACTTACATATTAACTCCCTAATACAGATGTGTATATCTAAATACAGTGGTAGGACTTCTATTAGAGAGTGAGTCAGTAAATATATGTAAATTTTGTGAATCCATTTAGTTCCTAATCCTTCTTTTCATATGTCATACTGCCATCTTCACACAGAGTGAATCTTGTACATTATCCAGGAATTGAAAATAAGCATACCTTTATGTCTTATTAAGAACTAAAGAACCTCAAACTCCCCAAAATCTAACAATAAAACCTTGGGCTGCAAAAATATAAAACCAGGGAAGCTTATCGCATTCATTATCTGCATCTTGGTCGACGTTGTTCTTATTGTCCTAATCAATTTCTCTGCACTCATTTGGAAGTAAAGTGCCACAAAGTTTTGGGTTCCCCTCAAATGAAGAAGTGTTAAAGCTCTGAACCTGCGTGCTTGTCGGTATTTGTCCTTGAAGATTATTGTATGAGACACTAAAAACGCTCAAGAAATTAAAGCTCATCATGGACAAAGGAATCTTTCCAGACAAATGATTCGTGGAGAGGTTTAAATTCTCTAAATATATTAGGTTAGATATTTGGTTCGGAATGTCGCCGGAGATGTTGTTGCCATGAAGATACAACTCACAAAAAGCTGCAATTGGCTAATCTAAGTAGGTATACTACCATTAATGTTATTGACCAATAGGTTTATCAAACCTGAAAAGTTATACGTTCCATGAGTTATAGGAGTTAGAGTTTTGATGGTTTGCTCATGATGAGAAGTTCGAATTCATAATTGTCTACTCGGGATGCATTCACCTGTAACATTGGTAATCTACAGAGTTCTTTACGGAATTCACCAAAAATCTGATTAAGTGATAGATCCACATAAAAGAGTTTTGGAAGAGTCTCCAACCAGCTTGAAATTAATCCTATGATTAGATTATTACCCATAAATAAGATCTCTAGATTCTTAAAGTTTGATAACCAACCGAGTATCTGACCAATGAGCCCATATTTAACCAAGAAACGAAGATTTTGGAATCCGTGAAAATCCACCATGTCATCATCAGTTGGCATTGCCTTGCTGTTAAACGAACTGGTAAGGATGAGTGTGTGAAGACTTTAGTAACCCATTAATATCTTCATTGTCCTTGTGATATTAGTCAATTGTGCATGAGCAAGTGAGATGAAGGACAAGGATTCCAATGAAAGAATCTCATGGTGCATTTTTCATTCTAGACAACGATTTCCACTTAACCGAATTGCTTTTAGGGACCTGCATGAGTAAAGGCTTATCGGCAAGATACCGGTGAAATTATTCCCAACTAGGTCAAGTTTACTAAGGTGGCCGAGTTTGGAGAAATTAGGTGTGGTGATGTCTCATTCCAAGTAGTTGAATCCCAAATATATTTCTAAGAGGTTTGTACAGTTCATCAAAGATGGAGGCAAGTTACCCTCCAAGTTGTTGAAGTCAAAATTCATGAATGTCAACTTAGAGAACTTCCCGAAATTGATAGGAATCACCACTCAAATGATCAAATATATTTCTAGGAGGTTTGTGCAGTTCATCAAAGATGGAGGCAAATTACCCTCTAAGCTGTTGAAGTCAAAATTCATGAATGTCAACTTAGAGAACTTCCGGAAATTGATAGGAATCACACCACTCAAATGATTAAAGTAGAAGTCAAGGATTGTGAGGTTGGCGAGGTTGACAATTCTTTCACTAATGGCTTCATTTAGTGAATTAAGAGGTAATGCAAGTTCCTCAAGTTCAGTAGTGTTATAGATGTCTTCTGGAAGTGATCGTAACAAATTATTGTGACCAGCACAAAGAATCTGCAGTTTGGAACACCCCCTGAGCCCACGAGAAATGTTGCCACTAATTCCTTGGAGGAAAAATCCAATACTCTTATGGAAGGACATGATCGAAGACAAATAGATGAAGGGATATACCCAAAGAAGGTGTTGTTACTGACATTGACGCTTGTCAAATTCCAAGCTTATTGGAAAAAAGAAGAGGGAATTGCACCATGGAAGTGATTGCTTGACAAATCTATTGTCTGAATATTTTTAGGTGGTAGAGAAAATGGTATCTCTCCAGAAAGAAGGTTATAGCCCAAATCAAGGATCATGAGGTGATTCAAGAACGAGAAGAATTTGGTTTCAAGTGTGCCATAAAGTGAATTATGGGAAACGTGATGCGATGAATAAGCAAACACCCAAATTAAACCCTCTTGTTGACAATTGTAGTATATATGCAAGTAGGGATCGTTCTAAACCGGGGATTAGGAGGGATTGCTAATCTAAAAAAAACTTTAAAAACACAAATCTAAAATCAAAACACTTCACTAGATTCAAATGATTTCAACTAAACTAGAATAACTCAAATTAAAACTAACAAATAAACTAAAACAGATTCTAGGGATGCTTTAGGACGTGAATTGA
This sequence comes from Crataegus laevigata, assembly GCA_963580275.1. NCBI lineage: Eukaryota > Viridiplantae > Streptophyta > Magnoliopsida > Rosales > Rosaceae > Crataegus > Crataegus laevigata. The sequence goes on along the minus strand of OY756950.1, from coordinate 24,905,786 downwards.
ATTTAAAAGATTCAAATTATGAAAATTAACCAACTCTAAACTAAATTAATTCAAAGAACTCAAAAGAAATCAAATAAAGTAGATTCAAATCAAAGGACATAAATTGTAAAAGGGGGATTGGGTTTTGATGAGAATAACTTGAAAATAAACAAATTATAAACTAGACAAATTTAGACACAAAATATGGTTGTTTGAATGGATGATGGATTAGCTAGAGGGTTCTCCTCCACACATGATACACTTGTACATAAACCAATTTTTAGTTGTTCTTTCGATAACTTATGAAACTCAATACTCTGGGTTAACTGTGATAGCACTTTTTTAACCTTCAAGTTCTCCTTAAGTTAATGAATTGAATGGGAAAGCGCATATAACAATTCAAAACATTCTTCAAAAGTTCCATACGTGAAAAGCACAATAGAGATACAATCAAAGATCATTAAGATTCGTGAGAACTATAAGTATTGACGAGGCATTCGTAACTATGAAAAGCATGATACTCTTGCCAAGAATTCACTTAACACGATTGTGGATAGCAACCTTCACTACTCATGAATATAAGTTCATAACGATTAGGTGAAATTTCCTTATATTCTAGCATCAAACTTATGCATGAAAACTAAGCGTGCACTCTTAATTAACATACACAAATAAGTTATCAATCAAATAGGTAAGCGAATTGAAATCACAAATTATTAAAGCACAACCAAAAGTAATTAATTCATAATGCAAATGTAATCATGGCTTTGAATCCCCCCTACCAAAAGGGGGGGGGGGTTTAGTTCCTCATAATTGTAAAACAAAGGTAAATAGATTTATACATTGAAAATAAAAGAAAGAAAACACCTAAACGCTCCAACGATCCTCATTGAGTGGCAAGCACGTCCAAGCACTTTCCTTCCCTTCCTTTGCTACGGCACAAGGGGTGGTTGTGGGTTGAAGGTTTGGTTGTGTAGAGGAATGGATATGAGGATGTATGGTGGTATTTAGGATGGTTGGGGGGGGTGTGGCAATGGTGTTTATGGGCAGATTTTTGTGGAGGGTTTTAGGGAATAGGTGCTGCTGTTTTTGGAGAGAATGAATGGATGTGTAGAAGGAAGTTGTTGTATGAATTGGTGAGTTTTAAGCCTTGCAAGAAGGCCTATTTATAGGTGCTCAAAAGTAAAGAACCACACAAGTTGTTTTAATAAACAATACAAAGCAAGAATTAATCATAAAAAACAGCTAGCACACATGCATCTTTGCAGAAATTTCATGATGAAACAACTTGCATTCATCCTCCTTGGTCCATGCCTTTGGTCCCTCTTGGTCTTCTCATGATGAATCCGTTAGTACACTTGCAAAACAGCTAGCACACTTGTATTTCATGATTAAATAAGCTAGCACACTTGCAAAACATGATTACCCATCCATGTCGTGGGGTTTCCTTGCAAAAACAACTTGCACACTTGTGTTTTCATGATTAAAACAGCTAGCAACACACATGCTTGGTCTTTGCAAGGTATCTTCTTCATTTTGATCAGATTTTAGCATGTGTTTGAAGCCCTTTCATGCACCAAAACGTCCATCCTTTATGCTCCCCATGCATGCAATCCATTCCACCCCAAAATAGCTCCAAATTGCACCAAAATGCACTTCTTTGCTAACTTTGTTATTAAAACCTATAAACACACGAAAATAGCTTAAAACATTCTAATAAGATGAAACTAATTAAGTAAATGCAAAGAAACAAACTAATAAAGTCACATAAATATGTTCCTATCAAAAGGTTCAAGTTGGTGAGATGTGCGAGATTTGCAACTGATGAGACAAGCATACCTCCTTTGAGCCCTTTGGAGGGTAAGAGCAAATGAGTGACCCAACCCTCCTGATTACAAGTGATGCCATTCCAACTACAACAATCAATAGAAATACTCCAATTTACAAGACGAGAAGATAGAGTGCGAACGAAGGCCATGAGAGTGTTGCATTCAGTTTGATTGCTTGCATGAATATTTGTTGTAGATATAATGAAAGAGAATAAGAAGACGAGGAGGAAGCCATGAGCCATTTTTTGAACTTAGATATTTATTGCAGTAACAAGTCTACATATATGATATATATAGGAGCAACCAAAGGAATGGAGCTATGTACTATTTTTTGGTGTGTGTGGTCATGGACTAGAGAGGGGACCACACATGAAAACGAGCATAAAAGATATAATTTCATTTTAAACGACTTTGACCGCACATTAATGTACATTTTCCACAATGAAAAGGGACGAGGTTTAAAATTTGAAATCACATAAAGGAAACCAAATATGTGTTTCTTCACCATTGAAATGGGCTAGATTGTAGTAAAACGAAACGTTTATGAGCTGAAATGGGTTAAATTGTAGTAAAAGGTTTCTTCTTCTCCAGTATTCTTGAATAACTCCATTATATAAGGTATGTCATAGTAAAAGGAAAAAAAAATAGTTTAATGTGAAGGGAAAAGATGAATTTCTTATTAAGAAAACTCAACACCTTCAATTCCAAAAAATTGTATGACTAAAAGGGATAAGTTTTTTTTATGCCTAATCCTATTTTGATCCCCTCAAAATAAAAAGTCATTCACCTCTATCTTCAATTGAGCTTGAACCTTATCCAACCAATCGCAAAAACCATGACCGCATATTAATGTATATTTTCTAAACACCTCAATGCATCGAAGAGAGATTGAGTCAACGACAAATTTCCACAGTTCCATTTGTGAAAGCAAATTGAAAAGGACCTTGTTGTTCTTAGAGTAAAGAAAATTTTGCAACCTTGTGTTTTACGGCTACGTACAATTTAGTCTATGTTTTATTAACCGAATTGTTATTGGCACTCCAAAATTTCATTTTGCATTTAAATTTTTATAATTAGAAGGAAAAATACACTTATGAGGAGTGTAGAATGAGATTCTTGAAGTGCTAATCATGGGATTGCTCTCGCGCAAACTCACTTAACTTCGGAGTTCTGATGAACTCCAAAGCCAGTGAGCTCCCAAAATTGGAGGTCGGAATGTAGATATAAGACTTACAGGATCCTCACCCCTGGGCGACGTGAGATCTTACAATCCACCCCTTTAGGGGCCTGACGTCCTCATCGGCACACTTCTGGCCATGGAGTGGCTCTGATACCAAAATTGTCACATCCCGGCCCGGGCCCCCACCACATCCCGGCCCGGGCCCCACCACATCCGGGGCTCGACTCCACCGTAGCACGATATTGTCTGCTTTGAGCTCTGACCACGCCCTCATGGTTTTGTTTCTGGGAACTCACGAGCAACTTCTGAGGGGGTCACCCATCATGGGATTGCTCTCGCACAAACTCGCTTAAAACTTTGAAGCCAGTGAGCTCCCAAAAGGCCTCGTGCTAATTGGAGGTGAGAATGTACATATAAGGCTTACACGATCCTCACCCCTAGGGGATGTGAGATCTTACATTTTTACGCAATTTACAAGACATGTCAGGTAAACTATAATGGAAAATTGGTCATTTATAATAGTCTAGGGAAATAGCTAAATGAAACTAGGATAAAATTGGCAAATATGGTATCGATTTGAGGGGAAAGACAGCGAAATAATTTTTTTATTTTAAGTTTTTATTTGTTCTCCATATAGTAATTGTTAATTAATTATGAGAATTATTATTGGCACTTCAAAAAATTTAATTATGCACTCTAAAGTTGTTATATTTAGAAAGAAAAATACTCCTATAAAGAGTGCAAATTAGATTTTTACAGTGTCAATAATAGTTCTCTTAAATATTTGTCATCAATATAATAAATTTTTTTAGCCCTTTGGAGGGTAAGAGCAAATGACCCCACCCTCCTGATTACAAGTGATATCGTGTCAATGACAACAATCAACAGAACTACTCTAATGCACAAGAGAAGATAGAGTGAGGAAGAATGCCAGAACAGAGATGCGTTCTATTTGGTTGCCTTACAGTTAACAAGTCTGCACACACACGTGTGGGAGCAACCAAAGGTTTGCAGCTGATTTTATTTTATTTTATTTTTAAAAATTATTATTTATTTAATTTTTGCTTAGAATTATCCAAACCCCCATTTACGTTTGAAGAGAATTTCATGGCATGAAAGAAACCAAAAAGCGAAGAGCTCCATAGGTCATGACTAAAACCACTAAACACAACTAGAGATTAAGAAGTTGTTTTGCCACTTATTATGTTTTCATGATATTTCTTCTCATTTGTAAGTAGGACGTTTTAAGTTCAACTCGTGTAAATTGCAAATTCACTACCAATATATTGAGTTGGTTTTCATTTTAATACTATTTAGTGACGTATACAGCATGCAAGAAAATAAAAGATACGATGCATCTTAAGAATGCATGTAAATTGTAGTAACCAGTCGAAAGTAAAAGTAGAAGATGAGTTTCTAATTAAGAAAAATCTTCTTTTTCAATTCCCGAGGAATGGCAGGACGAAAATCAGATAACTTTTTCTCTAATCCCTTAAAATTGTTAAAATCATTCACTCTACCTTTAATTTGAGCTTGAATCTTTGTCCAATCCAATCTAATCAATATTAAGCACCAAATGAGCATAAAAAATATCTTCGCATTGTGAATTGTTCAATACGTCAACAAGAGATTTCATATTTCTTCCATTTCCAACTACCAAACTATAGGAAATATTTGTGAAAACTAGTTCATTTGAGCAACATCTACAACATGCAGTTGACAATTAAAGGCGGAATCATGCTTGTATGCACTCAAAAATAAAACTTTACCCATGAAATTGAAGGCCTAGTAAGTGTGGTGAACCAAGACTCAACTCAAGAACAAAGTGGGTTGAGAAATATTATACCTCTTTGCCTAAGCAAAGTCTAATCACCTAAGAGATAAGGCATTCATTCCTTAATTCTTAGTTTCGTGGATTTCTTGGATGAGGATGATAGAATGGATTTTCCAAGTTCCCAAAATAGAGACCCTCCAAGTCTTCACACCAAGGAGAGCATTGATGAAGAGATGAGTGACCTAGGAAGAGATAGATGCTAGCAATCTCTTCCAAGGTGGCCGGCCTCCTTGAGAGTCAAGAGAGCTTTGTGTTCTCATCTTTTCTCCAAAGAAAAACCCTAAGGATGAAATGGCTATAAAGTTGCCTTTATACCACCTCACAATGGAGTGGCAAACTTGCAATTAAGCCAAGTTCACTACCCCTCACTCTTATGGCCGGCCATATTGGGTTCTTTCGGCTTTGAGGCCCTTTGTGTTTCAAGTTGTCATACAACTTAAGTTATTGGAGTTGACATTCAAATCCCATTGGGCCTTGCAGCCCAAAACTAACCCGTGGTCTATAATGAACTTATTCGTTTGATTAATTAACATATTAATTAATCTTAGCCATAAATAATTAAACCATTTAATTATCCTTATTCATCTCGGTTATTTCTTCAATCTTTACCTTACACGGTGTACAATCCATTAGGTTCCTTTTAGCGAGGTAGTGGTCGATTAGAATTCTTCAAATCGATTGTGAATTGAAACATACTTTCAATTCTCCGTTTAGCAATTATACACCTTTAAGTCTTCCACACACCATGAGTGACACCTAGCAGTATGTCATGGCTACCCAAGCTAATAAAAAGAGGTGGAGAACCTATTTAGTTTAGGATTACAGTGCAATACAGTCTTTCTCTAATACAATACTCTTGACCACATTGTTTGGTTTGATAGTTCATTCGTGTCTACTATTTAATGTGATTCTTTTTCTTATATGATTACCTTGAATGTGATTTGGAACTACTTCCTAGATCTCATTCATACTCTGGCCAAAGATTCTTAATCATATCATAGAGTATTGTCCCTCAAACGGTTTGAAGGTTAAAGATCCCTTGTTGCGCATTCACTTACCTCCATGACTAAGTGGCTTAACCCTAACTATGTCGTGGGCACCCTCTAACAGAGTGACTTTGACATAGTCAAAGATCAAGGACTTAACCATAAGACAATTTTGATGTCTCAGGTCAAAAGACTACTCTGCATTATCCCAACCATGAGTTCTCATGTGACATGAGTATGAGAACTCCTTGTTGATCGTGTTCAGTGGACCCATTCTCTATTGAGCACCTACATGCTTGTCTTGGTGTTAGTCACACCAATGACTCGAGATCAGTCACTCCTCCTAAGAGAAGACATAGCACATACTGATCTTAACGAACTGTCAATGCCCAATTGGCAATCCTATGATTAGGAATGTTTAGGATATGTATACGAAAGAGAATGGTCTCATGAATCTAACTTCTTTAGATCACATTCTCCCAATTACATATTCCTTGGACTTATTGTTTAAGCATATAACATTTATATGAGATGGCTTTAAACAATAATCTTTACCCTTTATATTAAACTAGATTAGTTTAACATGTGAAATGTCCGTAAAGTACTTTTTGCCAAACCCATAAACACATCAAAGAGAGATTTCCAAGCCCTCTAATATGCCAAAGAGAGATTTCTAAACCCTTCAATATGTCAAAGATAGATTTCAAAACATTTCATTGACTAAATAGCCTTAGTTGTATTTGATTTTTTGCATAGGCGATTTTTATAGAGCAATTTATAATATTAGCGGTTTTGATTAAAAACGCGAAGTTTTATGAATCGGCAAAGAAATAGTTTTGAGGAGGAATTCCTACTCATCCTTTGAGTACCCAAGTATTGTTCATTTTGTTATGAGAGTGATAGTGTTAATGGATTAGATACTTAGTTGTTAGGGGGAAAGGGAATTAGTGGGAGAATCTACACTAAGGTGCATAGGCATGATTACTTTCCTTCACTGCAGTAAAGCATCATCTGCATGAAGGATTGTTATTGTACAAAAAAAGATTTCTCATTGGTGTTCAAAACAGAGGAATGCAAAGAGGTGAAATGGGGAATGTAAAAAGCAATCACTCCTCAAAACAAAATCGTTATCCAATGGTCTCGAAGGATTGCATATGACATCAAAACTCATGATGCTTGAAAAATAACACAACCACTGAACAGGGATATCCTCTAAGATAACACCCATGTAAAAGGGACAAACTTTAAAATTTAAAATCACATAACGAAAACCTAATGTGCATTTTGTGGATGCAAATTTCTACCTTCTTCTCCTTTGACGAAAATGCACTTGCAAAATGATAACACCTAAGATTATGGCCAAGAGCCTCACGCGCCCGCCATGAATGGGGGAGGCTTTGGCTTAAGAATCTCTAATGCCAAAGTTAGAATTTTAGAGAGAAAGTGTTTAGGGGATTTTTGGGAGAGAATGAACTTAGCATTTTAGTGGCAGAATGAGGCTATATATAGGGGTGTGGCCGGCCCTCTTTGGAGAAATAGGGACCGGCCATTATTGGTAGAATTATGAGTTCAATTGCAAGATATATGTGAAATACTATCTTGCAACTAATTTGGTAACCAATCCTAATTTAAATAGGATAATTGGGAGTTACCTTTTGAGTGAGAAGTGATGAGAGGGTTTTGAATAAATACCATTTTGATCACATTTGACTCTTCCTTCATTGAGTCGTTATTGTGGAGCCAAAAATAATCAAGAAGAATATAGAGGTGACACGTGGATTTTAGGGTGAAAAAGACAAAAATACCCTCGAGGAATATCGGAACTCCTATGCTCGAGCAGTGGACAATCATCCCACAATCAAGTCAAAAGTGCCCAAAATAGGTATTTATTCAAAACCTGTTTCATCCATCCTCATCAAATATTCTCCACAAGGTAACCCCCAAATCTTTCCTTTCAAATTATATTAATTAGCCAATTTATTGATTCATTATTCAATTAATTTATTAATTAGCTACAAATCACGAATCTCACCCAAAAAGCCATCCAAGTGGTTGGTCCCCATCCTCCCAAAGGGGTCGGCCACACCTCTAATCTCACCCAAAAGGCCATCCAAGTGGCGGTCCCCATCTTCCTAAATGGGCTGCTCACACCCCTATATAAACACCCTCATTTTCTCCAAAACCTAAGTTCTACAATCTTGCTAAATTCTCCAAACACTTTTCCCTCAAAATTCGAACTTTGGCATTGGAGGTTCTTCGGCCAAATCCCCCTCTCCCCCATCCCCCCCAAACACAAATTTATTATGGGCGCGTGAGGCTTTTAGCCTTGGCCTAAGGTGTTATTTGTTTTGTAGGTGCAATTTTGTCCAAGAACAAAGAGGAAGAAATTTGCATCCACAAATTGGTGCTTTTATTGAGAGTGTTGAGTCCCATACTGGTAGAAGACACTCGCATCCAAGGTTTTCTATTTTCTTGTCCATTTGTAGATTTTTTGTACGTTCTTATTCTTAGAATTTTTTTATTTACAAAAATTCTTTGATAAAACATAAAAGAAAAGTACAATGGTTAGAAATTTAGAAATTTCAACAAACGAAAAATTTCAATGTGCAAAAGATAGGACCACGACGATCCACGAGCTAAACATGATAATAAGTGGAGCGGTACTACCACCACGAGGCTCCACTATGGCAACCACTACAATGGCCACCATGGTAGCCACCCACACCGAGGTCCGTGGCCCCACCACCACGGCCCAAGCTGTGCCATCCAAGGCCTACGGCACCAAAGCCATGTCTTAAGCTGTATCACTCAAAGCCCAAGATGAACCGGCCTGAGCCGCCCAAGCCCAATTCATTGCCAAGCCGAGCCCAAGCCTCACACTTGTGTGTACCATACGCCGAGCAGCCTGCTCCTACGGCCTAGCCTGCTCCCATAGTTTCCTAAGCAGCCCAAGTTGGCACAAGACTAGCACAACCATCCCGAGATATTTTCACCACATTTCTTTGCGGATTTGACATTTTCAAACTTAAATCTTGTGCCCGGAGTTTACCACCCTTCTACTGCTCATGGAGACGCATTCTTTCCAAGCTCTTCCAATCCAAATAGCTAACAACACTTGTCTCGACAAGTCCTAGAGTTAACAAACCCCTTTGCACAACAAACGACTTTGGTGAATCAGTTCTTGCAACGCACCAAGATCCAATGTGCCCCAGACGATGTGTCTGAAAGTAAGACAAGGGCAGACAAGGAACTTCTCCAGCAGCGTCCTATGCAAGCAGCCACTAGACCAGCCACGAATCGAGTGTTCGGGCAGTGTACACGCCCGATTGGGCCCCCGAGATACTGTATACTCCTATCTTAGCATGTGGAGGAGCGTGCACTCTCAACTAGGCCTGCGGACGAGCATACACTCACGGTTCGAGCCATACTCCAATAATTAACATAAGCAGCCTTCCAAGTAAAGCGTTCATTCGTTGCTAGGCCTGCAAGAAGCATCCGCCACATCACATCAGAGCAGGCAGCACGAAATTACAGAGAAAAGCTATCACTCAATTCGACTCAAGTTTAATCGGCAACCTACGAAGAATTCCCTCACTTGCAAGGAACAGACCATATGCACCGCTGCTGCAGTATAAATGAGTCGAGCACGTAGAAGAGTAGCCTATACCAGCATGTTAAGACCGAGAGCAGTCGAGAGCTCCGCTACCCTCAACAAAGGCAAATTCAAGAAGTGGTAGAGAAGCTCTTAAACGAGCGATTGGGTGATTTTCAACGCAACAAAGTAGCTGATGAAGTGCTACGATGGGACATAACCAACATGAGCAGGTCACCCTTCACGGACGAGATCGAGCAGGCAAAGGAAATGGAGATTCGGAGATGCACTTGAAGCATTATCGAAGCACGATGGTCCTTTATCGAAGCAACAATGCCCTTATATGCAAGATATTTGCTACCACCTTACAAGGCAAGGCGCAAGATTGGTTTCTCACCTTACTGCCACAATCCATCTGGAGTTTTGATGATCTTTCCTTGGTTTTCACCAAAGAATACTCATCATATCATTCAATCAAGAAAAAGTCTAACCACTTGTTCAACATGAAAAATCAAAAGAGTCACTCCACGACTACATGAAAAGGTTCAAAGCAGAGAAGGCGAAGATAGTCGGATACGACGACTCAATACCAAGTGTAGCCTTCCAAAAATGACTCACAGCAGACCACTCACTGTTCAAAGAGTTGATTATGAAAGAGGATCTAACTTTAGTAGACTCCTTCGTTCTAGCAGAGAAGCATGCACTTTAGGACAAAACTCGACGAGCAGATAATGCACCCAAGTAGCCTTGGAAAGAAGTGGCAATAAAAAAAGATGATGGAAAGCTGTAGAACAATAAAAACAGGTAGGGGTCACAACTAGAGAAGGCCCGACGATAAAGAATTACCCTAAGTTCCAAATCCCGATCCACCAAATCCTTTGCGATATTAAGAACAAGCCATGGTTCAAGCTGCCAAAGCAATCAAAGAGAGATGCTTCCAAGTTAGACCACACCAAAATACTGTGCATTCCATCGAAGTCCCATTCACACAACTAACGACTGCTACAATTGGAACAATTACCTAGAGAAGCTCGTGAAATAAGTCAAGGTCGACAGATACTTAGACAAGCTGGTTGCACAGCCTAGAAGAAATACGGATGCCGACGAGGAATAACATAACAAGATGATTCAGATTAATGGTATCTTTGCAAAATCTGAGCACTTGAGGGCCACCAACAATTCAAAGAATAGAAAGATCCAGTAAGCACTGCTAGTTTCACAAGTCCAAGTAGTCGACACCTAACTTGGACCCATCACTGGCTTCACCGAACAGGATGCAGAAGGTGTCGATTTCCCACATAAAGACACACTAGTATTATCTGTCCAACTAGACTATGCTGTAGTTAACAAAATGATGGTTGACAATGGAAGTGCAGTCAACCTACTTTAACTCTCAATAATTTAGAAGATGGGCCTAGAAAGAACAATCATACGCTAAGCAAAGGTATTCACCGGAGTTACTGGGCACACCTTAATTGCCATCGGTCACACTACACTTGACATGAAAACACCGCCAACTGTCTCAAAGTAGACGTTCACGATCATAAGCGACCCATCTCTTTACAATGGGATTCTTAGAAGACCTTGGCTGATCAAGCTGGATGCCGTCAAGCTAGATGTCGTCACTTTTGTTAAGTACAAAAAAAATTAGATTTCACATCCTGGGATGAAGAGTTGGAGAAATCAAGTCTGACCAAGCTGCATCTCGACATTGCACTGTGCAAGTATTGAAGGAATTAAAGAAAAAGACTTTTACCCTCTTAGAAGCTACTGAGGTCCAAAGGGACGAAGAAGCTACCAAATAGCAATTATAGCAACCAGATCAAGAAAATGGTTCCCAAGCAGATGAGATAGGATGGAAACCCGATGAATACATTGATGACATCATTCTTGATCCCCAGCAGCAGGAAATGACGACTAGAATCGACTTGTGTTTAAGCCTAGTTGAGAAGGAAAAGCTCATGGCTTTCCTAAGGAAAAATCATGATGTCTTTGCATGGTCACCTTCTGACATGCCCAACATCGACACCAAGATAGCCTGCCACAAGGTGTATGTCGACCCTGCTGCCAAACTAGTGATCTAAAAGAGAAGACACTTTGCACCTGAATGAGTAGCGATTATCGAAGCAGAAATTGACAAGCTACTAGAGGCCATATTCATAAAAGAGATAGTCAGCATGGCTTGCCAACGTCGTGCTAGTTATGAAGAAAGAAAAAGGGCAAATTGAAGGTTTACGTAGACTACACCGACCTCAACAAAGCAGGCCCAAAAGATCTTTATCCAATTCCTCGGATCGATCTATTGGTAAACTCAACTTCTAGAAACCAACTGCTCAGCTTATTCGACACATACTTTTGCTATAACCAAATAGTCATATACTAGATTGACAAGGAGAAAATCGCATTCGTGATTGAGCGAGGCACTTACTACTACAAGGTCATGCCCTTTGGCCTCAAGAATGCGAGAGCCACTTACTAAAGGTTAGTAAACATGATGTTTAAGAAGCAAATTGGGGCAAACATGGAGGTCTATGTCGAAGACATCATGGTAAATGGCAAGCAGCGGTCAGACCACATTCAAAACCTGGCGGAAACTTTCAACATCCTCAAAAAGTACAAGATGAAGCTCAACCCCACCAAATGCACATTCGGAGTGTCTTTAGGTAGATTCTTAAGGTACCTAGTAACCCAACGAGGAATCGAAGCATATCCCAAGCAAATCTAAGAGATCCTAGAGATGAAATTTCCCACTACCTTGACAGTGATTCAAACCTTGACCAGATGAGCAGCCGCCCTCAATCGTTTTCTTTCACAGTCCACTGATCGATGCAAACCCTTTTTTAAGGCCATCAAGAGGGCACAACAAGACAAATGGGATGGAGAATGCGAAAGAGCTTTCCAAGCCCTGAAGAAGTACTTCACATCACCTTCCTTACTATCCAACCCGGAAGCAACGGAAGACTTATACATTTACTTAGTAGTCTGAGAAGTAGCAGTGAGCTCTGCCATCATACGAGAAGAGTTGGGGGCCGAACTGCCGTATTCGACACTTCTAAAGCTCTTCTCAATGTGGAAACTAGATACCCGAAGATCGAAAAATTAATTTTGGGGCTAGTTGTTACGGCTCAGAAGCTCATACCATACTTTGAAGATCATACAGTCATCATCACAACTCAATATCCCCTACGATCAATCCTACATGGTCCAGATGCTTCTCAACAAGTGATGAAATGGGCGTTGGAACTTGACCAAAACGGTTTAGTTTTCTGACCCCGCACAATGATAAAGGCCCAAGCTTTGGCAGATTTCACAGCAGAATTCACGCCTAGCCTAGGTAACACAACAGAACGGCCCAACGATGGCCCAGAAGCAACCATGCACACCTTAGCAGCATCTACTCCCCCCAACGGAGACTTCTAGCATTTGCATGTCGACGGTGCATCCAACTACAAAAACTTAGGAGCAGACGTGGTCCTTGTCACTAAGACGATTCAATGCTCAAGTAGGCAATCACTCTAGGCTTCAAAGCATCCAACAATGAAGCAGAGTATGAGGCCCTACTAGTAGGCCTTCAAATGGCAAAAGACTTGGCGGTGAAAAAGCTCACAATTCATTCTTATTCCCAACTGATCACCAGCTAGGCTTCTGGGGAGTATGTGACAAAACATCCAAGGATGGCGCAATACCTAGAAAAGGTAAGCAAGCAACTTGAGTCATTTCAGACTTACACTCTCACTTAAGTTCCGCGAGCAGACAATGCCCACGCAAACACGTTAGCCTGCCTAGGTTCTGGCCTCGACCACCAACTCAAACGCTCTATTCCAGTGGAATATCTAGACAAGCCAAGCATAAAGGTGGAGCCTGCAGCCGAGGTGTCACAAGTTAGTACAACTCCCAACTGGCAAAGTTCTATTGTAGACTACCTGGTTAAAAACACACTCCCTAAAAAAAAGGTTGGAGTCTAGAAAACTCAAAATAAAGGCAGCATGCTACTGCATATGGAATAGCATTCTCATCCAAAGATCTTACACCGAACCACATCTCCATTGCCTAGTGTCTCCCAATGACTTGAAGGTTCTAAGCTCAATCCACGAAGGCATTTGTAGAAATCACTCCGAAGGCCGATCCTTAGCACAAAAGGCTCTTAACGTATGCTACTACTGGCCTACCATGCACCAAGATGCAAATGAGTTAGTACAAAAGTGCGACTGTTACCAACCCTACAAGCCGGTACCAACACTGCCTACCAGCGAAGTTCACCCGCAAACAAGTCATTGGCTGTTCATGCAGTGCGCAATCGACTTAGTAGGGCCAATACCGCCCGCTATTAGGGGCAGAGACATGAAGATCATGGCAACTGATTACTTCACTAAATGGGTAGAAGCAGAGCCCATGACAACCATGTCTCAAATCGACTAAAAGCGCTTCATATGAAGGAACATCATTTACCGATTGGGTATCTCTCAATCTACCATCACCGACAACAGCCTGCAATTTGTGGGCAAAGATTTGGCGAAGTTCTTCCAAAAGTATGGCATCAAGCAGCACATGTCCACGCTGAGATATCCTCAAGGCAATAGGCAAGCTGAAGCATCCAACAAGAAGATCCTCGACTGCCTTAAGAAATCCCTGACCGATAAGAATAGAAAATATAAACTCCCCGGATGTCAATAGGTGTATCACACCACCAAAAGACGAGCAACCGGTAAGACTCATTTCTCTTTGGCATTTGGTTTGAAAGCCATCATTCTTCCAAAAGTTATCGTGCCAAGCATCAATACTCTATTACCAAGCATTGAGCAGAACAGTAAAGAGATGGCCATAAACTTAGATCTAACAGAGGAGAAGCGGGAGCAAACCATCACTTGCATCTCAGCCTACTAGTAGCAACTTCTCTCCAGCTACAATAAAAGGGCCAAGATCTGGCAATTCCAGCCTGAAGATCTAGTCCCAAGAAAAGCATTCATCACTGCCCGCAGAGAAGGCTCCAAAAAGATGGATCCCATCTGGGAAAGTCTGTAAAAGATCAGCAGAGTATGCGGCAAGGGTAATTATACCTTTGCCACAATGAACGACAAAGAGATTGAGAAACAATGGAACACCTACAACCTGAGGAAATACTATGTGTGATCTCCCACTATAACAACACCTGAAGACACCATCTCGCAAGCCGAGGACTATCCAGTTATTATGCAGTCTTTTATAGCTACGTTATTCATTCGTTTCACTCATTTTTCAATAAGGAATTCATAAGTAATTTACAATTGGCTCGACTACATGTCTACTACAACTGATCACCCATGCTCCAAATGACCAACCATGTTCTCCAATGTGAAAGGGTAAACCAATCCCCCGACACCCACATGGGTCTGCTGTCCAAAGTGGGAGGATAAGTTGTACACCCCGAATATCCAGACGTGGATGAGCGGGGCTGCCTAGTATAACTAAATGCACGATGGCTTGCGTTGGGATTCCTAGAAGTAGCCACAATGGTTTATTTTCAAGGCTTAGCTAATTGAAAGATTTTGGATCTCTTGCCCTAATCTATGGGGAAACGGGCCTTAGAGACAGATGGGGCACATTACGCAGTACGCCCGATAGACGGCTGCCTTGGAACCCATAAGGCGTCTGGCTACTAACCCTATAGCTAACAACCTTGTAAAGTTCTACACCAACATAGACTACACGAGCTTGTCTGCTTATAGAAAAGTAGCACACTTGTCACTGGCTTATAAAGTCTAAAGGTTAGGGCATGAACAAAAAAAGCGAAGATGGAGAAAAGCGAAAGAAATAAGTTTATTAAATTTTCTAGAAAAATTAATAAACAACTAGCAAAGATTGAATGAGTTCAAGAAAAAGCAACAAGGAAAACAAAGAAAATCCTAAAGGCTACCTAGAAGACTACTCTTTAGCAGCTATGATGCCCTCATTAGCGGCACCATCCAATGCTTCACCATCAGCTGCCCCAGCCTGAGCATCAACTTCTCTGACTACTTCATCAATAGAAGACTCAAAAGTAAAGTTAGTAAGTTTTTCAAAGAAATAGAGAAGGTCTCGAAGTCTTTACCAAAAAATCCAAAGTCAGACGACCGCCCAAAGAGATGGTCTACATAACCTAGCTTGTAGAAATCAACTTGACTCTGAGTAAGCGAAGCCTCGAACCTAACCTTCTCACCCTTCAATTGCTCATTCTCCTCAAGCAGACAAGCACAGACCCACTGCAGCTCATTCACTTCTTTCTTCGGACTGTCCATTGATCTTCAAATCACCTTAGAACTCCAACACTTGAGGCTCAAGCCTATCAACAACCTTCTTGAAGTGGATCACTTGGTTATAAGCAGCGATTAGTTCGTCATCCTTTGCATAAACAGCAGAGAAGAATTCAGAGATGGCATGCTCAATATCTTGAATCTGAAGTATGTAACACCCGATCCCCTTCTCTGCACTTTCATACTTTACTTAGATCGCATCAAGCCTAGTTTTCAAATCCACGATCCCTTGACGAGCAGTCTCCAGTTGCAAAAAAAGTGAGGGCAAAGATGTTAGACTCATTCAAAGCAATAAGCTCAGATTCCAACTTCTTGACTTTCTCGGCTGATGAGTAAGCTTAGCTGCAATAGTTATTGCCATCTCCTTGGCAACCTTGGTATCCTCTTGATGAAGGATCATAGACTTGGCTGCCAAAATCACCATTTTCTACACCATGGCCAGCAGAGCAGTTCTCCTATACTCGGTCGTATATTTCACAAAGGAACTCGGGCAAACAATCCATTTGACGCCATCAACAAATTTGGCACATACATCTATGTCCTCAAGCAGATTTGGCTTTAGAAGTGCATAAATCTTAGCAGCCTCCCAAGAAACAGGCTTAGTGGATTTCTCACATCTGCCCGTACGAGCAGTCTCCTTCTTCTCAGCAGATGAATTGATCTCAGCAACAGATGGAGCAAGTTTTGGCCTTACCTTAGCAGGCAAAGATACCTTGTCACTCTTTATAGTTAGTAAGCCTCTCCAAAAGTGAACTAGACTTACCCCGAGACTGACATTTCGGTACAAACTTCGGCACAAGGGGCATGGCGGGACTTCTACGTTGAGCAATCCTGTTAGCAATTGAACTAGCCATCTTTGGATTGGCAGGCATCACCAGCACGAATCTAGCAGCCTCATCTTTCTCACCCTTAGAAGAAGTCAAGTTAATCATAAGCTTAGGAGTAGTCGGTGAACCCTCACGAGCAGCGAAGGAAATCTTTGCTTTCTTCTTAGAATGCGTCTCTTGAACAAGCAGGGAAGACCTCTTTTTCCCACCTTCATTTGCAACAGGCTCCTCCACAGTGATAGGAAAAGCCAATGCCTTAGCCTTAATTCGTTTTTTCTACTCTCTTAAGGACAGCCCATTTTTCTCCCTACGGATAGGACTAAGCAGATAACGCCACTCACGATACTTGAAGGGGATACCCAGAGTGACATGCACTTTCTTCATGTTTGGATAAGTCTTAGGGATAGAGCCGAATTTTGAATCTGCAAAAGCATTGGGAGACAATCAGAAAATTAAAGAGCAGTTTAGCACAAATACAAAGCAGTCGAGAAATTAAGCAACTTACTTACTAGATATGATGACCGTTGGAACACGTAGCTTGGGGAAGGAATCAGACTCCTATTCTCTACTTATTTTTGAAGTCTTCTTGGCCCAGTCATGATCTCCCTTGCTCTAGTTATCCAAAAGCCTATGGCAAGATCGCAGCTACCCAACTCCCTCAATGTGGCATATGTCAAAGAAGTACCAAATTCGTTGACGGTTAGATCTAAGTCAAATAATTGTCTTAGATTGTGGAATCCCACCATCACACAGACCGCATTCGTAGAACATTGAGCAGGGGCACATCTTAATAATCCACTAAAGGTGGACTTAAATAGGCTTTGAGAGAAACTTATTTCTCTTTCCTAGAAGGATCTAATTTTCTATTAAAGAGGGAATCTACATCAAACTAGAAAAGAATCCTAAGTTCCCTAAAGCAAGAAAATCTCTATACCTGTTGCCCTTTTTTGCGAGCAGCCCAACAGGTATGGGGGCATTTGTGGAGCCAAAAATATTCAAGAAGAATATGGAGGTGACATGTGGATTTTAGGGTTAAAAGGACAAAAATACCCTCGAGGAATACCGGAACTCCTACGCACGAGTAGTGGACAATCATCCCTCAGTTAAGTAAAAAGTGCCCAAAATAGGTATTTATTCAAAACCTATTTCATTCATCCTCATCAAATATTCTCCACAAGCTAATCCATCAAATATTCTCCACAAGGTAATCTTTACTTTCAAATTATATTAATTAGCTAATTAATTGATTCATTATTCGATTAATTTATTAATTAGCTACAAATCATGAATCTCACCCAAAAAGCCATCCAAGTGGCTGGTCCCTATCATCCCAAAGGGGCTGGCCACACCCCTCTATAAACACCCTCATTTTCTCCAAAACCTAAGTTCTACACTCTTACTAAATTCTCTAAATTATCCAAACACATTTTCCTCAAAATTCTAACTTTGCCATTGGAGGTTCTTCGGCCAAAGCCTCTCCATTCATCGTGGGCACGTGAGGCTCTTGGCCTTGACCTAAGGTGTTATTTGTTTTGTAGGTGCAATTTTGTCCGAGAACAAGGAGGAAGAAATTTACATCCACAGTTATTTGTGTTGCATGCACGTGGGAATCCTAGTGTACCTCGAGAGTAATTTTGTCATTTTTATCCAAAAGTCCACGTGTTGCCTCCATAATTTTCTTAACTATTTTTGGCTCCACAAATGCCCCAACACCTATTGGTTGCTCGCAAGAAAGGGCAGTAGGTGTAGATCTTCCCTTGCTTAGGAAACGTAAGAATGTTTCCTATTTTGATGTAGATTCCCATATTAGTTGGAAATCGGATCCTTCTAGGAAAGGGAAATAAATCACTTCTAAAGTTTATTTAAGTCTACCTTAAGTAGATGATTAAATCAACTTCAAAGAGCAATTTATTCTACTCTACAAGAGAGAAAAAGCTAGATGATATTTGTTCCCCTTCTCCTAGCAATCTTCTACACTTTCCCGTGCAAAGGATCGTCTTTCGTTGCTTTCTTTGTCTTCTCCACGCCGCACTGAGGTAAGAAAAAATTAATTTTCCTTGTCTTCTTAGATAGTGTTGTCGTAGGGTAACAGTCGGGGTGGTACGGCATGTCGGTTGGCAGGGGCCAAAATTCAGCTCAGCATGGGTCGAGGAGTGTTGTGGCAGGGACTACTGCTTAGGTTACTCGGCTTGGCTATAGCTAAGGGTAGCTGTGCGGTTGGGGCTATAGATTGAGTCGCTGGAGCGCAGTGCTAAGCGAGCCACATGGCTTATTTTTTTTGGGCTCTTGGACTTGACGCAAGCCAGGCCAGCGATTGAGAGAAATAAGGAGGTCATGGGCCTCATGCGCTACTGGAATGCTAGGCATGCAAGTCTCCTGCCTGCTGGTTTGAGAGAAAAAATGACGAAAAAGCCATCATGGGTTGAGCTCTCTCACTGAATACCATGAATGGCATTAGCTGCTTAGTCCTCTTAGCCGGGAAAAAGGTAGGCTGCTCCCAAGACAGGAGATAAAGATGATCAAGGTAGATACATTGGCTCATTCGATCATTGTCGTGGAACTTACTATGAATGAAGGTGGAAATAAGATATCTTCCCAGCCTGCGTAAGAGATGCTGGTTGAGAAAAAACCTAAAACTTCCTCCACTACTCGTGAGGCTCTGCCTAACGAGATTTTTTGAGGTGGGAAAAAGCTTAAGATGATATTATAATTATAAATTACTCAAGATGATGTACATTTTGCCAAGATTTCAGAGAGGTAAATGAGTGACCAACTACTAATTATATCGGTATTGTTTTTCAATGTGAGTTTTATCAATTACACAACATAGCAGATGTGAGATTTTTATCATAAGAGGCATCAATGATATTAGACATAGAACCACTCAACTTAAGGCTTTTGTATTCATCAACACATTTTGTTTTATCTAATAGTTAGAAAATTATGTGAAAGGCCTATGAAAACACCCCAAAGCTTAGCTTCCATAATGGTTCCTCTGCCCAAATTAGCTGTAAATCCCTTAATCCATTCCTTTTCAGAATTCCGAAGCAAACCTCCAGCACTTATGTGGTTAAATGGGTCATTACAACTCCCATCTGTATTGATTTTATATCTACCAATTAGTGGGCAAATCTAATGGATTAAGATGATTTGTTTATGAGGCTTACTAGAAGAACACTTTTGGCATCATACAAATCCCTTGCAAATTGAAAAATGAAATTTTGGGGTAAAACAGGTGATTGTTGGCGATCATTGAAAACAAAATTACTCCTCAATTTCCAGCAATACCATAGAGTTGAAGCAAAGATAAGGTTCCAGGGTAAACCATGTATGGTGGAACAATGTGTCTTAAGGTTTATGGCGATTCAAATTTGAAAATCAAAAGCAAAGGAATGGGCAACTTCAGAAGGGATTCCAACACTATTCCAAAAGGAAAGAGAATGCCTACAAGATCTGAAAATATGATCCATTGATTCCTCAACAGTAAGGCAGATTGGACAACATGGGTTATTTGTAAAACCTCTTCTAGCTCTCTGCACATTAGTGAGAACTTTCCCATGATCAATAGTCCAAAGAAAAGTCACTAATTTGGGTGGGACTTAAGTTTCTAAATGAAATTCTATTTCCAGGGAATAATATCATCATTGCCAAAGAAAGAGAGATATGCAGTTTTCACGGAGAAGGTTCCAGAATTGGTGAGGCTCCAAATTACCTTATCTTCCCTATTGTTCGCAATACCAACATGTAAACTGAAAATATGTTCCACAATAACAAAAAGAAGGCAAGAGCATAACAAATCCACATTTCAACCAAAATTAGTAAGGAAGGCTTCAACAGTCCATTCAAGCATGTCATCTGAAAGGGGGTTAGTAGCAAACTCTTCGAGCACACCACACTCAAGCCAATTGTCTTTCCAAAAATGAATTTGGCTTCCAGATCTGACCATTATGGAGGATTTGGGCACCAAAGAGGATTCCACGCCAAGTATGAGAACAATTAGTGAACTTAGTGGAGCAAGCACCCACCATGTTGTAGTCTTTGAGATACTTTCCCTTTAAAACTTGCACCTAGAGGCCTGAGTCCATTTGCATAAGTTTCCAACTAGTTTTAGCAAGGAGAGATTGGTTCGTAACATGGCTATCTTTCAAACCTAAACCACTCATGATACCGTCTCCCACTTAACAAGGTGAACCTTGGAATTTTCCTCAGTGTGTCCTCATAAGAAATTCTTGTTCAACTTATCAATTTTATCACATATAGAAATTGGGAGGTGAGTAGATCGGAATAGCTGAGGCGACTAATTGGAAATAAACAAGCCTACCTGCCATAGAGATGGTATTGCTCTTCCAACAGAAAGACAATGTTGAACTTTTTCAACAATGTTGCCACACGTTTCTTTGTTGACTCTAGAAAGCAAGAAAGGGACAATCTTATCAATTTAAAATTTGTGTGTGTGCATTATACCTTTTTAACCTAAAACAAAATAAGACAATCTTTAGGAAAGTTAGCATGTAAACAATGCTATCTTATTTTTCTACACTTATGCCATACTTTATTTTAGGTTATGTAAACTCTTCCACTCAAAGGATATGCAAATGATGAGGGCAGTTAATTTACTCACTCCTAGCACTCCTTAATTAGTTGAGATATAACATCAACGGAGTGCATTATAATCTTTTTTTTTTTGAGAAACTGGATAATTCATTACCGTGGCCGAAGTCAAGAAGGAACAAACGAAAGCCTATGGTTGTGTTCCTTTCAAGTGTAAATATAAGGATAGTATAATGGCATGAGTAAGGGTGTTGAACCACAGGGACTGATTAGACCTCTACAAATTACTAGCTTTATGTAAACCCTAAATATACAATGAAAATGTAATTGAATTTGGTTTTTCTGTTTCGAAAACTAAAGTGACTTAAAATGCAAGACAAGATAAAGATGAATGATAGATTGATTCATAAATGATGAGAATGGAACTAGGAAAATTTATTTCACCATTACAAACTAATTCCATGAAAATTAAATCAAAATGTATTCAACTCTCCAATCTGCAACTAGGTTCGTTTTACTTATTTATGATCATCCATTTGATATGTGGTTGTGATCAAGTACTCCTAATCTGCAACCTAGTTGTGATGTTCAACTTAGAATACCAATTAAGAACAAGAAAACTTTAAAGAACCAAAGAAATCACATAGCAGGATGTTTGCATAGCAGTTTCTCCATTCATTCACATGTCCACCAAGATTAAGCATGATGTGTACTAGAACCTTGATCAAATAATTCATAAGCAGCCTTAAGGGTGATCAAACATTAAGATAAACAAACAAATTAAACAATAGAATCAGTGAATGAAACAAGAAAACATATTGGTAATTTGAATACTTTAACTTAATAACATAGAGTGATTTTGCAAGGCTACATCAAAATCCCTAGCTATGAACTTAATTACACAACATGATCATAGAAAATATAAATTAAAAAGCACAACATGAGTGAAATGAGATTTATATAAGGAACCCTTTGAAGTAATTCTGATGTTGAACTTCTCCAAGAACAGCGCGGCTGCATGGTTTCTTTCGTGGCAGTAGATGGTGAAGGGAAATAAGGTTTTGTTTCTAGAAGATAGGTCAAAGAAAGAGAAGAGAGAAAGAGCTCTGGGCATCCCCAAGGGAAGCTTGTGTAAAAGTGGCTAAAAAAAAGGTTTTATGAGGTTAAAGAGGCTGTTACAAATTGCCAAGACATCCCAATAATTGAACATTTATTTCAAACGTTTTTGTCTGTTATTGGTGTCTTAAAGGGCCATATTCATCACCATCTTCAATTGTATACTTTGAGTCTCTTCTACATTAGAAATCTTATTAAATTCTCCACTTTCAGCACCATTTTGCATCATTTGCCCCCAAATGAACTCTAAAATACAATTAACTGCACATTAACACAACAGAGCGTAAAATGCAATTAGTTTAACTCAAAATATCACAAAGAGACTAGGAATGGATGGTAAAAATGTATGAAATAAATGAGTTATCACTCTGGCAAGCTTACAAGAAACGACATAAACTCCGAGAAAATCAAGGGAGAGGATAGAGACAGTGCACTTTGGCCAGAGTCGTCCCGTTATAGACTCCAAAGCAAACAAACAATTTGTTAGGTACTTAAAAAAGAGCAAAATGAATGACTTCAAATGCTTTGATTTTATAATTCTTGTGCAAATTAGTAGATTGATTTGGATTGGCATGGAAGGAATTAATTCATTCATTGTTATTAGTTTATTGGCTAAATTTTTTTTGTGGTCGCTGTGGTGACACCCAACTTTCAATGTGACCCTTGTGGTGAAAAAGCTATTAATTAAACCCATGTGGTGAGCCATGTTAGCAATTGAGGTCCAAATCCAAACTTCCGTTAGTCTTCCGTTAAATAAAATCATATTACTATCACATGTGGATCGGTCAAAATTAAGTTTATTTATTTTGGAAAATAAAAAAGCAAAAACATGATTGGATTAAAATAAAATTACAAATAAAAGGAACTTGTAAAGATAAAAAAAAACCCAACATTTCCCGTATCTCATCTCAGGCTCCCAACCACCGCCATAGCCACTAGTGGACCTCCTCCACCGTCACTAACCATCACTCCAATTTGATAGCACATGTATCTCAACCTATATAATGTAGAAAAATCACATATGTACAAGAATAACTTAAAGAGTTAAAGACAATGGGTGAAATGTAGTATATATGCATTCAGACGAATGAAAGGCATTGTAGAATTAAAGACAAAGGGTGAAAGGCATTGCAGAAAATTCAATCTTCAGGTCCACCCTCCGCATATGAACTTCAAGAGCGTAAGAAAGTTAAAGAATTTAAATTGAAAGAGATTAAGAAAAAAATTGAAAGGTTGTGTACTGGGTGATTAGGACCTGCATAAAACCACATTACCAATTAAAGACAAAACTGAAAGGCATTTATGCATTCATACTAATACAAATTGATACAAGAATGAAAATTCAATTAAGACTAAGACTCTAACTCATGATCAAAGACATGTTGGCATTAAAAAAAAATGGTATATTAGAAGTATTTTTCCAAACAAAATTAAATCATACCTAAGAAGTTAGGCGCGACTTCACCTTCACCTCTTCTCCTCGCCAAAGACGTGGTTTTCCAGGTTTAGTTTCAATCTTCGCGTTCAAGCTTTTTTCTTTTTTTCTATAAAATCTAATTTCAGTTAAACCCTAAATTATACTAGATATCCATTGAATAAGATGTAATTTGGATTGCAAGAACGAATTTGACCTTTCATGTGATAGTCATGTGAGTTCATTTAACGAAAAACTAACGGAAATTTGGATTTGGACCTCAATTGCTAACAATACCCACCACAAGGGTTTAATTAAAAGTTTTTTTACCACGAGGGTCACATTGAAAATGGCATGTCACCACAGGGATCACGAAAAAAATTTGGCCTAGTTTATTATTTACTAGTTAAATCAAGGGAACTTTAACGAAAAGCTCCCGGTACTGTTCACTTTAACGAAAAACCACATTTTTACACTAAAAAGTCAATCTTGGTACTATTCACTTTACCCTTTATTTTGTCCTTATCATTAAAACTCAAAGTTTTCAAGCCATTTTCATTAGTTTTCCTTTAAATCAATGTAACACTCCTTTATTTTTTATTTTTTATTTTTTCCACTGAAATGTCTTTAGAATAAAACGCCAAAAAGAGAAGTCATTTGAATTACTTTATGTATTTTAAATAGGTTGGAGCGACATTAAAAAAATATAAAAAAATAATTTGGGCTACATCAGCATTTAGAAATTTTAGAATTAACATTATTGCTATTTGAGGAGAAATACAATAAAATATCATTTTTGCTTGGCTACATGAGTGTATTTAAAAAAAAAATAAACAAATAAACAACTAACAATATGAACCAACTAGCCATAAAAGATTATGCTTCATCGTCTTTTTATCACCATTTATTACTGGTTCATCCTCTGCAAGCATGGCACCAAGTGTTCCAAACCCATCTCTCTACCCTTCTTTCCTTGCACTTGCTCACCATGCAAGCATGGCCCATAGAAATTCAGCTATGACGTAGCTGAGTCTTACTTTGCAGTCTAACCACCCGGTTACGACTGCACAGATCTTCTACAGGAGGTTTGATCACCACGAGATAAAATGAATATGTCAGTAACATAATAGCTTTCAATCTTCTATCCAAAAAAATATTATTATTTTTTCGCAAACATAACACTTTAATTCATGAGTCAAAACTTTCTAGCCGATGCTGTTACAAGTGTTGATTAATGTTTGAGATATATCCCTCCCTAATGAAGCTTAGACATTTTTCTCTCTTTAACTACACTGGTGTTGGTTGTTCTAGATATTTTTTCTATTAGTTAAGCTGATTTTTCTTTATAAAAAAAAACACAAAAGACTTCAAAAATTTGACTATTGAAAATGGAACAACTAAAGTTAAAAGAATTCGAGCAGAAAACAAAGAGCTAAATTAAAACGTAAAAATATACCTTGTTGCGGAACACGGTCTTGAGCTTGAATTCTCCCATGCCACCCATTTTTGTAAGGAAATAATTTTTTTTTTTTGTAAATGTAATTGTCTCCCAAGCTTCTCTTCCCATGTTCCTTTAGGGTGCGTTTGGTACGCAGACGGGACGGAACGGAACGGGACGGGACGGGACGGGACGGGACGGAACGGAACGGGACGGGACGGGACGGGACGGAACGGAACGGGACGGGACGGGACGGGACGGGACGGAACGGAACGGGACGGGACGGGACGGGACGGGACGGGACGGAACGGAACGGGACGGGACGGGACGGGACGGAACGGAACGGGACGGGACGGAACGGAACGGGACGGGACGGAACGGAACGGGACGGGACGGGACGGGACGGAACGGAACGGGACGGGACGGGACGGGACGGGACGGGACGGGACGGGACGGGACGGGACGGGACGGAACGAAATGGAGGTTCGTGTTATGTTTGGTACGCAGAGGACGGAACGGTTTGGATTTCGTGTTAAATGACTAACTTAGCCTTTTGTACAATTGCAAGGCTGAGTGCTTGTATGAACTCAGTGGCTGCAGTTCTCAAACACAGAGAAATTCCAAAATTCAAACACAGAAAAATCAAACAATTACAAGAAAACTAACACAGAAAAATCAAACTAAATTACAAGAAACATAGAAAAATCAAACAAACACAGAAAAATCAAACTAAATTACAAGAAAAATCAAACAATTACAAGAAATTCCAAAATTCAAACAAAGAAAAATCAAACAATTCGTCCTCCCTGGAGCTCCGAGTCGACGAACCCGCAACTGCACTTGGCTGGAGACAACCGGAAAAGCCCACGGTTCTCCCTGTTTCGCCGGAAAGTGGGTGTGCTCACCCGAGTCTCGATTTCGACCTATTGAAGGATTATTTTGGAGAAACATGTTCATTTAAGCAATATCATTAGCATGCAATTAACAAATTAAAGGCGGAATCATGCTTGCATATACTTAAAAACAAAACATTAACCATGAATGTTCAAAGCCTAGTAGATTGGTGAACCTTTAAACAACTCAAAACAAGTGAGTTGAAATTAATACCTTTGTAGATTCCTCTTTGCATAAGCAAAGGCTAATCACCCAAAGAGAGGGCCTTCATTCCTTGCATCTTAAAACTATGGATTTATATAGAAAGGATAGGTTCTCTAAGTTCTCAAAATTGAGAACCTCTAAGTTTCTACACCAAGGTTAGATTGGAGAAGATATGAGTGACCTTGGAGGAGCTAGAGTGCTAGCTAAATCCCTCCAAGGGGGCCGGCCATTTCTAGAGAGAAGGGAGAGCATTTCTTCTCTCCAATTTCCCCAAAAACAACCCTAAATGAATTTTGGCTATAAAGTCAAATTTATACCTTAATTCATTTGAGTGGCAAACTTGTAAATAAGTCCAAGTTCACTACCCTTACATTGTGGCCGGCCTTAGGGATATTTTTGGAGCATTTTGGCCTTTGTAAATCATTATTTATTAAGTTGTCATACAACTTAAGTCAATGGACTTGACGTTCGAAGCCCATTGGGCCTTAAGGTCCAAAACTATCCCGAGGTCTTCAACGAACTCATTCGTTTGATTAATTAACATATTAATTAATCCTTGCCATAAATAATTAAACCATTTAATTATTCTTACTCATCTCCGTTGAATCTTCAATCTTTACCTTACACGGTGTACGATCCATTAGGTTCCTTTTAGCGAGGCAGTGGGCGATTCAAACTCTTTTAAATCGATTGTGAATTTGAAACTAACTTTCAATTCTCCCTTTAGTGTTTACACACGTTTAGGGCTTCCACAAACCATGAGTGACACCTAGCAGCATATCATGGTTACCCAAGCTAATCAGAAGAGGTAGAGAACCTATTCAGTTTAGGATTACAAATGCAATACGGTCCTTCTCTAATACAATACTCTTGACCACATTGTTTGGCTTGATAGTTTATTCATGTCTACTATCCAATGTGAATCTCGTGCTTATATGATTCTATTGAATGTGATCTGGAACACATTCCAACATCTCATTCATACTCTGGCCAGAGATTCTAAATCATATCATAGAGTATTCTCCCTCAACGGTTTGAAGGTTAGAGATCCCTTGTTGCGCATTCACTTGTCTCCATGACTAGATAGCTTGACCTCAACCATGTCGTGGACACTCCAAAGGAATGCCATTTGACACGATCAAAGATCAAGGACCTAACCACAAGACAACTATGATGCCTCAGGTCAAAGGACTAATTTGCATTATCCTAACCATGAGTTCTCACGTGACATGAATATGAGAACTCGTCGTTGATCGTGTTCAGTGAACTCATTCTCTATTGAGCACCTACGTACTTGTCTTGGTGTCACTCACACCGATGACTCGAGACTAGTCACTCTCCCTGAGAGAAGACATAGCACGTACTGATCTCAACGGACTGTCAATGCCCAATTGACAATCCTATGATCAGGAACGTTTAGGATGTGTCTACGAAAGAATGGTCTCATGAATCTAACTATTTAGATCGCATTCTCCCAATCACATATTCCTTGGACTTTATCGTTTAAGCATATAACATTTATATGAGACCGCTCAAACAATAATCTTTGCCCTTGATATTAAACTAGATTAGTTTAATCATGTGAAATGTCCGTAAAGTATCATCATATGATTGGTTTTAGGGCACATTTCCAACAATCTCCCACTTGCACTAGAGCCAATCAGTTTGGTCATCAGTGATGATACCTCTTCTGCAGTCATTTCAAAAATGGCTGAATAGTAGGCCTAGACAATGGATATCTATATGTTATCCATAGAAGCAATCTTGAGATTAACAACGTCACCATTATACATGATTCTCAATCATGTGGTTCAGTCTCTCATATGAGTTCGGACCTTGATGAGACCTTGATTCCCTGGCTTGAGCTATCGCCTCATTAGTGTCGTACACTTTCTGGTTGGAACCGAATAGAGAGTTCATAAATGAACTTTCCCATCCAAACAACATTGTTGTAAGCTTCTATATGGCAATATATTTTGCATTCATAATGGAACACACTAAAGTCATTACTTTAATGTTTCCATCCAAATATCTCTTTAGTCATAATAAAGAGATATCTGTTTATCTCTTCATTCACAATGAAGAAACATCCAATGATGGATTAGATTCATAATCTAATACATTTACGCTTCCATTACGTTACTCTAATTCTTCCTCATTTATTGAGAAATCTATCCTTTAGTATTTCTTGAATACTTAAGGACTCACTTGACAGTTGCCATGGTTCTGATCCTGGGCTTGCACTGATATCGTTTTGTACCGTCTTAGGTACAACTCATATCAATGTTTTTCATACAATATGAAATACATAAATCACCTTTGTGCGTATGCATAAAGGATTCTATTTACGCATTATTTCTTTGGGAGTCAAAGGGTACATTCCCTTTGAGAAGAACAATTTCCTAGTCTCACTAGAATTGTCATTCAAATTGAAGTTTATCATCATATGAGAAACTTTCTAGCATCTCTTGTCTATTATAGACTATATCTCCCATATTTATTCTATCGTTTATAGAATATTTAAAGTCATTACTTTAACGAAGAAGTATTCATTTCATTTCCAAAAATTAATATATCATATATATATATATTTAAATTTAGGAATATGATTAACTCCCACTAATCTTTTGTAAACCTAGTAAACAAAAGATTCATTTACATCTTTATGAGAAATCAAACGATTTGATCTTTCATAAGACGGTTATAGCTCCCACTAGCTTGCTAAGATCCATGATGGATGGATCTCTACAACTTACACGTCTTGTGATTTATAGTTTTAGACATACATTATCAAGACTATCTTAATAATGGTTATGGAAACCCATATTATGTCCAAACATTAAATCACCATTTAGTTGTAGCTAGCAATCCTCGAATTAATTGAAACTAAGACTATATCAAAGATGGTTTCTTCAAAGTCAACCATTCTCTTTGAGTGTAGTCACCTTAGGCTACCAATTAGCTATTAAGGTTTCATTATTTCGAGTCAAATGGTATTTTATCATTTCCTTGAGTATATATCGTATATACACTCAATGTAGTCATAAGGATTTTCATTCTTATTTCTTTCGAATTAAGAGGTGCAACTCTATGACATAGTCATAAAGTTCAAACCATTCAACTAAGACGGTTTATAAATCCTTCTTGACTACCTTGGAGCTTGTGGTATAGGAACTAGGTTGTTATATTTGTTGATTACTATCTTGTCTCTCAAAGAACCCATTCTTTGAGTTCTATGTCTCGTTCATTTGCGCTTATGCAAATCACATTGTAAGATTACAATGAACTACCCAACAAAACAACATTGGTTAGTTGGTTTATAGAAGTGATATCCAAAGGTTAGATTTAAGGATATCTCACAAGATTGTTCTCAAACAAATATTGCTTATTAGCACACAACCCCAAATCTTAACATACTTAAGATTTTGTCTTTCTTTCCAACTACATATTATGGAGTTATGAAAATTTTGGAAGATCTTCTAATTGACAATCATATTGTTTTTAGAAGTATATATATATATATCCTATATATGGGTAATAGATAATATCCAACGAACTAAATCTTTATTCAAGTTCGTTCTTCTCCTAATGGAGAAGATCATTATCTTATGATGCTACCTTCCTTGACATCTTTCAAGGAAACGTATCTAAAGTGTTACATTTCCTTGGATCAAATCTAAGGAGGTAAATACTTTAGACGTCTTACTCATCAACTTACATTTCTTGAATTCTTTGAAACCTTTTGCAAAGTATTCAGACTTGTGTTTATTCAAAGTAAACTATAGTCCAACCGAGAGTGATCTTCGGTGAATGTCATATAACATGAGTAGTATTATGTTGTGGACTAGTGCCACTAACATCTAAGTGAATTAACCTCAACAACTTTGTGATTCTTTCTTCTTTCCAAAAGAATAAAGATTCGAACATTTCGCCTCTATACAATTTTAACAAGAAGGCATTGGATCCGGATCTAACGATCCAAAGCATCCATCCATAACCAACTCGTAATTTATGTTTTAGAGGTATCACAACTTAGTTGGGATTAGTCACTACCTTGCAACCTTTTGGGTTTTAAGCATCGTTATATTCTAAACAGTTAACACTACCACATCATCTCTACTATAGAGACAATTAATTAGATTACAATAATCTAATCATTCTTTATTTGGTAGTTCATATGAGGAAGTAAGTACAATCCGCTTTCGCAGAGATCTTTATTTTATTCACTTTCCGAATGTGAAGTACTTTCTCTTCTCTCATTAATCTTCTACTTCTTATTAGCCACACTTTTTACAACGATTTGTAAAACTTAGTTACTAATACAAAATCAAGCATTCAAGTAGAAGAACCAACTGTTATGAACTTTTCAAGAACATTCTTCAACACCTTCGAAAGGTGTGTTCTTGACACTTGCAAGACATTTCTTGCAAATACCCCTTCCAATGTCCATCCTTTCATAAAGAAAGTTTGTTCCCTTGGAGTTATTTTGTCTTCTTCATTTAACTTCTCCTTTGACTACAATAGTCATGGTCCCTAAACTCCCACTATCTCTCTTGAAACTTATTTCAATTGTGTTTTACACATCAAACGATTTGGAGAGCGTGTGGTTATTGTTCACTATATAGTTTACAATAAACTTAGTGAACCATTAGGATAGGGACACAAAGGTGAAGTCTTTGTCTAGTTTCCGTCTCGTTAAGTGTTTTAATACTTCAACATACAATGATTCAAAATCATCATAAGTCCATGTTGATGGACTATTTTTGTCAACCAACCATTATGTTCTAAACATAATTACAAACATTCAAGAGTTGTTCAAGGCAACTCTCATTTCTTCATACAACGATTTGTAAGTGAAGAATCATGGCACATAAAGTGTCCATGCCCTTGTGCTTTCTTCTCAAGTTCCTTGTTCATGTAACAAAGAGACAAGCACTTAATGTTTGCGTTGATTAAGGGTTGTTCAAAACAACTCTTATTTCTTCATACAACAATTTGTATTTGAAGAATTATGACATTAAAATTGTTGTCCTCTTTATGATAGACTTATCTAACATGTTCTTCCAATGATACATTATCAATAGGAAGATTGTGAGGATGAGACTACTTAGGCACTTGTACAATCCATTCAAGACAATCTATAGGATTGTGGTACCAAGTTCGGAAACTAAAGTATTCGGCTTTTCTTTGTCAAGTATTGGATAGCGTTTGCAAATATATTGGTAAACAAATACATAACGAATATAAATTGATTGATTTTAAGCTATTTGATTTGGGTCTTTAAATCAAAATAGCACCACCCACTATTTTTGGCAAATTCCATATCCCTCATCGGAATTCGAGAGTTTTGGAGGAAACTCTTAGTAGGTTATGGGAGACTCACTATTACCAAGCCCACCTCACGATGATACGATGTTGGATAGCATTAATAACAATGAGAGAGTACGCTTACTCATTTACATCTAAATGTAAGTACCCATCTTATTTGGCCTCTAGAGAATGTCACCTCACAATGATATGATGTTGGCTCCATTGCACTTAGTTAAGTCATTCCCACCATGCGAGTTCAAGTCAGGGGTCCAAGAACAACCTCACGATGATACGATGTTGGCTATTCTCTTTGCCTACCTTTCACAACATCAAGTATGCATATAGAATCCTCCCCGAGTGTAAGCATGCACTTTGTACTCCCCTACACGTCACAAACGTTTGGACCTACCACGGTGGAAGGCCACGAAAGAGTGTTCAAAGCACTCTCACGCTTATCAACTTAATATTGGTTTGGTTGAGGGTTTTTAGGTCTCATCACATATAAACATACATTTTAATCCAATTAAAACATTTTTGGTCCTATCACAACTATTGGTCCATATGATTTATTTAGTTGTATATAATACTCCCACTAAGCTTTTAAAACGGTTTTTAAAGCAAGAGTACATGATACTACTAACATAAGGTTTGCATTCATTGATGGACTATATAGTTGCCTTAGGGCCTTAGGATGACTATGAACCTTTTGTTTAGATCCAACATGAGCCTTGTGTTGAATCTCGGACTAGGGATGGTGATTGATTTTAGTTACGCATTTAATCACATTAAGGCGTGTTGTCTTAGGGGCGTTGGACCCAACTACTTCATTTTCATGCATATCATATAAAGCAAGAAAGAAGTACTTCAAAGTAAAGAAGAGCTTATGCTCTTTTACAACAATTGATCAAATCAAATTACTTTAAATTAAAGAAGAGCTTATGCTCTTTTACAACATTTGATCTAATCAAATTACAACCAAAATCTAATCTACACATTCCCATGGTTCAAACAAATTTGAAACGGCCTTTCACATAGCTCAATTATCGTAGGCTTAGGTTCATAATCACCCTTTAATTAATTAACACTTTAACTAATTAAATTGAATGCAACATTTTTCATTTGGTTTTTGTATCCATAAAATTTGATTTTAAATGGAGCTAACTAAAATGAAAATCCAATTCTCATTTAAAGAGACAAAACAATTTTTGTTCTCTATTTAATTTGGGCCTAAATGTAATGACCTCAACTTATTTGGGCCATTATGCAATTAACCTCAACTTTTGGGCTATTTTGCAATTAGCCACAACTTTTGGGCCATAGTGCAATTAACCACAACTTTTGGGCTATTTTGCAAAAAACTTAAACTTTTGGGGTCACTTTGTAAAAACACAAAAGTACACTACTTCATGTAATCACAACTAGAACCCAAAATTTTCCACAAATGTAAAAACTTCATTAAAGGAGCAAAACAATTTGTCCTTTAGCGTTTTTGGACCTAAACGTAAAAACGTAAACTTTTGGGCCAAAGTGCAAATACACAAAAGTATCAAAACTTTATGTAATTGCATGAAAGCCCCAAAAGTACTCCCACTTGAGGGAGTGGCCGGCCTTGGGATGAAAGGGAGTGATGTGTGTGTTGATTTGTAAGTTGACATAAAGCATGCAAGGTGTGTGTGAATGGGATTTAAACCTTACACACCCATTAATGTTTCTTACACCTTTCAAACAAATATCTAACATATATTCAAAGTTTTTGACTAACATTAAAAATATTAATCATTAATAAATATATGAAAATATCTAATAACAAAACTTTATGAAATAATTCAAAACTTTGAATCAAAACACCAAACCTTTTTGTTCTTGGCTAAAATGTCAAGAACAATGAAGAACACTCATGAAAAACTCAAAATTTTTCCATGATGATTTTTCATCCAAAAAACATCCCACAACCATTTAAACTTAAGGGAAATTTCATATAACCAAACTAGGGTACTTAGGGGTTCCAAAAGTCACTTGAAAAACATTTTAACAAGACAAACAAGAACCCAAAAAATCACCCTTTTAATTTGGCCGAAAATCCCAAAATTCTTGGCACCAAATTTTAGCTTCAATATTCATGCTCATATGAACTACATCTACAACATTTGAGATGCCAAATTTTCCAACAAAATTTACATTCATAAAACAAGAATAAAGCTTGTAACATTTTACAACTTTTAAATCACATATTATGAAATACAAAACCCAAAAGGATTCACCAACTACTAGACCTAGGCTCTGATACCACTTGAAGGATTATTTTGGAGAAACATGTTCATTTAAGCAATATCATTAGCATGCAATTAACAAATTAAAGGCGGAATCATGCTTGCATATACTTAAAAACAAAACATTAACCATGAATGTTCAAAGCCTAATAGATTGGTGAACCTTTAAACAACTCAAAACAAGTGAGTTGAAATTAATACCTTTGTAGATTCCTCTTTGCATAAGCAAAGGCTAATCACCCAAAGAGAGGGCCTTCATTCCTTGCATCTTAAAACTATGGATTCATATAGAAAGGATAGGTTCTCTAAGTTCTCAAAATTGAGAACCTCTAAGTTTCTACACCAAGGTTAGATTGGAGAAGATATGAGTGACCTTGGAGGAGCTAGAGTGCTAGCTAAATCCCTCCAAGGGGGCCGGCCATTTCTAGAGAGAAGGGAGAGCATTTCTTCTCTCCAATTTCCCCAAAAACAACCCTAAATGAATTTTGGCTATAAAGTCAAATTTATACCTTAATTCATTTGAGTGGCAAACTTGTAAATAAGTCCAAGTTCACTACCCTTACATTGTGGCCGGCCTTAGGGATATTTTTGGAGCATTTTGGCCTTTGTAAATCATTATTTATTAAGTTGTCATACAACTTAAGTCAATGGACTTGACGTTCGAAGCCCATTGGGCCTTAAGGTCCAAAACTATCCCGAGGTCTTCAACGAACTCATTCGTTTGATTAATTAACATATTAATTAATCCTTGCCATAAATAATTAAACCATTTAATTATTCTTACTCATCTCCGTTGAATCTTCAATCTTTACCTTACACGGTGTACGATCCATTAGGTTCCTTTTAGCGAGGCAGTGGGCGATTCAAACTCTTTTAAATCGATTGTGAATTTGAAACTAACTTTCAATTCTCCCTTTAGTGTTTACACACGTTTAGGGCTTCCACAAACCATGAGTGACACCTAGCAGCATATCATGGTTACCCAAGCTAATCAGAAGAGGTAGAGAACCTATTCAGTTTAGGATTACAAATGCAATACGGTCCTTCTCTAATACAATACTCTTGACCACATTGTTTGGCTTGATAGTTTATTCATGTCTACTATCCAATGTGAATCTCGTGCTTATATGATTCTATTGAATGTGATCTGGAACACATTCCAACATCTCATTCATACTCTGGCCAGAGATTCTAAATCATATCATAGAGTATTCTCCCTCAACGGTTTGAAGGTTAGAGATCCCTTGTTGCGCATTCACTTGTCTCCATGACTAGATAGCTTGACCCCAACCATGCCGTGGACACTCCAAAGGAATGCCATTTGACACGATCAAAGATCAAGGACCTAAACACAAGACAACTATGATGCCTCAGGTCAAAGGACTAATTTGCATTATCCTAACCATGAGTTCTCACGTGATATGAATATGAGAACTCGTCGTTGATCGTGTTCAGTGAACTCATTCTCTATTGAGCACCTACGTACTTGTCTTGGTGTCACTCACACCGATGACTCGAGACTAGTCACTCTCCCTGAGAGAAGACATAGCACGTACTGATCTCAACGGACTGTCAATGCCCAATTGACAATCCTATGATCAGGAACGTTTAGGATGTGTCTACGAAAGAATGGTCTCATGAATCTAACTATTTAGATCGCATTCTCCCAATCACATATTCCTTGGACTTTATCGTTTAAGCATATAACATTTATATGAGACCGCTCAAACAATAATCTTTGCCCTTGATATTAAACTAGATTAGTTTAATCATGTGAAATGTCCGTAAAGTATCATCATATGATTGGTTTTAGGGCACATTTCCAACACCTATAACTCAAAAAATTTCACGAATTCACTTCTAATTTTTAACCCAAACACTAATTGAGTCAAAAAGGAAGTCAATTGGGGCTTACCTCGACGGAAAACTAAAGGAATTCGTCGGGAGGTTTTCTGGGCTTCCTTCGTCAGTCACAATAACACAGAGAGAGAGACGAGAGACGAGAGACGAGAGAAGATGATGATGCTGGTGAGCGTGGGTGAGTGGTGAGTGAGAGAGGGAAGTGAAGGAGAGTGAGAGGGCGAGAGGGTTACAAAGAAAAACGCATCAGACAAGTGTCCCAGCGCCCCCGACCTTCGCCTTCGCCTTCGCCCCCGACCTTCGCCTTCGCCCCTGACCTTCGCCTTCGATTTGTATTGTAGATCGAAGCAATACAAAGAAACAGATAAGGGGGGAGATGCAGATGAGAGGAATGAGGAAGGCAGCGGCAGGCAGAGAGAAGAGATATGGGGTATATTTGTCTTAAAATGGTAAAATATTGTGTTCCACGGGCGTGGAACAACCCGTTCCAGGGGGTAGACGAGGGACAGAAAAACACCCAAATTATGTACCGTGGAACAGCGCGTTCCACCCTTTTTGGCTTACCAAACGCGGGACGGAACGCCTCGTTCCGTCCCGTCCCGCGTTTGGTACGCCTAAAACGAGTGGGACGAGGCGTTCCACGGGACAAGTTTTGGATGATTTTTTGTTCCACCTCCCCCCATGGAACGGGGTTGTTCCACGTCTGTGGGACAGAAATTTTTAACATTTTAGGACAACAATGCCCCTTGTCTTTTTCAAAATTTACAACATCTGTCCCGTCCTGTTCCGTCCCGTCCCGTCCCGTCTGCGTACCAAACGCACCCTACTTTCTTCATTCCTCCCCACTCTTTTTTTTTTCCCGTCCCGTCCCGTCTGCGTACCAAACGCACCCTACTTTCTTCATTCCTCCCCACTCTTTTTTTTTTCTGGTCCCCCGAAAATCTAAAAGCTTTAAATTGATAACCATGACCAAGAAAAAAAAACTTTAAGAAAATTGTATTATGTACTCCCGCAATATGAAAGAAAGATGCGTATAAGAGTATGTATAGAAACTGTGGGTGGCAAAATTGAGAAATGAATTGAAGTTTGTTAAAGTACCCACAAATATATTACTGGTGGCAGGTGAAAAATCAGAGAAACTGCATGTAGCTAAGAAAAATGCTAATGATATCAAGTTTTTATACCATATTTTATGAACTACATGATGTGATGGTTGATGGTTGAATTTTTATTTTTTTTCTTTTTATGATTTTAAAGAAGGAATCTAACCATCATCAGCCACAGTATTTGGTATATAAAATATAGTTCAAATAAATTCTCTCTAGCATCACCATAAAGCTAACTAATAAACAAATATATCACTATCAAGTGAAGACCACAGAAACTGCAAATAACGGACAAAATCCAATTGAAACGGATATGACACATATCGTAATGATCCTGACATTTCATGTTATAGAATCTTATATATTTTCTTTAAAAAGAGCTCTAGAAATTAAATACTATTGAATTTAACTAGTATAAATCCTTTCCATAATATATATATACATAGGGGTAAATTATATAAAATTATCTCAACTATAGATCGAGCCACAATCTCATATATTATGTTTTAAAAATTACAATGTCATATACCTCATCTTGTAAATTTGTTACAATAAAAATCAAACCTCTATCTGTTTTTTTTATCAATTTTTCTGTTAAATGTTGACATTGCTTGAGACGGAACCCACACCTTAGCTCCACTGGATAGAAAAATTAATTAAGTATTAATCAATTAAAAATAAAATTATTTAAACATTTTTATTAAAAATGTGGGACCCACCCCCTACAAACCTATCATCCTTACCTTTCTTCCTTAATCCACCCATCTCCCCCCAACTTTCCTTCCTTCACCACCAAAACCATAACATATTCCTTCACTGCTGCCCTCACATGCCAATTACCTCATATTCGCCAATTACTCACGTCCAAGACTAGGCACACCACCGTTATCTAACCGCCCATTTTCCAGTTAAGGAATCCACGCGAGTGGCCTGGATTGGCACCCTCTCCTCCTGGACCAATCCTACAAACCCGTGTGTCTGACTAACCCTGATCTTTGCCTCGACCCGTTTCCTGGGCGACTTCCTAGGTGAGTTTAGGAGATAAACACCGTCGTCGCCGCCGCCACCGTTCCACTACTGTTGGTGCCACGAAAACAGGACCCACCCAAAGTTCACGCTGTTTAGCCACCGTTCATGACGGATCAAATAGTGGAATTCTCAAGATTTTGATGGCAGCGGTCTCGCCTTTGAAGAGGACGGTGATGGTGCAGCGATAAGGATTAGAGTGGATTATGGTAGAGGAGGAAGAGGGGGATGAGGGCCATGGGAGTGAGGTGGAGATGAAGGAGAATAAGGAAGGAAATGGTGGTCTTGGAAAAGAAATGAGATGCCATTGGAACAGATTGGGAGAAAGGCAAGAGAGAGAAAGAGCAATTGAATTGGGAGAGATTTTTTTAAATATTTTAATTAATAATTAATTTTTTATCTAGTTGGACAAGAAAGTGCGTCATATGCCTACCACGTCAATAGTTAACAAAAGTTAGTCGATACATGTGCATTGTCTTCATGGATTGTCATTAGGACTCAATGATGGATGAAACTTCAAATATGCTCAACAAAAGCTTTCAACCATATTTTTCACATGTGGGGCAGTGAGTTACGGTGAGTCTTGGAACGACTCGAAGATTCGCAACTAAGGTCTATATCGCGGACCTCCAAAATTTTGCAATATTCCTACGGTAAAGACATAACCATTTAGGAAAACGCCTTTTGCGGGTTTGATACATAACCAGTGTTAGCATAACAAACAAGACAAGCATCATTCCAAGGATCAGGAAGGTTGGATGGGCTTGATGCGTAGGGATTAGCTCAAATCCTTAGTACCTTTAGGGCCCGTTTGTTTGACCGGGTTAGGGAGGAATGGACTGGACTAGACTACAGTCCCTTGTTTGGTCTGCTCCAGGATTAGGTTTAATGAGCTTAGCTCGGACTCGCTGGGATTAACCACCTCGCTACAAGTTCTTAACGAGGATCCCCAATTTCGGCCGGATTCGTAAGCCCTCTTCTGATAGAGAGAAAATCGTGAGAGTCAGTCGTCTAAGACCCAACGTCACTCGTCCTGCTCGTCGCACATCGCTCCCTCCTTGCCCTGCTCCATCTTCTTCCTCGCCTCCACAACCATTTTCAAACCCACATCCCGCAAAATTCAAAACAAAAAAAAATGCAGTCGTTCCATTTTTCAAATTTAGATCCAACCTACAAAATAGAATCCAGAAAACCGAACCTAGAAACCATAAAACACCAAAAAATATATATATATATATATATCTGCAGTGGGTATAAGCTTAAATCAACGATAGGATTGACTGAAGGCAAACCGAACCCAGAAAACATGAAACTCCTTGATTGCAGACATTCTCCATCTCCCACTTTCGAGCCAATCGCACATGCAACCCGCTCTCAACTCCTAAATTTTCAATCTCTTTCTTGCTTCGTCCCTCTCTTTCTTGCTTTGTCGTTTGAACGGAGAACAAAAGAAGAAGATGGAGATGAAGAAGAAAAGGGACGAAGAAAAAAAGGGAGAGGGACAAAGTAAAATTAGGAAGAAAACAGAGGGAGAGGAGTGGAGAAAAGGCAGAAAGGGAGGATGAACATAATTGGGAATGGACAGACTTCTAGAATGAGAAATAAGGCAGATTTAATAATAAAATATTACTAAATATTTATTAAATAATGTAAAATATTAATAAATATGAATTAAATAATATAATATTAGAATTTGTTATTAGTCTGTTCCTTAGTCCTGACACTGCACCAAACACTTCATTAAACAAGTCCAGCTTAATCTAGTCTAAGCCAATCCAGTTTAGTCCCTGCAGTTAGTCCAGTCCGAGACAGTTCGGTGCAACAAACGCACCCTTAGGGTAGCGAAAAAACATCTTTAATGCCAATTTAGTGACTGCGTGTAAGCGTAGTGCTACATTTTTACCAATAGATCAACAACAAAGAATATGCCCTGTCTAATGCAATGACTTAAGTACAACAAAGCGCAAAGTTCAACTTAGTCTACTTAGATATGGAACTTAAAGTTTCACAACCTCTTCAAGGGTCTCATTTGCATCTAGCATATGGATGATCCTTCATCTTAAATTCCGTCTTCAAGTGCGAGGCAATTTCTTTAGCTCTTCCAGAGTCTTAGTGAGATTCATGTCATCGACATAAACTACTACTCTAGGAATTCAGAATACTTCTTAATTTAACATGTAAACGTGTAGTTTATTAATATCCATGATTGATCAAATAATTACTTAAACATGTATACCACATCCGTCCGGATTACTTCAATCTATAAACTAAACACCTCAAACGAGTTGAGAGAGTGTTCCGCGATCTGGAACTATTTAAACTAGTTCATATAATTCTTCAAGAACTTACATGTAAATCTTCATATCAATATCCCCATGGCGTTTGTGAGAAGCCTTGCGCCATAAAGGGTGCATTACATCGCACTATTTCACTCATCTTATTACGCTTCCTTTCCCACTTGTAACACAACAAGGTTACATAAGGCAGTGTAGGAACAACAAGTTCAAACACTCTTTGTTAAGGAACTTAAGTCAACATAGATTGTAATTTCAGGTTGCCAATCAATTCTACGTTGTCACTAAACAACAAAACGCAGTTCAATATCTTCGTTTTTCATTTATATCAGTAGCACCACATAAGTGAAACGCCGTCGATGATAATCTCATTCCAATTTCATATCTCACCTAAACTAGTATACTAGAATAATCACGTCAAATCTCGAGAGTAATCCGAATCAATCTCATATGATGGAAATGGTTGAGACAATGATCAATTAGGGATCTTTTTATACCATGTTACTCATCTTCTAAGGAAGTGAATCCTATGAACTGTGTGCTCTGTCACACTTCAGGCTAATGATAGATTGATTGGCTATTCGCTAGTGTACCTGTCATTTAGGGGATGGCACACCCTTCAAAGATGTTACCTCGACGTCCGTTATTTATGTCTATTTTTGCTGACATGTTCGTATTTGGAATATGATCTCGTCACTTTAGCTTGATCAAAGAAATGCGTCCAAAGAAAATTTTTGAAAAACTAAAATACGTTTAGTATGTGTTCTTTTTTATTCAAAAAAAAAAAACTTGTTGTAGGCCTCTTTTGCTAAGAAATTATAGAGAGAGGAAGAGGAGCGGCAATCAAAGAGAAAAGAGAGAATTTGGTGAATTACATGGGGGTGATTTTTCACACCTTGTGCCTTTATTTACACTTATAAGCAAAGGAGAATCCTTATGTTTCAGGTAATACATTACAAGTAGGATACTATCTAAAATATATTATGGAACTATGTAAGGATTCAATAAGATTTAGACAATCACAATCCATAGCACTGCACCATATCTATAATTATTTATTTATTTGAAAAATGGTAATGCTAAGTAAACTAAATTTAGAAACTAAATAATGTGTCACTAATAAAAAAAATAAGTACGTTAATCAACACTTCAATAATAATTCAATAAAATATTTGTAAACTAAATGGCATAGAAGTTGATGATTAGATTATTACTTAAGTGTTGATTAACGTGCTTATTTCTTATTGATGAAACATCATTTAGTTTGCAAATTCAGTCAACATTACCCATGAGAAAAAGGTAATAGCGGGAAGAATAAATTTATAAACTAAATTTGCAAACTAAATTTGCAAACTAAATTACATGGAAGTTGGTAATTAGATTATGAGTAATGCTAGGGAGACTAAATTTGTAGACAAAGTTTTGAAAACTAAAGGATATAGAAATTGATGATTGGTTTATTATTTACACGTTAATAAATGTGCTTATTCTTATTGGTGACACATCATTTAGTTTGCAAATTTAGTCTCTAAATTTAGTCTCCCTAGCATTACCCTTAGATTATTACATAAGTGTTAATTAACGTGCTTTTTTCTTATTAGTGACATGTTATGAAGTCTTCAAATTTAGTCTATCTAGCATTTTTCATGAAAAAATCTACAAATTTCAAAATTTTGTATGTTTGGCCAAAACACGGTCGTTTGGTTAGTTAGAGTAGCCTTCTTCTTCCAGCAGTCAGCGTTTAGGGTTTAATCATATTTGGATCAAAACCCTTAAATTTCATTGAAATGATGAGCCTTTCTTCAATCTCCCGGTTCGTCTCCTCCTCATTTGGCCTAAAAAATCACAAATTGTCAATCCTGCACTTCTCTACGGCGGCGGCATCGGCTGAAACAGTATACAATCACCTGCAGAAAAATGGTGGCAACGTAGAGGAAATCCTAGCGTCGATTCGGGTGAAATTGGACTCCAAATATGTAAGTCAGGTTTTACAGAGATGCAATGGTAGCCAATCACAAATGGGTCTTAGGTTTTTCATATGGGCTGGTCTTCAATCCACTTATAGGCACAGTTATTTTATGTATAGTAAAGCTTGTGAATTGTGTGAGATTAGGATAAAACCGACTGTGATTTTCGATGTTTTGGAGGCTTATAAAGTTGAAGGGTGCTTTGTCAATCTTAAGATGTTTAAGGTTGTTTTTAATTTGTGTAAAGAAGCTAAGCTTGCTGATGAAGCTTTGAGGGTATTAAGGATAATGCCGGAATTTGGTTTGCGTCCAGATACTACTGTGTATAATGTTGTTATAAGGTTGTTTTGCGATATGGAAGATATGGATATGGCTGAAAGTTTGGTGAAGGAGATGGGTTTGGTGGATCTTTGTCCCGATTTGATTACGTACATGGTATTGATCAAAGGGTTTTGTAATGTGGGTCGGTTAGACGATGCGTGTGGGTTGTTTAAGGTTATGAAGGAACATGGTTGTTTGCCTAATGCTGTGGTGTACTCAGCACTTCTTGATGGATTTTGTAGTTGTGATAATGTGAAGAGAGCCTTAGAGTTATTAAAGGAAATGGAGAAGGAAGGTGGGGATTGTAGTCCTAATGTAGTAACATATACATCTGTGATTCAAAAGCTTTGTGACAAGGGATTGTCGACGGATGCCTTGGTTATTTTGGACCGAATGGAAGCTTGTGGATGCACCCCAAGTCGCATTACAGTTAGTTCTCTTATTAAGGGTTTGTGTGTGGAGGATCGAGTTGAAGAGGCTTATAAGTTAATTGATAGAGTTGTTGCAGGAAGCAGTGTCAGTTATGGTGATTGCTATAGTTCTCTTGTTGTGTCCTTGGCAAGAGGTAGGAAACCTGAGGAGGCAGAAAGGGTCTTTAAGATGATGGTTGATGGCAGGGTCAAACCAAATAGTTTGGCCTGTAGCATTATGTTGAAAAAACTTTGTTTGGATGGTAGGGTGGTTGACGCTTTGTGCTTATTTGATGAACTTAATAAAATGGAATGCTTGTCTTCCATCGACTCTGATGTTTATCCCATTCTTTTAATGGGACTTTGTCAGCAAATGCATTTGGTGGATGCTGCAAAGCTGGCAAAAACAATGCTAAAAAAAGGAATTAAACTGAAAGCTCCTTACGTTGACAATATAGCTGAGATCCTGAAGAAATCCGGAGATGAGGAGTTAATTAAGAATTTGACTATAATTGCAAGGTGAAGTTGAACAAAAGAAAATCTTCATTTGTCTTGGAGGTTCCCATTTGTGGAGGTTCCCATTTGTTTATCTGGCTGTGTTCTCCTACTAAGCTCAAAGTCTCCGACCAAGAAGAAAACAATTGTTGAGTTGAGCTGGTAGTATTTGCATATGATATGTCTTGGAAGTGGAAATGACTAATGGTAATTCCTGGTAACCGCTAATTACTTTGGACTTTACGTTGTTCTGAATTCATCAAGCTGTTGCCTCAAATCTATGTGAATGATATATTGAATAGTGTTCATAAGTTCTAGTGTCAGTTTGATAATTCTAGTTGGAGATATCAGTCTACTTCACTGCTATAGGAAAGCATGTGAATAACCAAACTGCATTACTTCTTTTCTTTTTTGTTCTTTTATTAGATTTCAGCTTGTGTTTCTGTATTAGGAGAGGGAGGTAGAGGATTACGACTGCTGATATTCAGATGGAATTTCAAATGTCTCTTCTTTTCCTTATGTTGTGGATGAAAGACGGTAGGTTTTTTGCTAGCACAGTTAAGGGCAGTCTTATTCTTGGTGGCCTGTGATTGTATGTTTCTTCTCGGGTATATATGCAGTCTTGAATATGTGGATTTGTGGCTATGAAAATTTTATTCCTTTGAATAATTGAAAATGAGGCCAAGAATTTTTTTCTCCTTTTCAGCCGACCTCATGCCTGTACTATTCCTCTACCTCTTGGTGTTGAATGCCTTACTGGCTTTTCTAACATTCATTCAACCACATTGGATTTCTGATCTAGTTTTGCTTCACAGTAGTTTATACGAGGTCTTCTTTGATTTTTCGTTTGAATAAATATATCTCGATCGTATAATAAACGACGGGCATGCATAACAAAACTGTGAAGAAATTTGATCACAACTATTACTTTGTTAGTGTTAATGAGGTCTCTGCGGTCTGCTCATGGCATTAGTGAAGAAAAGTTAATCAAAACAGCGATAAGCTGATACAGTTCATCTATTCCTGAACTCTCTCTGTTACTTTAGTGTTACTGGTTCTTATGTATATGGTCCCATTTCTAAAGTTACTTTAGATATCTTGGTGCCTGTATTCTGTATGACCGGAATGTTTCTTCCAAGGCCTGACATTAACTTTGATGTATGGA
The DNA here is from genome assembly GCA_963580275.1 of Crataegus laevigata. Taxonomy (NCBI): domain Eukaryota; kingdom Viridiplantae; phylum Streptophyta; class Magnoliopsida; order Rosales; family Rosaceae; genus Crataegus; species Crataegus laevigata. The sequence continues at coordinate 24,861,449 of OY756950.1, read as the reverse complement.
ATTACAGGATGACTTGGCTCCCATCATATATCTTAAATGACCAGATGTAAATGGCTGGGCCTTAGAGAATTGTGGACGTGTTGCAGTGACTTTGTTGGGATTATTTCAGTAGCTTACAGAACTAGGCACTTGCATGGTAAGTTGGAATTTTAGTTACATTTTTTAGCTCTCTTTCCCTCACTTTCTCTGAAGAAGCAGTGATTTTGCTGATGGAGAGAAGCTCATATTTGTTCATCTTAATTATATGTTTTCAACAGTTTGACATGACACTGTTTTGATAGCCAAGGAATCGTCATGGTTTAGATACATTTATTTTTTATTTTTTGAGACTCGAATGTCTCCTAGGTTGAGCAAACTAGTATTCAGCTACTTCTGCTCATCCATCCGTTAAATAGTTGCAAATTACGTATGTGATGAGCAACCGAATTGAATCTCAGGGCAATACAAACCTTTAAAACACAATTGTTATCATGGAACTATGTTATCTAGTCATATTGATTGTTCTTGAGAAATATGGAAAATTGTTTAAGCTATTTCACCTCGTTTTTCCTATCATGTGATGTAGTCCAATGTGGAATACTTTGATGATTAATTGCATATTAGTAAATTCTAAGCGTCAGAAGGTTTCGTAATTTGGTTCATAAAGTGGTTCGTGGTTCTTACACTTGCTTCTTAGCTGACAAACCTTTGTATTGAGGACAGGATAAGTTGGAAACCTTATAAGAAACGAAAATAGACGACAAGGAAAGGCGACAAGAGAGGCAGGTATACCAGATAAGTGAAGTTCGTGATAGAACGACGAGGAGCTAGTTCCACCCCAATTTGATACCAAAGCACCAACTGTTGTACTTAATGTTCATCCTATACAGGTGCCTGTAGTCATTCAAAGGCTTTAGTGATTAGCTTCCTGGGTTCAGAGGGGAAATGTAATTGCTCCGGTTAAGATTATTACCGCAAGTTTTTATGGCCATTGGGATTCCATTAGTTGGTATTTAAAAATTTTGAAATGACGTAGCCTGGGGTTTATCATACTTTAGTGGTAGGATTAGAGCTTTAGGGCCCGTTTGTTTGACCTTCTTAAGTTTCACTGGACTAGACTGGCTTACTAGTCCAGTGTTTGGTGCAAGCGGGACAAAGTTTAATGGGACTAAGTCGGACTCATGCCGACTAAGTCCTTCACTGCATGGTCTTAGCGAGGCCCCTCAAAACGTTTGGGATTGCTAATCCCGTCTCCGAACTTGCGTTGTGTGCAACAATGTCGTCTACAAGCATGCCTCTCTGCAACTCCATTTGCCTCCATGCCCTGATCTTAAACCCAAATTTGAAACCCAGCCCACCCATGCCCATCCGAAACAAAAAAGCAAAGCGAAAACAACAATCCCAAAAAAAAAATTCTTCCCTCTTCCTAGAAAATTCCGAGGCATGAGAAACATAGGCAACAAAGTCCATGGCGATGGGTACCTAGAGAACGAAGCCTCTGCACAATTTCAGCTTGCGTGGGATGTGAAGTGGGTGACGTTGATTGTTGGCGGCGAGTGGGATGAGCTTGCTGTGGGATTTGAAGTGGGTGTAGTTGATTGTGAGAGGAAGTGAAGAGAGAGAGAGAGATTGACAAAAGAAAAGGGAATCCATAAGTTTTGAGAAATGTGGTTGGTTTGTGAGTCGGTTCTCTTCTTCCAATGGTGGAAGATGGAATGACATAATAATATTTGTTTTTTAAAGGCAAAAGTAAATTAAAAAGGACAATTGGCTAATGTTAACTAGAATTTTCATTAGTTTCTCAAAAAAAAAAAAAATTTCATTATCCTGCTTCTTAGTTTGACACTGCACTAAACATTTCACTAAGCCAGTCCAGCTTAGTCTAGTCTAAGCCAGTCCAGCTTAGTCCATGCAGCTAATTCAGTTCGAGACAGTTTAGTGCAACAAACTTACCCTTAAATCACTAATATTAACCACTTAAACATGTCCAAAATTTTACTCGCCACCAAATGATGTAGCAATTGACATAGTGAGCTTGTTTGAAAATGCTTATTTAAATAGCACTTTTGCTCATTTGTGTAGACATAGCATTCGTGTCTTGTTTTTCGTGTTATACCCCAATATCTTAATGGGTCGTGTCGTGTAACATTCGTTAAAATAAACAGGTAAAATGACCCGATTTGAAATCGACTCGATAATATTAATAGGTAATATGATCCGATTCGTTACCTGTTAAGGAAAGTATATTTTAAACCAAAAAAATAATCAAATGAAAAACATAATACTACATACATACCTTATTATCACATTCAAAACATAAAAACGCATTTGTCTTTCAAGTATTATATATTTACATACCCAAAATGAGAGCATAATAAATATTAAAATAAAAATAAAAACATTAGAACATTACAAAATATCAAATGATCAAAAGATTTGCAAAATTAAAGGAGTTATGTTTCAAGAGTTGGAACCTTGTTCATTTTCTTACAATCAAACTCTTCAATTATCATCAATCACCATGGGAAACGGTATTGGAACTTCGGTCTGATATATTGTCTTTAAGAGTTATATTGATGATATTTTCAGTGAGGTTTTCTACATTAGCACTCTCTTCTCATTTATCATATGGCTATTGTTTAAGTAAAGTCTTTAATAATTTTTTAATTAATGTAGATTTCGAAGTTGAACCATTCACGAAAGTTGTAAAGCTTGTCACTACGAGTGATTATATATATATATATATATATATATATATATATATATATATATTGCATTTCTTACACTTCTACAATAATTATTATTAATTTTATTACTTTTACACTCAAATAAACAACACTATTCATAACGGTTTGGAGGGTTTTAAAAATCTAAAGGATAATGTAAGTGTAATCATTGTCTATTCATGGAGAAATAATGAATCACGAGTGTTTATATATTCTTTCACATTTTTCATATTTGTATGGATGTCTTATTAGTTATTACATATCCTAATATTATACTATTATATTTTAATTTTGGATAACATGTTAATTAAAATTTATCCTATTAATGATAATAAGAAACTCTCATAATAAAAATAAATAAATGGATAAAACGTAATTTTTTAAAACTTATATAGAATAGAATAATAATACAAAGGGTTTTAATCACAAATGGTCCCTGACATTGATCAAACACATCATTTTGGTCCCTGACATTGAAAATCAATAGAAATGGTCCCTGAGATTGTCCACCATCCATCATTTTGGTCCTTCCGTTAAAAACTCTGTTAAGTATCCCAGAGCTCTTGGTCGGAAGTTTGGGCAATTTTCAAAGCTTCGTAACTCAATCGTTTCTTAACCAAATTCGACCCATAATATATCAAAATGAAGATAGGAAAGTGTAAAATAAGATTATATCTATTTGGAAGCATAATGGTTTCCAGAGATGACTGGAAAATAGCCTCAAATTTGACTAGTCCGAGTGAAAACTTGAAAACTCGCTGGAAACTGGGTAAACTTTAAACATTCGTAACTTCTTCAATACTCAACGAAATCAAGTGATTCAAAAAAAAAATCATACTTCTCAACGAGACGAAGAGAATGGTACCTTTTTCAATGGCTAACTTGCCGTGGTTTGGCCGAAAAATGACTCGAAAGTGGCTAACTCGAGACCAAGAAAGCCACTTTCGAGCTGTTTTCCAGCCAAACCACGGAGAGTTAGCGTCGAAAAAGTTACCATTCTCTTTGTCTCGTTGATAAGTATGATTTTTGTTTTTAAATCACTTGATTTCGTTAAGTATTGAAGAAGTTATGAACGTTTAAAGTTTACCCAGTTTTTTGCGAGCTTTCAAGTTTTCACTCGGACCAGTCAACTTTGAGGTTATTTTCTGGCCATCTCCGGCAACTATTGGGCTTCCAAATAGGTATAATCTTATTCTAAACGTTTCTATCTTCATTTTGATATATTATGGGTCGAATTTGGTTAAGAAACGATTGAGTTACGAAGCTTTGAAAATTGCCCAAACTTCCGGCCAAGAGCTCCGGGACACTTAACGGAATTTTTAATAGAATGACCAAAATGATGGATGGTGGACAATGTTAGGAACCATTTATATTGATTTTCAATGTCAGGGACCAAAATGATGTATTTGATCAATATCAGAAACCATTTGTGATTAAAACCCTAATACAAAAATATATATATTTAATATAGAATATACCAATATATACAATATGGTTATTGTGTCTTATACTAATTTTTTAGTAATTAAACTTTAAAATTATAATTTATTTTTTTAACGAGTCAAAACTTGTTACCCGCCTGTATACCCGTTAAGAACCCGTTATTAACGGGTCACCTGATAATGACCCAATTAGTTATCGTGTTGACCCGAAACCCGTTATTTTCATGTCGTTTTTCGTGTCGTGTAAGAAACTGCCGGATTTACATTTGTGTGCTTCTATTAGAAGCACAATGAAATTTATCTTTATATATAGAGCCAACAACCCCTTTTGGGGTCACAAGCTTCACCAAAAAGTTTTGAACAAAAATGCATTTTCAAAAGCAATCCAAAATAACGCACCAAATAATGCAGGAGTATTTTCGTCATTTTAATAGTGTTTTTTAATAACTAATTTTTTTGTACAATTTTTTTTTAAATTAGTACCTCACAATAGGCTAGCAATAATGTGATTCAATCAGTTGTTTATTAAATATTATTTTCTCTATTTTTAAATACATTCAAAACATCTTAAGAGACATGTAATGTCGGTTATAAAAAAGGTCTTTCACACGCTGATAATAATGTGATTAAATCAGTTGTCAATTTATTTTTTTAAGGGTAAATGACAGTTTACTACCCTCATGTTTGGTGGTTTTCAACATTTAGTACATCAAATTTTTTTCATCCCAGAGTCATACCTAAAGTGTAAATTTTGGGACAGTCTCATACATCCGTTAGTCAAACTGTTAGTTCTCCCGTTAAGTGATGACGTGGCGCACTGATTGGGCGCCACGTGTCATTAAAAAAAATCTGAACCCAGAAAAGAAAAGGAAGAAGAAGGAAAGAGGAGGAGGAAGAAGAAGGAAGAAGAAGGAGAAGGAGGAGGAAGAAGAAAAAAAAATTTGTGATGAAGAAGAAGAAGGAGAGAGAAGAAAAAAAAATTATTATTTTAATATTTTTTAAATATTATTTTTATTTAAATAATAATTTTTAAAATATTTTTTAAAATTATTTTTATTTAAATTATTTTTTAAATATTATTTTTATTTAAATAAATATTTTAATATTTTTAATGACACGTGGCGCCCAATCAGGGCGCCACGTCATCACTTAACGGGAGAACTAACAGTTTAACTAACGGATGTATGAGACTGTCCCAAAATTTACAATTTAGGTATAATTTTGGGATGAAAAAAAATTGATGCACTAAATGTTGAAAACCACTAAACATTAGGGTAAAAAAATGAGATATGTCCTTTTTTTAAACAAACGATATTATCTGCACACTAAGGGAGATGGATGTGGGCTTAGTCTCACAATGAGCTAGCAGTAATGTTATTCAATCAGTTGTTTATTAAATTGATTATTTTCTCAATTCTTAATATAAATTCAATAGAATGCGGATGGAAATTGAAATACCGGTTTTATTATGTGAATTTAGTTGCTTTGATTGGTTTGTAAGGGGGTTTTTCTAGCATGATCTAATAATATTCATTTACTTCAAATATGGGAAGTGTTATTGGCACTCTAAAAATCTCATTCTACATTCCTCACAAGTATATTTTTCTTTTCAAATATAGAAAGTATGAAGTGTAGAATGAGATTTTTGGAGTGGCAATAATATTTCCCTCAAATATTTGACTTTCCTTTTATCATTTCACGCATATAAATACATTTAAAACATGTAAATTGCGTGTGGCACGCCGTGATTCAAAAAAGGCCTTATGCATGAGCTCACATGCGTGCATGAAGACTAGTAATAATAATGCAAGTGCTACTTAGAAAAGCACCTTCAATTTTTTGTGATTTCAAAGCACTTTAGTTATTTTAAAAACATTTATAAACAAGTCCCGTGTTTTATCAAATAAAAAATGGAGTGCGTTGTCAACACACACTTTTTTACTTTCTCACACCCTTCTCAATTTTCGATCATCAGATTGAATAAATCCGAAAATGTCAAATGACGAAAATTAACAAGAGTGAAAATTAAAAATGAATATGTCGATTGCATCATCCTAAAAAATAAGAAAGCAGTTCAATGGTTGGAAAAAAAGTTTTGCTTGTGCTTGTAATTGCACATATATGAACAAAAAGTAATGCTAAAGAAACTAAATTTATAAATAAAATTTTGGAAACTAAAAGACATGGAAGTTAATGATTGATTTATTAATTAAGCATTGATATACATGCTCATTTTTATTGGTGACACATTATTTAGTATGCAAATTTTGTCTTCAAATTTAATCTCTCTATCATTATCCTATAAACCACAAGACAACTATGATGCCTCAGGTCAAAGGACTAATTTGCATTATCCTAACCATGAGTTCTCACGTGACATGAATATGAGAACTCGTCGTTGATCGTGTTCAGTGAACTCATTCTCTATTGAGCACCTACGTACTTGTCTTGGTGTCACTCACACCAATGACTCGAGACTAGTCACTCTCCCTGAGAGAAGACATGGCACGTACTGATCTTAACGGACTGTCAATGCCCAATTGGCAATCCTATGATCAGGAACGTTTAGGATGTGTCTACGAAAGAATGGTCTCATGAATCTAACTATTTAGATCGCATTCTCCCAATCACATATTCCTTGGACTTTATCGTTTAAGCATATAACATTTATATGAGACCGCTCAAACAATAATCTTTGCCCTTGATATTAAACTAGATTAGTTTAATCATGTGAAATGTCCGTAAAGTATCATCATATGATTGGTTTTAGGGCACATTTCCAACAATCTCCCACTTGCACTAGAGCCAATCAGCTTGGTCATCAGTGATGATACCTCTTCTGCAGTCATTTCAAAAAATGGCTGAATAGTAGGCCTAGACAATGGATATCTATATGTTATCCATAGAAGCAACCTTGAGAATAACGACGTCACCATTATACATGATTCCCAATCATGTGGTTTAGTCTCTCATATGAGTTCGGATCTTGATGAGACCTTGATTCCCTGGCTTGAGCTATCGCCCCATTAGTGTCATACACTTTCTGGTTGGAACCGAATAGAGAGTTCATAAATGAACTTTCCCATCCAAACAACATTGTTGTAAGCTTCTATATGGCAATATATTTTGCATTCATAATGGAACACACTAAAGTCATTACTTTAATGTTTCCATCCAAATATCTCTTTAGTCATAATAATAAAGAGATATCTGTTCATCTCTTCATTCATAATGAAGAAACATCCAATGATGGATTAGATTCATAATCTAATACATTTACGCTTCCATTACGTTACTCTAATTCTTCCTCAATTATTGAGAAATCTATCCTTTAGTATTTCTTAAATACTTAAGGACTCACTTGACAGTTGCCATGGTTCTGATCCTGGGCTTGTACTGATATCGTTTTGTACCGTTCTAGGTACAACTCATATCAATGTTTTCATACAATATGAAATACATAAATCACCTTTGTGCGTATGCATAAAGGATTCTATTTACGCATTATTTCTTTGGGAGTCAAAGGGTACATTCCCTTTGAGAAGAACAATTTCCTAGTCTCACTAGAATTGTCATTCAAATTGAAGTTTATCATCATATGAGAAACTTCCTAGCGTCTCTTGTCTATTATAGACTATATCTCCCATATTTATTCTATCATTTATAGAATGTTTAAAGTCATAACTTTAACGAAGAAGAATTCATTTCATTTCCAAAAATTAATATATCATATATATTTAAATTTAGGAATATGATAAACTCCCACTAATCTTTTGTAAACCTAGTAAACAAAAGATTCATTTACATCTTTATGAGAAATCAAACGATTTGATCTTTCTTCATAAGACGCTTATAGCTCCCACTAGCGTGGTAAGATCCATGATGGATGGATCTCTACAACTTACATGTCTTGTGATTTATAGTTTTAGACATACATTATCAAGACTATCTTAATAATGGTTATGGAAACCCATATTATGTCCAAACATTAAATCACCATTTAGTTGTAGCTAGTGATCCTCGAATTAATTGAAACTAAGACTATATCAAAGATGGTTTCTTCAAAGTCAACCATACTCTTTGAGTGTAGTCACCTTAGGCTACCAATTAGCTATTAAGGTTTCATTATTTCGAGTCAAATGGTATTTTACCATTTCCTTGAGTATATATCGTATATACACTTAATGTAGTCATAAGGATTTTCATTCTTATTTCTTTCGAATTAAGAGGTGCAACTCTATGACATAGTCATAAAGTTCAAACCATTCAACTAAGACGGTTTATAAATCCTTCTTGACTACCTTGGAGCTTGTGGTATAGGAACTAGGTTGTTATATTTGTTGATTACTATCTTGTCTCTCAAAGAACACATTCTTTGAGTTCTATCTCTCGTTCATTTGCGTTTAGGCAAATCATATTGTAGAATTACAATGAACTACCCAACAAAACAACATTTGTTAGTTGGTTTATAGAAGCGATATCCAAAAATTAATATAAGGATATCCCACAAGATTGTTATCAAACAAATATTGCTTATTAGCACACAACCCCAAATCTTTAACATGCTTAAGATTTGTCTTTCTTTCCAACTACATCTTATGGAGTCATGAAAATTTTGGAAGATCTTCTAATTCACAATCACATTGTTTTAGAAGTATATATATCCTATATATAGGTAATAGATAATAACCAACGAACTAAATCTTTTTCAAGTTCGTTCTTCTCCTAATGGAGAAATTCATTATCTTATGATGCTATTTTCCTTGATATCTTTCAAGGAAACTCATCTAAAGTGTTATCTTTCCTTGGATCAAATCTAAGGAGTTAAATACTTTAGACGTCTTACTCATCAACTTACATTTCTTGAATTCTTTGAAACCTTTTGCAAAGTATTCGGACTTGTGTTTATTCAAAGTAAACTATAGTCCAACCGAGAGTGATCTTCGGTGAATGTCATATAACATGAGTAGTATTATGTTGTGGACTAGTGTCACTAACATCTAAGTGAATTAACCTCAACAACTTTGTGATTCTTTCTTCTTTCCAAAAGAATAAAGATTCGAACATTTCGCCTCTATACAATTTTAACAAGAATGTATTGGATCCGGATCTAACGATCCAAAGCATCCATCCATGACCAACTCGTAACTTATGTTTTAGAGGTATCACAACTTAGTTGGGATTAGTCACTACCTTGCAACCTTTTGGGTTTTAAGCATCGTTATATTCTAAACAGTTAACACTACCATATCATCTCTACTATAGAGACAATTAATTAGATTACAATAATCTAATCATTCTTATTTGGTAGTTCATATGAGGAAGTAAGTACAATCCGCTTTCGCAGAGATCTATATTTTATTCACTTTCCGAATGTGAAGTACTTTCTCTTCTCTCATTAATCTTCTACTTCTTATTAGCCACACTTTTACAACGATTTGTAAAACATAGTTACTAATACATAATCAAGCATTCAAGTAGAAGAACCAATTGTTTTGAACAATTCAAGAACATTTTACAACACCTTGAAAAAGGTGTGTTCTTGACACTTGCAAGACATTTCTTACAAATACCCCTTCCAATGTCCATCCTTTCATAAAGAAAGTTTGTTCCCTTGGAGTTATTTGTTTTCTTCATTTAACTTCTCCTTTGACTACAATAGTCATGGTCCCTAAACTCCCACTATCTCTCTTGAAACTTGTTTCAATCGTGTTTTACACATCAAACAATTTGGAGAGCGCGTGGTTATTGTTCACTATATAGTTTACAATAAACTTAGTGAACCATTAGGATAGGGACACAAAGGTGAAGTCCTTATCTAGTTTCCGTCTCGTTTAAGTGTTTTAACACTTCAACATACAATGATTCAAAATCATCATAAGTCCATGTTGATGGACTATTTTTGTCAACCAACCATTATGTTCTAAACATAATTACAAACATTCAAGAGTTGTTTAAGACAACTCTCATTTCTTCATACAACGATTTGTAAGTGAAGAATCATGGCACATTAAGTGTCCATGCCCTTGTGCTTACTTCAAAAGTTCCTTGTTTATGTAACAAAGAAACAAGCACTAATGTTTATGTTGATTTAAGGGTTGTTCAAAGCAACTCTTATTTCTTCATACAACATTTGTATTTGAAGAATTATGACAATTAAATTGTTGTCCTCTTTATGATAGACTTATCTATCATGTTCTTCCAATGATACATTATCGATAGGAAGATTGTGAGGGTGAGACTACTTAGACACATTTACAATCCATTAAAGACAATCTATGGAATTGTAGTACTAAGTCCGGAAACTAAAGTATTCGGCTTTTCTTTGTCAAGTATTGGATAGCGTTTGCAAATATATTGGTAAACAAATACATAACGAATATAAATTGATTGATTTTAAGCTATTTGATTCGGGTCTTTAAATCATAATAGCACCACCCACTATTTTTGGCAAATTCCATATCCCTCATCGGAATTCGAGAGTTTTGGAGGAAACTCTTAGTAGGTTATGGGAGGCTCACTATTACCAAGCCCACCTCACGATGATACGATGTTGGCTAGCATTAATAACAATGAGAGAGTACGCTTACTCATTTACATCTTTATGTAAGAACCCATTTAATTTGGCCTCTAGAGAATGATGCCTCACAATGATATGATGTTGGCTCCATTGCACTTAGTTAAGTCATTCCCACCATGCGAGTTTAAGTTAGGGGTCCAAGAACAACCTCACGATGATACGATGTTGGCTATTCTCTTTGCCTACCTTTCACAACATCAAGTATGCATATAGAATCCTCCCCGAGTGTAAGCATGCACTTTGAACTCCCCCATGATAGGGTGAAGCCGGTGTACACGTCACAAACGTTTGGACCTACCACGGTGGAAGGCCACGAAAGAGTGTTCAAAGCACTCTCACGCTTATCAACTTAATATTGGTTTGGTTGAGGGTTTTTAGGTCTCATCACATATAAACATACATTTTAATCCAATTAAAACATTTTTGGTCCTATCACAACTATTGGTCCATATGATTTATTTAGTTGTATATAATACTCCCACTAAGCTTTTAAAACGGTTTTTAAAGCAAGAGTACATGATACTACTAACATAAGGTTTGCATTCATTGATGGACTATATAGTTGCCTTAGGGCCTTAGGATGACTATGAACCTTTTATTTAGATCCAACACGAGCCTTGTGTTGAATCTCGGACTAGGGATGGTGATTGATTTTAGTTACGCGTTTAATCATATTAAGGCGTGTTGTCTTAGGGGCGTTGGACCCAACTACTTCTTTTTCATGCATATCATATAAAGCAAGAAAGAAGTACTTCAAAATAAAGAAGAGCTTATGCTCTTTTACAACAATTGATCAAATCAAATTACTTTAAATTAAAGAAGAGCTTATGCTCTTTTACAACATTTGATCTAATCAAATTACAACCAAAATCTAATCTACACATTCCCATGGTTCAAACAAATTTGAAACGGCCTTTCACATAGCTCAATTATCGTAGGCTTAGGTTCATAATCACCCTTTAATTAATTAACACTTTAACTAATTAAATTGAATGCAACATTTTCATTTGGTTTTTGTATCCATAAAATTTGATTTTAAATGAAGCTAACTAAATGAAAATCCAATTCTCATTTAAAGAGACAAAACAATTTTTGTTCTCTATTTAATTTGGGCCAAAATGTAATGACCTCAACTTATTTGGGCCATTATGCAATTAACCTCAACATTTGGGCTATTTTGCAATTAGCCACAACTTTTGGGCCATAGTGCAATTAACCACAACTTTTGGGCTATTTTGTAAAAACTTAAACTTTTGGGGTCACTTTGTAAAAACACAAAAGTACACTACTTCATGTAATCACAACTAGAACCCAAAATTTTCCACAAATGTAAAAACTTCATTAAAGGAGCAAAACAATTTGTCCTTTAGCGTTTTTGGACCTAAACGTAAAAACGTAAACTTTTGGGCCAAAGTGCAAATACACAAAAGTATCAAAACTTTATGTAATTGCATGAAAGCCCCAAAAGTACTCCCACTTGAGGGAGTGGCCGGCCTTGGGAGTGCACATGGTGTGATGTGTGTGTTGATTTGTAAGTTTGACATAAAGCATGCATGTGGTGTGTGTGAATGGGATTTATGCCTTACACACCCATTAAAGTTTCTTACACCATTCAAACAAATATCTAACATATATTCAAAGTTTTTGACTAACATTAAAAATATTAATCATTAATAAATATATGAAAATATCTAATAACAAAACTTTATGAAATAATTCAAAACTTTGAATCAAAACACCAAACCTTTTTGTTCTTGGCTAAAATGTCAAGAACAATGAAGAACACTCATGAAAAACTCAAAATTTTTCCATGATGATTTTTCATCCAAAAAACATCCCAAAACCATTTAAACTTAAGGGAAATTTCATATAACCAAACTAGGGTACTTAGGGGTTCCAAAAGTCACTTGAAAAACACTTTAACAAGACAAACAAGAACCCAAAAAATCACCCTTTTAATTTGGCCGAAAATCCCAAAATTCTTGGCACCAAATTTTAGCTTCAATATTCATGCTCTTATGAACTACATCTACAACATTTGAGATGCCAAATTTTCCAACAAAATTTACATTCATAAAACAAGAATAAAGCTTGTAACATTTTACAACTTTTAAATCACATATTATGAAATACAAAACCCAAAAGGATTCACCAACTACTAGACCTAGGCTCTGATACCACTTGAAGGATTATTTTGGAAGATCATGTTCATTTAAGCAATATCATTAGCATGCAATTAACAAATTAAAGGCGGAATCATGCTTGCATATACTTAAAAACAAAACATTAACCATGAATGTTCAAAGCCTAGTAGATTGGTGAACCTTTAATCAACTCAAAACAAGTGAGTTGAGATTAATACCTTTGTAGATTCCTCTTTGCATAAGCAAAGGCTAATCACCCAAAGAGAGGGCCTTCATTCCTTGCATCTAAGATCTATGGATTTGGTTGGATGAAATGGTTTCTCCAAGTTCCCAAAATTGGGAACCTCTAAGTCTCCACACCAAGGTTAGATGAAGAAGAAATGAGTGACTTTGAGGAAGTTGAATTGCTAGATTATTTCCTCAAAGTGGCCGGCCATTTTAGAGAGAAGGGAGAGCATTTCTTCTCTCCAATTTCCCAAAACAAACCCTTAATGAATTTTGGCTATAAAGTCAAATTTATACCTTAATTCATTTGAGTGGCAAACTTGTAAATAAGTCCAAGTTCACTACCCTTACATAGTGGCCGGCCTTAGGGATATTTTTGGAGTATTTTGGGCCTTTGTTAAATCATTATTTATTAAGTTGTCATACAACTTAAGTCAATGGACTTGACGTTCGAAGCCCATTGGGCCTTAAGGTCCAAAACCATCCCGAGGTCTTTAACGAACTTATTCGTTTGATTAATAATCATATTAATTAATCCTTGCCATAAATAATTAAACCATTTAATTATTCTTACTCATTTCCGTTGAATCTTCAATCTCTACCTTACACGGTGTACGATCCATTAGGTTCCTTTTAGCAAGGCAGTGGGCGATTCAAACTCTTTCAAATCGATTGTGAATTTGAAACTAACTTTCAATTCTCCCTTTAGTGTTTACACACGTTTAGGGCTTCCACAAACCATGAGTGACACCTAGCAGCATATCATGGTTACCCAAGCTAATCAGAAGAGGTGGAGAACCTATTCAGTTTAGGATTACAAATGCAATACGGTCCTTCTCTAATACAATACTCTTGACCACATTGTTTGGCTTGATAGTTTATTCATGTCTACTATCCAATGTGAATCTCGCACTTATATGATTACCTTGAATGTGATATGGAACGCATTCCAACATCTCATTCATACTCTGGCCAGAGATTCTAAATCATATCATAGAGTATTCTCCCTCAACGGTTTGAAGGTTAGAGATCCCTTGTTGCGCATTCACTTGTCTCCATGACTAGATAGCTTGACCCCAACCATGCCGTGGACACTCCAAAGGAATGCCATTTGACACGATCAAAGATCAATGACCTAACCACAAGTCAACTATGATGCCTCAGGTCAAAGGACTAATTTGCATTATCCTAACCATGAGTTCTCACGTGACATGAATATGAGAACTCGTCGTTGATCGTGTTCAGTGAACTCATTCTCTATTGAGCACCTACGTACTTGTCTTGGTGTCACTCACACCAATGACTCGAGACTAGTCACTCTCCCTGAGAGAAGACATGGCACGTACTGATCTTAACGAACTGTCAATGCCCAATTGGCAATCCTATGATCAGGAACGTTTAGGATGTGTCTACGAAAGAATGGTCTCATGAATCTAACTATTTAGATCGCATTCTCCCAATCACATATTCCTTGGACTTTATCGTTTAAGCATATAACATTTATATGAGACCGCTCAAACAATAATCTTTGCCCTTGATATTAAACTAGATTAGTTTAATCATGTGAAATGTCCGTAAAGTATCATCATATGATTGGTTTTAGGGCACATTTCCAACAATCTCCCACTTGCACTAGAGCCAATCAGCTTGGTCATCAGTGATGATACCTCTTCTGCAGTCATTTCAAAAAATGGCTGAATAGTAGGCCTAGACAATGGATATCTATATGTTATCCATAGAAGCAACCTTGAGAATAACGACGTCACCATTATACATGATTCCCAATCATGTGGTTTAGTCTCTCATATGAGTTCGGATCTTGATGAGACCTTGATTCCCTGGCTTGAGCTATCGCCCCATTAGTGTCATACACTTTCTGGTTGGAACCGAATAGAGAGTTCATAAATGAACTTTCCCATCCAAACAACATTGTTGTAAGCTTCTATATGGCAATATATTTTGCATTCATAATGGAACACACTAAAGTCATTACTTTAATGTTTCCATCCAAATATCTCTTTAGTCATAATAATAAAGAGATATCTGTTCATCTCTTCATTCATAATGAAGAAACATCCAATGATGGATTAGATTCATAATCTAATACATTTACGCTTCCATTACGTTACTCTAATTCTTCCTCAATTATTGAGAAATCTATCCTTTAGTATTTCTTAAATACTTAAGGACTCACTTGACAGTTGCCATGGTTCTGATCCTGGGCTTGTACTGATATCGTTTTGTACCGTTCTAGGTACAACTCATATCAATGTTTTCATACAATATGAAATACATAAATCACCTTTGTGCGTATGCATAAAGGATTCTATTTACGCATTATTTCTTTGGGAGTCAAAGGGTACATTCCCTTTGAGAAGAACAATTTCCTAGTCTCACTAGAATTGTCATTCAAATTGAAGTTTATCATCATATGAGAAACTTCCTAGCGTCTCTTGTCTATTATAGACTATATCTCCCATATTTATTCTATCATTTATAGAATGTTTAAAGTCATAACTTTAACGAAGAAGAATTCATTTCATTTCCAAAAATTAATATATCATATATATTTAAATTTAGGAATATGATAAGATGTGGATGAGTCTACTTTCCGTTAGAATGTCACCTATTAGAACTTATACGAAGTCTACTTTCATTAAGGTTCTAAAATGGCTAGAACGATATTGGGATGCTACAAGGGTAGCACTCTAGGGTAGAACATTTTGAGGCAATTACTTTTGGTTTCTGATAACACAAATTTTTTCCAAATATACTAGTGACCTTATTGATGACCTTCTTATCTACTTCGACAGTGAGATCAAGTTCTTTAAGCTCTGTTAGTCAGCTTTATACCAGACTTTTCAATTGTAGACTTTGATTAAGTTGATATTTTCTTCTTGAGAGACGTGATCTCGGTGGATGGGATTTTTCTCTTTTCCCAAAAAGTTGTGGCAGAGAAAAGTTGACATTTTCCAAAGAATTGTGAAATTTGAGATATTCTTAGTCTTATCGATTTTATCAACAATTTATTGTGGATTTCTCAACTATAGTATCCTTCCTCATTTTTCTGTCGAGGAAAGTTAGTTTAGATGGAAATTTGATTATGGATAAATTTTATGACAGCTGAGCTGTTGTCTCACGTCGCCATCGCTTTTTACTCTTCGGTAATCTTGATTGGTTTGGGAATTAATGATGAGGTACTCCTTGGGGGTGTAACTGTATAGTGACGGATTTCCACTTATATTTCCAACGTATAATACTGTTAGAGAGAAACCATCTTACCTATGACTTAAAGTCACCTTTACTTGAAAATCGAATGACATAATCTGTGGAGAATTTATTCAAAATCTTTATTAGCCTTAAATTTCTGTCTGTGGCAATGGAAAGAGTTGGGAAACATCTACTCTTACACTATTGTACCTCATCCTGTTTGTGCAAACTTAGTTATTGTTTTATAACCATTCTTATTCCATTTCAATGGATGTTCACTGCATTGATTTGGCACTATTTTTGGATTATCTAGAATTATTAGAATGATTTTAATCACTTCTTGAGGTCAACTAGAGATGAGGAATCATTACTATAAGCTTCCTATAGGAACTAGTTAATACATGTAGAAAATATGAACACCATGAACCATAATGTTGAACCAATGCTACACTTATGTAGTGTTTCAAATAGTTGTAGCTTTACTTAAGTGGGAAACTGTATTTTTCCAGCCCCAAGGCTTAAAGTCAGTTATGGCGATGATTTCTTTCCTCGAAAAAGGGTAAAGGGGATTTTAATAGCAAGGCACTTGTGAAGCCAACTAATATAGAAGTGAGATGTTATTAACTTCTCCATATGATGTGATCTAACAGTCCTCATGCATGTTATGATCAAATGAGGTGATGGGAAAGGAATCAAAAGTCGAGGCTCCACTTGATTTGTTTGAGGAAAAGTCTCAGTTCAGGCGCTCCTCGTCTTTGGTTAAATAGAAAGGTTATTTGAGGAAATAAAGTTTAAACCTTATGGACAACTACAGTTCTTCTCTATTTGCTTTCAGAGGATGGTGGCATTATGAGAGAGCTACTTTTGGACTTTTATGCTAGTTCAAGTAAACATAAATCAAACTAAATTATTATTTGGATGTGTTTATATTTCATCGTGTTATATGTTTCACTTCCAAGTTTTGGAAAATCTTTCCAAGGGTTATGAGTATTGGATTTTGTCTAGTGTCACATTACTACTTTGAGACTGGGGATTAGTCTAAAATGAGCTATTTAGAACCTAAGGGACGTGTTGCATGTTGTTCATTCCACAAATAGTATAGTTGTCGTATACCATTATATTTGTTTTAGTTGCTTGTAGCTATGGTTGCAATTTTGATTTAACTACACCATCATTGGAGCTAAAATACATAGACTTTATGCAATAGTGCATAATTGAGAGACACTTACCCTTGTTAGGGTTGCGTGTAACGGCGGTTACACTCCTGATTTTAAGCATGGCATTGCTTGAGAAATGGTATAGATATTTATGTGAAGTTTGTGATTTGCGGAAGAGTATTGCGAACAGGTATTCAAGTTATGAAGATTATGACCTGAGAAAAATAGTGCTAGAGCACAATTGAGGCTATGTTTGGGCGGTACATGCAGATTTTCCAATAAGAGGCAAGATGGTAATATTGCAACTTTCGGAAAATTATCTACTTGCTTGTAATGACAATGGTGAATGTCAGGATTGCGGGTTGCAGAGAGTAAAATCAATAACTTAATTGTTGGATTTGTTAAGCAAGTGGATAGATAGAATTTTTGGGAGTATACTTAATTATTTAGTTACTTATTTATTATATTTACCTATTCAAGGGTTGGACTTAATCTAAAGGTACGACACTCATATCTCCGAAGTAAGGTACACTACGAGTACGTAGGAGAAGGAAAGTTAAGCTTGGAGGCATGAAAGAGGAATAATTGCAATCCGATCACTATGGAAGAACATTCTCTTTACATGAAGCCGTTTTAATTTGAGATCTCCTTCATGTAATTATTTTTATATACTATCTTTTGCTACACTTCTCTGGTAAATGATTTTAAATTTCGGGGACGAAATTTTTTAAGGTGGGTGGATTGTAACAGCCTGTCCCTAAAAGTTATAATTTTATAATTTTAATAAGTGAGTTTACGAAAATGCCCTTTGAGGCAAGTACGTTGACTTTTGTGGACCATCTTGTGGTGTCACGTAAAATTTATTTTCTTGGTATATCCTAGTAGTACTCGTCGCTACGGACTCGTGGGCGTGAACAGAGCATTAATCGGAGTTATAACGACTGAGATATTAACGTTTAAAGTTGGGGACGAAATGGTAATGTTATTGTTTTATTTGTTGGAAAGCTCCAGGAATATGGGAACCTTCTCACCATGTTTTTAAGCCATGTCGAAGGCTATCAAAGGGCAAGAGGAAACTGCCCAACCAGAGAAGAGAGTAAGGAGGGAAAGGAGGGAGGAGAAGAATGAGAGAAACCTGTGGGTTCCCTAATAACCCGCAACCCGCGACCCAGTTCCACCAATTTTCCGGCGGTTTCCGTCGGTTTTTCCTTCAAATTGTCGCCATCCACCACCTGAGAAACCTTCCACTACCTCCCATCTCCCATTTCCAATCAAATTTCACAAGATTTAACCTTGAATTTGGGTAAAACCGTGACATAGGGGGCGCACGGGTTGGATCCTTACCCATCACAATTTGAAGCTATCTCCTTCAATTACCACCACCAATAGACTCCCCTCAACCTCAGGAACAAAGCCCAAGCACTTGTGGAGGCGTCGGAGCAAGTTTGGAGGTCGAATTGGAGCACACCCAATTCTAGGGTTCATACGGGTTTTAGAGAAATTGGAGCTCTTATCGACAAAATTGGCCTTGGTCACAGGTATTAAAGTTGTTCTACTCATTGAGATCTTTAATTCTGCAAATTTGAGAATTTTTTGAGAAAGTTGGATTTTCCGGCAAGTCGGGGCGGCCAACCACCACCCACAGCGACGCATGGCCCGAGGGCCGTCAATATTATTTTTAGGCTATATTGAATACCTTGAGTTCAGTTTTGAGAATTGAATGATGTAGATTGATCAATTGGACCTAATTTCATTACGAGATGTGGTTAGGTGAAAGTATGAACCAACGATCCGACCGTTGGATTGTCATCAAACTTTAATATGTTATTATTTATAATATTTGAAGAATTTACAAACTTACGGATTGGGAATCCGATGTACGGATCTTCCCGAATTGGATTTGTAAGTTCGTAAAATAAAATGTTAACCGCCACTTGGTTTTGACACTTGGCGGAGATCCGACCGTTGGATCGTTCCGAAATTTTAGTATGAAGTTCTAGAAGTATAATGTACATCTTTAGAAATTACGGATCATAAATCTATGATGCGGATCTTCCGGATCAAGTTACGTAGGGTTGTGCATCATACCGTCAACCTGTGACCGACCGTTGACTTTTGGTTAATGGGTCTTAAATCATTCTAAAATGTCCTTGTGGATGTGTTTTATATAAGTTACATGTTATATTGATAAGAATTCTGAGATGGGATTTGATGATTGTTCTAGGCGCCGATCTTTTGTGACGCCTCAATGTTTGTGCTAGGAAGTTGTAGTGTGAACTCCATGTGAGTGGATCTTTTCCTTCTAATTATATATATATATATATATATATATATATTCATAAATTATGAAATAACATGAGAAGGTTAAGTGTAGATTATATCACAATATATTCATACGCTATTACCTGTAAATAATGATTGTGAACTACGATTGGCTTGATCCCTATTTAGGGTACGTAGGCAGTCCAACGAGACGTTAGATGAAGCTATGCGATAAGTGAGATTATATAATCAAGGCAAAAGCTTTGTTTGGAAAATTGAGCAATGTGAAGGAATCTGACGAAAAATATGAGATTTGAACCTTATGACTTGGTGAGTTAGTATTGGTTATAAATTCTTGGGTGAGGAAATGTGAAATGGTGGTTTTATGTTTTCTAAATGCTAGACCATAATTGGTTTATATTTTAGTGTGTGATTAGTACAGCTTTGCACAGTGATGCGCAACAATACAGAGGCCAAGGTAAGATCAGGTGAGTATATAATGTTGGTATGATCGAATGGTAAATAGTGATAAATGCATATGAGGAGAATTCATTGTCCTGCACCCCAGTGTTAGTGCCCCCGCCTGTGGCCAAGGCCAGCCTTCACGTGATCGTTCACCTCTTGCACCTTACACTCACCTTGGTTCCAAGGTAGGTGTCAGCTTGTCATACAGACCACTTTAGGTGGTTCCGACTCGTATGTGACTTGCAATGATTCGCACAGCCTTCACGTGATTGTAGCACTTGAGCGTATTTATTTACACCCAGCTTGTTGTACAGACCACTTTAGGTGGTTCCGACTCATGTGTGGGACCTGATTGATGAAATGTGGATGAGTCGTACAGGTCACTATAGGTGACTCCGACTCACGTACTAGCACCTGATTGATTTGATGTGATATGATTGATGAGACGTGGATGAGTCGTACAGGTCACTATAGGTGACTCCAACTCACGTCCTAGCACCTGATTGATGTGATATGATTGATGAGATGTGGATGAGTCGTACAGGTCACTATAAGTGACTCCGATTCATGTTATAGCACCTGATTGATGTGATATAATTGATAAGATGTGGATGAGTCGTACATGTCACTATAAGTGACTCCGATTCTTGTAATAGCACCCGATTGATGTGATATGATGGATGAGATATGGATAAGTCGTACAGGTTACTATAGGTGACTATGACTGACATTTATTTATATTGATTTATTTCATCTTGCTTATATTGTTGTTGTTGAGATACTTGACATGGTATACTTTGGTTTTACCATTCTTCAGCATGATTGTTATATACATATATATTGGTATTCTCTGGGGAATTATACGGATTTCAATGAGGGGTTATTGTATTGCTAAAAAGAAAGATGTTTTCAAAGTTTTATTTTGTCTACTCACATGTCGCTTTTGTGCCCCTCCAGGTTTTAGCTGATGAGGTTCGTATCGACGAGGATTCTTGGAAAATCTCAGGACTGGAGTTAAGACAAAAATTTTATGAAACTAAGAACGTGAAAGGCAATTTGGTAATTTACATTACACATGAGATATTTTAAGTTTTTTCTTTTTGTGGGCTTGTTTTGTGAGCCAATGGGGCCCACATCCCATTCTTCTCCCTTTATCCCTATGTCTCCCTCTTTTTTTCCATTTTTTTGTAAACACTCATCTCTTTCTCTTTTAATCTAACATTTCATTTCACACTCTGTCTTTCCTCTCCCTTAAGCTCTCTACCTCTCAATACTCTCTCCTTCCTCTGCATGCATAAGAGGCCAGGCGAACTCCACTTGAACCACCACCAACTGCCATGACGTTCTCTCCTTCATCCCTCATCTCTCATCTCTCTCTTTCGCTCATTTCATCGATGTAGTTACGTAAATGCTACCACGATGGAGCCCTACCATCTTCTGCCAAAACCCATTGAAAACTAGACCACTAACTCATTATGAGGTCACCATCACCGTCATCTAGCCAGTTCAGGAAGCTCCGGTCTGAAGTGTGGTTGCAGAGCAGATTTTGGCCAATGTTTATCATCTTCTCCAGCGAACCCTCATCGATAACAACTGAGGTAAGGCTCTAATGACCCTAAATGGCTCATATATAATGTTTTGAATGAGATTTAAGTGCATAAATGTGATTTGGTAGAGTTTGGCGCTGAAAAAATGATTTGGGGAAAGAAGCTCCCTGGATTTTCGACGAGAACTATGGCCATCAAGCCACATTCACGCCATTTTTTCAATCAACGCTAACCTCGCCTTAGCCTTTAATTGGTATTCTATTCCTCACTTTCCTAGCTTTTATTTGGTTCTTGAATCGCTAATTTTGATTAAGAATTGAGCTCACATGGAGCTTTGAAAGTTGGAGAGAAAATCTGCAAAAAATTGGAAATTGCGAAGGCGCGTGTGGTGGCCAGCGCGTGGCTGCCTGTGCAACCACCTTGTGGCGACGCGTGGAGGAACCCAATGTCCCTCCTTAGGTTTCTCGATGTGCCGAACCCGAATCCGCCGTTTGTTTTCTGAAATTCAACTTCGTTATATATTTACTTAAATGATTTCGTTTCTAGGTGAAACATATTTCAAGGACCTTCGATACCCACGAGACGGGTTCGATCCAGTGACATGATTTATGAATGGATTTTTTCTTTTAAATATTATATATTTATTTAGTTTCCATTTATATATTTGATAACAAATTTTCCATGTTAAGGCTAGATTAGATTAGCGTTTATGAGAATAAGCGTATTGACAGAATTTATGAATTTCTCATAAATTCTACGAGAAGCACAGTTATGCATATTTTGAGGTGATTCTATAAATAAAGTTATGGTTACATATATTATTATTTTGGGTAAATTACATAAAACTACCTCTACTGTGAGTCGAACCACAATCGCATACCTCATGTCTTAAACATTGCAATGGCATACCTCAACTTATAAATTCGTTACAATGTCGTATCTCTGTTAACTTTTCTGTCAATTTTGCTGTTAAGTGATGGCGTGGCAACGGAGGCCACTACTTTACTAACTAAAATAAAAAAATTAATTAAATAATAGTACTTATTAATTTTTAATTTAACAATTAAATAAAAATATCAATTAAATATTAATAAGTTAAGCTTTTTAATATGAAAAAAAAATTAAAAATTATTAATAAAAGCCATCTCTCATAAGAGAATGCTTTGAATGATATATTCTTCTCAATAAGAGGTATTTAAAGGTGTACAACCCCAACATAAATGGAAAGAGAACTAATTACAAGTGTTTACATGAGAATACACGGGATTACATATCAATTAGGGATCCTACCTAAAAATACAAAAGTCAACACTCCCCCTCGAGTTGGTGCATATATGTCACTCAGGCCCAACTTGTGTAAGAAACTTGAAAACTTGTGACTTTAAACAACTTTTGTGAGGATATCTGCCAACTAATCTTCTGCTCTCGTCATGGGTACTTCAATTATTTTTCTTTCCAATTTTTCTTTGATGAAGAACCAGTCAACTTCAATATGCTTTGTTCTATCATGTTGTACTGGATTATGTGCAATGTCATAGGCAGCTTTATTATCACAAAATAATTTCATGGGCTTATCATGTTGTATACCCAAATCGCTTAGCATAAGCTTAAGCCACAAAATTTTACAAATTCCCAAAGCCATACTTCTGTATTCAGCTTCTGCATTGGAACGGGCAACCACATTCTATTTTTTACTTCTCCATCTAACCAAATTACCCACAACAAACGTAAAGTAACCTGATGTTGAGAGCCTATCGTCAATCGAACATGCCCAGTCTGCATCAGTATAACCTTCAACACTAAGGTGATTATTCCTTTTAAACAAAATTCCTTTGCCCGGACTTCCCTTCAAATATCGCAATATTCTCATCATAGCATTCATATGTTATTCTCCAGGATCATGCATGTATAGTACTCACTATACTCAAGGCATATGCAAGGTCTGGTCTTGTGTTTGCCAAATACATCAAACGGCCTACTAATCTTTGGTATCTTCCTTTGTCAACTGGTACTTAATTAAGATCAACACTAAGCTTCAATCCTTCTTCTAATGGTGTAGCTACTAGCTGACAAGTTAACATGCCAATTTTGTGCAATAAATCAATAATATACTTCCTCTGAGACAAGAAAATTCCAGAACTGCTTCCTGATACCTCAATCCCTAAAAAAAATATTTCTGGGATCCAAGGTCCTTCATTTCAAATTCTATAGACATGCATCTTTGCAATGCTGCACGTTCTTATGGATCATCACCTATTACCACCATATTGTCTACATACACAATAAATGCAGTAAGCTTCTTATTCTGTCTTTTCAAGAACAAAGTATGATCAAAGTTACTTTGTTTGTAACTAAATGTTCTCATAGATTTTGTGAATCTTCCAAACCATACTCGAAGGGTACAAGGATTTCTTCAACCTACACACCTTTCTTTTGTATTTATCTAGAGCATTACATCTAGGTGGAAGATCCATTTAATCTCTTATGTCAAATCTCCATGCAAGAAGGCATTCTTCACATCGAATTGCAATAAAGGCCAATCAAGATTTGCAGCCAAGAACAACAAAACACGAACTGTGTTGATCTTGGCCACAGGAGCAAATGTATTTGTATACTCAATTTCATATTATTTTTTTAGTGTATCTTTTTGCTACCAGCCTTGCCTTGAAGTGATCTATTGTCCTATCAGCTTTAGACTTCATAGTATAAACCCATTTACATCCCACATGTTTCTTATCGGCTAGTAAGTCTGTGATTTCCCAAGTAGCATTCTTCTTCAAAGACTTCAACTCTTCATTCAGTGCTGCTTGCCAACGTGGATCACCTAAAGCATCATGCACACTATTAGGAATAGATATAGTAGATAATTGAAGACTTATTACATTTAGGGTCGGCTTCATATATAAGTTTAGGAATATCTCGGTTGATGCAATCAGGGAGACGTCGTGGTGGTGGTGCATTCGGGATCGAAGACGATTGATTATGGTTATTGGGACTCAAGATCGACTGTGAGGTAGCTGGCGACACTAGACTGTCCGGTGGTGAAGAAACTGGCAATGAGTTATCTGGTGATGCCGACGTATCCCTTTCAAGGTTTTTAACATTGTTTCCATGTGACTAATCACCACTTGTCTCCAAGACATTACCACTTAGTTCCAATTCATTCACATCATTGTTTTTGTGTGAATGATCACCACTTATTTCCAAGACATCACCACGTAAATCCAAATCATTCACACTATCTATATCTGGAATAGTATAATCAAGAGTTTGAACTTTTGTCTGATTCTCCCTCTGAAGTGAAGACTACATATCATTCTCATGAAACACAACATCCACAGTGACAAACAAATTTTTCGTCGGAGGGTGATAACAACGGTGCCCCTTTTGATTTAAGGCATACCCCACAAACACATATATTAAGGCCCGAGGTTCAAGCTTACTTAACTGTTGTTTATGAAGATGAACAAAGGCCACACAGCCAAACACGTGAGATGGAAAATTAGGAACTATAAGAGCATCAACATATGAAGAGAGAGTCTGGAGCGATGTCTGAAAATCGACTGATTAGGATGGAACATGATTCATGAGATACGCAGCTGAGGTGAGAGCTTATCCCCGAAAGGATAATGGGATACACGCCTCAAGCAAAAAAGCACGAGCAACCTCTAGAAGCTGACGATTCTTGCGTTCTGCAACATCATTTTGTTGTGGAGTATATGGACATGTAGTTTGATGAACAATACCATAATGATCAAGAAAGGCACGAAGTTCAGAGTTTACATATTCGCCGTCATTATCACTCTTGAGAACCTGTATTTGTGACTTATATTGTAATTGTACCATTTTGTAAAACTACTGAAACAAAGAACTAACTTCACTTTTGGACTTCATCAAACAAACCCAAGTCATGCATGTGCAATTATAAAAAAAAAAAAGTAACAAACCAATGAGCACCACCAAGTGTAGCAGTTTTAGATGGTCCCCAAACATCAGATTGAATTATCATAAACAGGATTTAACTTTTATTTAAACTAGGCGGAAACGAAGTACGATGACTTTTAGCCATTTCACAAACACCACATTTAAAGTTAGAAATATCATGCTTAACAAATAAACTAGGAAACAATCTCCGCAGATAGCCGAACGAAGCATGTCCAAGTCGACGATGCCAACCAAATCTCTGAAGCTGTATTCCTATCCCCTTGATTTCCTTCCACTGAAAGAGCTTGAGTCAACATTCAGGAACTGTTCAATGTCAGCTCCAAGTAGTAGAGCTCCCATTTCCTAATACCATAACAAATCGTCTTGCGAGTCCTAATGTCCTTAAAAACACAAAAAGTGTTGGAAATGTGCCCTAAAACCAATCATATGATGATACTTTACGGACATTTCACATGTTAAACTAATCTAGTTTAATAAAAAGAGCAAAGATTATTGTTTAAAGCATCTCATATAAATGTTATATGCTTAAACGATAAGTCCAATTAGTATGTAATTGGGAGCATGTGATCTAAAGAAGTTAAATTCATGAGACCATTCTCTTTCGTATACATATCCTAAACGTTCCTGATCATAGGATTGCCAATTAGGCATTGATAGTGTTAAGATCAGTACGTTCTATGTCTTCTCTTAGGGAGAGTGATTAGTCTCAAGTCATTAGTGTGATTGACACCAAGACAAGTACGTAGGTGCTCAATAGAGAATGAGTCCACTGAACATGATCAACAAAGAGTTCTCATACTCATGTCACATGAGAACTCATGGTTAGGATAATGTAAAATAATCATTTGACCTGAGACATCATAGTTATCTTATGGTTAGGTCCTTGATCTTTGACTATATCAAAGTCACTTAATCATGGAGGCAGGTGAATGCACAACAAGGGATCTCTAACCTTCAAACCGTTTGAGGGAGAATACTCTATGATATGATTAAGAATCTCTGGCCAAAGTATGAATGGGATTAAGGAAGTCGTTCCAAATCACATTCAAGATAATCATATAAGTAAGAGAATCACATTGGAAAGTAGACATGAATAAACTATCAAACCAAACAATGTGGTCAAGAGTATTGTATTAGAGAAAAACCATATTGCATTGTAATCACAAACTGAATAGGTTCTCCAACCTCTTCTGATTAGCTTGGGTAGCCATGACATACTGGTAGGTGTCACTCATGGTTTGTGGAACCCTAAAGGTGTATAATCACTAAAGGGAGAATTGAAAGTAAGCTTCAATTCACAATCGATTTGAAGAGTTCTAATCGCCCACTGCCTCGCTAAAAGAAACCTAATGGGTCGCACACCGTGTAAGGTAATGATTAAAGGATATAACAAAGATGAATAAGGACAATTAAATGGTTTAATTGTTTATGGCAAGGATTAATTAATATGTTAATTAATCAAACGAATAAGTTCATTTTTGAACCTTGAGTTAATGTTGGGCTTCAAATCATCAAGCCCATTAGCTTAAGTTGTATGACAACTTAACAACCAAAATTCAAGAAGCCCAAAAACAGCCCAAAGGCTTGGGAAAACCGGCCATAGAGGAAGGGCCCTTTTAGTCCAATATGCACACAAAAGTTGAAAGCGTAGAAAGGGTATCTTTGCTCCATCCTCATTAGCGCATTCTAAGGGTGAAAAGAAAAATAACACTCACTTTTTTCTCTCTAAAGCATCCGGCTACCATGGGAGAGTTTACTAGCATCTAACTCTTCCATGGTCACTCATCTTCTTCCTCAACCATCCTTGGTGTCGAAACCTAGAGGTCTCCAACTTTGGGGACTTTTGGAGAAACCAATTTTTCCATCCATATCCAAGAAGGCATGGAGCCAAGAAGCAAAGTTCCTCCATCCACATCCACGGAGCCAAGGAACAAGGTGACGAATGAAAGAAGGCCCTCACAAGGGTGATTAACCTTTGCTAAGCAAAGAGGTGCCTTAAAGGTATAAAGAAATCTCAACTTTTTTTCTTAGATCTTGAGTTGAGTGTTCACCATAACTACTGGGCTTTGAATTTCATGGTTAAAATTTTGTTTTGAGTGCATAGAAGCATGATTCCGCCTTTAATTGTTAATTGATTGTTGTAGATGTTGCTCAAATGAACTTGGTTTTTCACAAATTTTCCTTCAAGTTGTATCAAGAGCCTAGGTCTAGTAGTTGGTGAATCCTTTTGGGTTTTGTTGTTCATAATCTTTGATTTGAATGTTGTAATGGTTACAAGCTTTATTCTTGCTTCTTTGAATGTAAATTTTGCTTGAAAATTTACCATCTCAAATGTTGTAGATGTAGTTCATGTGAGCATGAATTTTGAAGGTAAAATTTGGTGCCGTGTTTGTGGGGAAATTCGGCCAAATACAAAGGGTGGATTTTTGGGTTCATGTTTGTCTTGTTAAAAGTGTTTTGAAGTGACTTTTGGAACCCCTAAGTACCCTAGGATGTTAACCCTCTTTTGAGTAGTGAAAATTTGAGTTTTATTGAGTGAAAACATTCATGGACTCTTATGAGTTTTCATAAATGTTCTTGCTTTGTTCTTGATGTTCTTACGAAGAACAAAAAGTTTGTAGTTTTGATTCAAAAATGTGTTTGGTTGTTTATTTGTTTTTTGTTAGTGATGGATGGTTTGTTTTTCAAACAACACCCATACCTTTTTTTAACTATTCAAACCATACCAATCACTTACAACTTTCAATCACCTTTCAAACCTACAAATCAACTCACACTCACTCACACTCCTCTCCATGACCAGCCACCCCTATAATGGGGGTACTTTTGGGTTTTTTATGCAATTACATAAAGTTTTGATAATTTTGTGTATTTGCACTTTGACTTGAAAGTTTACATTTTTATGTAAAGGCCCAAAATCACTAAAAGACAAATTGTTTTGCTCCTTTAATGAAGTTTTTGTATTTGTTGAAATTTTTGGGTTCTAGTTGTAATTACATGAAGTAGTGGACTTTTGCGATTTTACAAAGTGACCTCAAAAGTTTGTGTTTTGCAATATAGCCCAAAAAGTTGAGGTTATTGCATTTGGGCTCAAATTAGTTGAGAACAAAATAGTTTTGCATCTTTAAATGAGAATTGGATTTTCATTTCATTTAGCTTCATCTAAATCAATTCTATGTATACAAAAACCAAATGACAATGTTGCATTCAAGTTTAATTAGTTAAAGCGTTAATTAATTAAAGAAATGGTGATTATGAACCCAAGCCTAAGATAATTGAGCTATGTGAAAGGCCGTCTCTCAAATTTATTTGAACCATTGGAATGTGTAGATTAGATTTTGGTTGTAATTTGATATGATCAAGTGTTGTAAAAGAGCATAAGCTATTCTTTACTTTAAAGTAATTTGTTTTGGTCAAATGTTGTAAAAGAGCATAAGCTCTTCTTTAATTTGAAGTACTCTTTTCTTGTTTTATTTGATATGCATGAAATTGGAGTAGTTGGGTCCAACGCCCAATAAGAAAACACACCTTCATGTGATTAAACGCGTAACTAAAATCAATCACCATCCCTAGACCAAGATCCAAGACTAGGCTTGTGTTGGATCGAATCAAAGGTTCATAGTCATCCTAAGGGCCTAAGGCAACTATATAGTCCATCAATGAATGCAAAGTTTATGTTAGTAGTACCATATACTCTTACTTTAAAAACCATTTTACAAGCATAGTGGGAGTGTCATATACTACTAAATCAATCACATGGATCAATAGTTGTAATAGAACCAAGTTGTTTTAATAATATTAAAATGCATGCTTATTCGTGATGAGACCTAAAAACCCTCAACTAAAATGTTGTTACGTTGACAAGCGTGAGAGTGCTTTGAACACTCTTTTATGGTCTTCCACCATGGTAGGCTCCAATCATTTGTGACTCATACATCGACTTCACCCTATCATGGGGGAGTACAAAGTATGTACTTACACTCAGGAGGAGTTTTATATGCATACATGATTTTGTGAAGGTAGGCAACGAGAATGATCAACATCATATCATTGTGAAGTTTTTCTTAAACCCATACCCGAACTTGCATGGTAGGAATGGCTTAACTAAGTACAATAGAGCCAGCATCATATCATTGTGAGGCATCATTCTCTAGAGGCCAAATAAGATGGGTACTTACATGAGATGTAAATGAGTAATCATACTCTCTCATTATTATTGATGCCAGCCAACATCATATCATTGTGAGGTGGGCTTGGTAATAGTGAGCCTCTCATACCCTACTAAGAGTTTCCTCTAAAACTCTCGAATTCCAATGAGGGATATGAAATTTTCCAAAAATAATGGGTGGTGCTATTTGATTTAAAGACCCATATAAAATAGCTTAAAAGCAATCAATTTATATCCATTATGTATTTGTTTACCAATATATTTGCAAACGCTATCCAAAACTTGACAAAGAAAAGCCGAAGGCTTTAGTTTCCGGACTTGGTACCACAATCCCATAGATTGTCTTGAATGGATTGTATATGTACCTAAGTAGTCTCATCCTCACAATCTTCCTATTAATAATGTATTGTGTGAAGAACATGTTAGATAATTCCATCATAAAGAAGACAACGCAAACGCTAGTGCTTGTTTCTTTGTTAAATGAACAAGGAACTTGAGAAGTAAGCACAAGGGCATGGACACTTTATTTGCCATGATTCTTCACTTACAATTATTGTATGAAGAAATGAGAGTTGCCTTGAACAACTCTTGAAAGTTTGTAATCATGTTTCGAACATAATGGTTGATTAACAAAAATAGTCCATCAATGTATGATGATTTTGAATCATTGAGTATTGAAGTGTTAAACCATTTCAGGAGACGGAAACTAGGGAAGGACTTCACCTTTGTGTCCCTATACAAATAGTTCACCTTTGTGTTAAACCACAACATAATACTACTCATGTTGTATGACATTTACCGAAGATCGCTCTCGGTTGGACTATCATTTATTTTGAATAAACACAAGTCTGAATACTTTGCAAAAGGTTACAAATAATTCAAGAATGTAAGTTGATGAGAAAAGCATCCAAAGTGTTTGCCTCCTTAAATTTGATCCAAGGAAAAATGGAACACTTTAGAAGAGATTCCTTAAAAGATATTGAGGAAAGTAGCATCATAAGATAATGGATTTCTCTACTGGGAGAAGAACGAACTCGAATAAGATGTAGTTCTTTGGATGTTATCAAATACCTATATATAGAATATATACTTCTAAGACAATATGATTTAAAATTAGAAGATCTTCCAAAATGTTTCATGACTCAATAAGATGTAGTTGGAAAGGAAGACAGGTCTTAATTGTGTTAAGATTTGGGGTTATGTGCTAATAAGCAATATTTGTTTGAGAACAATCTTGTGGGATATCCTTAAATTAACCTGTGGATATCACTTCTATAAACCAACTAACAAATGTTATTTGTTGGGTAGTTCATTGTAATCATACAATAGAATTTGCCTAAGATAGAGCAAATGAACGAGAGATAGAACTCAAAAAATGGGTTCTTTGAGAGATAAGATGATAATCAACAAATATAACAACCTAATTCCTACATCACTAGCTCCAAAGTAGTCAAGAAGGATCTATAAACAGTCCCAGTTGAATGGTTTAAACTTTATGACTATGTCATAGAGTTACATCTCTTAATTTGAAAGAAATAAGAAGGGATATCCTTATGACTACATTGAGTGTATGTATGACATATACTCAAGGATATGGTATAATATCATTTGACCCGAAATAATGAAACCTTCAAAGCTAATTGGTAGCTTAAGGTGACTGCAATCAAAGAGATTGGTTGACTTGGAAGAAACCATCTTTGACGTAGTCTTGGTTCCAATTAATTCGAAGATTGCTAGCTATAACTAAACGGTGATTCAATGTTTGGACATAATATAGGTTTCCAAAACCATTATCAAGATAGTCTTGATAATATATTTCTAAAACTAGGAATCACAAGACATATAAGTTGTAGAGATCCATCCATCATGAATCTTAGCAAGCTATTGGGAGCTATAAGCGTCTTGAGAGAAAGATCAAATCGTTTGATTTCTCATAAAGATGTAAATGAATATTTTGTTCACTAGGTTTACAAAAGATTAGTGGCAGTTAATCATATTCCTAAATTTGAACATATATATGATATATTAATTTTGGAAATGAAAGGAATTCTTCTTTGTTAAAGTTATGACTTTAAACGTTCTAGTAAGACTAGGAAGTTGCTCTTCACAAAGGGAACGGTACCCTTTGACTCCCAAAGAAATAATGCGTAAATGGAATCCTCTATGCATATGCAAAAAGGTGATTTATGTATTTCATATAGTATGAAAAATGTTGATATGAGTTGTACCGAGATCGATACAAGACGATATCAATGCAAGCCCAGGTTCATAACCATGACAACTGTCAAGTGAGTCCTTAACTATTTAATAAATACTAAAGGATAGATTCCTCAAGAATGAGGAAGAATTAAAATAACCCAATGGAAGGGTAAATGTATTAGATTGTGAATCTAATATTGTATCCATCATTGGATGTCTCTTCATTATGAATGAAGAGATAATTGGATAACTCTTTATTATGACTAAAGAGATATTTGGGTGGAAACGTTAAAAGTAATGACTTTAGTGTGTTTCATCGTGCATGTAAAATATATCGCCATATAGAAGCTAACAACATTGTTGTTTGGATGGGAAAGTTCATTTATGAACTCTCCATTTGGTTCCAACCAGAAAGTGTCTCTAGTGTACCGACACTAATGGGGCGATAGCTCAAGCCAAGGAATCAAGGTCTCATCAAGATCCGAACTCAAATGAGAGATTGAACCATATGATTGAGAATCACGTATAATGGTGACGTCGTTATGCTCAAGGTTTCTTATATGGATAACATATAGATATCCATTGTCTAGGTCTACTACTCAGCCATTTTTTAAATGAATTCAGAAGAGGTATCATCATTGATGACCAAGCTGATTGGCTCTAGTGCAAGTGGGAGATTGTTAGAAATATGCCCTAAAACCAATCATATGATGATACTTTACGAACATTTCACATGTTAAACTAATCTAGTTTAATATAAAGGGCAAAGATTGTTGTTTAAAGCCGTCTCATATAAATATTATATGCTTAAACGATAAGTCTAAGGAATATGTAATTGGGAGAATGTGATCTAAAGAAGTTAGATTCATGAGACCATTCTCTTTCGTATACATATCCTAAATGTTCCTAATCATAGGATTGCCAATTAGGCATTGACAGTCCGTTAAGAACAGTACATGTTATGTCTTCTCTTAGGGAGAGTGAATGGTCTTGAGTCATTGGTTTGACTGACACCAAGATAAGTACGTATGTGCTTAATAGAGAATGAGTCCACTACACGTGATCAACTAAGAGTTCTTATACTCATGTCATATGAGAACTCATGGTTGGGATAATGCCAAGTAATATTTGACATAAGGCATCATAGTTGTCTTATGGTTAGGTCCTTGATCTTTGACTATGTCAAAGTTACTCTATCAGAGGGTGTCCAAGGCATAGTTGGGCTTAAGTCACTTAGTCATAAAGGCAGGTGAATGCATAACAAGGGATCTCTAACCTTCAAACCATTTAATTGTTAATTGCATGTTGTAGATGTTGCTCAAATGAACTTGGTTTTTCACAAATTTTCCTTCAAAAAGAAGGCCAAAAAATCACAAAACAATGTAGGGGCGACAGTTATTTGAGCAACATATAATAAATTATAGTCAAGAGAAGGAACAACAAGTACATAATCAAGATTTAAGGTATCAAAAAGTGAGAAATCGCCTTCTTCGATAATGGGGGCAACATTACCATTGGCAACACTCATGACTGTTTTGGGGGATGGTTTTAGGGTTTGTACCTGTCTAGAATCACAAGTCATATGTTGAGTAGCATCAGAATCAATTATTCATGTATTATTCATAACAGATGCAGAAACCTTTAAAGCTTTACCATCGTTACCTGTATCAATAAGCAAAGCAGACAATTTATCGGCCATAAGTTCAGAATCAGCCTTAGCTTCGACAATCGAGGCCATTTCCAAACAGTTAAAACGTGAGTCCGTGATCGATGAAGCCTAAACTCCAAGCAAACTGAGCTAAGCAAATAATCAGTATGGGCCTAACAAAGTAGCCCAACGACAAAACAAAAAAGCCAAGTGAAAAACAAAGCTTATTGTTTTTTTCTTTTTCCTTTTTTCCCTTTTTCTTCTGTTCTTTTCCTTTTTTTTTCTTTTTATAAAACAAAACACACACACAAAAACAAAAAGTTAGTGTGGGTCTGCAAACTTTGAAGCAGCAGTAGGGGATGGTCTGGGTTGTTAATTCGCAGGTCTGGCTCTCCATCGTGAGGCGGACGACTCAACAAATTTCTTCAAGTAGGTTCAACAGATTTTGGGCAGCAATAGGTCGATAATTTATGGGTTCCAGTCGAATACGGATTAAAGAGACAAAGATGCAGGTACGGTATTGATCAAGTGTGGCCGTTTGCAGTGGTAGGTTAGCAGTCGAGGTGATTTGAGATCCTGGTCTGCTATAAGGTTATGTAATTTGGTATGGTATTCAGCCTACAAGTCAAGCAACTAGAGGGAATAGAGATCAGGGTTCGCAAGAAATGGAATGGAGTGAATGAAACGGAACGAACGGAACGGAGTGGGTTCAGTCCAACAACGATGGCGTCGCTTACTGGTCGGACGGCGCGCAACACAACTTGTGGCACAGCTAGCGGTCAGACAACGGGCTGCACAACTGGCAGTGTGGTTGATAATTCTAGCGCTGGGCTATGCGCACAATAGAGCGATTTTTCTTTTCTTTTTTTCTAAACCTGGCTTTAGTGCCAAGAAGAGAATGCTTTGAATGATGATATATTCTTCTCAATAAAAGGTATTTAAAAGTGTACAACCCTAACATATATGGAAAGAGAACTAATTACAAGTGATTACATGAGAATACATCAATTAGGGATTTGATCACATCTTCCATCCAAATTGCATCTACACCTAAATCCGACCACTTTAGCCCCATTTCTTCTCTCTTCGTGCTCTCAACCCCGTCAATAATGATCTATCTCAAATTTGTACCACCTAGAAGCCATTTAGCATCCTCTCTTTTCCTCGTATTCTTGGTTGCCCATAGACACGCTAGAAGCAGTCTCATCGCTGACTGATGATGGCCGTTCCAGCGATGTCGAGGAAACTATAATTTGGGTCGATTCTCGCCAGATCTGGAGATGAAAACAACGACGATACGGCCATCCCCGACCTTTATGCTCTAGTCCTTCACAATTCGAGCCTACTATGGAGTTCATCACCTTTCGACGTGATTGCTTAGTTTCGGTTGTTGTTCTGATTGAAATTTTGACGGAAGCCAATTTAATCCAATCAGATTTGGGACAGAAAAAAGTGAGGTGAGGATGGCGAAATTGGCAGAGTGAATAGGTGGAGGAGATGGGAGAGGGTGGGGATGTTGTATGATTTTATTTTCTAGGTTTGGGATGAAATGGAAGATATGGGGGTGATTTTATTTTCTAGGTTTGGGATGTGATGTATGATAAGAGGATGATTTTATTTTCTGGGTTTGGATGGGATATATGATATGGGAATGTTGTATGATTTTATTTTCTGGATTTTCAAATTAAAAACCTTAACTTATTAATATTTAATTAATGTTTTATTTAATTGTTAAATAAAAAAATTATTAATTATTATTAATTAATTAATTTTTTTTATTTTAGTTGGCAAAGTAGTGGGCTTGTACCTGCCAAGTCATCACTTAACGGCAAAGCTAACAGAAAATTTAACGGAGGTATGACATCGCAACGAATTCATAAGTTGAGATATGACATTGCAATGTTTAAAATATGTGGTCCGACCCTAGTTGTGGTAGTTTTGTGTAATTTACCCTATTATTTTATTGTTGTGAATTATAAAATTTCCGTAGTATGATCATATTTATATTACTGCTCATCATACATGCTACACTGGTGTTAGTACTCATTCGGGGCCAGGGCCAGGGCCAGTCTTTCACGTGTATGTTTACATCGCACCATATGCTCACTTTGAATCCATTGTAGGTGCCAGTCATGTCCTAGATTGCTATAGGCAATTAGGACTCATATGTGACGCGCATAGCGCCAGTCTTCACGTTATTGTAGTACTATAGCGTAAATTATTATTACACCCAGTCTTGTTCATGTTAGAATACAATCGTGTGTCAGCATATGTCTATGAGCATTCGATATGATATGTTTATTTATGTGAGATTATGTGATTACCGGACGTTAGGTGTTTATTTACAAAATATGGTGACGTATTGAATTCTTGAGATATTGCAGGCTACAGTAAGTATTTTCATACTATAAGTAGTATGTTACATGTGGAAACTATACTTGTTTTACGGCAAGGGGTTATTATGTTTTCGAAAAGATTTTTACAAAGCTTTATTTTTAGGCCTACTCAGCCTTATTTTTCGTCCCTCCAGGTTTTTTTAGTAGCAAAGCTTTCGTAAATTTACTCACATTTTTCAAATTACTACACTTCATGGCTTCGTCACTCTTCTGGTGCCAGCCAGCACAGCTCGATTCGAAGTCCAGGTAGACATTCCGGGTCGAGGTGTATCATTTAACCTAGAATTATTTAGAATACGATAAATAATGAAAAATCATTAAATATGTTTTAATCTTACAACAACTACTAATACAAACGATAATTAAAAACATTTAATAAATGATAATTAAAATACTACATAAAATTTACAACAATTACCAATCATAATAATATTCATCATCATTTGTTTGACTTGCAATTTGACTTGGTGGTGGATTTTGTGGTGGACTTAGTATCTTCATCCTCAAAGATATTCCTAGCGGCATTCCTTTACATAATTTTCTTTTACTTATCACTGAAGAACTTCCTTCTATTTGAAGTGTATTTGTTGAGGTCATCCTTCATTACATCAAAATGAAACTTTCTTGCTCTAAACAGTCTCTTACATCTTCCTTTTCTGATTGTTTCTCAAAGAGCAAGTGCATTCGGACAATTTCTTCTTTGGTCTCCCATTAGCATTCAACCAACTTTTCAACTCTGGAACAAAGCTTTGCACCAATCAGATCTTGCATCTTTCCTTTTCTCTTTGCTTCCTTTTACTTATCTCTCTTCTCAGGGACCTTGAAATAGAAGAAGATGGGGTCACCGAATCCTTGCCTTGATTTCCAACATTAATGCTTAAGGCTTCATTAGCAAATCATTTTTATTTCCTTTTTTGGTCCTGATCGGATCATTTTTATATATATTTTTATATCAAATTCTCTCGTCTTTTCTTAGTTAGTTCGTTATATTTTGAGCTATTTACGTTATTTTTATGTTTTATAAGTTTTTCAAGAAAAGAAAATAAAAATAGAATAAATGAAATTTTAAGTGCTAAATTCGTCTAATCTATCTTGTCTGTTAAATAAAACTTATCTTTTGAAAAATAATAAATAAATATATATTTATATATATATATATATATATATTTATATAATTATATAAATTTAATGTGTTTTGTGTGTGTGATTACAGGTGAAAGAAACAGAAAAGGAATAATAAAAAGGGAAGCTGCCAGGAAGGCAGCACTACTCCACCGACTCCAGTGGCTTAATCATGTCAAAAGGATATGCATACATGTCCTAATGTTGGTGATGATAAGAGTGGGCAGTGGGGAGATAAAAAGGCAGCCATTAGAAAATGGTAAAGGAGAAAGTTGGTCAAAATGAGGCAGCTAGGGGAAGAAGCAGAAAATATAAAAATATAAGAACAAAAGAGGGCAGCGCCCTATTTGGAGAGGGGGGCTGCGAAGAGAGGAAAGAAAAACAGGAAGCTCCTCGGGGGGAGCTAGAGCTGCTCCGAGAAAACAGAGGGCGAAGCGGCTTCATAAGGGAAGCTCGGAGAATCTGCTCCGAGAGCAGGGCGCAGAGGAAAACCAGGCTGAGAAGAAGGCAGCTGCCTTCCTGGCAGTCTGACGCACGGGGAGCATTGGAGGTTGGCCTCGGAGGAGGCAGCGAAAGGCAGGGGGGAGCCTTACGGGGAAAGTAGAAAAGAAGGCCTTCGAAGGGCGGCCTCATTGCAAAGGCTCCTGGGAGCTCCTCGGTGCCAAACAGAAAATAAAACGGAGCTGCACAGAGGCAGCGCAAGAAGAAAGGCACGGAGTGAGCAGTCAACGGGGCTTTGAAAGGCGCACAGTGCAAAAACAGTGCACAGAAACCATTAATCCCTGTTTCGGTTTAATCCTCCAACTCTGTTTTACTTATGTTTTTAATTTCTGTTTTAATTTCTGTTATAAATAATGTGTAATTAAATTTATATTGGCTAGAGGTTAATTCGAAACCATGATTATATTTGTAATTTAATTTGATTTACTCCAGTTATGAATGTATAAATGTTTGGATGTGGTTTACTTTTCTGTGTTGATTAAAAACTTGTCTATGTATATGGGTTAAGGGTCGATACTTAATTTGCATGCTTAGACTTGATGCTAGAATATAAGTGAATTTCACCTAATCGTTATGAACTTATATTCATGAGTAGTAAAAATCGCTAGTCACGATTGTGTTTAGTAAACCCTAGGTTGGATTAACATGCGTATTCCATAGTTATGAAAGCCTAGTCGATGTTTATGATTTCCATTGAATTTAATGATCTTTGATATGTCTCTCTATCATGCGTATTCCATAGTTAGGGAACTTGATAAGAATAATTTGGTTGTGATGCGTATTCCGTCCAATTCAATGAATCTAGGGAAATCTGAAAGTTAATTTAAGCGGACCTAATTAATTTGGAACATTGTCATTCATTCGTTTGTTGAATTCATAACTGGGAATCAATTTAGGTTGCAATTGTGTCATGTGTGGAGAAAAATCCTCTAGCCAATCCGTCGTCTTTCCGTTCACCTTTATTTTATGTTTTTGTCAATTTTATAATTTAGTTAAGTTTAATTTACGTTTCATCCAAACCAAACCCCCCCATTATTATATTATATTATTTAGTTAGTTTTTATTATTTTTAATCTTTTAATTTAATTTCTGTCTAATTAATTTCCTAGTTTTTATTTTAAATTGTTTTCATTATTTTGAGTCATTTTTAGTGTGTTTCGAGTTTTTAGTTTAGTTTGTATTTTCTAGAGTCTTGAGTTATTTTGAGTCTTTTGATTTGTTTTAGATTATTTGTTAGTTTTATTTTGAGTTATTTTAGTTAAGTGTTTTTATTTTAGTTTAGTGTTTTAAACTTTGTTTTTTACGTTTTTATATTATTTTAGAGGTTTTAGCAAGCCCTCCTAATCCCCGGCCTAGAACGATACCCTACTTACATCTTTACTACAACTGTCAAAAAGAGGGTTTAATTTGTGTCGAGTTAATTCTCGCATCAAATTTTGGCGCCGTTGCCGGGGATTAGCAAATTTGCTAATCCCTTGTTTATGTTTTTGTTTGTGTTTTATTTTTATTTTTTTTTATTTGTGTTTATTTTATTTTATTTTATTTTTATTATTTTTGTGTTTTTGTCTTTTACTTTTGATATTTGATTTAGTTTTCTTTATTTGATTTTAGGTGCTAGAGAAGTAAGTCATGGATTTTGCTAGCATTCACGCTCAATTAGCAAATCTTACTTCTCAATTGTCTCAGAATGCCGGAAGGTTTACAATGCAAAGTATCCATACATATGGTGGGCAAGATCATTCCAATTCTATGTGGTGGGAAGCTCAACAAGTTCCACATGAAGCAAATTGGCAGCCATATGAGGAGTTTTATTCAAAACCTATGCAACCACAACCTCATATGCAATATTCTCAATCAAACTCAGGTTCGTCAATAGATTATAATCAAATTCTTAATGAATTAAACTCTTTGGTGCAGGGTTCACAAGATCAAGCTAAGGAGACTCACCAAGGAGAATATTGGCAGCCGTATGAGGAGTTCTGTCAATGGCCATATGAACCACCACAGCCTCCCCCTCAACCTTCACATCCAAATTCAGATAGATCAAATTATTATAAGGAAGTTAGTCAGCAACTAAATTCTTTGGAGCAGGGCAGGGAAGCTCAACCATTTCAACAAGACGCATTTTGGCAACCAATTGAGGATTTCTATCAAGCAAAGGAGTTCGCTGAGTGGAACAATCAATTTGGGCAGAATGCAGAATGCATGGAACAAATTCAAGAACAAATGGTTGAAGATAAGCCCGTGGATGAATTACTACTGCTCGAAGAGGAGGAGGATGCACAAGACACGGCAAGGGAAGAACAACCCTTGCCGCAACTTCTAAACGAGGAAACAGTGGTTGAGGACCATCTTGAATTCATCAAGGAGGAAATTGGAGTGGATCACACGGCCACAATCATCACTTGCAATTTGGCCAAATTCAAAATCCCTGAAACGTTCAAAGACGTGATTTTTGTTATTGAGTTTGCGTCGGAAAATGAAAGTAAGCCATCTTCTCCATTTTTAATTTTGTTTTTTACTAACAATCTGATTTTTATGATTCAGGCACCCGCTCTTGAATTCAGACCACTGCCGAATCATTTCAAGTATCACCTCCCATTAAAAGATAAATTCCATGCTATGGAGCCGAGGGGAGGATAATGGAAAGATTCGTCCGGCTAAAGACGTTAAATCAAGCGCTTCTTGGGAGGCAACCCAAGCATCAGATTTGCATTTCTTAACCCTCATCTTTATTGCCTTTACTTTGCAATTTTTGTTTTGTTTAGTTAGTTGTGTTATTTGGTTGATTTTTGTTTAGTTTGTGTTTAAATAAATTTTAGGGCCTTGTTTATTTTAAGTGCGAGTAAATAAAGTCTTTTTACATTAATTTACATATTTTAATTTACATATTTTATATTGCTTAAAAAAAATTTTAAAATAATAATAATAATAATAATATTAGTAAATATATATATATATATATATATATATATATATTTAAATAAACATTAAAGTAAAAAAAAAAAAAATTTACAATAATACGAAAAACTAATAGCAATCATTGGTTTTGGTTAGGTGGCGCCTCAGAGGTTGACGGAGCTCCGGGAAGACGAAGAGCCAGAGTTGGAATCTCCGGAGCCGGAACGCTTGGTGCTGCTCCAGAGGACGAAGGCAACATAAACCGCGGGAGTAACGCCATGAACCGCTCATGATCACTCTGGATTCGACCGTCCGACTCCTGCAGCTGGTCCAGCTTCCTCTTCATGCTGGTCGAGTAGCTAGTTGCGAGCATGTGCAACTCCTTGTTCTCGTGCCTGAGTCCTCTGACTTCTTGCCGAAGACTGACCACCTCCGCCATTAGCGACTCCACCTGACGCGATCTTGCAAGCAGGCGCTGACCCATGTTCGAAACTGAGCCTGCACACTGGACACTGAGAGCCAGTGAGTCCTGAACAGCCAGCTCGTCTGACCGCATAGACAGCAACCTAGTGTCTCTGGGAGTAAGAAGGTTTCTTGCAACCACCGTTGCGGTTATATCGTTCCTCATCATTGTGTCCCCGACTGTAAGAGGACCATTGGGGGATATGAAGGATGGATTCCAAATGTTGTTCGGAGAAGACGAGTCATCGTCTTCCCCGACATTCAAGTTTAGGCGACGGTCGGAAGGGCAAGACATTTTTAGAGGGGGTTGAGGAAGAAAAGAGTTCGGAAAAATTAAGATTGCTGAAGCGG
Organism: Crataegus laevigata; assembly: GCA_963580275.1. Taxonomy (NCBI): domain Eukaryota; kingdom Viridiplantae; phylum Streptophyta; class Magnoliopsida; order Rosales; family Rosaceae; genus Crataegus; species Crataegus laevigata. The sequence goes on along the minus strand of OY756950.1, from coordinate 24,820,019 downwards.
AAGAAGAGATCGGAAAGATTAAGAAGTGCAGAAGAGAGTGTTTACAGAGGAGAGTATTTGAGGAAGGGAGTTCAAGTGTGATGTGAAGCAGAATTAGCGCCTCTATAAAAAGAAGCAAATCAAAGAGAGGCGCTCCTCTGAGGTTGAAGACGCGTCCTCACGCAATTCGGAAAAGCTCAACGCTCCTTTCTCAAAAGAGCCGTTTCCTTTCTCAAAAGCTGGGCTTGACTCAGCAATCACGTGGGTCGGTTTGTCCGGATGTGTCGTCACTCATGACGTGCAGCGTGGAGCGTTGCGAAAACCACGAGCCGCACCCGGTTTTGAACCCCAGTTTTCAAAAGATCATCATTCCAATTTGTCGTCACTCGTCGTATGCGCAGTCAGCTTCGCGGAAATTACGGACGCGTTGTCAGAAAGCACGTAACGGGCACTGTTCATCCATCCACCGGCTGCCGACAAATAGTGAGGGAACAGTTCCGGTTGTGAAGGAAAATTTCTATAAAGTCGACCTTCGCCTTCCACATCAAAGGCACACCTTCACACCCTCTCCACCTCTAAACCTCTCAACCTCTCTTCATCTCCGATAATGTCTTCCCAAAGAAAGCTTTCGAGTTATTCAGTGTTCTTCATCCCTTGGATCACCCCAGAAAACAAACCTTCCAAAGCAAAAGTATTTCATATTAAAAAGGTTAAAAGCAAAAGTATCTCATATTATGCTTTCTCCTCTCCTTCATCTGAGGAACGTGGAGAAAGTGAGATCCTGATTGCTTACCTAGTCTTGCTCTCGAGTACTCATCTCAGACCCCTCCCAGCCCACTTCAAAAATAAACCTGTGTTGAGGTACTTCTTCAAAAACAAAAGTACCTCACAGACGAAGCAGGAGGAGTCTGAGGTGCACCCAAGAGCAGATGAGTCTGGGTTGATCCAAGAGTTCAAGAAGATGCCACACCTGCGTGGAGACCGGACTACTTGAAGCATGTGGAGACAACGTGCTGATTCATCCTCAACTAAGCTGAGGAGCACTTGCCAGAAGGAGGCCCATCCAGTTCAAGATGAAAGCTGTGGAAAATCAACAGTCATGACCAATGACCACCTATTAGTTCTTTTCGTTATCTTTTATTTTCATTTTCAATTTTCGTTTGCATTTTCTATATTTTCTTGCGTGCTTAACTGATTTATTTCTTTCCTTTGCAGGAACGTTTGGTTATTTCCTCCCTTGAAGTTGATGGCAAAATTTACGCTTGGGGGTCATCGCTTGGTTTTCTGCAAATTAGAGAAGTTTTCAGTCCCTTTGCTTTATTTTTTTTTCGTATTATTTATTCATTTTATTTTTTTTGCATTTTATTGTTTTCTGACATTGGGGACAATGTCTAGTTTAAGTGTGGGGGTATCAAGATAAAAAATGACCAAATTGAAAATTTTTGTACCTTCGACTTTGAACTGGTTTCATTTGTTTCCGTGTTGTTGCTTTTTGTTTTCTTAGTGTTTTATGTTGTTTTGGTGTGTTTTATTGTGTTTTGAGGAAATCTTACGAAAATGACATAAAAATTTGAAAAATATTTTGAAAAACCCAAAAAGAATTTTTTTTAGTTGTTTTTGTGTGTTTGTGTCTTAGGTACCTTCCAACACAATGATGAGGATTTGGTTTTTAATTGCATGACTGTTAAAGAAAATTATAAACATGGATGGAAGTTTGATATGCTCTTGGTTTATGCTTAGTTGTAGTTGTTGTTTATGAATTTAAATTTGATCATAAAAGGATAAAATTAGTTTTTGTAACATGCTTGAAGGAAGGAACTCAAACTAATGCTACATCCCTGTGAGACTTGAGCTTATACCTTGTTTGGAGAGTTATTAATCTTGATGTTTTTGTTTTCTAAAGTCGTTGCATGATCTCATTATTCTTTGCTTGGTTACTACTTAGAAGGCGTTTTATCATCTTAGTTCCACATACTAGAACTCATATCCGTTTCATTCAAAGCATGACATTGAATTGCATAACACATATCAAGATGAAGTTGTTTAGTGAACCACCATCCCAAAAAGCCTTACCTTCTATCTTTCTTATGTTTTGTAGGTTTAACCCCTTTCGAGCCTGGTTTAGCCTATTTTTGTTGTTAACCACTTTAAACCGCACCCTTGTTCTTAAAGAATAGTGAGCATGACTTAAAAAGAATTCATTTTATTTACATTATGCAGAAAAACAAGTGTGGGGGAAGGATTGGTTGTTTCGAGCTCAATTGTACGTTTTGTTCTTAAAAAAAAAAAAAAAAAAAAAAAAAAAAAAAAAAAAAAGAGAGAAAAACGCGTGAAAAGAAAAGAAAGAAGAAAAAGAGTTTGAAATTTGGCCATAAAATATGTGAATCCTCCCCTCGGGTTTAGAGTTGAATTTTCATTCAAAAGTGAATTCTATGCGTTAACCTTATTACTTTGCTTACTATTTCTTTAAGAACATTTGTTTTTCCATAGCCTTCCTTTGTTAAGCCTATATCCTTAGCCCCGTTACCACCCTTTGACTTCTATCTTGGTTGTTGTGTGTTCAATATGTGGAGTTTGGGATTGGTATGAGCATATAGTGTCCCTGGTTCTCGCATCTAAGTAGTAGCATTCCGTTCATGAGATCATATTCATATGCACATTAATAACTCCAGAAAATGCTTTCTTTGCTATAACATATGTGAGTGATCGTTTCCTTGCTTACATCATTCTTCTCACATATACCTAGTGTAGGGAGTGTAGTCAGAAAATCTGAGCGAAAAATTGAGTGCATATCTAGTAAGGAATAGAGTAAATTCTCTAAGGCATGTTACTACATTCAAAATGTTGTTTTAATTGATTAAATGCGAACTAATAAATGGTGACTGTGATTAAGTATGTGCTTAAGGGTATGGATTGCCAAAATCTGTGTAAGTGATGATTTTTAATTTGTCATGTCCATTGGAAATCCCTGAGATAAATGTTGGAAGGTTTAGATTGAGTTTTGTTTTTGTTTCTTTGTTTTGCTCGAGGACTAGCAAAAGCTAAGTGTGGGGGTATTTGATCGGATCATTTTTATATATATTTTTATATCAAATTCTCTCGTCTTTTCTTAGTTAGTTCGTTATATTTTGAGCTATTTACGTTATTTTTATGTTTTATAAGTTTTTCAAGAAAAGAAAATAAAAATAGAATAAATGAAATTTTAAGTGCTAAATTCGTCTAATCTATCTTGTCTGTTAAATAAAACTTATCTTTTGAAAAATAATAAATAAATATATATTTATATATATATATATTTATATAATTATATAAATTTAATGTGTTTTGTGTGTGTGATTACAGGTGAAAGAAACAGAAAAGGAATAATAAAAAGGGAAGCTGCCAGGAAGGCAGCACTACTCCACCGACTCCAGTGGCTTAATCATGTCAAAAGGATATGCATACATGTCCTAATGTTGGTGATGATAAGAGTGGGCAGTGGGGAGATAAAAAGGCAGCCATTAGAAAATGGTAAAGGAGAAAGTTGGTCAAAAGGAGGCAGCTAGGGGAAGAAGCAGAAAATATAAAAATATAAGAACAAAAGAGGGCAGCGCCCTATTTGGAGAGGGGGGCTGCGAAGAGAGGAAAGAAAAACAGGAAGCTCCTCGGGGGGAGCTAGAGCTGCTCCGAGAAAACAGAGGGCGAAGCGGCTTCATAAGGGAAGCTCGGAGAATCTGCTCCGAGAGCAGGGCGCAGAGGAAAACCAGGCTGAGAAGAAGGCAGCTGCCTTCCTGGCAGTCTGACGCACGGGGAGCATTGGAGGTTGGCCTCGGAGGAGGCAGCGAAAGGCAGGGGGGAGCCTTACGGGGAAAGTAGAAAAGAAGGCCTTCGAAGGGCGGCCTCATTGCAAAGGCTCCTGGGAGCTCCTCGGTGCCAAACAGAAAATAAAACGGAGCTGCACAGAGGCAGCGCAAGAAGAAAGGCACGGAGTGAGCAGTCAACGGGGCTTTGAAAGGCGCACAGTGCAAAAACAGTGCACAGAAACCATTAATCCCTGTTTCGGTTTAATCCTCCAACTCTGTTTTACTTATGTTTTTAATTTCTGTTTTAATTTCTGTTATAAATAATGTGTAATTAAATTTATATTGGCTAGAGGTTAATTCGAAACCATGATTATATTTGTAATTTAATTTGATTTACTCCAGTTATGAATGTATAAATGTTTGGATGTGGTTTACTTTTCTGTGTTGATTAAAAACTTGTCTATGTATATGGGTTAAGGGTCGATACTTAATTTGCATGCTTAGACTTGATGCTAGAATATAAGTGAATTTCACCTAATCGTTATGAACTTATATTCATGAGTAGTAAAAATCGCTAGTCACGATTGTGTTTAGTAAACCCTAGGTTGGATTAACATGCGTATTCCATAGTTATGAAAGCCTAGTCGATGTTTATGATTTCCATTGAATTTAATGATCTTTGATATGTCTCTCTATCATGCGTATTCCATAGTTAGGGAACTTGATAAGAATAATTTGGTTGTGATGCGTATTCCGTCCAATTCAATGAATCTAGGGAAATCTGAAAGTTAATTTAAGCGGACCTAATTAATTTGGAACATTGTCATTCATTCGTTTGTTGAATTCATAACTGGGAATCAATTTAGGTTGCAATTGTGTCATGTGTGGAGAAAAATCCTCTAGCCAATCCGTCGTCTTTCCGTTCACCTTTATTTTATGTTTTTGTCAATTTTATAATTTAGTTAAGTTTAATTTACGTTTCATCCAAACCAAACCCCCCCATTATTATATTATATTATTTAGTTAGTTTTTATTATTTTTAATCTTTTAATTTAATTTCTGTCTAATTAATTTCCTAGTTTTTATTTTAAATTGTTTTCATTATTTTGAGTCATTTTTAGTGTGTTTCGAGTTTTTAGTTTAGTTTGTATTTTCTAGAGTCTTGAGTTATTTTGAGTCTTTTGATTTGTTTTAGATTATTTGTTAGTTTTATTTTGAGTTATTTTAGTTAAGTGTTTTTATTTTAGTTTAGTGTTTTAAACTTTGTTTTTTACGTTTTTATATTATTTTAGAGGTTTTAGCAAGCCCTCCTAATCCCCGGCCTAGAACGATACCCTACTTACATCTTTACTACAACTGTCAAAAAGAGGGTTTAATTTGTGTCGAGTTAATTCTCGCATCAGGTCCACATCAATTCCCCACCTTAGACAAACCTTGAAGATGTCCCAAGCATGATGCAACTTAAAAGTTTGGTGTTTAGGCATAGTTCTTGTCTTGTAAATTGTTATTGCTTTGTCACCCTATGCAAGGAATACATAAAGACCAATTAGTTGCAAAATAAGAGTGTGTACATGAAAAATAAACTATGACGGGAGACACTCATGACTTCTTAGGCACTCTTTGCATTAGCCATGTCATTGTCAACCACGACTCTCTCCAAGCTTCCCTTCCATAAAGTAACGTGTTGTTGATAATCTCCCACTTATTATAAACACTACCGACTTCCATTCGGTTGGTGTTGGAAGTTGGAATTGAACTTCTCAACAATTTTAGCCAACAAAACCTTTTTATTTTGACTTGTGCCCACGGCACCATCTTCACTATTACAAACTCATGCCAAGCACAAAGCAACGTCTTCATCATTGGACCAAATACATCCTCCAATATGATCTCTAGGTATCTTGAAAATTTTAGAAATGGAAAGAAACAGTTTTTGAAGTGTGTAGAAAGAAAAAAATGGAATATTTAAATAAGAAAAGTGAATTTTGTGTGGTTTTTAAATAAATAAATAGGTATTTATAGAGGTTTCGAGTGAATTTTGATTGAAATAAAAAAAAAATAATTGTTTTAGCCGTTCGATTTTTTTTTATTGTTAGATTTGATCATATTCAATCTTAGACGTGGATTTGATGAATTTAAAAATTATATTTTAAAAAATATTTAAATCTAGAACCTTGGATCAACTAACGGTTGGATCACAAAAAGGTTGGGCTAATGCAAGGGGCCGACATTTGCCGTGACAGTGAGTTTTAACCAACCATTGGAGTTGATCTTATATAATTCTGCATAAATACTTTTTTGTTGTTTTTTCTTTTTTTTCCCATCACCCACAAATCATCAAGGGAAATACCCATAAACCCATAAATAAGACATTTTCTTAATCTTAGAATAGAAATAGAATTTTTTTCGAATATGCACAGGCATGCACAACAATAGAATAGAAATATGATTTTTCTTACACCTTGAAATGACTTAATTGCCCTCATATATAAATGGCTTATTTCCTCATATTTTCATATTTCTCCCTCTATCTACTCTCTCTCCCTCCCTACTCTTCTCTCACTTTCTCCCTCACGCACTCCCTCTCCCGTTCTCACTGTGCACACATGGTGCACAGTCATCCCGACCAACACCTTCCAAAACAAAGCCACCACTAATTCCATCTCATCCTCATGAGTCCAAAACACCTAGCCCTATCACGAATCTCATCCTCAATTGTTGGGATCAAAACTCAAGCAGGTCGAGAGTTTTCTGGCCATTTTTTGGCAACACGACAAACAATCGCGACTCAAGATCACCACCACTGGACTCGCATCGACGGTGGGAACAAAGCCTAGTCATTAACTGCTGGTGTACACACGGTGTCTGCTGGGATAAAAGCTCATTTTCTCTCTTTCTATCTCCACGAACATCATGGGCATGAGGGGTCAACACCACCAAAATAAGAAAACTCATTTGTTGTTGACCAAAAATAAGAAAACCCATTTGTTTTTTGCTCTCTTCCTTCCAATATTTACAGATTGGTGAGATTGAAGAAGTAAGCTTTTTCATATTTAGGGAATGAAAGAATAAACCCAGAAGTTGTATGAAGTAATAGTGAAACAAAATTTAATCAATTCTCCCTCTTCTATATAATAGGATTCCCTATCTTGTTTGAATGTTGTGATGGTGTTTACTAAAACTTGGTAGAAATTGGTGTTTTGTTGGATTAATTTTTTAGGATATGATATGCTCACAAATCTAAGCCAACCCAAAAACCCAAAGCTCATAGCTCTCTCTTCAAAATCAGAAAAATGAAGCAATCACCTGTGACATCACCACCATATACACTATATGCACACCACATGCACAGTACATGCACATGATATGCACAGAACTGGAGATCAAGCAACGAGATGCTTTTCAATTTAATAAGAAACTATAACGGCAACCTATTGGTATAGTGGATACAGTTAAAACATAATTGTTACGTGTATATGGTTACAGTGGCAGTTTGAAAAGTCTTGTTATGTATATCAACCATGTGACATCCCACATCGCCCAGGGAGTGATCCTTAAATGTATATTCTCATCTCTACCTAGTACGAGGCCTTTTGGGAGCTCACTGGCTTCGGGTTCCGTAGGAACTCCGAAGTTAAGCGAGAATGGGGCTAGAGCAATCCCAGGATGGGTGACCTCCTGGGAAGTTGCTCGTGAATTCCCAGAAACAAAACCGTGAGGGTGTGGTTGGGGCCCAAAACGGACAATATCGTGCTACGGTGGTGGAGCGGGCCCGGGAAGTGGTCCGCCCCGGGCTAGGATGTGACAATTGGTATCAGAGCCTATCCCTGGCCGGAAGTGTGCCAACGAGGACGTCGGGCCCCTAAGGGGGGTGGATTGTGACATCCCACATCGCCCAGGGAGTGATCCTTAAATCTATATTCCCATCCCTACCTAGTACGAGGCCTTTTGGGAGCTCACTGGCTTCGGGTTCCGTAGGAACTCCGAAGTTAAGCGAGAATGGGGCTAGAGCAATCCCAAGATGGGTGACCTCCTGGGAAGTTGCTCGTGAGTTCCCAAAAACAAAACCGCGAGGGCGTGGTCGGGGCCCAAAGCGGACAATATCGTGCTACGGTGGTGGAGCGAGCCCGGGAAGTGGTCCGCCCCGGGCCAGAATGTGACAAACCACCGCTTAACCGTGCATGTTAAAAACATGTTACTTGTTGTCGTTATTCTATGGGCATGCATGACCCTTAACGTCCTCTAAGCTTTTTCTTAATTTTATTTTTCAACTTGGCCAATTAGGTTGTGGTCATACTTGCTAAATTCTAGGGCTCAACGTATGTGCATCATAACTAGTAGACATTCCTGCTTCTCATATTAAGTTGTAGCCATGCACACCATATGCACATTACGAAAAAAATTTCACAAATTTCTACAATTGAACACTTGAGCCAGAAATTGTTCCATCCCATTTTTGTAGCACATCAAAAAGTAAAGTTTATTCCACAACCCGTAGACCCCAACATGAAACACAAATCCTAAATTAACTTCAAAGTATTAATTCATCTTACAAACAACCCATTTATTTCATAAGTCAATGATGAATGAACTTGGAACTAAACACCCTACCTTACTATGCTTGCCAAAGCTTACGTCGCCAGAAAAAATGGAACTTTCCCGCAAAAACAAAAAATACGGTACAAAACCCAGCTCACTCTTCTCACCTCTCTCTTGCATCATTTTGTTTGAAATCAGAAGTATGAGGCCAACCCAAAATCCAACTCACTCTTCTATGTGGTGATAGGTTATTCGGAAGATAGCTCATGTGATAAAAAAAAATTAGAATTTAAACCTCATGGTGAAGACAGTTAACAAATTTAACCTAAAAGTGAGATTTTCATCCAATGCCCGTTAATTGCAGGGATAAACATGTGAATATGTATTTTTACAAAATTCAATTCAAATTTCCAAAAAAAAAATTCTAAACAATTCAATTCAAATTTCTAAAACATTTCTGCATCAGGTTCAACTTCTAGACAATTCAAAGTGCAGTTACGCACCTTAGAGGCAATTCAAAGTGCATTTCTAAACTTGATGTTGCATCCATTTTCCATTGCCTCCAAGATACTCAACGCACTTTGAATTGTTTGGAAGTTGAAACCTGATGTAAAAAAAATTTAGAAATTTCAATTGAATTGTTTAGAAATTGTTTGAAAATTTCAATTTTTTTTTTATTTCAATTGAATTTTACAAAAATACATGTTTACATATTTATTCCTACATTTAATGGACATTGAATAAAAAATTTATTTTTAAGTTAAATTTGTTAACAGCCTTCACAATAAAAGTTTAAACCCTAATTATTTTACCATAAATACTATCTTTCGAATAAACTGCTATAACGGCGACTATTAACCCAATTTGGCCAACGCAAGAAAATGAGCTGAGCTCATAAGTTTGGAGATGGATTTTTTGCCCTCGCGTTCCCATACACTCTTCATGTCCTCTTGTTTGTACGGTTACAGTTAAATCATGTTAACATTTTATATTTCTATTAATTTTTGTCTTATTATTTCTATTAAAAAATTAATAAAAAATATTGACGTAACTTAACTGTGACTACACAAAACAAGTGAGCATGGGAAGAAGAGAGCAAACAATCCATATCACATAAGTTTGACAAGTTTGTTTGTTTGTTTGTTTGTTTGCTGACACCCACGAAATTAAAAAACACCCACAGAAATAGAAAAATATTCACGTCATAATTTCAATTATCCTTTATATCTTGTCGGCCAACGCCGCCATCCTAAGTGCTCCTGATTCCCTCAAATCGCACCACGTGTCCGTGACTCTATCCCTTCCCTCCATCTCCTTCATTCTACGCTCTTCTTATTGTTTCCCTCTCCTCTCTCTTGTTCTTCCGCTTTCAGAGTTTGTTGAGCAAAAGGTGGAGTAGAACCTCAGCCTATCCTCTCCTTCAAGCAATTTCTTATTTTTTAGGGTTAGCGTTGCCCCCAGATCTCACCAATTCCCGTTTGATCCCCCAAATTTCATCGATCCTTGATCGCATCCCTCATCGTATTCATCGTCTCTCCCTTTCTCTCCGATCGTCCCCCTTTTCGTAAATTATGGTCGCGAGCTTTCCCATGCTTTGCAGTTTCTCCGTTATCAAATCGAAATCGCTCCCGATCCTTTGTTCCTCTCACTGTTGCAGAAATTATAGGTTTTCTCGTATGATCCTGTGATTTTTTTTGGTACATAAAAGAAAATTTTAGGGTTTTAATGGGGCTTTTTGTGTAAATGGTTGTTTGTTTGTAAATACTTGGGAAAATTTATGGTTCTCTGTTAAATTTGTGTGTAATTGTGATTGATTGTGTCGGGTTTGAATCTGAGGCTATGTATATTGAGGAACTGAAAGGAGGAGAAGTTGCAAGTGGGGAAAAAGGGAATTTGTCCCCTGGAAATAGAGATTTTGATAGCAGGAGCATCACACGGTCGGATGCGAAGCGGGTTTTGATCGGTGCAGGAGCTCGTGCGCTGTTTTACCCGACTCTGCTTTACAATGTCATTAGGAACAAGCTGCAGGCGGAGTTTCGGTGGTGGGATAAGGTTGATGAGGTACAAGTTCATTTTATTGTTCTATTTTTGTATTTATGTATTTGTCATGTGTAGTTTACAATGTGTATAGATTGGTTTCGCTTGCCGTATAGTATATACGTTTAGGTGTTGGGTTTGATTTAGATTCTGAGTTCAATTCGATAGCTCTTACGAGTACTTTATGTCTGTGAACTTACCTCTTATTAATGTAATTCATGAATGGGGTTTATCTGATTCTTTGTGTGTGGTGATTTTAGCTTGGAATACTTTTCTTAGCTGATAGTTTATGTAATAATGTAGACCCAGTAAATTATCTTCAAACAAAAAATTTTGCTTATGTAAACATGTGGCTTTTTCTTCTGCGAGTGTTTATATGACCTATTGTTGATTTTTTTTTTTTTTTTTTTTTTCTCTGTCTGAATTCTAATAATTTTATTTCCAGTTTGTATTGTTAGGTGCAGTTCCATTCCCTACTGACGTTCTTCGCTTAAAGGATGCCGGAGTTGGTGGAGTCATAACACTTAATGAGCCATACGAGACTTTGGTTCCAACATCTCTTTATCATGTTAGTGGTTTTCCTTGTAGTCATGTTATACCACAGAATCATTCTTGAGATTTGTATTGTGAGAGTTCACTTGCTTTTGGAGATTAGTTGATGCATTTTTCTCTCAGATGAAATGGTGTTGCTGTTTGTGAGGATATCTATTTTTGTGTGTGACATATTTAATACCTGACAGATTAACTGGTGTTTTCTGTAAATTGTTTTGTATTAATATATGAATTATGTGGATTAAAATTGACTTGGTTCATGTCTGTACTGGACCAAAACTTCGGGATTTGATTTATGTTTTTCTTATACTTTATGCTTGCAGTTTACCCTATTTCCCAGTAGTTTATGGTACCATATTTTTATGCGTTTCTATTAAATTTGTGGCAGTCTCATGGCATTAACCATCTGGTGATTCCTACAAGAGACTACTGCTTTGCGCCATCACTCAGTGACGCATGTCGTGCTGTAGACTTCATTCATGGTAAGCATTCTTGAAACCTGATTTGATCATCTTGGAAGGCCTTTGATATTGCAGACTTAGTTCAAACAAGGCATGTATCCATGGCATATTCTGTTCTTGGCTAGATACGGTTGACATGTTGGGAAACTTTTAAAGCTGAATACAATCATCCAGCATAAGTCTAATATGCAAGGGCGCTGTGCAATTGTGAGACTGTCCTATAATTTTCCAGTGTAAATAAGTTATGATGTAGAATATTATGGTGGTGGTTGTCGAATATTATAGACCATCTAACCGGCCTCGTGTTTTGAGTCGGAATTTTAGAAACTTAAAAGAGATTATTTCCATCGACTCTTTTTCTTTTGGTCATTTTTAAGCTGCTTAGTGGTGTTTGTTGTTGAAAATTACTATGTAAGGGTATATAAAAAAATCATTTGATTTGTTTCATCTGTACTTGTTTAATTTTCGTTAAGGACTAGGAGGTTTAGTGTTAAGTCATTATATATATCCTAGGATCGAACTTGTCATTTTCATGTAAATGGTTGATTGTATTCTAGGATAAGATTTTATTTTTTTTTCCTCCTAAGAAGACTGTTTTCTGATATATGTCATGTTGGTTTTTGTCATGAAGAAAATGCATTAAGTGGACAGACAACATATGTTCACTGTAAAGCTGGACGGGGGCGTAGTACGACCATTGTTATCTGTTACCTGGTTAGTACTAGGCTCCTAAATTACAAATAACTCCGAGGATTGCCAGCTTTACTGATCTTTTTTATTTTTTCATAGGTCCATCACAAGCAGATGACACCTGAATCTGCTTATGAATATCTAAAGTCAATTCGGCCAAGGGTGCTTTTAGCCTCAGCTCAGTGGCAGGTAACTTGTACACAACTTATCTGTGATTTGCTGCACTCACATTGGGGGCTGATATGTCTCCCTGCTGTTACATTTTTGTTGTTAAATCAATATCAGTGTGTGAACAGTTTGCTTATAATACTAGATTTATACCTGATCTGTGGCATGATCTAATTCTACCCTTGAATTTGACTTTTCCTGATCTCCTATTTGATGGTTCCTTTTTTCAGGCTGTCCAGGAATACTACTATTTAATGGTGAAGAAAGCTTTTGTTTACAGTCACATGCCAGATCTGATGATGAAACCGCTTCAGTCTGCTTCCTCACACAATCTAGTTGCGTTTGATGAAGGCTCTGTGGTAGTGGTAACAGAATCAGATCTTGAAGGATATGATGCGAGTTTCCAGTCTGGCGCCGTGGGAAGTGAGATTTGGGCAGACTTAAGTGTGGTTTATCGGGTGCGAGTAGCCGGTCAGGCAGCTCTTGCAAGAATCTCATGTATGTGGCTCCGCTTCGGTGCCCACCAGAAGATATCAGGCGATAATTTAGGCAGGAGGGCTGATCGTGTGAGCGGCATCAGTGTGGATATACAAGTCTACTGAGGGGAAGCCTTCGAAAATTCATACAAGTTGTTTGCTAAGCGTTCTTTTTCTTTGTACTTTCTCGTACAGCAGAAAGTGGGAATAATGTTACATGAGGCCGCCCTAAACTGCGTTTTCGCCCCCACCCTCGTGTAAAATTGAGTCGCTACTTCTATCTTGAATCGAAATGAAAGAAAGTTGTGCATTTTGGTTCAATTAATATGGTGATGCATAAAATTCACTGGAAAGTGATCCGTCTTGTATTCTATTGGAGATATAGAATATATCATCTCTCTCCGAATTCATGCAAACAGATACTGCCTCAAACATTTATTTGGTAACCAAATTTTTGTAACTCAAGTGGATTAGAGCGATTCCAGTAAGGCGTATGCATGCGGAACGTCGAGTGAGTTTTTATGCTGAACGCAATTTTATCTACCAAGATCTGTCCTTGCATAATTTTGTACAGAATAACATAACCATATATTAGCAGGGTTTCAGTCACATAGGCATGGAATAAATTGCAATTATTGTACAAATAAATCATCCCCACCCACAAACCCCCGTGTAATTCTTGATTTAGTAGTTCGAGTTACCTAGTAATTAAGCTTCATCAAGGCTGAGGGAGTGACTTGTCCTCTGTGAGCCCAAGAAGTTCACTGAACAAATTATTGACTGGTAAGGGCCACCCGTACGACGACGACCCTTCCGGTACACCTTCAGTTGATGCTCTCTCATCAAAATCAGGCATTACTTGCATATTCTCCTTGCTTTCCACAAATCCATGTTTGCCTCCACTTGCCCTGGTGTGACCAGCTTCCTTGTTTCCATCCGCACTCGATGCTGAATCTTGCAAGTAGGGCACCACGTGCTTCTTCATGTCGTTGGTGGAGATTCCGAGATGACCTCCAGCAACACGAATGTACTTGACCCTCCCAGCCTCATCCAAGGTTCTCAAACCGATCCAGTCCTCAGTAAACAGATCGGTCTGCATAAAAGTGAAAGCAAAGAAGACGCGTACGCTTAATTGTAGATGCAAATCTTCTAATGCATCAAGTCTCTAACACTAGTATTAGTGTTATTGTATTACTGTTACCTGTTGTGGACTTAAAATTGATTTGAAGCTATCATCTTCGTAATATCCAAACCACGCGGTCTCCTTCGGTATCAAAACAGTGTCATGCTCAAACTGCAGAAATACGAAATTAACATGGAAATAATGTATGTGCTTACTTGGCTAATTATTCTGAGGATCTAAGAAATGTTACCAAAGATGTGTATTTTTCCAACTTACCATGATAAGCACCAGGTTCTGTAAGCTACTAAACCTTTCCTTGTAAGTATAGTTTTTCTCACCAGGGATTTCGTTGTTGAGCTTCGGAAGAAACTTGCATTTCCCTAAATAATCAGACATTGCCTGGAAAGAAATTGTTGATCAGGATGCTTATGGTCACATCTATCATTAAGCAAACTGAGATGAAATTGTAGGTGATCAATTACGTATGCATTTATGAATTTGGTTGCAAGGAAAATGGAAAAATTGAGAGCATAACAGCTACTTCCTAAGTGAAACTCATTCCAAGATGAACACACAATAGCTGATTCCATCGAACTTACGGTTGCATGGTTAATTAATATATTTATAACATAGGAATATGAAGTAAAAACACCTCATTAAATGTATCGAAGGTTTCACTTCTAGCCACTACTCACGTTTGGTAATTTAAGATAACCGCTGGGAGCCAAATGTTCCTGCATTTTCAGAATCACAATCAAGATGCTGAGGCCTCATCAGAAATATACCTAGGAGAACGAACGTTGACACCATAATAGAGACAAGAAGAAAGAATCAGCAGAATTAGATGCGTACTTGAATATAGTCAGTGTAGATCTCCGATTTGAGTAGCTTATTCACAATGATGCAAAATATACCAGACTGCAGAGGCGCAAAAACAAAGCCCTTTAGCATTTCCAACATATCTCAAATAGGTCGCAGAGTATTTGCAACCAAGTTTGAAGTGTTCCTCTATAGTTATATACCTTACGACTCTTAATTTGAGACTTATTTTGATATAAACATTAAAGTTCTGCAAAAATCTGACAAATATATAAATACGACGTGGGAATGAGCAAAATACAGTTAGGTAAATGACTAGAATAACAATGGGGTCTTTGTATTGAAGATTTCACTGTTAGGTGTACTATCATACAAAATGCTTTCAAAATATTCTCATCTCATGTAACTGAATGAATGACGTAGGAAATTCTGTGTGCTGCAACCATTTGCGACAAAGTACTGTAGAAAGTGCTAATCCTCTCTTGTATAATAGCATAAACTTTCCCATATATATCTGGTTCTTTTGGGCAAGAATCGGGCCGGTACCATACTACTACATTTGGGAAGAGGAAACATCAAGCTTACTAGGATGGTGCTTTGTAAGCAATGTGGGATTATACACTCTAAGTTCAATTGTAGTTTATACATATGTACATTCTTCACCAGAAGCTATGTCAGCAAGAAAAAAGCATTTGGATAGGGAAGCATTAAAATTCCACAATGATAGTATGATACTTACACCACAGAGAGGCACAGAAGCAGTACCCGCATGAGGTCCTCCTAAAGAGATAAAGCTCTTCACCTGTTTCAATAATGGCAAAAACAAGAATTTTCATATTGTCAAGTCTGCATATATTAGAAAATGAAACATCAACCTGTGCGAGAAATGCACATTAAACCAAAGAAACAATGATATGGAAGAAAGATCTTAAACCTAATAAAGCATTTGCCTATAAACCACACCACAGAAAAAAAAGCAACTAAAAATTTCTCCGAGACACAGAAATAATCCTAAGAGCTATTACATCACACCAAAATAATATAAGAAGATCCTAAAGCACGTATAGCAGCACTCCTTATGCATTTTTAAAGAGTTGGATACATGCATGATAACTGAAATTCCGATTTAGTTATTATAACAATACATGTAGTCACTTGAAAAGTGGTATAGAAAACTTGAATTAGCAGAGTTAGTTAAATTGAATCTTACAGGCGGTCCATCGATGCAAAATTCTACCACACCTCGGCCTATCAAATTGCCCTGTCAAATTAAAAAGAAAAAGTTATGAGAAAGAACTGATTGACCAGAGTTACTTGAGCATCAAAACTCAAACTTATAAGCTATAATTCATTACTCAAAAGCATTGGGGTACTGAAAAAACAATCAAACATGGTGAAAAAATTGTCATAGATCGAACAACAACGAAAGCTACACAATATAAAATAATTGCATATCCACAATGAAAACTACCTCCATCAGAACATTAAAAATGGAAAAAAGAAAGAAAATAAAATGTAACGCCAGATAATCCCACATATAGCAACAAAGCCATGAGTCAGTAGCTAAACTTGGGAATAAAATAACATTGAAACATAACGACAGCTTAACTGATGGCCCGAAAAATGACAAATGTTCTAAAATACAGTCATAGACGCCAAGAATCATTAGGGTGAAGATGGTGAATGATATCACCTCAAGGAGTGATTTGATTCAAATTCAAAATACATAAAAAAAAAAAAAAAGGAGGTTCAGTTAGGTGGATGAGGCAAGAAAGGGCATGATGAAATGTATTTACTAAGAGAAATGGTGAGGAACGATGTCAATAAGTTATTCCGGTTATGGTAACTTAATTTGTGGAGTTGGGTTGAGTTGATCAAAAATCTAATTTACTATAAATACATGTGAGAAACAGAAAGATCCAATCATAATAATACCTGGGAGAGACCAACAATGTTGTACCCTTGTCTCAGTTCTTCCTTTTCTTTAACCTGTAGTTGTAGTCGGGAACAAAGTCAAAATACACAGAAACTTCAAAAGGCAGACCCACAATATACAGTAATAAGGAAAACTTCACCACCTTATCACAAACGATTCTGGTCTGCAAACATGTAGAACAAAAATCAGATTACAAGTGGACATCATAGAAGATAGAACTATCAATAAAATGACAAGCCTTGTTATTTTAGTTTTTACCTGTTCCTCAAGAGGTAAAAACCAGGAATCCCACATTCCATCCCCAACTTCTCTGCAGGAGGTAAATCCAAGCAATATTAATGGAAAAAGTACACTGCATACTACATATGCCCCCCCCCCCCCCCCCCCCCCAAGAGTGTTTAAAACAATCAGGTTGTATCTTATCATATTGTTCTATAAACTCAAGGAGGCAACACCATATGTCGAAATAAATCTTAGAATCAGAACTTGACACGAACATATATAAAAGTAGTTAAAAACAACGTGATGAATAAACTATGAGCAATTAGCTCTAGAAGGATAACATATAGGAGTGGAGAAAAGCAAACAGGCTTGAGAAGAAAATAATAGACCATACATGCAATATCCTTCAGTACCAGAAAAGTTGTTCAGTTTCTCGGTAAACTGTTTAACTCCTTTATTAGAGCACTGGTCTCCAATGCCTGTCATGATGAAGCATTAGATTGCAGAAAGAGCATATGAATACAATAATATTAGATTGACAAATTTAAAGGAAACTAGGTATCGATAGAAATGTCAGACTTCTTTTCAAACATACAACACAGAACACTTCCACTACTCCAGACTAAATCACTCTTGAGACACTACTTACCACTTGAATTATAATTTTAGAGGCTGGTTACATGCCAAATCTTCTCATAATTCAAATTAGTCTGCTGCAGTTAGATGAGGCATGCCCAGGCAAGCAGCAGATATAGTGATAACTATCCAGCTGCAGTTTTTATTATCTTTTTTGGCTCCATATGTTATTTTGTTTTGTAATTTTCTCGGCAGTTTTTCTTGGTGATTAACTTCAAAAAGAATCTATTTGGTTCATGCTACAGAAAGAAAAAGTTAACAGCCGTTCGTATCTCTGTGCTCAAATATGTTCCTCAGGCGAACCGAAATAAAGTGATTTAATTCTTTGATCTGCAATCTTCATGTAACGCTTTATTTAATTAAGCACAGTTATTTTATATTCAGGAATTTTTACCACACAGAAAATGCAGAAAATAGAACTTTGAGAAGATTTGTTCCACATATAGATTAAGTCCATGAATCCATGCATTGCCTATGATGGCATTTGGATATTAGTATCTAATTGAACATCTTCAGTAAAATGGTCATAGTCAAGTTCCTAATTAGTTCTAAAATTCTCTAATACAGCAAATTACAGCAACCCACCATTATTTAGCATAAATTAATCAACTTTTGTGTAGAAAATAACAATAAATCAAAAACCCAGAAGAAATTAAGCATAACCCAGATACAAAAACAGATGTATCAAACAAAATATGAATAATTTCTTTAAAAGGAATATTTGACAAGTATGAAACCGAGAGAGCAGGACGTTACCATGGAGGACTATGAAGGGTACGAAAAGTGAAGTTGGGATGGATATCAAAGCCACGAAGAAGACGACGACCAACTCCATCACTACTCTTCTGGATTGCAGTCTCAAAATTCTTTCTTCTTTTTTATTTTTATAGATACAACTATTAATGATATTTAATATTTGTTTAGGGTAATAGTAATGGTGGTTGGTGGTGTGTGATTGGTGGATAAAGAAGCTTAATGAACGGAGGCACAAGTGGGATGAGCCGACGCTGCGGTTGGCTTTTGCTCGCCTGAATTTAATGACGATTATCTGGTTTGCTTCTTGAAGTCACCAATTGATGATCTGCCAACAAAACAGAGATTAAATAGGATTAAAGTCACCACTTGGTGATTTGCGTAGTCAGACTGTTTGGAGCCTTGGAGGTACAGTTTCTGTTTCTTGCCATTTGGTCTTTTGCCATGTCAGCAAATTTTACAAATGCCAGATTATATTAGAGGAAATTTTATTTCGTCCCCCATCTTGCAAGGAATGGGTGACGTTTCAATTCAATAATGTTATGTGTAAGGGTTTTTTTCCTTCATATGGTATGATATTTATTGGATCGGAACGCTACAATGACAGTGAATTCGTTCCATGTAAATTGTTCTCCCCACTAAGGGTAGAGCTCGGGCAGACTTGATGCTTAACCCAACTCTAACCTGACATTCACAATTCGGACTTAGATTGGGTTTGCGTTCATCGGGGGTCGTTGGTGCTATTGAGCTTGCTCCTTCTCTATCTCGTACTCAAATATTATTGTGGGAAAATGAGTTATTCTTTCTATTTTTACTACTACTTTTCTAGACTTGGCTACAAAGATTTTATAGATGCATCTTCTAATTGATGTAGAAGGTTCCCATATGGAGTTTTTTTCGTTTTTTTATGACTATGAAATTGTTTGTCCTCGATTTCATGTTGAGAGTTGGGCTTCGATTATTAGGTGTCCTTTCATTCCACCTCACTGTTCTATTTTAGTTTGGAGGATTCTTTTCAAAAAGCTCCCAATAAAGAATCAACTTCAGCAATGAGGTATTCCTCTAGTTCCAATATGCCAACAACGCTACAAGAATTCTAAATCTATTTAGCACTTATTTTTTAGTTGTGAATTTGCACAACGTAAATGGCGTTGGCTTTTGATTCAATTTGGCACTATTCTTCTACTTATGGTTCCTTCTCGGATTTATGGTTTGCTTTTATGTCAAAGTGCCTCCACAACTTCGCAATGTTTGGCTAGCATTAGGGTTTTTCTTATTAATGGCTATTCGGAAGATGCGTAATAAAGTGAAGTTTGAACGCAAGCCTCATACCTTTGTCGTTCCACTTTGGCTTGGATTAGGTAGGTTGGAGTTTTCACTCTTGGTCATGTATGTGGTATTTTGGATAAGAAACTTTTAGTCTCTCTTGAAATCTCAACTGAGTCCTGTAAAGCTCCTTTTATAGTCCTTGTTCTTTGGCATCCCCCTCCATTTTCTTGGGTCAAAGTGAATATTGATGGCCTTGCTAAAGGTAATCCCGTTCCTGCGGCTTTTGGTGGGGTTTTCCGAGATTCTGCTAGTTATTTTCTTAGTAGTTTTTCCCTGAGCTTGGTGTTGGAAGTATGCCCACAAAGCCACTCATTTGATGTAATAGCTTTTTGGAATACTTATTGTATTAAACTTATATATGTTTAATAGAGGGCAAAGCTTATTGTTAATCACTGTTTATTGTATCTTGTGTTTAATCAATAAGGGAATCCAAGGAATGTATTTGATCTAAGAGATAAGTGATCTAAGTAAGTTAGATTTACGAGACCTTTCTCCTATGCTCATTCCTAAAACGTTCCTAGCCATAGGGTTGCCAATTGGGCATTGACAATCCGCTAAGGTTAGTATGTGTTATGTCGACTCAAGCGTGGATATGACAAGTCTTAAGTCATTTAGTGTTGGACACTAAGACAAACACATAGGTGCTTGAAAGAGTAATCGAGTACACTGAACTACGATCAAAACAGAGTTCAAACATACATGTCATGTAAGAACTCGATGGTTACAATATGCAAAGTAGGCCTTTGACCTAAGGCATCATTGATGTCTAATGATTAGGTCCTTGATCTTTGATCGTGTCAAATGGCGTTCCTTTGGAGTGTCCACGGCATGGTTGGGGTCAAGCTATCTAGTCATGTAGACATATGAATGCACAACAAGGGATCTCTAACCTTATGAAAGGAGAATACTCTAAGATATGATTCGAGAGTCTTTGGCCAAAGCATATGAATATGACTGAGGAAATTTGTTCCAAATCTTATTCAAGCGAATCATATAAAGAAGTATCACATTGGATAGTAGACATGAAACAAACTATCACTTAAACAATGTGATTAAGAGTATTGTATTAGAGAAGGACCGTATTGCATTGTAATTGTAACTGGATAGGTTCTCCAACCACTTCTACTTAGCTTGGGTAACCATGACATGCTGCTAGGTGTCACTCATGGTTTGTGGAAGCCCTAAAGATTGGCAAACACTAATCTTAAGGGAGAATTGAAATGTGGTTTTAATTCACAAACGATAGTTAAGAGTAACATCGCCCACTGCCTCGCTAATTGGAACCTAATGGATCGTACACCGAGTAAAGATGAAAGTGAAGTAATTAAATGAAATGGATAAGCAATTAAATAGTTAATTGAAGAATGGTCAAAATTAATTAATTAGTTAATTAATTATTTATACGAAACGTTCGTATTGGGCTTCTAAGTTAGTTTTGGGTTTCGAGGCCCAAAAGTGTTTTGGTCCACAAGGCCCATCGTGTTTAAGTTGTATGACAACTAAAACAAAATGGGCAATTAGCCCAAAGACAAAGCTAAGGCCGGCCAACAATGTGAGGGGTAGCAAACTTGTGTTAATTACAAGTTTGCCACTCACAAGAAATAAAGTATAAATTCAAAGTTATAGCTTTATTTCATTTAGGGTTTTCTAATAGAAATTTGGGTGAAACTTTTCTCTCTATTTTTTCTACAAGGAGGCCGGCCACCTTAGGGAAGGAAATCTAGCAATTTCTTTTTTCCCTAAGTCATCCATTTTATCTTCACATTTTTCTTTGGTGTAGAGACTTGGAGACATCAAATCTTTGGTGTTTTGGAGAACTAATCCTCAAGGAAGCAAGGAGGTGACTTGAAGGCCCTCCACTTGGGTGAATCCCTTGAGTAATCAAGGATGAGCTTCAAGGGTAATGATTCTCTAAAACTCTCTTCTCTTTAATGTTGTTAAAGAGTCATGGTTCACCATCTACTAGGCTTTGAAAGTCATGGGTTTTATGAATTGTTTTTTAATGCATGTCTAATTTAATTTGTTAATGTTTTACATATGTATTCAAATGTTCTTTAATGTTCTTCACTAGGACATAATTTTTCCTTCACTTGGGGCATTGTACTTTTTTCTATGCAGAGCCTCATGATGTCATCCTTGTTGTGGAGTTGGCTCACGCGCAGGGTTAGAAAATTTTATGGCTTGAAAGTGACTCATCTAGCATGATATCTTGTCTTGCTTCTGGTTTTTTTTCTCCTCCTTGGTTACTCCAGACACGTTGGAAAAATTGTATTTCTCGATTACATAACATGATATTCCATTGCTCTCATACATTTCAAGAAGGAAATGCAATTGCTGACAAATTAGCTAATTTAGGGCTTCTCTCGTCTTCACTTGTTTGGCACGCCGATCCTCTTATAGAGATTTTTCCTTTTCTGCATTTAGATTTCTTAGGCATGCTAGCCTACAAGTTTGTCTCCCCCTTCTTAATGTGTAATTTTCTTATTTACCTAATGTTTTTGGATTTTCCTTTTTTTTTTTTTTTTTTGTAGCCTGTCTTCCAGGTTCTTACATTTTAGGTTTTATTTTAGAAGGGTTTGGTCCTCTTTATCCACCCCTCTTTTTCTTTTATTTTCTTTTTCAAGAGAGGTAAGGTCTATGTCCCCCTATTTTTCCTTGTTTTTGTTTTTTCCTACTTTATGAAGGTAAGGTTTATGTCCCCCAACTAAGTGTAACTTCTTCTTTTTTCATATCATTTAATTTACCTCACACCGCCGAGGTTTTTGAGGAAAAAAAACACACACACACACACACAAAAGTTAAACCTGGTTTTTATAAATCGGATACCATACCAATTGCTTGGATGCGTTTGAACTTTGAAAGCCTCAAGATGACATGTAGAAAAAATTCTTTTTAGGTTTTTTTTTGTAACAAATGGTCCATTTATTGATGGGTGAACGACGAAGATTGAACCCGCGAGTGGTGGATTCACAATCCATTGCCTTGATCCACTTGGCTACATCCGCCCCTAACCCCTCACAGGTTTAAAGTCTCTATCTATTGCCTTGATCCACTTGGCTAATTGAAATGTTGGAAGGGTGAGAAAAACGAAAGAGTTGAAGTAGAAACTAAAAGAAGAAAAAGGAGGAGAAGAGAAAGCAGAAAGATGACTATGAGTTCTTAATTCATGAACAGAAATCGTTGCTTGAATCTATGAAAAGTTCGTGAAAAAGACGGAAGGAACTCTTGAACAGAAAGAGAAGAGTTGAAAACCTTAAAGAAAGACAAAATGGAGATGATCAAGGAAATTCAGGAACTAAATGATTAGTTCAATCAAGGGAGTCCGTGCACCAGAACGCAAGACATAAACTTGAGGTATGTCCGAAGCAACTGCATTTGACAAGTCGAGAGAAAAACACCATAAAGAGGGAATTAGATCCGGAGCTTGAGTATGAACAACAATAAAAAAAAGAGAAGGAAAGTTGGTGAGGAAATAAATGAAATAGAAGGAGAATTCTTCCCTGATGTAGTTGCTGCAGGCATTTTTTGATGAAGTTATTATATCAGTTGAGGATGGTGTTGAACCTTTCTAGTAGTGTGTTTGCATTTATTAATTAATACCCCCTCCTTACAAATTACTGCATTACATAGACAAATTCTTAGGTGCGAATGACCAAACCACATGACAAAACGCCTTACCCCTGTTCTTTTGGTCCCATCCCCTTGTGTCTGGTGCCAATATAAAACCATTTGGACTAAAAAGTTCCTCCTATGTGTATGTAGTGTAGCTGGTTTTCACTTTTGATCATCCCATGTAAAGAAAAACTTTTTCCTTATGTTTAAGATGGTTGAAACTTATGAGATGTGTGCATTCATGTTTACATGTGGTTCCACTCTAAATATATTGTTGTCTTATATTGCGTGATTCTACTTCTCAATTACACCGAGGCATTTATGATAAACTTCCACACTATATAGGTGCAGTTCCTCATAAATTACTTGGAGGACAATGTCAGTGACACTGTTATGGAGCATTTTGTGATAAATCTCAACACGCCAATGTGACTCATTGAAATGAATTGGTAGCTATTTATTGCATATTAATGAGAGCTTACAAAAATTGTATAATACATACATTACTTGCACTTGGCTTGCTGCCACTCTAACTTTGAACATTCAAATAAACTAGTCTTTAAAACAAAATCTGTAGCTTTTGAAAGCTAAGGAATCGATAGCAATTAACTACCATTAGTCGTGTCAAATCTACACAAAAATAAGAGAATTAGATGCAAGCAGAATATTGCTTTGTCTAAAAGGGATGGCATGTGGAATCTTGTGGTTGCCAACGAAGAAGGGATGATTGAGTGTTTCAACAGCAGTAGGCCTTGCAGAAAGGTCCCAAGAACAAAGGGAAGAAATCAGCTGGATGACAGATTTGCTTGCGAAAGGAACCATCGTAGATAAACCAACATTGCGAAGTTGTGGAAACTCATAGTTCAAGTTTTGGGCAAGAATATGTCCCCTGGCCATGTATCCCAAGTTGGACTACCAATGACGCTGCAAATCTTGAACATCTGATCATCAACACTTTGACCGGGAAACAGTCTCTGGAATGAAAACAGCTCTGTCATGATGGCGCCCATTGCCCACATATCGACCTTAGGACTGTAAAGGCCTGACTTAAGCAACACCTCAAGAGCTCGATAAGATCATTAACCAAGATGTTAGCAGGCTTCAAATCGCAGTGGAAATAGCCGTTTCTGTGTATATAATCCAAGCCATGAAACATCTGAAAGCATATGCTTTGAACTTCATCCTCGATGAATTTGGTTTGCCTTGTGACCACGTGATCAAGGAGACTGCTCTACATATACTTGAAGACAAGGAATGCAAAATCGTATTTGGTGAAGACACTCTTCAACTGGACAAGGTTGGGATGCTTGAGCTTGGAAAGGGACTGAAATTCCGATAGTGTTAGACACTACTCAATGGAAATGAATTTCTCCCTCAGGTACTTGATTGCAATCCCAAAAGATCCACCACCACCTAGTGCGGCACCTTAAATACAATCCCAAAAGATCCACCTCCTTGTGCTGCACCTTAAATACAATCCCAAAAGATCCACCGCCTAGTTCCTCAAGAACCAAAAACTCGTCCATGATCCGGTTGTAACTCTTAGGGGGCGTTTGTTTGCCCTCACTAACGGGTACTGGATTGGACTGGACTAAGGGTTAGTCCAGTCCCATGTTTGTTCCTGACAGGGACTAGGTTTAATGAGACTAAGTCTCACTAGCCTAGACTAAATCAGGGACTAGCTGGTCTTAGTGAGACCCCTCAAAAACCATGGGACTAGCTAAGATTGTCCCCTTTCTCCTCCTCTCTTTGCTCCTCGACCACTCACATTCAAAAGCCATTGGACTAGATGCTTTTCACAACCAATTTTCATATAAAATACCAAATTGAAGAATAGATTGGAACAGACAAGGGAGAAAAAGATGGAGAAAAAGAGGGAGAGAATGGGGGGTAAGGAAGGATTAGAGGGATAAAAAAAATAGGATAAAAATAAAATATTAATAATTATGGATTAAATACTATAATATTAGAGTTTGTTAATTATCCTGCTTGTTAGTCCGACACTGCACCAAACGCTTAACTAAGCTAGTCCAGCTTAGTCTAGTCTAAGCCAGTACAGCTTAGTCCCTGAAGCTAGTCCAGTCCGAGACAGTCCGGTGCAACAAACGCACCCTTAAGGAACTAAATCTCAAAAGCCAAAGAAATCTGTGACAAAATTCAAAGCGTTTTCGCCTTTTTGAAGATGAAAAACGAGTTTGGCGTGAACCCAATTGAGAGAACTACTTACAATCTCTGAGGCAAACCTTTCCTCGAATGTATGATCAGTGATGAGGGTTTTGATCTCTGAGAACAGAAGACATGAAAGTTGAGAGCTTTTGAGAAAACAAGAGAGATGGGCAAGTTTCTAATTGTGGTATGCGATTTAGGAAATTAGGGTTCCACTTTAATTTATTCATTGATTAATTTCATTATTTCCTAATGGAATGAGGAAAAGGTGGGAAGCAACAACACTCACTCGTTCAATTGGTTTCATAGAACGCAAGCAATCTTAATCTCCTAGTTTCTCCACTTCACTCCAATGACTACTTTCCTCACCACACTAGGACAAGGAAATGGGCTTTTTTTGTCAATTCACGCAATCCGGTTTTACTTTGGGCACAAGGATTTTCCAACAGTCACGATTTTATAGAACACGTTTCTTACCTGGGCCAACAGCTGTCAACAGTCTGATGGGCCATTGGGCCTACAAGGATTATTCACAACGAAAAAAGAGAGCGAGTAAGATTTTCTACTCTTCTATTCTCATTTTCTTTCATGTCTCATCTCACACATTATTTTTTGTCTTATTATTTCTATAAAAAAATAAATATAAAATGTTGACGTGGCTTAACCGTTGCAGTTCAAATAGGAGGATATAAAAAAAGAGAGAGATTATGATGGCAGAATCCAACTCCAAAAGAGAAACATAACAAAAAGCCAACCCCCTTACAACTACAATTGCTCTCTTCTCTCTCTCCTGGTCTCTGTGGCGCTCTGAAATTTCCCAAAAGCAAACCCTAGCAGTCTGGCGGTTCGTCACGATCATCAGCCTACAAAACTCGCCCTAGGGCTTGTAGATCGCTGCCACTTTCACAATTTCACGGGCATTCTCTCCGACGGATTCTTATTTTCTCGATTTCGGTGTGTCAGAAGCTTTCTTGGAGTTCGTGTAACCCAATCAATCGGCAATTTCGAAGCGACAATCCAATCAATCAATCGGCGAATCAAATCTTCCGATCGAGTTTTCAACCTAGGTTTTCGGATTCTCTCAGACTCTCCCTGAAATTCGAACGCTTTGCATTGATAAGCGCAGGGAGAGGGCTTTCTTTAATTTCACCGAGATCTGTGAAATTCGATTCTGATTGCGGCGGTTGGCGGAGGAGGATTGGGTCGGCGGCGGATGGAGGGTGGAGGAACCTAACTTAATCGAGAATCGCATCTGTTCGACATCGGTTTCTGAAGGATTGGATTCGAAAGAGCTGAGATTGGTGCCGTGGTTGGCGGCGGCGAAGAAGCTTTGGAAAAGCTATCAATCTGTCTCTCCATTTGCGGTGGTTTGATTGTTCGATCTCAGTAGAATAATCGAAGAAAAAAAAAGAGCTTGAATTTTTTGTACTGTTTGATTTGATAGTAGTTTTTTCTTGGCCTTGAATATAAGCCCGTATAGTTTTATCGGCCTTTCATTATCGTTCTCTTCAGGGAGATTGTTTGTTCTTGTTTGTGGTGTTATACATATTTCATATTTTGGAAGGAAAAGAAAAAAATATATTTACCATGGCGGTGTATTATAAATTTAAGAGTGCAAAAGATTATGATTCTATTCCTATGGACGGCCCGTTCATCGCAGTTGGTATTTTGAAAGAAAAAATATATGAATCCAAGCACTTAGGGCGGGGTACTGATTACGACCTCGTCGTCACCAATGCCCAGACCAATGAAGGTTGGTTGTGATTTAGTTATTACCTTCTCAACATGTTGAAATTAATCACAGATATGGGTACTAACATGTTGTATGAGAGTGTGTTTGTCTGATTGACTGGTGAAATCGTCGGTCTATGGTTTTGGGGATTTGTAAAATTGTGTTTTGGGGGTTTTCTCGAATAATTAAGATTAGTGGTTTCCTTGAAATTCAAGATAGAGTGACTTTGTATGGTGGTTTACTTTTGTCATTGAATGAGAAAAATTCGACCACCACATTCCCTATGGTGAATTGAGTCAATCTGAGTGGGGACAGGTTGTGTGAGGTTGAAATCTGGATTCTTTAGGAATGGTTAATCTGACTAGAAACTTCCTAGGAATTGTGGGTTGTGATGTGGGGATTCAAATTTTGGTAGCTTTTATCCTTGCTTTCATGGATTATATCATTACAATATTTTATAGTCTTTACAAGCTATGTTTTGTAATTTCAGAGTATCTTGATGAAGCGATGTTGATTCCAAAAAATACGTCAGTTTTAATTCGCCGTGTACCTGGAAGGCCTCCAATGCCTATTGTTACTGATTCAGAGTACTATCTCAGATCCTTTAACTTCTCGTCTTTAGTTATTTTGCAAAATCCATAATCAATTTAGAGTTGGCATTATTACTTTGTTCTTGTGTTTAATGAATCTGTGACATGGTTAGTCCCTGTTTTGCATCTTCGTTGGAGTTATGCCATGTGCTTGGATAGGGTGATTGTGTTTCTTATGATCCCTAGGGCAGATTTCAAGGGTTGGTTAAGTTAGGCTATTTTTATTTCTTTTGTTGTAGGCAAAAGGTGGAAGATAAGGTGGAGTGCACTGAACCAGAAAGGACTAGCTTTCCGGCAGCTGAATCATCTGCCACGAAATATGTAAGTTTTAACAGCCGCTTGATCATCTTTGGTTTTAACTGGTGTGTTTATGCTTTGCTTTGTGCCAGACGTTTTAGTGATCTTGTGTTTATTATGGCTTTGCAGCCTGGTGATCCAGATTGGGATGATTATGGGGATGATTTGTATGAAATTCCTGAAGTGATGACAGTGCAGACAAGTTATCAGGCTCGGGATGCGCAGCCAACTGATAAAGCTGATGAAGATAGCAAGATTAAGGCTTTAATCGACACTCCAGCCTTGGAATGGCAACAGTAAGATGCTTTCAGTTTCATTAGTGTACTGTGATATGATAATGATAGGTTTCTGGTCACTAATGTTGGATGATCTTTGTGTTTTTGCAGCCAAGGTCCTGATGGCTTTGGTCCTAGTAGAGGTTTTGGCAGGGGTGGAAGAATGATGAATGGACGTGGTATTGGTGAGTCTCTTTAGATTATATAATGTTTGTTTTTCGTAACATATCAGTGCTGATTGAATTTCTGCCTCTTTCTCTGTCAATTTTTCATAATGAAACTGATATCTATTTTTCTTTGATTGAGGTCGAGGAGTAGGGGGCTTCGAGAGGAAAACACCTCCACAGGGTTATATTTGTCATAGGTGTAAGGTGCCTGGTATGTTCAAGTTTCCTTCTCCTTTTAGAAGATAACAGATGTTTTGTGATAAGTGATTAGATGAGGAAAATTTGGCATTTGTATGTGTGTTCAGGGCATTATATTCAGCACTGCCCTACGAATGGTGATCCAAATTTTGACATTAAAAGAGTGAAGCCACCCACTGGAATTCCTAAGTCCATGCTGATGGCAAACCCGGATGGCTCGTATAAATTGCCAAGTGGTGATAAAGCTGTATTGAGGCCGAATGAGTAAGCTGATCTGGTGTTACAAATTTTATAGACGTATTTTCCATTTTTTTTTTCATAAAAAACTTATGATTATCTTTGATATGGAAATAGGGCTGCTTTTGAGAAAGAGATTGAAGGTTTACCATCTACTCGTTCTGTTGGTGATCTACCGCCCGAGCTACACTGCCCGTTATGCAAAGAAGTGATGAAAGATGCTGTGCTAACAAGCAAGTGTTGCTTTAATAGCTTTTGTGATAAGTGTAAGTTATGATGTAAATATAATTGTATAAATTTTGAACTTGTAAGAGAAAATTTTCAACTTTTATCTCTTGGTATCTTTTTGGTTTACCCTCATCTGGGTAATTTGATGAGGCCTTTTGATATCTTATTGTGTATCCTGAATTGTCGTACCAGTATGATTTACCATATCAATTTTCTTTGTTTACAATGGCTCATATGTTAATCAGGTATCAGGAACTACATTATGTCCAAGTCAGTGTGTGTCTGTGGGGCTACAAGTACACTGGCAGACGATCTACTGCCAAATAAGACACTGAGAGATACAATCAATCGCATCTTGGAGTCTGGTGGTAACAGTAGTGCTGACAATGCTGGGAGTACTTTACAAGTTCAAGGTTTGTTTTTCAGTGACATGCCTTATATTTCTATTTAGACTATAACATTTTTATAATTACACTCATGATTTGTAACATTCAGATATGGAGTCTGCTCGCTGTCCACAACCCAAGATTCCTTCCCCTACGGTATCTGCTGCATCAAAAAGAGATGAAAAGCAGTTACCTCAGAATGAAGAACCTCCCAAGTTTCCTGAATCTGAAGATGACGTAAAGCCTGTTCTTCCCCAGCAGCAGATTTTAGAGAGAGTGAGAACTACAAAAGTAGCTGATGCATCTGAAGCCACGCGTGAGTCAATGAGTGTGAAGGAACCAGCGTCACAAGGTAGTGTTCCACTGGTTGAGGAAGAAGTGCAGCAAAGGATGGCTTCTGGGGAGTTAGGTAATGTAGTGGTCTGGGTATTATTGTTCTCTGGTTCTATCCTTGTGCATAATCAAGTTCTGTGTTACCTTATTTTTTTGACATGCAGGTGTAGGATGGATGTGTTGAGTAAATTAATTTTTCTCGAAAAGAAATATGTAGTGATCTCTTATTTTTACTTTTTTTTCATTGCATCTCCGTTACAGGAAAGAAAAGGAAAAAGAAGAAAATTCGTGTGCCTGTGAATGGTATGCCTTTTATCTTATTTTGTTTTTGTAAACATAGAGGTTTCTATTCAAGTTATCTGCAGTAATTATAAATTTGACTTACATACATGATTTAATAGATTTTATAACACGATTACATTCAACGCAGACATGCAATGGAGAAACCCTCAAGATCTTGCGGCCGAAAACTATATGATGCCTATGGGCCCCGCTGCTTATAATCCATACTGGAATGGCATGCAACCTGGCATGGGCATGGAAGGATATATGACACCTTATGGTGGTCCAATGCCGTATATGGGTTATGGTCCCATTGACATGCCATTTGGGGGTCTTGGTCCACAGGACCCATTTGGTGCTCAAGGTTATATGATGCCCATGGTTCTGCCTCAGAGGTATGCTCATGAATTTCATAGTGAACGGGTGTGATATGTTGGTTTGTTTGTGTTATATGAATTCTTTTATTCAAATTGGATATGCAAGTTAATGTTTTTTCTTTTGGAGCCTTTACACAATCTTTTAGGTTTGTAGGTGGAACCATTGCCTAAAGTGTCATTTTATGGTTGCAAGTTGCAATTCAATGTGTTTTGCCTTCCCTTCGACCCAACAACCTTATTTCGTTTTGAATCTTCAACTTCATACAGGGATCTTGCGGACTTTGGTATGGGCATTAATGGGATGAATGGGATGAATGGACCCCCCATCATGAGCAAGGAAGAATTTGAGGCTCGGAAAGCTGATTTGAGAAGGAAGCGTGAAAATGAAAGACAGGGTCAAAGGTAAAGATTGAATTTCAAATTGAAATTGGTTGCGTTTCCGCCAAAGCTGCAAGTATCTATTTTAGCGTGGTTGAATAATGAGTTGAGTTTCATCTTCTTCTCTTTTTTCAGCCGGGAGTTCTCCAAAGACGGGGAATACAGAAGGGAAGTTAGGAGCGGTGGCGATGGTCCTCCAATGAAATCCAAATCTGTACGTCTTTTATTGTGCCAATTTTCCTCTTTCGGTATCATTTGTTGTGTGTTGCAGCAGCTGCTTATGATTTTTATCAGCATTTTGGCAAGCAGACACCAAGTTGGCAATAGAAAACCAATTGTGGCTGCAGTTAAGATCAAAGAGTCTAGGATGTTTTATTAGCCCGGTTTTCGTTTTCCTATCATTTAATTATTTTTCGTAGGTTCTTAATTTTAAATTTTACGTCATTATATTATAAAAAAACTAATAAAAAGATTTGAAAACTTTGAGTTTTTCGTTAAAGTGAACAGTACCGGGAGCTTTTCGTTAAAGTTTCCTATTATTATTTGTTTTCTTGGTAATGCATCATGGGGAGATGAAATGGAGGGAACATATTCTAGTTTGGCCTTTGTCGTGGTCACCGGGAAACGGTCAATTTGGAGTTGTGTTATGGTCTGGGTTACCCTACGGCCTTGTTAATGCCGTTGCTTCCAAATTATTTTTCGCAGGATCACTGATTCGGTAGTAATAAAAACGTTTCTGGAAATTGTTGTTGGAAAAATCGATCACTTCGGAAATTGTTTGTTGAAAACCCTTCGTTATCACTTTTTATTAAAATTTTGTAAAACTAGTAATGCTTCTCCTCCTCCCAAACCCACTGAAACTATCCATACTAGATTTGACCAATTGCCCATTCTACCTCCTTTGCGTTCTTGACAGCCCATCTTTGTCTTGGTAGAGTGCAGTGCTTAACTAAAGTCGGATAAAATCCTCCAAATTTTAATCGGACAATGCAATTTGATGGACCTGAAATAATTACCCCAAAAAAAAAAACAAAAGGCGTAAAATGGCGCAACGGTTTGGTAAATTTTGTTGGAAATGACTACAATGGCCTACTCATTGGGTTCATTCTTATTTGATGGTGCAGAAGTCAATGGCCCGATCACCAAGCCCAGACTTTCCTAATCAGCACCGCCGTCACAGGCCCGAGAGGCAATCTCCAGAACGCAGGCCCTCACGTGACCCACGTGACCTGGAGCCACAGCCGCCTCCCCGTCCTCCAAAGAGAAAATCCGAGCAGCACCACCACGACAGGGAACGCGAGAGGGAGCACGACCACCACGACCATGTGGAGGATCATCCCCGGCAGAAACGACACCGTTCTGAGTCGTCCTCGGCCAAACCTTCCGCCCAAACGACAGCATCGGGGAAACCTGCCTCATCTGCAGCATCAGCTGCTGCGGCAGAAGCGGCGGCCGCAGCGGAGCGGAAGCACAAGGCAAGCGTGTTCTCTCGCATAAGCTTTCCCGAGGGAGAAGTGAGCAAGAAGCGGAAGGCCCCTTCTTCCTCCACTGCTTCTGCCGCCGCTCCTTCTCCGGCGGCGGAGGATACCAAACCGCCGGCGCATCACCATCACAAGGAGTCGTCGTCGTCCTTGGCGAATGGGTTCTACAACGAGTACAAGTCGTCGTCGACGGCCAAGGCTGCGAGCAGCGGAACGGGAAGCAGAAAGACTATGATTAGTGCTGCTTCCATGGAGTACGAGTCAAGCGACGACGATCGGCACTTCAAGAGGAAGCCGTCGAGGTACGAGGGGTCGCCGCCGCAGGCCGCCGAGCAGGAAGAGCCCTCTAGGCACTCGAGAGGAGGCAGGGATCGGGATCGCAGGCAGAGAGAGCTTTTTGGGTAACGCCGAAGTTGGCTTTCTCCGAGAAGGACATCGTTCGGCCCCACTCACTTAATGTATTGGTGTTGGGCGTTTTGAGGCGCTGGGTGTAGTACTGTACTTGTAAAGAAAGCCCAATCGGGAGTTGTTTCGGGGGCCGAATGTATGTTTTCGTTTTTTTGTTGATGCTTGATATTTCATATCCCATGTTTTTTGCGTATCTTAAAACCCCAAAAATTACAAATATAAATAAAAATACTCAGTCTTGAAGTTCCTGATTGCCTCTTGGTTTTTTCTCTTTTACTTTATGATTATGCTTTCATTTCGCCAATTTTTCTATGTGATTTGCTTTACATGGAAATAATGAACCTCATCAAGCCGTGCCGAGTTCTAGCTAAAACTTCAAGAAACCAAACTTGATATCAATTCATTACCGTAATGAGGTAAGATCTTAAAAATCTTCTCTTACAAGCCTATTCAATGAGCGTGAGCTTACCATTTATTCAAATGTGAACCTTCAAACTCATTTGATTAAAACAACTAACACCATTTGAGGAGTCATTTTGGCGATAAAAGTAGTTTGTGCCTATTAATACTCAAAATTTGGAGGTTAACAAAGACCAATATCATCGGCCTTTGATGGGCTCGGGATAAAGACTATATGGAATTGACAATAAAGTTTAAGTGCACCCTTAAAAATTGGGCTACGTCGACTATAGTGCTCTGTATATATATTAGGTATAGGTTACAAGACGAGTTTGGTTATATCGTCCTCCTTTTGCCTCTCGTGCCTCCCTTATACAAGCCTTCAATGGGTCCCAAAACCCCTAGGTTCTCCAATATTCCACCGCTCCAGAATTAAAAATCTTAACACGTAAACTTAACTTGCTAACGACTTCTCTTCATTTAGTCGACAAAGAGGGATGGAGTGGCACTTTCTTAGGACTAAGCGCAAGGTTTTTTGGGCCAACACATACCGAGCGCTTAGCTTAGTCTAAGCAGTTGAGGAAACGCCTACCCAAATGCTTGACGAATACAGAGCCACTCAGTACTATAGTCTGGTGGTATTCTTCTTCACTTGTAAGTAAGAAGTCTTATGTTCGAATCTCGTGGATGGTGAATTCGATACCAAATTAGGCTACCCATTGTATGGCTTAGCCAAATCCCCCTCCCGTTAGTGTAAACAATATCGTTGTACTCAAAACAAAAAATAAAGACGAATACGGTCGGCCTTTGGTGGGCTCGAGATAAAGACTATATTAAATTGACAACAAAGTTTAAGTGCACCCTTAAAAATTGGGCTATGTCAGCTATAGTTAGGGGTAGGCATGAGCCAGGCCTGGCTCAAATTTAGAGGAACCAGATCAGACCCATTTAAAATGCAACGAGGCAGAGCAAGACAGGTATACAAATTTTGATTTGTGGAACCAAACCTAACCCTACCCATTTGAAACAGGCCGGTTTTGGTCAGGTCCACGGGTTTAAATCCCATTTTTTCTTTAAAAAAAATTGGATTGGTGTATGAACATCCAAAACAAATTGTTTTTGTTTGTAAGAATGCTGCACACTCAGGGCATGCTTATTTGACCTCATTAAGTTTCACTGGACTGGCTAGGATTACTAGTCAGTGTAATCCCACGTTTGTTTCTTGAATGGACTAATTTAATTGAGACTAGCAAGGACTCGCTCCAACTATGGGCTTCATTAGTCGGTCTTAACTAAGGACCCCAAAGTCGGGCATACCGCTAAGAACAATACCAGCGCTGGGCATTTAGCCCAACACCCAGTCCAAAACAAGGCCAACACCCTGTTTTTGCAATCCACCCCACTCATTTGCCTGGCACCCAACCCGTGTTGGTCTCTAGGCCAGCCCAAAATAGACAGACCAAGAAGCCGGGCCATTTCATTGGCGCGTGCAGAACACGCGCGAGAACGGGCGAGTGGCGCGACAGCCGGGCAGGCGGTGGGGGCCGCTTGTCGGCCCACTTGCGCTCGGGCTGCGATGAGCCACGTGGCCGTCTCCTCTGCCGTTGGATTTCCAACAGCTAGTTTTTCTAGACCGTTGGATTTCCAACGGTAAAAAAATTTAAAATTTCAGTTTTAAAATAGACCGTTCGATCAAAGATCAACGGTCCACGTTTTTTCCTCAAAAAAAAAAAGGCCCAACGGTCAGATTTATGACCGTTGGCCACGTGGCATGATCTTGACTGTTGGATTTGAATATTTTTCAAATCCAACGGTCCAGATTAATTAAGCACATTAAAATTAATTTAAAATTATAAAAAAAATACATAAAATTATTTTTAAAATACAGAATTTTTTTTTTTTCTATAAATACCTAACTCTCATCTTCCACTTTACACCACATTTCAATATTTCTACACTTTCTATACTTTCTACATTTCAATATTTTCTACACTTTAAGAGAGAAAAAATGTCTTCGTGGAAGCTCATTGAAGATGTTATGTTGTGTGAAAGTTGGGTTCGCACTACTCATGACCCGCTTACGGGTAATGAGATGGATAAGCGAGAAATGTGGAGTAAAATTACGAAAGCGTTTTGCGATGTACATGGAAAAGACTCCAGAACTAGTCAAGGTCTTCAAGGTTGTTGGAAAAAACTCAACGCATCATTTACTTGTTGGAAAACGGCATCTCTCTTACTTCCGGTAACTTGCGTAGTGGGACGAGTGTAGCGGATCAGGTAACAATATTTGAATTTAATTTCTTATGTAATTTGTATGTAATTTCTTATGTAATTTTTATTTAATTTGTTATGTCATTTTTATGTAATTTATATGCATTTCACCCGCATCAATATTTGAATTTAATTTCTTATGTAATTTGTATGTAATTTCTTATGTAATTTTAATTTAATTTGTTATGTCATTTTATGTAATTTATATGCATTTCACCCGCATTAATATTTGAATTTAATTTCTTATGTAATTTGTATGTAATTTCTTATGTAATTTTTATTTAATTTGTTATGTCATTTTTATGTAATTTATATGCATTTCACCCGCATCAATATTTGAATTTAATTTCTTATGTAATTTGTATGTAATTTCTTATGTAATTTTTATTTAATTTGTTATGTCATTTTTATGTAATTTATATGCATTTCACCCGCATCAATATTTTAATTTTTTTAATTTGTGTTACACCCGCATTTTTTAACATTATCTTATCCCACATATTTATAGACATTATAAGCTCAAGCATTCTACAATTCAAAGAACCATAACACATCATTCAACAAATGGGAATGTTGGGAAATTGTCAAAGATTGCCCTAGATACAAAATTGTCCCAATCGGTCCAGAAGTTGTCATGCACAGCGTGGGTTTACATAGTTCGCCAGAACCAGACACGGCCGAACAAGAAGCCAACACATTTGAAGACACATAAGGGATGCCAGAACAAGTGCCCGAGACCCAACCGACTCGTCATTCCCTCAGACCTCAAGGTAAAAAGGCATCAAAGAAAAAAGGTAGTTCTTCCAAAAATGACTACACTAAATATATGGAGGAACTTGCTCGCCAAGGTGAACTTACCATGGCAAGGGAAAAGGCTAGAGATGAGGAGAAAAATGCTGCAATGGCAGCACTACTAGTAGCTATTGAGGCTCGTGATGCGGCGGCTGAGAGACAAAGAGAAATAGTTAATCGAGAGAACGAGCTGGTTAGAGAAGCACTTCAGCGAGAAAATGAAATGCTTAGAGAATAAGTGATGGCTCAAGCAGATCGTGACACTATGAGCAAGTCTCTAATAGGAATATCTCTGAATTCAAAATATTTTTGGAGCTCAGAAAAAAAAAAGATGTCATGCGAAGGAGGCGTGCAAGAGATGCAAAAACAAGTCAAGGGGGTTCTAGCTACACAAATCATAGCAACCAAGATCCTAGCACCACATATCCTAGCTCTAATGACTTTATATAATTTTGTATTTATTTGTAGTACTTTATTTAAATTCTTATGTAATTTTTATGTTTTTTATTTTTTTCTTTTGAACTTTATTTAATTTCTTATGTTATTTCTTATTTATTGTCAGAACTTTATTTATTTTTATTTAATTTATTATGGAATTTCAATGTGATAATTTATTTATTTTTGTACTTTAGTTAAACACATGAAATAAGATTACATAAACTCACCAAATAAGATTACATAAACTCACCAAATAAACTTAAAAACAAAACACACTACATAGAATTACATAACCTTTATAAAAAAAAATACACTAAATAGAATTACATAAACTTTAAAAAAAAAAATACACTACATAGAATTACATAAACTTTAAAAAAAATTACACTACATAGAATTACATAAACTTAAAAACAAAACACACTACATAGAATTACATAAACTTAAAAAAAAAAAAACACTTTATTCTTCAACCACAAGCCTCATTTTAATTTTCTTCACCTTCTTGCAATCCCTACTGGTGGTCAATCAAGTCATTCTGGCGGGTTACGTGCATGTATGGCTCTTGCAAGTGAGTGTACTGCTGAACGATCAATTCATTGTAATGTCCATCCCATTCCAACGGCTCGTGTTGCGCGGGATCTTCGGTATTGTCATGAGCATAGTAGATACGTGTTTGTGAGTTGTTGATCGGATCCGGCTCATATTCATAGACGGCATCATAATCATATTCATCTTCAACAATCATGTTGTGGAGAATAATACAAGTCATCATGATGGATCGAAGAGCCTCGACATCAAACATTCTACCTGCAGCCCTAACAATCGCCCAACGAGCTTGCAAGATACCAAAACAACGCTCGACATCCTTCCTACACCCTTCTTGACATTTTGCAAAGTGTTTTTCTTTTTCAGTATGTGGATGCGGCACTGTTTTGACAAATGTATCCCACCTTGGGTAAATGCCATCTGCAAGGTAGTATGATCCCTCGTATTGGGTACCATTAACCCAATATGTGCATTTCGACGATTTTCCTAGTAGCAGGTCGTCGAACACTAGGGATTGGGCAAGGACATTTAGGTCATTATGAGCTCAAGGAACACCAAAAAAAGCATGCCAAATCCATGTATCAAATGAAGCTACCGCTTCCAAAATGATGCTTTTGGCTCATTTTCTGTCGCCATAAGCTCCTTGCCACGCACTTGGATAGTTTTTCCAAGTCCAGCGCATGCAGTCAATGCTTCCAATCATGTCAGGGAAGCCTCGCATCTCTCCATTCCTTAAAAGCCTTCGCATGTCCCTTGGCGTGGGTTTCCGAAGGTACTCATTGGTGTAGAGGGCTTCAATTGCAAAGTAAAAGCGCATCAGGGACTCCAGAACAGTTGTTCTTCCCATCCTCGCGATCTCATCCACTTGATCTGCAGATGCTCTATATGCAAGCATTTGCAAGGCAGCCGTAATTTTTTGCTCGGGAAGAATACCTAGAAAATGAAAAGCATCCTCTTTTTGCACAAAGTATGGATCATGGTTGCAAATAGCACTCATGATTTTGTCGAACAAACCTCGTTGCATTCTAAAACGACGTCTAAAAATATGATCAGGGAATATGCTGTTGGGAATAAAATAATCTTCTAACAGATCTTTACCTCGTCTTTCCCTTTTTCTATCGAGGTTTGCAGCACGTCTGGGTTTAGCTATCTGCCCCACGGCTTCTATGACACGGTGGGAATGTGAAGCCCTCTGCCTTCTATGGTGATCATCCTCATCCTCCTCCATGAAGAAAGCCTCATCTCCACCTCCATCTTCTTGGAGATTGGCCAATTCTGCCTGTTGTGCCAATAACCTTTTCTGTTGCTCCTGCAACTGTTTATACACTATCCTGAAGAAGACATTGTAATAAGAACTCAAGATTTGAAAACGATGAACAATGATTCTGAGCTAAAAAGAAGGATTGAGCTTGGTGTGAGGATGGATGTAGAGATGTAGGGTTTATATGGACGAAAAAAGCAAGGATGAGGTTCTGGACAATGCCACGTGGCACTACGTGATTGGTTGAAAATCCAATCGAAATCTTGGCTAAATTATTGTAATCCAGATGTGACACGTGGCACTACGTGATTGGTTGAAAATCTTATCGAAATCTTGGCTAAATTATTGTAATCCGGAAGTGACACGTGGCGCATCGGGATTGGTTGGAAATCTTATCGAAAATTTATCCACAAAATAGTACGTTTCGGATAATGACATGTGTCATTACGAGGTTTTTTGAAAATCTTATCGAAATCTTGGCTAAATTATTGTAAACCGGACGTGACACGTGGCGTGTCAGAATTGGTTGAAAATCTTAGCGGAAATCTATTCACAAAATAGTACATTCGGATAATGACACGTGGCGTGACGAGATTCGTTAAAAATCCTATCCGAAATTAAAACTATTTTATTTTTTTATTCTTTTACAAAAAATTTAAAAATATTATAAATAGGCTGGGTGCCAGAGCATTTTTTTAGGGGTGGAGATGCAGTGGCCTATTACTGTTCATTGGAGTCTGTGAAGGATTATTTTGGAGAAACATGTTCATTTAAGCAATATCATTAGCATGCAATTAACAAATTAAAGGCGGAATCATGCTTGCATATACTTAAAAACAAAACATTAACCATGAATGTTCAAAGCCTAGTAGATTGGTGAACCTTTAAACAACTCAAAACAAAGTGAGTTGAGATTTATACCTTTGTAGATTCCTCTTTGCTTAAGCAAAGGCTAATCACCCAAAGAGAGGGCCTTCATTCCTTGCATCTTAAAACTATGGATTTATATAGAAAGGATAGGTTCTCTAAGTTCTCAAAATTGAGAACCTCTAAGTTTCTACACCAAGGTTAGATTGGAGAAGATATGAGTGACCTTGGAGGAGTAGGATTGCTAGCTAATCCCTCCAAGGGGGCCGGCCATTTCTAGAGAGAAGGGAGAGCATTTCTTCTCTCCAATTTCCCCAAAAACAACCCTGAATGAATTTTGGCTATAAAGTCAAATTTATACCTTAATTCATTTGAGTGGCAAACTTGTAAATAAGTCCAAGTTTGCTACCCTTACTAAGTGGCCGGCCTTAGGGATATTTTTGGAGTATTTGGGCCTTTGTAAATCATTATTCATTAAGTTGTCATACAACTTAAGTCAATGGACTTGACGTTCGAAGCCCATTGGGCCTTAAGGTCCAAAACCATCCCGAGGTCTTTAACGAACTTATTCGTTTGATTAATAATCATATTAATTAATCCTTGCCATAAATAATTAAACCATTTAATTATTCTTACTCATCTCCGTTGAATCTTCAATCTCTACCTTACACGGTGTACGATCCATTAGGTTCCTTTTAGCGAGGCAGTGGGCGATTCAAACTCTTTCAAATCGATTGTGAATTTGAAACTTACTTTCAATTCTCCCTTTAGTGTTCACACACGTTTAGGGCTTCCACAAACCATGAGTGACACCTAGCAGCATATCATGGTTACCCAAGCTAATCAGAAGAGGTGGAGAACCTATTCAGTTTAGGATTACAAATGCAATACGGTCCTTCTCTAATACAATACTCTTGACCACATTGTTTGGCTTGATAGTTTATTCATGTCTACTAACCAATGTGAATCTCGCACTTATATGATTACCTTGAATGTGATATGGAACGCATTCCAACATCTCATTCATACTCTGGCCAGAGATTCTAAATCATATCATAGAGTATTCTCCCTCAACAGTTTGAAGGTTAGAGATCCCTTGTTGCGCATTCACTTGTCTCCATGACTAGATAGCTTGACCCCAACCATGCCGTGGACACTCCAAAGGAATGCCATTTGACACGATCAAAGATCAAGGACCTAACCACAAGACAACTATGATGCCTCAGGTCAAAGGACTAATTTGCATTATCTTAACCATGAGTTCTCACGTGACATGAATATGAGAACTCGTCGTTGATCGTGTTCAGTGAACTCATTCTCTATTGAGCACCTACGTACTTGTCTTGGTGTCACTCACACGGATGACTCGAGACTAGTCACTCTCCCTGAGAGAAGACATAACACGTACTGATCTTAACGGACTGTCAATGCCCAATTGGCAATCCTATGATCAGGAACGTTTAGGATGTGTCTACAAAAGAATGGTCTCATGAATCTAACTATTTAGATCGCATTCTCCCAATCACATATTCCTTGGACTTTATCGTTTAAGCATATAACATTTATATAAGACCGCTCAAACAATAATCTTTGCCCTTGATATTAAACTAGATTAGTTTAATCATGTGAAATGTCCGTAAAGTATCATCATATGATTGGTTTTAGGGCACATTTCCAACAATCTCCCACTTGCACTAGAGCCAATCAGTTTGGTCATCAGTGATGATACCTTTTCTGCAGTCATTTCAAAAATGGCTGAATAGTAGGCCTAGACAATGGATATCTATATGTTATCCATAGAAGCAATCTTGAGATTAACAACGTCACCATTATACATGATTCTCAATCATGTGGTTCAGTCTCTCATATGAGTTCGGACCTTGATGAGACCTTGATTCCCTGGCTTGAGCTATCGCCCCATTAGTGTCGTACACTTTCTGGTTGGAACCGAATAGAGAGTTCATAAATGAACTTTCCCATCCAAACAACATTGTTGTAAGCTTCTATATGGCAATATATTTTGCATTCATAATGGAACACACTAAAGTCATTACTTTAATGTTTCCATCCAAATATCTCTTTAGTCATAATAAAGAGATATCTGTTTATCTCTTCATTCACAATGAAGAAACATCCAATGATGGATTAGATTCATAATCTAATACATTTACGCTTCCATTACGTTACTCTAATTCTTCCTCATTTATTGAGAAATCTATCCTTTAGTATTTCTTGAATACTTAAGGACTCACTTGACAGTTGCCATGGTTCTGATCCTGGGCTTGCACTGATATCGTTTTGTACCGTCTTAGGTACAACTCATATCAATGTTTTTCATACAATATGAAATACATAAATCACCTTTGTGCGTATGCATAAAGGATTCTATTTACGCATTATTTCTTTGGGAGTCAAAGGGTACATTCCCTTTGAGAAGAACAATTTCCTAGTCTCACTAGAATTGTCATTCAAATTGAAGTTTATCATCATATGAGAAACTTTCTAGCGTCTCTTGTCTATTATAGACTATATCTCCCATATTTATTCTATCGTTTATAGAATATTTAAAGTCATTACTTTAACGAAGAAGT
The DNA here is from genome assembly GCA_963580275.1 of Crataegus laevigata. Classification (NCBI taxonomy): domain Eukaryota; kingdom Viridiplantae; phylum Streptophyta; class Magnoliopsida; order Rosales; family Rosaceae; genus Crataegus; species Crataegus laevigata. The sequence continues at coordinate 24,778,202 of OY756950.1, read as the reverse complement.
ATTCATTTCATTTCCAAAAATTAATATATCATATATATATATTTAAATTTAGGAATATGATTAACTCCCACTAATCTTTTGTAAACCTAGTAAACAAAAGATTCATTTACATCTTTATGAGAAATCAAACGATTTGATCTTTCATAAGACGGTTATAGCTCCCACTAGCTTGCTAAGATCCATGATGGATGGATCTCTACAACTTACATGTCTTGTGATTTATAGTTTTAGACATACATTATCAAGACTATCTTAATAATGGTTATGGAAACCCATATTATGTCCAAACATTAAATCACCATTTAGTTGTAGCTAGCAATCCTTGAATTAATTGAAACTAAGACTATATCAAAGATGGTTTCTTCAAAGTCAACCATACTCTTTGAGTGTAGTCACCTTAGGCTACCAATTAGCTATTAAGGTTTCATTATTTCGAGTCAAATGGTATTTTACCATTTCCTTGAGTATATATCGTATATACACTCAATGTAGTCATAAGGATTTTCATTCTTATTTCTTTCGATTTAAGAGGTACAACTCTATGACATAGTCATAAAGTTCAAACCATTCAACTAAGACGGTTTATAAATCCTTCTCGACTACCTTGGAGCTTTTGGTATAGGAACTAGGTTGTTATATTTGTTGATTACTATCTTGTCTCTTAAAGAACACATTCTTTGAGTTCTATCTCTAGTTCATTTGCGCTTATGCAAATCATATTGTAGGATTACAATGAACTACCCAACAAAACAACATTTGTTAGTTGGTTTATAGAAGTGATATCCAAAGGTTAATTTAAGGATATCCCACAAGATTGTTATCAAACAAATATTGCTCATTAGCACACAACCCCAAATCTTAACATACTTAAGATTTGCCTTTCTTTCCAACTACATCTTTATGGAGTCACGAAAATTTTGGAAGATCTTCTAATTCACAATCACATTGTTTTAGAAGCGTATATATATTCTATATATGGGTATTAGATAATAATCAACGAACTAAATCATATTTGAGTACGTTCTTCTCCTAATGGAGAAATTCATTATCTTATGATGCTACCTTCCTTGACATCTTTCAAGGAAACGTATCTAAAGTGTTACTTTTCCTTGTATCAAATCTAAGGAGGTAAATACTTTAGATGTCTTACTCATCAACTTACATTTCTTGAATTCTTTGAAACCTTTTGCAAAGTATTCGGACTTGTGTTTATTCAAAATAAACTATAGTCCAACCGAGAGTGATCTTCGGTGAATGTCATATAACATGAGTAGTATTATGTTGTGGACTAGTGCCACTAACATCTAAGTGAATTAACCTCAACAACTTTGTGATTCTTTCTTCTTTCCAAAAGAATAAAGATTCGAACATTTCGCCTCTATACAATTTTAACAAGAAGGCATTGGATCCGGATCTAACGATCCAAAGCATCCATCCATAACCAACTCGTAATTTATGTTTTAGAGGTATCACAACTTAGTTGGGATTAGTCACTACCTTGCAACCTTTTGGGTTTTAAGCATCGTTTTATTCTAAACAATTAATACTACCATATTATCTCTACTATAGAGACAATTAATTAGATTACAATAATCTAATCATTCTTATTTGGTAGTTCATATGAGGAAGTAAGTACAATCCGCTTTCGCAGAGATATATATTTTATTCACTTTCCGAATGTGAAGTACTTTCTCTTCTCTCATTAATCTTCTACTTCTTATTAGCCACACTTTTACAACGATTTGTAAAACATAGTTACTAATACAGAATCAAGCATTCAAGTAGAAGAACCAACTGTTATGAACTTTTCAAGAACATTCTTCAACACCTTCGAAAGGTGTGTTCTTGACACTTGCAAGACATTTCTTGCAAATACCCCTTCCAATGTCCATCCTTTCATAAAGAAAGTTTGTTCCCTTGGAGTTATTTTGTCTTCTTCATTTAACTTCTCCTTTGACTACAATAGTCATGGTCCCTAAACTCCCACTATCTCTCTTGAAACTTGTTTCAATCGTGTTTTACACATCAAACAATTTGGAGAGCGTGTGGTTATTTGTTCACCATATAGTTTACAATAAACTTAGTGAATGATTAGGATAGGGACACAAAGGTGAAGTCCTTATCTAGTTTCCGTCTCGTTAAGTGTTTTAACACTTCAACATACAATGATTCAAAATCATCATAAGTCCATGTTGATGGACTATTTTTGTCAACCAACCATTATGTTCTAAACATAATTACAAACATTCAAGAGTTGTTCAAGGCAACTCTCATTTCTTCATACAACGATTTGTAAGTGAAGAATCATGGCATATAAAGTGTCCATGCCCTTGCGCTTTCTTCTCAAGTTCCTTTGTTCGTGTAACAAAGAGACAAGCACTTAATGTTTGCGTTGATTAAGGGTTGTTCAAAGCAACTCTTATTTCTTCATACAACAATTTGTATTTGAAGAATTATGACAATAAAATTGTTGTCCTCTTTATGATAGACTTATCTAACATGTTCTTCCAATGATACATTATCAATAGGAAGATTGTGAGGATGAGACTACTTAGGCACTTTTACAATCCATTCAAGACAATCTATGGGATTGTGGTACCAAGTTCGGAAACTAAAGTATTCGGCTTTTCTTTGTCAAGTATTGGATAGCGTTTGCAAATATATTGGTAAACAAATACATAACGAATATAAATTGATTGATTTTAAGCTATTTGATTTGGGTCTTTAAATCAAAATAGCACCACCCACTATTTTTGGCAAATTCCATATCCCTCATCGGAATTCGAGAGTTTTGGTGGAAACTCTTAGTAGGTTATGGGAGACTCACCATTACCAAGCCCACCTCAGAAGAATATCTTATTGGCAAGTAATAATAATAATGAGAGAGTACGCTTACTCATTTACATCTAATGTAAGAACCCATCTAATTTGGCCTCTAGAGAATGATGCCTCAGAAGAATATCTTATTGGCATCATTACACTTAGTTAAGTCATTCCCACCATGCTAGTTCAAGTAGGGGTTCAAGAATGGCCTCAGAAGAATATCTTATTGGCCATACTTGTTGCCTACTTTCACCTCATCATATGTTTATAGGCTTCTCCTGAATGTAAGCACATACTTTGCAACCCCAGAACTGGACGAATACGGTGTATGAGTCACACACGATTGAACCTATCATGGTGGAAGGCCACGAAGAGACATTCAAAGCATCTCTCGCTTATCAACTTAATATTCGTTTGGTTGAGGGTTTTTAGGTCTCATCACATATAAATATACATTTTAATCCAATTAAAACATTTTTGGTCCTATCACAACTATTGGTCCATATGATTTATTTAGTTGTATATAATACTCCCACTAAGCTTTTAAAACGGTTTTAAAGCAAGAGTACATGATACTACTAACATAAGGTTTGCATTCATTAATGGACTATATAGTTGCCTTAGGGCCTTAGGATGACTATGAACCTTTTATTTAGATCCAACACGAGCCTTGTGTTGAATCTCGGACTAGGGATGGTGATTGATTTTAGTTACGCGTTTAATCACATTAAGGCGTGTTGTCTTAGGGGCGTTGGACCCAACTACTTCATTTTCATGCATATCATATAAAGCAAGAAAGAAGTACTTCAAAGTAAAGAAGAGCTTATGCTCTTTTACAACATTTGATCAAATCAAATTACTTTAAATTAAAGAAGAGCTTATGCTCTTTTACAACATTTGATCTAATCAAATTACAACCAAAATCTAATCTACACATTCCCATGGTTCAAACAAATTTGAAACGGCCTTTCACATAGCTCAATTATCGTAGGCTTAGGTTCATAATCACCCTTTAATTAATTAACACTTTAACTAATTAAATTGAATGCAACATTTTTCATTTGGTTTTTTGTATCCATAAAATTTGATTTTAAATGGAGCTAACTAAAATGAAAATCCAATTCTCATTTAAAGAGACAAAACAATTTTTGCTCTCTACCTAATTTGGGCCAATATTAATAACCTCAACTTATTTGGGCTATAATGCAATTAGCCTCAACATTTGGGCCAAAATGCAAAGACCTCAACTTATTTGGGCCATAGTGCAATTAACCTCAACTTTTGGGCTATTTTGCAAATACTTAAACTTTTGGGGTCACTTTGTAAAAACACAAAAGTCCAATACTTTATGTAATCACAACTAGAACCCAAACTTTTCCACAAATGTAAAAACTTCATTAAAGGAGCAAAACAATTTGTCCTTTAGCGTTTTTGGACCTAAACGTAAAAACGTAAACTTTTGGGCCAAAGTGCAAATACACAAAAGTATCAAAACTTTATGTAATTGCATGAAAGCCCCAAAAGTACTCCCACTTGAGGGAGTGGCCGGCCCTTGGGACAATGCATGGAGTGATGGGTTTTGTGACATAAAGTCATGCAAGTGGTGCATGTGGTGTGTGAAAGGGATTTAATCCTTACACACCCATCACCAATTTTCTATCATCTTTTTTTAAAAAAATATCTAACATATTTTCAAAGTTTTGACTAACATTAAAAATGTTAATCATTAATAAATATATGAAAATATCTTATAACAAAACTTTATGAAATAATTCAAAACTTTGAATCAAAACACCAAGCTTTATTGTTCTTGGCAAGAACATCAAGAACAATGAAGAACATTCATGAGAAACTCAAAATTTTTCCATGATCATTTTTCACCCAAAAACATCCCAAAACCATTTAAACTTAAGGGAAATTTCATATAACCAAACTAGGGTACTTAGGGGTTCCAAAAGTCACTTGAAAAACATTTTAACAAGACAAACAAGAACCCAAAATTCACCCTTTTAATTTGGCCGAAAATCCCAAAACTTATGGCACCAAATTTTAGCTTCAATATTCATGCTCATATGAACTACATCTACAACATTTGAGATGCCAAATTTTCCAACAAAATTTACATTCATAAAACAAGAATAAAGCTTGTAACATTTTACAACTTTTAAATCACATATTATGAACTACAAAACCCAAAAGGATTCACCAACTACTAGACCTAGGCTCTGATACCACTTGAAGGATTATTTTGGAGAAACATGTTCATTTAAGCAATATCATTAGCATGCAATTAACAAATTAAAGGCGGAATCATGCTTGCATATACTTAAAAACAAAACATTAACCATGAATGTTCAAAGCCTAGTAGATTGGTGAACCTTTAAACAACTCAAAACAAAGTGAGTTGAGATTTATACCTTTGTAGATTCCTCTTTGCTTAAGCAAAGGCTAATCACCCAAAGAGAGGGCCTTCATTCCTTGCATCTTAAAACTATGGATTTATATAGAAAGGATAGGTTCTCTAAGTTCTCAAAATTGAGAACCTCTAAGTTTCTACACCAAGGTTAGATTGGAGAAGATATGAGTGACCTTGGAGGAGTAGGATTGCTAGCTAATCCCTCCAAGGGGGCCGGCCATTTCTAGAGAGAAGGGAGAGCATTTCTTCTCTCCAATTTCCCCAAAAACAACCCTGAATGAATTTTGGCTATAAAGTCAAATTTATACCTTAATTCATTTGAGTGGCAAACTTGTAAATAAGTCCAAGTTTGCTACCCTTACTAAGTGGCCGGCCTTAGGGATATTTTTGGAGTATTTGGGCCTTTGTAAATCATTATTCATTAAGTTGTCATACAACTTAAGTCAATGGACTTGACGTTCGAAGCCCATTGGGCCTTAAGGTCCAAAACCATCCCGAGGTCTTTAACGAACTTATTCGTTTGATTAATAATCATATTAATTAATCCTTGCCATAAATAATTAAACCATTTAATTATTCTTACTCATCTCCGTTGAATCTTCAATCTCTACCTTACACGGTGTACGATCCATTAGGTTCCTTTTAGCGAGGCAGTGGGCGATTCAAACTCTTTCAAATCGATTGTGAATTTGAAACTTACTTTCAATTCTCCCTTTAGTGTTCACACACGTTTAGGGCTTCCACAAACCATGAGTGACACCTAGCAGCATATCATGGTTACCCAAGCTAATCAGAAGAGGTGGAGAACCTATTCAGTTTAGGATTACAAATGCAATACGGTCCTTCTCTAATACAATACTCTTGACCACATTGTTTGGCTTGATAGTTTATTCATGTCTACTAACCAATGTGAATCTCGCACTTATATGATTACCTTGAATGTGATATGGAACGCATTCCAACATCTCATTCATACTCTGGCCAGAGATTCTAAATCATATCATAGAGTATTCTCCCTCAACAGTTTGAAGGTTAGAGATCCCTTGTTGCGCATTCACTTGTCTCCATGACTAGATAGCTTGACCCCAACCATGCCGTGGACACTCCAAAGGAATGCCATTTGACACGATCAAAGATCAAGGACCTAACCACAAGACAACTATGATGCCTCAGGTCAAAGGACTAATTTGCATTATCTTAACCATGAGTTCTCACGTGACATGAATATGAGAACTCGTCGTTGATCGTGTTCAGTGAACTCATTCTCTATTGAGCACCTACGTACTTGTCTTGGTGTCACTCACACGGATGACTCGAGACTAGTCACTCTCCCTGAGAGAAGACATAGCACGTACTGATCTTAACGGACTGTCAATGCCCAATTGGCAATCCTATGATCATGAACGTTTAGGATGTGTCTACAAAAGAATGGTCTCATGAATCTAACTATTTAGATCGCATTCTCCCAATCACATATTCCTTGGACTTTATCGTTTAAGCATATAACATTTATATGAGACCGCTCAAACAATAATCTTTGCCCTTGATATTAAACTAGATTAGTTTAATCATGTGAAATGTCCGTAAAGTATCATCATATGATTGGTTTTAGGGCACATTTCCAACAGTCTGTTACTGTTCACTTGAGTTGATAAATGGGCTGGGTGCTGGCACCCAGTCTTAGGGGTGGACTTGCTCTAAGACTTTCGTCCCTCCCATCTATGTGTTCTTCCTCACTTCACCCCTCCCGCCCCTCCCTGACACTTCGCTCCATTTCGACAGAGACTCCACAGCTAGATCAATGTCGTAGCTCATGTGGCCCCGTCACGCTGGATCTGGGATCGTCGATTGCTTCAATGTGCTAGATATTGGTTCAATTTTCTTCTATAATTGCTCTTCTTTGTATGTTTTGTTGATTGAATTGTTGTGGGTTTGTTTTGGATTGTGTTATTTGGGAATTTTGGCGTCTAGGTTCGTGATGTTTTATGGTTTTTTGTACTTGGGTTTGGGCAGTTGAGGCAAGTATTACCTCTCAGACTTCTAGAAATTTTGGATGGGTTTTGGAAGAGATGCTTGAAATTCAGAATGTATTTGAGTTCTTATACTTTCAATTATGTGGATTGTGTATTTGGGTTCTCGTTAATTAATTGATGGGTTTCTGGGTACAGATGCTTGATTAATGGATTTCTGTGTATTTTCATGCTCAAATACTTAAAATTAAATTAGATTGCTGACTTAATATCGAAGGTTGGATTGATACTTGGCCCCTTGTTTTATTAGGATTTTGTATTATGGAAATTATTAGTTTCAGCATAATTTGCCACGCGGGAGTTTGACGACAAAAGACTTGGACCTGCGAGTTGCAGTTCACCATGGCATCCCATCCATGGTGTCCATTCTTGCTTTCGAACCGACTTATGGACATTGGAGCATTGTGAATTAAAATGCACCTACTTTCTTATTTGCTCTGAAAGTTCTAGAAACTAAATGAGAGGAAAGAACTGATCATTATGATTAATTTTTTTTGTAGAAATAGAAAATATGTAGTCTTGCTGATTTGAGATGGATTCAGATGTTGGGGACAAAACATTGTTATGTAAACCAGATTAAGATGCTGATTAATTTTCTCAATTGATTTGGTTTTTTTGGGTGATGAATCAATTGGATTTCAAATAGAAACCCAGAATGGTAATGAGATTTTTTTGGGTGATGAACTAGCTGCCAAAGTGACTCAACCTTCATATTCAACAAAATAAATCTTACATAATCAGCTGTGGTTTATTCTGTTGATTATATAAATTTTTGGAATTTTCATTATCCTGTTTCTTAGTCCGACACTGCACCAAATGTTTTACTAAGTTAGTCCAATTTGGTCTATTCTAAGCCGATCCAGTTTAGTCCATGAAGTTAGTCCAGTCCGAGATAGTCCAGTGAAACGAACGCACCCTCAAGGTCCTAGCATATTCATACAAGAATTCAAGACTCAAATTCCAATAAGTCAAGAAGCAGTTACCAATTTAAGCTATGCTTTAATATTTGGAGCAGGACCTCTACAAGCAGAAGTGGAACAGATAATAAAAGTATTATAGGAAGACAAATAATTTATGGGCCAATATGTTCGGATGTTTAGAGCTAGCAATACGAACACATGCCAACAAAAGTTGTTGAATTGCTAAACTACTGTACAAAATTCAAATTGAGAACCCAGAACAGTGTACCAGATTTCGGACCCAGAAATTGAGAACCTAGAACAAATTTATTTTTCCAAAAGCAATTTTCGAACTAATTTGTAAAACAACATTCTATCAACATAAGTATTCACGCCAGAAAGCAATCTTCGCAAATCCAAATTCAAAAATCAGGTCCATAAATCAGAAACTCACATAAATCGAAAACCCTATTTCAGAAATTAACTAAACTTTTGTAGGATGATGGTGGTGTTCACGACGTGGTGATGGGAAGGTGGTGGTGGCGACTCACAATTGAGAGGAGAGTCAGGAAAAGACGATGGTGAATCAGTGATGGTGGAAGGCTTTGTGATGTCGAGGAAGAGACTCAAGACTCGGAGGATGACTGGGAAAAGAAAAGGTCGAAACAAGATAGTGGGGATTGCGGGCTTGACCAAGTGAGAAAGAAATTTAATCCATGACCCAATCCATTCATTTCATATTTGAGATGGGCCAGTCTGGGCCCCCATGCTTCTTAAGTTTTGAATTCGCCCTGGTTCGTAATTACATTCGACTTGCCCTGCCTTGCATTGTTTCTTCTTTGATAAATTTGTACCCACCCCGACCCGCAAGTCCTGAACCTGTTTGCCCAACCCTGCTGTAGTGCTTTGTATATATTAGATATAGGTTACAAGATGAGCTCGGTTATATCGTCCTCCTTTTGTCCTCTTGTGCCTCCCTTATATAGGCCTTCACTGGGTCCCTAAATCCCTAGGTTATCCAGTATTCCACCGCTCTACCATAAAAAATCTTAACACATAAACTTAACTCGCTAATGACTTCTCTTCATTTAGTCGACACAGAGAGATAGAGTGGCACTTTCTCATAACTAGGTGCAAGGTTTTCTGGGCCAACACTTACCTAGCGCTTTGCTCAGTCGTAAGTAGTTGAGGAAACGCTACCCAAACACTTGTTCTAACAACCTTTATGTCCCTTCATAGGCTTCTTATGTCGCTAATGGCCAAACACGTGACTTGGAGTTGACATCTAAGTAAGTTTGTCCATAGGGCATCGTGTTACAAAGTGGTCAGTTTGCTAACTTGCCTCAAGCGGTCGAAAACTACTTTTTGAATAGGTGCTCGCAAACCTTGCGTTAGCAGTGCCTATAATATTACTGTTGTTAGAGAAATAAAAATTGAAATGAGTACAACAAATGGCCAAATAGGAATATCGGACAACAAAACGCTTAGATAAAACATACGCTTAAGGAAATGATTTTCACTCTCTGATCCCCTCGTACTCTTTCTTTTGTTTATAGCTACATAAAAAAAATTTCTTCCGATTTATGGCTACATAATTGAATATATAAACAATGAATGAAAGGAGAGAAACAAACAAGGAAAGGAAGAAATACAAAAGGAGAGTGTATGAACCATGGCTATTTTCTAATGACAACAACAAAAAGCATAGTGAACACACAAAACTAAGAGAGGGGAAGGTCTACACATTATTCTTTATCATGGAGTTGAGTTCATGCTTAATCGTAATGACGTAGGCTATTAGTGGTCCGTGACTTATGTTCACTTTAGTTTTGCCTCTTTAGTCATGTTAGTTTTGTTAGTGTCGTAATTGCGTTGTTCAAGTCCATTTAATCGAAAATTAAGTTGTTCGAGAAATTATCAGACAACCTTAACAACATCGAAATGAGAAGAAGCTGTGACGACCTTGGGTTCCTCCGGCTTGAAGCAGCGGGATGGCAGAAGAGTCAATGGCGATGTCCGGATCGTAGTCAAAATATTGAAGAAGCAGAACCACAAAGAAGAAAGAAGAAAAACATTGAAGAAGAAGAAGTAGAATTGCAGAGAAGAAATTGACGAAGAAACAGAATCACGGAGAAGAAAGAAGAAGAAGAAGAAATGTGTCGCAGGAAGATTCAGGCGAAAGGAATTCAAAAATGAAATGTTTTAGGCTTCCGAAAACATTTGTATTTGGATTGGTTACGGAAATATGTTTTACCAAAAGCATTTCTAAAAGCACTTTCAAAAGTCCAATAGTTGCTGGGCGTGGGCCACATAAAAAAAAGAAAATCCGGTTAAAAATCGATAAACATGATGTCGTTTAGCAAGCTACGACACATCGTATTTCTCAAGGCATTCTAGGGTTTCAGAAAAACAATGGACGGCCCAGATTGGAAATCCCGATCCTTTCCAGCACTATAAAGTCGAGTTTACACCGCAAGGCCTCACTGTGTTTGGAAAAACCCTAGCCCCGTCTGCCGAACCCTGCGCGTTGCAGCTCGTTTCTGATCCGACCATGGGTACTCCTCTCTATCTCCCTCTCTCTCTCTCTCTCTAGATTCATCTCCATTTTCGTACGTAGATTCATGCTTGTTTATGTGGACATTGAAACTTCAGCTGAACCTGTTTTGTATGCGATTGGTTATGAAATACTCATTTTTGCCAACATATTAACGTTGTAATTTTCTGTAAATCTTTTTGGAGCATTGTGTTTAGGGTCTGTTTTGTTGTTAAATCTTAGTACTGGCTAATGAGCTTATATGTTCAGTAATAATTTCACTTTTACTGATAGTTTATGAGTAAATAGAAGCTTAATTTCGCAAATTTACAAGCTATTGTGAACTGGGTTTGCTTTTTGCTTGACGGTTAGCTGACAAGTTCATCTGTCCCTTGTTCCCTACATTTTTCTGTGAAATGCACCACATTTGTTTAAATGAAATCAGAAGTTTGATTATTACATCATCAATGGTGGGTTTAATGATTTATATCAAATTCACTTGTATAACATGTTTTGTTTTGGGGACATTTAGGAGCTTACAAGTACGTGTCCGAGATATGGAGGAAGAAGCAGTCCGATGTGATGAGGTTCCTCCAGAGGGTCCGTTGCTGGGAGTATCGCCAACATCCCTCGATTGTCCGAGTCACAAGACCCACACGCCCTGATAAGGCGCGTCGTTTGGGTTACAAGGCCAAGCAGGTAGTGATAATTTCATTAGCCATTGTCAAATTAAATTTTCTACGTCTATGTCTAAGTAATAGGCATTTATCTGATGCATAATGTATGTTGATATTTGACTCTATGAAATGATTATAATGGTTGTCTGGAAGGTTTCTGTCTCATCTGATGCATATTTAGTGGACTTTCAGTTTCGGTTTACACCATTGCTTAATGATTCATGTCAGTGTTTTAGTGAGCATGCATGCCATCTCGAGTACATTGCTCTGCCGTTGTTGTGCATCAGTTAATTTAATGCAGAGTATCCACTGGTTAAGCAGCATTCTGATGCCTAAGCATTTTGCCTATAAATGCTGTTTTTTCAATCATTGAATGCTTCCTGGGACTGGCTATACTAAACCAAATAATCGATCTTCTACCGAGTGAGTTCTATTTATGGTTCTTGCTTTTGCCTCGATTCGATATATTGAGCTACTGTAGTCGGTGTGTTGGATTTTAGTTTCTTTTGTCTTTTAATTTATAAACATTAATTTGTTATCTGTTGGAATGCACCTTTGGTTTGCTGGTCCCCATCCATGTTTGATGTAATTAAGTGATTTGGCTGATGGTTCTAGTAAAACTGGTTTCAGGGTTATGTTGTTTACCGTGTCCGTGTGAGGCGTGGTGGTCGCAAGAGGCCTGTTTCCAAAGGTATTGTATATGGAAAGCCCACAAATCAGGGTGTGACACAACTCAAGTTCCAGCGTAGCAAGAGGTCTGTTGCTGAGGAGCGTGCAGGGCGCAAGTTGGGAGGCCTGAGGGTTCTCAACTCATACTGGCTCAATGAGGTTTGTGATTCAGTTTCAACTTTTACTCATGTACTTGAGTTAGTTGGATTGGGGCTCGGTGTTAGTTTGATTTTGCGGAGTCGTGCTTACAATTTGTCTGTGCAATATTTGGATGCAGGATTCAACCTACAAGTACTTTGAGGTTATCTTGGTTGATGTTGCTCACAATGCCATCAGGAATGACCCAAGAATCAACTGGCTTTGCAACCCTGTTCACAAGCACAGAGAGCTTCGTGGTCTTACTTCTGCTGGAAAGAAATACAGGGGTCTTCGTGGAAAGGGACATCTGTACCACAAGAACCGACCTTCTCGCAGAGCAACCTGGAAGAGAAACACCACCCTTTCACTCCGTCGTTACCGTTGATTTCAGTCATGTTACCTTATGTTTGGTTGTTATCTGCGTACCTTGAGGAAGACAGTATATGTTATGCGTTTGGAATTTTGGCAGTTGAAGACTAGAATCGTGTTTAATTTGAATGGTTTAGGGTCTTATTTGAAAGTCTTTTGGGACAGTATTTTCCTTATTTAATGTGCCGGACTCCTTTGATGTGTTTAAGGTGGTGGTTGTTTTGGTAAAATACTCGATTGATTCGGTGAAAGCTCTGGTGAGATGAGTTTACCGTATGAGCTTGATTTCTATTATTTGGTTTTCGGATAAGAAGACACATACGTTGTTTGAATGTTCATTTACGGAAAGTTTGTATCAGAATCTTGTTCTTATTGCAACAGATGCCAGATTGAGGAGAGCACTTTAAAAGAATTAGGTTCACTGCTGCGTCCCGTACAAATAAAATAACGATGTTTGCAAGATTTTCAATATAGGTTACAGTTTAGTGGATGTGAATTTGTTCCATGTAAATTCGTAAGATTTAGAGGTCCGGTGCTTTGTACTCAGAGATTTACACAACCAAAACCCAAATCCAATCTGTCTTGCTCGTATGGTTAAAGATAGTACGGTTACAGGGAAATTTGCGAAAAAAAAAATAACGATGCGAGAATAACTAAAAATGAAATAAATTATTGCGTCAATATCAATATAACTAAAAATAAAATGATTATCAGATCGCCGTTATAAACTCAATTCTTAATGTCATTTTTTATTCAGGATCATAAATTCATAATACACCAGCCAAGCCACCATTAACCTTAGTCACTATCAAGGTCTAAAATATCTATAATATCTCGATATTTTCATCGAAATTTTCGTGTTTTTTTATTACCGATATTTCCGATATCATCGAAATTTCCGTGTTTTTTTAATTTTTATATTTAAAAAAAAACACCAAGGGAATTCGAACCCCTCCCATTTTACTCCTTCAACACCTTGACCACCATATTACTTATGTTTTTGTGAAAATATGCTAAAATATTTATATATATGGTTTTGTTTTGAATTCTTTTTGCAAGAAACAAATTTGCACATAACAATAAATCTTTAACAATTTCTTTTCAAGTATCTACTTTTGAACTACTCACCACGTTCACTCACCTCACTAATTAGTTGTAGTTATATTTCTATATATATGGACAACGTCAACCAATCTCAGATATAGTGGAAAGAATCTGAGACTTAATCTTTAAATGATTTTGCTTATGGACAACATCAACCAATCTCAGATCTACATGAATGGCATGTTAACAATTACATGCAAAACTATTTTGGAGATTTATCATTTGATGACTGCTCTTCACAATATACTTACTCTACACATAGAGATAATGAAGATAGTGAAAATTTTGAACTTCATAGGAACTCTACGTGGTACTAAGTCAATCATGTATCTTACCATGCAATGTATAAAGTATAAAATATTATACTAATTCATTATATATAAATTATTATAGTGTGTTTAAACTTCTTTCATTAATTACTACATATTTTCTACACTCATAATATTTCCCAACTCGCTATATAATCAAATTAAATCAGTTAAATCCATCATGCAATGCATTTCCTTCCAATTTTTTTGTGATAAACTAATAGATAGTTGACTAAATAAACATCTTGCAAAGTTTTAATAAAAATTTCCAAGTTTTCTTACAATTTTCGTAATTTTTATTCAATTTTTATCAATATCAATAATATCTTGATAACGATATTTCCGATACCGATATTTTCGATACCGATATTTTAGACCTTGATCACCGTACAAAGAGAAAACCCAAATTACAAATTACTCAGATAATCAAAAACCCTAAATTATCAAAGTCGAACACACAAAATCTAACAAGTCAAAGTAGGAATCATCCCAGCCTCCCTCGCATAAGCAAAGATCCCACCAGCCCTAATCACGGGGCCCGCATCCCCGATCGGCTTCAACTTGTACTCCTTCCCCGTCGTGTGATTGATGAGACGGCTCCCGCTCAACTCAATGCTCACCACATCCCCCGTCTTGCACTCCTCGCAAACCCTACCCTCCGATTCCAGCGGGTACATCTCCCCCGTCGCCACCGAGTTCCTGAAGAAGATCCGCGCGTACGACTCCGCCACCACCGCCGTCACTCCGGCCGCTCCCAGAGCCACCGGCGCGTGCTCCCGCGACGACCCGCACCCGAAGTTGGCGCCCCCGATTATGATCGAGTACTTCGACCTGGTCTCTCCCGGATCCACGAAGCGCGTTGAGTAGGAGGCGGGGAGGCCGCAAAGCGCGTAAGATCCGAGCTTCTCGTACTCGGAGGGGTTGGAGGGGACCAGGGTTAGGTACTCGGCGGGGATGATCTGGTCGGTGTCTATGTTGTCGCCGACGACGTAGCAGAGGCCGTGGAATGTGGTGGATGGGGTTGTGGAGGCGGCTGCGCGTGTGGTGAAGGTGGCGCGTGAGATTGGGATTTGGGATTGGGGGGTGTGGATGAGGGGTTTGATGGGGGTGGGGGATAGGGTTGGGAATTTGAGAAAGTTGGGGGTAGACAGAGAGGATCTGTGGGAGGAGGAGGTGGTGAAGCTAGGGTTTGGAGACAGAGAGAGAGTGGCGGCGCCGGCCATTGTGTTGTTGGAAGTTTGCTCAAAACAGAGGAAGGAGACGAGGAAATGAAAGGGCTTTTGTCTGTTTCAACTTTTAAGTAGTAAAGGGTGGCTGAACGACACTAAAGATGTTGTCGTTTGATGTGGGGAAGTGGCAAATTGGGAGTTGAATTGCTCACTCTTTTTTTTTTCGTTACTATAAAAAAGAGTATATGCCCATCATGATTTTTAAAGCTTGATATCTGTCTATTAATATAATTATGATTAAATAATATATTTTTAATTTTTTTTATATCATTACGAGGAGAGAGATACAATTTGGCAACTATTTTTTTTAGGAAGTTTTAACAAAACACTTTTAGTGTTATTCACTTTCAACGAAAAATTATATTTTTACCTTTTTTTGATACTATTAACTACACATTTATTTGTCATTTTTCATTAAAACTAAAGTTTTTTTTTTAACTTTTCATTAGTTTTTTTTTATTTTTAATTTTTAATTTTAATATTTACCTCTGCTTTTGTTAGCTACATCTTCAAACAATGCGGCTTTAAGAGAGAGCGATAGGAGCCATTGCATAGGGCCCCAATCGAACAGGGACTCCCGATGGATTGATGTCTCATAAAACAATCCATGAACTTGGCACTACTAAGCTGTTGCATACTCGAGTCATGACAGTTGCCACATAGATTCAAGTTCCAAACGGACGATCCATGGACATAACAATTTTAATATGCCTCATACCTGAAGCATGATAAACGTATAGGTCGCAATGACGCAACTCCTCAGAAGTGAAGACTAAAAATCTAAGCTCTATAACACTCTAAAGGAGGTTATGATCCAAATTCTTCAAACAATTCAACTAAATAAGAGATGACTGTCTTAGAAGAGACAATGTAAAGCCCCTAAAGAGCACCCCCACTAGTAAAGGATTCTACAATTGGTTGACCAAAATGAGAATCCCAAATTGCATGAGCATTAGATCTTACATGTAAAGGATCATGTACCCATGCCTCAAAATTTTCTTGCCAAGCTACATGTAACAGATTTCCAGAAGTCCATAGAAAAATTATTGCCAATTGCTTGAAATGAGAAGCAAAAATATTCTGATAAAGACGTACCTCAGTAATAACATCATGACTCTCGAAGTCATGTGCGGTAGCAATACCAAACCAAATACGATGAGTAGTGAGGTGCTGAGCTTAAGCCTTGGCTAAGCTCAGAAGGTTACAAATCGTCTAATGATGTTGAACCCATAAGGTTACATATGGGCATTTATAATATAGTGAAGTCCACTTGCATGATATGACACAATGTTCCTAGTTGAATCTTGAAATTGCAATGCACTCCTGTAACACATGATTTCCCATTGTGAAACTTGTTCATTTCAATCGAGAATTATATATTATATAAAGGTTTATAAAATGCCCGAAGCATATCTCCATAAGTAATTCCCTCAAGTATACAAACAAATTGCTCTGTATAAATTGCAAAGGAGAATGTGTCATGAAGTGTAGAAAATCCCTAAAGGATTCAAATTGCTTGAAGCAAGTCTTGGAAGTGTAAAACACAAATTATGTACTTAATACCAAGAGATGGTATAAATTGCCTTCGTGAGGACTTTCATTATAATATTGTTGCAACAAACTAAATGTCTTGCAAGTGTTGATATTAGATTGAGAGTCATATTATTATGGTATTAGAGAACCATATGGATTGAAGATAATGAGTTGAGCACTCAAATGATTAACCAATATTCAATCACTAAGAAATATTATTCATCCTCATGACTCATGAGGGATTTGATGAATTGATACTTGGTCCAGAAGTACCATATCTAAGTGAAGTATGTGCCATCATGTATTTAGCACAATACATTAAATCAAATATTACATTTCTTGGGAAGCACAATACCAAAATATAGGTATTGGAATGAAATGAATTTTATCATTTGCTATCTCCGGAAAATTATACACATGTGTTTGTTCTATTCCAAAGAACTCACTATTAGCCATGATTTTATTGGGCAAGAAAAATCTGAATCTCTCTCTAGCCTACATACAAATAGCTCACAAAAAGGATTTGTATTTACATACATAAATAGATTGATCCTACCACAATCAACTACGCAAACATTTGTTGTTATATCTTCATATCTCTCCAAAATACATATCTCCAAAGTTTTCACTTCAGAAGTTCAAGAATTGCATCAACATGCATCTGCACAATGACAAGCTAGTTAATCCAGGTATATTATAATTAGAGGGAGCATCTTAGAATATGCTACATTGGCCATATGAGCAAAATATATTTTTGTTTCCTTTAGGCTATCCATTCATCTCATGAGTTATTATTGGAGAAGTTATAAAGAGACAGTCAATTGAAGATTTGTCATCTCATAAGTTATTATTGGAGAAGTTCTAAAGAGATAGTCAATAAAAAATCTATGACCATCAAAGGTAGAGTGTTGTAAATATTGATGACCACGTGTCTTCCATCTATTATTTGGTTGAGTGGATGACCCTACCTTTACAAAACCGTCATAGAAAGTGTCTTGGTAGGTTTGTTAGGTTGAATGACACCTTACCTATAAAACAATCATCCAACCAAGAAAGGAAAAACACGGGTAGAGAAGAGGGAAGAAAGACATAACGGGATGCAGAAGAAAAACATCAATTAGTTATACCAGAGCTAGAGAGAACGCAAGAAATAGTGAGTTATTTTGCACTCCTACTGTTACCTCGAAGACGTAGGCACATTTCCCAAACTCGTAAATATTATATTTTATTTACTTTATATTTTATTGCACACATATCCTCAATCTAATGCCCTAAAATAAAGTGTGATATAGAAATGGAATGAAATGAAATCACATTATATATCTTGAACCTTTGTTCAACGAAACTCTTTAATACTTAATTGTAAAATGAAATATTAAAAAAAAAAACAACATTAGTAACGAATAAATCCCTCAACCAGCCTCAACTGCAATTCGCAATCCATATCCACAGTAATACATAACATCACAAATAAAATAGGATGAACCCTTTTCTATCACCACACGATCATTCCCAGTTTCATATAATTTGTTAGGGTAAATTACATAATACCCCTCAGACTTGAAGTCTATTACAACCTCATATTATTTTATTTTAAAATAATACATCTGTTACATTTTTTCATTCATTGATCTGTTATGTGTTGATGTAGATGCCACATTTGTGCCACGTGGCTGTCAAATGTGTGCCATGTGACAAATTTTTTATAATTAAAAAAAAAAAAACTGAATCTTAAAAAAAAATTAAATAAAATAAAAATCCGAAAACTAGGTCGTCTTCCCCACACTCCCTTTCTCCCCACCTGTGATAATTCTCCCCACCTGTGATAATTTTCGAACCATCATCACGAGCACCACCTCGTCCCGTCTCTGGACAGCCGATCCAATTCCATATTCGGGATTGCTGGAATTTCCCGGGTAAATCGGTGAAATCCGACACGAAATTTGTGTCGTCTTCTTGGTCGATCCAGCTGGGTTCGATTGGTTTTTTGGGTTTTTGTTGGGTGGGTCTTTTGGTGTCGGTGGTTTTTTTCTTGTCGACAACGTTGTGGGATTGTTTTAAGGTGGTGGGTTTGGTTATTTGGTTCTTGGGTAAGCTTAGTTTGATGGAATTTGATGTGGGTTTGGTGGAATCTGAGGTTTTCTTCGAGGAATTTGAGGGTTTTGATGTGGGATTGAGCTTCTTCAACTGACATTCTTGGTGGAATTGGAGGTGGATTTCAAAATCTTGGTTTGGTTCTTGGAGGAAGACAGATTGGGTGTGAGGAGTTTGTTCTAGTTTTTCGAGGAAGACAAGGTTGGTTTGATCAATTTGGTCTTGTTTTTTGAGGATGACAAGGTGGGTTTGATCAATTTGGTCTGGTTTTTTGAGGATTGGGTGCGATTGATTTGGGTTGGGGGTGTGCACGAGTAGGGAGAAGAGGTGGGGAAGACGAACAGATGCAGTGATAGTACGTAATGCATTATTTTTTTGAAATAAAATAGTACGTAAGGTACGAAAGTGAAATGTTTTAAAGATGATGTATGAGATTGTAATGGACCTCAAACCTTACGAGGTATTCCGTAATTTACCCAATTTCTTAAGATGTCCCTTTGATTTGCATCTTTCGTCCACACGGAACAACGGGTTGCTATATTTGAAAACTGTAGTATGCAATAACAAAACTAATTAAGCAAATAGTATGAAAATAATAATTAAACTGTATAGGTAGTAGATGTATGTATTTCATCTAGTTTGACGAGAAAATTAAGAACTTGTTCGATAACCATTTCGCTTTTTAGTGGTAGAAGAAAATATACAAGGTAAAGGAGGAATGCACAACGAAAGATAACATAAAAAGAAAACTGGAAAACAATCCTTCTTCTCTATTACTTCCCTCTCTCTCATTACCATTTTTAATCCTTGGTTTCTCCTATATATTTTTCTGATATATCAAACACAAGACATGAAAACAAGAAACAAAATGATTATCGGACAGCCTCCAAACATTTAAATTTTTGTTGGAAATTAATTTTGAAGGCACCTGGTTGAGGCAACAACATGCTATCTATTTAACTCTCACAAAAAATTGCAAAAAAAAAAAAAAAGGCTATCAAACAGACGCTAAATAATATAGTCGATGAGTTGGTTGAGAGTGAGATTGAACACGGCACATTGGAACTAGAGGTCTCATTAGTCTGAAAAAAAGAGGGAAAAAAAAGGTGTAGAGATGTTACTCAAGACATCTCCAGGCTTGAAGTGCTTGTCTTTCCCCCAGTTGTTGACCTCAGGATACAAGTCCCAGGCTCCCAGCCTTGTTCATCTCCCACTATGTATTCAGCTCCATGGACTTGTTCACTCTAAAAACAAGCACAGAACCCCAATTCCAGTGACTGCTCCAACTGAACCTCTTCTCCCAAACATCTTTCGTACTGCCTCGGATTTTGTTGGTTTGGTTTGGCATTTCAAAATGCTTGCATTTTCATTTTGTATGAAGTGAAATGTCTACAAATAGATAATAAATCAGACAAAGAGCAAAAAAAAAGAGCAAATAAATTAAAGATATCTGCAATATTTTCAGGTCGGATTCATACCATATACAGTGTTTTCCCCAAATTCTAGGGATCAGAGATTTGTTTCATGCACCAAATCTGTGCTAATTAAGATTAAATTGTTTGTTACTATTTTAGAATCCATATAATGTCAATAACTGAAAATGGAAGCATGGTGTTGTAAATATTGTTAATTATGTGATTAATATGTATTATGCAATCAGTTAAAGACAATTTTTTTTAAGATGTAAATTAAGTCTGTTGGTCAACGTAGCCACACAATCCTCTAACGCAAATTGCTTTATTAACAAAACAAATTCTTTCACTTTCTAATTTTGTAAGAAATATTTGTTATTTATCAATATTTTAAGGCATTTGCTTATAAATGAAGCACTTGTACTCATAATTTACTTTGTTAGAACTTAGAAGTGATTTTCCTATAAACATGTCAATTTGTCTATTAAAAATTCAAGTGCTTCTCCCGAAACCCAAATTGCTTCTATCATTCATAAACACTTCAAGTTTTTCTTCAAAACATAACATTTTTAGTCACCTGGAAACACTTTTAAGCCCCCTAGAAGCAAACTTAAACTGCATAAAAACTTCTATAGCATAAATACACCGTCACCATGCCCTCTTGTACATTAAACATTTAATTTTACATAATATTATACTATTAACACGAGACAGTCAATAATTGCGGTGTATCGATATTATTAAAGTTGCTCCTCAAACAGGCCCAAATGCCAAATCCTATATATAGAGGGATGCACATGTAAATAGAAAATTTGTTGAGAAAGGCATCCAAAGGTACAAATGTCATCGTTACCGTCCCTGCAACTCTGAGGCTTAAGACTGTATCTGAATCCAATTTTACAGAGATGGAATTTAGGGTTTCACATGGAATCCCTATGTTCTCTGGCTCCTCACACCTCGCTTACCTCCATAACCAGCGTCGCTGCTTCTCTTCCCTCCTCAAGAAACTCCATAAAACCACTCAAGCTCGCGCGTTTGCCAATGGCGGAGGCGGCGGCTCTAAAGGTCAGTGTTTCACTTCCCGCTTTTCATTCCCGTTTGGTTACTGAGAAAATTGAGCAAAAAGAAAGGATGAAACCTTAATTTGATGGAATTAACCCTCCACTCTGTCTTTCATTTTATGCTAACAAACAAATAGAACGTAAAGAATTGGGATTTCTTGAATTAGTTGCTAATCGTTGTGCGAGATTATTGGCACTTTCGGTTGCGGGATTATGAGCTATTTATTTGTTAATTGTTATGTAACTTATGTGCAGGTGATTCTTTTTTGTTGCCTGGTGCAACGGTGGCTACGTTACTTATGCTCGGTGTTCTACATGGTCGTCGGATGTATGAAGACCGGAAGGTATGTGTAGGTGAATTACATTCCATTCATCCATAATAAATAGTTGAATAAAGTTGCGAATGATTGAATGAACCGAGCAGCATTTACTAATTAACTAATTAACCATGAACCGAGCTGCATTTGCTAAACCCATTTACTAATTAACCGTGAATGAGATGTGTGGGATAGTATGCCATTGAACAAAAGACATAATTTTCAGATGCCAGACGATTGTGTAGCTTGAGAAGGTCCTTTGAGTAAAAGGATCAAATCATTTGACCAAAGCATCCGAGTTCGAACGTCTAATTACATAGTTACTGTTTTCTGTCTGTCCCCTTTGGTGAATTCTACATGCTATATCTACCATTTTAATGCATAACACTTGAAAATTGAAATTTATAGTACAATACTTTCTATATATTTCTTACATTGTGCTGCCTATTCCAAAAAGGGACCTCGATTATTACACTTACATGCGTATCTGATCATCGATATGAAGTTTACTTGGAGTTCTGGTGATTATTCATGACTAAATATTTTCCCCCACTTGATTGATAGGCCGAGGAGGCACGAGAGAATGGAGCTGAACTTGAGTTTCAACCTGATGTAAAAGTAACGTCTCAGTTGTAATTCTAGCTTGATTTTTTTTTTTGTAACTTTCACGCTTTCACTATAGCTTCTATGTTTTAAGTTCAAAAATGTTTTTCCATTTCTGACACTGACGTGAACTTTGTTTAAATTGGCAACCTTAGTCTAAATTTTTAAGGTTGCTGCCTCTGCGCTCCATTTCCAGATGTTGGGGATTATTGACAAGTGTGGTAAGTGATCTTCTCACTTCTTGATTCCTTATGTTTAACGAATCTTTTCCTTTCAAACCTATGTGTTCCATTTATTTTGTACACCTTCTTTGTTAGAGAAAATAGGTTTGTATTTCCTCTCATTACGTTGCCTGACTTATTTTTACTTGTGATATCAGATTGAATTTTAATTGTATTACTCACTATGATTTATTTTTGTTAGGAAATTCCAGTCTCTCTCCGCCCGCATGTTTATGGAGCGTGGGCTCGGGCATTCCATTCAAGTAAGATTTTACCTTAAATTTTTGTTGTTACACACCTTTTTAATACTTTTGATACTATAGCTAGTAACTTATTATTTTTGATAGAAAAGTAGAAATTTGTGCATGAATTTCAAAATTGAATGATATATATTTGATAATATGGATGTTTGCATGTAAGACTTGGAAGAAGCAGCTCTGCCACTGGATGAATATGCATCTTTACGAGAGTTCTTTGTTCGAACCTTGAAAGAAGGTTCCAGGCCTATTGACCCCGACCCACGATGTCTGGTAACTGGTAACCAGCATTATTGTCCAATCTGTTCCTCTCTGAAGTGTTTATAGTATTACGTGACTTGTATGAATTTTTCTGTGGTGATACCGTGATAGGTTAGTCCTGTGGATGGTACAGTGTTAAGATTTGGGGAGCTTAGAGAAGCAAGAGCTATGATTGAACAAGTAAAAGGTTTTTCTTATTCTGTTTTTTCTCTACTCGGTTCAAACTCATTTCTTCCTATGATAGCTAAAGGAGATATGCATGAGGAGAGTAGTGAACCAGAAAATACTTCCAGGGAGAAGAATAAAAAGTCATGGTTGAGAGTTTCATTGGCTTCCCCTAAAGTTTGGGACCCTGTGTCAGAATGGTAATGAAATACTTGCATTTCTGTTAATATTATCATTTATCATGTACCAAGTTGAACACAATGCAGATTAACGAATACATAAGTATTCTTTGCAGTCCTATGAATGGCCTATTTTACTGTGTAATTTACTTGAAGCCTGGAGACTATCATCGTATTCATGCACCCGCTGATTGGAATGTTCTTGTCCGCCGTCACTTTTCGGGTAAGCTTAAAGGCTGTTGGAACCTGGCACATTGAACGCATTCCCTGCGTCACTTTATATTAACAAATCCTTGGGTTGTGAAGTATTCTGCCTACTTTCTTCCGTTGAAAAAGTTCTTTATCTCTCTCAACATGTAATTGGCCATTTTCTGTATGTAAACCAAAAGCTAAGACACGATTGATTGCTCACTTTTAACTTTCATTTTATATTCTCATGAAGATCAGTTTGGCTTTTAATGGCATTGATTTAGTTCTTTCATTTGCTCTCTTTGTGAGTATGGTATTTACTTTGCAGGTCGTCTATTTCCTGTAAATGAACGTGCTACAAGAACAATCAGAAACCTTTATGTTGAAAATGAAAGGGTAAAGTGTTAATTATTAGTTTACAATAACAGGAATTTAACAACAATTAGTGAGATCGAATGTTGATATTGTTTGTTGTATTATTGATTTCATTGTTGTTATGAGAGATGCTTACTTATTCTAGAAAGTAAATTCTGATTTTTTTCTTTACATATTAGGGGTTAATGATGGATGCAAGAACTAATGTAATGAGAAGATATGCAAAAACCCGTTAACGAAAATGCAGGAGATGAACATAACAACATAATAAGGGTCTATATGAGGTTCTAAAGTGGATGTTATGTTGCAAGCATAAAACGAATTTGATGCATTAAAATAAAAAACGTGCATTCCTTGGCAATATGTGGCCGTTTCATCTACCATCAAATCATCCTATTGCTCCATAGTTCTCCCTTTGTCAGTATGCCAACGTGCTTTGTTCTATGTTCGGTTGCCATCTTTCCAGGATTAATATGGGTTCCTTTGTTCTTTTATTGATGCAATTTTGTCTTTGCAATTCTTATGCCATCAGGTTGTTCTTGAAGGTCTTTGGCAAGAAGGATTTATGGCACTTGCTGCTATTGGAGCAACAAATATTGGTTCGATTGAGGTTTGGCATTTAAACTTAAAATAATTTGTGTTATTGGCTGATAAGGCTGAACATCAGTTTAGGACACAATCAAATAATGTGCATAGAAGGGCTGGGTAATGCATAGGGTGGTTTTTCAAGTCACTGGCATCTTTTTTATTAAAGCAACTGAAATGGGGTGTTGCAAAGTATTGAGAAGCGTACAAGTGCTTCTATTTCGACAACAAAAACTAAAAAAGCTTAAATAAAAAAAAAAAAAAAAATTCATGAGTTGCACCTTGGCCCCAAGTGAAGCAAATCCAGATTGCCAGGTGTAATTTTCTTATTTGACCTGGGTGAAAATGGACTACTAGTTTCTACTGAACAGCTTTCTGTTGTTATTGACTTTGTCTTAATTTGGACATGGCAGCTTTCCATTGAACCAGAACTTCAGACAAACCAGGCCAGAAAGAAGTTACTGCCCTCGGGGCCTCCAGAAGAACAGTTATACGAGCCTGATGGTATTGGTAGGATGCTCAAGAAGGGGGATGAGGTCAGAGATGTATCTTGAAACTTTTCTAGGAGTTTTATGCTTTCATTACATGTCCAAGATATAAAAGAGAACGAAAGAAAACTGTTTGGAATATTAAAATCAGATAAAATCTTTTTTCATACTTATGTTATTCTTGCCCCATCTGGTCCAGAATTTTATTTCTTCTAACGATGCCCCTTTGCCTTGAACCTCTTTTTTGTTTTATTTCTTGTGGGTTTCAAGCATAAAGATGGAAATCATTCTTAGGTTCTTGAATCCCTTAATTATCTTGATCTGTCAATGCTTTGTGCTTCCATCCATTCAAGGTTTTTATTTTACCTGCCACTGCTTCCATCTATTCAGGTAGCCGCATTCAACATGGGATCAACTGTGGTGCTTGTCTTCCAGGCCCCCATATCACTATCACAAGAAAAAGGGGATTCCTCATCAGAGTTCAAGTTTTCGGTGCAACGTGGGGATAGAGTCCGCGTCGGAGAAGCATTAGGGAGGTGGTATGATCAGTAAGCCCGGCGTAGCTAGCCTGTTATATGATGCATTCAATCTGTTTATAATGAAAAAAAGGAACAAAAGAATCTGTTAGCTATTGCACTCACTTCCGAAATTTAAGTAATATATCATTCCTCTGTGTGATGCTACCTTTTACCGGTTTAGTTTTCAGGTACACTTTTAAATTGTTCCAATTGTGTGTATATATTGTCCAAAACTTGGATGCTTATATAAGCCTTTGCATCTACTAAGGTAAATAATTAAAGGGAGTCATTTTGGTTGTGTCATTATGATGTACAACCTGCAAGGTTATAAGGTTGTTGCACAAGAGTAGGGCCAAAACTAAGCCAGGATTGGTAGGGTTGTTTCATTTGTTGCGGCTTTTAACATGGTGGAAGCAAAGTTGAGTATATTATTTTGTGCTTTACTTTGCTTTCCAGTTTTTTATCTTCTGCTCTTCTTGATGAAGAATATCTTGCAATATTTGGGGTCGGCCTGATAACGTTTATGTTCTTGGTTTTTTAGCTTTTAAGATTTTATTATCAATCTTTATTTTTCATTTCTTTTTCTCCCTCTCATCATCATTCTTCATCTCTCCATTTGTCGATTTATGTTCTTCATATCTCAAGCACAAAAAGTGAAAATTAAAGCTAAAAACAAAAGGGAAAGCTAGTAATAGTCCCTCACAATAATTTTTTTTTTTTTTGGGTAAGTTACATTTCACCAATGCAACTTTGGATCGTATAACACTTATAGCTCATCTTTTGAACTATGCAATGTTATATATCAATTTACGAGTTTGTTGTAACTTCAGATCTATGTTAGAAAATTTGTTAAGCTAACCGTTAAGTAGTGACATGGTAACAATTACTCGACTTCACTTTTGTATCCAGAAGCTTTTTTTTTTTTTTTTTTTTTTTTGGTTTTCTGGACTATTTGGATTTTCTCTAAATTTGCATCAGATGTCAACAAAATCAGAGACCCAACAAAGCACAAAGCAAGATGAGAAGACCTAAGGGTGCGTTTGTTGCACGGGACTGTCTCGGACTGGACTAGCTTCAGGGACTAAGCTGTATTGTCTTAGACTAGACTAAGCTGGACTAGCTTAGTAAAACGTTTGGTGCAATGTCGGACTAACAAGCAGAATAATTAACAAACTCTAATATTATATTATTTAATCCATAATTATTAATATTTTATTTTTATCCTATTTTTTTATCCCTCTAATCCTTCCTTACTGTCCTATTCTCTCCCTCTTTTTCTCCATCTTTTTCTTCAATTTGGTATTTTATATGAAAATTGGTTGTGAAAACATCTAGTCCAATGACTTTCGAATGTGAGTGGTCGAGGAGCAAGGCGAGGAGGAGAAAGGAGACAGTTTTAGCTAGTCCCAGGGTTTTTGAGGGGTTTCACTAAGACTAGCTAGTTCCTGATTTAGTCTAGGCTAGTGAGACTTAGTCTCATTAAACCTAGTTTCTGTCAGGAATAAACATGGACTGGACTAATCCTTAGTCCAGTCTAGTCGAGTACCATTTAGTGAGGGCAAACAAACGCCCCCTAAGAGTACAAGAAGAGAAGCTTTTCAAGGAGAGTGGCAAAAGGCCTTCAAACACAGAAAGAAGAAAAAACAGCCTCGCTCCCACACCTAGAATCTCAACTCCCTCCTTCCCTTCCATTGTTCTCAAACCATGGCGGCAGAGTATTGCACCGCAGCCTCGCCGTTTGTCCCTCGAGAATTGAAATTCAAACTGAAAGTATCGTGATTCTCATGTCGGGACTCATTGGAAGTGAAAGAATTATTAGAATTCAAATTGAGATTCCTGTCGAAGCCATTGCTGAGCTTCGGAATCTCGGAGGAAGTGCTGGCATTTACTGAACCTTCGGGGTTTCAGACAGTGAGGAAAGGGCCGGTGAGGCTGGCGCTGGGGAGGAAGAGGGAGGGGACAACGGGGGAGGCAGAGTTTGGCAATTTGACGAACCTCGAGGTCCTTTGAATGGGGATTGAGAGTTTTTTTTTTTTTTTTTTTTTTTTTTTTTTTTTTTTTTTTTTTTTTTTTTTTTTTTTTTTCAATCCAATTGGATATGGACTAGGCCTGCACGTGTCAAGCTAGTAGTTAATGGACAAATTGACGGAGGTTGAGCATTGCAAATTTTTTTTAAGTTGGTGTATAACATTGCAAAGAATTCGTAAATTGATGTAAAATATTGCAATTGTAAAAAAGATGAGGTAAAAGTTTATTATATGGATTAAGTTGAGGCGGTAAAATATTATTAACTTTTTTTTTTTTCAATTCAAAAACACTTAAACAACTTTTCTTATTCTTAAAGGCATTTTGATATTGTAAGGACAAAAATAAAGGAGCCAAAATTCATGAGGATTTTGAATAAAAAAAAACATCCTTAATAATAAAAAAAGCGTCCCTAATAATATTAAAAGTTAAGTAGTTTCCAAAAAAAAAAAAAAAGAAGTTAAGTATGTTGGATTTGGTGAGGGTTAATATTAGGGGTGGGTTCAAAAAACCGAAAACCGAAAAAAACCGAAAACCCATACCTAATTTCGACGATTTTCACCCATTTTTCCGGCGAATTGCTTCAAGAAACCTCATGGGAAACACTCTAGGACTCTTCCTCTATCCATTCTATCTCTAATTTGGAGAGATTTGGTTTTGAAAATGGAGAAAACCGCAAGAAAAGGGTGCGGTGGCCTTGGCTTCGAATCACCCAATCCCGAAGCAATTTCTTTCAATTTCCACCACCCATGGCATCCTCTTGAGGCCTATAACAAAGCCCAAGCATTGGTTGGGACGGCGGAGTTGATTTGAGGACGGATTGAGCACACCCATTTCTAGGGTTCTTGGCGGGTTTGACGAAATTGAGGGCTTTCCAGTCTAAATTGGACTTTCTCGAAGGTATGAAAGTTGCTCTACTCATTGAGATCTTTAATTCTGCAAATTTTGAGAATTTTTAGAGAAAATTAAATTTTCCGGCGAGCCGGGGCGGGCAACTGCCACCCGCGGCGGCACCCGCGGCGGTGCGTGGCCTGAGGGCCACCAACGCTGTTTTTAAGTGATATTAAATGCCTTGAGTTTAGTTTTGATAATTGAATGACGTAAATTGAACGTTAGAGCCTAATCTAGTTATGATACGTTAATAGGCGATTATATGAATCGACGATCCGACCGTTGGATCGTCATCAAACTTTGATATGTTGTGATACGTAATATTTTACGAATGTAGGAACTTACGGATTGGGAATCCGATGTACGGATCTTCCTGAATTGGGTTTGTAAGTTAGAAAAATAAAATGTTAATCGCCACTTGGTTTTGGCAATTGGCGGAGATCCAACCGTTGGATCGTGATGAAACTTTGAGATAATGTCTTAGAGGCATAATGTGTATTTTTAGAAGTGGAGGATCAGAAATCTGATTTACGGATCTCATGAATCAAATTTCGTAGGAAAACGTTATACGTAAATTGTATATTTTACCGATTCAAATTCTACGATTTGATTTAATAATTGTTCTAGGCGCCGATCATTTTAATGGCTCAATGGTTGTGCTAGGGAGTTGGTGTGGACTCCAGGTGAGTGGGCAGCTATTTTTCCGTATATACCTATATATTACTATTTTTCCCAGAAAATGAAAATGAACGTTTATGTGAATTGAAATGCCATGC
This sequence comes from Crataegus laevigata, assembly GCA_963580275.1. Taxonomy (NCBI): domain Eukaryota; kingdom Viridiplantae; phylum Streptophyta; class Magnoliopsida; order Rosales; family Rosaceae; genus Crataegus; species Crataegus laevigata. Next base: position 24,749,057 of record OY756950.1, on the reverse strand, counting down.
AAAGTATTCATTTATTTTAAATGCTGCATTAGTGATTGCATATTGTATGATGGTGCTGCGGACGCACAGGTAAGTGTCAGGTAAGTTTAGATAATGGTTATAATGAGAATGAGAACGAATGATATGATGTGATGTGATTAGAGCTCATATACCTGCACATTGATATTAGTGCTCACGCCCAGAGATAGGGGCACAATCTTTCACGTGTTGTTCACCTCCCCCACTGCATGCTCGCCTTGGATCCAAGTTAGGTGCACAGTCCTGTCGTATAGACCACTATAAGTGGGTTCGACCCGTAGGTGACCCGCGAATCCTTCGCACAGTCTTCACGTGATTGTAGCACTAGAGCATACTTATATATATATATTCAGTGATGATGAGTAGACCACTAGTGGTGATATTGATATGTGTGCAGGATTGATATACATGATATGATGAGTTGATTATGAGCTTATTATACAGCCGAAGGCTGAGTTGATATTGAGATTGATTATGAGTTATATATACGGCCGAGAGCCGAGATGATTACCTGACATTTAATCACATCCACAGAGTTTATGATTGAGATTTTAGTTATGATACTTTGGCATGACATACATTCATACTTTCCAACATGATTTCGAGATTTATATATATACGAGTATATAATTTGATTCTGGGAAACTATAAAGGTTTTACGGAGAGGGGTTATAACTTTTGAGAAAAGAATGATTTTGAAAAGATTTGTTTTGCTGACCCACTCAACTCTGTTTTTCGCCCCTCCAGGTTTTAGTTGCCGAAGTTCTTATCGATGAGGATTCTTGGTAAAACTGTGGATTGGTGGCTATCTCTGAGGGTATAATTCTTACCCACTTTACCGTACTTACTTATGCTCTGTCATCACGTGTGAGATGGGTTCGCTCCCGTTCACCAGTGCACTCTGGTAATTAGGCACGTTAGGTTTAAATTTACTCACATTTCCCACATCACCATACTTTATGGCTTCGTCACCTTCCAGGTGTTGGCCAGCACAGCTCGATTCGGCGTCCTAGTGGACATTGTGGGTCGGGGTGTGTCATTATAAGAGAAGTTTATTTTTTCATTTTTATTTTTACTTTTATTCGCGCGCTCAGTGCAGGGTTAATTTTTCGGACGCAGGGTTATTTTATAAGAAAAGTAAAAGTAAAGATTTTTACTTTTATGTTAGACGAGCTAGGCGGGAATTTTTAAAACACTGCTAAAGAGTATTAGAGATTAGGAATTTAGACACCCTTGAGCTTGTAGTCTAGGTTTGTCCTCGTAAATTTGGAGTAAGGTTTAGTAAATTTTGAGGACAAAATTTGTTTAAGGAGGATAAATTGTGAGATTTCGTATTTTTGATATGTATATATACACACATGTATAGGGCTGTTACGTTTGTTTTGTAAGTTTGTACAATCCCAAAATTGTGAGTAGGACAACTAATTGCCACCAAGCTACTTACGTGGAGATTTCTGTAAGTGATAGCTTGAGTTTGCATGCACTAAGCTGCAGGTGGCATTAAGTTTGCATGCAATCAACATGTGTTTGTGGCTCATAGTTTTATAGGAGGAGCTGTCCAAATAATGGCTTAGATTATCCAAGAGGCAAACTTATTAGATGTGATGTCCATTTGGTCCAATTAGAGCACAGGGATAGCCGCCACATTCTACTATAAATAGTAGCAACAGCACTTCATTCTTTACAAAGGGAGATCGCAGCAATGCATGCATCCGGAGAGGAAAGTTGGGGAAGAAAAAGAAATAAAACAAAAAAAGAGAGACGAAAATGAGAGAGAGCTAGGGTTTGAGTTCTATGTGGAGAATTTTAGTATGCTTGTTTTGTTGAGGTTTTAATTATCGATCGATGAGTGATATTTATAATGTGTCTAAAATGTTCTTATTTTCCAATAAATGTAAAACCATGAGTTATCGTGGAATTTTATTTTATTTTAAATATTTATTTATATTTTAAGTCAAACATGTTGGATTTGATGAAATGCTTTTAGAGTTAATATATATGTGATATGTGGAACATGTGGAAATGTTAATGGAGCATGAGAAATTCAGTGTTGTATTATTCTGAGGAATAAATGTAAACTGCACACAGGTTACATTAGATCAGTGTGGCCATTAAGGGTCACATGGTGAATTACATTTGATGAAGGATAGAATGAGCACGTGAAGTGACGATGTGATATGGCACTATGTTCATGATGATTTGATATTATCATCATATTTTATAGTGTGGGTAAAACAGCACGCTTGATTGCATATTACATATTCTATTCACTAAGTGACAATGATTATTGCTCACCCTGAAGTCGTGTTAGACGAGAGAATTAAGGGATTTATTTTATTTTATACACCTTGTAAAGATTTTGGAGTTATTTTATAATAGAAGTTTGTTTTTCGTTTTTATTTGTACTTTTATTGGCTTGATGGGCGCATGGTTAATTTTTCCGCCAACCTCGGATTCGGAGGATGACAGTTGGCCTCACTTCCACTTAGTAACCATGTATCCCAAGGATTTGCTTTATGCTACTCCGAAGGTACATTTTTCTAAATTTAGTTTCATGCTGTTCTTCCGAAGGTGTGTTATGTGGTCCTTCTTCTCTTTGCTTTTGACAACCATGTCGTCCACGTAGAATTCCATCGTGTCTCTGATCTTTTATTTAACTATTCGATTGACAATCATTGGTATGTTGCCCCATCTTTCTTAAGTTCGAAGGGCATAATCTACAACAGTACGTACCTCGATCAATGACAAAGGATGTTGCTTCCCTAACTGGTTCATACATCTTTATCTGGCTATACTAGAGTGAGTATTCATGAAACTTAGGAGCTCGTGTCCCCTAGTTGAATCTACCAAGAGGTCGGTCCATGGGAGTTGACACTAGAAAAAATGCTCATCTATCAAGGTGAATGTCCGTGATAAATTGCAATTCACCATGGGCACTGTGCCCGTTAATATTCTGGATGTGATAAAAAGTCTCAGTTTCTACCACGGGCTATGCCCGTTATCAAATGCTATATAACCACAGATTGTACCCGTGATAGATTGGGATCCAACATCACATGCTATGGCCATTGTCGATTACTAATTGACCACAGCTAATGCCCGTTATAAATTATTTTCCAAAATTAAAAAAAAACTATTTAACAAATATATATATTTGTATTTATATATTTTAGTACAAAATAACCAACAAAATTGCATATTTACTACAATATAATAACTACATAAAAATTCACAAATTCAAATATTACAAGTAGTACATTACACTAAAGTTAACAACAAAACCAAGCCCAATAACAAGGACATTGTCAGTTGAAAACTTCACGTTTCTTCGAACACCTTCAATGAAATGACTTTGAGAGTTAAATATCGACCCTAATGCTTGAGCCTTAGCAGTTATTGGCTTTCTCTATCTGCATAGACATAAGCATATGTATCAAAAGGGAAAAAAGTCTTGTACTCTTATAGATGGAAATATACATTTGATCTCAACTAGGAAAAGTGAATAGATATACAAAACCGAATAACGTACATAACATGAATTCTAAACTTTTCCAGAACATCCACTGTCGATTAATTACATAGGTTTTTCTGTTCATAGCACAAGAAACAGTATCTTATTCACAAACAGTCTTGTACTCCTTAATGCTTGCTAAAGTTTGGAAATTTCACACAAATATTATTTATTAAGGCCATTCAGCTTATAGGTCCAACGAAATGACTTTTCTGGGGTCGAGTACAATGAGAAATGTTCATTCGAATGCTGTATGATTAAAAGTTGCAAGTGAGGAAGAGAAACTTACAGACTTAGCTTTCCAACCACCACCAAATTTAAAGACCACAGATTAATAAACCTGCACTCGAACATCATCAATGGGGCGAATTGCTTGGCTTTACTTATTGCATCGGTCAGTGGATTACCACGACCTGGGTGCATCATAATCATTGCATTAGAAAGGAGAAAATTAGCAGAATCACCAACCATGTACAATAAATTTAACCAGAAAATATTATGTAAAACCAAAACATAGGAAGAAACCCCATACCCATAAGATCAAATTATAAAATAGAAATATGTAGACATCAAAATCAATAAGTTGCCCGTATGTCACAACACAATTTCAACTAGAACTATCTCGAATCATGGTGACAAATATGTCTAATTCAGGTAAGGTCAGAGCTCTACGAACAACTAAAAATCTAAAATGCTCACTAAACCGAACGCAAGTATCAACAATAATTCCTAGTAGTCAAAAAACAAATGTGATAAGAAACGATTTCACACAAATTGCATAAACATCTCAAAACGTCTCATTCATGAAATACAACGATATTTATACAAAAGCCTTACCAAGTTATTAGGAGATTCTCGTTCAATTCATTAGGTACATTAACAACAATATTGTTGTTTGTAGAAGCATTGATAAGAAGGCCTGAAAACTTCCCATTAACTACTATAACCTTCAATCAAAATTCCAATAAAAACAAGTAATGTAAGTCAAATTCTGATGTACTTAAAAATAATGGAAAACTAACGAAAAGTCCCTGAATAGTGACAGTTTTAATGAAAAGTCCTTTTTGAAGGTATAATGAATAGTGACAGTTAAAGGTAAAAAAGTGGTTTTTCGTTAAAAGTAAACAGTGCCAGGGGTGTTTTATTAAAGCTCCCTAAAAATAATTACTCAAACTCCAAAAAAAAAAACCCACAAATTTAATAAATAAATCACAAAATACACACGACCAATGTTGGAAATGTGCCCTAAAACCAATCATATGATGATACTTTGCGGACATTTCACATGTTAAACTAATCTAGTTTAATATAAAGGGTAAAGGTTATTGTTTTAAGCTGTCTCATATAAATGTTATATGCTTAAACGATAAGTCCAAGGAATATGTGATTAGGAGAATGTAATCTAAAGAAGTTAGATTCATGAGACCATTCTCTTTCGTATATATCCTAAACGTTCCTGATCATATGATTGCCAATTGGGCATTGACAGTCCGTTACGATCAGTATGTGCTATGTCTTCTCTTAGGGAGAGTGATTGGTCTCGAGTCATTGGTGTGACTGACACCAAGACAAGCATGTAGGTGCTCAATAGAGAATGAGTCCACTGAACACGATCAACGAGGAGTTCTCATACTCATGTCACATGAGAACTCATGGTTGGGATAATGCAAAGTAGTCATTTGACCTGAGGCATCATAGTTATCTTATGGTTAGGTCCTTGATCTTTGACTATGTCAATGTCACTCTATCAGAGGGTGTCCACGGCGTAGTTGGGGTTAAGTCACTTAGCCATGGAGGCAAGTGAATGCGCAACAAGGGATCTCTAACCTTCAAACTGTTTGAGGGAGAATACTCTATGATATGATTTAGAATCTGTGGCCAGAGTATGAATGAGATTTGGAAAGTCGTTCCAAATCACATTCAAAGTAATCATATAAGTAAATGAATCATATTGGATAGTAGACATGAATAAACTATCAAACCAAACAATGTGGTCAAGAGTGTTGTATTAGAGAAAGACGGTATTGCATTGTAATCCTAAACTGAATAGGTTCTCCACCTCTTCTGATTAGCTTGGGTAGCCATGACATACTGCTAGGTGTCACTCATGGTTTGTGGAAGCTTTAATAGTGAGTAATCACTAAAGGGAGAATTGAAAGTAAGTTTCAATTCACAATTGATTTGAAAGAGTTCTAATCGCCCACTGCCTCGCTAAAAGGAACCTAATGGATCGTACACCGAGTAAGGTAGAGATTGAAGAAACAACGGAGATGAGTAAGGATAATTAAATGGTTTAATTGTTTATGGCTAGGATGAATTAATATGTTAATTAATCAAACGAATAAGTTCGTTATAGACCTCGGGTTAGTTTTGGGCCTCAAGGCCCAATGGGCTTCGAACGTTAAGCCCATTGACTTAAGTTGTATGACAACTTAATGACTAATAAAACATAAGGGCACAAACAACCCAATAAACCCTTAAGGCCGGCCATGATGAATTGGAGTGGGTTTTTGGACTTATTACAAGTTTGCCACTCCAATGAAGGTAGGTATAAATATGACTTTATAGCCTTTTCTTCATTAGGGTTTTCTTTTGGAGAAAAGATGAGAACACTTCTCTCCCTTTTCTTTCTAAGTGGTCGGCCCCTTTGGAGGGGATTAACTAGCATCTAATCCTCCTCCAAGGTTACTCATCTCTTCTAAATGCTCTCCTTGGTGTGGAGACTTAGAGGTTCCCTTTCTTGGGAACTTGGAGAATCCATTCTACCATCCTCCTCCAAGAAATCCATGGAGCCAAGAAGCAAGAAATGAAGGCCCTCTCCTTGGGTGATTAGCCTTTGCTTATGCAAAGAGGAATCAACAAAGGTATAAGATTTCTCAACTCACTTTATTTTGAGTTGAGTCTTGGTTCACCTATCTACTAGGCTTTGAATTTCATGGGTTAAGTTTTGTTTTTGAGTGCATATAAACATGATTCCGCCTTTAAATGTATAAAATAGAATTCCCAATAGGTTTAGAGCCAAACAGAAAAGTAAAAAGCCGTTTGTTCTATCCTTAATCCCAAAACTGAAAGTTTTTATTTTGGAAAAGCACTTACACTAGATGACAGCCCACAAGGAGATGATCTTTTACCTCCTGGGTCGAGGTCCAATTCCAGTAGGCTTGGCTGGAAAACCGACGGTCACCATTTATTTGATATGAAATTAAGGACGGGAGGGAGGCTGCCATTGGTATAAGGTGAGACAGAGATGAGCGAGGAGAGACTGGAGGCGGTTAGGCTCTAATTAAGGTCTGGGCTTTGAGAGAGACATGAGATGGAGAAACAAGAGGATTGATGGCGATTAAGGAAAGTTGCGCCATCTCCAACCGAAGGGTTCAGAGGGCCAGAGGGCCGAAAATAGCCCAAAAACCGTCTCCAACCGAGGGCTAGGCTACAGGGCTGTGGAATCTGGAAGGGCCCCACGAAATCGGCGAGGGCTGGAGGGCTAGAGGGTTGGCCACTTTTAGCCAGCGAGTTAGTCCCGGGCTGACTATTTTTTTTAAATCTGTCAGATTTCCTGTCGGTTATAACCGACATGAATACGTTTATATTACAATATAATCGACAGTAATACATTTATACTAAATAATATAAACGTATTCCTATCGGTTATAACTGACAGGAATTCTTAAGAAAAAAATTCAAATGCGACGGCTAGCTGACTAGCCGTTGCATTTGATTTTTCTTAATTTTTTAATTTTACAATTTTATTATTTACAAAATTTTTCATATAACTTCTATTTTTTCCTATAACTTTTATTTTACAAAATTTGTTTCATATTTTTTTTAAAATTCCATTTTTTCCTATAACTTCTATTTCACAAAATTTGTTTCATTTTATTTTAAATTCTATTTTTTTTCCTATAACTTCTATTTCACAAAATTTGTTTCATATTTTTTTCCTATAACTTCCTAAGCCATTATACAACATTAAATTAAATTAAGTAACATGAAACAACATTAGACAATATGAAACAACATTAACCAACATAAAAATTATACAACATAAAAAAACATAAATTATGTTTGGCCCTCGGCTGGAGACCATTTTTTTGTGACAGGGCTAAAACGAGGCAAATATGGCCCTGTACTGTTCATTAAAATATTAATATCTTGGAGAATCTTGGAGGGCCAGAGGGCTAAAATGAGCCATCTAGCCAGCCATCGGTTGGAGATGGCCTTAGGAAACGATGGTTGTTTACAGTTTTCAATTTTCACAACTTTATCTCTCAATTGAGAAAATTTAAAACCACTCAGCTCAGGCGCGTGCGGGGGAAGTAAATAATTTTAATATCCCCAAATATTATCAAGGCGCTAACAAAAATAAATTAAAAATAAAAATAAAAAACATCAACCGTGGGCCAGATAATCTTATCTACCACAAGCACTACACGTGGTGATTTTTGTTTTCAATCATGGGCATTACATATCTGTTGTAACTTACTCAATTTTAACAATGGGAGCAAATATGACCGTAGTTAATTAATCATATCTACCACATGCCGATTTTGACCGTGATAATTGATTCCTTTCTACCACGAGCTCTTAAAGCACGTGATAGAAATGATGTGGTAAATATGATGTTATGTTGTAGTCAAGGTTCTAAAAAATGCTAGGCGCTAGTCAGGCGGCGGGCTAGCGCCTAGCGCCTAGGCGGCCTAGGCGGATTTAGGTAAATTGCTTGTATATCTTGTAAATAAGTGCCTATTGAAACTTAAAAAAAATTATACTTGTATGAAATCCATGGATAAGATAATAAAAGAATAATAAAAGAATAATAAAATGCAAAAAGAGTATCTAACAAGTCCAAAATTTAAAAACACATTAAGCATATATGCCATATAACCATAGTGAGGAGTATTGTAGAATGACACATGAACAACATGTTCACAATTTAAAACAACATAAAATGGAAAATAGGAGGAAAATAAGGAAATTTAGTAATGTAAGATACTTATCTTTAGCATCCCGAAATTTAGAGTAACAGAGAGCTGCAGGGCACGGGTTAGAACTTAGACTTTAAACAAAATAATTTTTTTTTAAAAAAAAATTAAAAAAAAAAAAAAACTGCCTAACCCACCTAGGCGCCACATAGAGCTAACCCGATTTTTTCACCCGTTTTGCACAAAAACGCCTCGGTTCCAAGGCACCTAGGGCATTTTTTAGAACATTGGTTGTAGTGTGATATGAATCATTCGGGCAAACTTTGTTCAAGTCTATGAAATCCACACATATCTCCACTTTTCATTCTTCTTTTGCACCAACACTATATTTGCTAGCCAATCTGGGTGGTGGACTTCGATTATGAACTGGGCATTTATGAGCATATCTATCTCCGCCTCTATGATCTTACTTTGTTCCGTTTTGTGGTTCCATTTACGCTGGATAACTGGTGTGCAGTTAGGTGCAAGTGGAGACGATGGCAGATCACATTGAGATTGGTTCCGGGCATGCAAATGCGTCTTTGTTAACCCTCAAGAAGTTGGTGAATAACAATTTCTCTCAATCAGTTAGCTTTGAGCCTATCATGGCTTTCTGATTCGGTTTGTCGGGGTTGAGGATGATATACACGGGCGTCTTTGTCCACCTTTGACTCCAGTGTACTGTCATCTTGGGGTTAAGATTAAGGTCAAATTCTTTATAACTTGTCTGCAAACCCTTTAACTATGATTACTATGCTAATTTGTCAATGCGGGTACTGGAGCTTCGTTTTCTTTTCATGATCATGTTCATGCTTTCGACAGCGCGGCAACATGTAACCGATTGATCTTCTTTTATTTTTTTACTCTCCTATGAACATGATAACTAATTAACTTGTGGTAACTGGACGATCCATTATGTGGGAGGTCAGTAGGAAGTTATAGAGTTTCCTTGGACCATTAGCCTTATTGTTCCCAAAGATCACACGGGTGCCCCATTGAAGGTGTAGAGGGTTGTCTTCCCTTTGTTGATGTTGTCGAGAATCCCCATCTTTTCAGCGACATCCTTAAAGAAAATGTTAGATCACGAATAGTTATCGACCAGCTGCGGCTCACTAGGGTGTTGGAAATTTGAATCTTGACGACGAGAGCTTTGACGTGAGATGAGTGGACATCTTCCAAATCATGGTAAGAGGATATCAAAATATTGGAATTGGTTGCTAGTGGTTTATTGATGGCGGCCACCATTCTTGGCTTCTTATAAGTCGTTTTTCTTTGCTTTCGAGTGCCCCCTAGATAATCTTGCTTGCCATCTATGCACCTTAGAGTTGTTTTTCCCCTTGGGCATTGGACAAAGTGGAGAGCTAGAAGCCTCTTGGATTTATTACGATGTTTCTTTAGGATTAGATATGGGGTTGAGATGACTCTTCAGAGGTTAGATCAATTACTTTTGTCATTCGAGTAATTAATTATTCAAAATAGGAAACAGTTTCTTTAAGGTCTTTGATGTATGCCTTCATGTCAGCAAGTCTAGTAGGTTCTTTAGCCAGTAAGTTTCGCCGAAGACCTCTAGAGATAAAAAGATTTCAATGATGTTCTCCCACAGTCGTCTATGGCGGCAACACCATCGTACTTATCGTGGATATTACCCTAGGAGGCGACAAAGCCGTTGTTGTTAACTGATATTTCTGACATGTCAATTGGTAGAGTGGTTTGGTAAGGAGGACGTTAGCACTCAATGAAAGCACCAATTGTTGGAACCAAATTTGTACATCGCCGCAAGTGGTGGTTGAGCACAAACTCGAGCAAATTGAAAAAACAGTAAGCAATTGTGAGCAAGCATGAGGGTGTGTGTGTGTGTGTGTGTGTGTCTGCTAGCCAAAGGCTCTCCGATGGTCAAGTTAGTTAATGCTTTTAAACTCAAGCAGTAGGCAAGAGAATTGAAGTGTTAGATTGTGTTACCATTGATGAACTTTAGATGGGTGTATTATACCTCAGGGAGAGAGACCTTTAGGATAGAATCCTCGTTATATGCTAGTAGAATCCTTAAAGATATCTAGAAGTAAATATTGCATCCTCTTAGAAGTTATGATTACTTGCGGCGCACGCCAATTCCCAAATTGTAGGAACTTCAAGACTTCGAAGATCTAATTGTGTCCATATTCGGATTAGATCGTCTGTATTGCGGAACAAGATTAGAGTGATCGTGGCACCACTACTTTGTTTTATACAGCTCCGCTTGGAGCTGGTGAGCCCATGACCAGACATTTGAGGTAAATGTATTCTGATCAACCTTACTCTGCTCTTGAAAAATCATGGTCCCACAATGTAAGTCATTTTTTTTACCATCACACCTCAAGAAGTTGTGTTATTTAGGGAAGCCTTAAATTGCATAACATTTAAACATTTTGGTACGGTTCTTTTACACAACTAAATTAGAAGATTTTGACAGATTGCTTTGCATGGAGGAAACTTTCTGGAAACAGAAATCAAGAGTTCAATGGCTCCAGACGGGGATGAGCTGCTGTAGGAGGTGGGTTTTGGTTGTGGAGGTGGTGGAAATGTAGGAATGGATAGGATATTTAATGGGGTATGTTGGTACCCATCTGATGCCATTATGCTTTGGCAGTGAAATCATAGTGAGTTCTATGAGATGAAGATACACTTGAGAGATGAAGAGGTGAGAGAGGTAGAGAGGACAACAAATGTTGCAGTTAAGCCAAGTGGGCGAAGAACATGGATGAAACTGACACATAGGAGGGTGATCTACAACTTTGCGGGATTGCTATAGACGGCGTGGGTACTTCTCTGATTCAAGCTCTCAAGTGCTTAGATGTCTAAAGCAGTGGTGATATGGGACGCTCTATGGGCCTATGGGAAAGAAGGTTCTCCAACGGTGATTATTGAGTCCGATGCTTAGGAGTTAATTCGTATGATTAATCAATGAACGACTGTTGACATAACCTGTGAGACATTTTATATGACATATGGCACCTTGCGAGTTGTATGGAATCTGTGGTGTTTGTGTTTGAGGCGTTGTAAAACAACACACAAATTAAACCCTCTTTTTGACAGTTGTAGTATATATGTAAGTAGGGTATCGTTCTAGGCCGGGGATTAGGAGGGATTGCTAATCTACTCTAAATTAATTTAAAAATATTAAACAAGACTCAAGGACACAAAACTAGGCTAAAAACTCTAATAATTCAAAACACACTAGAATGACTCAAAACAATGGAAACACACAAATTAGACACTAAGAACTGAAATGGACGGAAATTGAATTAAAAGGCTAAAAACAATGAAATCTAATTAAATAATACAATTTAACAATGGGGGGGGGGGGTTTGGTTTTGACGAGACGTAAATTAAACTTAAATAAATTACAGAATTGACAAAAACATAAAATAAAAGTGAATGGATGGGCAACGGATTGGCTAGAGGATTCTTCTCCACACAAGACACATATGCAATCTAAATTGACCTTCAGTTGTTCTTTCAATAAATTGTAAATCTCAACACCCCAAATTAATTAGGTACGCTTAAATTAACCTTCAGATTTTCCTTATGTTATTGAATTGGATGAACAGCATACAACAACTCAAATTATTCCCCAAAAAATTCCCTACGTGAAAAGCACAATAGAGATACGATTAAAGATCATTATGTTCTATGAAAATCATAAGTGTTGACAAGGCATTCGTAACTATGAACAGCATGATACGTTTGCCAGGAATTTACTTAACGCGATTGTGACTAGCAACCTCCACTACTCATGAATATAAGTTCATAACGATTAGGTGAAATGCACTTATATTCTAGCATCAAATTCATGCATGTAAATTAAGTATGCATTCTTAATCGACATACACAAATAAGTTATTAATCAAGCGGTTAAGCAAATTAAATTCACAACTCAGAAATCACAACTGAAGATATCAATTCATATTACAAATATATCCATGGCTTTGAATTAACCTCTAGCCAAAACAAATTAATTACACATTATTTATAAATTAAAACAAAGGAAAAATAATTTAAATATCGAAAACATAGAATAGAATACACCTAAAACGCCCAGCAATCCAAGCTTTGAATGGCAAGCACGTCCAAGGCTCTCCTTCCTTTCCTTCTTCTTTGCTTTTATGCGGCACAAGTGTGATTTGATGATTTTTGTGGTGAATTGTGGTGGTGGATGGATGTAGGTTAGTTATGGTGAAGGGTGGATGTGTGTATGAATGATGAAGGCCAAGAGAATGATGAAGAATGTTGTGGCATAGGGTGGTATTTATAGGGAATGTGGAAAGGGTTGTAGGTGAAGGTAGTAGGTGAAGGTAGTAGGTGAAGGTGGTGGATGTTGTAGGTGAAGGTGGATGTTGTAGGTGAAGTAGGTGGATGTTGTAGGTGAAGGTGGTGGATGTTGTAGGTGAAGTAGGTGGATGTTGTAGGTGAAGGTGGATGTTGTAGGTGAAGTGGGAAGGAAAGGAAAGTTCCTTGTTTCTTGCTCTTTTGTCATGTGTGAAGAACTTGGGCTTCACTTATCCATCTTCATAGTAGATTTCAACCCAATTAATTTCCAAATTCGTCCATCCATCTAGCTTGGATCATAAGCAATCCATCTTGGGCCCAAAAACACTCCAAACTACTCCAAAATGGCTCATAATGCACCCTTAGCCCATAAAACCTACAAACACACGAATTTAACTTAAAACACTATAATAAATACTAAATAATTACCAAAATGCAAAAAAACAAGCAAGCTAAGTCGCATAAATATGCTCCTATCAAATTCCCCCACACTTAGCTTTTGCTAGTCCCCGAGCAAAACAAAACAAACAAAACACAATTTAGACCTTCCAACAATTGCCTCAAGGATTTCCAAAGAAACATGACATGTTAAAAATCGTTATTCCCACAAAGTTTAGTCATCCTTACACTCAAGCACATACTTAATCATAGTCACCACTTATTAGTTCACAATTAACCAATTAAAACAATGTTTTGAATGTAGTAACATGCCTTAGAGAATTTGCTCAATTCCTTACAAGATATGCACTCAATTTTCACTCAGAATTTCTAACTACACACCCTATACTAGTTATATGTCAGAAGATTAATGTAGATATGAAAACGAAGGCTCACATATATGTATAACAAGGAAAGCAATTTTTTGGAGTTATTAAGCATGTTTAGATATGATCTCATGAATGGAATGCTACTACTTAGATGCGAGAACCATTGACACCATATGCTCATACCAATTTCAAACTCCACAAATTGAAACACATAACACTCAAGATAGAAGTATAGGGTTGTAACGGGGTTTGGGGTATTGGTTAACAAATGAAGGATAGGGAAAACAAACGTTCTCAAAGCGATAGTAAGCAAAGTAGTGACATTGAGACTCAGAATTCACTTTAGTATGCAAAAATCAACTTAAAAACACAAGGGGAAGATTTAAACAATACTTAGGGCCGAATTCATTGTTTTGGACCCTTTCTTCAACAAACAACACTTTAGAACTCTTTTTCAAATATTTTTCACAACTTTTCTTTTTTTTTTCTTTCAATTTTCCACGAATTTTCTTTTCTTTTTCTTTTCTACCCGTGCCTTTGCACACAAACTCACATGAACAATACTTCCCCCACACTTGTTTTCTGCCATTCATTAATCAAAAGGAATTCAATTGTAGTCATGCTTTACTATGCTTTAAAAACAAGGGTATGGATGATCCTAATCTAGGCTAGGTGAGGATAGTGTAGGTTAACAAAGAACATAGGCTAACAAGGCTCAACGGGGTTAACTTAAAGACATAATGAAATAGGATACATGGCTGTTTGGCTTAGGTGGTGGTCACTACACGACTTCATCTTGAATATGTGTTATGCAAATCAATAACATGCTTTGAATGAAATGGGCATGAGTTCTAGCATTTGGAACTAAATGATGAAACGCCTTCTAAGTAGCAACCAAGCAAAGAATAATGAGATCATGCAACGACTTTAGAAAACAACAATGCACAGATTATTAACTCTCCAAATAAACGTTTAGGCTCAAGTCTCACAAGGTTGTAGCGTTAGTTTGAGTTCCTTCCTTCAAGCATGTTACAAAAACTGATTTTTCTTTTATGATTGCATGTGAATTCATAAGTTATAACCACAACCAAGCATAAACAAAGAGTAAATCAAACTTTCATCCATGTTTACAACTCTTTTTAACAGCCATGCAATTACAAACCGAATCCTCATCATTGTGTTGGAAGGTACCCTAAGACACAAACAAACACACAAAAACAACTCAAAACAACTCTTTTTTTGGGTTTTTCAAAACAATTTTTTTTTCAAATTTTTATGTGATTTTCGGATTTTTAAACCAAAACACACTAAAACAGCCCAAAAGTTGCTTAAAAACACATTAAAACAGCAAGGAACAAGTCTCTGAGTAAAGGGTGATAAAATCCCACGAATTTGCATCTAAATACACTTAGTTACCCCCCCACACTTAAATCAAACATTGTCCTCAATGTTTCAAGCATAAAACCACACAAAACACAAAGAATTAACAAACAGCAACTTAAATCCAAAACTAGGCAGATTAGAAACAACAACAAAGAGAAGGGTTTTAGGAACGCAAATCTGGAATTTTAGTGATTCCTAGGGCTTCCTTTGTTGAATGCATGGGTTGCCTCCCAAGTAGCGCTTTCTTTAACGTCTTGCAGCCGGACGATGCTTCTCTTTACGCTCCCCTAGGTCCCATAGCATGGAATCGATCCGTGAATGGAAGGTGATACTTGAAATGATCCGGCAGTGGTCTAAATTCTAGTGTAGGTGCCTGAATCATCAAAATTAGCGTGTTAGTATAAATTAAAATTAAAATTGGAGAACATGGCTTACTTGCTCTCTCCGACTTAAACTCAATTACAAACACCACAGTTTTGGACATTTCCGGGATTTTGAACTTGGCCAGGTTTACTATGATGGTTGTGGCCTTGATTGTCTGCACAGCCTCTTTGATGTTTTCTTGATAGTCTCTAGCCACTTCATTCACTTGAATCCCGCTTCTTGGTGTGCAAGGTTCTTTGAATGCTTCAACCTCATCGGGAACTTGTTTTGGTGCACCAAGAATTGGGATATCACCTTTGACCTCTGGAAGAGCTTCCACAATGTCCTTTTCACTTTCTTCGATATTTGGAATCAAAAATTTGCAAGGAAAAGGGACATTTGGTGGAATGGGGTTAGAACAAATTGAACTTGGAACAACCTCACCTGAGTTGGACGGCATAGGGACTTGAGGGGTTTGAGACAAAAACTCTTCTAAACTGCCCAGGTCGTCCTTCTCCTCTTCTTCTTGCAGCGGCAATTCATCCAAGTTCGGGCTGTGTTTGGATGGTTCTGGTACAGCCTCATCCTCCATCTCACCTTCCAAAGTGATGGCTTCATTGATTTCCACTTCTCCCTTTGAATTTGCAAATGTGGAGTTGGAGAGTTCACTTTGATCTTGAATCTGTGCCATGATCTCCATAATCTGCCCAACTTGCCTCTCCAATTCATCCACCTTGTTGGTCCGGTCTTGCATCTCCTGGATTCGATTTTCCACTCCCTGATTCAAAGAGGTGAGTAGCTTATTAAATGTATCATTATCCAAGGATGTACCTGAATCGAATTGGGCAGTTTGTTGTGGTGGCTGCAAAGGTGTTGTATAGAACTCATCATACCGCTGCCAATATTCTCCTTGGTGAGTCTCCTTAGCTTGATTTTGTGACCCCTGCACCAAAGAGTTTAATTCATTAAGGATTTGATTATAATCCACGGGCATACTTTGATTCGATTGGAATTGTTGTGGGGGAGGTTGTGGTGGCTGCATAGGTCTTGAATAGAACGCTTCATCTTGCTGCCAATATCCACTTTGTTGAACTTGTTGAGGTTCTCCCCACATATAATCTGAATGATCTCTCCAATCCGAATTGCAAGCGTTGGAAAACATGTTGCCCCTTGATTGGCTGTGGCCTTGATATCCTCAAACATCTTCATATGCAGAAAATTGAGGATATTGATGAGTCTGATATCCTTGCCCATAAGGCACATCAAGTGTAGGAACACTTGGCATTGAGGTCCCTTCGGCATTATGAGTCAATTGAGCAGTGAGCTGCGCCAATTGAGCTTGAATGGTTGCAAATGCCATGTCTTGCTCCAATTATACCTAAAATCAAAGAAAGAAAAATAAATCAAATACCAAAAGTAAAATACACACACAAATATAAACATAAACACAAACATAAAAATAAACACAAACAAAAATAAAGGGATTAGCAAAGTTGCTAATCCCCGGCAACGGCGCCAAAATTTGAGGCGTTGTAAAACAACACACAAATTAAACCCTCTTTTTGACAGTTGTAATATAGATGTAAGTAGGGTATCGTTCTAGGCCGGGGATTAGGAGGGATTGCTAATCTACTCTAAATTAATTTAAAAATATTAAACAAGACTCAAGGACACAAAACTAGGCTAAAAACTCTAATAATTCAAAACACACTAGAATGACTCAAAACAATGGAAACACACAAATTAGACACTAAGAACTGAAATGGACGGAAATTGAATTAAAAGGCTAAAAACAATGAAATCTAATTAAATAATACAATTTAACAATGGGGGGGGGTTTGGTTTTGACGAGACGTAAATTAAACTTAAATAAATTACAGAATTGACAAAAACATAAAATAAAAGTGAATGGATGGGCGACGGATTGGCTAGAGGATTCTTCTCCACACAAGACACATATGCAATCTAAGTTGACCTTCAGTTGTTCTTTCAATAAATTGTAAATCTCAACACCCCAAATTAATTAGGTACGCTTAAATTAACCTTCAGATTTTCCTTATGTTATTGAATTGGATGAACAGCATACAACAACTCAAATTATTCCCCAAACAATTCCCTACGTGAAAAGCACAATAGAGATACGATTAAAGATCATTATGTTCTATGAAAATCATAAGTGTTGACAAGGCATTCGTAACTATGAACAGCATGATACGTTTGCCAGGAATTTACTTAACGCGATTGTGACTAGCAACCTCCACTACTCATGAATATAAGTTCATAACGATTAGGTGAAATGCACTTATATTCTAGCATCAAATTCATGCATGTAAATTAAGTATGCATTCTTAATCGACATACACAAATAAGTTATTAATCAAGCGGTTAAGCAAATTAAATTCACAACTCAGAAATCACAACTGAAGATATCAATTCATATTACAAATATATCCATGGCTTTGAATTAACCTCTAGCCAAAACAAATTAATTACACATTATTTATAAATTAAAACAAAGGAAAAATAATTTAAATATCGAAAACATAGAATAGAATACACCTAAAACGCCCAGCAATCCAAGCTTTGAATGGCAAGCACGTCCAAGGCTCTCCTTCCTTTCCTTCTTCTTTGCTTTTATGCGGCACAAGTGTGATTTGATGATTTTTGTGGTGAATTGTGGTGGTGGATGGATGTAGGTTAGTTATGGTGAAGGGTGGATGTGTGTATGAATGATGAAGGCCAAGAGAATGATGAAGAATGTTGTGGCATAGGGTGGTATTTATAGGGAATGTGGAAAGGGTTGTAGGTGAAGGTAGTAGGTGAAGGTGGTGGATGTTGTAGGTGAAGGTGGATGTTGTAGGTGAAGTAGGTGGATGTTGTAGGTGAAGGTGGTGGATGTTGTAGGTGAAGTAGGTGGATGTTGTAGGTGAAGGTGGATGTTGTAGGTGAAGTGGGAAGGAAAAGAAAGTTCCTTGTTTCTTGCTCTTTTGTCATGTGTGAAGAACTTGGGCTTCACTTATCCATCTTCATAGTAGATTTCAACCCAATTAATTTCCAAATTCGTCCATCCATCTAGCTTGGATCATAAGCAATCCATCTTGGGCCCAAAAACACTCCAAACTACTCCAAAATGGCTCATAATGCACCCTTAGCCCATAAAACCTACAAACACACGAATTTAACTTAAAACACTATAATAAATACTAAATAATTACCAAAATGCAAGAAAACAAGCAAGCTAAGTCGCATAAATATGCTCCTATCAGTGTTTTCTCATTGAGAAAACCAACAGAGCAGCGTATGCTGTAGCATCTTTCATCCAATATGTAGGGGAACCAACAGAGCAGCGTATGCTGTAGCATCTTTCATCCAATATGTAGGGGAACCTTTATACGAGAATGGGATTATATTGGTTCCAATTTTCTTTTTAACATTCTTGCAGAAGATGTAAATGTATAAATTAGACTTGATTGAATAAATTCGATCTTTAGACCAAAAAAAAAAAAAAAAAAAAAAAAAATCT
Organism: Crataegus laevigata; assembly: GCA_963580275.1. Taxonomy (NCBI): domain Eukaryota; kingdom Viridiplantae; phylum Streptophyta; class Magnoliopsida; order Rosales; family Rosaceae; genus Crataegus; species Crataegus laevigata. Next base: position 24,730,226 of record OY756950.1, on the reverse strand, counting down.
TCTTCAAAACAAAAAAAAATGGGAAAATTAGAATCTCCTATAGTCTTTTTATATCATTTAGATTAAACATATGTGCCTTTTTAAAATTTGATTAAGATGTTTTGACCAATAGCCACCTCTGACACACCCCGACCCAGAATGTCCACTAGGACTCCGAATCGAGCTGTGCTGGCCGACACCTGGAAGGTGATGAAGCCAAAAAGTGTGATGATGTGGAAAAATTGTGAATAAATTTAAACCTAAAAGTGTCTAAATACCAGAGTGTGCTATGAGTGGGAGCGAACCCATTTCACACGCGATGTCAGAGCATAAGTAAAGTACAGTAGTGTGGGTAAGAATCATACCCTTAAAAGTAGCCACCAATACTAAGATTAGCCACATATATGAACTCAAAAGTTATAACCTGGAGGGGCACAAAACAGAAAGTGTGAGCGAGCAATAAAACCAAGCTTCCCAAAACTATTACCTTTCTAAAAGTAATAACCCCTCACTGTAAATCCCATATCGTTTTCTATAGGAAAGTACCACACACACACACACACACACACACACACACATACACACACACACACACACACACATATATATATATATATATATATATATATATATATATATATATATATATCTATATATCCAACCATGCTCAAGAATGGCCAAAACCACGAGAATGCCGTGTCCATCAGTTCTACAATGCATTAACAAGTAAGCCAAAATAACTTAATCAATATAGAATGATACGTACGTCGAAGTCACCTCTAGTGATCTATACGACTATAATCATAGCTTATCGATCATTGCCAGCACATAGGTCGGAATCACCTCTAGTGATCTGTACGATGACTGTAATCATATCTCATCAATCATTGCTAGCACATACGTCGGAATTACCTCTAGTGATCTGTACGACTAAAATTATCAATCATTGCTATCACATAAGTCAGAATCATCTCTAGTGATCTGTACGACTGTAATCATAGCTCATCACATATGCCTGCCCATGAGTCGAACCCACTTAAAGTGGTTTATACGACAAGACTGGGTGTAAATAATACGCTCTAGTGCTACGATCACGTGAAGATTGTGCGAATGATCGTGGGTCACCTATGAGTCGAATCCACTCATAGTGGTCTATACGATATGACTATGCACCTACCTTGGATCCAAGGTGAGCATAAGGTGCGGGAGGTGAACATCACGTGAAAGACTATGCCCTGGCCGTGGGCGGGAGCACTAACACCGGGGTGTAGGTTTATGAGCTCTAACTGCATTTCATATGAAATTTATGACATATGGCAACCAGTACGACAATAATATATACGATAAAAAGGAAAAGATTCACTCACCTGGATCGTGCCATAACTCACCATTTCAATTAACATTATAAACTCACCTGAACTTACTTGTGCCTTTGCGTTCCTCTTCGCACTTCAAGCGTCCAGAATGATTAAGTTCAAGTTATATACATATGAATATGCCATGCTGGAATAAAAAATTAAAGCATTTCGTAGTATTTCCAATTATATAATACGGCGTACTAACTATTAATCACCGAAGCATAAAGTTAAAACGTATATTTTTGCCCATGTCCCTCACATTGCTCAATTTCCCAAATAAGGCTTTTGTCTCAAATATATTATGGCTGCATCTAACGTCTCGTTTGACTGCCTATGTACCTTAAACAGGGATCAAGCCATTCGTAGTTCATAATAGTACTTCAAGCATTTACATTAATTATATGAAGGTAATATAGCTAAACCAATTTAAAAGTGTTGATGGAACTATCAATAATATACACGATAAAAAGGAAAAGATTCACTCGCCTGGAGTCCACACTATGATTCTCTAGCACGCGCATCGAGATATCACGAATCATCGTCGCCTATGACAATTATCAAATCATGTCTCAGAATTTTTATCAAGGGAATACGTAATTCACATATATCACATCCTCCAAGACATTTTAGAATGATTTAGGACCCATTAACTAAAAGTAATTCGTCGATTAAAATTTGACGGTAGGGTCACAAACATACATAACTCAATCTGGAACATCTGTATCTTAGATTTTTGATCCGTAACTTCCAGAGGCCCACATTATACTTCTCGAATAACATACTAAAATTTCGTTACGATCCAACAGTTAGATCTCCGCCAATTGCCAAAACCAAGTGGCAGTCAACGTTTTATTTTATGAACTTACAACTCTAATTTGGGAAGATCTGTATTTCAGATTCCCGATCCATAAGTTCCTATGATCCTCAAACATTATGTATTACAACATATCAAAAGTTTGGTGACGATCCAACGGTCGAATCATCGATTCATATTTTCACCTAACCACGTCTCGTAATGAAATTAGGTTCAATTAATCAATCTACGTCATTCAATTATCAAAACTGAATTTAAGACGTCAAATATAGGCTAAAAATAGTAATGACGGCCCACTGGCCGCCCGCCGCCCCGGCTCGCCGGAAAATCTAACTATCTCAAAAAATTCTCAAATTTCATGGAAATGAAGATCTCAACGTGAGGAACAACTTTCATACCTGCCACAAAGTCCAAAAGTGGACGGAAGGTGGTCAATTTTGTCCACAAAGCAGGCGGGTGCTTAAAACTTCCCGACGTCGAGTCGTCGTCTACGGTGGACCAACGAGATCAAGGTTGGTTGAGATTTGCTCCTGGGATGATGGGCTACAAAGCCCAAGTGGTGGCATCGGCCATTGCTTCGCCGATTTGCCAAAAAATTGAAAAGAGTGACAGGACACGGTTTTGACGGGTCGGATTTCATGGCTTCACCCCGCCACATGTGGTGGTTTCTAAAGGTGGTTCTTGGATGGGTTTGGTAGAGGGGAATGAGAACTTCAAGATGGAGGTGGTGGCGTTGAAAAACTCCACCGGAGTTGGCCGAAATCGTCGACGAAAAATGGGTGATCGCGCAGGTTGTTTTGGGTTGGGTCACTGTTTTGGGGAAGCTGACAGCTTCTCTCCCTTTCTTCTCCTCAATTTCTGATTGGTCCTCCAAAGAAATAATATGATCAGTTCCTTATTTCCTTGCTAAATGTTGATTGGGCTTCTTTCCCACAAGGTGGGAGTTCAATTAACTTATAAACCAAAATATAAATAACCAAATTCAAATGTCCGTAACTATACCATTATAATCTAGACTTTCAAACGGCTTTCACCTATGCGTTTGTACGAACGAATACTACATAAATACGCCAAAAGGATAAGTCATATGCTCATTTAGACGATGGTCAACAGAAATCAAAATCCTTGCCTCTAGGCATTTTCGTCAATTCACATTTTAAAATTTATAAAATCGTAAAATTAGGGACGGGTTGTCACAATCTACCCACCTTAAAAAATTTCGTCCCCAAAATTTAAATTAGTTCGCCAATAGAATAGTACTCGGCACTAGGGAGAATTATGTACGTAAATACATACGCGAGGAAAATGTCAAAATAAAGCAGCTGCATACAAGAGAATGTCATTCCGTCGCGATTGGAATGCAGTGATTCCTCTTTTATGCCTCCAAATTCCTACTTTCCTTCTCTTTCGGTACCATGCCAAAATATAATATTTTTCATAAATGCGCTCAAAGCGTGCGCACTTCGAAATTAAGCATGTATTATTTTTGGGTCAAGCCCAAACAACAATTACTAATTAAATAAGTAAATACAATATTAACGTAGAATGGTCTACTTGTTTACTTGCTTAACAACCCAACGAATAAGTTATTAATATTACGGTCTACAGCCCACAATACAGATAATTCACTGTTGTCTCTATAAGCAAGTAACAATTCTCGAGGGTGCAAATTACCATCTTACCCCTCAATGGGAAATACACATACACGCCTTGATCGTACTCATTCACTACCTTCTCAGGCAACATCGTCAATAACATAATTTTTTTACATCACAATCTCAATCAATCAAATATTTGCTCGCAATAATCTTGTGTAAATCACAAGCTACACATACAATATTTATATTATATTTCAAATGATACCATACCCCTAATCCAAAATGTAATCGTAGTTACCCATAATTCTAATGAAAGTAAGCGCTTATTAAATATGCGTTGTGCATAAAATCTCTATATGTCAACTCCAATGATACCATAGTTAACCCCAAAATTGTTACCGTGGTTACAAGTAACTAAAATAGAGATAATGATATACTGCAACCATGATAATGGTGGGACGAACAAGATGCAACTCGTCCACTAAGGTTTGAGTAATTCGTTTCAGACTAATCGCTAGTCTTGGGGTAGGAACGCGATACTAAACAACATCTAATACTCAAAACCTTCACAAAGACTTCCAAAGGCTTGTAAGTGAAACATGTAACACGATGAAATATAAATACACCAAAATGATAATCTTGTCGGGTTTCTGTTTGTCTGAATTTGTATAGAAGTCTAGAAGCAGTTTTCTCAAAAAGTCATCATCCTCTGGACGCAATAAAAAAAAATGTAGTTGTTCAAGAAGTTTGAACTCTATATCCTCAATATCCCCTCAACATTAATCAAAAGTGGGGTGTATCTAGAATGAGGATTCACTTAAGACACATCATAGGAAGTCTCGATTTTTATTCCTTCCCTACCTCCATATTTGATCACGTCACAATGAGAACTTCTAGATCACATCATCTGAAGAAGTTAACAACATCCCACTTCTATCTTAGTTGGTTTCACAAGTGTCTTGTTGTTAAAATTTCAACACCCATTTTAAGGAAATAACTATCGCCAATACTTTAAGTTTTTAGGCTGGAAGAATATTGTTTTCCACTTAAGTAAAACTACCACCTACGAAATACCACATGAGTGTAACCTTGGTTCAGCATCACAATTAGTGACTTCCGCATTCTCTACACATACAATATTCCTCGAACTGATAGTGAATAATGATATTTCCCAACTTTCACTTGTATAACAAAATGATTATAATCATTCGAACCACTTCTTGATAGGTTAAAGGTAACTCCATATCGATACTCACATTTGCTGATAAAATTCTTCTACTGCCACTATCAGAAACTTAGTCCGTTACAAAAATAAGCGTGTTAAGAAGTTCTAAGGTAAATGAAGATTTGGATACACTTTTCTACATAGGAGTACCAAATGGTTTTAAATGAAAATAAAAATTGTTAATTCTAGGTCATAAATATGATGGTTTCTCTTTAACGATTCTACCGCTAAGAAACATAAGCGTTAACATACCACGATGTCTCTACACATCTAACCTCCAAGAAAACGTCACCATGGATTTCGAAATTATCGATACTATCGAAAATGCAAAAAGGAAACCATATTTGGAGAAAAGGCAACATTTAAGCTTTCCGAAATTTTTGTCATAATCCAAAATCCACATAAATCCAACTTCTTCGGTCAAAAGTGATGAAGAGCACTATAACCGAAAAATTGCCAACCGATAATCGATAATCTCAACAAGACTAAGAATATCTTAAATCTCACAATGCTTGGTGAGAATTTTGACCTTCAACTTCAAAACTCTTTTTAAAATGAGAAAAAAAATATCGTTTATGAAAATCACACCTCCAAGATAAGTACCAATCTCAACAAAACTAATGTTTGAGAAAATTTGGTATACAACTAACTAACCGTACTTAGAGAATTAGATTCCATTACCGAAGTGGATGAGAAGTCATTCGTAAGACTACTATGAATTCAACAAGCTTCACGAGAAAACTCTGAGTTTCAAAAGTTTGTTACATAGATCACCAATTTGAAGTAGGATTTGTGCGAAAAGATGCAAGAAAACTAATGTAGTACGAGGAAATGGAATGGTGGTATTCTCCCGAATATCGCTAAGGAATCAAAACTATTTTTTTTCTACTCTCAACAGGTTTAATAATGATACATTGATGAGATAGACCCATAAATCCCTGTCGATACACCAATAATGATACATTAACCCCATGTTAGGGCCATCAACTAGTCTCAATTACACACCTTTCCTTGGCAGAAAAGTTCTTTGCTTATAATCTAGAGACACTCGCCAAAATGATCTTCTAATGATCAACGAGTCGTCAAATCTGCCCAAAACTTAGGAACAACTAACATATTTTCCATATTCGACGAGGTGGCAAGATTCGAACATTAGACTTCGAGAACCGAGAATACTCACATCACGCGTGCGATGAATGCAATACTGCCCAACTTATGCTCTGATACCAAATTGACACACCCCGACCCAGAATGTCCACTAGGACTCCGAATCAAGCTGTGCTGGCCGACACCTAGAAGGTGACAAAGCCATAAAGTGTGATGAGGTGGAAAAATTGTGAATAAATTTAAACCTAAAAGTGTCTAAATACCAGAGTGCGCTATGAGTGGGAGCGAACCCATTTCACACGAGATGTTAGAGCATAAGTAAAGTACAGTAGTGTGGGTAAGAATCATACCCTTAAAAGTAGCCACTAATACTAAGATTAGCCACAGACCCTCATTAATATGAAATCAGCAGTTATAACCTGGAGGGGTACAAAACAGAAAGTGTGAGTGAGCAATAAAACCAAGTTTCCCAAAACTATTACCTTTCTAATAGTGATAACCCCTCATTGTAAATCCCATATCGTTTTCTAAAGAACAGTACTACACACACACACACACACACACACACACACACACACACACACACACACACACACACACACATATATATATATATATATAACCATGCCATGTCCATCAGCTCTACAATGCATTAACAAGTAAGCCAAAAGAACTTAATCAATATAGAATGATACGTACGTCGGAGTCACCTCTAGTGATCTGTATGACTATAATCATAGCTCATCGATCATTGGTAGCACATAGGTCGGAATCACCTCTAGTGATCTGTATGACTGTAATCATATCTCAACAATCATTGCTAGCACATAAGTCGGAATCACCTCTAGTGATCTGTACAACTGTACTCATATCTCATCAATCATTGCTAGCACATAAGTCGGAATCACCTCTAGTGATTTGCACGACTGTAATCATAGCTCATCACATATGCCTGCACACGAGTCGAACCCACTTAAAGTGGTCTATACGACAAGACTGGGTGTAAATAATACGCTCTAGTGCTACGATCATGTGAAGACTGTGCGAATGATCGTGGGTCACTTACGAGTTGAACACACTCATAGTGGTCTATACGACAGGACTGTGCACCTACCTTGGATCCAAGGTGAGCATAAGGTGCGGGAGGTGAACATCACGTGAAGGACTATGCCCTGGCCATGTGCGGGAGCACTAACACCGGGGTGCAGGTTTATGAGCTCTAACTGCATCTCATATGAAATTTACGACTTATGGCAACCAGAACGACAATGTTGGAGTTGTTTTAAACATAATTATGATCATGCCATAACTCACCATTTCAATTAACATTATAAAATCACCTGAACTTACCTGTGCGTTTGCGTTCCTCTTTGCACTTCAAGCATCCTGAATGATTAAGTTCAAGTTATATACATATGAATATGCCATGCTGGAATAAAAAATTAAAGCATTTCGTAGTATTTCTAATTATATAATACGACGTACTAACTGTTAATCATCGAATCATAAAGTTAAAACGTACATTTTTCGCCAATATCCCTCACATTGCTCAATTTCCCAAATAAGGCTTTTGTCTCAAATATATTATGGCTGCATCTAACGTCTTGTTAGACTGCCTACGTACCCTAAACATGGATCAAGCCATTCGTAGTTCATAATAGTACTTCAACCGTTTACATTAATTATATGAAGGTAATATAGCTAAACCAATTTAAAAGTGTTGATGGAACTATCAATAATATATACGATAAAAAGGAAAAGATCCACTCACCTAGAGTCCACACTATGATACTCTAGCACGCGCATCGAGATATCATGAATCATTGTCGCCTAGGACAATTATCAAATCACGTCTCAGAATTTTTATCAAGGGAAAACGTAATTCACATATATCATATCCTCCGAGATATTTTAGAATGATTTAGGACCCATTGACTAAAAGTCATTCGTTGATTAAAATTTGACGGTAGGGTCACAAACATACATAACTCAATTCGGAAGATCCGTATCTCAGATTTCTGATCCGTAACTTTCAGAGGCCCACATTATAATTCTAAAATAACATACTAAAATTTCGTTATGATCCAACAATTGGATCTCCGCCAATTAACAAAACCAAGTGGCGTTCAACATTTTATTTTATGAACTTACAACTCTAATTCGGGAAGATCGGTATGTTGGATTCCCGATCTGTAAGTTCCTATGATCCTCAAACATTACGTATTATAACATATCAAAGTTTGGTGACGATCCAACGGTCGGATCGTCGATTCATATTTTCACCTAACCACGTCTCGTAATGAAATTAGTTTCAATTGATCAATCTATGTCATTCAATTATCAAAACTGAATTTAAGACGTCAAATATAGGCTAAAAGTAGTAATGACGGCCTACTGGCCATGCGCCGCCGTGGGTGGCGGGCGGCCGCCCCGGCTTGCTAGAAAATCTAATTATCTCAAAAAATTCTCAAAATTCACAAAAATTAAGATCTCAATGAGAGTAACAACTTTCATACCTTCCACGAAGTCCAAAAGTGGACGGAAGGTGGTCAATTTTGTCCACAAAGCCGGCGGGTTCCTAAAACTTCCCAACGTCAATTCGTCGTCTACGGTAGACCAACGAGGTCAAGGTTGGTTGGGATTTGCTTATGGGATGATGGGCTACAAAGCCCAAGTGGTGGCATCGGCCATCGCTTTGCTGATTTGCCAAAAAATTGAAAAGAGTGACCAGACATGGTTTTGACGGGTCAAATTTCGTGGCTTTGCCCCACCACATGTGGTGGTTTTTAAAGGTGGATCTTGGTTGGGTTTTGTAGAGGGGAATGAGAGCTTCAAGATGGAGGTGGTGGTGTCGAAAAACTCCACCGGAGTTGGTCGGAATCATCGACAAAAAATGGGTGATCGCGCAGGTTGTTTTGGGTGGGGTCACTGTTTTGGGGGAGCTGACAGCTTCTCTCCCTCTCTTCTCCTCAATTTCTGATTGGTCCTCCAAGGAAATAATATGATTGGTTCCTTATTTCCTTGCTGAATGTTGATTGGGCTTTTTTCCCACAATATAAATAACCAAATTCAAACGTCCGTAACTATACCATTATAATCTGGACTTGCAAACGGCTTTCACCTATGCGTTCGTACCAACGAATACTACACAAATATGCCAAAAGGATAAGTCATATGCTCCTCTAGACGATGGTCAACAGAAATCAAAATCCTTGCCTCTAGGCATTTTCGTCAATTCACATTTTAAAATTTATAAAATCGTAAAATTAGGGACGGGTTGTTACAACCTTAAGCTAAATTACATTTCATTATTATATTTTTTTTAAATTAAAAATAATTTTTGAATTTATCTTGATGCACTTTTCCTTATTTAGTGGAGATATTAGTAATTAAAGTATATTTTTTCTTCTTCCAGATATGTTTTTTCGATCACAGTTTTTTATTGTTATTATTTTTTTATGCAAACATTTAATATTATTTCTTTTTCCAAATGGTTTTTTTTTTGGTTTTTTGTTTTTGTTTTTGTCTTTTTTTTTTGAAGTAGTTGGTGATCAACATAAAAGCTCCGTGTAATATTTTCAAATTGTTTGTGAAATTATATATTTTTTGCTTTTTTTTAAGTATAGTTGTTGAGGAATTATTATTAGGTACAATACATTACGTATATATTATATGTGGGTACGTTTGAATTTATAAAAATCATTAATTCGTACGTTTATGTACAATTTTGGTACGTTTGATTTGATACATATTGTTAATATTATTGCATTATTTTTATTTTTGTATGTTTTATTTTGTACACATTGTGTATTGCTACGTTTATATTATTCTCAATCCTATTTTCTCTTAACGTACTAAAAGAAAAAACTTATTTTAGTATGTTTGATTTTGTGGGATTTAAAAATATTTCTAAACTATTTTGGAAAAAAAATATCTTAAATCATAGATAATTATTGCTAAATTGTAGCATTATTGTGAAAATAAATTGAATCTAACTTTTTTTTTTTTTACAATTATCTCTAATAGATGAGAGTGTAATCAAAAGGTTAGATTATAGGAAATTTGTTACAATATAATGTGCATATAGCACCAAAATTATGACAAAAAAAATTTAATCAAATAAGTGACTATTCCTAATAATTATCTGTATAGCACCAAAATTTTGTAATTAAATTTTTTTGGTGCTATATGCACATTATCAATATAATATTAGGAATAGTCTAATTTTTTTTAAATAAGTCAAATCCCTTAAGTTTAGGATTATTTTATTATCAATAATTATCTTCTTAATGATAATATTTGTTATACAAATTAAAGAGATAAGTATTGATTATAAAAATTAAATTTATTCCTAGTCATCTCTTTAATTCTTTCTTTTTTTTTTGGTTATTTCTTACTGTTCTTCCCGATCTTAACCCCATTTACAAATTTTGTGTTTAATTTTTATAATCAACCTCCCCATTTACAGATTTAATGTTGAATTTTTATAATCAACCTATACCACAAGCTAATTGTATACATCTACTTATACGACACATTCTTTTTAATAATAAACTTTTATCACAGACTAATGTATCTTGCTTGTAGATATATTATATTTTTGTACCTTTTAGTTAAGCTTCATATCTTACTTATATTTGTTACTTGAGTTAAGGTCAACTGTTCTGCAAATGGATTAGTGTTAGTATATTAGTTTTTTAATACAAGATATTAAGTGAATTTACTGGAACTCGAAGATGCATTAAATTAGGAGACTTTAATTTATCTCTAATATTTTAAACGAATATGAAATGAGTATAAAATAAATAAAAGTGAATAAAAGATAGTAATGGACTCAACGTGATGTAAGAGGAACAGTTTTGCCACCATGGAGCACCACTACCATGGCAGCCAAGGTGACCACTGTGGCAGTGGAGAGTACGCCAGCTCCATGGTAGAAGACCATGGCCCTATGCACTGTCATTACAACACCCTAAGCCTAGGCCCAGGTGTTGGTAGTAGCTGTGTAAGTAGCCCAAATAGTGGTTCAATTCTCTACAGCCCACGTTGCGAGACAGTCGAGCTAGACCCAGTACGAGCCGACCCAACTCTCTGTAGCCCATGCCGCAAGGTAGTCGAGCCAGGCCCAGCTCGAGCTGAAACTGCTGCCCTAGCAATGTAGATCCAATGCGTTCCCAACGCCCATAAGCCTCACATGTGGCTTAACCTACTTTCGCGGCCAAACCCGCTCCCGCGGCCCATTTGGTGACCCTAAACAGTCCAAGACTGGTTCAACCATCTCGGCTATAGATATCTGGACTGACGATTAAATATTGGGTATTTTCACATTGATTTTTGACGGGATTTTAAAACCGCACAAATTTAACCCTCTTTTTTGACAGATGTAGTATAAATGTAAGTAGGGTATCGTTCTAGGCCGGGGATTAGGAGGGATTGCTAATCTACTCTAAATTAATTTAAAAATATTTAAACAAGACTCAAGGACACAAAACTATGCTGAAATTTCTAATAACTCAAAACACACTTAAAATGACTCAAAATAATGAAAACAATTTAAATAGACACTAGGAACTGAAATGGACGGAAAATCAAATTAAAAGACTAAAAACAATGGAATCTAATAAAATAATACAATTTAACAATGGTGGGGTTTGGTTTTAACGAAACGTAAATTAAACTTAAATAAATTACAGAATTGACAAAAACATAAAATTAAAGGTGAATGGATAGGCGACGGACTGGCTAGAGGGTTTTTCTCCACACAAGACACCTATGCAATCTAAATTGACCTTCAGTTGTTCTTTCAATAAGTTGTGAATCTCAACACCCCAAATTAATTAGGTACGCTTAAATTAACCTTCAGATTTTCCTTATGTTATTGAATTGGATGAACAACATACAACAACTCAAATTATTACCCAAAAGGTCCCTACGTGAAAAGCACAATAGAGATACGATTAAAGATCATTATGTTCTATGAAAATCATAAGTGTTGACAAAGCATTCGTAACTATGAACAGCATGATACGTTTGCCAGGAATTTACTTAACGCGATTGTGACTAGCAACCTTCACTACTCATGAATATAAGTTCATAACGATTAAGTGAAATTCACTTATATTCTAGCATCAAATTCATGCATGTAAATTAAGTATGCATTCTTAATCGACAAACATAAATAAGTTATTAATCAAGCAGTTAAGCAAATTAAATCACAACTTAGAAATCACAACTGAAGTTACCAATTCAAATTACAAATATATCCATGGCTTTGAATTATCCTCTAGCCAAAACAAATTAATTACACATTATTTATAAATTAAAACAGAAATTAAACATGAGTTTGGAGGATTAAACCGAAATGGGGTGAGTGCTTCTGTCCAATTCTGTGCTCCTGACCCGAGGCTCATGCCTCTGTTTTCTGAATGGACAAGCTTTCCGAGCCCCCTCTTTTCTCGCTGCCTAAGGCAGCACCGCTGCCCTCTCTTCCCCGAGGCCTCTGGATTGGCTGCTCCTAAGGCAGCCTCTGCCTTCTTTGATTGGCTACACGCTGCAAGGCAGCTCTCGATTCACTTCCTCTCTTTTTAGCTGCCAATTGGCAGCTGTTTCTTCCCGAGTCTTCCTTTGGCTTCACGTTGCCAAATGGCAGCCCACCGCTGGTTGAATGTTGACCTCATTTCGGTTTTCTGTGCTTTGTTTCAACGCTGCCAAGCAGCTTTCTCTCTGCGCAAAGACTGCCCTCTCAAGCTGCCTGCTTTCAATTGGCTCGCTTGCGCTTTCTTAAGCTGCCTTAGGCAGTTTCGTCCTCTCCTTTCTTCGAGGCTGGCGCCTCTGCGCTGTCTGGCACCGTTTCTCCTCAAGCTGCCAAGAGGCAGCTCTCTTATTCCCTCTCCTAATAGGCGCTGCACCTCCGAGACTTCCTATGCACTGCTCTCTATGTTTTTCGGTGCTGCCCAAGTTTTAATGGCCTCCAGGCCAACTCGTTTCCTGCCCACTCTCTCTTCTCTGTTCTCCACCGAGGGCTTTTCTTTTTATTTCTTTATTCCCCACTTCATCAAGCTGCATGTGCACTGCTTTCTGTCGTGTGCATTCCAGCTCAAAGGGCAGCTCCCTATTATTATTTTCTGCTTCTTTCACCTGTAATCACACACACAAAACACATTATATATAAATATATATATATATATATATATAAATATATATATATATATATTATTTTCCAAATGATAAGTTCTATTCAACAAGCAAGATAGTTTAGACGAAATTATTACTTAACACTTCACTTATTCTATTTTTATTTTCTTAACTTGATAAATTCTTATAAAACACAAAATCAACGTAAATAGCTCAAAATATAACGAACTAACTAAGAAAAGACGAGTGAATTTGATGTAAAAATGTATATAAATATGATCCGATCAAATACCCCCACACTTAGCTTTTGCTAGTCCTCGAGCAAAACAAAGAAAACAGAAAAAGTAATAACATGAAAAACATTAGCTTCCCCCTATTTGACCCTCATAGAATTTCATTCGAGAACACAAATCAGCAAGAACCATAGCTAGCACCAAACAAGCTAATTCAAGCTCATCTTCCTTATTCAAATATTAGCAGTAATCTTTAAATCATCCTTGAAGTGTAGTGTGTGAGATAGCCATGCTAATGCAATTTCAAGTTTTTATTTTTGAAATCATCATATGCAAACTAGTAACCTTCTCACGGGATATGCACTCAATCACACATGTGTTTAGTTTAAATGTGTTTTGCTCAAAGAAACAAATGTGAAAGTTCTACCATAAGCTTGCATAAAGATCACTTCTCCACAATCATAATTGCAAAACTTAAATCAAGAGGACTTTTATTGGATGTAATGAGGCTTAGGGATAGGGCTATTGAAACGAAAGAATAGGAAAACACAAGTTCCAAGCTACATTGCAAGCAATTCTTTTGTTGAGATTTATAAGAACTCAAACTTTCCAACGATTCTTCTAACACCTCCAACCACACCTTTAAACTGAAACTTTAAAAACTTTTTTTTATTTTCTTCGTATACAATCTTTCTTTTTCTTTTCTTTTCTTTTCTTCTCTTTTTTTTTTTTTAATAATAATAAATACAAACATGAAATACCCCCACACTTATTCTTTTGCCAAACTCCTTCCAAGTACTTCACAAACATTTCTCATAAGACAGTTTCAAATTGCTCGCTTGGAAAGGGTAAGGAAACATGGTTTGAGGTATAAGGGTAGACATATCTGGTGATACGAAATAAAAGGCTCACAAAAACGGCTCAAATTGGCAATCTAATGATATCATTTTTCTTTGGGAAATAAGGTTATTTGGGCCATGGTGGTAAACCTAATGCCTCTATCATTTTCAAGTTCATGCAATCAATGACAAATATTTCGAAAGATCGTTACGCAAGTTCTAGAGATGTATCTCACATAAGTTCATCACACATGAAAGAATAGGAGTGTATGAAAAATGCACACACTTTCAATAGGCTCAAAAACTCACATAGGATGTAAATGGTCACTAAATTCACATATGAAGCTTTATGTCATGCTTTAGTTTCACATCAACAAGGCTATGTGCATTTGGTTTTTCAAAGATGATCAAACATGTACAATACTAACAAGAGAATAAGGAATTTCATATAACACATGTTAACTAAGTTCTTGATAATCATGGTTCAAATTTCATCCAGTTATATCATTGGGTCGGGAAACTAACAAAAAATCTAATTTAAAACAATAAGGAAAACAAGACAATATTTTTGGATTTTTAAAATTTTCCGAAAAAAATTAAATAAAACAAAACTAATTAAGAAAACAAAAAGCAATAACATGGAAACAAATGAAACCAGTTTGTAGTCGAAGGTACAAAAATTTTCAATTTGGTCATTTTTTTATACTCTTTATACCCCCACACTTAAACTAGACATTGTCCCCAATGTCAGAAAACATTAATATGAAAAAAAATAACAGGAATAAATAATAAGAAACAAAATAAAGCAATAGGACTGAAAACTTCCCTAATTTGCAGAAAACCAAGCGAAGACCCCCAAGCGTAAATTTTGCAATCAACTTCAAGGGCAGAAATATTCAAAAAGTTCCTGCAAAGAAAAGAAATAAATCAGTTAAACACGCAAGAAAATATAGAAAATGCAAACGAAAAATAGAAAATGAAAATAAAAGACAACGAAAAGAACTAATAGGTGATCATTGGTTGTTGATGTTGACTTTCCACAACTTTCATCTTGAACTGGATGGGCCTTCTTCTTGCAAGTGCTCCTCAGCTTAGTTGAGGATGAATCAGCACGTTGTTTCAACATGCTTCAAGTAGTCCGGTCTCCACGCAGGTGTGGCATCTTCTTGAACTCTTGGATCAACCCAGACTCATCTGCTCTTCGAAGCAACTCAGACTCCTCCTGCTTCGTCTGTGAGGTACTTTTGCTTTTGAAGAAGTACCTCTACACAGGTTTATTTTTGAAGTGGGCTGGGAGGGGTCTGAGAAGAGTACTCGAGAGCAAGACTAGGTAAGCAATCAGGATCTCACTTTCTCCACGTTCCTCAGATGAAGGTGAGGAGAAAGCATGATATGAGATACTTTTGCTTTTAACCTTTTTGATATGAAATACTTTTGCTCTGGATGATTTGTTTTCTGGGGTGATCCAAGGGATGAAGAACACTGAGTAACTCGAAAGATTTCTTTGGGAATACATTCTCGGAGATGAAGAGATGAAGAGATGAAGAGAGGTTGAGAGGGTGTGCCTTTGCTGTGGAAGGCGAAGGTCGAAACTTATAGAAATTTGGCTTCACAACCGGAACTATTCCTTCACTATTTGTCGGCAGCCGGTGGATGGATGAACAGTACCCGTTACGCGCTTTCTAACAAAGCCGTCCGTAATTTCCGCGAAGCTGACTGCGCATGCGACGAGTGACGACACGTCTGGAATGATGATCTTTTGAAAACCGGGGTTCAAATCCGGGTTCGGCTCGTGGTTTTCGCAAAGCTCCAAGCTGCATGTGACGCATGTGACGAGTGACGACAAACTGGAAAAGCTGATGCCACGTGATTTCTGAGTCAAGCCCAGCTTTTGATAAAGGAAACGGCTCTTTTGAGAAATGAGCGTCGGCCTTTGATTTGCGAGAGGAGCGCCGCTTCGATCTCTGAGGAGTGCCTCTTTGATTTGCTTCTTTTTATAGAGGCGCTAATTCTGCTCCACCTCACACTTGAACTCCCTCCTGTAAACACTCTCTTCTGCACTTCTGCAATCTTACTCATTCCGCTCTCTTCTTCCGCTTCAGCAATCTTAATCTTTCCGCACTCTTTTCTTCCTCAACCCCCTCTAAAAATGTCTTGCCCTTCCGACCGTCGCCTAAACTTGAATGTCGGGGAAGACGATGACTCGTCTTCTCCGAACAACATTTGGAATCCGTCCTTCATATCCCCCAATGGTCCTCTTACAGTCGGGGACACAATGATGAAGAATGAAATAACCGCTACGGTGATAGCCAGAAATCTGCTCACTCCAAGGGACAATAGGATGCTATCCAGGCGGTCGGACGAGCTGGCTGTTCAGGAATCTCTAGCTCTCAGCGTCCAAAGTGCAGGCTCAGTTTCAAACATGGGCCAGCGCCTGCTTGCAAGATCTCGTCAGGTGGAGTCACTGATGGCGGAGGTGGCAAGTCTTCAGCAAGAAGTCAGAGGACTCAGGCACGAGAACAAGGAGTTGCACATGCTTGCAACTAGTTACTCAACCAGCATGAAGAGGAAGCTGGACCAGTTGCAGGAGTCGGACGGTCGGATCCAGAGTGATCATGAAAGGTTCATGGCGTTACTCCCGAGGTTTATGTTGCCTTCGTCCTCTGGAGTTGCGCCAAGTGCTCCGGCTCCGGAGATTCCAACTCTGGCTCTTCGTCTTCCCGGAGCTCCGTCGACCTCTGAGGCGCCACCTAACCAATGACCAGTGATTGCTATAAGTTTTTCGCATTATTGTAAATTTTTTTTTTTCAAATTTATTTTAAGCAATATAAAATATGTAAATTAATGTGAAAAGATTTTATTTACCCGCACTTAAAATAAACAATGCCCTTAATTTATTTAAACACAAGCTAAACAAAATTCAACCAAATAACACAACTAATTAAATAAAACAAAAATTGCAAAATAAAGGCAATAAAGATGAGGGTTAAGAAATGCAAATCTGATTGCTTGGGTTGCCTCCCAAGAAGCGCTTGCTTTAACGTCCTTAGCCGGACGATTCTTTCCTTTAACCTCCCCTCGGCTCCAAAGCATGAAATTTATCTTTCAATGGGAGATGATACTTGAAATGATTCGGCAGTGGTTTAAATTCTCGGGTGGATGCCTGAATCATTAAAATCAGAAATATGTTAGTGTAAAATAAAAATAAAATTGGAGAAGATGGTTTACTTTCTTTCTCCGACTTAAACTCAATTACAAACACTACGCCTTTGGACATTTTCGGGGTTTTGAACTTGGCCAGGTTTACTATGATGGTTGTGGCCTGTCCCGTGTCATCAAACTCAATTTCATGGGCCTTTGTTGCCTCATGCACAACCTCTTGGATGTATTCTTGATATGCCCCAGCAACTTCCTTTTCTTGAATCATTTTTCTTGGTGTGCAAGGTTCTTTGAACGTTTCAACACCATCGGGAACTTGTTGTGGTGCACCAAGAATTGGGATATCACCTTTGACCTCTGGAAGAGCTTCCACAATGTCTTTTTCACTCACTTCGATATTTGGAATCAAAAACCTGCGAGGAAAAGGGACATTTGGTGGAATGGGGTTAGAATGAATTGAACTTGGAACAACATTACCTGAGTTGGACAACATAGAGACTTGAGGGGTTTGAGACAAGAATTCTTCTAAACTGCCCAGGTCGTCCTCCTCATCTTCTTCTTGCTGCGGCAATTCATCCAAGTTCGGGCTGTGTTTGGATGGTTCTGGAACAGCTTCATCCTCCATGTCACCTTCCAAAGTGGTGGCTTCATCAACTTCAGCTTCCTCCATTGAATTTGCAAATGTGGAGTTGGAGAATTCACTTTGATCTTGAATCTGTGCCATGATCTCCATAATCTGCCCAACTTGCCTCTCCAATTCATCCACCTTGTTGGTCCGGTCTTGCATCTCCTGGTTTTGATTTTCTACTCCTTGATTCAAAGAGGTGAGTAACTTATTAAATGCATCATTATCCAGAGATGTACCTGAATCGAATTGGGCAAATTGTTGTGGTGGCTGTGATGGTTCATATGGCCACTGATAGAACTCTTCCGATGACGGCAATTGTTCTTCTTTTTGTGAGCCCTGCGTCAAAGAAATTAGTCCTTCAAGAATTTCATTATAATTCACAGGCATACTTGAATTCGATTGGAATTGTTGTGGAGGATGCTGTGGTGGCTGCATAGGTCTTGAATAGAACTCGTCTTGCTGCCAATATCCACTTTGTTGAAATTGCTGAGGTTCATCCCACATCTGATCTGAATAACCTCTCCAATCCGAATTGCAAGCGTTGGAAAACATGTTGCCTCTTGATTGGCTGTGGCCTTGATATCCCCAAACATCTTCATATGCAGAAAATTGAGGATATTGATGAGTCTGATATCCTTGCCCACAGGGCACATCAAGTGTAGGGACACTTGGCATTGTGGTCCGTTCGGCATACTGCGACAATTGAGAAGTAAGATTTGCCAATTGAGCTTGAATACTAGCAAAATCCATGTCTTACTCCTCTAGTACCTAAAATTAAAGTACGAAAACTAAATCAAATATCAAAAGTAAAATACATAAACACAAATATAAATAAAAATACAACAAAAACACAAATATAAAAATAAACACAAACTTGCTAATCCCCGGCAACGGCGCCAAAAATTTGACGGGATTTTAAAACCGCACAAATTTAACCCTCTTTTTTGACAGATGTAGTATAAATGTAAGTAGGGTATCGTTCTAGGCCGGGGATTAGGAGGGATTGCTAATCTACTCTAAATTAATTTAAAAATATTTAAACAAGACTCAAGGACACAAAACTATGCTGAAATTTCTAATAACTCAAAACACACTTAAAATGACTCAAAATAATGAAAACAATTTAAATAGACACTAGGAACTGAAATGGACGGAAAATCAAATTAAAAGACTAAAAACAATGGAATCTAATAAAATAATACAATTTAACAATGGGGGGGGGGGGTTTGGTTTTAACGAAACGTAAATTAAACTTAAATAAATTACAGAATTGACAAAAACATAAAATTAAAGGTGAATGGATAGGCGACGGACTGGCTAGAGGGTTTTTCTCCACACAAGACACCTATGCAATCTAAATTGACCTTCAGTTGTTCTGTCAATAAGTTGTGAATCTCAACACCCCAAATTAATTAGGTACGCTTAAATTAACCTTCAGATTTTCCTTATGTTATTGAATTGGATGAACAGCATACAACAACTCAAATTATTCCCCAAAAGTTCCCTACGTGAAAAGCACAATAAAGATACGATTAAAGATCATTATGTTCTATGAAAATCATAAGTGTTGACAAAGCATTCGTAACTATGAACAGCATGATACGTTTGCCAGGAATTTACTTAACGCGATTGTGACTAGCAACCTTCACTACTCATGAATATAAGTTCATAACGATTAAGTGAAATTCACTTATATTCTAGCATCAAATTCATGCATGTAAATTAAGTATGCATTCTTAATCGACAAACATAAATAAGTTATTAATCAAGCAGTTAAGCAAATTAAATCACAACTCAGAAATCACAACTGAAGTTACCAATTCAAATTACAAATATATCCATGGCTTTGAATTATCCTCTAGCCAAAACAAATTAATTACACATTATTTATAAATTAAAACAGAAATTAAACATGAGTTTGGAGGATTAAACCGAAATGGGGTGAGTGCTTCTGTCCAATTCTGTGCTCCTGACCCGAGGCTCATGCCTCTGTTTTCTGAATGGACCAGCTCTCCGAGCCCCCTCTTTTCTCGCTGCCTAAGGCAGCACCGCTGCCCTCTCTTCCCCGAGGCCTCTGGATTGGCTGCTCCTAAGGCATCCTCTGCCTTCTTTGATTGGCTACACGCTGCAAGGCAGCTCTCGATTCACTTCCTCTCTTTTTAGCTGCCAATTGGCAGCTGTTTCTTCCCGAGTCTTCCTTTGGCTTCACGTTGCCAAATGGCAGCCCACCGCTGGTTGAATGTTGACCTCATTTCGGTTTTCCGTGCTTTGTTTCAACGCTGCCAAGCAGCTTTCTCTCTGCGCAAAGACTGCCCTCTCAAGCTGCCTGCTTTCAATTGGCTCGCTTGCGCTTTCTTAAGCTGCCTTAGGCAGTTTCGTCCTCTCATTTCTTCGAGGCTGGCGCCTCTGCGCTGTCTGGCACCGTTTCTCCTCAAGCTGCCAAGAGGCAGCTCTCTTATTCCCTCTCCTAATAGGCGCTGCACCTCCGAGACTTCCTATGCACTGCTCTCTATGTTTTTCGGTGCTGCCCAAGTTTTAATGGCCTCCAGGCCAACTCGTTTCCTGCCCAACGAAGCTACTGACGAGACGCTTTGACGAGACATGTCCAACATAAGCAAGTCACTTTTCATTGAAAAGATTGAGCAGACAGAACTATCCCACATACACTGGCGGATACAAAGATTAATTTTGTTTCAAAAAAAGTAACAACTCAGCCTATTAAAGCACTAGGGCAAACGGGTACCCGAATGACACACCAGCCTAACCACCGAGAACTAGGAGCATATCTTGTTTTCATAATTTCAAACGATTCAATACTAGAGTAGCACATCACCAGTAGCCAAGCATCGCGAACCTAGTAGTCCAATTCCTCATGTTATGCACAAGCTGACCAAAGTCGGTCCTGGCTCTGTGCTCACAACCTTGCCTACATGCTCCACAGCTCCCGGTCGCCGTCGATATGTCACAATGACTCCTAGCAGTACCAATTTTGTACGAAGTATCCAGTTGTGCTAGTCTTGCCTTACGGCTCCAAACTGCACTGACCAAGCCCACAACATTTCAAACTTCAAAGCATTTAACAACGGAGTAAAATAAAAAAAGCTTTACTACTTAATGGTGAATAAGCTTGCAATCTATTCAGATTCTCAGCTGACCACTAACCAAGCCTTAAAAGAACACACGATGAAACATCTAAAGATGGCGCAATACTTGAAGAACATCCGGAAGCAGCTCACTGCTCTTCTCACTTACACTCTTACGCAGTTCCCCAAACAGATCGTCAAACAAGACCTCATAGGATGAGGATTATTTCAGTTGTCTAGCGGTCGAGTTTTCCTTAGCTGCACTCACAACAACTTTCATGCTGTCCAGTGTGAGACGGTAAACCAATCCCCCGATATCTATCTAGGTAAGCTCTCTAGTGTGAGAAGGTAAACTAATTGCTCTCTAGTGCGATAGGGTAAGCTAATTCCCAAATACCAATCTGGGTATGCTCTCTAGTGCGATAGGGTAAACTAATTCCCCGACACCCATCTAGGTAAGCTCTCCAATGCAAATAGGTAAACTAATTGCTTTGTAGTGCAAAAGGGTAAACTAATTACCCGACACCCATCTAGGTAAGCTCTCTAATGCGAAAAGGTAAACTAATTGTTCTTCACTGTGAGAGGGTAAACTAATTTCGTGACATTGATATGGGTAAGCTCTCCAATGAGAAATGGTAAACTAATTACTTTTCAGTGCGAAAGGATAAACCAATTCCTCGACACCTATCTGGGTCTGCTTTCTAGTGCGAGAGGATAAACTAATTCTCCGACACCCACATGGTCTATCCTTTAGCGGAATGGGGAAAAGTACCTATGAATTTCCACACAACAACTCATTTTGATGTGATCAATTAATGATTTTCATATTCCATAGATCTTTATCATGTTGTGATGCAGGCCACACAGCTCAAAAGATCGATTACTCAAAGACTAGCTAAGCAACAAATGGTCAGAGACAACAGCTGATGATGAACTCAACAGCTTGGCGCCTAAGAAGCCAAAACTCAAGGTCATAGTGACTCTATGGGATCGTTAGCCCTTTTTGAAGCATTGTGCCCAACCGACGGTTCTTTGGCTAAAATTTTGCAAGATGCCTCAAGCAAGCAAAGTTTCAGGAAAAACAAAGCTAGAGTAAAGCGAAAAAGAAGTTTATTAAATTTATAGAAATTGATAAACTTATACGAAGGTTGCCGAAATTCGACACAAGCTAAAAAGAGCAGACTAATCATTTAACAGCTTGGTTGACTTTGGGCTTTCTAGTAGCCATCCTGCCTTTAGCAGCCTCTTCGTTCTCAGCAATTTGCTCACCTGACACTTCATCTTCAGCAGCTCCGATCTTGGCAGTACCATCCTCGATTGCTCAATCTATGGTAGCTGAGAAATCAAAATCAAACACTTTCCTCATTCTTGGCAAGTAGCACAGATGTGACAGCAGCAGAAGAAGCAGGCTTCGATACCTTTTTAGCAGCCGAATGACTTTTTCTCAATTGAAGGTCTAGTAAGCAAGCTAACATACTAGCACAGCCCTGTACCATCCTCTTCGGCCTAAGTCGGCCAGCTCTTGGCCCCAGCTAGCCAACTACGCCGCGCAACCATGCATCAGCTCCCCCGAGCTGCCCAACCAACATAGCAGCCATATGGCTACCCAATCTCTTTCTCGGCCCTTGCCGAGCCATTTTATCAAGCTCCGAGACTCCAAAAAAATAAAGAAGAAAGAAAATTAATTTTTTCTTACCTTGGTGCAGTGCGGAGAAGACAAAGAAAGTAGTGGAAGACGATTCTTTACACGGGCAAGCAAAGAAGAATGGTAGGGGAGGGAAATAAATCTCCTCTAGCTTTCTCTCTATTTCTTGTAGGGATAAATAATTGCTCCCTGAAGTTGATTTAATCCCCTACTCAAGGTAAGCTTAAATAGGCTTTGGTGGTAATTTATTTCTCTTTCCTAGAAGAATCTAATTCCAAGCCAAAGTGAAAGTCTGCATCAAATAAGGAAATGGTCTTATGTTTCCCTAAGCAGATGGAGATCTCTACACCTACTGCCTTTTCCTGCAAGCAGCCCAGCAGGTGTGGGGACATTTGTGGTGCAAAAAATAATCCAAAAAATCATGGAGGCGACATGTGGACTTTTGGGTTAGAAAGATGAGATTACTCTTAAGGAACACCAGAATTCCCATAGGCATGCAAATGACAATAATGGCTCAATTAAAGAAGAGTCAAAGGTGATTTTCATGTAATTTATTCAAATTCCCCTCATCACTCCCTCATTGATTTTATTGAATAAGGTAACCTCCATAACCTCTTTAATTTGGGAATAATTACCATGATAATTGCAAGATATTAGGTCACATGATATCTTGCAACAATTCACCCAATTCCACCATAGATGGCCGGCCATTCTCCACCAAAAGCGTCGACCACCCTCCTATAAGTACCCCTCTCATTCCACTAAAATGCTAAGCCATTTGCTACCCACAAACTCCTAAATACATTCTTTTCAGAATTCTAACTTTGGCATTAGAGATTCTTTGGCCAAAGCACCCCCCACTATTCATCGTGGGCGCGTGAAACTTTTGGCCTTACTCTTAGGTGTTTTATTTTGTAGGTGCATTTTCGTCAAAGGAAAGGTTAGCGAAAATTTGCATCCATATGATCAATTCATTTGTTTGCTTAGGAAACTGAGAAGTGAAGCTTGGAGGGGAAGTGTACACAAGGACTTTGAAATTAAGTATGAATGTTCGTAGTATTAGATGCGAGCTAACTTCTTACACATGTAATCTTCCCTTCTTTTTTCTCCTTATTGTTTCTAGTTATAGCCACTCTCTTGCTCCATCAAGGAGAACCTTTAGTTCGTGGTTACGGTCGCTCTTTGTCGAAATAGCTTTCGTGAAAAAGTAATCATAAATTGTTAATCATAAATGTAGAGGAAAGTAACAAAACTATCACTTAATAAATATTGAACTGAAAAGTAATCAGAAATTGTTTCTATTATTGGCCTTTCACTGATGCCCATAGTCACTCTAGAACACTGCTCTAAATACGTATCATAGTTACTTGGAAGATTTAAAGAATCCAAAGGACCGGCTTATGCATATATACAGAAAGATATTAGTTTTGAGGATACTTTGAATATTGCTACTGTTGGATGTATGCCCTTAAAATTCAAATACCATTGTTATGATTAAGTCTTATATTTGAAGGAGAAATTAATGATTCCATTTGCATACGATTCTTTTACTGATCACCATGTAATAAATGTGATTGGTAAGTGTACAGGTGCAAAAGAATTCCCCGTGGAAAGATGCAACTCAATTCATCCGCACACATGCCCATCCCCTTGGCACATGAAGATGAAAAGAAAATGTATTATCATATCGTTGACATGACAGCCCTTTTATCAATGAATGAATGAAATATTGTACTCTTCTTAAGAAAATGTATATTATTACGGTTGTAAAAAATAAAAAATAATAATAAAGGAAGACTTTGGATACAATCTCTATTTATCAGTGTTCTTTTACTGTAATCTGTTAATTTTTAATTTTTATTGAAGTCTCTGAAATTATTGTAATAATATATTTCTATATAGGTTATTATAATTTTTAAATTAAAAATTAAAATTTGTAGTAGTTTATATTAATGAGATTTTAAATAAAACTCATGATTTATAAGAATGAAAATATTACAAGATAAATTATAATCTCCAATATCACACACACACACACACACACACACACACACACACACACACACACACGTATATATGTATATATACAAACATGGGTACATTCATCAAAATTAACCAAAAAAGTTATTATACCAAAACATTGGTACATTCTTTAAAACCAAAATAATAGATATAGGCTTAAAAAACATCAATAATTTTTTTTAGATTAAACTTCATATGGATGCATTCTGAAATCAACAAAAAAGAAGGTACCCATATAAGTTTAAAAATGGGATTAAAAAAAAAGTGAATGAATTTTGTTTAAAAAAAATGAATACATTTTATATTAAAAAGGGTACATTTTGTTGTGGCCTATACTCTACAAAGGGATGCGGCAAAGGGAAGAGAGAAAGATGGAGAATAGACTTGAGGAATTTTGTGTTAATTCCCCAATCCTTGTGCCTTTATTTATAGTAACAAGGATAGTAATAAGGAGGAGAGAAACTTGCTATCCAAGTAATACGAAGTCTATTAGGAATGATCTTATAGATCCCAAAGGATTCCTATTCTATCTCTACTTAGGATTTACACAATCACAATATTGATAAGAACATATGTCACAACACTCCCCTTTGAGTGTGCAAATACTCAAGTAGATGGCACATCAGATCTTCAGGAAAATATAGAAGCAGTTGATGAAGTCCTCTCGTCTAGTCGGCACAAGTAGCGAACGTGAGTCTCAAAACAAACGAAAGAATGCATGAGTGGTAAAAT
The DNA here is from genome assembly GCA_963580275.1 of Crataegus laevigata. Lineage (NCBI taxonomy): Eukaryota > Viridiplantae > Streptophyta > Magnoliopsida > Rosales > Rosaceae > Crataegus > Crataegus laevigata. Next base: position 24,704,670 of record OY756950.1, on the reverse strand, counting down.
TCACAAAACCTCGCTATGGCAAAACCCAAGGTGGGACAAAAGCCCATAGTCAAAGGAGAAAAATGAGAAGTTGTATTAATTCAAAACTATATGTCTTTGGGACGCAAGTAGAACGTACATAAGGGTATAACCAACCTAGGATGGGTGCCTCATCAAAACCTAGTCAGCTAGCAAAAATTCAGTGGGAAAAATACTCCAAATCATAGGAAAAAGAGTACATTAAGGCCAAGTGAGTATACTTTTGGATACTCTCCTCGAGTTTGACAAAACTTCCAAATGAAACTACAAGCATCAGAAATGAGAAAGTTACGCATACCAATTCCTCGGAAAAACTTATGAAAGGTAGACTTAGGCAAACTACAAGCATCACAAACACTGGCGGAGCCAAGTACAAGGCTCCCCTAGGCTATGGCATAGGGAGTGTTTTGAATCTTTAAGCTTCAAAATATTTATTTTTTGGGATGAAAATTTTGAATCTTGGGACTACTTTTAAGGAAAATAAGAGCTAATAAATGTTAAATAAACTCATTACTTCGATCAATATTATAATTTAATAGTAATTAATTAAAACTTCCATCCACAATGGGCTAGTAATAATGCGGTTCAAATTCGTCTTTCGCGAAAATCGAACCTAAGACATGTCACTTACAAGTGAAGAGAAATACCACTACACCGTAATACTAAGTGGTAGTATAAATTTCTTACTTCAAATTATTACTTTCAAGTTATATAACTTTATATACGCAACAAAAGATTAAAATTTTGATTTCAATGTAATAATTTTAACTTAGCCCACCCATCGAATAATTTCTGGCTACGCCATTGATCACAAATGAGAAAGTTACACATACCAATTTCTCGGACAAACTTCTGAAAGGTAGACTTTGGTAATGATATTGTAGAGGTAGGCAAGGTTCTTTGGGGTCAGACTACTTGACTTCAATCTTCTGATGCTCATGCTAATGTAGACACAAAATTCTTGGCATTGACTTGTTGGATGTATCATGATCTGGGTGATAAATACGGCGTTGTCTTTATGGATCATTGTTGGGACTCAACGATGGATGAAAATCGCAAGGAGTTTAAATATGCTTAACAAGAGTTCTCGACCATATCTTTCACGTGATGAGATATAGTGAGTCTTGGAACGATTCAAAGGTTTTGCAACAAAAAATCTATCTGGTTAACCTCTAAGATATTGCGGTGTTCCTTAATGGTAAAGACATAACCATTCGGGAACGTACCTTGTGCGGTCAGTGATGAGTCAATATTATACCATATATTTTACCCTATTTTTAGTATTAATTTATTGGTTATTTTGTGAGAAGTTTGATACTTTGAATTATATTTCCAATGTAGGACATTCGACTTCCTCTGGAGCAAAAAGTGGTCAAACAGATGAGTTTTGGAGTGATTCCAATTGGAGGATGTTTGTGTGTCTCTCAACTTGATCATAAAGTTTCATAATTTTATACCAAGCAGTTTATTTATGGTGATGAAATAAAGAAGCAGCGCGCAGTACTGTCAAAGTGACGTTTTGGGCTTCTTTGGGCTTTTTGGCATCCAAGATGATGTCTTTTGGGTTCGAGGCCTTCTGCAATTATGTTCGGGACATCTCAGGCTATAATTATAGCCATTTTGGGCCTATTTTGGAGCCCTGAAGATCTAGAAACGTGGCTATTTTGTGGCTGTGCAGATTTTGGGCGAATTTATCTAGTCAATTTAAGATTATGTTTCCTAATTTATTTGGTTTCCTAGTTTTATTCTAAGACCTTTTGTAGGTAGGGTTTTATTTTCTATATTATAAATAAAGCTTTCTAGCCATTCGGGTTCTGGACGCTTTGGGAGGCAACATTGGAGAAGAGCGCAAAACTCTTGGATTCAAGTTTATTTTCTAGGTGTTTTCTATTCTTATTTTTAATAATATTTTGTTTATGATTGTTAGTAACTAATTTCCATATGCTAGGGCGAGGCCATGAGACTTAGCAAGAATATGTAGTTTCTTTTCAATTTGCTTATGATATTATGCATGCAAGTTTTGAATTATTAATCACCGGGTTAAACTATCTAATTGTCTTAATGCTTAGCTACCATTAGGATTTCTTAGAAAAGTAATTTGATGCAATTTTGGTTGGAGGTCGGTCCCTGAAATTGACGAAGGCTTCTTGTGATTAATATGTGCAAGTTCACTTAGGATGAATACCACGTCTTAAGGGTTGTATGGTTTTTCAAAAGGTTTCACAAAGCTTAATGAGTCATGCATGTTTAGATTTGATTTGAATACCACAGACGGATTGCATGTTTGATATACGCTCTATGCTGGGGGTCCAAGTAGGCATCTATTAGGAAAACCTAACCTTCAAAATATGCATGTGTAATTCATAAATAATTGGAAGAACTACATAGGATTGTTAAGGTGACGGCGGAACCCTAGGCTTTTACAATTTAATTTTCAAAAACTATTTTCTTTTAGTTTATTTTATTTTGTCACTTTGCTTAATTATTTTCTATTAAATTTGTTTTTATTATTTGAAATCACAAAATCAACTTTTTTCTCAAACTTTGTTTTAAGTAATTAATTAAGATTTGATTTGATACAAATTATTCATTCAATCCCTGTGGAGAACGATCTTGCTAGAGCTGCTATACTACGATAACCTTGTACTCTTGCAAGTATTTAAAGTGGTTTTATCCCTACTTTTGTAGGTGGTAAAATCCCTATCAGTCAGACAGATGGTTTGATTCAGTGAATCCCACAAGTTAGGCATCATTCCGAAGATCAATGAGGCGTGATCTATTCTGAGATGCATAGGGATAGATAAGCCCAAATCCGTAGTAACGGAAAAATGATTTTAACACCAATTTGGTGGTAACGTGTAGGTGTAGTGCTGCTTTATGCCAAAAGATTATCAGCACATAAGATGTCCGATCTAATGCATTGAGCTAAGTACAACAAGCGCCAATTGTACTTAGATATAGTTGCCTCACATTTCAATATGAAACCTTATGCTCTATACCCTCCGTAAAGGTCTCGTTTGCATCTAGCATATAGACAACCAGGGTATACTCGGACATAACACCTTTTGGGTCTAGTTTAAGTAGTGGACTAGAATACCATCAAAACTAGCTCGAAACTTTAGGTCGAGGTAATGTCAAGTTTTCCCAAGATCATTCATCTTAAAGTCCGACTTTAGGTGCGATTCAGTTTTCTCAACTCTAGCAATTTCAAATTTTGTACATGCAGGGGCATATATCCCTAACTAATCAAATATTCACTTAGATGAGTATATCACATCGGTTCGGATAGTTCTGCATCAGCAAAGTGAAGTCATCCTGAGATCTGAGAGAGTGTTCTTGTGGTTTAGAACTATTTGAATCAGTATGTGTAAGTCCTTTGGAAACTCCATGTAGGTTCATATTAGGATCCCATAGACACTGCAACCATGTTTGTAATGCTGCAATCAATCACATGGCATATGAGAGAAACATTGCGCCATAAGGCGTCATATCACACTATTTCATTCATCTCATTCATCATAGATTGATTCTTCTTGTTGACCAATCAGTTCTACGTTGACATTAATCAATGAAACGCGGTTCGTTATCGTTGCTTTTCATTTATGTTGGTAGTAACCATGTAAATGAAACATCATCTATGATAATCTTATTCCAATTCCACATCTCATCCAAAATAGTATACTAGACCAAGAACTTCAGGTGTCGAGAGTAATTCGGATTTAATCTCATGAAATGAAAAGGATTAACAGCGATTGATGAGGTGGATTCGTTCATGCTAGGTTCTTCCAATTTTGGGGAAGTGAATCCTCAAACCAAGTGATCTACCATGCTTTTGGCATAGGAAAGATTGATTGGCTAGCCGCTAATGTACGAGGGGCGGCCACAGTAGTGGCGTTCTTGCTTTCGGGACGAAGGTCCGTCGTATATTTGGTACATATCTTTGCAGGCACATTTGCAGCCGGTGAAGGAAAATTTGTGAAAAACAAGTTCATTTGAGCAACATCAACAACATGCAATTAACATTTAAAGGCGGAATCATGTTTATATGCACTCAAAAACAAAACTTAACCCATGAAATTCGAAGCCTAGTAGATTGGTGAACCAAGACTCAACTCAAAATAAAGTGAGTTGAGAAATCTTATACCTTTGTTGATTCATCTTTGCATAAGCAAAGGCTAATCACCCAAGGTGAGGGCCTTCATTCCTTGCTTCTTAGCTCCATGGATTTCTTGGAGGAGGATGGTAGAATGGATTCTCCAAGTTCCCAAGAAAAGGGAACCTCTAAGCATCCACACCAAGGTGAGCATTTAGAAGAGATGAGTGACCTTGGAGGAGGATTAGATGCTAGTTAATCCCCTCCAAGGGGGCCGGCCACTTAGAGAGAAAAGGGAGAGAAGTGTTCTCATCTTTTCTCCTAAAGAAAACCCCTAAGGATGAAAAAGCTATAAAGTCATATTTATACATACCTTCATTGGAGTGGCAAACTTGTAATAAGTCAAAAAACCACCCCATCCTCTATGTGGCCAGCCTCTTAGGGTCTTTGGGCTGTTTTGGGCCCTCTTGAATCTTTATTCATTAAGTTGTCATACAACTTAAGTCAATGGGCTTGACGTTCGAAGCCCATTGGGCCTTGAGGCCCAAAACTAACCCGAGGTCTATAATGAACTTATTCGTTTGATTAATTAACATATTAATTAATCCTAGCCATAAATAATTAAACCATTTAATTATTCTTACTCATCTCCGTTGTTTCTTCAATCTCTACCTTACTCGGTGTACGATCCATTAGGTTCCTTTTAGCGAGGCAGTGGGCGATTAGAACTCTTTCAAATCGATTGTGAATTGAAACTTACTTTCAATTCTCCCTTTAGTGATTACTCACTATTAGAGCTTCCACAAACCATGAGTGACACCTAGCAGTATGTCATGGCTACCCAAGCTAATCAGAAGAGGTGGATAACCTATTTAGTTTAGGATTACAATGCAATACGGTCATTCTCTAATACAACACTCTTGACCACATTGTTTGGTTTGATAGTTTATTCATGTCTACTATCCAATGCGATTCATTTACTTATATGATTACTTTGAATGTGATTTTGAACGACTTTCCAAATCTCATTCATACTCTGGCCAGAGATTCTAAATCATATCATAGAGTATTCTCCCTCAAACAGTTTGAAGGTTAGAGATCCCTTGTTGCGCATTCACTTGCCTCCATAGCTAAGTGACTTAACCCTAACTATGCTGTGGACACCCTCTGATAGAGTGACATTGACATAGTCAAAGGTTAAGGACCTAACCACAAGACAACTATGATGCCTCAGGGCAAAGGACTACTTTGCATTATCCCAACCATGAGTTCTCATGTGACATGAGTATGAGAACTCCTTGTTGATCGTATTCAGTGAACTCATTCTCTATTGAGCACCTACATGCTTGTCTTGGTGTCAGTCATACCAATGACTCGAGACCAATCACTCTCCCTAAGAGAAGACATAGCACATACTGATCTTAACGGACTGTCAATGCCCAATTGGCAATCCTATGATCAGGAACGTTTAGGATATGTATACGAAAGAGAATGGTCTCATGAATCTAACTTCTTTAGATTACATTCTCCTAATCACATATTCCTTGGACTTATCGTTTAAGCATATAACATTTATATGAGACAACTTAAAACAATAACCTTTGCCTTTTATATTAAACTAGATTAGTTTAACATGTGAAATGTCCGCAAAGTATCATCATATGATTGGTTTTAGGGCACATTTCCAACAATCTCCCACTTGCACTAGAGCCAATCAGCTTGGTCATCAGTGATGATACCTCTTCTGTAGTCATTTCAAAAATGGCTGAGTAATAGGCCTAGGCAATGGATATCTATATGTTATCCATAGAAACAACCTTGAGATTAACAACGTCACCATTATACATCATGTGGTTAAGTCTCTCATTTGAGTTCGGATCTTGATGAGACCTTGATTCCCTGGCTTGAGCTATCGCCCCATTAATGTCATAGTGTCAAGACACTAAAGACACTTTCTGGTTGGAACCGAATGGAGAGTTCATAAATGAACTTTCCCATCCAAACAACAATGTTGTAAGCTTCTATATGGTAATATATTTTGCATACATGATGGAACACATTAAAGTCATTAGTTTTAACGTTTCCACCTAAATATCTCTTTAGTCATAATAAAGAGATATCCAATTATCACTTCATTCATAATGAAGGGACATTCAATGATGGATTAGATTCATAATCTAATACATTTACGCTTCCAATACGTTACTCTAATTCTTCCTCATTCTTGAGGAATCCATCCTTTGTATTTCTCAAATACTTAAGGATTCACTTGACAGTTGCCATGGTTTTGATCCTGGGCTTGCATTGATATCGTCTTGTACCAATCTTAGTACGACTCATATCAACGTTTTTCATACAATATGAAATACGTAAATTACCTTTCCGCATATGCATAAAGGATTCCTATTACGCATTATTTCTTTGGGAGTCAAATGGGTACGTTCCCTTTGTGAAGAGCAACTTCCTAGTCTCACTAGGATTGTCCTTCTGATTAAAGTTTATCATCACATGAGAAACTTCCTAGCATCTTTTGTCTATCACCAGGGATTGATATGATCCAATTATATCCTGAAATCTATCATTATAGATTTCTATCCCATGTTTATAGACTATGTCTCCCATATACATTCTATCATTATAGAATGTTTAAAGTCCTAACTTTAACGATGAAGAATTCCTTTCATTTCCAAAATTAATATATATATATCATGTATATATGTTCAAATTTAGGAATATGATTGACTCCCACTAATCTTTTGTAAACCTAGTAAACAAAAGATTCATTTACATCTTTATGAGAAATCAAACGATTTGATTCTTTTCTCATAAGATGCTTATAGCTCCCACTAGCTTGCTGAGATTCATGATGGATGGATCTCTACAACTTACATGTCTTGTGATTCCTAGTTTTAGACATATATTATCAAGACTATCTTGATAATAGTTTCGGAAACCCATAATATGTCCAAACATTGAATCACTCTATAGTTGTAGCAAGCAATCTTCGAATTAATAGAAACCAAGACTACATCAAAGATGGTTTCTTCCTAGTCAACCAATCTCATTGATTGTAGTCACCTTAAGCTACCAATTAGCTTTGAAGGTTTCATTATCTCGAATCAAATGGTTTTATACCATTTTCTTGAGTATATGTCGTACATACACTCAATGTAGTCATAAAGATATCCATTCTTATTTCTTTCGAATTAAGAGATGTAACTCTATGACATAGCCATAAAGTTCAAACCATTCAACTGAGACGATTTATGGATCCTTCCCGACTACCTTGGGGCTAGTGGTGTAGGAACTAGGTTGTTATATTTGTTGATTATCATCTTGTCTCTCAAAGAACCCATTCTTTGAGTTCCATCTCTCGTTCTTTTGCTCTATCTTAGGCAAATCCTATTGTAGGATTATAATGAACGACCCAACAAACAACCTTTGTTAGTTGCTCCATAGATATGATATCCAAATGTTAATTTAAGGATATCCCATAAGATTATTCTCAAACAAATATTGCTTATTAGCACAAAACCCAAATCTTAACACAATTAAGATTTGTCTTTCTTTCCAACTACATCCTATGGAGTCATGAAAATTTTGGAAGATATTCTAATTGGCAATCATATTGTCTTAGAAGTATATATATATATATATATCCTATATATGGGTTATTTGATAATATCCAACAAACTAAATCTTATTCTCGTTCGTTCTTCTCCCAATAGAGAAGTCCATTATCTTATGATGCTACTTTCCTTGATATCTTTCAAGGAAACTCTTAGTGTCCTTTTCCTTGGATCAAATCTAAGGAGGTAAATACTTTAGACGTCTTACTCATCAACTTACATTCTTGAATTCTTTGAAACCTTTTGCAAAGTATTCAGACTCGTGTTTATTCAAAATAAACGATGGTCCAACCGAGAGCGATCTTCGGTGAATGTCATACAACATGAGTAGTATTATGTTGTGGACAAGGGCCACTAACATCTAAGTGAATTATCCTCAACAACTTTGTGATTCTTTCTTCTTTCCAAAAGAATAAAGATTCGAACATTTCGCCTCTATACAATTTTAACAAGAAGGAATTGGATCCGGATCTAACGATCCAAAGCATCCATTTATGACCAACTCGTAATTTATGTTTTGGAGGTGTCACAACTCAGTGGGATTAGTCACTACCTTGTAACCTTTTGAGTTTTAAGCATCGTCATATTCTAAACAGTTAACACTACCACATTATCTCTACTATAGAGACAATCAATTAGATTACAATAATCCAACCATTCATAAAGAACAATGTTTTGTCAAACAAAGCATTCATCCATTTCTCATAGTGATGGAATTATGTTCCTTACATTAAATTGGAATGAAAAGACAATCTTTGCTTTTCCAATTTCATTGGTAGTTCATATGAGGAAGCAAGTACTATTTGCTTTCGCAAAGATCTATATCTTATTCATGTTCCGAATGTGAAGTACTTTCTCTTCTCTCATTTATCTTCTACTTCTTATTAGACACACTTTTACAACGATTGTAAAACATAGTTGCTAATACAGAATCATGTATTCAAGTAGAAGAACCAACTATTTTGAATTATTCAAGAACAACTTACAACACCTTCGAAAGGTGTGTTCTTGACACTTGCAAGACATTTCTTGCAAATACCCCTTCCAATGTCCATCCTTTCATAAAGAAAGTTTGTTCCCTTGGAGTTATTTTGCCTTCTTCATTTGACTTCTCCATTGACTACAATAGTCATGGTCCCTAAACTCCCACTATCTCTCTTGAAACTTATTTCAATTGTGTTATACACATCAAACGATTTGGAGAGCGTGCAGTTATTGTTCACTATATAGTTTACAATAAACTTAGTGAACCATTTGGATAGGGACTCAAATGTGAAGTCCTTGCTTAGTTTCCGTCTCTAGAAGTGGTTTAACACTTCTACACTCAATGATTCAAAATCATCATAAGTCCATGTTGATGGACTATTTTTGTCAACCAACCATTATGTTCTAAACATAATTACAAACTTTCAAGAGTTGTTCAAGGCAACTCTCATTTCTTTATACAACAATTTGTAAGTGAAGAATCATGGCACATAGAGTGTCCATGCCCTTGTGCTTTCTTCTCAAGTTCCTTGTTCGTGTAACAAAGAGACAAGCACTGGTGTTTGCGTTGTCCTCTTTATGATAGACTTATCTAACATGTTCTTCCATTGATACATTATCAATAGGAAGATTGTGAGGATGAGACTACTTAGGCACTTTTACAATCCATTGAAGACAATCTATGGGATTGTGGTACCAAGTTCGGAAAACTAAAGCGTTCGGCTTTTCTTTGTCAAGTTTTGGATAGCGTTTGCAAATATATTGGTAAACAAATACATAACGTGTCACATCCCGGCCAGGGCGCAGCCATCTCCCGGGCCTGCTCCACCACCGTAGCACGATATTGTCCGCTATGGGCCCCGACCACGCCCTCACGGTTTTGTTTCTGGGAACTCACGAACAACTTCCCAGGAGGTCACCCATCCTGGGATTGCTCTAGCCCCCTTTTCGCTTAACCTCGGAGTTCCAACGGAACCCGAAGCCAGTGAGCTTCTAAAAGGCCTCGTGCTAGGTATGGATGGGAATATACATTTAAGGATCACTCCCCTGGGTGATGTGGGATGTCACATAACAAATATAAATTGATTGATTTTAAGCTATTTGATCCGGGTCTTTAAATCAAATAGCACCACCCACTATTTTTAACAAATTCCATATCCCTCATTGGAATTTGAGAGTTTTGGAGGAAACTCTTAGTAGGGTATGGGAGACTCACTATTACCAAGCCCACCTCACAATGATATGATGTTGGCTAGCAAAAATAATAATGAGAGAGTACGCTTACTCATTTACATCTAATGTAAGAACCCATCTTATTTGGCCTCTAGAGAATGATGCCTCACAATGATATGATGTTGGCACCATTGCACTTAGTTAAGTCATTCCCACCATGCAAGTTCAGGTAGGGGTTCAAGAACAACCTCACAATGATATGATGTTGATCATTCTTGTTGCCTACCTTCACAACATCATGTATGCATATAGAACTCCTCCTGAGTGTAAGCACATACTTTGTACTCCCCCATGATAGGGTGAAGTCGGTGTATGAGTCACAAACGATTGGAGACTACCACGGTGGAAGGCCACGAAAGAGTGTTCAAAGCAGTCCCACGCTTGTCAACTTAATATTGATTTGGTTGAGGGTTTTAGGTCTCATCACATATAAGCATGCTTTCAATCACATTAAAACATTTTGGTCCTATTACAACTATTGGTCCATGTGATTGATTTAGTAGTATATAATACTCCCACTATGCTTTTAAAACGGTTTTTAAAGCAAGACTATATGGTACTACTAACATAAGATTTGCATTCATTTGATGGACTATATAGTTGCCTTAGGGCCTTAGGATGACTATGAACCTTTTATTCGATCCAACACGAGCCTAGTGTTGGATCTTGGTCTCGTGATGGTGATTGATTTTAGTTACGCGTTTAATCATATTAAGGCGTGTTTTCTTATTGGACGATGGACCCTACTACTCCAATTTCATGCATATCGAATAAAACAAGAAAGGAGTACTTCAAAGTAAAGAAGAGCTTATGCTCTTTTACAATTTTTGATCAAATCAAATTACTTTAAAGTAAAGAAGAGCTTATGCTCTTTTACAACAATTGATCATATCAAATTACAACCAAAATTAATCTACACATTCCCAAGGTTCAAACAAATTTGAGAGACGGCCTTTCACATAGCTCAATTATCGTAGGCTTAGGTTCATAATCACCCTTTCTTTAATTAATTAACGCTTTAACTAATTAAACTCGAATGCAACATTTTCATTTGGTTTTTGTATCCATAGAATTGATTTTAAATAGAGCTAAATGAAATGAAAATCCAATTCTCATTCAAAGAGACAAAACTATTTTGTTCTCATCTAATTTGGGCCAAAAAGCAATAACCTCAACCATTGGGCTATATTGCAAAATATAAACTTTTGGGGTCACTTTGTAAGAACACAAAAGTCCACTACTTCATGTAATTACAACTAGAACCCAAAAATTTCAACAAATTCAAAATCTTCATTAAAGGAGCAAAACATTTTGTCCTTCAATGATTTTGGGCCTTTACGTAAAAAACGTAAACTTTCGGGTCAAAGTACAAATACACAAAAGTATCAAAATATAATTGCATAAAAGCCCCAAAAGTACCCTATTTTAATACGTATTTTAATAGGGTGGCCGGTTGGTGAGTGAGAGAGTGTCAAAAACTTTTGAATTTTAAACAAAAGTGAAAGGTGATGGGGTGTGTAAGTTGATGTGTAGGTTTGAAAAAGTGATGGAAGTGTGTAAGTGATTGGTATGGTGTGAATAGTAAAATAAGTGTGGGTGTGTAAGAAAAGTACCAATCACTTATTTGAAAAACAATCATATCATCCATCACAAACAAAATTAAATAATAACCAAACACCTTTTTGAATCAAAATTCACAACCTTTTTGTTCTTGCCAAGAACATATCAAGAACAATGAAGAACATCCATGAAAACCCCATAAGAGCTCCATGAACATTTTTCGCCCAAAACCTTCCCAAAAACTCTCAAACTTAAGGGAAATAACATATTACCAAACTAGGGTACTTAGGGGTTCCAAAAGTCACTTTAAAACACTTTTAACAAGACAAACATGAACCCAAAAATCCACCCTTTGGATTTGGCCGAATTTCCCAAAAAACATGGCACCAAATTTTAGCTCCAAAATTCATGCTCATATGAACTACATCTACAACATTTGAGATGGCAAATTTTCTAACAAAATTTACATTCAAAGAAGCAAGAATAAAGCTTGTAACAATTACAACATTCAAATCACAAACTATGAACTACAAAACCCAAAAGGATTCACCAACTACTAGACCTAGGCTCTTGATACCACTTGAAGGAAAATTTGTGAAAAACAAGTTCATTTGAACAACATCAACAACATGCAATTAACATTTAAAGGCGGAATCATGTTTATATGCACTCAAAAACAAAACTTAACCCATGAAATTCAAAGCCTAGTAGATTGGTGAACCAAGACTCAACTCAAAATAAAGTGAGTTGAGAAATCTTATACCTTTGTTGATTCCTCTTTGCATAAGCAAAGGCTAATCACCCAAGGAGAGGACCTTCATTCCTTGCTTCTTAGCTCTATGGATTTCTTGGAGGATGGTATAATGGATTCTCCAAGTTCCCAAGAAAAGGGAACCTCTAAGCATCCACACCAAGGTGAGCATTTAGAAGAGATGAGTGACCTTGGAGGAGGATTAGATGCTAGTTAATCCCCTCCAAGGGGGCCGGCCAATTAGAGAGAAAAGGGAGAGAAGTGTTCTCATCTTTTCTCCTAAAGAAAACCCCTAAGGATGAAAAAGCTATAAAGTTATATTTATACCTACCTTCATTGGAGTGGCAAACTTGTAATAAGTCCAAAAACACTCCATCCTCTATGTGGCCAGCCTCTTAGGGTCTTTGGGCTGTTTTGGGCCCTCTTGAATCTTTGTTCATTAAGTTGTCATACAACTTAAGTCAATGGGCTTGACGTTCGAAGCCCATTGGGCCTTGAGGTCCAAAACTAACCCAAGGTCTATAATGAACTTATTCGTTTGATTAATTAACATATTAATTAATCCTAGCCATAAATAATTAAACCACTTAATTATTCTTACTCATCTCCTTTGTTTCTTCAATCTCTACCTTACTCGATGTACGATCCATTAGGTTCCTTTTAGCGAGGCAGTGGGCGATTAGAACTTTTTCAAATCGATTGTGAATTGAAACTTACTTTCAATTCTCCCTTTAGTGATTACTCACTATTAGAGCTTCCACAAACCATGAGTGACACCTAGCAGTATGTCATGGCTACCCAAGCTAATCAGAAGAGGTGGATAACCTATTTAGTTTAGGATTACAATGCAATACGGTCATTCTCTAATACAACACTCTTGACCACATTGTTTGGTTTGATAGTTTATTCATGTCTACTATCCAATGCGATTCATTTACTTATATGATTACTTTGAATGTGATTCGGAACGACTTTCCAAATCTCATTCATACTCTGGCCAGAGATTCTAAATCATATCATAGAGTATTCTCCCTCAAACAGTTTGAAGGTTAGAGATCCCTTGTTGCGCATTCACTTGCCTCCATGGCTAAGTGACTTAACCCTAACTATGCCGTGGACACCATCTGATAGAGTGACATTGACATAGTCAAAGATCAAAGACCTAACCACAAGACAACTATGATGCCTCAGGTCAAAGGACTACTTTGCATTATCCCAACCATGAGTTCTCATGTCACATGAGTATAAGAACTCCTCGTTGATCGTGTTCAGTGGACTCATTCTCTATTGAACACCTACATGCTTGTCTTGGTGTCAGTCACACCAATGACTCGAGACCAATCACTCTCCCTAAGAGAAGACATAGCACACACTGATCTTAACGGACTGTCAATGCCCAATTGGCAATCCTATGATTAGGAATGTTTAGGATATGTATACGAAACATAATGGTCTCATGAATCTAACTTCTTTAGATTACATTCTCCTAATCACATATTCCTTGGACTTATCGTTTAAGCATATAACATTTATATGAGACAGCTTAAAACAATAACCTTTGCCCTTTATATTAAACTAGATTAGTTTATCATGTGAAATGTCCGCAAAGTATCATCATATGATTGATTTTAGGGCACATTTCCAACAGGCGGTATATGTGATCTCGTCACTTTTGCTAGATCAGAGGAAATGTCTAGTTATACTCTAACAATCTAGATTGGATTAAGATGAGACATAGTGAGGACGTCCACGATAATTCACGTCATTCTTTAGGAACATTGACGTTCTTATCTCCCCTTAACAACGGGAAGACTGTCTCATAAAAGTTACAATTCACAAAACGAGCAGTACAGAGATCAGCTGTCAAATGTTCTAAGTAACGAATATTAGAAGGATAATCATAACCAATATAGGTTCCTATCCTTCCTTGATGACCCCTTTGTTCTTTTTTGTAAGTAAAGGCGGTGCAAATGGCACATAGACCGCACGACCAAAGATGCGCATATGTGATATGTCGGGTTTGTATCCTGTAACCAACTAACGCGCACTTTATAAGGTTGGGTAGTGATGGGCCTCAGGCGGACCAACATGGTTGCTTGCAATATTGCATAGCCCCAAGCAAAGATCGGGAACTTGGTATGCATGACCAATCGATCATATAATCATTTGAAGGCTTTGAATAAATGCTTCTGCTAGGTCATTCTGGGTATGAACATGGGGTACTTGATGTTCAACTTCAAAACCCAACCGACATGTAATATCCACCGAAAGTTTTAGTGATGTAAATTTTCCAACTATCCAATCAAATAGATTTGATCAGATAATTAGGGTGGTGAGCCCTGAGCTTGTTAATCTGAGCCACCAATATGGAGAATGTAGTTTGTGAACAACAACCATACGTGTGACCAATGTGTAAAAGCATCAACCAATACCATAAAGTATATAAATGGTCCGCATAGTGGTTGAATTAGTCCACAAATGTCCCCTTTGAATCTTTTGTAAAAATGATGGAGGGTGCTAAGGCATGATACGATTCCAAGTATGATGTCTTTACTTCTGGTAAGAGGATGCCCAAAATGGTGCATCACGATTCATCTTAGATATCCCAAACGTATATTCATAACGAAAAATTCCTTTGGAATAGTGGGCTTCTGGCCGGCCACATAGTGGGCCTAAATGGGTGTAATCCACTCGTTAAGCTTTCCATCATATTTAGAATACGCTTCTGATTATACTCATAGGAAGTGCAATATGGTAATATGCGAAGGAATTTTACTCTATTTTCTATATTGGTTTCAATAAGGTATATTGTTCTCAAATATCCTTAAAGCTCAAAAGGCGTTCTTCCAGAATGAGTGAGCATAAGGCTTTCCTTTATGGTAAAATTAGTACCATTGGACAATATAGGGCCGTGCCATACCCCACAATCAGGTTGGATAAGCATGAAAGGTTGTTAAGGGATGATTAGGTATGAAGTTAGTATAGAACTAGACTGCTAACTTCCCCAAAAAATATACCTATGCATGAGTTAATTTTAGTCACAATCATGAGTTAATTGTAGTCACATGTGGTAATTTCATTAGTTAACTCTTATTCGAGAACAATAGTGACATCCAAACACCAATCTTAAATCTAAGAATAAAACAAATTATTCATAAAGTAAACCAAATATACAAGGGGGTTCAACTAATACGGCTTTCCATGTGAAATTGGGCTCTTCCAAATGGGTTAGGTGGAGCAAAATTAGTCTCACAGATTGACTATGAGAATGGTACTCCTCAACAATAGTGGTAGAGGCACATACAAGTGCATAACCAATGATCTATTTCGTTAAAACTAAATTAGATTTAGCAGGATTAAGGTTCCAGAATACGATCCCTTATTCTTGAAGTTTTAGATGCATAACCAGCTCTTGACAGGTCTGATTCTACCATATGTTGTAAAACATACTTGAAATTAGATTGTATGAGAGTGAGATAGGCCCAGACTTAGGTTTAGTATGCTCTAGCCGAAGTTGGAAGGGTCTGTTTGGTAGCCTTTGTTGAAGTAGAGCAATACCGTTCGGTGCACCTCTGCCAAAGCAGAGTATGCCCTTCGGTGCATCCTTGCCGAAGTAGGACACCACCATTTGGTAGACTCCATTCGAAATTAGGTCTATATTGTTTTGTATCTCCCAGCCGAATTGTTGGGGTACCTTTCTTTCACAAGTGTGGTAGTTATTAGATTCAAGAATTTGGTTGTTACTTCAAGAGCAATTTTGATATAGAAGGACGAGAGAGATTTTTTTCTAGTTACGAGAGAGATTTTTTTCTAGTCAAAATTTGATCAGATATAAACTTCAAAATTGTACCTATTCATGGACCTAAAGGTTTCAATCATTTTTTGCTTCGGGCAAGAATTCATTGTGGCATGATTTGAAACGGTCCGTAGCGAGTCAAAGAGCCATGGATTCCTTAGCAGTTCTTCCATTTGATATTCTTTAGGCATAAGTTTTCGAATAAAGATCATGGGGGAGGCTTATTTAGCTCTTCCATACCATAACTGGCTACAATGATTTCGCAACTAGTCGTAGTCAAGCGGGGTGTCACGTCTTGTATCCACATAAAGTAGTTTATTGTTTGAAACTTCCAAATCAGTAAAATTGGACCTTTTAAGGTTCGACAATATGCTGAATGGCGGAAATAAGAATGTGATTGGTGTTTTAGGAAATAAAATTTTCATAAATATCAACGCTAGAACATTCAGGTTCTAAGACATGGTTCGGTATAAAACGGATTTAAGCATGGAGAACTTTGGGTCTCAACATGAGTGTTACGAGTTAAGAAACTTCAGGTTTCTATGGCACTTGTCCAAAACTTCGGGTTCGGAAGTATGAACTTCAAGTTCATAATACCTGCAAACAAAAGCAATATATACAAAAATAGGCAACAAGAAAATATGTAAATATGTGTAGAATTTATAATATAATTATTTGGACTTCGGGCCAAAATTAAAAGTTGGGTGAAAAAATTTAAAACCCATTGGGCCTAAAATAGTTAGGCAATGAAATTCAAGGCCCAATATAAGGGACCAAAGCCCACGGGGTGGGCTAAGTAAATTGTATCGTGCTGCCCAGGCCTAAAAATTGGGCTGGGTTGGTCATATGCCTAGTATTTAGGCAGGCCTAGTATCACAGAAAAATGGGTTGCAGGTGCAAGCCCAAGGATAAAGGCCCAAATTGACTATGATCTGGTGTTTCACAGATACGGATGCACCAGCGCATAGGCTAGGATCCAGTGCGACGCGAACATAGATAAACTAGCTCCTGTGTTGGGATCTGGTGCTTCACGGAGTATAGGGAATACCAAAACTAGCTTGGGCTTGATGTTATTTGTGGGTCGAGCTGATGGTTTAGGCCGCTGCATGCAAGCCCAAATAAGGAAATAACTCTAGGTCGAGAAATCAAGGCCCAATTGGGCTCAGGTTGGGACAAAAAACACCCCAACCGTAGCTGGGTGTGCTCATCGGGGAAGAAGAGCGATGCAGCCGTTTCAGGCGACCGTGTTTTAGGATAACAATTCCGGGGGCGAGTTCATGAGCCAACAGGGACCACGAATATGAACAGAGATAAAAAAAAATCTTCAACATTTCGATCAAAACCCTAGAAATTTGAATCGAAAAATTGAAAAATTCGACGAGATTTGAAGGAATCTCGGTCAATCATTGTCGGGGACGAGCTATAAGTAGTAAAAAACGTTGACCTATGAGGGAAGATTGGCTACAGGCCAGCCTGCAATGGTGTAGACGCCATGGAAGGTGTCGGGATTTTTGGGTTTTTCAAACCTGGAGCTCTTGGCTCTGGCTTGTGGTCTCGCAGCTTGGCGCAAGTCAGCCACACAAGATGCAGGCCTAGGCTTAGCGGCTCGCTAGCTGTGGCTCACATGGTGGAGGGGTTTGAACGAAACCCAAATTTATATTTTATTAATTTTTTTTTCAATTTCTAGATTAATTCAATGCATATGTAATCAAATAATTTTAATGAATGAACATAGATTTGATGCAATTCATGGCAATATCAAATTCACATATTTCAACAATTATGGATATAATGCATACACAATTTATGTAGAATCTAAAATTCAAAAAACGTAAAGTTGGGTCATGCATTATGTTGAATGTTCATGCTATCAGGGCTGCAAAAATATCGAGACAAAAACTATTGTTTTGGAAGAACTTGATTGATGATGATATTGATAAACTGGTTTGATGCAAAAAACTTCAATTTCAGCTTTCCATCTCTAGAGCTTGTATCACATTCAAGATAAGAAAAAAAAATTGAATCAATTAAAGTATATGAATGCAATAAAAATCAAAATTTAATCAGTTAAAATAATTAAAACGTAATACTCCCCTGATCTTGTCATAAGAAGACTTAATAATAAGTTTTCCCATGGAGCAGGTTTGACATGCGATTCCTTGAATCGAATCTAAACTTCGGGTTAATGGATGCATGTGTGATGATTTGAGAATATGACACATTGTTGTTCATCCAGGGGTGTCCCAGACGATCATGCCAAAGTGTGGAGAATAGAGTGCCTCATCAGTGGTCAAGATTGTACCATTGGACAACATTTTATGTGCCTTACTGTATCTTTCAATCAGGTTAGATGGACCTAAGAGGGTTGTCAGAGGTGCATTCTTAGGTACGAAGTTAGTGAAATAGATGCGTTCATGTAAAACGGTTAGCTTGTTGAGTATGATTGCATTATCTGTCAGACAACTAATTTTCCCACTTTCATCCTTATATTTCTTCACTTTCATCCTTACTCGGTGTACGATCCATTAGGTTCCAATTAGCGAGGCAGTGGGCTATTGTTACTCTTAATGATCGATTGTGAATTGAAACTACATTTCAATTCTCCCTTTGATGAAGACTAGTGCTTGCTAATCTTTAGAGCTTCCACAAACCTTGAGTGACACCTAGCAGAATGTCATGACTACCCAAGCTAAGTAGAAATGGTTGGAGAACCTATCCAGTTACAATTACAATGCAATACGGTCCTTCTCTAATACAATACTCTTAATCACATTGTTTGAGTGATAATTTGTTTCATGTCTACCATCCAATGTGATACTTCTCTATATGATTCAATTGAATATGATTTGGAACAAACTTCCTAAGTCATATTCGTATGCTTTGGCCAAAGACTCCCGAATCATATCTCAGAGTATTCTCCCTCCACCATGGAAGGTTAGAGATCCCTTGTGTGCATTCATATGCCTACATGACTAGATAGCTTGACCCCAACAATGTCGTGGACACTCTTGATGGAATGCCTTTGACATGATCAAAGATTAATGACCTAACCATTAGACATCTATGATGCCTCAGGTCAAAGGACTACTTTGCATATTGCAACTTACGAGTTCTTACATGACATGTATGTTAAAACTCTCTTTTGATCGTAGTTCAGTGTACTTGATTACCTTTTTGAGCACCTATGTGTTTGTCTTAGTGTCCAACACTAAATGATTTGAGACTAGTCATACTCACGCTTGAGTTAACATAACACATACTAACCTTAGCGGATTGTCAATGCCCAATTGGCAATCCTATGGCTAGGAACGTTTTAGGAATGAACATAAGAGAAAGGTCTCATTAATCTAACTTGGATCACTTCTTTCTTAGATTAAATACATTCCTATGATTCCCTTATTGCTTAAACACATAATAAAATAAACATGATTAACAATAAGCTTTTCCCTTCATTAAACATATAATAGTTTAACACAATAAGTATTTTAAAAGCTATTACATCAAATGAGTGGTTTTGTGGGCATACTTCCAACACAAACAACAACACAACAAAGCAAAAATTAGCCATGAGAGAATTTTAAACTGACTGTAGGATTTCTTCCTTCTCAAGTCTTTGATTAAAACCAAAATTAGCCTCATGATGGGCTAACAATAATGTGGTTTAAATTTGCCTTTGATGAGAATCGAACCTAGGACCTCTCACTTACAAGTGTAGAGGAATTCCACTAGACTGTAGTACTAAGTGGTAAAACCAATGTCTATTTAAATCCAACACAAACTTGGATGTTTATGTACGCATGTGCATCTACCAAGCTAGATTACTGGGAGCGGGGGCGATTTAGTTATTTTTTGTTTTTTTGTCAATTGTTTGAAATCTTTACAAGATTTGTTTATTTAATCTAGTGAGATGATTTAATACTAACTAATATTGTATGTTTACTGATGAATTAAAAACTTAAAAGACTACCGTACTATGAAATCCCATATCAAATACTTAACATAAGTAAGCACATTATACACCAGTATATTATTCAATTTGAGTGAGTCTCGCCTCGATTTTGTTTGGAGGAGGTCTTGAGCTTATTTGTTCATGGATGACAATTGTCGATTAATTGAAAGAAAAGGTAAGAATATATGACATTTTTAGGGGCACCGGTAATATTATCTGCAACTTGATAGGTTTATAAGGTTGTCACATCTTTTTATACTAAAAGCGTGTTTACAAATACATTTTACTAAACACCTAATTGTGTTCATCTCTCAATTCCCCCATATATGTTCGTCATAATCTCAAGCACAAAATGTGAAAATTGAAGCTAAAAATAAAATGATCACAATATTCACTTAACGATTATTTGTGTAAAATTAAGCTGAATCATAATCCTTCAATATGGAGGAATACAAAATTGCATTAAACCTTTATAGTAGGATAAACTTACCTTTTTTTTCCAAGGATAAACTTACCCTTTTATTATACACATTAGTTATAAAGAAATAAATATCTTTATATCTTAGAAATATTAACACATTATTTTCGTCAATAACTTGACAAAACTGTGAGTATTTAAATTGACAATTGTACTAGAATAACGTGAGAGTGGTCACTTGGGGTTGATAATCTGGGCCATGACTGTGACGAATTTATCTTAGTGAATATTCCCATCCTCACTGCCCAGCTAATGCAGAAATTGTCTGGGCCATGAGTTCGACGAATTTATCCCAGTGAATATTCCCATCCTCACTGCCCAGCTGCTGCACAAATTGATCCAACTCCTCCTCGGTGGGATCTTGCCCTAACGATCTCAACACATCGGCCAGCTGATCCCTATTGATTATGCCTGAAAAAACAAAAAAAATTGACAAATTATTAAATAGTAAGATGAATCAATCTCTTCTTACATGTGCTTACTTGAATCAGATTCAAACCCCAACACAGTAGAATAAAATAAACAACATTAACATAATCATGTAAGGAGCCACCTTGGGTTCAGACAAAAATGCACATAATGCATATAGGAATCTCATGTTATAGAGCAGTTTCAGCTATAATTTTTTTGAAAAATTGATTGAAAAATTGGTTGGAAGATCAATGGATGAGTAATAACAGATTATTATTATTTTTTTTTTGACAATTCACCAATCCACAGAGCCTACCAGGAGGCAAAAGCCAAGCAAACAAACATCAACAACAGAGAAGGGTGGGGATATAGAAAGCAGGCGCTCAACCCTTGGCGCCACCCCACCCAACTCCCAAGCAAAATTAATGGGGGCATGGAAGGCCATCCTTGTTTAAAACGTGAACCAAGGAGGATGGGGGTCTGTCTACCCAAACCCGAGAACCCACGTCCAGAAAACCACGTGACGCAAGGGAGTCAGCAACCCCATTGGCTGATCAATGGATGAGTAATAACAGATTATTTTTGTAAAGAGATATTTGATGGTATTAGTAATTAAGAAAATGCGCGCGCCGAATGATATTGTAATATATTGTATAAAAAAAGTCTTATCGGTGAGTACGTTAATGTGTTGTTTAATAAATTCTTGAGCTTTTCAATTTTTGACTTTGTTGTTTAATAAATTCTTGAGCTTATCCATATAGATATCTGGCTTTGTCCCTGAACATAATAGTTCGGGGCTAAGTTTAGCCCCTCCATGACTGATTTATCATCTGTTACCTGTACCATTATTTACAATAAATAACATTAACATAATAAGGTAAGAATGTGTGGGATTGCTAATCATCTTTTACCTCGGTGTCGGCTAAGCCTATGTGTACTCAACTGAAAAATTAGATCGGAAGATAAGTTCAGCCCAGTCAGCTAAGCCTATGTGTACTCAACTGAAAAATTAGATCGGAAGATAAGTTCAGCCCAGTCAGGTTTGAAATTTTGCTTTCTTCCCTGGCAGTACGTACTTGGCATGACACACACACACACACACACACATCATATACATGTACATATGGAAAGAGGGATCTAACCAGTGCCATCCGGGTCGACGGTATTGAATTTAGTCTTGAGCATGTTCAGTTGATCATCTGTCAATTGATCTGCCATTGTTTCTCTTCTTTTCAAATTAAATGCACTGTTTTTCTTTTACTATATGGAAGCTCTGAAAGAAATGGAGCTATTTAAAGCGCATGCAGTTAGTTCTTTTGGTGGATAGCAGGAAATCTCGTTGCTCTGCTGCTTTTTACTATTATTTGTTTTAATTTCTCAAATGACTATTGAAAATGCAACACTTGGAATTTTTCTCGGGTTTTCTGGCGGAAGATAATAAGAGCTCATCCTCCATCCAATTCTTTGTATCTATATCTATATAAATAGTGAGAAGACAAAAAAGTTAAAACATTCATAATTTCAAAAATACCTATTTCGAATTGAGATTTTAAAATAAAATAATTAAGAATAAGATGTAAAGAGGAAATTGGCACACACTCATGGCTAGTATCTCTAATATAAAAATTAAAAAAAAAACTTTTTGTTATTATTTTTTGCAAGTTTTAGTATCCGGTTCCTAATGTTCATTGATTGAAATCTTATTAGTTTCCAAAGTTTAATCAAAGTCCCTAACATTAACGTATTAATGAGTCAATTACATAGTTTTTAATACTCACACCTTTATTAAACTCCTAATTAATTTTCAATTCAAAACATTTCCCAAATAAAAATAAGTTTGTGTTGCAATCATATTTAGAATAGGAAGTGGATCTAGGAATATCTCTTATAGTCCTATTAGGACTTGATTACCTATTAAGAGTTGTAATCCTAAAAGGGTAAGGATTTTACCTATTCTACTACAAAAAATAAAGGTACAATGGGGTGACATAACACACACATCACAATTAAATCTCTCTTCTTTCTCTTGCTACCGTTGGCCTCCCTCTCTCTATTCCCTTAGAATAGCTTAGTTAAATAGGCCTACAACACACTATCAGCACACTTTTGCCAGAAGCTAAGAAACTGATGGATCGTATGAGGAGGTTCTTTTCTACAAAATTCAAAGGCTCTTATTTATTTTTTGCTAATCAGGTACGCTTAAAATAAAGTAAGATATTTGAAACGTCCACAAAGTATGAAAACATTCCGCATGATGCATGAACCCCCTATGTTTATATTTTCCTTTTGATATATATTGTATATGTTTCATATATTTGTCAATATACACACACACACACACACACACACGTTTCATGCCTTACACAATTATTTTTGCTCTGTGGAATTTGTGAGTCAAAGCATATAAATAAATTAGTAGCAATTTAGGTTTTTCAAACCCTAGAGAATTCGAAGAAAAAAAAAAAGAAAACTGGAAACTGTGCAGCACCACCGATGCATAACCACCGAACCACCACTGGTCTGAAGCCTGGTCGTGTGGCGCACATCATGACATTGTGTTTTTTTTTTAAGCCCTTGGACCACAGGACAACAGCCTTTGGGCTTGTCGTACTGACCTAGGCACCCCAGGCCTTTGGCCTGATAAGCTCAATAGAGCTTGAAGTCCCTTAGCCCAACCAAGAAAGTCTGCGACCTTCTTGGCCTATTGTCCCATGATTTGGACTACCTGTAGCAGCCTGTAGCCCATGCGCCTCGACCCGATTCCCACAAACTTATCTGTTGGGCTTAGCTCGCCTCGACCCAGACCTAGCTTTGGTTGGGCTTCATAGACCCAACGCACAACCAGCTTTTTGTTGGGCCTGCACCCATGTCCAATTCCCTGGCCTAAACGCCAGTAGCTGCTACTACTGAGCTCCCCAACCTCGGCCTGTGGCCTGTAACCACATGTGGGCTACGTTTACAACTAAACTCAAGACTCAATAGCCTCTAGGGCTTTGCCTTACTCAGAGCACCCAAGCCCAAACCTTTTTGGGCTATTGTTTTTCGAATCCAATGCTATTATTTGACATTTTAAATAATTTTAACCCGAATGTTATTATTATTTTTGCTTCCACGATCGACCTTATTTGGTCCCGATCTATTGAATTAATTAAAAGTGACCTACAGTCTATTAATCTAATTATTAATATAAAACTATTGACCTGAAGATCACTTTTGGACATTAACGATTCAATAATTTAGTTGTATACTTTGAACTGTTGACATCCTTTTGTAGTCCCGAAGCACTTACACTTGAGTTCCCAAAGAAACTCAAATCCACTACACTGCATATTGCATTTTGTGTTTCTTGCAGGAACCTCTCCTTTATGAACTAATCATTCATAAAACTAAATTGAACACATAGTTTCATATTTAGTGCCTTTGTAACCCAAATTTTTCATTCAAAACTTACCACATGAAACTTGTAGCTTTCATGTTTAAACTAAACCAATACATTTCTATAGAACCTAAATGTTCTACAATGTATGTCTATGGATAACCATATGGCTAATTACGTTTTGTTGTACCCTCTGTCTTAGGGACATGTCAAACTTGAACAACCTCGATTTCACTACTCTGGAAGTCTCCGGAAGAAACTACCTGAAGTGGGTTCAAGACGTGAAGCTCTATCTTACTGCAAATTGTATTAGAGCTACCATTGAGGCATTCACCTACGAAAAACCCGTCGATGAAGCTCAAAAAGCTACTGCCATGATCTTTATTCGAAGACACATCCATGATGCACTGCAGACCAAGCACCTTGCTGAGGAGGATGTACGCACCTTTTGGCTTGCTTTGGCCAATTGTTTCAATCACCAGAAAGACATTTACTTGCCTAAAGCAAGGCACGACTGGCAGCATCTTCGGTTCCAAGAATTTAAGTTCATGAATGAATACAACTCTGATGTTTATAGAATCCGATCACTGCTTAAGTTCTGTAGAGTGGAATAAACCGAATCATATTTCTTGGAGAACACTTATTTGACCTTCCATGCCACCAATATTATCCTGTAGCAATAATATAAGGCACATACGTTTACCAAATTTTCAGATTTGATCTATGTTTTACTTTTTGCTGAAAAACAGAACCAGCTTTTGATGAAGAATTATCAAGCTTGACCCACTGGCTTGAACGCTACGCCTGAAGCACAATCGACCAATTCTAGCAGCCACAAACAACGAAAGAACCATCGTGGTCTGGTAATGGATAGCAAGCCTCACTACGGGCCCAAGGTCAACAGAACCAAAGCCCACCCAAGGGAGGAAATTTGACCCAGAAGAGCCAACACCTTGCCTCGAAGGCCCCAAACTTCAAGAATAAGGGAAAAGTTACCGTTCAATTAGATTCCACTAAAATGGACATGTGCTAGCGTTGTGGATCAAAGGATCATTGGTCACACGTATGCAGAGCTACCCCCGAGGCACTTGCTAAGTATCATTCCCGGCCGTGAGTCTAACTCTACCTATGCTAACCATCCCAAACATGCCACTACATCCATGGAGATATCGGATTTTCAAGAGGTATCAGCTCCTATGGACGAATACTTTTTATTCTCTTAGACATGTTTTTAGGGTGTTTTACCCCTAGTGGCCGAACCTATTAGGAGTGGCTAAATCCCCCTAATTTTTTTAGGTTTATGGTTTAATTTTGGACAATTTTTCTAAGTATTTGGAATAATTTGATTGGTTTTGGTTTGTTTTGAATTATGGATATTATTTCTCGAATTCATTAATTGAGTGAATGGAATTATATTTATGCATGTGACCAATTCAATCAATTTATTTCTAGGTATGTCTAGTAGGGAAGTTAGTTGTCTGGTTGGTAAGGTTACCACGCACACAGTCTTGCATGAGTGACACTATTTTATTAACTTCATACCTAAGAAAGCATTTCTGACGACTTTCTTAGGCTCATCCAACCTGATTGAAGAATACAGAAAGGCCAGTATTAGGTTGTCAGATGGTACAATCTTAAACCATTAAAGAGGCCTTTTATTCTCGACGTTTCGGAAGAACGTTGTTGAGTTTTAGAGATATTCGAGATAATCAATATCATATTGATACCGCTGAAGAGAATGGTTTTGAATTTCTTTGTATCACTTCTTATGAGTAGAGTTAGAAGCATATTCACGAGAAGTTGGAATGTCTCCCGACTGGGTTGTACATAACAACCACTTGCGGCATAGAAGCCCACCATGTGGCCGACCCTGTGCCTGAGTTCTATAACACTTTGCTACTTTGGCATGACCATATGGGACATCTCGGATGTGATATGATGTGCTGTATCCTTAAATCATGACATGGGCCTCATTTACCTCCCTCTATTGGATTCCTACCATACAACGCTTGTTCTTTGGAGAAGTTGAATACTCAACCCTCACATACAAAGATTGTTCACAACCCCCCCTAAGTTTCTACAGAGGATGCAAGGGGATATTCATGGACTTTTCCAACCAACATACGAATCATTTAGATACTTTATGGTGTTGGTTGATGCATCGACACGATGGTTACATGTTTGCCTATTATCCGCATACACCGCTGCATTTGCGAAACTCTCAGCACAAATTATTAAGCTAAGGGTTCACCACCTTGATTATCTGATCAAGTCGATTCGACTGGATAACACTGGAGATTTTACGTCATAGACTTTTGGCGATTATTGCATGTCAGTAAGGATTGAAGTGGAACATCTCGTATTCCATGTTCACACCCAAAACGGCCTGGCATAAGCTTTCATAAAGTGCTTTCAATTGATAGCTTAGACTTTGGTTATGCGAACCAAACTGCTGATATCTGCCTGGGGCTATGCAATATTGCACGCAACTATATTGATCTGCCTGAGGCCAACCGCTACCCAACCTAATTCACCGTTACAGTTGGTTACAAGATACAAGCCTGACGTCTCGTATTTACATGTGTTTGGGTGTGTAGTTTATGTGCCAATAGCACCGCCACTATGTACCAAAATGGGTTCTCAAAGAAAAATGGGGATCTGTGTTGGTTATGACTCACCATCAATTATTTGCTACTTAGAGCCCTTGATACGCACCTGTAAGGGTATATGTACCCCAAGTACATCGTAACACCACTTGGGAAAGCTGGACCATTCTCGGATTGGGGAGGCCATACCTTCCACGTGGTCTGGTACATTGGTGACTAGCCAATCATCTGCTTCGACCCTGAAGTGTGGCAGACCCCTTGGTTCAAAGGATTCACAACCTCGAAAGAGGAAAACGACACCAACTAGTGACCTTAGTTTGAATCCGATTATCGCTCACTCATCTGTTCCAACGCATGAGGTTATTCTAGATTACGGGGATGTCTTAAGTGAGACAACCCAACCTCCTAAGAATCATGAAATTTTGGTTCACTACACAATATTGGATGAGGTTTGGAACCAGAATGAGATGATTGTCAACAATGCATTTGCTTACACAGTAGCTACTAACATTATGCTTAGCAATGATATTTAACCACGTTTCGTTGATGAATCTTGACGTAAAATGGATTGGTCAAATTGGAAACAAGCAATCTAAGTCAAACTTGATTCACTTGTGAAACATAAGGTGTTTGGGCCCGTAACTCCTAATCCACCACACATGAAGCCGATGGGCTACACACGGGTTTTCATAAGGAAGCATAATGAGAAGAATGAAATAGTGCGATACAAAGAACGCCTCATAGCACACGGCTTCTCTCAACGCCCTAAGATTGATTACAAGGAGACGTATTCCCCCGTAATGGACGTCATAACGTTTCGCTACCAAATCAGTTTGGTAGTTTCCAAAAAACTGAATATGAAGCTAATGGATGTGGTAACCACATATATCTATGGGGATCTAGATATGGAAATATACATGAAAGTTTCAGAAAGACCTCCATTGACTGGTTCATATAGCTCTAGACCACGAAACACTGTCTCTATTAGATTGAGTAGATCACTCTACGGATTGAAACAATTCGGGCAGATGTGGTATAACCGTCTGAGTGAATATTTTGACAAGTCAGGGTTATGTGAACAACGAATTATGCCTATGCGTATTCGTAAAGAAGTCACATTCTGAATTTATAGTCATTGAAATTTATGTCGATGACATGAATCTCATCAGAACTCCTGCAGAGCTTGAGGAAATTGCTACACACTTGAAATCAGAATTTGAGATGAAAAATCTTGAGAAAACTCGATGTTGTCTTAGCCTAAAGATCAAGCATTGTTCGGATGGAATTCTAGTACATCAATCGAACTACACCCAGAAAGTGTTTCAACATTTTAATGAGGTTAAAGTGAAGCCTTTGAGTACTTCTATAGTCGTTCAAACTCTAGATGCTAAACGAGGTCCCAAGGAGGATGAGGAAGAGATTTTGGAGCCTGAAGTTCTATACCTAAATGCAGTTGGTGCTTTATTGTACTTTGCTTAACCCAACATCTTGTTCGCTGTTAATCTTTTGGCTAGATACAGCAACGCACCTATACGCTGACAGTGGAATGGTGTTAAAGACATTTTTTGCTACCTCAAGGGTACGACGGATTTGGGCTTGTTCTACACCCAAGAATCCTCGAGAGGACACGCCGTCCCCCTCAGTTCTCGGGTTGATTTTCGCCTTTTTGGTTATGCAGATGTTGGATATCTGTTTGACCCACATAGGGCAAATTCTCAAACGAGCTATGCCTTTACCGTTGGAGACACCGCTATATCTTAGAGGTCTACCAAGCAAATGCTATTTGCAACTTCTTCAAACCATGCTGAGATTCTCTCCTTGTATGAAGCATTATGTGAGTGCTTTTGGTTGAGAGCAGTTATGGAACATATTTGAAGCATTAGTGGTCTTTTTGGTTGAGAGCAGTTATGGAACATATTTGAAGCATTAGTGGTCTTACTTCCATCGTTAACCTTCCTACGACGATCTTTGAAGATAATGCAGCATGTATCGAGCAGTTAAAGAAGGGATACATTAAGGGAGACAACACCAAGCACATAAGACTGAAATTCTTTTATTCTCATCAGAAACAACATTACTAGAACATTGAAGTTAAGCAAATCCATTCCCAGGACAACTTGGCAGATTTCTTCACCAAGTCATTGCCCAAGTCTACTTTTCAGAAGCTCGTCCAAGGGATCGGTATGCGTAAATTGTCTGAATTGAATCGCTTGTAGTTCTCTTATTTGGAAGTTATGTCTAATTCAGGGGGAGTATCCAGAAGCATATTCACTTGATCTTAATGTACTTTTTTTTCCTACAATTAGGAGCATTTTTCCCCATTGGGTTTTTGCTACCTAACTAGGTTTTAATGAGGCACCCATCTTGAGATGATCATACTCTGTTAAGTTCACTACTTTCGTCCTGTTTAATGTTTGTTTTAGACATTATGCATACTTCTCACTTTTCACCTTATTCTATGGGTTTTTCTCCCACCTTGGGTTTTACCATAGCGAGATTTTGTGAGTTTTACTAGCAATGGATACTTTCTTAAATTTGAGACTCGCATTCACCCGTTGTGCCACTGACTTCGTCAACTGTTCTACCTTATCTGCTACAGATCTGATGCAATGTTTGTTTGAGTATTTACACACTCAAAAGGGAGTGTTGCAGTCATATTTAGAATAGGTATGTGATTGTGTAAATCTTAGTGGATCTAGGAATACCTCTTATATTCCTATTAGGAGTTGATTACCTATTAAGAGTTGCAATCCTAAAAGGGTAAGGATTTTACCTATCCTATTACTATAAATAAAGGCACAATGGGGTGATATAGCACACACCTCACAATTAAATCTCTCTTCTCTCTCTCTTGCTACCACCGGCCTCCCTCTTTCTAGTCATTTAGAATAGCTCAGTTAAATAGGCCTACAATAGTTTGTACTCAATTAATTATTTATAAAAATACTTTTTAATTTTTTAATGTTAAATGTACCCATTCATATAATATTTTAATTTTTTATTCTTATATGTACCCATTCTTAAATATAACAACTTTTTATAGGTAAAATGTGTTGTGATATATGTTCTTATGAATATTGTGTTTGTATAAATCCTAAGTAGAGATAAAATAGGAATCTTTTGGGATCTAGAAGATCTTTCCTAATAGACTTTGTATTACTTGGCGAGCAAGTTTCTCTCATCCTTATTGCTATAAATAAAGGCACAAGGACTGGGGAATTAACATAAAATTCCTCAAGTCTATTCTGCATCTTTCTCTCTTCCCTTTGGCGCACCTCTTTGTAGAATACAGGCCACAACACGCTATTAGCACGCTCTTCACACTGTGCTAAAGAGAATTTATTCATCTTCAATCCATTCGAATCTTCCTACTTTTCTACAAAGGATTCAGAGGGACATTTGTGGATCGATTTACCCTCCCTGGGGACCTTTTAGATATTTTATAGTATTGGTTAATGCTTCCATACGTTGGTCACACATGTGCTTGTTGTCCATAAGGAACGCTGCATTCTCCAAAATGTTGGCTCAGGTTATTAAGCTTAGGGTTCACCACCCTGATTATCCGATCAAATCTATTCGATTGGATAATACTGGAGAATTCACATCTATTATTATTATTATTTTTTTTTTCTGATTGCATGTCGGTTGGGATTAAAGTTGAACATCCCATATCCCTTGTTCACACCTAGAATGGCCTGGCAAAGGCATTCATTAAATGCTTATAAATGATTGGTCGATTATTGGTCGTATGTACCAATCTTCCGATTGCTACTTGAGGTCATGCAATATTGCAAGTAGCAATGTTGATCCTCTTGAGGCATGTTACGACCCAACCATATAACGCCATTTAGTTGGTTATTGGATACAAACCCAACATATCACATGTGCACATTTTTAGTTGTGCGGTGTATGTGCCGATTTTGCCTCCTTTACATACAAAAATGGGGCTTTAGGGAAGGCATAGCTTAGAGCATGCCAGATGTTTTCACGGATTTAGTGTGAGTGGCAAGATCACACGTTTCAACTGTGAATGTGCCTACAAAGATGGATGTACCAAATGTACGTCAGACTTTCCTCCTGGAGGCTCGGGCACCAATTTGGCTAATCCACGTACATTAGCAGCTAGCCAATCTTCTACCCTTACACAAAAGTGTGACAGACCACTTGGTTCAAAGGATTCACACATTTGGAAGAGGAAACCAAGACATGGGCCCCTTTTAAGCCTACTGTGAATCCGATTGTCACCTACCCATTCTATTTAACTCATGAGAAAAATTATAGATTACAAAAGCGTCCTTGAAGAGACGAATCAACCTTCTGAGAATCATGAGATTTCTATCTTTTATGCTAGCTTGGATGATGTTTGGTGTAGAAATGAGATGATCATCAACAATGCATTAACATATGCAGTAGCTACTGAGATCATGTTGAGCGATGACATTGAACCCTATTCCGTTAATGAATATTGACGTAGAACTAATTTGTCAAATTGGAAACAAGCAATCCAAGTCGAACTCGATTCGCAATGCGAATCGTAAGGTGTTTGGGCCTATAGCTCCAACTCCTCCACATGTGAAGCCTGATGGCTACAAATGGATTTTTGTTCAGAGCGTAATAAGAAGAACAAAATTATGCATTACAAAGCTCATCTTTTTGTGCAAGGCTTCTCACAACGCTTGAGATTGATTGATGAATGTAGTGGACGTAGTAATTGCAAAGCTCATGTTTTTGTGCAAGGCTTCCCAAAACATTGAGTATGCAGCTGATGGACGTAATAATTGCGTATCCCAATGGGGATCTTGATACATAAATTTATATGAAAGTTCTCGAATGACTTACATTGACTGGATTAACTATTTCAAAACCCTGAAACACACTCTCAATTTAGCTGAGGTGTTCACTCTACGGTTTGAAGCAATCCGAAAGAATGTGGCATAACCGTCTGAGTGAGTATTTGGCTATCAGGGATATGTAAACAACAAACTATGCCCTTGCGTGTTCATTAAGAAGTCACATTCTGGTTTTGCGAGTCAAGCAATTTATGTCGATGACATGAATCTCGTTGGAACTCCTAAAGAGTTCGAGAGATCTGTCACAGACTTTAAGTTAGAATTTGAGATGAAAGATCTAGGAAAGACTCGATAATATCTCGGTCTCGAGATAGAGCACCATTTAAATGAAATCTTAGTACATCAATCAAACTACACCCAGAAGGTGTTGTGCCGCTTTAACGAGGATAAAGTGAAGCCTTTGAGTACTCCTTTGGTCATTTGATCGCTAGATGTAAAAATGAGATCCATTCTTTCCGAAGGAGGATGATGAAGAGATTTTGGAACCCAAAGTTCCATATCGAAGTGCGGTAGGCGTTTTATTATACTTAGCTCAATGAACTAGACCCGTCATCTCATTCACAGGTAATGTTTTGACAAGATACAGAAATGCACTGATGTGTAGACACTGGATTGGTGTTAAAGACATCTTTTATTACCTTAAGGGTACTATGGATCTGTGCCTGTTCTATTCTTATGGATCCTCGAGTGATGCCACACCCTCTTACCACGAGTCGATTCTCATCTTGTTCGTTATGCCGATTCATGATACTTATCTGATGGCACACGGCGCGCTCTCAAACGGGTTTTCATCTTTACTGTTGGAGGCACCACAATATCTTGGAGGTTAACTAAATATACTTTAGTTGCCACTTTGTCTAACCATGCTGAAATTCTTGCCTTACACGAAGCAACTCGGAATGCTTCTAGCTAAGAGCAGTTGTGGGCCATATTTGAAGCTCCAACAATCTTTACCCCGTCGTTGACATCCCGACGTTGATCTATGAATATAACGTAGCATGCATCGAACATCTCAAGAAGGGTTACATCAAAGGAGACAACACCAAACACATTGCGCAAAAGTTCTTCTTCTCACATCAACAACAAGAACATCAAAAGATTAAGGTCACACAATCCGTTCACAAGATAATCTAGCCAATCTCTTCACCAAATCACTACTGAAGGCGATGTTTCAGAAGCTTGATCAAGGGATGGGTATGCGTTAACTTTCTGAGTTGTAACATTGTTAATTCTCTTTGGAATTATGTGAAACTCAGGGAGAGTATCCTAAAGTGTACTTGCTTGATCTTAATGTACTCTTTTTATCTATAATTAGGAGCATTTTTTCCTTTGGGGTTTTGCTACCTAACAAGGTTTTGGTGAGGCACCCATCTTGGGTTGATCATAACCCTGATGATGTCCCGTAAACGTTTCATTTGACTTGAGATTTCTCACGCATTTTTCCTTAGACTAGGGGTTTTTTTCGTACTCGCGGTTTACCATAGCCATGGAGTTTTTTTTTTGTGAGACTTAGTTCCATTTGCAAGTTCTTACTTTACCTTGAGACTAGCATGTTCCTAGAATCAGTATCGACGAGTTGACTTTTTTAACTCTATATGATGCTGAATCTACTTGAGTATTTACACACTTAAGGGGGAGTGTTATAAACGTTGTATTTAAGGGTGGTTATGTAAATCCTAGGTTATATTTGATACTTGTTATTCTTCCCTTTTAAGACTTATATCCCTTGGAGGAGAAGTAATGTTCCCTCCCTTATTACTATAAATAAAGGCACCGTGTAAGGGGAATAATAAAACATTATTTACACAATCTTACAAACACATCTCTCTCTACTCTCTCTCTCTCCTGTGCTTCCCCTCTCTCCCTTGTCAGATTCAAATAAGCTACAACAAATGTTTCACTTTTTTTTTTGTCTTCTAACTTTATATATATATATATATATATATATATATATATATATATAGGATGTGCTTTTATTATCTTCCGCCAAAAAAACGGAGTCAAATTCCAAGTGTTGCATTTTCAGTAGTCATTTAAGAAATTAAAACAAATAAGAGTAGTAAAAAGCAGCAGAGCAACGAGATTTCCTGCTATCCACCAAAAGAACCAACTGCATGCATTTTAAATAGCTCCATTTCTTTCAGAGCTTCCATAGAGTAAAAGAAAAACAGTGCATTTACTTTGAAAAGAAGACAAACAATGGCAGATCAATTGACAGATGATCAACTGAACATGCTCAAGACTAAATTCAACACCTTCGATCCGGATGGCACTGGTTAGATCCCTCTTTCCATATGTACATGTGTATGATGTGTGTGTGCGTGTGTATCATGTCAAGTACGTACTGCCAGGGACGAAGGCCAAATTACAAACCTGACTGGGCTGAACTAATCTTTCGATCTAATTTTTCAGTTGAGTACACATAGGCTTAGCCAACACCAAGGTAAAAGATGATTAGAAGCAATCCCACACATTCTTACCTTATTATGTTAATGTTGTTTATTGTAAATAATGGTATAGGTAACAGATGATAAATCTCCAGTCATGGAGCGGCTAAACTTAGCCCTGAACTATTATGTTCAGGGACGAAGCTAGATATGGATGGATGAGGGCATTGTCAAACAACAAAATTAAAAATTGAAAAGCTCAAGAATTTAATAAACAAAACACTTATGAACTAACCGATATTTTTTATTTTTTTATACAATATATTATAATATCACTCGACACGCAAATTTTCTTAATTACCAATACCATCAAATATCTCTTTATAAAAATAAGAGGTGTTTTGATATAGGTTCCCTGTTTTTTAATTACTTAGACTAAACATCTGTTTCTTTTTAAATTTTGATTAAACATTCTCCTATAAATTGGGGATTATTAATTTCACTTATATTATTCGCTTTTGGCAAATTATCTCGTTTTCTTTTCATTATTCGTGCATTTACAATTTTAAAAATTGTCATTAGTTCATAAATTATGAAAATATAAAATATTTTCAATACTCATATAATACTGGTGTTTTATCTTGACTCATAAAACGTACCTAGAAGACAACTTGCAATAGTTTTTTCTTTATATAATTGTCAAATACATAACACACACATATAAAATGTAGATACAAACAATAAAATAGAAAATTACTAAAACATACGTGTTGGTACATTTAAAATAAACGTACCTTAAATTCATCAGTAAACTTCGATTTAACATGGGTACATTTTAATTCAGCATGGTTACATTTTAATTTAGTAATGGTACATTTAAATTTACTATGTAGACTTTCAATTTGGCATAGGTACGTTCTAATTTAAAAATAAGTTGTGTTGGTACATTTTAATGTTTTTGTTAAGAAAGATGGTACATTAATTTTACCTGAATCATAGTTGAATTCTAACGAAGAAAATAGAGTATGAGAAAGAATATTAACCCTTACAATAGTAAAGATTGTACCAAGTTAGAAACGATTTATATATATATATATATATATATATATTATCTTATTGAAAATTCTTAATAATTTAAGTCTCTCGGTCTACAATTAATTTGGTTATTATCTATTTGGATATTATTGAATTTTTAAATTGTGGAAAGGATAAAGATAATAAATTAAATAAATGTTATTTGAAGGCATTTCTAGCGTAGAAATTAATTTAAAATAAATTTGGAAAACATCTAAATCAGGAATATACGTTGAATAGATGGTTTAATCAAAAGTTAAAACACCTAAATCTAAAGTTAAAAAAGAATGAATGTTTAATCTAAAAATGTTTAAAATGAGTTATCTAATTCTAATTTTCTCTAAAAATAATCTGTTATTACTCATCCATTGATCTCCCAACCAATTTTTCAAAACTTTTATAGCTGAAACTGCTCTATAACATGAGATTCCTATATGCATTATGTGCATTTTTCCCACCCAAAAAAATGAGTGGGGTTTGAATTTGATTCAAGTAAGCACATATAAGAAGAAATTGATTCATCTTACTATTTTAATAAGGGAAAATTTGATATGAGTCCAATTTTATGAGCCATTATTAGTTAATCCAATTTTGTTTTAAATTTTGGATTAGGTCTAGTGATTCATTATCCACGTAAGTTTATTTGTATTCTCTTGTCAAATTTACCCTCAAATTGACTAATTAAATAATTACTGTTTTTTTAATTTATGATTAATGTTAATCTTATCCTTAATTATAGGATTAGGGATTGAAATCTCCTTTTTTTCTTCTCATTTCTCCAACCGTTAATTTGTATTTTCTTGTTTCTCCATCACAATATCTTTCTCTTCCTGTGTTATTTTGCCCAGTAATCTTCTTCTATAATATTCCTCTTCTCCTCCTCCTTCCATAAGGATGATCAATATACATTTGATTGGTTAAAAAAAAAAAGAAATTGCATTAGTGTTTTGGATTCTTTGTGTTTTTTTTAATTTTGAAGTTCTATTGAATTAACATTTTCTCTAGCGTTTCCTCCCTCAATATCATTTTTCTTCCCATTTTTTTTGGTTTTATCTGCCTATATCACTTGTCCTTTTATTTTTATTTTTTATATTATAATATACATGTATCATGAATAATTGTATTTATCTACCTATATATATATATATATATATATATATATTATATTTTGTTGATAATCTAAGATTAATTGTGTTTTCTACCTGTACCATAGGATTTTATTTTTATTTTTATAATACTCTACCTATATGTATCATATGTTTTTTTGTTTGTAAATTAACTACCTGCATCACAGATTGAATGTGTTGCCTACCTGCATCACAGATTGATTGCATTATCTACCTGCATCACAGTTTAATTAGATATTATTTAAATATATCTTCATCACATTTTGTATTTATGTACCTATATCATAGGTGTTTTTCTTTTTGTAATCTACTTTTATGAAGAGTGTACATCACAATAGATTTTGTTCTTGATAAAAGTGCCATGAATTTTAATTTGAATTTTAATTTTTTTTCCTTGGATATTGAATAGATTAAAGACTTTAAAGATTCAAAATTTGGATAAATCAAGAAATTTAAATATATTTTCATTTAGATTATAAAAGGGCAAAATAAACATAAAAAAGATTAGTTGAACCTAAACTAATAAGGCACATGGAATTGGACTATATTAGAAAGTAGCTTAATTTTTTGGAATCGAATCTAAATGCCCCATTTAATAATTTGTCATTTTTTTTTCAGGCATAATCAATAGGGATCAGCTGGCCGATGTGTTGAGATCGTTAGGGCAAGATCCCACCGAGGAGGAGTTGGATCAATTTGTGCAGCAGCTGGGCAGTGAGGATGGGAATATTCACTGGGATAAATTCGTCGAATTCATGGCCCAGACAATTTCTGCATTAGCTGGGCAGTGAGGATGGGAATACTCACGGGGATAAATTCGTCACAGTCAAGGCCCAGATTATCAACACCCCAAGTGACCACTCTCACGTTATTCTAGTACAATTGTCAATTTAAATACTCACATTTTTGTCAAGTTATTGAGGAAAATAATGTGTCAATATTTCTAAGATATAAAGATATTTATTTATTTATAACTAACGTGTATAATAAAAGGGTAAGTTTATCCTCCTATAAAGGTTTAATGCAATATTGTATTCCTCCATATTGAAGGATTATGATTCTGCTTAATTTTACACAAATAATCTTTAAGTGAATATTGTGATCATTTTATTTTTAGTTTCAACTTCCACATTTTGTGCTTGGGATTATGACAAACATATATGAGGGAATTGAGAGATGAACACAATTAGGTGTTTAGTAAAATGTATTTGTAAACGCGCCTTTAGTATAAAAAGATGTGACAACCTTATAAACCTATCAAGTTGCAGATAATATTACTGGTGCCCTTAAAAATGTCATATGTTCTTACCTTTTCTTTCAATTAATCGACAATTGTCATCCATGAACAGATAAGCTCAAGACCTCCTCCAACAAAATCGAGGCAAGACTCACTTAGAATGAATAATATACTGGTGTATAATGTGTTTACTTATGTTAAGTATTTGATGTGGGATTTCATAGTACGGTAGTCTTTTAAGTTTTTAATTCATCAGTAAACATACAGTATTATGTAGTATTAAATCATCTCACTCGATTAAATAAACAAATCTTGTAAAGATTTCAAACAATTGACAAAAAACAGAATGAAACAACTAAATCACTCCCGCTCCTAATAATCTAGCTTGGTAGATGCACATGCGTACATAAACATCCAAGTTTGTGTTGGATTTAAATAGACATTGGTTTTACCACTTAATTAGTACTACGGTTAGTGGAATTCCTCTACACTTGTAAGTGAGAGGTTCTAGGTTCGATTTTCATGAACGGCAAATTTGAACCACATTATTGCTAGCCCATTGTGAGGCTTAGTCTCCCCTTTTGGTGTAGATAATATTGTTTTGTTAAAAAAAAAAAGATTTTTGTTTTAATCAAAGACTTGAGAAGGAAGAAATCCTACAGTCAGTTTAAAATTAAGTCTCTCATGGCTAGTTTTTGTTTTGTTGTGTTGTGGTTTGGTGGTCTTATTGGATAAGTGTATGCACTAGATTACTGTTTTAAATCAAAGGGCTTATATTGCCCTTAAATAGTTGGAACTTGTATAGTGAAGGACGATTAGGATAAGCTTGTATGGAGGTATCCGGTGTTGATGAAATATGAAAATATGTGATGTGCTGGAACGATTAGCACCTCCACATTCGTACTAAAATTCTTTTGTTCTTCCCACTTAGTATTACAGTCTAGTGGTATTTATCTTCACTTGTAAGTAAGAGGTTTTAGGTTCAAATCTCGTAGATGGCGAATTCGATACCAAATTAGGTTGTTTATTGTGTTGCTTTCTTGAACTCCCTCTCCCCTTAGTGTAAAATATATCGTTGTACTTAAAAAAAAATTGTTCTTGTTCTTCGAATGACGGAAATATATCACACAAAATACAAACAAACAGTTCAAGAATTTATCATGGCCTAAGAGCTGATCAAACAAGATTGGGCATTTCGTGTTCGAATATCTGAAAGCAAAACGAAGGAAACAAACCCAGATTTCGAAGAACTATAGCAGTCGATTCAAGGTCTCACATGGCTACTTCTAGAGGTGGAGGAGATTTGAGGGCTCTTATCTTCAATGGGTCCAGTTACGATTTTTTGTCAATCAAATGAAGACCATATTCAAATTACACGATTTCTGGAAGTTGGTGGACCTGGTTTTTTGGAAACTTAGAAATGGAACATGATTCCAAAGATGAAGAACAATTGTCTATGAAAAGGATTTTCAAGTTAAGTGAATGAAACTAGAGATGCAAAAGATCTTGGTATCATTCAAGGAGCAGTCTTAGATGAGATTTTTTCTCGAATCTCAAACCTGGAAACCTCCAAGGTTGCGTGGCATGTTCTACAACAAGAATTCCGCGGTGACAAAAAGATTAGATCAGTCAACCTATAATGTTTAAGGAGAGATTTTGAGTACACTAGAATGAATGATGGTGAAACTCTATCTTCTTACTTGACAAGAATCTTGATATTGTGAACCAAATGAAAACCTAAGCCAAAGATTAGTGCAGAAGATTTTTATTAGTCTGCCGAAATCTTATGATTCCATTCCATCCATTATATAGGAAACTAAGTACCTTGATACTATTGAGGTTCATGAGGTTATTGGAATATTAAAGGGCTATGAGCAGAGATTACATGGGCACTCAAAAAACTTGTCTGAGAAAGCCTTTTTCTAGTCTCAGTTTGAGCCATTGAAAATAATTATAAGGCTCGGGGGAGCAATTCAAACTAAAAGAAGGTTTGGAAAGGAAAAGGCAAGAAGTGGGATAACAAGTTCACTCTACAGACAAAACCAAAAACATGTGGTGTTTCTACCAACACTAAGTGTATGATTTGTGATAAACTACACTATGGTGTCTCTTGGTTCAAGGGAAGACCTAAATGTAGCAAGTGTGATAGGTTTGAGTTTCTGGCAAAAGATTGCAAACCAAGAGGAATCCAAGTTGTGAAATATGCACATAGGGCAAAAGTGTCTTCTATGCTTGTAGCGTGACAATACTAGACACGAAGAAAGGAACTTGGTATATTGATAGTGAGTGCAGCAATCATATGACAGCACATGAATCACGTCGACTCAACATTGATAGAAGCTTCAATTGTAAAATTAAAATGAGAAATGGCAAATTGTTGAGACTGCTAGAAAAATGAACTTTTGCCATAAAACCTAAGGGTCGAAAAAGGTTTATCAAGGATATATTACTTGTTCCAAGACTTGATGAAAACCTCCCCAATGTTGGACAAATGATTATACATGGTTATTTCCTACTCTTTGGAGACAATATGGTGGAAGCCTTTGATGATGGAAACACGCAGAATCTGGTGACACAAGTGGCAATGACTAGAAATAGAAACTTTAACCTTATGTTAGACTATCATGACTCAATTGTTTTGAAAGCTAATATTGTAGAAAACTCTTGGGTATGGCGCAAAAGACACGGGTTTCTCAAGCTTCATAGTTTAAAGAGCTTGCAGAAGTTACAATTGGTAAGTAGTTTTCTTGAGTACAAGAAAATGAAGAACCTTGTGAAAGATGTATATTGGGAAAGCATCACAGAGATGCTTTTGAAATTGGAAAGGCATGGAATGCTAGTCAACCTCTAGAGCTCATACACATTGATGTGTGCAGTCCAATGAAAACACCAACACTAATGGAAATAGGTACTCCTATTATTCATTGATGATTGCACAAGGATGGTATGGGTGTATCTCATGAGGATCAAGAATGAAGTCTTCACTTTTTTCAAGAAGTGTAAGGCAATGGTTGAGTTACAAGGTGGTCTTAAGGTAAAAAGGTTGAGGAGTGATAGATGAGATGAATACACTTCACTAGAATTCAAGGAGTTTTGTTAAGAATTAGGATTACAAAAGTAGTCAATAGTTGCCTATGCACCACAACAAAATGGTGTAGCGGAAAGGAAAAAAAAAGGATTGTGGTTGAAAAGGCCATGTCTATCTTACAAGACAAGAAAATGCCACTTTCCTTTTAGGGTGTACAAGAAAATGGCCATTTGGATCTCATCCAAATCCTCTTTTCGAGGATCCCATAGATCATCATATCATACTCGTTCATCATACATTGTGCGCCCAAAAATCATTTTGAATTTTTTATTTGAAATTAAACACAAACAGTACCAAACAAAGGTTGGCCACATGATGTACGATGAACAGATAGAATGTGAGGATCCTAGGATCCTTACAAGAAAGAACCAGAGAGGATCTAAATCCCATGTTGAAAAGGTTGATAAGATATTTCATACATAATTGTGTTGCAGTTTAGATTCAAGTGTTTTGTATTTCATAGGAAACAATCTACAAAGGTACAATTATATATAGAGGAGGGAAGCAACCAAGAACCTGAGAAACCCTAGTGACCGAGGAAACCCCATAGAGACCGGTTACTCTTAGGCTTAATCTATTCTTTAAATCAGGGTGATTACACCCAATCCTAGATGTCTAATCTTTGGTACAATGTAGGTCAACCTTGATGTCTAATCTTTGGTGGCTCAAGGTTAATAACAAGCTGATTTCTTCATGCATACTTCAACACTCCCCCTCAAGCTGGATCAAGGAGGTTAATTGATCCAAGCTTGCCCAATAGACGATGAAGTTGAACTGATGACAGGGCCTTGGTGAACAGGTCCGCAAGTTGAGCATGACTTCTCGTGAAGATAGTTCTGATGACTTGAGTTTGAACTTGAGTTCGGATAAAATGGCAATCCAATTTTATATGTTTGGTTCTCTCGTGGAACACGGGATTAGCAGCAATATGGATAGCTGCCTGATTATCACACATAAGAGACATAGGTGTAGAACTAGGGAACCCTAAGTCTGAAAAAAGTCCCTTAAGCCAGATCAGTTCACAGGCAGTGACAACCATTGCTCGATATTCAGCCTCTACTCTGGAGCGAGCAACAACTTGTTGTTTCTTACTTTTCCACGTTACTAGATTTCCACCAACAAATGTACAATATCCAGTTGTGGATTTTCTGTCAATTGCATTCCCTGCCCAATCTGCATCCGTGTAGCCACTAATTGCAGTAGAGTGGTTGTTGTGCATGATGATCCCTTGGCCTATGGAACCCTTCAGATAGCGCAAGATCCTTTTAACAATGTTGAGATGAACGGTAAGGGAATGCATGAATTGACTGACCAAGCTGACTGCATAAGTGATATCTGGTCGAGTGATAGTGAGGTAGATTAGTCTCTCCACCAGCCGTTGATAGTGTCTCACATCATGCACAGCTTCTCCAGCAAGATCGAGTTTCAGTTTACAAATAATGGGTGATGTGGCAGGTTTGCAGTCGAGCATGTTGGCTTCCTTGAGAAGATCAATAACATATTTTCTTTGGTGAAGGAACAGCCTTTTTGAGCATGTTGATTCCTAAGAAGTATTTCAACCTGCCTAAATCCTTGATAGCAAAGGTCTGATGTAGTGAGAACTTCAGAGCTGCAATCTTAGTGGCACTATCGCCCATTATAATAAGGTCATCAACATAGATGAGAATTACTAACTTCCCCTTGATACCAGTGCAGACAAATAATGAAGAATCGGCATTACTGCGGATAAAACCTATTTGTGTCAGCACTGAGCTAAGCTTGGCATACAAAGCTCGTGGTGATTGCTTCAATCCATATATGGCTTTGTGCAATTTGCAAACCATGTTACCTTTAGGGCAATCATAACTTGGAGGGAGCTGCATGTATACTTCTTATTGGAGTTCTCCGTGAAGAAATGCATTCTTCACGTCTATTTGATAGAGAGACCATCCACAGTTTATTGCCACTGAGAGTAAAACCCTAACGGTATTCATCTTGGCAACCGGGGCAAATGTTTCCTTATAATCTACCCCAAAGGTTTGAGTGAAGCCTCGAGCAACGAGTTGAGCCTTGTGTCTATCGATGGAACCATCAGCTTTGAACTTGACCTTGTAAATCCATC
The DNA here is from genome assembly GCA_963580275.1 of Crataegus laevigata. NCBI lineage: Eukaryota > Viridiplantae > Streptophyta > Magnoliopsida > Rosales > Rosaceae > Crataegus > Crataegus laevigata. The sequence continues at coordinate 24,661,922 of OY756950.1, read as the reverse complement.
GACTTCTAACAGCCTTTTTTCCTAAGAGAAGTTGAACTAGGCTCCAAGTATGATTATCTTCCAAAGCTTTGAGCTCTTCAGCCATCGCTTGTTTCCACTGTGGGAGAAGTGCCGCTTCTTGATAGGTTCGTGGCTCATTATGATTATCAAGAGCACTGAGAAATGCAGCATGAGTGGAAGACATTGCACTGGAGCTATAAGATATAGGATACCATGAGGCATAAGCCACGTAGTCTTGTAATTTTGTAGGTGGCTTTCTGGCTCGATGGGGGTTTCTTCTTAGCACTTGAGTCTCATGATCTGTAGATGGCTCCTGGTCTGCCTCACTGCTGTGAGACTGAGCTGAATTGTCTAATTCATCTTGAAGGTCTCTTTGATCATGAGTTTTCGTGACTGAGCCTTCTTGCAGCACATAATCGTTTAGAATTCGAGGCAATTGGAATATATTGAATACCTCATCCCCCTGACTTGTAGTGGTTCCACTCTGAGTGAACCAAGGAATGTTTTCTTCGAACTTCACATCCTTGGACACTATGCATTTATTGGTAACTGGATTGAAACACTTGTACCCCTTTTGGGTGGAGGAATACCCAAGAAACATACATTTGGTTGCCCTTGCATCTAGTTTGTCACGATTCGGTGCTTGCATGTGGACATAACAGACACAACCAAACACTTTGAGGTGTGTCAGATCAAATGACCAAACACTTGTACCCCTTAAGCACTTCATAGGGTGTTTTGAACCCTAGAACTTGACTTGGAAGTCTGTTAATTAGATAGGTTGCAGTAAGGATGGCAAATGACCAAAATTTCTTGGAACATTCATATGTATCATGAGAGATCGAGTTTTCTTTCTGCCACCCCATTTTGTTATGGGGTACCTACGCAACTTGTTTAGTGAATGATGCCTTGTGCATTTAGATATTGAACCATATTGTTGGACATAAATTTAGAGCCATTATCTGATCTTAACACTTTAACATGAGACTGAAATTGAGTTTTAATATGAATGTGAAAATCTTTGAAGATAGTGAACACCTCACTTTTCGATTTCATCAGATAGAGGAAACTAACCCTAGGGAAGTCATCAATAAACAAGAGAAAGTATTTAAAACCTTCCATTGATTCAGTTGTTGGTCCCCACACATCGGTGTGTACCATTTCAAAAGGCTTACAAGTTTTAGACTGGGAGTTAACAAAATGTAGTCTAGTGAATTTCGATAGTTGACAAGTATCACATGTGATATCCGACTTACTAACACTTAAGAACAATTTGAACAAAACAGACTCGGAAGGATGAGCTAATCTCCTATGCCAAAGTTGGTTTTCATCTATGGACTTTAATTTAACTTGAAGAGCCCGAGTAAGACTAGAGTTCTTGCACAGGTAGTAAAGTCCATCTATGAAGACCCCTTCAGCAATCATCTTCATGGTGAGGACATCTTGAAACATTACATTATCAGGTGAGAAAATAGCACGACAGTTTAGGGTATTTGTGATTTTTCCAATTGACAAAAGTTGGAATGGGAAGGACGGTACAAATAGGGCAGTGGATGATATTTTGTTTGAGAACAGGTTGATTTCCCTTTTACCTAAGGCTAAAACGTTGTTTCCATTTGCAACAGACACATGTGAAGGACTAGAGAAAGGTTTATAATTATGTAAATTTGTTACTTTGTTTGTCATGTGATCAGTGGCACCTGAATCGATTATCCAACAATCTTTATCAACACTAGTTAACAAGGCAGTAGATAAGGCTTTGAGAATACCTGGTTCCTCGTCACTTGGCACTTTGCTATTTCCAGCAAAGAATCCTGCAAATTTGCCCAACATTGCTGTGTGGTTGTCTCCTTCACCATTAGGTCCATACGAGGCTTCTCCATGACCCTTACCTTGTAGGTAGGTAGAAAACTCATTGATAAGAGTTAGTGGGTTGGTCATGGGGTCCACGAAACCTTGAAGCATGGGGGCCAAGATTGAACAGCAGCAAGTTGAGCCTTGAAGTGTGGTTGCTATGAAGACCTTGGTATAATTTTTCATCCTTAGTGAACTTGGGTTTAAGTTTAGGATGAAGTTCCCAACACTTCTCTTCTACATGCCCGACATCATCACAATATTTGCATTTTAGGTGTGGATTTCTACCCCTGTACACCTTGGTTTCAGTGTGCTTGGAGTTTGAGAGATATGCTTGAGACTCAGTCAATTTTGGACTGTGTTCAACATTCATTACCTTCTTCCGTGCTTCTTCTCTTTGAATCGTAGCACAAACATTGTTGAAGGAGGGCAGCTCTTGACTCATCAGGATGTGGCTCCTCAGATCTTCATACTCCGAACTCAAGCTTCCTAACAGCTGGTAAATTCTGTCTTCCTCAGCTCTTTTTAGGAGAATGGTCAGATTTGTGGTGTGTGGAAGATACACATCCAGCTCATTCCACATAGTTTTGAGCCTTTCAAGATGTTGAACGAACGGTTTCCCTTCTTGCTGAATGCATGGAATGTCCTTTTTTAGCTGAAAAACTCGAGCATAATTGTTTTGATTTCCATACATATCCTTCAAGTCCTTCCACAGATTTTGGGAGGAATTTGAGGAGCTGAAAATCTCAGCCACATGCTTCTCCATAGTGTTCAGTAGGAGAGATATGACCAGTTAATCCTTGCACAGCCATGCACCGTACATGGGAGATGAGCTATCTGGAGCTTCCATGCTTCCATTTACAAACCCTAATTTTCCTATTCCACCAAGAGCTAGTGAAACAGCTTTGGACCAAGGCAGATAATTGAATTCGTTCAATAAGATTGAACATAAACGTTGGTTTGTGTTAACCTCCATACCGGAGGTATTTGAGATCGTAACATTTGAAGAAGAAATATCAGGGCTTTCGCCCCCAATATTCACAGATCCTTCTTCAGCCATAGTTTAGACTTAAAGGAACAATTATGCAGCGGAAGGCAATGCAGAGACAGGTTATAGATGAACCTACTCTGATACCATGTTGCAGTTTAGATTCAAGTGTTTTGTATTTAGTAGGAAACAATAAGGTACAAGAATATATAGAGGAGGGAAGCAACCAAGAACCCGAGAAACCCTAGTGACCGAGGAAACCCCATAGAGACCGGTTACTCCTAGGCTTAATCTATTCCTTAAATCAGGGTGATTACACCCAATCCTAGACAAAAGACTAATCAGTCAACTCCCTTTAATTAAGGGAGGATGGCTGTTACAATTAGTACAATGTAGGTCAACCTTGATGTCTAATCTTTGGTGGCTCAAGGTTAATGACAAGCTGATTTCTTCATGCATACTTTAACAAATTGCCTTATTGTTAGGGCAAAGGTGTTCTTGAATTTGAGAAACTGATGGAATGTGGTCTTGAAGCCTGTGAAGCCAATTGCCAGGTGAATTAAAGAGGTTGTCGACTTATCTTATATAAAGAGAAGATTGCCATTTCCTCATTGGCTATCTGTTGGCCTGAAGGTGACCATTTCAATCCACAAACTTTCTGTTGGTGACCCGCGTAGGTTCCAACAACGGGAAAATCTCAGTCTTACATCCCTGTTAATAATTCTACCATTCAATCCTCATGTAGTTAAGATGTGCTTATTCTGGGTCAAGGAACCTATTCTTTTTTGGTACTTGCTTCTATGTTATTCATTTAGTCGGGATAAAATCCCATAACTAGACGTAAAAATTGTTCAAACCAACGACAATATGCTACTCATCAGGAGCCCAGCTGATGCATGTAATTGGACCCTCTTCGTCATTAGTAGGATTTTTACCACTTGCAAAAGTAGGGTTAAAAACACTTAAAAATACATTCAAGAGAACAAGGTAATTGTAGTATAAACGGCTCAAACAAGGTTGTTCTCCACATAGATAATTTAAAACAATTTATGTAAAACCAAATCTTAATTAATTATTTAAAACAAAGTTTTGAAAACAGTTGATATTGTTACTTAAGTTATTAAAAAAGTAAAAATTACACATAGAGTATACTTTTAATACTTAATTATATATTGAGACAATATTTTTTGAACATTTCAAGGAGAGACAAAAGTTCATACATGTGAAAAATGACATCATTGCCTTTTTTTCTCTAGATTGTAACTTACAATATGACCCTTTATAATGGAAAAGTCTTTCTCACACTTATATCTCTTCAACTGTTACTCCATTTTCTCTCTTTCTCTCTTCAAGAAATATTGGTTCCATTTAATTATTCAAATGAATGAATGAACTTATGGATCTATGACCTCTTCCCAGTTTACCTTTCCATTCCCATTCATAGTTGGACAATTAAAGTTCCCATCCAGTTTTAATTATTTGTTAGGTGGGTATAATTCCCTTCTTTTTTTCCCTTTTCAAGTTCAATGTGTAACAACCCCGTCCCTAAATTTATGTTTTTATTTGTTTTAATTGAGTGGATTGACGGAAGTGCCCTAAGGGGAAAAATGTAATCTAACAAGGATGTATTTGATTCTTGTATATTCTGTCATTTTTCTTGACATATTTGGTTAGAGCTTGACCTCACGAACGCATAGGCGCAAACCGTTCGTGAATCGGAGTTATAACGAAGGAGATATTAACATTTAAAGTTAGGAACGAAATGGTAATTTAATTGTTATTTGGGAAGCTCCAGAAAATCTGGAGTGCCACAGGGGTGGCCCAGATTAAAGGAGAAAAGATGGCGGTGGTGACGGGGAGTAAATGAGAGAATTGAGGGAGGTATGGCTAATGAGATGAAGAGAGAGGAATATGAGGCCAATCAAAAGAGAAGGAAAGGAGGGGAAAAGAGTGAAGGGAAGTGTACCGGATCCCTCAACCCGTTTTTGGTCTTGACCCGACCCGACAGAATTGAAAATTTTCGATGGTTTTGGTACTAATTTTCCGGCAAATTGAGACCTCCTATCACCACTAAACATTACCATACTGTCCCAGCTTCTAATTATAGCCTAATCAACAAAGTTTTCTCAAGAATTCCACGAAGAATGACCCACGGATCCGAAGACCCCTTGTTGGAGATCCATCATTTTCTGAAATAATTACCTTCAATCCATACCATTAAACAACTTCCCTTGAGCCCAGGAACAATGCCCAATCTTTGTTTGGGACGTTGGAGTTGATTCGAGGACGAATCAAGAAACAACCTTTATAAGGTTTCCGGCGGGTTTTAGTGAAATTAGGTCTCTTCCCGACAAAATTAGCCTTGGTCATAGGCACCTGTCCTTCATGATGCCTTGCTGTTGGTGCTAGGGAGTTGTAGTGCAGACTGTAGGTGAGTGGGTCTTTTCTTTTATCATATCTATATTTAAATTGATTTATGCTTATTACCTACACCTAATTACAGTGAATGCTTTGACGTACTAAGTTGAACTACGAATGGCTTAATCCCATTTGAGGGTACATAGGCAGTCTAACAAGACAGTTAGATGCAGCCATAAAACAATCTAAACTAATCAGTGTACTTGATTTCTTTAAGGGAAGAAGTTATGATGGTTAGCAGTATAGAAGTTAGCCATGATTTTGTTTTGGTCTATTACTAGGTTTAATTCAGATTAAGAATGTTGGTACATTAAGTGGTTACGCCAAATGTCTCTGTAGGTGCTCAGATTAGTGCTAGGTGAGTTATAAATTTTGGATATGATTTGCATGATTATGTTGAGATGTATTTAGAGCTCATAAACCTGCACCCAATTGTTAATGCTCCCGCCCGTGGTTAGGGCCTAGCCTTCACGTGATCATTCACCATCCGTTCCACACGTTCACCTTGGATCCAAGGTAAGTGCCAGCCTGTCGTACATACCACATTAGGTGGTTCCGACTCGTATGTGACTTGCAATACTTCGCACAGCCTTCATGTGATCGTAACACTTGAGCGTATTTATTTACACCTAGTTTGTTGTACAGACCACATTAGGTGGTTTCGACTCGTGTCCAGGAATACATATTTATGAGCTATGGATGAGTCGTACATGTCACTATAGGTGACTCCAACTTATGTGCTAGCATTGATTGATGAGATATGGATGAGTCGTACATGTCACTATAGGTTACTCTAACTTATGGGTTCGCATTGATTGATGAGATATGGATGAGTTGTACAGGTCACTATAGGTGACTCCGACTAGCATTCATTTTATATTGATTTATTTCATCTTGCTCATATGGTTGTTACTGAGATACTTCGACATGGCATTCCTTGGTTCTTACTGTTCTTCAGCATGATTTCTTTATATACATATGTATCGTTCTTTTATGGGGAATTATATGGATTTCACGGTGAGGGGTTAGTGAAGTTCTAAAAAGAAAGATGTTATCAAAGCTTCGTTATGCCTACTCACATTTTTTGTTATGTAACCCTCCAGGTTTAAGTTACTGAACATTGTATCGACAAGGATTCTTGGCAAATCTTAGGATAGGTGGCTACCTCCGAGGGTAAACCCTTATCTACTATATTATACTTATGCTTTGATATCACGTGTGAAGTGGGTTCATACCCGCTCAACAGCGCACTTTGGTAACTAGGCACTCTTAGGTTTAAATTTATTCATATTTTCCACTTCATTACACTTTATGGCTTCATCACCTTCTAGGTGTCGGCCAACACGGCTCGATTCGAAATCTTAGTAGACATTCTAGGTCGAGGGTGTGTCAGTTTGGTATAAGAGCATAAGTTGGGCAGAATTGTATCCATCACACGCGTGATGTAAGAATTTTAGGTTCTTGAACCTAAATATCGAATCTTGCCACCTCGTCGAATACAAAAAATGTGTTTGTTTTCCTAAGTTTTGGGCAATTTTGCCAACATTTTAGAAGATTACTTTGGTGGACACTTTTAGACTTAAAGCGAAGAACTTTCCTGCCAAGGAAAGATGTAGATTTGAGACTAGTTGATGGCCCTAACACAGGATTAGTGTGTCGATATCGGAGTATTACTAGGGATCTATATCAATCCCATCACTACTATTTGGCCATCATTATTAAACATTTTGAGGTTGGGAAAATCAGAAATAGTTTTGGTTCTTTGACAGTGTTTGTTAGAATACCACATATTAGAATTCCTAAGAAGTCTACTCTCGTTAAGGCTTCATAAGTGTTGTGAGTGTCGAGAAAATTGTGAAACCCTTTTAGTTCGTGTTGTAGAGTTGGTTAGGAGCTTAGCACGTTCGAGGAGGTATGCCTTTGGCATCTTTTCTTGGAAATTCTACTTGGGATGCTACGAAATGTGAGAAGTGGAATACACCAGTGATTCACGTTGTTAACACCACATTTACTTTCCCTATTTCTTATCGAACAACTTCTGTACCAGTTTTCCTTGTGACTTTTTGAACAAGTCTCACTCCATTGAGACAGCTTAGTCGTTAAAGCTTGCCGATTAGGGAATTACCCACCCAAACATTTTTTTAGGGAATTTTTAAACCTATATGAAATTGTGAGTGATTGAACCTTAGGTTTGTACTTAGACTTTAGCATCCAACCTTTGTAACTTGAGTTTGTCCCCGTGATATGACGAATTCATAGAGGTTTATTCGATGACCTTTTTATTTACCTTGGTAGTGAGGTTAGATTCTCTAAGTTCTGTTAGTCAACTTTATACTAAATTCCTCGATTGTAAACTTTGATTAAGTTGATACTCTTCTTGGGAGACGTGGTCTCAGTGGACGAGATTATTTTCTCTTTCCCAAAAAGTATTGTGGAATTACGAGATATCCTTGGTCTTATCGATTATATCGACAATTTGTTAGTGATTCTTTGACTAGAGTATCCGTCTTCACCTTTCTGCCAAAGAAGGTTAGTTTAGTTTGGAAAGTTGAACATGAACAAAGTTTCTGACAACCGAAATATTGTCTTATTTCACTATTGCTTTACACTCTTCGATGATGTTGATCATTTTGGAAATTCATGTTGATGTGTCATTTGGATGTTTTAGCTGTGTAGAGGTTGCATGATGGATTATCACCTATATTTCCAATGTGTAGTATTGTTTGAGGTGAGTCATCTTATCTATGACTAAATCAACATTTACTAGTGCATTATTGTGTTTCAGTCTGGTTGTATAAAAATGACATGTCTACTCTTGAATACTGTCAGCTTATCCTATTTTACTGCAGTTGAAAAATTCGTGTATCAATATGGCGTTATCTATAACCTATTAAGAAATAGTTCGAATCGTTATAATCACTTTCAGTGTATGATTAGAGTTGGGAAGTATCATTATACATTCTTGGTACGAGGCATTTTGTACATGTTGAGAATGTGAAAATCAATAATTATGATGTTGAACCAATGCAACGTTTGTATGATGTTTCAATTGGTGGTAGTTTTACTCGAGAGTAAGGCAACGGTTTTCCAGCCCTAAAGTGTAAAGTTGGTGATGGTGATGATTTCTTTCCTTAATTAGGGCATTAGAATTTCAACAACAAGACGTTTGTGAAATTAACTAAGTTAGAAAAGTGAGTTGTTAATTTCTCTGTATCCTGTAATCTAAAGCCCTTGTTTGTGATCCACTCAAATGTAGAGATACGAAAGGAATTAACATTTAGGCTCCAGTTAATGTGTTTGAAAAGAATCCCCATTATAGGCAAGCCCCGCTTTTGGTTAGAATAGAGAGGATGTTTGAGGATATAAAATCTAAACTTCTTAGACAATCATAGTTTCTTATTGGTTTGCGGTTAGCTATGGTATCATTGGAGTTAACATATAGAGGTTTTACACCCGGTATGTGATTGGTAGACCCTTACCCTTGTTAGGGTTATGTATCACCAAGGTTATACTCCTAATCATGAATATGACATCAGTTGAGATATGGTATAAATATCTATGCGTAGTATGTGATTTACAGAAGAGTATTGTGATCAAGTATTTGAATAATCAAGATTGTGATATGAAGATTTTATGATATCGACAATGTTACTTGACAAGGTAGTGCGTGAATACGGTTGAGGATTTGTTCAGACGATGTATGTGTATTTCCCAATGAGGGGCAAGATGGTAATATTGCATCCTCGGGAATTCCTTATTTGCTTGTTGAGACGACAGTGAGTTATTGATATTGTAGGTTACAAATGGTAATATCAATGAATTATTATTGGGTTCGTTAAGCGAGTGGGCATTGAGGTCATATACGAGAGCATAGGTGAAATTCTCTATATTTGGTTTTTGATTTCAGTACAATTACCTTAACCTCACGTTATATATATATATATACGTAATTTGATTTTATGTTTTTACATATCTATTTTTGACTTGATATTTTTGTAAAGGATTGTATATTGAAGTATTGTACTAAGGGAGAAGGAAAGTATGAGCTTGGAGGCATGAAAGAGGAATAATTGCAATCCGATCGCTACAAAATGGCATTTTCTTTTATGCAGTCGCTCTCACTTGATATCACTTTCACGTATTTACTTTTCTACCGTTCTTTCACAACTTTTGTTTAGTAAATGATTTTAAATTTTGGCGGCAAATTTTTTTAAGAAGGGTAGATTGTAACAACCCGTCCCTAAATTTATATTTTTATTTGTTTTAATTGAGTGGATTGACCGAAATGCCATAAGGGGAAAAATGTAATCTAACGAGGATGTATTTGATTCCTGTATATTCTTTCATGTTTCTTGACATATTTGGTTAGAGCTTGACCTCACGAATGCATAGGCGCAAACCGTTCGTGAATCGGAGTTATAACGAAGGAGATATTAACATTTAAAGTTAGGAACGAAATGGTAATTTAATTATTATTTGGGAAGCTCCAGAAAATTTGGAGTGCCACGTGGGTGGCCCAGATTAAAGGAGAAAATATGGGTGGTGGTGAGGGCAAGTAAAGGAGAGAATTGAGGGAGGTGTGGTTAATGAGATGAAGAGAGAGGAAGAGGAGGCCAATCAAAAGAGAAAGAAAGGAGGGGAAAGGAGTGGAGGGAAGTGTATCAGATCTCTCAACCCGTTTTTGGTCTCGACCCGAACCGACGGAATTGAAAAATTCCGACGGTTTTGGTACTATTTGTTCAGCGAATTGAGACTTCCTATCACCCCTAAACATCACCATAGTGTCCCAGCATCTAATTATAGCCTAATCAACAAAGTTTTCTCAAGAATTCGATGAAGAACGACCCACAGGTTCGAAGACCCCTTGTTGGATATCCGTCATTTTTTGAAATAACTACCTACGATCCATACCATTAAACAACTTCCCTTGAGCCTAGGAACAATGCCTAATCTTTGTTTGGGACGTCGGAGTTGATTTAAGGACGAATCAAGAAACACCCTGTATAGGGTTTCCGATGGGTTATAGCGAAATTGGGTCTCTTCCCGACCAAATTAGCCTTGGTCATATGCGTCGATCATTAGTGATGCCTCACTGTTGGTGGTAAGGAGTCGTAGCGCAGACTCCAGGTGTGTGGGTCTTTTTCCTTTATCGTATCTATATTTATGTGGTTGATAATTCCACAGTGCTTTTAAATTGATTTATGCTTATTACTTACACCTAATTACTATGAATGCTTTGAAGTACTAAGTTGAACTACAAATGGTTTGATCCCGTTTGAGGGTACATAGGCAGTCTAACAAGACAGTTAAATGCAGCCATAAAACAATCTAAACTAATCATGGTACTTGATTTCTTTAAGGGAAGAAGTTGTGATGGTTGCAGCGCAGAAGTTAATCATGATTTTATTTTTGTCTATTACTGGGTTTAATTCTGATTAAGAATGTTGATACATTAAGTGGTTAAACCAAATGTCTCTGCAGGGGTTCAAGTAAGTGCCAGGTGAGTTATAAATTGTGGATGTGAGTTACATGATTATGTTGAGATGTATTTAGAGCTCATAAACCTGCACTCTGGTGTTAGTGCTCCCGCCCGTGGTTAGGGCTTAACCTTCATGTGATCGTTCACCTCCCACACCCCACGCTTACCTTGGTTCCAAGGTAGGTGCCAGCTTATCATACAGACCACATTAGGTGGTTCTGACTTGTAGGTGACTTGCAATACTTCGCACAGCCTTCACGTGATCGTAGTACTTGAGTGTATTTATTTACACCCAGCTTATCGTATAGACCACGTTAGTTGGTTCCGACTCATGTGCAGAAATACATATTTATGAGCTATGAATGAGTCATACAGGTCACTATAGGTGACTTTGACTTATGTGCTAGCATTCATTGATGAGATTTGGATGAGTCGTATAGGTCACTATAGGTGACTCTGACTTATGGGTTAGCATTAATTGATGAGATATGGATGAGTCGTACAGGTCACTATAGGTGACTCCGGCTGACATTTATTTTATATTGATTTATTTAATCTTGCTCATATGGTTGTTACTGAGATACTTCGACATGGCATTCCTTGGTTCTTACCGTTCTTCAGCATGATTTCTTTATATACATATGTATCGTTCTTTTCTGGGCAATTATACGAATTTCACGATGAGGGGTTAGTGAAGTTGTAAAAAGAAGATGTTATCAAATCTTCATTATGCCTACTCACATTTTCTGTTTTGTGACCTTCTAGGTTTGAGTTGCTGAACGTTTGTATCAACAAGGATTCTTGGCAAATCTCGGGATAGGTGGCTACCTTCGAGGGTAAACCCTTATGCACTCTACTATACTTACTTATGCTCTGACATCACGTGTGAAGTGGGTTCATACCGCTCAACAACGTACTTTGGTAACGAGGCACTCTTAAGTTTAAATTTATTCATATTTTCCACTTCATTACACTTTATGGCTTCGTCACCTTTGATGCGTAAATAAGCAAACACACAAATTAAACCCTCTTGTTGACAATTGTAGTATATATGCAAGTAGGGATCGTTCTAAATCGGGGATTAGGAGGGATTGCTAACCTATATAAAACTAACTTAGAAACACTAAATAAGACTTCAAAAACACAAATATAAACTCAAAACACTTAACTAGACTCAAACAACTCAAAATAGGCTAGTATGACTCAAAACAGCCCAAAACTTAGCAAATAAACTCAAAATAGATTCTAGGGTTGTTTGTGGATGAAAATTGAATTGAAAAAGATTCAAACTATAAAAACAAACCAATTCTAACCAATTCTATAGGAACATATGAACCTCAAGTTCATAATTTTTTTTTGAAACTTGAAGTGTCTAGAAACAGACCTTGTTTGAAAACCTAAAGTGTTCATTAAAAACATCACCCATGAAAACCTAAAGTTTTTTTCATGTAAATTTAAACCAGTAAATGTCTATTAGAACCTGAATGTCATACTCCTATGTGAATGGATGGATTTTTCTCCATTATACTATCCACATTCTTGTCTATTTATTTTGTGACAGGAACATGTCGAATTTGAATAAACTCGACTTCACCGCTTTAGAGGTCTTTGAAAGAAACTAACTCAAGTGGGTCGAAGATGTACTACTCCACCTCACCGCAAAGAATTTGCTTCCCGCCATTAAAGACGAGGCAGAAAACTTGGTTGGTCAAGCTGAAAAAGCTAGTGCCATAATCTTCATCTAAAGACACATTCATGATGCACTGCAAATCGGGACCTTGCTGAAGAAGACCCACTAGCATTTTAGGTTACTTTGGCTAATTGCTTTGATCTCCAAAAGAACATCTTCTTGCCTAAAGCAAGACATGGCTGGTAACATCTACGCTTCCAAGACTTTAAGTCTGTGAATGAATATAATTATGAAGTTTGTCGAATCCGAACACTTCTCAAGTTTTGTACTGAGAACTTGATCGAAAATGATCTTCTGAAGAAGACCTATTCAACTTTCTCGGCTACTAATTGTTGGAAATGTGCCCTAAAACCAATCATATGATGATACTTTACGGACATTTCACAAAGTTAAACTAATGTAGTTTAAATATAAAGGGCAAAGGTTATTGTTTGAGCCGTCTCATATAAATGTTATATGCTTAAACGATATAAGTCCAAAGGAATATGTGATTGGGAGAATGCGATCTAAAGAAGTTAGATTCATGAGACCATTCTTTCGTAGACACATCCTAAACGTTCCTGATCATAGGATTGCCAATTGGGCGTTGACAGTCCGTTAAGATCAGTACGTGCTATGTCTTCTCTCAGGGAGAGTAACTAGTCTCGAGTCATTGGTGTGAGTGACACCAAGACAAGCATGTAGGTGCTCAATAGAGAATGAGTTCACTGAACACGATCAACGATGAGTTCTCATACTCATGTCACATGAGAACTCATGGTTGGGATAATGCAAAGCAGTCCTTTGACCTGAGGCATCATAGATGTCTAATGGTTAGGTCCTTGATCTTTGATCATGTCAAATGGCATTCCTTTGGAGTATCCACGGCATGGTTGGGGTCAAGCTATCTAGTCATGTAGGCATATGAATGCACAACAAGGGATCTCTAACCTTCAAACTGTTTGAGGGAGAATACTCTATGATATGATTTGGAATCTCTGGCCAGAGTATGAATGAGATGAAGGAAGTGTTCCAAATCACATTCAAGGTAATCATATAAGTACAAGATTCACATTGGATAGTAGACATGAATAAACTATCAAACCAAACAATGTGGTCAAGAGTATTGTATTAGAGAAAGACCGTATTGCATTTGTAATCCTAAACTGAATAGGTTCTCCACCTCTTCTGATTAGCTTGGGTAACCATGATATGCTGCTAGGTGTCACTCATGGTTTGTGGAAGCCCTAAATGTGTGTAAACACTAAAGGGAGAATTGAAAGTAAGTTTCAAATTCACAAGCGATTTTAAAGAGTTTGAATCACCCACTGCCTCGCTAAAAGGAACCTAATGGATCGTACACCGTGTAAGGTAGAGATTGAAGATACATCGGAGATGAGTAAGAATAATTAAATGGTTTAATTATTTATTTATGGCAAGGATTAATTAATATGTTAATTAATCAAACGAATAAGTTCGTTATAGACCTCAGGTTAGTTTTGGGCCTCAAGGCCCAATGGGATTTGAATGTCAAGCCCAATAACTCAAGTTGTATGACAACTTGAATGACAAAGGGCCTCAAAGCCCAATAAACCCAATGTGGCCGGCCATATAGAGGGAGGGTAGTGAACTTGGCTTAATTGCAAGTTTGCCACTCCATTGTGAGGTGGTATAAAGACATCTTTATAGCCATTTCATCCTTAGGGTTGTTTTTTGGTGAAATTGGAGAAACACAAACTCTCCTTTCTCTCTAGAAATGGCCGGCCACCTAGAGGTAAAAATCTAGCAATTTAACTTCCTCTAGGTCACTCATTTCTTCTACAATATGCCTTGGTGTGGAGACTTAGAGGTTCTCAATTTTGGGAACTTGGAGAAACCTTTTCATCCATCCAAATCCATGGATCTAAGATGCAAGGAATGAAGGCCCTTTCTTTGGGTGATTAGCCTTTGCTTATGCAAAGAGGAATCTACAAAGGTATTAAATATTAACTCACTTTGTTTTTGAGTTATGTATTGATTTACCAATCTACTAGGCTTTGAATTTCATGGGTAAATGTTTTGTTTTAAGTGCATATAAGCATGATTCCGCCTTTAATTGTTAATTGCATGCTATTGATGTTGCTTAAATGAACATGTCATTACAAAATAATCCTTCAAGTGGTATTAGAGCTTAGGTCTAGTAGTTGGTGAATCCTTTTGGGTTTTGTAGTTCATAGTTTGTGATTTGAATGTTGTAATTGTTACAAGCTTTATTCTTGCTTCTTTGAATGTAAATTTTGTTAGAAAATTTGTCATCTCAAATGTTGTAGATGTAGTTCATATGAGCATGAATTTTGAAGCTAAAATTTGGTGCCATGTTTTTGGGGAAATTCGGCCAAATCCAAAGGGTGGATTTTTGGGTTCATGTTTGTCTTGCTAAAAATGTTTTCAAGTAACTTTTGGAACCCCTATGTACCCTAGTATGGTTGTATGTTATTTCCCTTAAGTTTGAGTGGTTTTGGTATGTTTTTGGGTGAAGAATGTTCATGGAGCTCTTATGGGTTTTCATGGATGTTCTTCATTGTTCTTGATATGTTCTTGCCAAAAACAAAAGGTTTGGTGTTTTGATTCAAAGTTTTGATTTATTTCATAAAGTTTTTGTTTAGTGATATTTCTTATGTTTAAATATCTTAGATATTTGTTTTGAAAAATTAAAGAATTTTTAGTGGGGAGGTGGATAATGATTTTTTCCATTTCACCTACACCACTTCAAAAAACTTTGAATATTTTTTCAATACTTTGCTTCAATGGCCGGCCACCCTACTCAATTACGGTACTTGTGGGGCTTTCATGCAATTACATAAAGTTTTGATACTTTTGTGTATTTGTACTTTGACCCAAAAGTTTACGTTTTTACGTAAAGGTCCAAAATCACTAAAAGGACAAATTGTTTTGCTCCTTTAATGAAGTTTTAGTTTTTGTGGAAATTTTTGGGTTCTAGTTGTAATTACATGAAGTAGTGGGCTTTTGTGTTTTTACAAAGTGACCCCAAAAGTTTAAGTTTTTGCAAATTAGCCCAAAGTTGAGGTTAATTGCACTATGGCCCAAACAAGTTGAGGTCATAACATTTTGGCCCAAATTAGGTAGAGAACAAATTGTTTTGTCTCTTTAAATGAGAATTGGATTTTCATTTCATTTAGCTCCATTTAAATCAATTCTATGGATACAAAAACCAAATGAAAAATGTTGCATTCAATATTAATTAGTTAAAGTGTTAATTAATTAAAGGGTGATTATGAACCTTAGCCTACGATAATTGAGCTATGTGAAATGCCGTTTCAAATTTGTTTGAACCATGGGAATGTGTAGATTAAATTTTGGTTGTAATTTGATTTGATCAAATGTTGTAAAAGAGCATGAGCTCTTCTTTACTTTAAAGTAATTTAATTTGATCAATTGTTGTAAAAGAGCATAAGCTCTTATTTACTTTGAAGTACTTCTTTTTTGCTTTATTTGATATGCATGAAATTGAAGTAGTTGGGTCCAACGCCCCTAAGACAACACGCCTTAATGAGATTAAACGCGTAACTAAAATCAATCACCATCCCTAGTCCGAGATTCAACACAAGGCTCGTGTTGGATCTAATAAAAGGTTCATAGTCATCCTAAGGCCCTAAGGCAACTATATAGTCCATCAATGAATGCAAATCTTATGTTAGTAGTACCATATAGTCTTGCTTTAAAAACCGTTTTAAAAGCTTAGTGGGAGTATTATATACAACTAAATCAATTATATGGACCAATAGTTGTAATAGGACCAAAATGTTTTAATTGGATTAAAATGTATGTTTATATGTGATGAGACCTAAAAACCCTCAACCAAACCAATATTAAGTTGATAAGCGAGAGATGCTTTGAATATCTCTTCGTGGCCTTCCACCGTGGTAGACTCCAATCGTTTGTGACTTGTACACTGGCTTCACCCTATCATGGGGGAGTACAAAGTGCATGCTTACACTCAGGAGGAGTTTATATGCATACTTGATGTTGTGAAAGGTAGGCAACGAGAATGATCAACATCGTATCATCGTGAGGTTGTTCTTGAACCCCTATCCGAACTTGCATGGTGGGAATAACTTAACTAAGTGCAATGGAGCCAACATCATATCATTGTGAGGTGACATTCTCTAGAGGCCAAATAAGATGGGTTCTTACATTAGATGTAAATGAGTAAGCGTACTCTCTCATTATTATTTTTGCTAGCCAACATCGTATCATCGTGAGGTGGGCTTGGTAATAGTGAACCTCCCATACCCTACTAAGAGTTTCCTCCAAAACTCTCGAATTCCAATGAGGGATATGGAATTTGCCAAAAATAGTGGGTGGTGCTATTTGATTTAAAGACCCGGATCAAATGGCTTAAAATCAATCAATTTATATTCGTTATGTATTTGTTTACCAATATATTTGCAAACGCTATCCTAAACTTGACAAAGAAAAAGCCGAACGCTTTAGTTTTCCGAACTTGGTACCACAATCCCATAGATTGTCTTGAATGGATTGTAAAAGTGCCTAAGTAGTCTAATCCTCACAATCTTCCTATTGATAATGTATTAATGGAAGAACATGTTAGATAAGTCTACCATGAAGAGGACAATGCAAACACTAGTGCTTGTCTCTTTGTTACACGAACAAGGAACTTGAGAAGTAAGCACAAGGGTATGGACACTTTATGTGCCATGATTCTTCACTTACAAATTGTTCTATGAAGAAATTGGAGTTGCCTTGAACAACTCTTGAAAGTTTGTAATTATGTTTAGAACATAATGGTTGGTTGACAAAAATAGTCCATCAACATGGACTTATGATGATTTTGAATCATTGAATGTTGAAGTGTTAAAACACTTAACGAGACGAAAACTAGGCAAGGACTTCACCTTTGTGTCCCTATCCTAATGGTTCACTAAGTTCATTGTAAACTATATAGTGAACAATAACCACACACTCTCCAAATTGTTTGATGTGTATAACACAATTGAAACAAGTTTCAAGAGAGATAGTGGGAGTTTAGGGACCATGACTATTGTAGTCAAAAGAGAAGTCAAATGAAGAAGGCAAAATAACTCCAAGGGAACAAACTTTCTTTATGAAAGGATGGACATTGGAAGGGGTATTTGCAAGAAATGTCTTGCAAGTGTCAAGAACACACCTTTCAAAGGTGTTGTAAAATGTTCTTGAAAAGTTCATAACAGTTGGTTCTTCTACTTGAATGCATGATTCTGTATTAGTAACTATGTTTTACAATTGTTGTAAAAGTGTGCTAATAAGAAGTAGAAGATTAATGAGAGAAGAGAAAGTACTTCACATTCCAAACGTGAATCAAATATAGATCTCTGCGAAAGCGGATTGTACTTACTTCCTCATAAGAACTACCAAAGAAATTGGAAAAACCAAAGATGGTCTTTACGTTCCAATTTTAAGGAACTTAATTCCGTCACTATAGTAGAGATGGATGAATGTTTTGTTTGACAAAACATTGTTCTTTATTAATAAATGATTAGATTATTGTAATCTAATTAATTGTCTCTATAGTAGAGATGATATGGTAGTATTAACTGTTTAGAATAAGATGATGCTTAAAACCCAAAAGGTTGCAAGGTAGTGACTAATCCCAACTGAGTTGTGATACCTCTAAAACATAAATTACGAGTTGGTAATAGATGGATGCATTGGATCGTTAGATTCGGATCCAATACCTTCTTGTTAAATTGTATAGAGGCGAAATGTTCGAATCTTTATTCTTTTGAAAAGAAGAAAGAATCACAAAGTTGTTGAGGTTAATTCACTTAGATGTTAGTGACACTTGTCCACAACATAATACTACTCATGTTGTATGACATTCACCGAAGATCACTCTCGGTTGGACTATAGTTTACTTTGAATAAACATAAGTCCGAATACTTTGCAAAAGGTTTCAAAGAATTCAAGAAATGTAAGTTGATGAGTAAGACGTCTAAAGTATTTACCCCCTTAGATTTGATCCAAGGAAAAGTAACACTTTAGATGAGTTTCCTTGAAAGATATCAAGGAAAATAGCATCACAAGATAATGAATTTCTCCATTAGGAGAAAAACGAACTATGAATAAGATTTAGTTCGTTGGACATTATCAATTACCTATATATATGATATATACTTCTAAAAACAATATGATTGTCAATTAGAAGATCTTCCAAAATTTTCATGACTCCATAAGATGTAGTTGGAAAGAAAGACAAATCTTAAACATGTTAAGATTTGGGGTTGTGTGCTAATAAGCAATATTTGTTTGATATGATCAACAAAAATATAACAACCTAGTTCCTACACCACAAGCTCCAATGTAGTCGAGAAGGATTTATAAACCGTCTCAGTTGAATGGTTTGAACTTTATGACTATGTCATGGAGTTACACCTCTTAATTCGAAAGAAATAAGAATGAAAATTCTTATGACTGCATTGAGTGTATATACGATATATACTCAAGGAAATGGTAAAGTACCATTTGACTCGAAATAATGAAACCTTAATAGCTAATTGGTAGCTTAAGGTGACTACACTCAAAGAGAATGGTTGACTTTGAAGAAACCATCTTTGACATAGTCTTAGTTTCAATTAATTCGAAGATTGCTAGATACAACTAAATGGTGATTCAATGTTTGGACATAATATGGGTTTCCGAAACCATTATTAAGATAGTCTTAATAATATATGTCTAAAACTTTGAATCACAAGACATGTAAGTTGTAGAGATCCATCCATCATGAATCTTAGCAAACTAGTGGGAGCTATAAGCGTCTTATGAAGAAAAATCAAAACGTTTGATTTCTCATAAAGATGTAAATGAATCTTTTGTTTACTAAGTTTACAAAAGATTACTGGGAGTTAATCATATTCCTAAATTTAAATATATATGATATATTTTTGGAAATGAAAAGGATACTTCTTCGTTAAAGTTATGACTTTAAACATTCTATAAACGATAGAATATATATGGGAGATATAGTCTATACATATGGGATGGAAATCTATAATGATATATTTCAAGATATAATTGGATTATATCAATCCCTAAAATAGACAAGAGATGCTGGGAAGTTTCTCATATGATGATAAACTTCAATTAGAATGACAATTCTAGTGAGACTAGGAAGTTGTTCTTCTCAAAGGGAATGTACCCTTTGACTCCCAAAGAAATAATGCGTAAATAGAATCCTTTATGCATACGCAGAAAGGTGATTTATGTATTTCATATTGTATGAAAACATTGATATGAGTTGTACCTAGAATGGTACAAGACGATATCAGTGCAAGCCCAGGATCAGAACCATGGCAACTGTCAAGTGAATCCTTAAGTATTTGAGAAATACCGAAGGATTGATTACTCAATAATTGAGGAAGAATTAGAGTAACATAATGGAAGCGTAAATGTATTAGATTATGAATCTAATCCATCACTGAATTTCTCTTCATTATGAATGAAGTGATAATTAGATATCTCTTTATTATGACTAAAGAGATATTTGGGTGGAAACATTAAAAGTAATGACTTTAATGTATTCCATCATGTATGCAAAATATATTGCCATATAGAAGCTTACAGCATTGTTGTTAGGATGGGAAAGTTCATTTATGAACTCTCCATTCGGTTCCAACCAGAAAGTGTATGACACTAATGGGGCGATAGCTCAAGCCAGGGAATCAAGGTCTCATCAAGATCCGAACTCAAATGAGAGACTAAACCACATGATTAGGAATCATGTATAATGGTGACGTCGTTATTCTCAAGGTTGCTTCTATAGATAACATATAGATATCCATTGTCTAGGCCTACTACTCAGCCATTTTTGAAATGACTACAGAAGAGGTATCATCACTGATGACCAAGCTGATTGGCTCTAGTGCAAGTGGGAGATTTTGGAAATGTGCCCTAAAACCAATCATATGATGATACTTTACGGACATTTCACAAAGTTAAACTAATGTAGTTTAAATATAAAGGGCAAAGGTTATTGTTTGAGCCGTCTCATATAAATGTTATATGCTTAAACGATATAAGTCCAAAGGAATATGTGATTGGGAGAATGCGATCTAAAGAAGTTAGATTCATGAGACCATTCTTTCGTAGACACATCCTAAACGTTCCTGATCATAGGATTGCCAATTGGGCGTTGACAGTCCGTTAAGATCAGTACGTGCTATGTCTTTCTCAGGGAGAGTAACTAGTCTCGAGTCATTGGTGTGAGTGACACCAAGACAAGCATGTAGGTGCTCAATAGAGAATGAGTTCACTGAACACGATCAACGATGAGTTCTCATACTCATGTCACATGAGAACTCATGGTTGGGATAATGCAAAGCAGTCCTTTGACCTGAGGCATCATAGATGTCTAATGGTTAGGTCCTTGATCTTTGATCATGTCAAATGGCATTCCTTTGGAGTATCCACGACATGGTTGGGGTCAAGCTATCTAGTCATGTAGGCATATGAATGCACAACAAGGGATCTCTAACCTTCAAACTGTTTGAGGCAGAATACTCTATGATATGATTTAGAATCTCTGGCCAGAGTATGAATGAGATGAAGGAAGTGTTCCAAATCACATTCAAGGTAATCATATAAGTACAAGATTCACATTGGATAGTAGACATGAATAAACTATCAAACCAAACAATGTGGTCAAGAGTATTGTATTAGAGAAATACCGTATTGCATTTGTAATCCTAAACTGAATAGGTTCTCCACCTCTTCTGATTAGCTTGGGTAACCATGATATGCTGCTAGGTGTCACTCATGGTTTGTGGAAGCCCTAAACGTGTGTAAACACTAAAGGGAGAATTGAAAGTAAGTTTCAAATTCACAATCGATTTTAAAGAGTTTGAATCACCCACTGTCTCGCTAAAAGGAACCTAATGGATCGTACACCGTGTAAGGTAGAGATTGAAGATACATCGGAGATGAGTAAGAATAATTAAATGGTTTAATTATTTATTTATGGCAAGGATTAATTAATATGTTAATTAATCAAACGAATAAGTTCGTTATAGACCTCGGGTTAGTTTTGGGCCTCAAGGCCCAATGGGATTTGAATGTCAAGCCCAATAACTCAAGTTGTATGACAACTTGAATGACAAAGGGCCTCAAAGCCCAATAAACCCAATGTGGCCGGCCATATAGAGGGAGGGTAGTGAACTTGGCTTAATTGCAAGTTTGCCACTACATTGTGAGGTGGTATAAAGACATCTTTATAGCCATTTCATCCTTAGGGTTGTTTTTTGGTGAAATTGGAGAAACACAAACTCTCCTTTCTCTCTAGAAATGGCCGGCCACCTAGAGGTAAAAATCTAGCAATTTAACTTCCTCTAGGTCACTCATTTCTTCTACAATATGCCTTGGTGTGGAGACTTAGAGGTTCTCAATTTTGGGAACTTGGAGAAACCTTTTCATCCATCCAAATCCATGGATCTAAGATGCAAGGAATGAAGGCCCTTTCTTTGGGTGATTAGCCTTTGCTTATGCAAAGAGGAATCTACAAAGGTATTAAATATTAACTCACTTTGTTTTTGAGTTATGTATTGATTTACCAATCTACTAGGCTTTGAATTTCATGGGTAAATGTTTTGTTTTAAGTGCATATAAGCATGATTCCGCCTTTAATTGTTAATTGCATGCTATTGATGTTGCTTAAATGAACATGTCATTACAAAATAATCCTTCACCAATACTATCCTACAGCAATAATATAGGGCTCAAAAGTTCACTAAGTTTTCTGATTTGGTTTCTGTTTTACTTCTCGCTGAAAAGCAGAATCAGCTATTGATGAAAAATCAACAAGCTCAACCTACTGGGCGACTACTGTGCCTGAAACACACTATGGCACAAACCAACACCCAAAACGCCAACATAGGCATGGTAGGGGGAGCCAGAAGCCACCTCGTCGAGGTCAACAGAGCCAAGGCCCATCTAAGGGAGGAAACCGAGCCTAGAAGCGCCCTAACCTCGCTCCCAAGGCCCTAAACTTCAAGAATAAAGGCAAAGCACCTGACACCATGGATGTGGACATGTGCTACCACTTTGGTTCAAAAGACGATTGGTCCTTTGTTTGTCGTGCCCCCCCCCCCCCAAGAAGTTGTAGCTGAATATCATTCTCATTGTAAGAAGTTTGTATCAAACTTTATGTAAGTGGATGAACTGGACAGTACCAAAATGGAGGTTTCTAACTTTCAGGGGGATATTACCCCTATGGAAGATTAGAATCTTAGATATGAACTATTTTTAGTTGTTTTGGGAACCTTGGGGGCTGAATTCCACCTAGTGGCCAAACCCTGCCTTGTTTTATGGTTTAAGTTTGAACATTTTTTCCTTTAGGTTTGGGTTATTTGTTGGTGATTTCTTTTTGAATATTAAGTTTTTTTAATTACCATCCTTGAATATTTAAATTATTTTGAATGGATATTTATTTTTAGAACTTTTATGCATGTGACCGATTCAAATTATTTTTTATTTCTAGGTATGCATAGTGGGAAAGTTAGTTGTCGGCATATAGTGCAATCACACTCATTACGCTCACTATTTTACTTGAACGCATCTATTTCACTAATTCGTACCTAAGAATGCACCTCTGACAACCCTCTCAGGCCTATCCAACTTGATCGAAGGATATGGTAAGGCACATACAATGTTGTCCAATGGTACAATCTGAACCATTGATGAGGCACTATATTCTCCACGTTCTGGAAGAACGTTGTTGAGTTTCAAGGACATTAGAGATAATAATTACCATGTTGAAAGTTATGTAGAAAAATGAGTTGAATTTCTGTGCATCGGTTCCTACAAATATATCCAGAATCTTATTCTAGAGGAGAAGGTGCATGTCCTAAGTGGTCTGTATACTATAACCATAAGCCTTATAAAGAGCCATTATATGGCAGGCCCTAGCTCAAGGACCGCGCACGAAATTACACTTTGGCATGATCGTCTGTGACACCCTGGACAAACAGCGATGCGCTATATCCTCAAATCACCACACATGCATCTACTAACCCAAGGACTAGGTTCGATTCAAGAAATTGCATGTTAAACCTGCCCCATAGGAAAGCTTATTATTAAGTCTTCTTATGACAACATTCATTCGAATCTTTCTACTTTTCTACAAAGGATTCAAGTGAACATTTGTGGATCGATTCACCCTCTCTATGGACCATTTAGATATTTATGATATTGGTTAATGCTTCCACACGTTGGTCACACGTGTGCTTGTTGTCCACAAGGAACGCTGCATTCTCTAAAATGTTAGCTTAAGTTATTCAGATCAGGGTTCACCACCCTAATTATCCGATCAAATCTATTCAATTGGATAATGTTGGAGAATTCACATCTAAATTTTTTTATGATTGCATGTCGGTTGGGGTGGAAGTTGAACATTCTATATCCCTTATTCACACCCATAATGGCCTGGCAACGACATTCATTAAGTGCGTAAAAATGATTGGTCGATCGTTGGGTATATGTACCAAGCTCCCGAATGCTGCTTGGGGTCTTGCAATATTGCACGTACCCATGTTGATCCACCTAAGGCATGTTGCAACTCAGCCATGTAATCCCATTTAGTTAGTTACAGGATATGAACCCCACATATCGCATCTGCGCATTTTTAGTTGTATGGTGAATGTGTCGATTTCGCCGCCTTTATGTACAAAAATAAGGTTTCAATAAAGGATGGGAATATATATCAGATATGATTCTCCTTTAGTTATACATTACTTAGAACCATTGGTAGATGATCTATTCACAGCCTGTTTCGCAGATTGTCACTTTTATAAGACCGTCTTCCCGTCTTTCAGATGATCTAAGCCCTATACCGTGTATACGACTGTCGCTTACTCATTCTATCAAACTCATGAGAAAATTATAGATTATGAAAACGTCCTTCAAGAGACGAATCCACCTCACAAGAATCATGAGATTTCGATCAATTATGCTAGCTTGAATGATTTTTGATGTAGAAATGAGATGATCATTGACGATGCATTGGTATATGTAGTAGCTACTGAGATCATGTTGAGCGATGACATTGAACCCTGTTCCATTAATGAGTGTCGACGTAGAACCAATTCGTCAAACTGGAAACAAGCAATCCAAGTCGAACTCGATTCGCAATGCGAAATGTATGGTGTTTGGGCCTGTAGCTCATACTCCTCCACATGTGAAGTACGTTGGCTACAAGTGGATTTTCGTTTGGAAGCATGAAGAGAAGAACAAAATAGTGTGTTACAAAGCTCGTCTTATTGCGCAAGTCTTCTCATAACGCCTTGGGATTGACTGACGAAACTTGTTCACCCATTATAGATGCGATTACTTTTCGTTACCTTATTAGTTTGGTAGTTTTTGAAAAAATGAGTATGTAGCCGATGGACGTAGTAACTGCGTATCTCAATGGTGTTCTTGGTACATAAATTTATATGAAAGTTCCGGAATGACTTACATTGACTGGGTCAAGTATTTCAAAACCCTGAAACACACTCTCAATTTGGCATTTGAAGCAATATGAAAGAATGTGGTATAACCGTTTGAGTGAGTATTTGACTATCAGGGATATGTGAACAACAAATTATGCCTTTGCATGTTCATTAAGAAGTCACATTTCGGTTTTAAGAGTCATGCAGTTTATGTCGACGACATGAGCCTCGTCAAAACTCCTAAAGACCTCGAAAGAACTGTTGAACACTTTAAGTCAGAATTTAAGAAGAAAGATCTAGGAAAGACTCGATAATGTCTCGGTCTTGAGATAGAGCGCCGTTCAGATGGATTCTTAGTACATCAATCAAACTACACCCAGAAGGTGTTGTGGCGCTTTAACGTGGATAAAGTGAAGCCTTCGAGTACTTCTTTGGTCGTTCAATTACTAGATGCAAAAAACAAGATCCTTTCTATCTGAATGACGATGGTGAAGAGATTTTGGAACCCGAAGTTCCTTATCTAAGTGTGGTAGGTGCTTTATTGTACTTAGCTAAATGCCCTAAATTTGACATCTCCTTCGTTGGTAATGTTTTGACAAGATACATAAATGCACCAACAACAAACACTGGACTAGTGTTAAAGACATCTTCTGTTACCTTAAGGGTACTATGGATCTGGGCTTGTTCTATCCCTATAGATCCTCAAATAATGCCATACCCTCTTACCATGAGCCGATTCCCGTCTTGTTTGTTATGCTGACGCATGATGCTTATCTGATCGCCACAAGGCACGCTCTCAAACGGGTTTCGTGTTTGCCATTGGAGGCACCACAATATATTGGAGGTCAACTAAACAGACCCTAGTTGCCACTTTGTCTAACCATCCTGAAATTCTTGCCTTACACGAAGCAACTCGGGAATGCTTCTGGCTGAGAGCAGTTATGGGCCATGTTCGAAGCTTCTGTAATCTTTACCTCGTCATTGACGTCTTAATGATGATCTGTGAAGATAACGTAGCATGCATCAAGTAGCTCAAGAAGGGTTACATCAAAGGAGATAATACTAAGCACATTGCGCCGAAGTTCTTCTCAATCAACAACATGCACATCAAAAGATTAAAGTCATGCAATTCGTTCACAATATAATTTGGCAGATCTCTTCACCAAATCATTGCTGAGGTGATGTTTCAAAAGCTTGTTCAAGGAATAGGTATGCCTTAACGTTGTGAGTTGTAACATTGTTAGTTCTCTTTGGAAATATGTGACTCAGGGGAGTATCCTGAAGTGTATCTGTTTGATCTTAATGTACTCTTTTTCCCTACAATTAGAAGCATTTTTTCTTTTGGCTTTTTGCTACCAAACAAGGTTTTGGCGAGGTACCCATCTTGGGTTGATCATATCCCTAATGATGTGCCGTAAACGTTTCATTTGATTTTGCATTTCTCACGCATTTTTCCTTAGACTAGGGGTTTTGTCCTTACTCAGGTTTTACCATAGCCATAGAGTTTTTTGTGAGACTTAGTTCCATTTGCAAGTTCTTTCTTCACTTTGAGACTAGCATTTTCCCAGTGTCGACAAGTCGACTTTTTTAACTCTATATGATGCCGAATCTATTAAATTATTTATACACTTATGGAGGAGTGTTATAAACATTGTATTTAAGGTGATTGTAAATAAAGGTACTGCGTTGGGGGAATAACACACCATCTACACAACCTTACAAACACATCTCTCTCCCATGCGTCCCCTCTCTCCCTTGTTAGATTAAAATAAGCTACACCAAATGTTTCACTTTTTTTGTCTTCTAACTATATATATATATATATTATACATATATAATGTGCTCTTATTATCTTCCGCCAGAAAAACTGAGTCAAATTCCAAGTGTTGCATTTTCAGTAGTCCTTTGATAAATTAAAACAAATAAGAGTAGTGAAAAGCAGCAGAACAATGAGATTTCCTACTATCCACCAAAAGAACCAACTGCAGGCACTTTAAATAGCTCCATTTCGTTTAGAGCTTCCGTAGATTAAAAGAAAAAACAGTGCATTTAATTTGAAAAGAAGAAAAACAATTACAGATCAATTGACAGATGATCAACTGAACATGCTCAAGACTAAATTCAGTACCTTCTATTGGATATTTTGAGTAGAATTTCATTGTCCCACATTGCTCACCACCAAAAGGTCCCCTCACTTTATAAGGCTTTGTCCCTTATAGAAAGTGATTGAAGTGATGGATCATGGAGAATAAAATTGGGCTCACCCTTAGGGTTGGGCTTTGGGGTGTACTAATTAATATACAATTAATTATCAAAAGATGGAGTCTGAGAGCATATGAAAATATATGAGAACCAAATGGAGCAAGACATCCCTTGCGTTGAACAGTCGTCTCCCAAAAACATGTCTGTTGCAAACAGACATATGCTCACTATAAATATATGCATCTGCATATCATTCAATTCACTGAAAATCATCAATCCTTATATACCAAGCATACCAAGAGTACCACAAAGAAATTCGCCAGAAGTCTAGTTTTTCGGTGCTGGAATTCTAACTTAGATTGTTGAATCTTGGTGAAGTAGACGTCCGTAGAACTACAAGCATTGAGTAGGGACGAAATTTCTGTCTCAAGATTGTTGGAGATATATCAACAATTTGTGATAAAGTTATATATGCTAATAAATAATAAATGCGAATAAATAAATTAATAGAGTATGAAGAACGAAATAATAATAAGCAGATAAATTAACAAGATTGTTATCATCGCAAGGATGGAAATCATGCCCATGGAAACAACAACAACCAAGCTAACATGGAAATCACCGATGAAGAGTTGGCTGCTATTGTGTCCGAGGTTAACATGGTCTCGCATGTGAGTGAATGGTTGATGGATACTGGTGCTACAAAGCACTTCCGCGCTGACAAAAATTTGTTCACAGAATACAATCCTGCTGCCTCTGGAGAAAAGCTGTATATGGGCAATTCTGCCTCATTTACTATGGAGGAAAAAGGCAAAGTGGTACTCAAATTCACATATGGGAAGAGTTTGACCTTGCTGCATGTGCTGCATGTTCCTGAAATAAGGAGGAACTTGGTTTCTGGACCTATTCTGATTGCTAAGGGCTTTAAGCTTGTATTTGAATCCAACAAATTTGTACTTACCAAGGGTGGGATATTTGTTGGAAAGGGATATGTGGCTGATGGCCCTGTGAAACTCAATGTAACTGCCATTAATGATGCTAATAAAATAAATGCTTCTACTTATATTGTTGAGTCTTCTAATATTTGGCATGCTAGATTAGGACATGTTAATTTTTGTTCCATGCAAAGAATAATTAAATTAGAATTATTACCTAAATTCAAAATTGATTTTAATCATAAGTGTGAAACATGTACTAAATCAAAATTTGCTAGGCAAACGAGAAAGTCAATTTTGGAAAGATCAAATGAATTACTTAGATTAATTTACAGTGATCTTTGTGACTTTAAATCCACACCAACTCGTGGAGGAAAGAATTATTATGTCACTTTTATTGACGATTGCAGTAATTATTGCTATCTTTATTTGATTCATAGGAAGGGTGAAGGTTTGAATATGTTTAAGACATATGAAGCTGAAGTTGAAAATCAACTTGAGAGAAAAATCAAAACACTTAGATCCGATAGAGGAGGAGAGTATGAGTCTACTGCCTTCTTAGATTTTTGCGTGCAACATGGAATTATACATCAAACAACGACTCCATGCCGAAAGGAAAAATAGAACTTTCAAGGATTGATTAATTCCATGTTAAATAGTTCTGGGCTTTTACGCAGTTTGTGGGGTGAAGCTTTACTTACTGCAAATACCATATTGAATAAGGTTCTTCTAAAGAAGATTGATGAGTCACCTTATGAACTATGGAAGGACATAAACCCACTTATAAAACCCTCAAAGTGTGGGGTTGCTTAGCAAAGGTGCAAGTTTCGTTACCAAAAAGAATGAAACTAAGACCTTAAACTATTGATTGTGTATTCATTGGATATGAAAACAATAGTGCTGCTTATAGGTTCCTTGTTGTCAAATCTTCAATTTCTGACATACATGTTAGCACTATATTAGAATTGGCGGATGCAGAATTCTTTGAGGATATATTTCCTTACAAAGAAAAAGAATCTGGTTCTAATGCAACATAGTCATGATGAAACCTTTTCTTTTGGCGTCCAAGAAAATAATGTGGAACCAAGAAGAAGAAAAAGAACCAAAGTTTCTAAAAACTTTGGACTAGATTTGATTGCCTACTTGTCCGAGAATGAACCAAGAACTTTTAAAGAAGCAATGTCTTCTTCCAAGGCTCCTTTATGGAAGGAAGCAATTAAAAGTGAAATGGAATCCATTATGGAAAATAACACATGGGAATTGGTTGATTTACCTCCCGGTAGTAAACCAATTGGTCATAAATGGATTTTCAAGAAGAAACTTAAGGTGGATGGAACCATTAACAGCTTCAAGGCACGTTTAGTAGCCAAGGGTTATCACCAAAAGTAAGGGTTGGATTATTTCGACACTTATTCTCCAGTGTCTCGTAGAACGTCAATTAGGACGTTAATAGTGATTGCGACTATGTACAACTTTGATATACATCAAATGGATGTAAATATAGCATTTTTAAATGGAGAACTTGATGAAGAAATATACATGGTACAACCTGAAGGGTTCGTGCTTAAAGGACAAGAAAGCAAAGTGTGCAAATTAGTTAAGTCATTATATGGACTTAAACAAGCACCAAAACAATGGCACGAGAAATTTGATCATACTTTGTTGACACATGGGTTCAAAATAAATGAATCTGATAAATGTGTCTACATTAAGAGTAATGATAAAACTTGCGTTATTGTCTGCTTGTATGTGGATGATATGCTCATAATGGAAGCGATAAAGATGTAATAAACAAAACAAAGAAAATGTTGAATTCAAGTTTTGACATGAAAGACTTAGGTCAAGCCAATGCCATTTTAGGAATTCAAATTAAGAGATATAGTGAAGGGTATGTCCTTACACAGTCCCATTATGCAAAAAAACTATTACGAAGGTTTGGTCAATTTGACTACAAACCTGCTGCAACTCCTTTTGATGCTGGATGCAAGTT
Organism: Crataegus laevigata; assembly: GCA_963580275.1. Taxonomy (NCBI): domain Eukaryota; kingdom Viridiplantae; phylum Streptophyta; class Magnoliopsida; order Rosales; family Rosaceae; genus Crataegus; species Crataegus laevigata. Next base: position 24,631,911 of record OY756950.1, on the reverse strand, counting down.
GGAGAAAAATAAAGGTAATGCCATATCTCAACTTGAATATTCTCAAGTAATTGGAAGTCTAATGTACTTGATGAATTGAACTAGGCCCGACTTAACTTATGCAGTAAGTAAGCTTAGTAGATATACCAGTAATCCGGCACAAGAGCATTAGGATGCTTTAGTAAGAGTGATAAGGTATTTGAAAAATACACTTGACTACAGATTACACTACACAAAGTATCCACCTGTTGTAAAGGGCTTCAGTGATGCTAATTGGATTTTTGACACTACATAATCCAAGTCGATAAATGGATATGTTTTTACCTTGAGAGGTGTAGCAATATCTTGGAAATCCTCTAAACAGAAAAGTATAGCTCGTTCCACCACGGAGTCAGAGTTTATAGCCTTAGACTTGGTTGAAGAAGAAGCCGAATGGCTCAAACATTTTCTGAAGGATATTCTAGTGTGGCCAAAGCTATTAACAGCTATATGTATACATTGTGACAGTATGGCTGTGCAATCAAGGGCCAAAAGTCATGTATATAATGGAAAGTCGCGACACATCAGGTGTCGGCATAATACTCTTAAGAAGTTGCTTTCTAGTGGAATAATATCCTTTGATTATGTAAAGTCAAAGGAAAATATAGTTGATCATTTGACAAAAGGCCTACCAAGAGAGCAAATATTATTTACATCGAGGGGATTGGGTCTCAAGCCAATTCAATATGTGTTGAGTTTGATTGAAAAGTTGAACACACAAATTACCTATTCATATGATAAAATGTGTGTTGTTTGTTGAAGTTTGAGGGGTTATGTTTTATACATTTAATGGCATTAATATGTTGTTATCAAGAGGAATATAGCAGACTATTCTTAATTAATGTCACCTATATAGGACTAAATGGGGCTGCATTTATGAGAATTGAAATGGCTACATTCTCTAAAGCTCTTACGAAATTCGGGATCTATTCAGGGCCAAAATGAACACAACTATATGAATTGACGTATGGCATACATGATGTGTGTGTAGCATATTGTCTCAGTTTACTCCTTCTGTGAACAGTTCAAGATCTTCCACATCCATTGCGTCACCAAGTAAGCCCGATATCTTTTGACTAGGGTAAGTTCAAGTCCAAAAGACACTTCACCCGATGCATCTCATGTCTATTCTCTCTCAGTTTTAGGCAGCCTAGTCATACATTTGCTTTTATATTTGCATTCAAGTGTGGGGTGTTATAAGTAAATTGGTGGTGTTTGAATGAAATTTCAACTCAAATGTGGGGTATTATTGGAAATTTTGAGTAGAATTTCATTGTCCTATTTTGCTTACCACCAAAAGGTCCCTCCACTTTATAAGGCTTTGTCCCATATAGAAAGTGATTGGAGTAATAGACCATGAAGAATAAAATTGGGCTCACCCTTGGAATTGGACTTTGGGGTGTACTAATTAATTGATAATTAATTATCAAAAGATGGGCCGTGGGCCTTGAGGCTTTTGGGCTCTAAAAATTAAATTCTTTAATTAATTTTGAATTTAATTAAATTATTTTTTATATGAACAAACTTATCTTTTCAGATGAAGTCTGAGAGTGTATGAAAATATTTGAGAAACAAATGGAGCAACACACCTTTTGCGTTGAACAGTCGCCTCCCAAAAAGATGTCTGTTATGAACAGACATATGCTCACTATAAATATATACATCTGCATATCATTCAATTAACTGAAAATCATCAATCGTTATGTACCAAGCATACTGATAGTACTACAAAGAAATTTTCCATAAGTCTAGTTTTCCGGTACCGGAATTCTAACTTGGTTCGATGAATCCTGGTGAAGTAGACGTCAGTAGAACTATAAGCACTGAGTTGGGAAGAAATTTCTGTTTCAAGAATATTACGGTACGCAAGCCTCGATTTTCAATTTGTTTGTTTATTATTATTTTGTTGTTCATACTCTGTTAATTTATTTATTCACATTTATTATTTATTAGCATATATAAATTTATTACAGATTGTTGATATATCTCAAATACCTTCGACCCAGATGGCACTGGTTAGATCCCTCTTTCCATATGTATATGTATATGTATATGATGTGTGTGCGTGTGTGTATCATGTCGAGTACGTACTACCAGAGACGACTGCAAAATTTCAAACCTGATTGGGTTGAACTTATCTTCCGATCTAATTTTTCAGTTGAGTACACATAGGCTTAGCCAACACCAAGGTAAAAGATGATTAGCAATCCCACACATTCTTACCTTATTAAGTTAATGTTGTTTATTGTAAATAATGGTATAGATAACAGATGATAAATCTCCAGTCATGGAGGGGCTAAACTTAGCTCCGAACTATTGTGTTCAAGAACGAAGCCAGATATCTATATGGATGGAGACATCCTGAAACAACAAAGTCAAAAATTGAAAAGCTCAATAATTTATTAAACAAAACACTTATGTATCATCAAATATCTCTCCACACCCGCATTTTCTTAATTACCAATACCATCAAATATCTCTTTATAAAAATAATCTGTTATTACTCATCTATTGATGTCCTAACCAATTTTTCAATCAATTTTCCAAAAATTTTATAGCTGAAACTGCTCTATAACATGAGATTCCTATACGCATTATGTGCATTTTTCCCACCCAAAAAAAATGAGTAGGGTATGAACCCAAGGTGGCTCCGTACATGATTATGTTAACGTTATTTATTTTATTCTACTATGATGGAGTTTGAATCTGATTCAAGTAAGCACATATAAGAAGAGACTGATTCATCTTACTATTTAATAATTTGTCAATTTTTTTTCTTTTTTCATGCATAATCACTAGGGATCAGCTGGCCGATGTGTTGAGATCGTTAGGGCAAGATATCCCACCGAGGAGGAGTTGGATCAATATGTGCAGCAGCTGCGCAGTAAGGATGGGAATATTCACTGGGATAAAATCGTTGAACTCTTGGCCCAGACAATTTCTGCATTAGCTGGGCAGTGAGGATGGGAATATTCACTAGGATAAATTCGTCAGTCATAGCCCAGATTATCAACCCCAAGTGACCACTCTCACATTATTCTAGTACAACTGTCAATTTAAATACTCGCATTTTTGTCAAGTTATTGACGAAAATAATGTGTTAATATTTCTAAGATATAAAGATATTTATTTCTTTATAAGGTAAGTTTATCCTCCTATAAAGGTTTAATGCAATTTTGTATTCCTCCATATTGAAGGATTATGATTCAGCTTAATTCTACACAAATAATCTTTAAGTGCATATTGTGATCATTTCATTTTTAGCTTCAATTGTCACATTTTGTGCTTGGGATTATGACGAACATATATGGGGGAATTGAGAGATTAACACAATTAGGTGCTTAGTAAAATGTATTTGTAAGTGCGCATTTAGTATAAAATGTTGTGACAATCTTATAAACCTATCAAGTTGCAGATGATATTACATGTGCCCCTAAAAATGTCATATGTTCTTACCTTTTCTTTCAATTAATTGACAATTGTCATCCATGAACAGATAAGCTCAGGACCTCCTCCAACAAAATTGAGGCGAGACTTACTCAAATTGAATAATATACTGGTGTGTAATGTGCTTATTTATGTTAAGTATTTGATATGGGATTTCGTAGTACGGTAGTCTTTTGAGTTTTTAATTCATTAATAAACATACAATATTATGTAGTATTAACTCATCTCACTTGATTAAATAAACAAATCTTGTAAAGATTTCAAACAATTGACAAAAAACAGAATGAAACAACTAAATCACTCCCTCTCCCAGTAATCTAGCTTGGTAGATGCACATGCGTACAAAAACATACAAGTTTGTGTTGGATTTAAATAGACATTGGTTTTATGACTTAGTACGGCGATCTAGCGGAATTCCTCTTCACCTGTAAGTGAGAGGGTCTAGGTTCGATTCTCATCAAAAGCTAATTTGAACCACACAGAAGGTTTAAAATAGTCTCTCATTGCTAGTTTTTGTTTTGTTGTATTGTGGTTAGGTGGTCTTTTAGGACAAGTGTATGTACTAGATTACTGTTGTAAATCAAAGGGCTTAAATTGCCCTTAAGTAGTTGGAACTTGTATAGTGAAGGACAATTAAGATAAGCTTGTATGGAGGATGAAAATATATGTGATGTGCTGCAACGATTAGCACCTCCACATTCCTTCTAAAATTCTTTTGTTCTTCCTAGTATTGTGGTCAGGTGGTATTTGTATTGAAGTTTGAATGTCTATATTATGTTATATTGAAACAAGGTACAAGGAAAGCTCATATATATGAGTGGAAGGAAGGAAAAAAGGGAGGAGCAAATCAAGGAACAACACTTCCTTGATTTATGCTTTACCAACAACTAAAGGTAAGGAAAAAATAGCTAACAACTAAAGCAAGACAGAAATCCCTTGAATTAGTGAGAATGACAACCATGACAGCCATACTTAGTTGTTAGACTGCAATGTACCATACATACACCCATGCTTCCTGCCGACAAGGGTTTAGGACTAACTAGACTAACCTTAACTGAGTAGCTAGACTAGAACTTCTTCCAATACTCCCCCTCAAGCTGGATCAAAGGGATCAATTGATCCCAGCTTGGATAAAAGGTGATAAAAAGTAGAAAATGACAGTCCTTTGGTGAAGATATCTGCAAGCTGATCATGACTGCGAATGAAGTGTGTAGCAATCACCTTGGACTGCACTTGATTCCGAACATAGTGACAGTCGACTTCAATGTGTTTAGTTCGCTCATGGAAGACAGGATTTGATGCGATGTGCATTGCTGCTTGATTGTCACAATGAAGGGACATAGGTTGCGGATGTGGAAACCCTAGGTCCGAGAGTAGAGTTTTGAGCCAAATGAGTTCACATGTAGTCGATGCCATAGCACGATATTCCGCTTCTGCGCTTGAGCGTGCAACCACACTTTGTTTATTGCTCTTCCAGGTGACAAGATTACCTCCTACGAATGTGCAAAAACCAGTGATAGACTTGCGATCGAGAGAGTTCCCTGCCCAATCTACATCTGTATATCCTGAGATCTGAGTATGACTATTGTTGCGTATGAGGATCCCTCTACCAATGGAACCCTTCAGATAGTGAAGCACACGGTGAACAATCTTCATATGATCCGTGTTTGGAGCATGCATGAACTGACTAACAAGGCTCACAACATATGTTATATCAGGACGAGTGATAGTTAGGTAAATGAGCTTGCCAACCAATCTCTGATAATACTCTATGTTAGGAATGAGATCACCATGAACCTGTAGCTTCAAGTTGCTATTCAAAGGTGTCCGAGCAGGTTTACAATCTGTCATGTTTGCCTCATAAAGAAGATCAATGATGTACTTGCGCTAATTTAGAAAACAACCCTTGTGGGAATGTGCCACCTCGATTCCTAAAAAATATTTAAGAATGCCGAGATCTTTGATAGCAAATTTGTGACTAAGATATTGTTTAAGAGCACTAATCTCAGAAACATTATCACCTGTAACAATTAGGTCATCAACATAAATAAGCACCACAAGTTTACCAGATGTGCCCGATCGCACAAATAGGGAGGAATCAGCATTGCTCCGAGAGAAACCAACTCCCTCTAGGACATGACTGAGCTTGGCATACCATGCTTGTGGACTTTGCTTGAGGCCATAAATGGATTTATGAAGTCTGCACACCATGTCTGGATTGTTTGATTGAGGATGACCCGGAGGGATTTTCATGAAAACTTCTTCTTCTAGTTCCCCATGTAAAAAGGCATTTTTAACATCCATTTGAAAGAGAGGTTATGTATTGTTAATGGCAACAGATAACAACACTCTCACTGTATTCATCTTTGCCACAGGTGCAAAGGTCTCCTTGTAATCCACTCCATAAGTCTGAGCAAACCCACGAGCGACCAAACGAGCCTCGTGTCTTTCAATCGTGCCATCTGAATGGAACTTGGTCTTGTACACCCAACGACTTCCTACAACCTTCTTTCCTTTAGGAAGTTTCATGATGGTCCAGGTGTTGTTTTCGTGAAGAGCTTGAAGCTCTTCTGCCATAGCAGCTCTCCATTCACTATGTAGATTAGCTTCTTGAAAGCTTTCAGGTTCATAGGTCTCAATAATTGTATTGAGGAATGCAGCAAATGAAGGTGACACTTTGCTGTAATTAATAACAGAAGTCAAGGGGTGCCTGGCATTGTAAGTTACATAATCATTTAACTTGGATGGGAGTCTCTTCTCACGAGAAGGATTTCGACGAGCTATGGGAGGTTGATCCACTGGTAGCTGAGCAATTTCTTGGTTGGAAGGACTTCTTGAGGGTTTAGATGAGAGAGGTTCATCAGGTGCCACTGGTGGGATGTTCTACAGATTGTGAGAATGGACCTCATTCAATGTTTGATCCCTTAAGACATCCGTTGCATCTTCTTCACATGGATATGGTATTGGAAACAAGTCAAGCATGTTCTCCCCCTCTCGCGAGTAGTCCAGAGGTTGAGTGAAGTAAGGCATTGTTTCTTCAAATCTTACATCTCTTGAAACAACAATTCTCCTAGTTGTGGGATTGTAACATTTGTAACCCTTTTGAGTGGAAGAGTAGCCTAAGATAACACATTTGGCAGCCCGTGGTTCTAGCTTGTCACGTTTTTGTGCTTGAATGTGAACAAAGCATGAACATCCGAACACTCGTAAGTGTGACAAATCGATTTGTCTGCCTTTGAGGGTCTCATAAGGTGATTTAAAATTCAAGACCTTACTAGGCAATCTATTAATAAGATATGCAGCAGTAAGAACACCTTGAGACCAAAAATTTTTCGGCACATTCGAGTGAAACATCAGGGCCCTAGTTTTTTCAAGTAGATCTCTATTCTTTCTTTCTGCTACCCCGTTTTGTTGGGGTGTTCCAACGCAACTGGTTTGATGTAATATGCCATGTGTGCTTAGATAATGAGACATATTATGAGACATATATTCGGAGCCATTATCTGATCGTAAGACATGAATATTTGAAGCAAATTGTGTGTTTACAAGTCTATGAAAATCTTGAAAAACTTCCAGCACTTCACTTTTAAATTTCAAAAGATATAACCAAGTTATCCTTGTGAAATCATCCACAAAGGTTACAAAGTATTTGTATCCGTCAAAGGACTCTAAAACTGGTCCCCAAACATCGGAATGCACGATTTCAAAAGGATTACTAGCCCTAGATAGGGAGGAGGTGAAAGGTAACCTAGTGAATTTAGAAAAATGACACACATCACAAGAACTTGTAACCTTGCACAGATTTGGAAACAAAAAGGATAGAACTTTATCAGAAAGATGTGCACGGCGTCGATGCCAAAGTTGTTGTTCTTGAATCAGACTTGAAGTGACTTGAAAAGCCTTGGAAGATTGAACATGCTTCGAAAGGTAGTAAAGGCCGTTTAGAAAAAAAACCTTCACCAATCATCTTCTTGGTGGTGATCTCCTGAAAAACCACAGTTTTTTTACAGAATATGGCAATACAGTTTAGTGAGTTTGTGATTTTTCCAACAGATAAGAGCTGAAAAGGGAATTAAGGGACATAGAGGGCCTCAGACTCGACATTACTAGAGATCAAACGTATTTTTCATTTCCCTACAACCATGGCACCCTTGCCATTAGCAACTGACACTTGGGATGGAGATGAAAGTTTTTTAAAATCATACAGATTTGTGGACTTGTTGGTCATATGATCAGTGGCTCCTGAATTTATAATCTAATAATCATGGATATTACCTATTTTAAGAGCAGTTGAGAAGGATCGTAAGATACCTGGAATTTCTTGTTGTGTCACGCCTTCTTTCCCAGCCAAAAAACCAACAAACTGCCCAAGTAGAGCAGCTGGTTTGTTGTCAACTTGACTGGCTGATCCTTCATTCTCTCCACTACCTTGTTTCTTGTGGAGGAAGGCGGCAAATTCATTTATCAGCATAGCCGGATTAGAGGTGAACATCTGTGCTTCCTCGGAATGAGAGAGCATGGTATGGTTTGCCTTGTGTGGTGAGTTGTGTGCTCCTCTAGTGAAGCTCTTGTTGCTGTCCCTCGAATACTTGGGCCTTAGTTCAGGGTGGAGAATCCAGCAATGATCTCGTGTATGTCCACCAGTATCACAATAGCTACACTTCACGGTAGGTTTCTTTCCTTTATAGCTCATCTCTTCACTAGCCCTGTGGTTTGAGAAATATACCCTAGATTCTGGTATATTTGATTTTAATTCCACAGTCATGATTTTTCTGCTAGTTTCTTCCCTTTGGATAGTGGCACACACACTTGAGAAGGAAGGAAGTTCAGGATTCATGAGAACATGGCTCCTGAGATCTTCGTATTCGGAGCTTAAACTTGCTAGAAGTTGAAATTTTTTATCTTCCTCAGCTCTCTTGATCAGCACAGCAGCGTCAATGGTGTGTGGCCGATAAACATTCAACTCGTTCCACATGGTGGTTAGCTTGCCAAGATGATGGACAAATGAGTTCCCTTCCTGTTGTAGACTAGCAATATCCTTCTTTAACTGGAACAATCGAGCTGCGTTATTCTGATTCCCATACATCTCTTTCAGGTTTTTCCAGAGAACATATGAGGATTCCGCGTAACTGAAGATTTCTGCAATCTTTTGATCCATAGAATTGAGCAGCCACGACATAACCAGCTGGTCCTTGCACAGCTAATCATTGTAATCTGATGATGACACATCAGGTGCTGGAATCACGCCATTAACGTAACCAAGCTTCAATCGTCCTCCTAACGCAAGAGATACAGCTCTCTCCCAAGGGAGATAGTTGAACTCATTTAGTAAGACCGAACTGAGACGTTGATTTGGATGATATCAACGTCTAGATGAAATGAAGAAGACGCAGCATGCAAGTTTACTTCTTCGCCATGCACGGAGCTCCCTTCAGCCATGATAGAGAAGAAGGAGAACAAGAAGACAGTACTCAAAAGCAGGTTGATGAGATCACTGCTCTGATACCATATTGAAGTTTGAATGTCTATATTATGTTATATTGAAACAAGGTACAAGGAAAGCTCATATATATGAGCGGAAGGAAGGAAAAAAGGGAGGAGCAAATCAAGGAACAACACTTCCTTGATTTATGCTTTACCAACAACTAAAGGTAAGGAAAAAACAGCTAACAACTAAAGCAAGACAGAAATCCCTTGAATTAGTGAGAATGACAACCATGACAGCCATACTTAGTTGTTAGACTGCAATGTACCATACATACACCCATGCTTTCTGCCGACAAGGGTTTAGGACTAACTAGACTAACCCTAACTGAGTAGCTAGACTAGAACTTCTTCCAATAATTTCTCTTCACTTGTAAGTGAGAAGTCTTATGTTCAAATCTCGTAGATGATGAATTCGATACTAAATTAGGTTACCCATTGTGTGGCTTTTCCGAACTCCCTCTCTCCTTAGTGTAAAATATATCGTTGTACTAAAAAAATATTTTTTTTCTTGTTCTTCGAATCACGAAAATACATCACACAAAATACAAACAAACATTTCAAGAATTTATCATGGCATCAGAGCTGATCAAACAAGATTGGGCATTTTGTGTTCGAATCTCTAAAAGAAAAAGGGAGGAAACAAACCCGGATTTCGAAGAACTATAGTTGTAGATTCAGGGTCTCACATGGCTACTTCTAGCGGTGGAGGAGATTTGAAGGCTCTTATCTTCAACGGGTCCAACTACGATTTTTGGTCCATCAAATGAAGACCATATTCAAATCACACGATTTCTAGAAGTTGGTGGACAAGGGTTTAGGAAACTCAGAAACGGAATATGAGATGAAGAACAATTGTCTATGAAAATGATTTTCAAGTTAAGTGAATGAAACTAGAGATACAAAAGCTCTTGGTATCATTCAAGGAGCAGTCTTAGATGAGATTTTCCCTCAAATCTCAAAACTGGAAACCTCCAAGGTTGAATGGCATGTTCTACAACAAGAATTCCACGGTGACAAAAAGGTTAGATCAGTCAACCAACAATGTTTAAGGATAGATTTTGAGTATACTAGAATGAATGATGGTGAAACACTATCCTCTTACTTGACAAGAATCTTGATATTGTGAACCAAATGAAAACCAATGGCGAGGAACTGTCATGCACAAGATTAGTGCATAAGATTCTTATTAGTCTGCCTAAATCTTATGATTCCATTGCATCCATTATATAGGAAACTAAGTACCTTGATACTATTGAGGTTCATGAGGTGATTGGAATATTAAAGGGTTATGAGTAGAGATTGCATGGGCACTCCGAAAACTTGGCTAAGAAAGCCTTTGCTAGTCTCAGTGTGAGCCACTGAAAATAAGCAATTCAAACTAAAAGAAGGTTTGGAAAGGAAAAGGCAAGAAGTGAGATAACAAGTTCACTCTATAGATAAAACCAGAAGCATGTGGTGTTTCTACTAACACCAAGTGTACGATTAGTGATAAACTACACTATGGTGTCTCTTAGTTCACGGGGAAACCTAAATGTACCTAGTGTGATAGGTTTGAGCTTCTGGGAAAAGATTGCAATCCAAGAGGAATCCAAGTTGTGAACTAGGCACATAGAGCAAAAGAAGAAGTATATGTCTTCTATGCTTGTAGCGTGACAATACTAGACAAGAAGAGAAGAACTTGGTAAATTGATAGTGAGTGCAGCAATCATATGGCAGTACATGAATCACATCGACACAACATTGACAGAAGCTCCAATTGTAAAGTTAAAATGAGAATTGGCAAATTGTTGAGACTGGTAGAAAAATGAACTTTTGCGATAAAACCTAAGGGTCAAAAAAGGTTTATCAAGGATAAAATATTTGTTCCAAGACTTGATGAAAACCTCCCCACTGTAGGACAAATGATTATACATGGTTATTTCCTACTCTTTGGAGACAATATGGTGGAAACCTTTGATGATGGAAACTCCTAGAATCTGGTGACACAAGGGGCGATGACTGGAAATAGAAACTTCAACCTTATGTTAGACTATCTTGACTCAATTGCTTTGAAAGCTAATATTGTAGAAAACTCTTGGGTATGGCACAAAAGACTTGGGTTTCTCAAGCTTCATATTTTCAAGAGCTTCCAGAAGTTACAACTGGTGAGTAGTTTTCTTGAGTTACAAGAAAATGAAGAACCTTGTGAAAGATGTATACTGGGAAAACATCACAGAGTTGCTTTTGAAACTGGAAAGGCATGGAATGCTAGTAAACCTCTAGAGCTCATACACACTCATGTGTGCGGTCCAATGAAAACACAAACACTAAGTGGAAATAGGTAATCCTATTATTCATTGATGATTGCACAAGGATGGTATGGGTGTATCTCATGAGGAGAAAGAATGTCGTCGTCACTATTTTTAACAAGTGTAAGGCAATGGTTGAGTTACAAAGTAGTCTTAAGATCGAAAGGCTGAGGAGTGATAGAGGAGATGAATATACTTCAATAGAATTCAAGGAGTTTTGTTAAGAATTGGGATTACAAAAGTAGTCAATAGTTGCCTATACGCCACAACAAAATGGTGTAGCGAAAAGGAAAAAAATGACTGTGGTTGAAAAGGCCAAGTCCATGTTACATGACAAGAAAATGTCACTTTCCTTTTGGGGTGTACAAGAAAATGGCCATTTGGATCTCATCCAAATCCTCTTTTTGAGGATCCTAGAGATCCTCATATCCTATATGTTCATTATACATCATGTGGCCACAAATCATTTTGATTTTTTTATTTGAAATTAAACATAAACAGTACCAAACAAAAGTTGGATGCACGATCCGGAGAGGATCCAAATCCCATGTTGAAAAGGTTGATAAGATATTTCATATATAATTGCCCTTCCATTAGGGCAAAGGTGTTCTTGAATTTAAGCAACTGATGGAATGTGGTCTTGAAGCATGTGAAGCCAATTGCCAGGTGAATTAAAGAGGTTGTTGACCTATCTTATAGAAAGAAAAGATTAACATTCCCTTCATTGGCTATCTGTTGACCTGAAGGTGACAATTTAAATCTACAAATTTTGTGTTGGTGACCCGCCTAGGTTCCAACAATAGGGAAATCTCAATCTTACATCACTGTTAATAATTCTACCATTCAATCCTCATGTGGTTAAGATGTGCTTATTCTGGGCCAAGGAACTTACTCTTGTTTGGTGCTTACTTCTATGTTATTCATTTAATTGGGATAAAATCCCATAACTAGATGTAATAATTGTTCCAACCAACGACGAAATGTTGCTTATTAGGAGCCTAGCTGAAGCGTGTAATTAGACCCTCTTCATCATTAGTAGGATTTTTACCATCAGCGTGAGTGTGAACAAGATCAGGAGAAGCCTAAACCCGCCCCTCGAACGTTAGTCTTCGATCGACTGAATCGTTCAAAACCTAGAATTTTGGGACTTGATCGCATTAAGGGACAAGACCGAACTTCTATCTTCAAACGGCTTAACACGCTAACACGCCAAAGCTTTGTTTTCAAAAAGTTGTCAAAATCTAAGAAGCAAAGCAACATGGTTAGCTCTCCTTCACAACGGTCGGTCTTGGAAAGACTTGGGGAACGAAGAAACCTTCTAGAAAGAGGAAGACAACTCCAAATGAAGAAAAGCTTGACAGTCTGGCACCACAAAGACAAGTACTACCTTATTCCTTCTGATTAAGCAAGCTGTGCTCCAACAACGTCGTTGAGTACCAAGCACTGACTATTAGACTCCAAATGGCAATTGACTTGGAAATCACAATGCTAGAAGTGTATGGCAACTCCAAGCTCATAATCAATCAACTCTTGATTAAATATGAAGTTAGGAAAGATGATCTCGTCCCATACTTCCAGCTAGCAACTCAATTGCTACAAAAGTTTGAGGTCGTGACGTTAGAACATGTGCCAAGAAAAGAAAATCAAATGGCAGACGCTTTCTCTAACTTAGCCTCAAGTACGACACTAGGAAAATACAAAGCTGCAAACGTGCCAGTTTGTCAAAGATGGGTGATCCCACTCGTTACTGAAATGCTACTAAATGACACAAACGTCATCTCAATACTTCTAGTTGACATTGAAGAGTGGAAACAGCTGCTGATCGACTGCTTGGAGCATGGAAATCTTCTATACCATCCTAGACACCGCTCTAAAATATGTTGACGAGCACCTCACTTCCTCTACTACAAAAGAACATTTTATCAACTCTCTTTTGAAGGAGTACTTCTAAGATGCCTAGGTGAGGGAGAAGCCAATCAAGCCATGGAAAAAGCACACAGTACGCAAAAGAATAGGTTATTACTAGCCAAAAGAATAGGTTATTACTAACCAAGCATGGTGAATGATCGCATACAGTACGCCAAAAGGTGCTATGCTTGCCAATTCCATGCCATCTTTATACATCAACTGCATGAACCATTACACCCTATAGCTGCTTCATGGCCGTTTGATGCATAGAGATTGGATGTCGTAGGACCAATCACACCAAAGTCATCTGCAAGAGAAGCCTACATCCTAGCCGCAACAGACTACTTCTTCAAGTGGGCTGAAGCGGAAAATGCAAAGCTATGACTTCAAGAGTTGGAAGCACTTGACAAAATGAGGCTCGAAGCTCAACAACACTTCGAATACTACCGAGCACGACTATCCAAGGCATTCAACAAGAAGGTTTGCCAAAGGTCTTTCCAAACTAAAGATCTTGTCTTGGCATTACGAAGGGCCATCATCACAATTCACAAAAAATAAAGCGAGTTCACATCAAAGTGGGATAGACCTTACATAATACAAAAGGTCTACATCAACGGTGCCTACCTAATTATGGCAGAAGACGGCTTAAAGATTGGTCTCATCAATGGTAGATTCTTGAAGCGCTACTACCCCTAAAGCAAACACTCAATGCTTCTCGCCTGCATAAGCCTAAACTGCACAGGGCACCAAATGCTCATCGCTTGCATGAGCTTAAAATGCACGGCAATAATACTCCTTGTTCGCATGAACTTAAAAGGCAACACCCAACGCTCTTGGCTCGCAAGAGCATAAATTGTGTACAGAAAAATCACCATCAAGACCATCAAAAATCCATCACTCATTTGAACTATGTCATGGCTTGATCTTTCCTCAACCGAGGGTACGTAGGCAACTTGAAACTTCAAAACTTTAAGTACAGTCACATCACCAAAAAAAAAAAGACATAAACACTTAGAAGAACAAAGAGCAAATTCAAAATGTGAACACTTTTATTTCTTTATAGGAAGAAGTCGGCTCCAAAGCCTTATTACAAAAAAAAATAAAAAAATAAGGCTTAAAGTACAAAGAACGGAAGACACTACTTGAAAGCTATGTCCCTAAAACTACGGCGACGATCTTCAACCAAGCCTTCCAAAGTCTTCACAGTTTCCACATCAGTAGAAGACAAGGTGGGCAACTCTATAACCATGTCATTCTCTTGCCCTAGGCGTGAAATCTCCTCTTGATCTGAGATAGTGTAGCTTCATGCTCTAAGAGAACACCTTGAAGTTTTGATGCTTCCATTTCCGACTATTCTCGCTCTTGAACCAACGCTTCTAGACACACCTGGATGGAAGCTAAATAAGTCCATGTGACTTGATAACTTTCTGAAGCAGCTTGCTGAGAAGACCAAACTTGGGCAATTGATAAGTCTATTGCCGCAAGTTGTTGAGCTCTAAACTCTAGACTCAACTTCTTTGAGGAAATAGCATGCAAGGAAGAATACTCAGTTGAGGCGGGGATAAGTTTGGTAGTCTTGACTCTTAAGAGTGAGGAATTGACATTAAAGTTGTTAATCGCAGAAATAATCTTCAATAAGTCCTCCTTTAGCAACACAAAGTCCTCCAGTTGGCACTTTGAAATCCTCTTCTCGATATGGCTCTTGATATCCACGGCCGTGCGAAGATTGATGCGATGGATAAGCTGCTCAGAGCAACTACAGTTCGACCCTCTCAGAGAGATCTCAAAGCTAGCTGACAAAGGTGTTGGACACATGACAGGCTCTTGCATACATTCACCTAGACATGACAAACTTAGGCAACTTGGTGGGTTTAGAACAAGCTTTGCAATGGGCGGATCCCCAATCTTCTCGTCTGTAAGTAGATTGCCTCCAAATAGCATCTCCGTAAAGGAATGAATGCCCATGTTCGCCAATTCAAAAGAACAAGAGGGCACAACCTAAAGAAGAGAAAGAAAGGTGCTAGAAACAAAAGCTAAACCAATGAAAGCAAAAGAAATCACAAGAAAGAAGGAAATATATACATCTTTCTCAAGTGCTACATGGCCATCAAATTAAGGAGGCCTAAACACATTCTTCTTCTTATGACAAAATTGACATCACTATCACCCTAAGCACATTTAACTGGTCGCTTGTTCAAAACTTGTTGACGCTGCCGCAAAACAAGTTCATCTTTGTGCAAGTCAACTTCGTCACCCACCTCTTCTAAAGCATACGAATGCTATGAAGATAAACATGGGTGTTGAAGAGCTAAGGTCGCAGGTCCATCTTGCAAAGGAGTTACGCTCGCACAATCAAAAGGTGGCAGCTACATAGAAATCGCAGAACAACCCTCTATCAGTGCATCATTGTGTGAATGGGAAGAATTAGTGCGACTTGCCATCCTCAAGTCTTCACGATGTACCTTTGACCACCAACTTACGTAGGCATGGGTCGTTGGATTATTCTTGAACTTTTCCTTGGCTGGGAGGGTGATAGAAGCATTTGTGCATGCACGGGTTTAATACTTCTAATGCATATACAAAGCTTGCAAGGATTTCGACTGTTTGTTTTGCTTCAGCTTGCCTAACACATGTTGGACAAAGTCAAACAGCCTACTGAAATGGTAAGGACTATATGACTGAACAATACATTGGTCTCCTTACCGAAAGAAACATACCTCGAGTTAAGACAAAGTCTAAGAAACGAAGGTGTGAATCATCTATGAGGCCTCGCCACGCCGAGCCAACCCTTGTTCGCTAATCCATTTTCAAACCTTCACAGCTTCTAAACAATGCTTGTGCTTGCAAATAATTAAGGTTCTTTGCAGAAAGCACACCGGTGTATTTTGTCATCAAAGGCCTTAGCTTGGCCGAAGTTAATTAAGAAGGCCCCAACTTGTTGAAAGTCGAAGAAGAAAAATGAGTGTCAAAGTACTCACCCAACCAGCCATACACATAGTGGTGGGGATGTACTGCAGCATGATCTTCGATGCTCGCCAAGTTCGAAACAACACTCAAGCCATCATAAATATTGGCTAAGATTGGAATAGCAAGGCTAAATGATTCACCTACGGCCATCTTGCTAGCCATTTTGAAGAATTGGGGGCAAATAACGTTGACGTCATCTTTGGGGAAAACTAACTTACAAAGCCAACAAGCTAAGAAAGTGGCTAAGTAAGATTCTACCACGTGCTCTGACGCTACGACAAGATCCTCAAACGCTTTCAACTCGGCAGGGGCATGACGCCTAGCTAAACCAATGACACCTAGTAAGTCTGAGTCTCCCTTTGGCTTAGTGGTATTGTTGCTACCACTTTTCTTCGAATACTTCTTGTACTTCATGGCATCCCAATACCAAAATTGAATCCATGAAGAAATCTTCACGCCTGACTTATCTTGATCCTTCTGGGAAAGCTAGTGAAATGCCTAAAACAAATAGTGGCAACTCACAAGCAATCCTCGGTTATTGTGATGAGAAAATTCCTCCAGGCTAGGAACAACCTCGCCATAAAACTTACCCTGGATCAGCAAGCCTCCTATCTTATGGAGATCCCAAAGTGAAATTGACATCTCCCCTTGTGACGTGTGAAGTATGTTGGTCGCTAAACACCAACGCTGAAAGAACTCACGAAGGACGGAAGAATGGTGATCATAACTAACCAGTGTACACGGCATGATAAAGACCTACGTTGGTAAGCACATTTTTTAATCGGCTAAACACATCTTGAAGCCACTCCCAATAAAACTTAGCAAAGACAATGTCTCCAATAGTAAACAAGATACCATTCCAAGTCATAGCTCCGCTAGGGATGCGATCACCAATAAGCTCAAACAAAGCCGGTGAATTGTCACAAACATGGTGCGAAGGGTTCAAGATAAGAATCGTCAATTTACATGCCTTATTCTTCCTATTTGGTCGACCAAAATCTATAACCTCCCAATTTACATGCCTTATCTTTTGCAGGAAGAGCAAGGGCTTAGCGCCAGTCAACGGTGCACAAAAGTGTCAACATCGTTCCCCTATATTGTGAGTCGCCTTCCTTCAGAAGAATAGTGATGGTATTGCTTTTAAAGCACTTGAAAAATACCATGGTTGCAATAGGAAAAAAAAGAAAAAGGAAAAAGA
The DNA here is from genome assembly GCA_963580275.1 of Crataegus laevigata. NCBI lineage: Eukaryota > Viridiplantae > Streptophyta > Magnoliopsida > Rosales > Rosaceae > Crataegus > Crataegus laevigata. Next base: position 24,614,598 of record OY756950.1, on the reverse strand, counting down.
AAAGATAACATAAGCACAAGGTGGGATGGTAAGAAAAAAAGAAAGAAGAAAAAAAAAGAATTACTTCCCTAAAGCAAAAGACATGCGAGACAAACCTCGTGAGTGTTGAAGGATGATGATTAAAAAGTCACAACAATGAAAAGAAATCACCCACAAAAGCTTGAGCAGCATAGCAAAGAAGTTAGCTAGACAATCCTTCAAAGCACGCTACAGTAGCAAAGAAAACCAAAATGCTACGCACTCGCACTATGCAACCCCGTAGCGATTAGGCAAGAAGTTTCGTGCATTGCATGGTAATGTTACCATCGAGGGAAACTGTGACCAAAAGGTACTATACAGCGTAACCACGCTGCAGTCTTTTGCACAGCACCACATGGTAAAAAGTGAAGCACTGCAACAAGCACCGAGCAATAATTACACACGGCAACAACAACAGCAAAAAAGGCACAGCAGTAAGCAAAGCCAATGTACACGGCATGGATATTGTGCCAAAATACACACCCAGTTGTCTTATAAATAGAGGTCAATTGATTCCTAATACTATAAGGGAAATACTTACCAAATAGGAAAAGGAAAATCAAAAGAAGGAAGTACATTCCAACGAAAAGAAGGAAGCAAAAAAAGCAAGGTGATACACGACAATAAAAGGGCAAAATGTTGTTTTTCCTGCAACAAAAAAAAAATCAACAAAAGAAAAGAAAAGGAAACAAAGAAACAAGGAAAGGGCTTCAAAATACAAAAGGCAATCTGTCCAAAGCAAGGACATGCCTTCAAGTTTCCCAAACCAAGAGGGAAAATACTCCCTTGGCTGAAAAAAATAAAAAAAAAGGGGAAAGGAAAAAAAATGCAAATCTTACTTACCCAAGGATGAGCATTAAATATTTCCAAAAACCTTGAAGGAAATCACCAAAGCTTTCCAACACTTTGAAGGAAATCACCCACATTACCAAAATTGAAGGATGTTCCTAACTAAGGAAAGAAAAACATTTTTTTCCTATAGCCACAAGGAAAAAAAATTCAAAATACACCAAATGTATTTTGTCAAAATTATGGAAAATCAATATGCACAATAAGTATGTGCCGATTTATCCATTTCTAAAAATTTCTTTCAAGATCAAGCCTCTATGGCCCTTGAAAAAGTTTCATTTCATTCAAGATCAAGCCTCTACTGACGTTGAAGAAAAATTTCATTTTCATTCAAGATCAAGCCTCTTTGGCCCTTGAAGACTATTTTCATTTCTTTTGAAGAAATGTTTCATCCAAGAAATATGCCTTAACGGCTTTTGACGATATTCATCACTTCAATTCAAGACCAAGCCTCAACGGCCCTAGAAGAAATGTTTCGTCCAAGAAATATGCCTCAACGGCTCTTGACGAAATTTATCACTTCAATTCAAGACCAAGCCTCAATGGCCTTTGAAGGAATGTTTCGTTCAAGAAATATGCCTCTACAGCCCTTGAAGAAGCAAACTAATTCATGATCAAGTCTCGACGACCCTTGAATTAGACCATTTACATTGCAGGACTTCAAAACACATTTCCTACATGTGATAAGCACTTGCCTACAACGCGCCTTGAAGTGGGGGCATTTGTAGACATGTAAATTTCGTTGCATTCGTTACATACAAATGATGCATCACAAAGCTCCACGCGGCATGTGACTCATCACAAATGGACAAGTCACCAATAACATGTGGCACAAATCAAGTAAAGGAAGCTCAAAACTTCCCGAGTAATGCTATTCATACCATGTTTTTATATCACATTTCTATACCACCTTAGGTGGCATTTGATGTGGATAGCCACATCATTTGAAAAATTTGCAAAACCCAAGGAAATGAAGGAGAAAGACCCCTCGTATACCACAATCATCATTTAACTAACTAGTTTTTCTTCATTATTAGTTTATTGAAAATGAACTAAATTTAAAAATCTGATTAATTCAAATGATGTGGCTGTCCACATCAAATGCCGCCTAGAGTGGTATGAAAATGTGGTACAAAAACAAGGTATCCATAGCATTACTCAAACTTCCCTAAAATTTGACCAAAAGAAAGAAATCTCCTTAAAATCGGCAAGAGGCCCAAATTGCTTCCAAAACTAAAAAGAAAGCTAAAGTATCTTCACAAAATAAGCAAGAATTGAAGATTGCTTGCAAAATAGGCAAGAAAACCCTATAGATTTCGGCCAAGCAAGGGAAAGTGACTAAAATTAAGACACAAAACATGCCCAAATTCTCCCATGGATGAATCAAGACATAAATCAAAGCCAAATCCATCTAAAGGCATGCCTAAATTCTCCCATGTTGAAAAGGTTGATAAGATATTTCATATATAATCGCCCTACTGTTAGGGCAAAAGTGTTTTTAGCAATTGATGGAATGTAGTCTTGAAGCTTGTGAAGCCAATTGGCATGTTCATTGAAAAGGTTGTCGACCTATCCTATATAAAGAGAAGATTGACATTCCCTTCATTGGCTATCTATTGGCCCAAAGGTGACCATTTCAATCCACAAACTTCATGCCGGTGACCTGCGTAGGTTCCAACAACGGGGGAATCTCAATCTTACACCACTTAATAATTCTATCATTGAATCCTCATGTAGTTAAGATGTGCTTATTTTGAGTCAAGGAACCTATTCTTTTTTGGTGCCCGCTTCTATGTTATTCGTTTAGTTCGGATAAAATCCCATAACTAGACGTAAGAATTATTCAAACCATTGACAATATCCTACTCATCAGGAGCCCAGCTGATGCATGTAATTGGATCCTCTTCATTATTGGGAGGATTTTTAGTATATGCAAAAGTAGGGTTAAAAACACTTAAAATACTTGCAAGAGAACAAGGTAATTGTAGTATAAACAACTCAAACAAGGTTGTTCTCTATAGAGATTATTTTTAAAAAGTTACGTAAAACCAAATCTTAATTAATTATTTAAAACAAAGTTTTGAAAACGGTTGATTGTGTGACTTTAGTTATTAAAAAAAGAAAAAATTACACATAGAATACACTTTTAATACTTAATTATATATTGAGACAACACTTTTTTAACATTCCAAGGAGAGACAAAGTTAATACATGTGAAAAATGACATCATTGCCTTTTTTTTCTCTCTAGAGTGTAAGTTACAATATTACCCTTTATAGTGGAAAAGTTTTTCTCACAATTACATCTCTTCAACCGTTAGCCCTTTCTTTTGCTTTCTCTCTTAAGAAATATTTGTTCCATTTAATTAGTCCAATGAATGAATGAACTTATGGATCTACGAATTCTACCCAGTCTACCATCCCATTCCCATTCCTAGTTGGACAATTAAAATTCCCATCCAGTTTTAATTATATGTTAGATGGGTGTAATTCCCTTCTTTTTTCCTTTTTCAAGTTCAATGTGCCTTGAAATTGGATTGAAGAATGTTCATGCTACTTTATAGTATATGCTCGAGTCTAGTAAATTTAAGTAGAAGTCATCCACAATATCATGAGCATACATTCTCTTCTCCGAAAGTCAAGAAATATGTCGATGGGGTTTGGTAGATTTGATCATTTGGACTCATAAAGAGGGGCTAAAGGAATCTGTTTGGAATGGCTTCAACTGGGGAAGGGGGCTCTCATTGAAGCTAAGCCCAATTCTTAGTTTTAGCAAAAGACAATCTAAAGGTGAGGAGAAGGATCACAGTGCATGAATTTGGTTTTTAGCATACATCGCTTCTTCGGGTGGGAGTTCATTAGGTTATTGCACTACAATCTTTATATGAATCAAGGTTTTGAGTTTTTGCTAGGTTGTGATTCTTGTAACTTAATCTAGATTGTGGTTTTAATGTTTATAGGTGGTATCAGAGCCATAAGTTTAAGTTCTTAAATTCAATCTACATAAATCAGAAGAATCAAACATATAAAATAAAATCCTTCTGTCATGAAGTTTCGAAACTGGTTATGGGTTTTTTATCTGGACAACAGGGGTTTTCAGCGAAACAATGTGTTTTAATATAAAAGGATTATTTAAAATTTTGATCGTTGGAACTCGAAACTCGTAATGCTTTGGGATTTTCTGGGTTGGGGAAAACTTTTTCCCCTTCTTCGATTTAGTGGTTTGGGCGATCTAAGGGTTATTCAAAAACTACTCGACTTTATTGAATATTCGATATCTATTAAAATTTCTTTCTATGCTAAGTGTCGATACACATCATTTAAAAGGTATGTGATATGAAACCTAGATTGGAAACATGAAGTTCTTGTTTATTTATTGCTTGATATATGTAATGATTCTTAATTTTGTTAGCAACAATAGATCAATATAAGTGATATCATACTTAATTTTGCATAAAACTTCGAATAATGCAAGTTATCTAATCCTGTAAGTAGACAATTGTTTGAATTTTTATGAGATTATTGCTTGTTCTTAAATTATCAATATTTGTGAATAGTGAACTGTTTTGTATGGAACAAATATCTTCTTTTGGGAGAGATGATTGTTCATGATTACATAGCTTTCAGTACTCAGTTTATCATGAAACTTTTCACCCTATATGTGCTTATCAACTGTTTGTTGTTAAGATTGTGTATATGGATATTAGTTTGGATATTGTGATATGCAATAGATTAAGAATTGAAATTAGGACTCTAAAAGGTTTAAATAGTGATTTCATTGTTATTTAGTGTTTGCAATATCGATGAAGACATTAAATTTAGCCAACATTCCAATTCTCATTGGTGGGAGCAATTACAGGAAGTGGAGAAGGGATATCAATTTGTTATTAACTCTTAATAAGTTTGATATAGTAATTGACAACACTAAGCCAATTATTATTGATCAAAGCACCAGGGCTGAGTAGTCGGATCATGAGAGATGGAGAATGGCTAATAAGGTTGCTCTCTCTGCGTTGCAAAATGGCATGATTAACATGATCAGAGAATGAATCAATAAACCTGAATTGATTGTGGACTATTTGAAACCAATAGAGAAAAAGTTTAAAGAGTCAGAGAAGGCTGAAGTGAGTCAATACATGTCTTTGCTTACAACCTACAAGATTAAGGGTATTGGATCTATCAGGGATCACATCATGAAGATGACAGATGCAGCAGAAAAGCTAAATTCCATGGATGTGAATATTGGTGAGAAGCAACTGGTTTATGTGATTCTCTAAGCTCTCCCTTCCAAGTATAGCTAGATAAAAGTATCCTACAATACACAAGATAAGAGCTGGGATATTGATGAACTGATTGCACAATGTATGCAAGAAGAAACTCGATAGAAGCAAAGGAAAGGAAAAGAGATTGAGGAAGTCAATTTTGTGCAATCTAGAAAGGAGAAGAAAACTTTCAACAATGGAGGTTCTTTTGGTAATAGGGAAGAGAGTACATTGGCAGGTGTACTAAGTCTGGGCAACAAAAAGGGCCTTTTGCACTATATTTGGAGAGGAATGGAGTAGTAGCACAATACCCAACACCTGAAACACCTCAATAGAATGGGGTCTCAAAGAGAAGGAATAGGTTTGTATGGTTAGAAGAGCGATGACAAGATCAAGGCTACTAGGGTTGAATAAGGTTCGAAGCAAAGCTGTTTCTTCAATACCATTTGATTTGTGGTAAGGCATAATACCTAATTTTAGGTATTTTCATGTTTAGGGTTGCAAAGCTGAAGCTAGGTTCTACAATCCTAGTGAAAGAAAACTCGATCCAAGAACACAATCTTTTTACTATATTGGTTACCCTGAGAAGTCAAAAAGAGATAGATTCTATATTCCTCAAGGTCATACTCGAATTCCAGAGACACACAATGCTATGTTCTTAGAAGATTAAGATATCTCATACTTGTATAGGGAAAATTTTGATTTTGAAGAGATTGATCAGATTCATGAACATCCTATACAAGTTGACTACAATCCAATCCTATTGTTTCCTAAGCCAATGTCCATTTCCATAGAAGATTTGACGGCTGAAATGGATTCTGATGTTGGCAAAATTATGGAAAATGAGCAGTCTGCTACAATCATAGATACCATCACATAACTGAATCAACAAGAACCAATAGAAGTGCCACCTCAATTTGAGCCAAGAAATCAACTATAATTTGAAAAACAACAGCTGTCAGTGACTATTTTATTTACAAGAAGCTGAATTTGATATAGGTAATGTTGATGACCCACTTACATACAGTCAAACCATAAAGAGTTCTTAATCCATCTTATGGAAAAATGCAATGAAGGATGAATTGGATTTAATGTTCAAAAACAATGTTTGACACTGGTGGAATCTAATTCTCATAGTAAACCTATATGTTGCAAGTGAGTATATACAACTAAGAGAGATGCTCTTGGTGGAATTGAGAGATACAAAGATAGACTAGTTGTCAAAGGATTTACTCAGAGAGAAGGCATCGATTACAATGATACTTTCTCACTAATTTCTTCTAAAAAGTCAATGAGGGTTTTTATGTCTTTTGTTGTACATTTTGATTTGGAGCTACATCAAATGGATGTGAAGACAGCTTTTCTCAATGAAGACTTAGAAGAGTATTTATATGAAGCAACCAACTAGATTTGTTGAAACGGGGAAAGAAAATATGGTATGCAAGCTCAATAAATCCATATATGGCTTAATATAGGCTTCAAGGCAATGGTATTTAAAGTTTCATTAAATTGGTTCTTCACAAGGTTTTGTAGAAACCAAATTAGATAACTGTATATACATCAAGTTTGCTGGATCAAATTTCATTTTTCTGGTGCTTTATGTTGATGGTATTCTTCTTACTAGCTCATGTCAAAGTTGCTGCAAAGTACCAAAAGAATGCTAAGTGAGAATTTTGAGATGAAGGCCCTTGGTGAAGCTTACTATATGCTGGGAATTGAAATTGTTCATGATAGACAAATGAAACTTCTTGTCATATTTCAGAAGGGCTATACTGACAAAGTGCTACTTAGGTAAAATATGGAAAGTTGTAGCAATGGTCAAGTACCAATTACAAGGGAGATAAGTTTTCAAGAGATCAATGCCCAAAGACTGATAGAACAAGATGCAGTCTAAACCTTATGATTCCCTGTTTAAAAGTCTTATGTATGCAACTATTTGTAGAAGGCCAGATATTGCCTTTATTGTAGGCATGCTAGGTAGGTTTCAATAAAATACAGGAGAAGCACATTGGGTAACTGCTAAAAAGGTTTTGAGATAGCTGCAAAGAACTAAGGATTATATGTTGGTTTATGGTAGAAGTGATTTTCTGGAACTTGTGGGATACACTAACTCAGATTTAATAGGAGATGTGGATGACAGAACTTCTGTAGGGGGTTATATCTTCATGCAATGGAGGTGCAGTCTCATGGAAGAGTGCAAAACATGTTTCATGAAAAAGTGCAAAACAAACTGTCATTGTTACATCTACTATGAAGGCTGAGTTTGTAGCTTGTCTTAAAGGTGTGAAATAGGTAGCTTGGTTAATGAATTTCATATCAAACTTAAAGATTGTGAGTTCAATTCAAAAGCGTGTGAAAATGTATTGTGACAATAATTTAGCAATGTTTTTTTTTGTGCCAAGAACCTCTGATGCTTGCTGATCCATTGACTAAAACATTGCCTAATGGAGAATTTAAACAACATGTTTCTCAGATGGGAGTGCTAGAGTATTTTGATCAGTGGGAGTAGTCCATCATCTTTCAATGATATAGGATTGTAGTTATAGAACAACAAATGCAGTCCTAATGAAGCTGGGTTAATTTATTTTATGGCTAGTTTGTTCATTTTATGTTTCAATAAATGTCTCAAGGCTCATTTCTTCAAACTTTTGAGGTTTTGTGGTTTTGGATAACAAATTAGTTAGTAAGTTAGATTCCGTTGATGCTTTGAAAACAGTTTCTCTATTTTAAAGTTTTGGTTATGAATTCGTCTTTTTGATAAGTAATTAATGTTTTGCTCTCTTTGGTTATTAATATTTTGATCTTTTGAAAAGTGGGAGCAAAATTGTTAGTTGACTAAATCATATCAGTTTGAACCACGAGTTAAAATTGCAGATTGGATACATGTGCACTTTGAATCAATACTACATTTTGTTTGTAGTTCATGATTCCTAGTTTCTGTATTTTGAAATGTAATGGTGCATTGGTTGTGATTTTGGGTTCTTGAATAAGGTTAAGTGATCACTCCTTATAATTGGTGGAGCAGTGTTTAAAATTGATCTCATGCTCATGTGGGAGAACGTAAGAGTATGAACATGAGATTGGATACTTTTGGCATTGTCTGTTGGAATCCAATTTAGACTTAGGAAGCTAAAGGGTTTAGTGATTGCTTTGAAACTGATATGTCCTCATTGTGGTTTTAATGTTTACACGTACGCCATTACGGAGCAAACAACCACAAGACCAATTGAAGACATGCAAAGCGAAGTACTCTCAAGGCAATTAACGGTGGGTTTATTGAGAATACAAAGGCTTATTTTATACTAGTTTGTTGTAGGCTAGTTTCCTATCCTAAAAACAAACGAAGTCCTAAATAGGCTAGGAAAATTTTAAGTCAATGCTTTTCAAGCCATGATAGGAATATAGCTTTAATCCTAAAAAGAAAGGGAGAAAAAAGAAAGGCCAGTTGTTATAAACTTTGTATTTAAGTGTGATGTGTAAATCCTATATTAGATTTGATACTAGTTATTCTTCTCTATTAGGACTTATAGTCCTTGGGGGAGAAGGATTATTCCCTCCCTTATTACTATAAATAAAGGCACTGTGTAGGGGAATAACACATCCTCTACACAACCCTACAAACACATACCCCTCTGTATTTTCTCTCTCTGCCATGCCCCTTCTCTCTCTTGTTAGATTAAAATAAGCCACAACACGTTATCAACAAGCTCTTACCGCTGTGCTTAAGAATCTAACGTGGAAGTTTTCTGCATCAAGCCACATTCATAATGCACTGCAAATCGTGTACCTTGCTAAAGAAGATCCACTAGCACTTTGGGTCACTTTGGCTAATCGCTTTGATTTTGTGAATGAATATAATTCTGAAGTTTGTTGAATCCGTACACTTTTCAAGTTCTGTAATGAGAACTTGACCGAAGATGATTTCCTAGAGAATACCTATTCGACCTTCTCTGCTACAAATATTGTACTGCAGCAGCAATGTAGGGCTCAAAAGTTCACGTTTTCAAATTTGACCTTTGTTTTACTTCTCATTGAAAAGTACAATCAGTTGTTGATGAAAAATCTCCAAGCTCGACCTATTGGGGCACCTGTTGTGCCTAAAGCACACTATAGCACAAACCAACACCCAAAACGCCAACATAGGCAAGGTAGGGGTGGCCAAAAGCCACCTTGTCTGGGTCAACAAAGCCAAGGCCTATCTAAGGGAAGAAACTGAGTCTAAAAGCTCCTTAACTTAGCTCCTAATGCCCCGAACTTCAAGAATAAAGGCAAAGCACTTGACACCATGGATGCAGACATGTACTACTACTGTGGTTCAAAGGACCATTAGTCCCATGCTTGCCGTGCTCCCCAGAAGTTGTAGCTGAATATCATTCTCGTTGTAAGAAGTTTGAATCAAACTTTATGCAAGTGGATGAATCAGAGAGTACCAAAATGGAGGTTTCTAACTTTAAGGAGCCTATTATCCCTATGGAAGATTAGAATCTTAGACATGAACTATTTTTAGTTGATTTAAGAACCTTGGGGGCTGAATTTCCCTTGTTTTATTGTTTAAGTTTGAACAATGTTTCCTTTAGGTTTGGATTATTTGTTGGTGATTTCTTTTTGGATATTAAATTTTTTTAATGACCATCCTTGAATACTTAAATTTTTTTGAATGGATATTTGTTTGTAGAACTTTTATGCATATGACTGATTCAAATTAATTTTTATTTCTAGGTATCAATAATGGAAAAGTTAGTTTTTTGGCAGATAATGCAATCATGTACACCAATTTGCATGAATGCATCTATTTCACTAACTTCGTACCTAAGAATGCACCTCTGACAACCATCTCAGTCCCATCCAACTTGATCGAAAGATACAGTAAGGCATGTACAATGTTGTCTAATAGTACAAATTTGACTATTGATGAGGCACTCTATTCTCCAAATTTCGGAAGAACGTTGTTGAGTTTCAAGGATATTAGAGATAATAAATACCATGGTAAAACCTATGCAGAAAATAGAGTTGAATTTCTATGGATCACTTCTTACGAATATATCTAGAAGCATATTCTAGAGAAGATGGTGCATATTCGAGTGGTCTGTATACTACAACCATATGCCTTATAGAGCCCTACCTCAGGAAATTTCATGTCAAACTTGCTCCATGGGAAAGCTTATTAGTAAGTTTTCTTATAACAAGATTCATTTAAATCTTCCTACTTTTCTACAAAAGATTCAGGGGAACATTTGTAGATCGATTCACCCTCTTTGTCGAATATTTAGATATTTTATGGTATTGGTTAATGCTTCCACATGTTGGTCACACATGTGTTGGTTGTCCACAAGGAACGCTGCATTCTCCAAAATCTTAGCTCAAGTTATCAAGCAAAGGGTTCACCACTCTGATTATCCGATCATATCTATTCAATTGGATACTGCTAGAGAATTCACATCTAAATTTTTTTAAGATTGCATGTCGGTTGGGGTTGAAGTTGAACATCATATAACTTATGTTCAAACCCAGAATGGCCTAGCAGAGGCATCATATACCTTATGTTCACTCCAAGCAGCGTTGGTCGTATGTACTAAGCTCCCGATCGCTGATTAGAGTCATGTAATATTGCACATAGCCACGTTGATCCGTCTGAGGCATGTTACAAACCAACCATATAGTGCCCTTTAGTTAGTTACTGGATAAAAACCTGACATATCTCATCTATGCGTTTTTAGTTGTGCGATGTATGTGCCGATTTCGTCACCTTTACGTACAAAAATGGGGCTTCAGCGAAGGATGAGAGTCTATGTCGGATATGATTCCCCTTCAATTATTTATTTCTTAGAACCTTTGATAGTAGATCTATTTACTGTTTGTTTCATGGATTATCACTTCTATGAGACCGTCTTTCCATCGTTAGGGATAAGAACGTCAGGATTCCTGAAGAACGATGCTAATTATCGTGGACGGCTCCCACTTTGTCACATTTAGTTCCCCTCACTGCTTAGTCTAAAACTAAAGTACATGGCATATTAGATCTCTAGAGCATGCTAGATACTTTCACGGATTTAACGCGAGTGACACTATCTCATATTCCAGCTGCGAATGTGCCTACAAAGATATATGTACCAAATGCACGATCAACTTCCCTCCTAGAGGCCTAGGACGCCAATTGGACTAACCCACATACATTAGCGGCTAGCTAATCTTCTGCCCTTACACAAAAGCGTGACAGACCACTTGGTTCAAAGGATTCACACCCCTGGAAAAGGAAACCCACGATACAGGCCTTTGTTGAGCCTACGGTGAATTCGAGAATTCGACTATCACCTACTCATTTTATCCAAATCATGAGAAAATTATAGATTATGGAAGCGTCATTAAAGAGACGAATCCACCTCCTAAGAATCATAAGTTTTCGGTCCATTATGCTAGATTGGATGATTTTTGGTATAGAAAGGAGATGATCATTGACAAAGCATTAACATATGCAGTAACTAGTGAGATCATGTTGAGCAATGACATTAAACCCTACTCCGTTAATGAATGTTGACATAGAACTAATTGGTCAAACTAAAAACAAACAATCCAATTCGAACCCAATTCGCAATGCGGAATGTAAGGTGTTTAGACCTTTAGCTCCTACTTCTCCACACATGAAGCCCGTTGGTTGCAAGTGGAATTTTGTTTAGAAACGTAATAAGAAGAACGAAATTGTGCATTACAAAGCTCGTTATTGATGTGATTACTTTTCGCTACATTATCAGTTTGGTCATTTTCGAAAAACTTAGTATGTAGCTAATGGACTTAGTAACTGCGTATCTCTATGTTGATCTTGATAAGAAAATTTATATGAAAGTTCCCAAATGACTTACATTGACTATATCAAATATTTCAAAACCCCAAAACACACTCTCAATTTGGTTGAGGCATTCACTCTACGGTTTTAAGTAATCTAAAAGAAGTCACATTCTGGTTTTGAAGAGCTCAAGAGAACTGTCACGCACTTTAAGTCAGAATTTGAGATGAAAGATCTAGGAAATATTCAATAATGTCTCGGTCTCGAGATAGAGCACCGTTCAGATGGAATCTTAGTAGATCAATCAGACTACACCCAGAAGGTGTTGTGCCACTTTAACAAGGATAAAGTGATGCCTTCGAATACCCTTTTGGAACCCGAAGTTCCTGATCTAAGTTTGGTAGCCGCTTTATTGTACATAGCTCAATGCACTACACATGACATCTCCTTCATTGTTAATGTTTGACAAGATGCAATAATGCACGGACGCGTATACAGTTGACTGGTGTTAAAGACATCTTTTGTTACATTAAGGGTACTACGGAGTTAGGCCTGTTCTATCCCTATAGATCCTCGAGTGATGTTGCACCCCCTTACCACAAGTCAATTCCCACCTTGTTCTTTATGCTGACGCATGATACTTATCTGATTCGCACAAGGCGTTTTCTCAAATGGGTTACGTCTTTACCGTTGGAGGCACCACAATATCTTGGAGGTCAACTAAACATACCTTGGTTGCCAGTTTGTCTAACCATGTTGAAATTCTCGCCGTACACGAAGCAACACGAGAATGCTTCTAGCTGAGAGCAGTTGTGAGCCATATTCGAAGCTCCTACGATCTTTACCCTATTGTTGACATCCCAACGTCAATCTATGAAGATAGCATAGAATGCATCGAGCAACTCAAGAAGGGTTAGATTAAATGAGACAACACCAAGGACATTGCACCAAAGTTCTTCTTTTCACATCAAGAACAAGAACATCAAAAGATTAAAGTCACGCAATCTGTTCACAAGATAATTTGGCCGATCTCTTCACCAAATCACTACTGAAGGTGATGTTTCAGAAGCTTGTTCAAGGAATAGGTATGCATAAACTTTCTGAGTTGTAACATTATTAGTTCTCTTTGGAATTATGTGAAACTCAGGGGAAGTATCCTGAGTATACCTGCTTGATATTAATGTACTCTTTCTTCCCACGATTAGGAACATTTTTTCCTTTTGGTTTTTGCTACCTAACAAGGTTTTGACAAGGCACCCATCATCAGTTGATAATATGCTTGATGACATCCCGTAAACGTTTCATTTGATTTTGTATTTTACCAAAGCCATAGCCATTGGTTTTTTCCTTAGACTATGGGTTTTGTCCTTACTTGGGTTTTACCATAGCCATTGGTTTTTTTTTTTTTTTTTGTGAGACTTAGTTCCATTTGCAAGTTCTTACTTTACTTTGGGACTAGCGTGTTCCCAGAATTATTGTTGACGAGTCGACTTACTCAACTCTATATGATGCCGAATTTACTTGAGTATTTACACACTCAAGAAGGGGGGGTGTTATAAACATTGTAGTTAAGGGTGATTAGGTAAATCCTAGATTAGATTTGATACTAATTATTCTTCCCTTAGGACTTGTATCCCTCGGCGGAGAAGGAATATTCCATCCCTTATTACTATAAATAAAGGCATTGCGTAAGGGGAAAAACACATCCTCTAAACAACCCTACAAACACATCTCTCTCCCTACTCTCTCTCTATCTACCATGCACCCCCTCTCTCCCTTGTCAGATTAAAATAAGTCACAACAAATGTTTCACTTTTTTGTCTTCTAACTTTATATATATATATATATATATATAGAGAGAGAGAGAGAGAGAGAGAGAGAGAGAGAGAGAGAGAGAGAGAGAGAGAGAGAGGATGTGCTCTTATTATCTTTCGCCAGAAAAACCGAGTCAAATTCCAAGTGTTGGCATTTTCAGTAGTCATTTGAGAAATTAAAACAAATAAGAGTAGTAAAAAGCAGCAGAGCAACGAGATTTCCTGCTATCCACCGAAAGAACTAACTGCATGCACTTTAAATAGCTCCATTTCTTTCAGAGCTTCCATAGAGAAAAAGAAAAACAGTGCATTTAATTTGAAAAGAAGAGAACAATGGCAGATCAATTGACGGATGATCAGCTGAACATGCTCAAGACTAAATTCAATACCTTCGACCCGGATGGCACTGGTTAGATCCTTCTTTCCATATATGCATGTATATGATGTGTGTGTGTGTGTGTATCATGTCAAGTATGTTCAAGTATGTACTGCCACGGACGAAGGCAAAATTTCAAACCTGACTGGGCGGAACTTATCTTCCGATCTAATTTTTCAGTTGAGTACACATAGGCTTAGCCGACACCAAGGTAAAAGATGATTAGCAATCCCACACATTCTTACCTTATTATGTTAATGTTGTTTATTGTAAATAATGGTATAGGTAACAGATGACAAATCTCCAATCATGGAGGGGCTAAAGTAACCGTGAACTATTATGTTCAGGGATGAAGCTAGATATCTACATGGATGGGGGCATCCTCAAATAACAAAGTCAAAAATTGAAAAGTTCAAGAATTTATTAAACAAAACACTTATGTACTAACCGATAAGGGTTTTTTTATTTTTTATTTTTATATACACAATATCACTCGACACGCGCATTTTTTAATTTCCAATACCATCAAATATCTCTTTATAAAAATAATCTATTATTACTCATCCATTGATTTCCTAACAAATTTTTCAATCAATTTTTCAAAAATTTATAGCTGAAATTGCTTTATAACATGAGATTCCTATATGCATTACGTGCATTTTTCCCACCCTAAAAAATGAGTGGGGTCTGAACCCAACGAGGCTCCGTACATGATTATGTTGTTTGTCAAATATTTTTTTTTTTTCAGGCATAATCACTAGGGATCAGCTGGCCGATGTGTTGAGATCGTTAGGGCAAGATCCCACCGAGGAGGAGTTGGATCAATTTGTGCAGCAGCTGGGCAGTGAGGATGGGAATATTCACTGGGATAAATTCGTCGAACTCATGGCCCAGACAATTTCTGCATTAGCTGGGCAGTGACTATGGGAATACTGGGATAAATTCGTGGCCCAGATTATCAACCCCAAGTGACCACTCTCACATTATTCTAGTAGAATTGTCAATTCAAATACTCACATTTTTGTCAAGTTATTGACGAAAATAATGTGTCAATATTTCTAAGATATAAAGATATTTATTTCTTTATAATAATGTGTATAATAAAAGGGTAAGTTTATCCTCCTATAAAGGTTTAATGCAATTTTGTATTCCTCCATATTGAATGATTATGATTCAGCTTAATTTTACACAAATAATCTTTAAGTGCATGTTGTGATCATTTCGTTTTTTAGCTTCAATTTTCACATTTTGTGCTTGAGATTATGATGAACATATATGGGGGAATTGAGAGATGAACACATTAGGTGTTTGGTAAAATGTATTTGTAAATGCACTTTTAGCATAAAAAGTTATGACAACCTTATAAACCAATCAAGTTGCAGATGATATTACCGGTGCCCCAAAAAATGTCATATGTTATTACTTTTTCTTTCAATTAATCGACAATTATCATCCATGAAGAATTAAGCTCCGGACCTCCTCCAACAAAATCGAGGCAATTGTCACTCAAATTGAATAATATACTAGTGTGTAATGTGCTTACTGATGTTAAGTATATGATTGGGATTTCATAGTATGGTAGCCCTTGAGTTTCAAATTCATGAGTTGTTTGTTGACTCAATTATGATCAATAAACATACAGTATTAGTATTAAATCATCTCACTCGATGAAACAACTGAATCACTCCTAGTAATTATCTGGCTTGGTAGATGCACAGGCGTATATAAACATCCAATAACTAAAAAGGGTAACTGAAAAACTAAACCAGTAAAAAGGCAGCATTATGCTGATGAATAGTATTTAACTTAAATTTCAGTAATGAGTGCATAGCTAATAGACTCTTTAGTTCCTTTTTCATTATGAACAGATTGAATGCATCATATAAGAGGCTAGCTATCTCCAACGCGGACTTTATCCCTGTTAACATTCATAAGACTGCTATTTTATATATGAAATCAATCAATGAGAATTGGAGGTTTTGGTTTTCTGAAAATTTTAAGAAGTTGCAAAGAGAAGAATGAAGAAATTGTGCTGCAAATGTTCATACATTCACACGCACACACCATGCACCATAATACCGTTAAAGAGGAGAGAGAATGAAATATACTCTCATTACATCATGTAAATCTAACCATCCATTTCATCTACCATATAAAATAGTGACACATGGCATAAACCATCACTTACTCTAAGATTACATCTTAGCTACACACTTGGACTGTGATCCAAGGGCTTACATTAAGTCTGAGATTTACACTTAACCTCTCTACAATTTTAGCAATTACACTTACACCAACACTCCCTTCTAAGTGTTCTACTGAAATCACACCTAGAGCCTTCCTTAAATACTCAAATCGTTCTCTTGCCAAAGCCTTGGTGAAGATATTTGCAAACCTATTCTTTAGTCTTACAATATAGCAAATAAATCTCACCATCTTGTAGAGCATCTCAAATGAAATCAAACCTTCTATTTATGCGTATGGTTTTATGATGATGGACTGGATTATTGGTTATAGCAATAGTAGAATTGTTGTCACACAACAGCTAAGTTGGTTCCACTTGTTCTTCACCAAAATCAGAGATAACAAATCTTAGCTAGGTAGCTTGAGTAGTTGCTTCAGCTGCACTAACATACTATGCCTCCACAGTTGATAAAGCTACACTACTTTTCTTGATTGAGGCCCAAGAAAATACACTAGAACCAAGATTAAAAGCATAACTAGATGTACACTCTTCACTTCCAGCCCAATCACTATAACAATAACCAATCACTGCTCCTTTTCCTTTCTCATAAACAATTCCATAGTTCAAGGTGCCTTGTATGTATCTCAGGACCCTTTTAGCTGTCCACATATGCTTCTTGGTAAGATTGTGCATGAACCTAGCCAATAAGTTTGCAGCAAACATAATGTCTAGCCTAGTTGTTGTCAAGTGTAGCAAACTTCCAACCATTTGTCTATATAAGGTTTCATCTGCCAATTCACTTCCATCAACCTTTGTAAGTTTCTCATTCATAGCTAAGGGAGTTGCAACATATTTGCAATCTATGAGCCCAAACTTATCCAGCAATGTCTTTGCATATTTCTTCTGGTGCAAGAAGATGCAGGATTCTGTTTGCAACACTCCGAGATCTAGAAAATGATAAAGCAATCCTAGATCAGTCATCTCATATTGTCTCATCATCTCAGTTTTAAACTCAGACATCATTTCTTTTGAACTACCTGTCTAGATAATATCATCTACATATAGCGGCACAATGAGAATGCCACTCTTAGATGTCTTGATATACAATGTTGCTTCACTAGGGTTTCTGTGGAAATCAGCTTTAGTAAAGTAGGAATTTATTTCTTCATACCAAGCTCTTGGAGTTTGCTTCAGACCATATAGTGCTTTCTTGAGTCTATACACTTTGCCCTATTTGTCTTATATTACAAAACTAAGTGGTTGGTCTACATACACTTCCTCACTCAACACTCCATTAAAAAATGCTAACTTTCCATCCAAATTGAAACAGTTTCTAGCCTTTCTGTGTAGCAAGTGCCACCAATGTTCTAATGGTGTAAAGCCATGCCACAAGGGCAAATGTTTCATTGAAGTCTACTCTAGGTTTCTAAGAGTAACCCTTTGCCACCAACCTTGCCTTGATCTTTTGTACAGATCCATCAAAGTTTAACTTAGTCTTATAAACCCATTTAACACCAATAACTGGTTGATCAAATGGCTTATCAACTAATTCCCATTTGTTGTTCTTTGTAATACCCTGTGTATTTTAAGATTTATGATTTAGTAATTCATTTTTGTATGATTATGTGGAACTCGTTGGTAAACAAATAAAATGGTGGGTAGATTGTTACTTTCTGTCCCTCATTTTTCTGATAAAATAGTCACTCTTATGGTGATACGACTAAAATGGCCTTAGAAGGTTAATCTCGTCTTTTGAGGGACCTTCGAGCTCAAGAAACGTGGTGGTAAATATTGTATAATTAGATAATACTTATCGTCATGAACATGTGATTGCAAACGGATGTGAATTCAAAATTAAAATGAGTAAGTTATGACTTTTAAAGTTGGATGGCAAAATGATAATTTTGATGGGAATATTCTAGAAGCCAAAAGCTTCTCCTTTTTCTTTCCTCCGTGCAGATGCAGCAGCTACTGCTACTCTTTTGTTCTCTTCCTTCATTCTTCTTCACTCCAAAAAACTTAATTTAATCATAACTTTCTTGTACTGCAACGAAATCATGCAAGGTCGAAGGCTATGCATTCGTAGCGAAGCCCTCTTCAATTTGACACCAAACCCATATGCTAGAATCAATGCCCATATATTGGAGCCTAGAAGTTTCGATGGTTTTCACGGTTTTTCGCCGATTCCGGCCAACCTTGCTGGAGATGGGTCTCCACCTAAGAGAGAAAAATACTCCTCTCATCATGCTCTTCCAGGATATATTCATGGTGATGATGTTGATTTAAGATCATAGTAGCAAAGTGGCAGATTTATGGACAACTTTGGAGGAGTTTGGAGTTGAGAACCCGAGAAAGCCTATCATATTTTCTTCTTTGTTTTAAGAGATTAGTTGATATATGTTGTGTTCTTAGTGTACATTGGATGAAGTTGTGTCGATTGTTTTTTAACTTGTTAGTGAAGTGTGAAGGAATTGGTTTAAGTTGATGGGTAGGCTTGCTGTGACCCTCGCCTTGGATTTTGAGAGATCTTTGGCTAATTTTATTCATGTTGGCTAATTTTATACATATATATATAATTGGTTGATGAGTATTTAGTATGTGTGTGACCGTTGTTGGAAAAAAAAAACGAAATAAAACTAGATGGCGAAAATTAATTTGGAATCAATTTTTCGAATGAAGTGTTCCAATATTGCATGATTATTAATTTTGGAAATTTGACAAGAAAATGGATTGAAACAGACCTAAGTAGTGTTTGTTTTTCTCTTACAGATGGTGAACTACGATTGGCTTGATCCCTTCACAGTCTAAAGTTAGATCCAGTCGAAATAAATTTTATGAGTAAGTGTTAAAATAAGGAAATTCATTGTGGTTAGTAGAGATTAACCATGGTTTTGTTTTGGCCTACCACTGTGTTTAGCTTCCAAATTTTTGGGGCATTACATTCTTCTTAATCATTGAAATCTCACTTTCCATAGCCTTCTGCCATGATTCATCCTTGGCAGCTTCTTCAAAGATTTTAGGTTCAATAATGCACAAGTTGCATTTCTCATACACTTCTGTAAGGCTTTTGAAATGAGAGGAGTATGATCAAAATCCTGTGGACCTATCATTCCCCTTTGATTAACAATCTCAGTACTTGAGCTTGGCAAATTACAATCACCATTGCTACACACTGTGCTTCGGGATCACAAAGACTCCCTTCACAACTTTGATATTCTTCTGTCAACTTAGAGATTTAGATGCTAACACTGATTTCCTTCTGTGCATTCTAGTCCTAAGAAAGATATTTATTGAATACATCACCTGTGGAAACAATTACTTTCCCAGTCTCAATGTTATACAATTTATACCCTTTCTCACAGCTACTATACCCTAAAAAAAATGCACCTTGTACTAGCCAAATCTAGTTTTTGTCTATGTAGACTTGGTATATGGGAGTAACACAATAAACCAAACACTTTTAGATGCTTAATCCCTGGTTTCCTCCCACTATATGCTCCAAAGGGCATTTTCTTATTCAAAGCCTTAGTTGGGCTTCTATTTAGAATGTACACAGAAGTATTGACTACCTCAGCCCAAAATTCAAGTGGAATCTTCCTCTACAGCATAAGATACTTAGCCATCTCCCATCTCCATTATGGTTCTATTCTTTCTTTCTGCTACACCATCTTGTTGTGGTGTATATGGAGTACTGAGTTGTGTATGCATACCTAATTCCTCATAGAACTTGTTAAACTCCATTGAAGTATACTCTTCTCCTCTGTGACTTCAAAGCTTCTTCATTTTGTACCCACTTTGCAATTCCACAGCAGCTTTAAACTTCTTAAACACACTGAGCACTTTAGACTTATATATTAAGAAGTAAACTCAGCACATTCTTGTGTAGTCATCTATAAAGGTGAGAAAGTATTTATTCCTAGCCCTTGTAGTTGTCTGCATTGGACCATAGAAGTTAGTATGTATAAGCTCCAGAAGAGTTATTGCTCTATTAGTTGCATCCATTGGAAATGCTTCTCTACATTGTTTATACGAACACATCTTTTATACACTCCTTTAATGGCTTTGATTTCTAGTAATCCCAACACCATTTCTTGTTCCTATAATAATTTCAAACTGCCCATGTCCAAATGTCCTAATCTTCTGTGCCATATGAGGGTAGATTGACATACACTTGCCTTAAGACCAATATGAATTCTAGACTACAGCTTCATTGGAAAACTTATATTTCCCTTAATTTGCACCCTTGCAACATGTTTGAGAGAGAGTTGTCATCATACATTTCAACCTTATTGTCTCCAAATATCAAGAAGTAGCCATGCTCCATCATTTGACCCGCACTGAGAATGTTTTCTTTCAATCTAAGCACAAGCATTACTTCCTTGAAGTATCTTTTCTCCATTTTGGTTTCAACTACTAGATTTCCTTTGCCAGTTACATCAACAAGCTGTCTAGTACCCATCTCAACCTTTTTTGTCATATTTTTATTAGTCTCAACAAGCAAATCTTCTCTACCTGTCATATGGTTACTACATCCACTATCCACATACCATACATTCTCAAGACTCTTTACACTAGCATAAAACACAGTTAGTGTGGATTCAGCTTAAGTGGCATAGTTGAGCTGCTACACTGGTTTCTTGATATTGCAATCTCTTGCAATATGTCCAATCTTGTCACAGTTATAACACTTTGGCTTGCCCCTGAGTTGACACTCTCCAAAATGTAACTTGTCACAATGTTTGCAAGGATTTCTCGCACCATCAGTGGATCTTTTATCCCACTTTTTACCTTTTGCCTTCCAATTCTTCTGGTATATTTTGATTCCCAAAGAATTTAGTTGATTCACACTAAGAATAGCAAATGCCTTCTCAATTTTGTTCTCAGAATGCCTATCCAACCTTAATTCAAAAATCTTCAAGGAAGGAACAACTTCTTGCACTTCATTCACATCTAAATCTTTCGAATGCTTAATAACATAACAAATAGAATCATATGTTGAAAGCAAGCTATTCAGCAATTGAACTATTCTCTCTCAAGATAAGTCATCTCCATAACTTTGCATTTGATTTATCAGATCATCAGATCAAACAGCTTTGCAAGATAAACAGAAAGTGATTTGTCATAATTCATTCTTGTATATTCAAACTCTCTAAGAAGATCTTGCAATTTAACACTTCTAACTTGTTTATGACCATGATATTCTTGCTGCAGAATATCCCATTCACCTTTTGAGGGTTCTTCATGAGATATCCTGGGGAATATCTCATCTGAGACTGCTCCCTGAATCGAACCCACAACTTTGGCATCTTTCATAAAGCTCTCAGTCAAAGTCATCTTCCAAGCACTGTTGGATTCTTCTTTTTCTTTTTTATTCGCATCAGATTCATCCTCATTCTTCGAATCTGAGTCTCAAACCCTTTTTCAACAAGATTACACAATCCGTGAGACTTGAAAATGGTTTGCATCCTTATACGTATGCCAACACTCATAGTTGTCACCGTTGAAGACTGGTTCTCTCAACTCGCTACCACCATATCCGGCCATGTGTTGGAAGTATGCCCACAAAGCCACTCATTTGATGTAATAGCTTTTGGAATACTTATTGTATTAAACTTTTATATGTTTAATGAAGGGCAAAGCTTATTGTTAATCACTATTTATTGTATCTTGTGTTTAAGCAATAAGGGAATCCAAGGAATGTATTTGATCTAAGAGATAAGTGATCTAAGTAAGTTAGATTAACGAGACCTTTCTCTTATGTTCATTCCTAAAACGTTCCTAGCCATAGGGTTGCCAATTGGGCATTGACAATCCGCTAAGGCTAGTATGTGTTATGTTGATTCAAGCGTGAATATGACAAGTCTCAAGTCATTTAGTGTTGGACACTAAGACAAACACATAGGTGCTCGAAAGAGTAATCGAGTACACTGAACTACGATCAAAAGAGAGTTCAAACATACATGTCATGTAAGAACTCGAGAGTTACAATATGCAAAGTAGTCCTTTGACCTGAGGCATCATTGATGTTTAATGGTTAGGTCCTTGATCTTTGATCATGTCAAATGGCGTTCCTTTGGAGTGTCCACGGCATTGTCGGGGTCAAGCTATCTAGTCATGTAGACATGTGAATGCACAACAAGGGATCTCTAACCTTCCATAGTGGAAGGAGAATACTCTAAGATATGATTCGAGAGTCTTTGGCCAAAGCATATGAATATGACTTAGGAAGTTTGTTCCAAGTCTTATTCGATTGAATCATATAAGAAAGTATCACATTGGATAGTGGACATGAAACAAACTATCACTTAAACAATGTGATTAAGAATATTGTATTAGAGAAGGATCGTATTGCATTGTAGTTGTAACTGGATAGGTTCTCCAACCACTTCTACTTAGCTTGGGTAACCATGACATGCTGCTAGGTGTCACTCATGGTTTGTGGAAGCCCTAAAGATTAGCAAACACTAATCTTAAGGGAGAATTGAAATGTGGTTTCAATTCACAATCGATAGTTAAGAGTAACGATCGCCCACTACCTCGCTAATTGGAACCTAATGGATCGTACACCGAGTAAAGATGAAAGTGAAGTAAACAAATGAAATGGATATGCAATTAAATGGTTTAATTGAATAATGGTCAAAGTTAATTAATTAGTTGATTAATTATACGAAACGTTCGTATTGGGCTTTTAATTTGGTTTTGGGCTTCGGGGCCCAAAAGTGTTTTGGCCCACAAGGCCCATTATGTTTAAGTTGTATGACAACTAAAAGAAAATGGGCAATTAGCCCAATAACAAAGGGAGGGCCGGCCATAAGGGTGAGGGGTAGCAAACTTGTGTTATTTACAAGTTTGCCACTCACTAGAAATGAAGTATAAATACAACTTTATAGCTTTATTTCATTAAGGGGTTCTTTTGGATGAAATTGGGTGAAACACTTTCTCTCTAATTTCTCTAAAGGGCCGGCCACATAGGGAGGGAAAATCTAGCAATTTCTTCTTCCCTAAGTCATCCATTTTATCTTCACAATTTATCTTTGGTGTAGAGACTTGGAGACATCAAGCTTTTGGTGTTTTGGAGAACATATCCTCAAGGAAGCAAGGAGGTGACTTGAAGGCCCTCCACTTGGGTGAATCCCTTGTGTAATCAAGGATGAGCTTCAAGGGTAATGATTCTCTAAATCCTTTCTTCTCTTTAAAGTGTTAAAGAGTCTTGGTTCACCATTTACTAGGCTTTGAAAGTCATGGGTTTTATGAATTGTTTTGGATGCATGCCTAATTTAAAGAGTTAATATTTTGCATATGTATTCAAATGTTCATACATGTTCTTAGCTAGGACAAAAATTTTCCTTCAAGTGGTATCAGAGCCTAGGCCTAGTTTATGGTGAATCCTTTTGGGTTTTGTGATTTTTCATATTATGTGATTTATGTGTTGTAAATGTTACAAGCTTTGTTCTTGCTTTGAATATAAATTTTGTTTGAAAATTTAGCATCTCAAATGTTGTAGATGTGATTCACAAAAGCATGAATATTGGAACTAAAATTTGGTGCCAAAATTTGTTGGTATTTTGACGGGCTTTAAAACCGCACAAATTTAACCCTCTTTTTTGACAGGTGTAGTATAGGTATAAGTAGGGTATCGTTCTAGGCCGGGGATTAGGAGGGCTTGCTAAAACCTCTAAAATAATTTAAAAACGTAAAAACAAAGTTTAAAACACTAAACTAAAATAAAAACACTTAACTAAAATAACTCAAAATAAAACTAACAAATAAACTAAAACAAATCAAAAGACTCAAAAATACAAAACTAGGTTAAAAACTCGAAACACACTTAAAATGACTCAAAATAATAAAAACAATCAAATTAACTCAATCTAGACACTAGGAAATTAATTGGACGAAATTTAAATTAAAAGATTAAAAATAATGAAAAACTAACTAAATAATATAATATAATAATGGGGGGATTAAACCTAAATAGGAATCAAGGGTTTGTGCTAATTGGCTCGGTGCCACATTTGCAATTCTGTCCCGAGGCTTCTCCAAGCTGCCCAAATGGCACCGTGCCTTCCCGCGTGTCTCTGGTTCCCGAGGCTCCACCGAGGCGCCTTCTTCCTTCTCTTGCTGCCACGGCAGCTCTTCTTTTCCCAAGCTGGCAATTATTTCTCTGGCTGCGTGCCTCTGTTTTTGCTCTGCGCCAGTCCGCACTTCCAGCTTTGGTTTTTTCTCCCTCGCTGCACCGAATGGCTGCCTTCACTCCCTTCAATTGGCAGCCTTCAAGGCCCCCGCGAGGACCTCCCTTCTCTGAATGGCCTCACGTAAGCTGCTGCCAAGAGGCAGCTTTTAATTCGCCCAAATCCCCCTCGCTGCCTTCTTTCTTTATGCCTCCCTCTTTAATGTCTAATCCCCCCAAATATTTCAGCGCCCTCCTTAATCCGTTTTCACAAATGGGCTCTGCCCTTATTTCTGTTTCTCACCGTACCCTTCTGCTCTCTCACTATATTTCTCTCGGCTTTTCAGCCTTCTTCTTTTTTCCACAGGACCTCCCCGAGGCCACCACCTGCACTCGGTGCTCCCCCTCTTTTCTGAGCTGCCAAAACAGCTTTTATTTTCTCTTGTTCGCTGCCTTCCAAAGGCAGCTCCCCTCCTCATTATTATGTTCCTTCAAACTCGGTGCCTTCCATCATTTGCCCACCGAAAGCATTAGGCCCTCCTTTGTTTATTCCACCGACAGCTCCATGCTTGCCAGTTATAACACACAAACACATATATTAATATATAAATATAAATATAAATAAAATTATAAATATATATATATAAATAAATATAAATATATAAATATATATATATATATTTTATTTTCCAAATGATAAGTATAATTCAACAGACAAGATAGTTTAGATGAAATTAATACTGAACACTTCACTTATTCTATTTTTATTTTCTTAGCTAGATAAATTCAATAAAACACAAAAACAAAGTAAATAGCTCAAAATATAATGAACTAACTAAGAAAAGATGAGTGAATTTGATGTAAAAATATATATAAATATGATCCGATCAAATACCCCCACACTTAGCTTTTGCTAGTCCTCGAGCAAAACAACGAAAACAGAAAAAGTAATAACATGAAAAATATTAGCTTCCCCTTATTTGACCCTCAGAGAATTTCATTCGAGAACACAAATCATCAAGAACCATAGCTAGCACCAAATAAGCTAATCCAAGTTCATCTTCCTTATTCAAATATTAGCTGTAATCTTTAAATCATCCTTGAAGTGTAGTGTGTGAGATAGCCATGTTAATGCAATTTCAAGTTTTTTTTTTTAAAATCATCATATGCAAACCAGCAACCTTCTCACGGATATGCACTCAATCACACATGTGTTTAGTTTTAATGTGTTTCGCTCAAAGAAACAAATGTGAGAGTTCTACCATAAGCTTGCATAAAAATCACTTCTCCACAATCATAATTGCAAAACTTAAATCAAGAGGACTTTTATTGGATGTAATGAGGCTTAGGGATAGGGCTATTGAAACGAAAGAATAGGAAAACACAAGTTCCGAGCTATATTGCAAGCAATTCTTTTAGTTGAGATTTATAAGAACTCAAGTTCTCCAACGATTCTTCTAACACCTCCCATCACACCCTTAAACTGAAACTTTAAACTTTTTATTTTCTTCGAATACAATCTTCTTCTTTTTTTTTTTCTTTTCTTCTCTTTTTTCTCTTTTTTTTTTTATTTTTAAATTTATACAAACATGAAATACCCCCACACTTATTCTTTTGCCAAACTCATTCCAAGTACTTCACAAACATTTCTCATAAGACAGTTTCAAATTGCTCGCTTGGAAAGGGTAAGGAAACATGGTTGAGGTATAAGGGTAGACATATCTGGTGATAAGAAATAAAAGGCTCAACAAATACGGCTCAAATAGGCAATCTAATGATATAATTTTTTTCTTTGGGAAATATGGTTATTTGGGCCATGGTGGTGAACCTACTGCCTCTATCATTTTCAAGTTCATGCAATCAATGACAAATATTTCGAAAGATCGTTATGCAAGTTCTAGAGATGCATCTCACATAAGTTCATCACACATGAAAGAATAGGAGTGTATGAAAAATGGACACACTTTCAATAGGCTCAAAAACTCACATAGGATGTATATGGTCACTAAATTCACATATGAAGCTTTAAGTCATGCTCTAGTTTCACATCAACAAGGCTATGTGCATTTGGTTTTTCAAAGATGATCAAACATGTACAATACTAACAAGAGAATAAGGAATTTCACATAACACATGTTAACTAAGTTCTTGATAATCATGGTTCAAATTTCATTCAGTTATATCATTGGGTCGGGGAACTAACAAAAATCTAATTTAAAACAACAAGGAAAACAAGACAATATTTTTAGATTTTTAAATTTTTTCGAAAAAAATTAAATAAAACAAAACTAATAAAGAAAACAAAAAGCAATAACATGGAAACAAATGAAACCAGTTCGAAGTCGAAGGTACAAAAATTTTCAATTTGGTCATTTTTTTATACTTCTTACCCCCACACTTAAACTAGACATTGTCCCCAATGTCATAAAACAAAAATATGCAAATAAAAATAAAATGAATAAATAATACGAAACAAAATAAAGAAAAGGGACTGAAAACTTCTCTAATTTGCAGAAAACCAAGCGATGACCCCCAAGCGTAAATTTTGCAATCAACATCAAGGGAGAAAATAACCAAACGTTCCTGCAAAGAAAAGAAATAAATCAGTTAAGCACGCAAGAAAATAAAGAAAATGCAAACGAAAATTGAAAATGAAAATAAAAGATAACGAAAAGAACTAATAGGTGGTCATTGGTCATGACTGTTGATTTTCCACAGCTTTCATCTTGAACTGGATGGGCCTTCTTCTTGCAAGTGATCCTCGGCTTAGTTGAGGATGAATCAGCATGTTGACTCCACATGCTTCAAGTAGTCCGGTCTCCACGCAGGTGTGGCATCTTCTTGAACTCTTGGATCAACCCAGACTCATCTGCTCTTGGGTGCACCTCAGACTCCTCCTGCTTCGTCTGTGAGGTACTTTTGTTTTTGAAGAAGTACCTCAACACATGTTTATTTTTGAAGTGAGCTGGGAGAGGTCTGAGATGAGTACTCGAGAGCAAGACTAGGTAAGCAATCAGGATCTCACTTTCTCCACGTTCCTCAGATGAAGGAGAGGAGAAAGCATGATATGAGATACTTTTGCTTTTAACCTTTTTGATATGAAATACTTTTGCTCTGGAAGGTTTGTTTTCTAGGGTGATCCAAGGGATGAAGAACACTGAATAACTCGAAAGCTTTCTTTGGGAAGACATTATCGGAGATGAAGAGAGGTTGAGAGGTTGAGAGGTTGAGAGGTTGAGAGGGTGTGAAGGTGTGCCTTTGCTGTGGAAGGCGAAGGTCAAACTTATAGAAATTTGGCTTCACAACCGGAACTATTCCTTCACTATTTGTCGGCAGCCGGTTGATGGATGAACAGTGCCCGTTACGCGCTTTCTGACAACGCGTCCGTAATTTCCGCGAAGCTGACTGCGCATGCGACGAGTGACGACAAATTGGAATGATGATCTTTTGAAAACCGGGGTTCAAAACCGGGTGCGGCTCGTGGTTTTCGCAACGCTCCACGCTGCACGTGATGAATCACGACAGAAATGGAAAAACAGAACGCCTCGTGATGTCTGAGCAATTCCGACTTTTGAGAAAGGAAACGGCTCTCGAGAAAAGAGCGTCCAGCTTTTCCGATTTGCGCGAGGACGCGTCTTCAACCTCAGAGGAGCGCCTCTCTTTGATTTGCTTCTTTTTATAGAGGCGCTAATTCTACTTCACATCACACTTGAACTCCCTTCCTCAAACACTCTCTTCTGTAAACACACATAATCTTTCCGAACTCTTCCTGCACTCTTAATCTTTCTAACTCTTCCTCCTCAACACCTTAAAAAAAAATGTCTTGCCCTTCCGACCGTCGCCTAAACTTGAATGTCGGGGAAGACGATGACTCGTCTTCTCCGAACAACATTTGGAATCCGTCCTTCATATCCCCCAATGGTCCTCTTACAGTCGGGGACACAATGATGAGGAATGAAATCACCGCTACGGTGATTGCCAGAAATCTGCTCACTCCAAGGGACAATAGGATGTTATCTAGGCGGTCAGACGAGCTGGCCGTTCAGGAATCTCTTGCCCTCAGCGTCCAAAGTGCAGGCTCAGTTTCAAACATGGGCCAGCGCCTGCTTGCCCGAACTCGTCAGGTGGAGTCACTAATGGCAGAGGTGGCCAGTCTTCGGCAAGAAGTCAGAGGACTCAGGCACGAGAACAAGGAGTTGCACATGCTTGCAACTAGTTACTCGACCAGCATGAAGAGGAAGCTGGACCAGCTGCAAGAGTCGGACGGTCGGATCCAGAGAGATCATGAAAGGTTCATGGCGCTACTCCCGAGGTTTATGTTGCCTTCGTCCTCTGGAGTAGCACCAAGTGTTCCGGCTCCGGAGATTCCAACTCTGGCTCTTCGTCTTCCCGGAGCTCCGTCGACCTCTGGGGCGCCACCTAACCAATGACCAATGAATTCTATCAGTTTTTCGCATTATTGTAAATTTAAATTTTAAATTTTTTTTTTTTTTTTTTTTTTAAGTTTATTTTAAGCAATGTAAAATATGTAATGTAGAATAAGTAAATTAATGTAAAAAGACTTTGTTTACCCGCACTTAAAATAAACATTGCCCTTAATTTATTTAAACATAAACTAAACAAAAATTAACCAAATAAAACAACTAACAAAACAAAACAAAATGAAAGTAAAGGCAATAAAGAAGAAGGTTAAGAAATGCAAATCTGGTTGCTTGGGTTGCCTCCCAAGAAGCGCTTGATTTAACGTCTTTAGCCGGACGATTCTTTCCATTAACCTCCCCTCAGCTCCAAAGCATGAAATTTATCTTTCAATGGGAGGTGATACTTGAAATGATTCGGCAATGGTCTGAATTCTAAGTTGGGTGCCTGAATCATCAAAATTAGAGACATGTTAG
Source organism: Crataegus laevigata (assembly GCA_963580275.1). Classification (NCBI taxonomy): domain Eukaryota; kingdom Viridiplantae; phylum Streptophyta; class Magnoliopsida; order Rosales; family Rosaceae; genus Crataegus; species Crataegus laevigata. Next base: position 24,585,249 of record OY756950.1, on the reverse strand, counting down.
TATAAAATAAAATGAAAATTAAAATTGGAGAAGATGGCTTACTGTCTTTCTCCGAATTAAATTCAATTACAAACACTACGCCCTTAAACGTTTCGGGGACTTTGCACTTGGCCAGATTGACTATTATGGTTGTGGCCTGTCCCGTGTCATCAAATTTAATTTCTTTGGGCTTAATTGTCTGCACAGCCTCATTGATGTATTTTACACATTCTTCAGCCACTTCATTCTCTTGAATCTCTTTTCTTGGTGTGCAAGGTTCGGGAACTTGTTTTGGTGCACCAAGAATTGAGATATCACTTTGGATCTCAGGAAGAGCTTCCACAATGTCTTTTTCACTCTCTTCGATATTTGAAATCACAAATCTGCAAGGAAAAAGGACATTCGGTGGAAAAATGTTAGAATGAATTGAACTTGGAACAACCTCACCATAGTTGGACGACATAGAGACTTGAGGGGTTTGAGACAAGAATTCGTCTAAACTGCCCAAGTCGTCCTCCTCATCTTCTGCTTGCAGCGGCAATTCATCCAAGTTCGGGCTATATTTGGATGGTTCTGGAACAGCCTCATCCTCCATCTCACCTTCCAAAGTGGTGGCTTCATCGATTTCCACTTCTTTTGAATTTTCAATAGGTGAGTTGGAGAGTTCATTTTGATCTTGAATTTGTGCCATGATCTCCATAATCTCCCCAACTTGCCTTTCCAATTCATCCACCTTGTTGGTCCGGTCTTGCATCTCCTGGATTCGATTTTCCACTCCCTGATTCAAAGAGGAGAGTAACTTATTAAATGCATCATTATCCAGAGATGTACCTGAATCGAATTGGGCTGATTGTTGTGGTGGCTGTGATGGCTGCGAAGGTGTTGTATAGAACTCATCATACGGCTGCCAATATTCTCCTTGGTGAGTCTCCTTAGCTTGATTTTGTGACCCCTGCACCAAAGAGTTTAATTCATTAAGAATTTGATTATAATCCACGGGCATACTTTGATTCGATTGGAATTGTTGTGGGGGATGTAGTGGTGGCTGCATAGGTCTGGAATAGAACGCTTCATCTTGCTGCCAATATCCACTTTGTTGAACTTGTTGAGGTTCTCCCCACATTTGATTTGAATAATCCCTCCAATCCGAATTGCAAGCGTTGGAATACATATTGCCCCTTGATTGATTATAGCCTTGATATCCCCAATCATCTTCATATGCAGAAAATTGAGGATACTGATGAGTCTGATATCCTTGCCCATAGGGCACATCAAGTGTAGGGACACTTGGCATTGTGGTCCGTTCGGCATTATGCGACAATTGAGAAGTAAGATTTGCCAATTGAGCTTGAATACTAGCAAAATCCATGTCTTACTTCTCTAGTACCTAAAATTAAAGAAAGAGAAATAAATCAAATACCAAAAGTAAAATACATAAACACAAATATAAACTAAAACACAACAAAAACACAAATATAAAAAATAAACACAAACAAAAATAAAGGGATTAGCAAATTTGCTAATCCCCGGCAACGGCGCCAAAAATTTGACGGGATTTTAAACCGCACAAATTTAACCCTCTTTTTGATTTTTTTTGTAGTATAGGTGTAAGTAGGGTATCGTTCTAGGCCGGGGATTAGGAGGGCTTGCTAAAACCTCTAAAATAATTTAAAAACGTAAAAACAAAGTTTAAAACACTAAACTAAAATAAAAACACTTAACTAAAATAACTCAAAATAAAACTAACAAATAAACTAAAACAAATCAAAAGACTCAAAAATACAAAACTAGGTTAAAAACTCGAAACACACTTAAAATGACTCAAAATAATAAAAACAATCAAATTAACTCAATCTAGACACTAGGAAATTAATTGGACGAAATTTAAATTAAAACATTAAAAATAATGAAAAACTAACTAAATAATATAATATAATAATGGGGGGGGGGTTGATTTGGTTTTGACGAAGTAAATTAAACTTAAATAAAATACAAATTGACAAAAACATAAAATTAAAATAAACGGATAGACGACGGATTGGCTAGAGGGTTTTTCTCCACACATGACACATAAGCAACCTAAATTGATTTTCAGTTGTTCTTTCAATAAATTGTAAATTTCAATACTCCAGATTAACCGTGAACATCACTTTTTTAATCTTCAAGTTTTCCTTATGTTATTAAATTGGATGAACAGCATACAACAATTTAAAACATTCCTCAAAAGTCCCCTACGTGAAAAGCACAATAGAGATACAATCAAAGATCATTAAACTTTGTGAAAACTATAAATACTGACGAGGCATTCGTAACTATGAAAAGCATGATACTCCTGCCAAGAATTTACTTAACACGATTGTGGATAACAACCTTCACTACTCATGAATATAAGTTCATAACGATTAGGTGAAATTCACTTATATTCTAGCATCAAATTCATGCATGTAAATTAAGTATGCATTCTTAATCAACATACACAAATAAGTTATCAATCAAGCAGTTAAGCAAATTAAATCACAACTCAGAAATCACAACTGAAGTTATCAATTCATACTACAAATATAATCATGGTTTTGAATTATCCTCTAGCCAACACAAATTAATTACACATATTTATAAATTAAAAACAGAAATTAAACATAAGTTTGGAGGGATTAAACCAAAATAGGAATCAAGGGTTTGTGCTAATTGGCTCGGTGCCACATTTGCAATTCTGTCCCGAGGCTTCTCCAAGCTGCCCAAATGGCACCGTGCCTTCCCGCGTGTCTCTGGTTCCCGAGGCTCCACCGAGGCGCCTTCTTCCTTCTCTTGCTGCCACGGCAGCTCTTCTTTTCCCAAGCTGGCAATTATTTCTCTGGCTGCGTGCCTCTGTTTTTGCTCTGCGCCAGTCCGCACTTCCAGCTTTGGTTTTTTCTCCCTCGCTGCACCGAATGGCTGCCTTCACTCCCTTCAATTGGCAGCCTTCAAGGCCCCCGCGAGGACCTCCCTTCTCTGAATGGCCTCACGTAAGCTGCTGCCAAGAGGCAGCTTTTAATTCGCCCAAATCCCCCTCGCTGCCTTCTTTCTTTATGCCTCCCTCTTTAATGTCTAATCCCCCCAAATATTTCAGCGCCCTCCTTAATCCGTTTTCACAAATGGGCTCTGCCCTTATTTCTGTTTCTCACCGTACCCTTCTGCTCTCTCACTATATTTCTCTCGGCTTTTCAGCCTTCTTCTTTTTTCCACAGGACCTCCCCGAGGCCACCACCTGCACTCGGTGCTCCCCCTCTTTTCTGAGCTGCCAAAACAGCTTTTATTTTCTCTTGTTCGCTGCCTTCCAAAGGCAGCTCCCCTCCTCATTATTATGTTCCTTCAAACTCGGTGCCTTCCATCATTTGCCCACCGAAAGCATTAGGCCCTCCTTTGTTTATTCCACCGACAGCTCCATGCTTGCCAGTTATAACACACAAACACATATATTAATATATAAATATAAATATAAATAAAATTATAAATATATATATATAAATAAATATAAATATATAAATATATATATATATTTTATTTTCCAAATGATAAGTATAATTCAACAGACAAGATAGTTTAGATGAAATTAATACTTAACACTTCACCTATTCTATTTTTATTTTCTTAGCTAGATAAATTCAATAAAACACAAAAACAAAGTAAATAGCTCAAAATATAATGAACTAACTAAGAAAAGATGAGTGAATTTGATGTAAAAATATATATAAATATGATCCGATCATATTTTCGGCCAAATTAAAAGGGTGACTTTTTGGGTCCAAATTAGTCTTGTTAAAATGGTTTTAATGTGTTCTTTGGGACCCCTAAGTACCCTAGAATATTAACCCTCTTTTGAGTTGTGAAAAATTGAGTTTTGGTAAGTGAAAACATTCATGGGGCTATTATGAGTTTTTGTGAATGTTCTTCAATGTTCTTGAAGTTCTTGCCAAGAACAAAAAGTTTTGAAGTTTTGATTCAAAAATTTTATGTTTTTCATAAAGTTTTGGTTTATTAAAAATGGGAGAAGACTTCATGGTGAAGGAAAGCAAAATATCTTTGTTTTTGACAAAACAAATTTATTAAAAGTCAAATTTCTCTTACCCCAAATTTCCATCACCTTTCTCTCACCTACCAAAATCAAGTCACAAAAACTTTTTAGAAAAAATTTTCAAACTTTGACCAAGGAGGCCGGCCACCCCCCCCAAGTGGGGTATTTTTGGGCCTTTTGTGTAATTACATAAAGTTTTGATACTTTTGTGTAATTTTCATTTTGGCCCAAAAAGTTTTCGTATTTACGAAAAGGTCCAAAATCATTAAAGGACAAATTGTTTTGTTCCTTTAAAGAAGTTTTAGCAATTGTTAAAAATTTTGGGTTCTAATTGTAATTACATGAAGTTGTGGACTTTTGTGTTTTTACAAAGTGACCCCAAATTTTATTGTTTTTGCATAATGGCCCAAATAGTTGTGGTCATTGTTTTTGGCCCAAAAACAAAAAGAGAACAAAAATTGTTTTGTCTCTAATTAAATGAGAATTGGATTTTCATTTTATTTAGTTCCATTTAAATCAATTTTATGGATCCAAAAACCAATTGTTTAAAAGTTGCTTTCTTAGTTAATTATGATTAATTAAGAAAGGGGTGATTATGAACCAAAGCCACGATAATTGAGCTATGTGATTGGCCGCTTAACATTGTGAATGTATGGGTTTAATAGAGTAGATATGAATGTAATTTGATTAATTCAAGTTTGTTGTAAAGGACATAAGTCCTCCACTGTGTTGTAAAAGGGCATAAGCCCTTCCTTTTATTTCATGTATTCCTATTTGTTTATTTGTATGCAAATTAGAATAGTTGGGTCCAACGCCCAATAGGAAATAACGGTTTAATTAGATTAAACGCGTAAATAAAATCAACAAACTATCTACCTTAAACCCAAGGTCCAACACAAGGCTCGTGTTGGATCAAATCAATCGGTTCATAATCATCCTAAAACCTAAAACGACTATATAGTCCATATGAGGATGCAATGCGTTCGTTAGTAGTTCCATATAGTCTCGCTTGTTTTAACAAAAACAGTGGGAGTATTATATGCTACTAATTCATATTAACTTGGACCAATAGTTGTGATAGGCCCTTGTTCTTTTAATATGATTAAAATGTTTTGATGTAGCCCAAAACTACTCCCTCAAAATAAATATTAAGTTGATAAGCGAGAGATTCTTTGAACATCTCTTCGTAGGCCTTCCACCGTGGTGGGCTCCAATCGTTTGTGACTCCTACACCGGCTTCACCCTATCATGGGGAAGTTCAAAGTATGTGCTTACATTCAGGAGGAGTCCATATTAACATACATGATGTGGTGAGGTAGGCAACGAGGATAACCAACATCGTATCATCGTGAGGTTATTCTTCCCCTACACGAACTAAGCATGGTGGGAATAACTTAACTAAGTGCAATGGCGCCGACATCGTATCATCGTGAGGCAACATTTTCTAGAGGCCAAACAAGATGGGTAATTACAAACGTTGTAAATGAATAAAGCGTTATTCTCTCATCATTATTTTTGCTAACCAACATCGTATCATCGTGAGGTGGTCTTGGTAATGGTGAGTCTCCCATACCCCGCTAAGAGTTCAACATAACTCTCAGATTCTATTGAGGGATATGGAATTTGCCAAAAATAGTGGGTGGTACTATTTGATTCAAAGACCCAATCAAGTAGTTTATCAAACAAATCTAATACGATTTCTGTTATGTTATGTAGTTATCGACATGCCTAAAATTATACCCACCATTATACTTGACAAAAGGAGCCTTAGGGGCCAACGTTTCCTTGCTTGGTATCGCCACATTGAGAATGTCTCAAAGGTGAAAGACATATTGTATGTGCTTAAGCAATCCCCTCCTCATGTACCTCCTAAGAAACTAGCTTCAAAGGAGGAGTGTCTTGATTATGCAAAACACTATGAGGATGACTTACAAGCCAAATGCTTAATCCTCACTTCACTTAGTGAGGAGCTTATGAAGCTACATAAGCACATGGACACTTCTTGTGCCATGGTTGAAAGTTTGCATAAGATGCATGACATTGAGACTAGTAATGTACGATTCTCAAATGTTTGTAGTCTATTAAATGCCAAAATGGCAAAGGGGGCATCGGTCCATAAACATGGACAAAAGATGGAAAAGATCTTTCAAGATCTTGAAAGTTTAGGAACTTCCATCGATGGAAAAATGGCCTAAGATTTTTTCCTTGCATCTCTCTCGGATGATTTCACTAAGTTTATTGTAAACTATAAAGTGAATAGATTCGATTATGCTTTTAACGAGATGATTGACATGTGCTGTAAATTTGAAAAGGGTTTCAAAAGGGACAGTGGGAGTGAGAATGCAAACATAAGGAAAAGATTGCAAAAGAAGAAGGCAATAAAATCCAAAGGAACATGCTTTCATTGTGGAAAGGATGAACGTTGGAAGAAGAAATACAGGGTGCGCATTGCGAACCTTATGACACGAACTTATGAAGAGACTATTTCTGTCAAAGAGAGTGCTTTTACAGTGAGCTCCAACTCCTGGATATTTGATTCAGGCGCTAGTCAACATATCTGTAATACGATGCAGGGACTAGCAGGGAGCAAGACACTGCGCAATGGGGAGATGGTTGTGCGTGTTAGGAACGGCACTAAAATCTCTGCAAAAGCAATAGGCACCTACATGCTTAACCTACCCTCTGGGGAAGTCCTGGAACTTAAAAATTGTTTATATTTTCCTTCATGTATAAAGAATTTGATTTCTATCTCTAAGCTTTTACGAGATGGGCACTCAGTATTGTTTGACAAAATGAGTTGCACTTTATACTTGAACGGTCGTATTATCTCTCATGGTAATATGATAGAGGGACTTTTTCACCTAGAGACGAATAGTGGGATGCACTGTATTGAAAGCGGGAATACCTCAAAACCCAAAAGGGCTAGAGAAGAAGTTAACCAAGAAAAGATGTGGCATCTTAAACTTGGACATGTGAACCTTGAAAAGATTCGCAGGATGTCGAAAGACGGATATTTCCACCCATTAGGTAATGACCGGATGGGTACTTGTGAATGTTGCTTGAAAGGTAAGATGACCAAATCTCCATTCACTGGGAAAGGAGAGCGTGCCACTGAAATTCTAGGGTTAATCCACACTGACGTATGTGGACCTATGTCTACTACATCGAGAGGAGGATTCTCCTACTACATCACATTCACCGACGATCACTCTCGGTTTAGCTATGTGTATCTTATGAAGTACAAGTCAGAATCCTTTGAAAGGTTCAAAGAATTCAAGAATGAAGTTGAGAAGCAAACTGGGAAACAGATAAAGATCCTAAGATCAGATCGAGGGGGTGAGTATCTGAGTAATGAATTCCTAGATTATCTCAAAGAGTGTGGAATAATATCACAGTGGACTCCACCGGGAACTCCACAACTCAATGGAGTTTCTGAAAAGAGAAATCGAACCTTGATGAACATGGTTCGTTCTATGATGAGTTCCGCTGATCTGCCAGTAACATTCTGGGGATACGCTCTATATACAGCAGCTTACTTGCTTAATAGAGTACCTTCCAAATCAGTTTCACAAACGCCCTATGAGATATGGCATGGAAGAAAGCCAAGTCTTAATCACATTAAGATTTGGGGTTGTGAAGCATATGTCAAGAAGCTTGAAGCTACTAAGCTTGAAGCGAGATTAGTAAGGTGCTATTTTGTGGGATATCCTAGAGAAACTATGGGATATGAGTTCTACCATCCTGACGATCAGAAAGTCTTTGTCGCCAGAACTGCTAAGTTTCTAGAGGACGAATTTGTTCTCAAAAGAACTATAAGTAAAGAGATGGAAATTGATGAGATCAATGATGAACCACAAACAAGCACACGACATATTGACAATCCTGTTCCTGGACCCCAAGCTCCACGTAGATCTGAAAGGGTCAGTAAGCCACCTAAGAGGTATGGCTTAAACGATGAATTTGCGGAACTGCTCCTTTTAGGTGACAGTGACACAAAGGAGGACCTTAGGGACTACAAAGAAGCAATGTCCGACATTGATTCAAAGAGATGGCAAGAGGCCATGAAATTCGAGATGGATTCCATGTATCAAAATCAGGTCTGGACTCTTGTAGACCCTCCAGAAGGTATAGTACCTGTTGGAAATAAATGGGTCTTCAAGAGGAAGATAGGCGTTGATGGGAACGTGGAGACTTATAAGGCTAGACTAGTAGCCAAGGGTTACAGACAGAGAGAAGGGATTGACTATGAAGAAACTTTCTCTCCTGTAGCCATGATTAAGTCCATTCGGATTTTGCTTGCTGTAGCTGCGTACCATGATTATGAAATCTGGCAAATGGACGTGAAGACGGCCTTTCTGAATGGCTACCTAGAGGAAGAGCTTTATATGGCTCAACCCGAAGGTTTCGTGTCCAAGTCTGAAAAGACTAAGGTATGCAAGCTTCTGAGGTCCATTTATGGACTTAAGCAAGCCTCTAGGAGCTGGAACATCCGTTTTGATACTGAGATCAAATCGTTTGGTTTTACTCAAAACGAAGACGACAATTGTGTTTATCAAAAGGTCGTAGGGGATGCGGTTGTATTCCTAGTGCTATATGTAGATGACATATTACTATTCGGGAATGACACTGCAGTACTTTCTTCTGTAAAAGTGTGGTTGTCCAAAACCTTCCACATGAAAGATTTAGGAGATGCATCTTATGTACTTGGGATAAAGCTCTATCGTGATAGATCCAGAAGACTAATTGGATTATCCCAATCTATGTACGTTGATAAGGTGCTAAGTAGGTTCCAGATGGAACAATCTAAGAAAGGTTTTCTTCCTGTGAGACATGGAATTCACCTTTCTAAATCCATGGGACCTAAAACTCCTGAAGAGATACGGCAAATGAATATGATTCCTTATGCTTCCGCCATAGGAAGTCTAATGTATGCCATGATATGCACAAGGCCTGATATCGCATATGCTGTGAGCATTACGAGTCGATATCAATCTAACCCAGGATCAGAACACTGGGCAGCTGTCAAGACGGTCCTTAAGTACTTAAGAAGAACTAAGGACATGTTCCTCGTTTATGGAGGAGCATCAGAGTTGCGAGTGGAAGGCTATACAGACGCAGATTTCCAATCTGACGTCGATGATAGAAGTTCCAACTTCGGATATGTATTCACTCTGAATGGTGGGGCTGTCAGCTGGAAAAGCAAGAAACAAAGTGTAATTGCTGATTCCACGACAGAGGCTGAATATGTCGCTGCAGCTGAAGCCGGCAAAGAAGCGTTCTGGATGAAGAAGTTCATCACTGAACTTGGAGTGGTTCCAACCATTACATCACCAGTAACTTTGTACTGTGATAATAATGGGGCGATAGCTCAAGCTAAGGAACCCAGGGCACATCAAAAGAACAAGCATTTTGACAGGCGCTTTAATATCATTAGAAGATATGCTGCCGAGGGGAAAGTCAACATTCTCAAAGTTGCTTCAGCCGATAACGTAGCAGATCCACTGACGAAGCCAATGTCTTAAGTCCAACTTGACCGCCATATGGAAAGGATGGGTATTAGATACATGGGAGGATGGCTTTGAGTGCAAGTGGGAGATTGTTGGAAGTATGCCCACAAAGCCACTCATTTGATGTAATAGCTTTTGGAATACTTATTGTATTAAACTTTTATATGTTTAATGAAGGGCAAAGCTTATTGTTAATCACTATTTATTGTATCTTGTGTTTAAGCAATAAGGGAATCCAAGGAATGTATTTGATCTAAGAGATAAGTGATCTAAGTAAGTTAGATTAACGAGACCTTTCTCTTATGTTCATTCCTAAAACGTTCCTAGCCATAGGGTTGCCAATTGGGTATTGACAATCCGCTAAGGCTAGTATGTGTTATGTTGATTCAAGCGTGAATATGACAAGTCTCAAGTCATTTAGTGTTGGACACTAAGACAAACACATAGGTGCTCGAAAGAGTAATCGAGTACACTGAACTACGATCAAAAGAGAGTTCAAACATACATGTCATGTAAGAACTCGAGAGTTACAATATGCAAAGTAGTCCTTTGACCTGAGGCATCATTGATGTTTAATGGTTAGGTCCTTGATCTTTGATCATGTCAAATGGCGTTCCTTTGGAGTGTCCACGGCATTGTCGGGGTCAAGCTATCTAGTCATGTAGACATGTGAATGCACAACAAGGGATCTCTAACCTTCCATAGTGGAAGGAGAATACTCTAAGATATGATTCGAGAGTCTTTGGCCAAAGCATATGAATATGACTTAGGAAGTTTGTTCCAAGTCTTATTCGATTGAATCATATAAGAAAGTATCACATTGGATAGTGGACATGAAACAAACTATCACTTAAACAATGTGATTAAGAATATTGTATTAGAGAAGGATCGTATTGCATTGTAGTTGTAACTGGATAGGTTCTCCAACCACTTCTACTTAGCTTGGGTAACCATGACATGCTGCTAGGTGTCACTCATGGTTTGTGGAAGCCCTAAAGATTAGCAAACACTAATCTTAAGGGAGAATTGAAATGTGGTTTCAATTCACAATCGATAGTTAAGAGTAACGATCGCCCACTACCTCGCTAATTGGAACCTAATGGATCGTACACCGAGTAAAGATGAAAGTGAAGTAAACAAATGAAATGGATATGCAATTAAATGGTTTAATTGAATAATGGTCAAAGTTAATTAATTAGTTGATTAATTATACGAAACGTTCGTATTGGGCTTTTAATTTGGTTTTGGGCTTCGGGGCCCAAAAGTGTTTTGGCCCACAAGGCCCATTATGTTTAAGTTGTATGACAACTAAAAGAAAATGGGCAATTAGCCCAATAACAAAGGGAGGGCCGGCCATAAGGGTGAGGGGTAGCAAACTTGTGTTATTTACAAGTTTGCCACTCACTAGAAATGAAGTATAAATACAACTTTATAGCTTTATTTCATTAAGGGGTTCTTTTGGATGAAATTGGGTGAAACACTTTCTCTCTAATTTCTCTAAAGGGCCGGCCACATAGGGAGGGAAAATCTAGCAATTTCTTCTTCCCTAAGTCATCCATTTTATCTTCACAATTTATCTTTGGTGTAGAGACTTGGAGACATCAAGCTTTTGGTGTTTTGGAGAACATATCCTCAAGGAAGCAAGGAGGTGACTTGAAGGCCCTCCACTTGGGTGAATCCCTTGTGTAATCAAGGATGAGCTTCAAGGGTAATGATTCTCTAAATCCTTTCTTCTCTTTAAAGTGTTAAAGAGTCTTGGTTCACCATTTACTAGGCTTTGAAAGTCATGGGTTTTATGAATTGTTTTGGATGCATGCCTAATTTAAAGAGTTAATATTTTGCATATGTATTCAAATGTTCATACATGTTCTTAGCTAGGACAAAATTTTTCCTTCACCATGTTAGAGTCAGATCACAGAAAACTCAACCTCAATTTTGAGTTTCATGGTAGTTTCTTCACACAATCAAACACCCAGTACCAATTGATCAAACCTGGCTTCGAGACCATGTTAACATTCATATATCTTATATATGAAATCAATCAATGAGAATTGGAGGTTTTGGTTTTTTGGAATTTTTAAGAAGAAGTTGCAGAGAGAAGAATGAAGAAATTGAGCCGCAAATGTTCATATGTTCACACACACACTGTGTACCATAATACCGTCAGAGAGGAGAGAGAATGAAATATTCTCTCATTACATCATGTAAATCTAACCATCCATTTCATCTACCCTATAGGATAGTGACACATGCATAAACCATCCCTTACTCTAAAATTATATCTTAGTTGCACACTTGGACTGTGATCCAAGGGCTTACATTAAATCTGAGATTTACACTTGGCCTCTCTAGAATTTCAGCAATGAAACTTACACACCAACAATCCCCACGTTGCACCAAAAACTAATTGAAATCTGATAAGAAATCCCTTGTGAATGTGATGTGGGAGCCTGGCAGACAAGTACCACAATTGGTCTTGATCCAATGTTGAATGCGGCTGCCTGAGTACATGGAAGCACAAAAAGAGTAGCAGGTAGAATAAAAACCTTGAATGGATGGAAACACAGAAAGCACAAAACATTAACAGATAAAGATGATAAAGGGATTCAAGAATCTGACAATGAAAGATACAAAGGAAGAAAGAAAAAAAGAAAAAAAAACCCACGTAACGACTAGAGCGATTTCCATCTTTATGCTTGAAACCCACATGAATCCAACAAAAAGTAGATTCAGGGCAAGTAGAACCATTAATGAAAAGATTTCTGGGCCAGATGGGGCAAAGATATAATAAAAGTAGAACCATAAACCTCCGTTGAACCAATACTTGTTGCTCCAATAGCAGAAAGTGCCAAAAATCCTTCTGCCCATACAACTTGAAGAACAACCTGATGGCATAAGAATTGCAAAGACAAAAAAATGCATCAATAAAGGAGCAAAGTAAGAATCTCCTGCATTTTCGTTAACTGGTTTTTGCATATCTTCTTTCATCCATCGTTAACCCATATAAAAAAAAAATCAGAATTTACTGTCTAGAATAAGTAAGCAGCTCTTATAACAACAGTGAAAAAATAGCACAACAAACAAGATCAGCATTCAGTCTTGCTAATTCTTGTGAAATTCTTGTTAAGATAAACTTATTTGCAAGGGCTGTGGTATTTGACATAAAAAAAATAAAAAATAAAAACTAATGAAAAGGGTTTGAAAACTCTAAGTTTTAACCAAAATGACAAAAAAATGTTGTAAGTGAATAGTACCAGGAGTGACTTTTTAGAATAAAAATGTTCTTAATGTTTGAAGTGAACAATACCAAACGTATTTCGTTAAGACTCTCGAAAAAAAAAATTGTCGAAAGAAGACCTTTTTCTTGTAGTGAACGATGATACGGACAGTTGGTACAATGTCATTCACATGTGCAAAGGAATACTTGTTCCTTTCTACAATATTCCCCATGTCCTCTTTTTCGGTATTGCCATTGGCAACCAATACCAACCCCAAGTAACTAGTAGAGTGTCATTATACAAACGAACTCTTCTCCTGCTGCCATTGGCAACCAACACATCCTAAACCCTAATTTCAATCCCAATTCAATACACAGACCACGAGTAAAAATTCAGTAACTAAAATTAATCAAATCACAAAAGTAAAACACTTGCAAAGGAAGATGAAGCAGCAGGACAACCAAGAAGAAGAAAAACAACCCCACTTCAAAGTTCAAATCAAAGAGGATACTAAAGTACAGCTTAGATATAAACACTACAAAAAAAAAAAAAATCCAGACGAAAGGATTTGGTCGGGCGATATAAATTTTTCGTTGCCAAAGGTTTTAGTCGACAAACTTTCGTCAAGCAAAAGTTGTAGCTGAAACTTTTGTCCGACGAATTGTAGAACTCCATCGAGCAAATACGATGTGCCCAACAAAACATTTCGTCCAGCAAAGTGCGTTGACCGATGTAGCATATCGATATTACTCGCCCGAGCGACAGTATTTCGTTAGGTTTTCAGAAATAAAAAATTTATGTACTGAATGAAAAAGTCGTCAGGCAAGAGATTTAAAGAATAAAATAAAAAATAAGTAAATTTAATGAAAAGGGTTTGAGTTAAGTTTAATTTAACCAAAAAACCATCATATATTATTATTTGATCAAAATGACTTCATATTTAATTATAAAGACAAAACTAATCTATATCAAGCCCCACAAACATTGAACAAACATGGGCTGAATAAAAAGCCCGAACCGAAATATTTTTTTTCCAACCCTACCCCTAATAGAAATCTCATTCTGTCAGCTAATTCTTTTGTTGACCAATCTCCACCTTAATTTTATTTGCCACTTAGGACCTTCAAAAACTATTTTATGTAGGAACCACTTTCATTGAAAATATTCTAGTTTCATTTTTAGTTCATGGGTTTAAAGAGTTGTTCGTGCGGTCTTGACTATTGATTGACAAAAACAATGATCCTGGAGGTGGTTAAGAAATTTCCAGGATACAAATACTCTATATTAAACACATTGTCACTTAATGGTTTATGTAACAGAAGATCTAACGAATATATGACATTGCAATTAAATTCACAACTTTGTGTACGACATTGCAATGTTTTAATTATGATGTACGAGTTTCCAACCCAAACTTAAGGGTGCAAACTGTAATACCATATTTTTAGTTTTTTTTTTTTGATAAAATTCAAATAATATTTTTAGTTTATGTACTAATGGAAAAGTCAACTAAAATCATTTTATAAATAATACTATATTTTAAAATAGTTACATGATTGCAACTCAATATTAGTAACTTTTCCAACGATTAGGGGTTGGCCGGTGACTTTGTCATATATTTAGAGAAACGGTCCACGAAGTTGTAACTATTTAAACTTTCATCTCATTCTATCAAATTGTTCAAAGTACTAAAGATAAATAATAAATTTATTTACATCTGCCTAGACTCCACCAAGGCGCTAGGCCTCAGTCCGCCACCCGACTAGCGCCTAGCGTCTTTTAGAACCATGAGAAGTAGTGTTTGTTTTCTTCAATTTCATAAATAGTGTATAATTTTGCAATAATTCCAATATTGTGCATTATTTTTTGTTCAAATCCAAAATTAGTTTATTCTAGTTCCATATATAGTGTTTATTTTGTTACATTTCATAAATAATGTAGGTCGTCATACTGTAGTTTTAGAAATAGTGTGAGTTAGTTTGGTTCACGCTCAGAAATAGTGTGGGTATAATGATGTAGTTCTAGAAATAGTGTGGGTTATTTTGTTTCACTTTCAGAAATAGTGTGGGTTATCATGATGTAGTTCCCGAAATAATGTGGGTTATTATGCTGTAGTTTCAAAAATGGTGTGGGTTTTTTTGGTTCACTTTTAGAAATAGCATGAGTTACTATGCTATAGATTAAAAAATAGTATGGGTTATTTTATTGTAGTTCTTGAAATAATCTGGGTTATTTTTGTTCACTTTTAGAAATAACGTGGGGTATTAGACTGTAGTTTCAGAAATAATATGGGTTATTTTGGTTCACTTTAGAAATAATATAGGTTTGTTTGTTGTAATTCAAGAAATCATGGTTTTGTTATAGTTCAAGAAATAGTCTTTATTTTGCTCTATTTAATAAACAGTATGAGTTATTTTAGTTCGGTTTCATAAAGAGTGTGAGTTTATTGTTGTAGTTCCAGAAATAGTATGACTTATTTTGGTTCACTTCTAGAAATAGTGCTGGTTATTTTGTTGTAGTTCTAGAAATAGTATAAGTGATTTTGGTTCACTTCCAAAAATATTGTTGGTTGTTTTGCTATAGTTTCATAAGTAATATTTATTTTGTTACCTTCTATACACATTGTGGTTTTTTTTTTGTTCATTTCATAAATAGTATAAGTTTATTTGCTATAGTTCTGAAAATAGTGTGTGTTATTTTGTTGTAGTTCAAAAAATAATGTCTTAACTATTTTCATTTTTGCAGATTGAACAACGAAAAATGTTCGGGGTGAAGAATTTCGCTAATTGATGTTGTTGCAAAATATCACTGTCGAGTTCTTCAAAAGGGAAGAGTTATCGAAAATCTTGATGTCCTCTACCATTACATGAATCTATGTGAGTAATCGAGAGAACAAATGATGCTTAAAGATAAATGAGGACATAGAAAAAGAATGGTAATAAACACAAGCATCTCTGATGTGACAACCTGTTCTTAATTTCCTATGTAAATTCTTCCCGAGTGTGTAAATTGATGTTTATGCCCCTGTTAGCAGAGTGACGTGGATGTGATTATGCAACTTTAAATTATTTTTTCTCGGTATCATAATTAAATAGTACTTGTTGTTACGAATGCATGAGCGCGTGTTAGACTCAAATCGAATTTGTAATGAAAAAATTACGCTCAGTTGAAGTACGTTAACCGCGGGTATTTTTGTACATGCAAGTACAAATTTCTAGTGTCGGAAACATGGTAAGAAATCAGATTTTGTACATATTAAATTGTACAAAATCTGAAAATCCAATCCATCCCATTCCACAAAAAGTGGATCTGTGTTCATTTTCCCTCCTTTTAGAAGCAACCAATCAAACTTCACTCTCATCTTTTTCTTCCCCAATCAGATTTCAAAAAAAAACTCTCTCTCTTCTTCTTCACTCTCTCTCTCTCTCCCTGAAGGCTCTCTCAGTCTTGGACTCTGTAATTCCCTTGATCGAGCACCAAAACACTCAAACGTAAACTAAAAACCACACCATTGAACTCCCATTAACCCCACGAACACAATCGTGCAGCTAGATAGCGATTTGGTTGAGTTTTGACTCACCAGCTCGAAAGGTCCGAACCGATGAGTGTCGACAAGTTTCAGGCCAAGTCACGGGATTTGAAGGTTGAGAAAGCTCCTACAGAACTCCCTAGAGTCTGTAGTCAAGGTTTGAGGAAGCGTTGACGTGAAACAACCCGATTTCGAGAAGTGAAGTTTCTTGCCGAACCTTTCGAAACTTTTTCAGACCATTTCCCATCTACTTTTGAACTTTTGGAAGGTAAAATCTCGTTCTACTCTTCATAAGCTTCATTTCCATATAAATTTCATGAAAAATGCTTAAGAAATGAGCAAGATATAAAGCTTTGAATTTTTCCCCAATTTTCGGTGAAACCAGACGACGGACGGCAGCGACCCACCGAAGAAGACGACGAATATTCCGTCAGACTGGACAGAATATTCTAATGGTGACAAGTAACTTCGTTCACTCCCATTAACTATTTAACGAAATATTCTGTTAGAAATGAC
This sequence comes from Crataegus laevigata, assembly GCA_963580275.1. NCBI lineage: Eukaryota > Viridiplantae > Streptophyta > Magnoliopsida > Rosales > Rosaceae > Crataegus > Crataegus laevigata. The sequence continues at coordinate 24,568,446 of OY756950.1, read as the reverse complement.
AGAATATTTCTGGCTATCGTTTGTCTCTGGCCTGCACGTGGAGGTGTGTATGGTCGTGGGCTAGGCGGTGCATGACGGTGCATCTGGCTCCGATTGACTTTCTTCGATTTGTATAGGTCCGTGACGTGAAGTAGATCATTTTCGTATATTTAAACCCTAGGTTTGAGCAAACTATGGGAGACTTACCATCATTTGAGCAAACTAATTAAATTAGTAATTTCACATACATGGGAGACTTACCCTGAGGACATACGTGGACAAGCGAGGCTAGGGGGCTACAACACATCAACTTATTAGTGAGTGGGTATTTTTGTTTTCGTATATATTTATAAACTTTATAGTTTCCACAAATGCTTTTAAATTGATTTAACCATTTTTATGCCGTGATTTAACTTAATTTTTAAAATGCTATTATGTGGTTGAGATTTAGATATTGTCATGGCATATTTATATACATTTTACCTGCTCATAAATGTTACACTGTTGTGATATGCTAAAATAATCCTACAGAATGCGCAGATAAGTTCAGGTAAGTTTATTATGTTGATTCCAATCATTGAATCATATTGGCATGCATATATTCATGTAGTGCTCATCATTGCTGCACCCTGGAATTAGTGCTCTTGCCTTGGGCCCAGGCCAGTCAGTCACGTGTATATTCACCTCCATCACCGCACGCTCGCCTTAGATCCAAGTAGGTGCTAGCCCAGTCTTACAGGTCGCATTAGGCGACTCCAACTCGTAGGTGACCGCGCATAGTGCTAGCCTTCATGTGATCGTAGCACTAGAGCGTATATTATTACACTAGCCCTATTGTACAGGTCACATTAGTTGACTCTGACTTGTGTGCTAGCATAGATTGATGAGCAATAGGTCTAGTCATACAGGTCACCTTAGGTGACTCTGACAGGTATGCTAGCCTACGTTGCTAAGCACCTGATTTTATTCATATTATTATTGCAATATTGCGATATGGTATGCTTCTGGATTGACTGCTAATTTGTAATCAATTTCATACATATATGTGGTATGTTTTTTGGAAACTATACTTTTTTTTACAGTGAGGGGTTAGTAGTTCAGAAAATAAATGGATCTTATAAATCTTTATTTTTGTGCCCACTCACCCTTTTGTTTTTTGCCCTTCCAAGTCCTAGTTAGCTTAATTCTCTATGGCATTCGAGGAATATCCGGCAATACTGGCATATCTGAAGGAAAAATTTTGTCCTAACTAAGAACATGTATGAATATTTGAATACATATGCAAACTATTAACACATTAAAGTAGGCATGCATCCAAAAACAATTCATAAAACCCATGACTTTCAAAGCCTAGTATATGGTGAACCATAACTCTTTAACAACATTAAAGAGAAGAAAGGATTTAGAGTTCATTACCCTTGAAGCTCATCCTTGTTTAAACAAGGGATTCACCCAAGTGGAGGGCCTTCAAGTCACCTCCTTGCTTCTTTGAGGATGTGTTCTCCAAAACACCAAAAGCTTGATGTCTCCAAGTCTCTACACCAAAGATTAATTGTGAAGATAAAATGGATGACTTAGGGAAGAAGAAATTGCTAGATTTTTCTCCCTAAGTGGCCGGCCTCCTTTTAGAAATAGAGAGAAAATGTTTCACCCAATTTCATCAAGAAAAACCCTAAATGAAATAAAGCTATAATGTTGAATTTATACTTCATTTCTTGTGAGTGGCAAACTTGTAATTAACACAAGTTTGCTACCCCTCACCCTTTTGGCCGGCCTCCCTTTGTTATTGGGCTAATTGCCCATTTTGTTTTAGTTGTCATACAACTTAAACATAATGGGCCTTGTGGACCAAAACACTTTTGGGCCCCGAAGCCCAAAACCAACTTAAAAGCCCAATACGAACATTTCGTATAATTAATTAACTAATTAATTAACTTTGACCATTCTTCAATTAAACCATTTAATTGCATATCCATTTCATTTAATTACTTCACTTTCATCCTTACTCGGTGTACGATCCATTAGGTTCCAATTAGCGAGGTAGTGGGCGATCGTTACTCTTAACTATCGATTGTGAATTGAAACCACATTTCAATTCTCCCTTAAGATTAGAGTTTGCTAATCTTTAGGGCTTCCACAAACCATGAGTGACACCTAGCAGCATGTCATGGTTACCCAAGCTAAGTAGAAATGGTTGGAGAACCTATCCAGTTACAACTACAATGCAATACGGTCCTTCTCTAATACAAAACTCTTAATCACATTGTTTGAGTGATAGTTTGTTTCATGTCTACTATCCAATGTGATACTTATCTATATGATTCAATTGAATATGATTTGGAACAAACTTCCTAAGTCATATTCATATACTTTGGCCAAAGACTCTCGAATCATATCTTAGAGTATTCTCCTTCCACCATGGAAGGTTAGAGATCCCTTGTTGTGCATTCATATGCCTACATGACTAGGTAGCTTGACCACAACAATGCCGTGGACACTCCAATGGAATGTCTTTGACATAATCAAAGATCAAGGACCTAACCATTAGACATCTATGATGCCTCAGGTCAAAGGACTACTTTGCATATTGTAACTCTCGAGTTCTTACATGACATGTATGTTTGAACTCTCTTTTGATCGTGGTTCAGTGTACTCGATTACTCTTTCGAGCACCTATGTGTTTGTCTTAGTGTTCAACACTAAATGACTTGAGACTTGTCATACTTATGCTTGAGTTGACATAACACATACTAACCTTAGCGGATTGTCAATGCCCAATTGGCAATCCTATGGCTAGGAACGTTTTAGGAATGAACATAAGAGAAAGGTCTTGTTGATCTAACTTACTTAAATCACTTATCTCTTAGATCAAATACATTCCTTGGATTCCCTTATTGCTTAAACACAAGATACAATAAATAGTGATTAACAATAAGCTTTGCCCTTCATTAAACATATAAAAGTTTAATACAATAAGTATTCCAAAAGCTATTACATCAAATGAGTGGCTTTGTGGGCATACGTCCAACAATATCCCCATTTAGCGTAATTATTACACCTAGCCATATCGCACAGGTCGCACTAGGCGACTCTTACTCGTGTGCTAGCATAGATTGATGAGCAATAGTTCAAGTCATATAGGTCATTAGGTGACTCTGACTGGTATGCTAGCCTAGGTTGCTAAGCACCTGATTTTATTCATATTATTGTTGCGATATTGTGATATGGTATGTTTCTGGATTGACTGCTGATTTGTATTCAATTTCATACATATATGTAGTATGTTTTCTAGAAACTATACATGTTTTACAGTGAGGAGTTAGTATGTTCAAAAAGTAAATGGATTTTATAAACCTTTATTTTTGTGCCTACTCACCCTTTTGTTTTTCGCCCCTCCAGGTCCTAGTTAGCTGAATTCTCTGTGGCATTCGAGGAATATCCAGCAATACTGACATTTCCCCATTTAGCGTAGGAAATCTTCTCGGTTATGTATTAAGCACTTTTCTAGTTCGACTGCATTATTTGATATCTATGATTTGAATATTGTATCTTATGGGTTTTAACCACTTTCGCGCACTCATCACTTTAGTTTAATCTATTGTTAGGTTGTATCTTCGAGCGACGGCCAGTGCGCCTCGACTCCGGTCGGGACGTGTCATCTGGTGCTTTGAATGGATTGTGAAGACCATGAGCACTTGGACAATCTCTCTACAAATGGCTGCAATAGCAATCCAGCAATCCAAAAACATTCGTTACGGTACACATACACTGACATAGAACAAGATACTTGTATTAACCAAGATGGTGCTCAGTTGCTTAGTATATATGCACTCTACAAAGGAAATGATAGATTTCTTTAAAAAATAAATAAATAAATAAATAAAAGAACGAAAAGGATACTTGTATTATACAAGCTGCAAGCATACCTTAATTCTTGTTTCATCGAGTAGACTCTAAGCCAAAATAGTGTTCCATCTATTAGCGTTCTTCCATTTACCCTATAACAACAACAACAACAACAACAAAGTTTTTTCCCACTAAGTGGGGTCGGTTATATGAATCCTAGAACGCCATTGTGCTCGGTCCTGTGTCATATCGTCCGTTAAATCCAAATACTCTAAGTCTTTTCTTAGAGTCTCTTTCAAAGTCTTCATAGGTCTCCCTCTACCCCTTCGGCCCTGAACTTCTGTCTCGTAGTCGCATCTTCTAACCGGGGCGATAGTAGGTCTTCATTGCACATGTCCAAACCACCGTAACCGATTTTCTCTCATCTTTCCTTCAATTTCGGCTACTCCTACTTTACCTCGAATCTCCTCATTCCGAATCTCCCCATTTACCCTGCACTGGAAAAATACATTTGTTTTTCAATACATTTCAATACTTGATTTTTTTTTTCCCCGTCAGTTTTACGAAAGGTCCATTCCCTTTATAAAAAATAAAATAAAATAAAAAAGTAACATAGAAAATACTGTAAAAAAAAGTTGACGTAAGGAAATACATTTAACAAATCAGGTTATAACCGTTCAAGTTTTTAGTCTCCAGTTACTCCTCCAAAACCAATTACTGTTCTGAGTGCAGAGCCCTTTTCATGGGTACAAATCTCCACTGGCAAATGACCCTTCAAAATTTTAATGGTTTATCAACGGGCTATTTTGTTTGCTACTAATTAAATGAAGTATATCAATAAGGTAAAAAAAAAAAAACAGGCAGGAGAAAGTTTAGTTCAATAACTTCAATTGCTTTCAACCTTGAGTCATTTAATTACGAAAATTAAAGAAAGCACTGCGCTAGTCTATGGAACAAGAAAAAGAAGAAGATTTTAAAAGTAAAGAGTGGTAAAAAGATGATACCTAAACCAATCAAAAAAGTCACTTATTGGTCAAAGTAATAAGTTAAAAGGTTGCGGATGTGAAAGCAGCCTTCAATTCTTAAAGGGTTGAAGAATCAAACATCCAAAAAAGATCACACAACCAAAATATTTTCTCATAAACTAAACAGTAAGCAGTAAGCAGTAACCAGCCTCAAAAATACAAAAAATAAACACAAACACGAACAAACAGACCATGAGCCTTAGATTCTTCATGAGGGCATGAGCCGAAGCGTTCTGCCATGGAAAAACTCCCACACGGGCTCTTTCTCTGCAAAATTTCAAACAAGAAAATAATCACAACATATATTCACACACGGGCGCACGCACATATTGGTAATTCAAGAATTGATTGGTTGAGATCAATCAACCAGGGGAGGGCAATGGCGGATCTAGGATTTTAAACTCGGGGGGTCCCAATAATAAAGGTCAAAAAATTTATAGACAAAAGTAACATTGAAAATTTAAATATAATACATTTCATTCAAAAATCATATCCAAAACAATATTACAAATTATAAAATCATAATTCAAGCGTCTATTACGAGGTTTCATAAGTTACTAGGGAGTACCTAAGTTATTGATTATCTAATATGGACCACTAAATTTAAAACAACGGTAAAATAAAACTCTCCCCAAACTCCCACTATCTTTCTAATCAAACACACAATTTTTCTCTTTTACTAGTTTCCAAACATCCACCTTCTCTCTCACTAAGAACACAGCTGCCATACCTCAACCAACCGCCTCCCTCACCAATCTCCCGAAGCCATGGCAGCTCCACCCCCAAATTTCACCAACCCATGACAGATCATATCCATCTTATACTAACCTTATGTAGGAAATTTCACCCATAAGAAAAATTACTAAGGTGGTTGAAATAATTTGGGAAAATTTGGGCTTATGTACTGCCCCGCTAGACGACAGAGAAAGGTTGGATGAGAAGTGGGTGGCACCAATGGATGAGACCATGGCAGAAGCAAGAAGGAGAGAGGTTGGAAGGGTCCCTATTTTCTTTCTTCTCCATGCGCAATCATCTTCTCTGAGAAGAAGATAGCCACTGCAACCTGCAACCTGCACAAACCTCATGCTCGAGTACAAGGGGTCCCCGGAAAATTTCTAGCAGCGATTTAGGATCACCGACGGGTCCTGGGACCTCCCAGGTCCCTATGTGGATCCATCCTTGGGGGAGGGGAGGGTCAAAATTAATCAAAAGAGTAGGAGAGCACAATTATCTTGGGGATACGAGCAGGGACGGAGCTAGAAATTTCTTCTGGTGGGAGCAACTCAAAAATCAATTAGAAAACCTTATTATAGTATAACTTATAACCAATATGATAATAGAGATGATTTCAAATGATGATGTATCACAATTCCAATGTTATAAAATTTCAGTGTAGCAGTGGAAGTGACAAAGTGATAAGAACAATATTAATACATGATTATGCAGGAGAGAGGTTTTTCGGTTTGAATGACAGAACAAGAGCACTTTTGCTCATATAATAATTGCTATGAAGTATATGCAATATAAAGGTATGTTGGACATTAGATACCTATATTTTCTTCAAAAATAACGCGTGTGTATTGTATAATTGTAGTCGACAACTGAACAAACGAATAACTTGAGTGGGGGCATATGCCCCCAGTGAGCCTTCATTGGCTCCGTCCTTGGATACGAGAGAAACATGGAAGGAGATGAAGGATTTGAGGTTCTGGAGGCTATGGCTTGGTTTTGTATCTTTTCTTTTTGGATCTGATTATCTCGAGATTTCAGCCATGTTTTCCCTTCGGGTTTGTGCTAGGTGGTTGCAGCTCTCTCTCTCCTTCGTCATCATCGTCTCCTATTGGAACCTGAACCACAAGCATAAGGAATTCCAGGTTTTTCTCTCTTGGTACTGATATTGAACAAGAAAAATAAAGGGCACAGATGGACAAAATCATACAGTTTTGCATGTCCGAGATCGCTTGACGGCTCAACATTAAGTTGGGGAGTCGGGTATGTGGTTTTTGCATAGTGACACAGCTGCATTGCGAAATTGGAAAGAAAAAATGGAAGGTTTCTAATGTCAGGAAAAAATGGGGGAGACAGAGGATAGCACGGAGATATTAAACGAACGAAGGCTTGCAGTCAAGGGCAAAATTGGAAACTCATTGTTTGGGCAATTTTAATTAGACTAGTTTAGTGTTGAGTTTTGTTCTAACCATTAAATAAACTTAGAAATTTTATTTAAACTCATCTAACCTATTTCTACACCTAACTTACTCTTTGCACCCATTTGATTTTTAACTAAACTATTAATATCTCTTTAAACCCAAATTTAATACCTAATATACTCTTATAGACCCAATTCAATATGTGGATTTCTTTTTACACCCATTTAATTTTTAGAAGCTAAATTTGATATGTTTAGACCTAAGTTCTTTGCATGGTTTTCCACTGCTTGTTTGACTCAAACATTTTCTTGCACTTTGACAACATCCTTAATAAAAGGCCTATCCGCTAGATCCTTGCGTCGACACCGAACACAAACTTCCATCATTGTCTTCACCAACTGATCCAAGCACGTCTGCTTAACCTGTGAATCAACTACGCTTCTTCGAGTTGCATCATCAGCTGTAAGGGCCACTTATAGCTGCATTATCAACAAATATATATAAATTAACTTCTTTTTTTCCATATAGTATATTACCCTGGCAAAGTGAAAAGGAACAACATTTTTCAGAAATAATTATAAGGTTGAATGTAACTGTGTAAATAATTTTCTTTGTAATCTTTCATCTTGGTTTTAGTAAATTTTCCACTCTTGATCCTTTAAAGAAGTCTAGTAAAATGATTGTTTGTGTTTTCTATTGTTGTGAAATTAGCCAACACTTCTTCCATGAAAGGTCGAAAATCATAAGGTCTGCGAGCCTTGCAAGTGGCATGGGAGATATTGACAGATCTTGTTTCCTCAAAAATTAAAATGAAGCTTTCAAAGAAAATATAAGAAAAGCAAGTTTCTTTTACCTGATCTTCTAAATCCTTGATTTGAGCCTCAGACTTAACTGGTCTCCTCTTGATCAGTTCCAACAATTTTACTCCAAAGTCATGAACATCAGTTCTATCGTCGTGTTTCTTCCTGTCAACCAACATAGCACAATGGTTACAAGCAATACTGTGAAGGTAGCGAGCTGTGACAAGGTGTCGACAAGAACAAAGGCGTGCTAAGATTATCATCAAAAGTAATTAAAATTACGAAGTTCCTATGAATGGTGGATTTAAGTGTTTTAGTATACATGTAAATTAAAGTGATTGAAAATTTTCATTGCAGACCTTGCACTGTTACTGGAAGTTATGGATCCAGTTAAAGAGACTCCATGACTCAAACATTTATTCCACTGCTTGTTTGACTCAAACATTTTCTTGCACTTTGACAATATTTTTTTGTTAATATGCCATCTACACAATACATGTTGCACACTAGGAAATACATACTTAATAGAATTCAAGAGTGCTAAATCTCGATCGGTGGCAATAACCCTAGGAAGACAATAGCCATGAAGCAATGTCTTTAATCTAGTCAGGGCCCAAGTGTAATTCTCTTCTTTCTTAGCCTCCATATATACAAAAGCAACTGAGAATGTCATATTAGTGGATGTCACACCCACAATTTGTAAGTGTGGAAAAATGATACATGTTAGTTTTATATGTGCGATCCATGATAAGTACATGTGGGAATGCTCATAATATTCATGAGAAGTTCAAAAAATTCAATTAATGCAAAAGGAGTTGAGTGAACAAGTAGATAAGTTGTATAAGAAAATAGATAGAGTATTAGTTTAATGACCGATTCTAGAACTAGCAGAAAATATATACAAGCTTAATTTGAAAGAAATTAGTAAGTTAGATAAAAAACCAGTAGGTTTAACAGATTTTTCAACACAAGCAGCTAGTAGTAAAATTCCTAGTAAGCAAAATAATTTGATTATCCAATTAGTTTTGAGTTTAGTGAAAAATTAGATCAAGTTGAAGAACAAATAGCAAAAATAAACCAAGTTGTACATAATGCATCTTCATCACTTCCACCATCTTTGTTAGAAAAATTAGAAAATTTAACTTTAAGTACAAATAATCATATTAGAAGACCTAAGATAAATCCTTTTGATAACAGAAAATGGAACTCTTTAGGAGAAAATGAAAAGAAGTAGTTAGAGTTGAAGATATTTATCAAAATGAAGAAGAAGCAAAAGAATTTATTCGAAGAGGTTTTGAGAGAACACAGAAAAATAAATATAATTTACCAATTAGGTTTATTTGAAAAGAGAAGTAGAATTGTAAGTAGCATCAGTCAACATAAAGTTGGTTGTATTGATAAAAAAAAAGTTACACTTAATTTAATTAGTAAGGAAGCAGTTATGCATTTGAAAAAAAATCACATTTCAGTCAGATTCACATAGGAACAATATTAATTGGAATAGCAGGATTAAGTAGAGCACAAGTAGGCACAAAAGCTTTAGTATACATATATGATGATAGATGGAATAACCACCAACAAGTAGCAATAGCAGCAGCTGAAGTAGACTTAAGTTCAAACTTAGCATTCATAGGTTGTATTCCAAATTATATTATGACAATTAATAAATTTAGTAAATATATTAAAGTGAGCATAAGAACAAAAAAAATTATAATATGAAATGAGAGTATAAAAATTTGTGCATTAGTTTAATGTATGTTGGAAAAGTGCTTGATAAATATAATCATAAGTTTAATTTAGAATTTCAAAATTTAGTTCAAACATTTGGTAATAAATATGATAGAAGCAAAACCCGTAGATAATAGCTTTTTAGAAGGAACTCAGTGGATATTATCTAATTTACAAGTAGCAAGAAATAGACAACCAGATAAAGTATAAATATATGAAGCTAGTATAGGTAAAGCAACAATTCGGTTTAGTAATTACAAGCAACTAGAAAATATAGAAGAGAATGAGAGTGAGATCGAAAATGAGAGTATTCGTATGACTTTTGATAATTTAGATATTAATTTAGTTGAGCAAAATTTTGATCATATTGTAGATAAGCTTATAAAAGATATTGATCATTTAGATGAAGAACAATAATTAGAAAAATATAAGACATATGATTTAGGACTACATAGAATTTTTGATGCAGAGATGAAAACATTTATTTTAGAAATAGGAGTAGAACATATTTTAGGATCAAAATAATATAATAATTTACTTGAATTAAAAGTAGAATGTAATCCAACAGAAGAAAGTAGTACATCAAGAGTAGAAAATCCAGGATACATAGGTAGAACTGATCAACAATTTTTGAGACCAACAAATGAACAATATAATGAACAAGTAAGAGTAGATTACATAGAAGAAAGTATGATAAAACCACCTAGAAAAAATAGGATTCTATATTTGAGAGGATTAGAACAAATTAATATAGCAGGTAATGTATTAAACTTAGATAATGTAGATCTACAAGAATGGGATAGGACAATTGAGAGATGGGAAAAAGGTTGTGTACATGCAGCATTAATGCTAGATTTAAGTAATTCACAAAATATGTTAGATTATTTTGAGCATACTTTAGATGGTTTACTTTTTGATTATTTCCAATCATGGAAAGCTCAAAATCCAAAACAACATCTGGTAGCTAAAACACATTTTAATATTCATGGTTTTGTTACCTTCATTAAACAAGAATTTTTAGATCATAATAGGCTAGATGGCAGAAGCGAACAAGAACAAATAAGAGCAAATAGAAATTTAGAACAATTACATTTGATTTACAATATATAGCTGAGTATAAAACAAATTTCTTTAAATATTTAGGAAGAACACGTAGAATTAGTGATATTAATTTATTAGATACTTATATGACAAAAATAAAAGGACCAATAGGAGAAAAGATTTGGAATGAATGGCAAAAGCATCCAAAGAAAAATGATAATGCAATAGGACCTATAATTCAACATGTATATGACATACTTAGACAGAAGTGTAGCCAAATAAAAGCTAAGAGGCAGTAAAGCGGGTAAGAAGTTTATTTTTGTCATAAGAAGAAAATATAAAGCACCAAAACATAAAAGTAGTTGTAAATGTTTATTCTGCTTATTCTGCTTATTCTTCTTATGACATTAGGAAAAGAAGGGGCAGACGTTGGATTAGAAAATATAAAGCACCAAAAGAGAAAAGTAGTTGTAAATGTTATTCATGTGGAGATGTTGGACACATTAGACCTAAATGATAAAAGTAGTTGTACATGTTTATATTTTCTTGTCATAGGAAACAATTTTACATGAGCTGTAAAAATATAGATTTACCATACTAGTATGGTTGTCATAAGAAGAATAAGCATAAGAAAATATACAAAAAGAAATATAAGTCATATAAACCCTATAAATAGCATAAGAATTTCAGTATAAGACCTTCAAGAACATATAGGAAGAGAAAATATATTCCAAAACAATTTAGGAAAAGAAGGGGCAGACGTTGGATTAGAAAATATAAAGCACCAAAAGATAAAAGTAGTTGTAAATGTTATTCATGTGGAAATGTTGGACACATTAGACCTAAATGTCCAAAATTAGGAAAACAGTTGATAGAAAAAGTACATTTGATGGAGTTGTTTAAGTTAGAAGAAGATGAAGATATACAGTCAATATATAGTTTAGATGATTTAAGTAATAATGAGAGTATTTATAGTATAGAAAGTATAAATATGATAGATTCAGACTCGGACGATTCAAGTAGCTCAAATAGTGATTTAGAAGAATATATGTGTGCATTCATAAATTTAGGTTAGCCAGAAAAATGTCATAAGTGTAGCAAGTTAGTTGCAAATAAATATTATAATACATATTCAATATTGTGTGAAAAGTGTTATCGTAATAGGTTATTAGAAATTAATTTAGCAGAATCACAAGAAAGTATTGAAATATTTGATGAAGAATGACACGCCCCGACCTAGAAAGTCCACTAGGACACCGAGTCGAGCTGTGTTGGCCGACACCTGGAAGGTGACGAAGCCATAAAGTGTAATGATGTGGAAAAATGTGAATAAATTTAAACCTAAAAGTGCCTAAACACCAAAGTGTGCTCGTGAGGGGGAGCGAACCCACCTCACGCGTGACTTCAGAGCATAAGTAAATACAGTAAAGCGGGTAAGAAGTCTACCCTCAGAAGTAGCCACCAATCCAGAGATTCGCCAATAAGCCTCGTCGATATGAACCTTAACAGCTAAACCTGGAGGGGCACAAAACAGAAAACGTGAGTGGGCAAAAACAAAGCTTTTATAACCATTTCAATATCAAAAGTTCTAACCCATCTCCGTAAAACCCGTATACTTTCCCAGAAAATAATACGTATATAATCATATACCAAAATAGGCTATAAAACGATAAAACTCGAATATGCCATGTCAAAAATATGCCATGCCAAAGTATCCAGCCAAGAAATATATGCATCAATCAGGTGAGATAAAACCAATAATCACAATATGCCGACAATATAAATATGTCAGCCGGAGTCACTTAACGTGACCTGTACGGCTTAATCTATAACTCATCAACCACTATGCTGCACACGAGTCGAAACCACTTATAGTGGTCTGTACGACAAGCTAGGTGTATAAAATACGCTCAGTGCTACAATCACGTAAGGCTGTGCGACGAATCGCGGGTCACCTACGAGTCGGAACCACCTATAGTGCTCTGTACGACAGGCTGGCACCTACCTTGGATCCAAGGTGAGTGACGATCGTGTGAAGGCTAGACCCTACTCTGGTGGAGCACAAACACTCGAGGTGCAGGAATATGAGCTATATCACAATCTCATCATCATTACTATCACTAACAAGCATACTCACCTGACTCTACAGCACCGAAGCACTACCAGCACAATCATAATCATAATAAACAAATATAAATGGCATTCGACATGGCATTTCAATCATAAAACCAATTCGATTCTAAACCATTTAAAAATGAAGTTTCTGAGAAAACATCAACTATATATGTATATATTGAAAACAAAAGCCCACTCACCTGGAGTCCACGCTACAGCCCCCTTAGCATGACTATCAAGATATTCCAAATGATCCAAAATGATCACCGCCTAGCACAAATATCAATCACGTCTCAGAATCCGTACTGAGAGAATATGTAATTTACATAAAACACATCCCTACGAATTTGATTCGGGAAGATTCGTACTAGGGATTCCCGATCCATAAATTCATACATTCCTCAAATATTATGTACTATAACATACTAAAGTTTGGTGACGATCCAACGGTTGGATCGTCGATTCATACTTTGACCGATTACCGAATCGTAACGAATTTAGGTCCTAACGATCAATCTACGTCAATCCATCATAAAAAAAAAAATTTAAGGCATTGAATAACGCTTAAAAAAATCATTGGTGGCCCTTGGACCACGTGCCACCGTACGCGCCACCGCGGGTGGCGGTTGGCCGCCCCGAGTCACCGGAAAATTCAACTTTCACTAAAAATTACCAAATTTGCGGAATTAAAGATCTCAATGAGTAGAACAACTTTCATACCTTCAACCAAGTCCAATTTAGCCTCGAAGACATCCAATTTGACCAAAACCCGTCCAATTTGGCCTCGAAGACCTCCAATTTCACCAAAACCCGTAAGAACCCTAGAAATTGGGTGTGCTCCAATTCGACCTCCAAAGCAATTCCAACGCTTCAACCACTGCTTGGGCTTTGTTCTAGGCCTTGAGAGTGTGCTATGGGTGGTGGTAGTTGAAGGAAAACATTTAAGGATTGGTGGGTTTCAAACACACACCCGCCGCACCCTTAGTGCGGTTTTTTCCCATTTCAAAGCTAAAATCTCTCCAATTTAAAGTGAAATAGGTAGAAGGGATGATGAGGAATGATTTCTAGGTGGTGGAGGGCTTTAACTCGCCTGAAAAGGCTTCAAAAATCATGAATTCCGTCGGTGAAACCCCGGGTCGCGGGGTGACCCAGTTTGGGGCTGGGTAATTTCCCTAATTCCTCTCCTTTTCTTCCCTCTCCTTTCTCTCCTTTCTTTTCCCTCTCATTAGCCCTCATATTTCTCTCTTCTTCTAACTGGGCAGCGCCCAACTCTTTTATCTCCTTTCCTTCTTATCTCCACTATCCATACCAAAGTCTTTTAATCTGGGACATACATTTGGCCCTCCAAATTTCTGGAATTTTCCAAACAATTGGGAAATTATCAATTTTGCCCTCGACTTCAAACGTTAATAACTTCTTCGTTATAGCTCCAAATTTGAATCCGTTTGCGCCCACACGCCCATAGTGATGAACACTACAAGAATAAGCCAAGAAAAAAACCTTATGTGTCACTACAAGGTGTCAACATTAATCGAAGTATGTGCCTCGAAGGGCATTTTTGTAAACTCGCTTATTAAAATTATAAAAATCATAATTTTTTAGGGACGGGTTGTCACAAAGAAATATTTGAACATGAATATTCCGTTTTAGAAGAAGAAACCAGTATAGAAATATTACAGCTGGATAGACCAAAGAGTTTAGAAGAATTATTGCAATTAGCAAAACAAACTAGAATCATAGGAGAAAATTCACAGTTACATTGCAGTAAAAATAAAATATTAGAAAAATTAGATATAGTTAATCCTAATTTTACCCTTAAGATAACTAATATGCCTTGTAGTTTATTAGATAAATAAGAGTTTGAGCAGCAAATAAAAAAGTTGTTAAATTTAAAAGTAATTAGACCCTCTAAGTCTAGACATAAATCAGCATCATTTGTTGTGAGAAAAAATTCAGAGCTAAAGAGAGGTAAGGCTAGAATAGTTATAGGGGTGTGAGATCCACACACCCCATTTTACTTTTCACACACCCCTCTAATTTTTGGTCGTCAAATCAGATCAATTGAAGAAGATCAACAGACAGAAATTAACAAGGGTGTGTGAGAAGTAATTTGGGGTGTGTGGATAGTACACCTCTAGTTATAATTACAAGAGATTAAATGATAATACATATGAAGATAGTTATAAGTTGCCAAATCAGGATGAGCTTATAAATAACATTCAAGAAAGTAAATATTTTAGTAAATTTGATTGTAAATCAAGATTTTAGAAAATACGATTAGCAGAAGAATCAATTGAGTGGACAACTTTTACATGTTCAGAAGGACATTTTGACTGGCTTGTTATGCCATTTTGACTTCAAAATGCTCCATCGATCTTTCGAAGAAATTTCAAAGAAAGATGGATCTAATTTTTAAGAAATATGATAATTTTTGTAGTGTTTATGTAGATGATATTTTAGTACATAGTAAAACTAGAAATGAACATAGGAAGTGTTACAGCCCGTCCCGAGTTATAATATATTTTAATCCCCGAGTGTGTAAAATGACGAATTTGCCCTTGAGTTGTGCTGACGTGGATCCAACAAAAAGTGGGTGGTTTAATTAATTAGATCCATTTGTCATGTCCTAAACCTCGTGGCCCAATCAAGGCCCTGTCCCTTTTTATTTTGGCCACCCCGTGACCAAAGACACACACGCGCGCGCATGAAAACTTGCACCCTCACCACCCTTCTTTCTGGATTCTTCCTAGTTTCATATAATCAAACCCTCACACCTTCACATCTTTATCAAAACCTCATGGATCAAGGTCTCCAAGGACACCATCTCACTCATTGTGGTCTTACGAGTCCATACATACCCATAGTTTGAGGTTTAGACATCGAAAAACCCGAGAACCATAAGCTCCAATGAGTGGTACAATTCCTCCGACACAATCGTGGCCGATTTCCTTAGTTTTGGGGCTCGAGAAGGTACTCACTGAGCTTCCCTAGCATTTTAGAACAATTTTGGGGAATTTGGGACGTCGGGATAGGCCTGTACCTCGAGTTGCAGGTTTTGCAAGTTATGTCAAGCTACTTCTCCATTGGTTTCCGTTGGATTTAGCACCTCAAAGAGGTAAGAACATGTTCCTCTTGTCCAAAACTTCACGCTGATATAAAATTCATAAATTTTGGGGTTAAAATGACTGAGATATTAAAATTTATACTTTTTCCAGAATCTGGCGAAACAGAAGGCGGCCGGTGGCAGATTCAGGCATATTTTTACCCAGAAAGATCTTAACCTTCGGCAGCGTAAGTAGACAGAATTGCTCAGCGATTACGATTGCACGAGTGAGTATCACCCAGGTCGTGCAAATTCAGTGGCAGACGCGCTCAACAGAAAATCCCACGCCAGACTTAATGACTTGTATGCTAGTCGTGTTCCCCTCCTCATAGAATTGAGATCCACATGAGTAAAATTAGAGGGTGAAGATCTAGACAAAGCATTACTTGCCCGTTTCCAGGTCAGACCGATCTTAATAGATTGCATGCTTGAGGCTCAAGCCGAGGATCCAGAATCACAAGAATTAATTGATGCTATGTCTCGAGGGAAAAAGAAAGATCTCAGAATCCGGGAACCAGATGGCATGCTCATGCAAGGTAATCAGATGTACGTATCAGATGTAGCAGAGTTGAAGAACGAAATATTGGAAGAAGCACATAGTTCAGCGTATGCGATGCATCTAGGGAGTACTAAGATGTACCACACCATCTGCCATTTGTATTACTGGCCTGGAATGAAGAGATAGCAGAATATGTGTGTTGTTGTGTGATCTGTTAGCAAGTCAAAGCTGAGAGGAAGAAACCATTTGGATTATCACAGCCACTTCTCATTCCCTAGTGGAAATAAAAGGACATTACTATGGATTTCGTGTATAAGCTTCCTCGTACACGAAATGGACATGACGGATTTGGGTGATAGTGGATCCACTTACGAAGTCAACATATTTCGTACCAGTTCGAGAGAAGTATTCGTTGAGCCGGTTAGTTGAGCTTTTCATTTTCAATATGGTTAAATATCATGGGGTTCCGGTTAGTATCATCTCTAATTGGGATCCTAGATTCACTTCTAATTTTTGGGTGGCTTTTCAATAAGCCATTGGCACGAAACTGCTTTACAGTACGGCTTATCATCCCCAGACAGATGGGCAGTCAGAGAGAACCATATAGACATTAGAAGACATGCTCAGATCTTCGATGCTATCTTCGATGCTGCAATTTGGCAACGTTTGGCATAAGCGTTTGGATTTGATTGAATTTACTTACAATAACAACTACCATTACAGCATCAAGATGTCACTGTTCGAGGCACTCTATCGTAAACCTCTTCGCATTCCACTAAGTTGGTTAGAGGTCGGCGATAGGGTATTAGTGGGCGCTGAGATCATTGATGAAACTACGCAAAATATTCAGGTAATTAAAACTAACCTGAAAGCAGCCTAAGATCATCAAAAGAGTATCACTAATAAGCATGCTACTGATAGAGTGTATAAGGTAGAGATTGAGTATTTTTGAAGCTTTCTCCATGGAAAGGCGTAGTATGGTTTGTAAAAAAGGTAAGTTAAGTCCTCACTATATAGGACCGTAACAGGTCACCGAGAGAGTTGGTGAAGTCACTTATAGGCTTGAGTTGTCTCCGGAGCTGTCAAAGGTACATAATGTCTTCCGTGTATCTATGGTTCGACATTATGTCTCCAATCCATCACACGTGATACCTCGTCAGCCACTAGAGATTAATTCGGATTTGACTTATGATGAGGAGCCAGTGACGATTCTAGACTGCAAAGATAAGTTTCAGAGGAACAAGACGGTACGAATGGTGAAAGTCTTATGGAGGAACTTTTCAGTGGAAGAGGCCACCTGGGAGACTGAGGATCGAATGAGAGATTTATATCCACATTTATTTTATGGTTATTAGTTTGGTTGTAGTAGTGCAAAATTTCAGGGGCAAAATTTTCTTAAGGGAGGTAGGTTGTTACAGCCTGTCCCGAGTTATAATATATTTTAATCCTAGAGTTTGTAAAATGATAGATTTACCCCTGAGTTGTGATGACGTGGATGTACATATTTGAAATGAAATAAATTGTCACCCTAGTGTAAATAAATAGTATGCATCGTCACGAGTGCGTAGATGCAAATTAGGGCCAAATAGGATTTATAACGAAAGTGTTAGGGACGTTGGAATGTGATTGGGTCAATTGAAATTAGACCCAATCACCTTTCTTCCTACAATTTTGGACCCAATCAAAAGTGGGTGGATTAATTAATTGGATGCATTTGTCATAATCCTAAATCTTGTGGCCCAATCAGGGCCTTATCCCTTTTTATTTTGGCCAACCCGTGACCAAAGTTACACATGCGCGCGAGCGAGAAAACCTGCACCCTGACCACCATTCTTTCTTGATTCTTCCTAGTTCCGTACAATCAAACCCTCACACCTTCACATCTTTATCAAAACCTCACAGATCAAGGTATTGAAGGACACCATCTCATTCCTTTTAGTCTTACGAGTCCATACATACCCTTAGTTCGAGGTTTAGACGTCAGAAAACCCAAGAACCATAAGCTTCGGTGAGTGGTACAAATCCTCTGACACGATCGTGGTTGATTTCCTTAGTTTTGGGGCCCACGAAGGTACTCACTGAGGTTCCCTAGCATTTTAGAACAATTTTGGGGAATTTGGGACGTCAGAATAGGCATGTACCTTGAGTTGCAGGTTATGTCGAGCTACTTCCCGAATAGTTTCCATCAGATTTAGCACCTCAAAGACGTAAGAACATGTTCATCTTGTCGAGAGTTTCACATTGATATAAAATTCGTAAATTTTTTTGTTAAAATGACTAAGATATTAAGATTTAAAGTTTTTCCAGAATTTGGCGACACATACGGTGGTCGGTGACGGATTCCGGCGAACCTACCGGAGAAGACAGAATATTTGGTTAAAGTTAACGGAGTATTTCTAACGGTGTCAGGTAAACCTAATGGAATCTGCTATTATTTAACGAAATATTCCCTAACGCCGTCAGGGTTACTGTCAGCGTACTAGGCATGTGCCTGAACGTGGCCAGCGCGTGGGACCTTAGAAAATTATTCTAAAAATATGGGGGTGTTCATGGTGTTATGTAGATCGCATTGGTATATTCATAAACCCCAATTGAGCAATGTATGAGGAAATTATCGTAGGTTTTGTTTATGTGCATTAAAATTAACGTTAAATCAGTATGTTCTCATATAGGTGAGACGTATCCCAAAGACGAGCACAGCCAGGCGAGGCTTGGTGGTTACGATCCTGCTTCATACCAGTGAGTGGGCTTTTGGTTTTCTCTCTATACATATATGTGCTTATATTTCTCAGAAATTGTGATTTAAATCCCATGTCATATAAGCACTGTATCTAGCATCGCATTAGCATGATTATATTGCATTATGCGACGGTACAGAGGCCAAGGTAAGTTGTGAGTACATATGGATAGATTGATGAGTTAGGGATATAGCTGTACAAGTCACGTTAGGTGACTTCGGCTAGATAGATACAGCCATACAGGTGACTCTGGCTAGCTAAATAGATATATCTGTATAGGTCACGTTAGGTGACTCTGGCTAGATAGATACAACCATATAGGTGACTCCGGCTAACTAGATTGATACAGCCGTACAGGTCATATTAGGTGACTCCAGCTAGATGGAAATAGCCTTACAGGTCACGTTAGGTGACTTCGGCTAAATGGATATAGCCGTAAAGGTCACTCGGACTAGATAGATTCAGCCGTACAGGTCACGTTAGGTGACTTCGACTCACCTATCATTTTATATTGATTTATTTCATCTTGCTTATATGGTTGTTATTGAGATACTTCAGCATGGCTTACCTTGGTTCTTACTGCTCTTCAGCATGAATTTTATATACATATGTATTGTTAATTTTTTGCGGAATTATACAGGTTTTACAGTGAAGGGTTATTATGTTTACATGAGAAATGTGTTTTCAAAACATTTATTTTTTTTTGCGCACTCACACTTTTTATTTTACACCCCTCCAGGTTCTAGATAGACGTTCGTGCTAGTGGCTTGCAAGAACCCACGGTAGTTCTGACAGTGCTGTATTGATGTACGGAACTTTCTTTCATGACCTGTAAATTATTACTTGATGCTGGACTACTCCTGGGACATATATGCTCTAAATATATGTGTATCACTATTTTAATTTCACACTCTTATTCACCTAGTTTAAATTAGTTAGTTTGGTTTTTATTTATTCACATTTTTATATCTCACTCATTTTCGCATTGTACACATGGCTACGTCGCCCTCACGTGACGGCCAGCACGCCTCGAGTTAAGACATGGTGTGTCAATTTGGTATCACAACCTAGGATTGGTAGTCTTGCATATTTTATGGTGTTATAATTGTTTTGATCTCTTATGTCAGAACTATGCCATCTCGTAAATTGCCTCGTACTTCCACCGAGATCGATTTTCCTGATTTTGGTCAGTTAGCTGATGTTGTAGCTCAGGATATATAGTCTTCATTTCGTCTTCCCCAGAGGACTCCCCTGGAAACTGCGTACAACGTAAAGTTGAAAATGTTTGTTGGTACTAAGAGGTTTGAGGGAGTTGAATGTTGGCTCAACCATGTTGAAAAGACCTTTCGAGTTATGCAGCGACAAGGAAACCTTCCTGATGATAAAGGGGTCGAGACAACCACTTGGTTTTTTGATAAGGAGACTGCATCCTGGTTGAGACAGGAATCATATTCGTTGTCCTCAGAAGAAGCTGCGAATTGGGAGATTTTTAAGCAATAGTTCTAAAAAAAGATTTATAGCTTCAGAATATTTAGATCAGAAGAGAGAAGAATTCTCCTATATAAAACAAAAGAAGATGTCCGCTACAGAGTATTACAGGAAGTTTACGGATCTCTCGTTATTGTTCAGAGATTTCTACAAATCCTGCAGAGATGCTCCGACGTTTTAAGTTGGGTACTCAGAAGAAATGGCATTCTATGGGGACTACAACTCCCTGTTCTACATATTAGAAGTTTTATGATATTCTACTTCGGGTCAAGGATTCTGCGAATGCTTTAGATGACAGTGACAAGGATGAAGAAAAAATACGAACCAAAAGAAAAATAACAAGGCTAAAGGTCAGTCATCACAGGGACCCTGCAAAACCTAGAGCTTTAAAAGAAGCAATGCCAGTTCTAGTTCTTCAAGTGGAGGTTTCAGTGCTACCATGCCGCAGAGGGGTAGTCGTTCAAGAGGTTCTCAATTTCAGAGACAAAGGAATTTTGGCAGTTCAGGTGCCCCGTTTTGCCATAGGTGCAATGTTCGTCATTTTGGTGAGTGTAGGTGAAGTAACAGCGAGTGTTTTACTTGTGGCAAATGGGACATCAGGCGAATTATCAGGGGGATGTAGTAGCTACTCCCATGCTGGTTATGGTGGACTTAGTAGCTACCCCCAGGACCTAGTAGCTGCTCTCAGGACCTAGTAGTTACCCCCAGGACCTAGTAGCTACTCTTAGGTGAGTTATGGTGGAGCCTATCATTATCAGGGGGACAGAGCCCTGTATTATGAAGGATCGTATCAGCATCTACTCGATCTATATCAGTAGGGTGGTTACCCCCAGTATTCAGGAGGTTATGCACCATATCCACCATATCAGGGTGGTGGATCACAGTGGTACCCAGCAGGGCAGCCACAAAGTGTTGAGGTTACTTCTAGTATCGCAGGGTCATTGAGGCAGCCTAACTAGTCTGCTCAGTCGAAAGACTCGCATGGACGAAGAATACAAGCTAATTGAGGCTGCGGGGGACGTCAGCAGTAGCAGAGCCGCGTTCATCACATGACACTACAGGATGCTCAAAATAATCCTAATCTCATCATAGGTACGTTGAATATTCTTGGATATTTTGCTATGGTGCTAATTAATTCTGGTGTTACACACTCTGTCATTTCTCATATATTTGCTGAGATGACACAACCATACCTAACACCTCTCGGGTATGAGTTAGAGTTTTCTATTCCTAGGGGCAAGACCTACTATGTTAGCTATGCATATTAGGGATGTCCGATCTTGGTAGAGGATGTAGTGATGCCTGCTAATCTCGATTTTGATGTTATACTGGGCATGGATTGGTTACATTATGACCGTTCTCAGCTGGATTGCTATCAGAAGACGGTTACTTCCCACCGTTCAGGCTTGCTTATGATTACCTTTGTAGGCAAGCGTAGTGGAGTGAGATACGGTGTTACCTCCGCCGTGAGAGCTAAACAGCTATTGAGAAAAGGTTGTCAAGGATATTTGGCTCACGTGGTATTGAACGAGGAGATGCCTACTCATGTGGAAGATATACGGGTAGTTAGGCATTTCCTTGACGTATTTCTTGAGGATTTACCTGGATTGCCGCCAGATCGAGAGGTAGAGTTTGCCATTGACTTGATTCTAGGTACAGATCTTATTTCCCTGATTTCTTATCGAATGCCTCCTGTAGAGTTAAGGGAATTAAAAACTCAGCTACAAGAATTAGTGTATAAGGGTTATATTCAGCCTAGTATTTGACCTTGGGGAGCACCAGTTTTATTTGTACGGAAGAAAGACGGGACATTGAGGCTATGCATCGACTATCGACAGCTGAATCGGGTAACAATTAAAAACCATTATCCGTTGCCATTCAGGTACTATCAGCTAAAGATTAAGAGTGACAATGTACCTAAGACAGCTTTGAGGACTTGATATGGTCATTATGAGTTTCTCGTGAAGCCATTCGGGTTAACAAATGCACTAACATCATTTATGGACCTAATGAATTGAGCATTTCAGCCATATCTCGACAAGTTCATTATTGTCTTCATTGATGACATTATGGTGTATTCTAAATCTAAAGCAGAGCACACAAGACATCTCACTCTGGTATTGAAGAAACTGAGGGAACATCGATTATATGCTAAGTTTAGGAAATGTTAGTTCTAGCTAGATTAGGTGTCTTTCTTAGGGCACGTCATATCAGCTCAAGGCATATTGGTGGCTCCACATAAAGTAGCTACAGTTGAGAATTAGGAGCAGCCACAAACCGTCACCGAGGTACAGAGTTTTCTTGGCCTAGCAGGTTATTACAGACGGTCCGTTAAGGATTTTTCAACCATAGCGTTACCGCTAATGAGATTAACTAGGAAAGATGTTAAATTTAAGTGGGACGACGACTGTGAGTAAAGTTTTCAGCAGTTGAAGTATTGTCTCACACACGCACCAGTCTTGCCACTTCTGGATGACAGCAGTAATTTCAAGGTCTACAGTGATACTTCACTAGATGAATGACCCTACTCAGGATTTGGAGTTAGCAGCCATTATTTTGGCTCTAAAGATTTTGAGGCGTTACTTGTATGGAGAGAAATGCCGAATTTTTACGGATTATAAAAGTCTCAAGCATATTTTCCCCAAGAAAGATCTTAACCTTCGGAAGCAGAGGGGGACAAAATTGCTTAATGATTACGATTGCACGATTGCGTATCACCCAGGTCGTGCAAATTCAGTGGTAGACACGCTTAATAGAAAATTCCATGCCAGACTTAATGCCTTGTATGCTAGTTGTGTTCCCCTCCTCATAGAATTGAAATCCACAAGAGTAAAATTAGAGGGTGAAGATCGAGACAAAGCATTACTTGCCAGTTTCCAAGTCAGACCGATCTTAATAGATCTCGTACTCAAGGCTCAGGCTGAGGATCTAGAATCTCAGGAATTAATTGATGATCTGTCTCGAGGGAAAAAGAAAGATCTCAGAATCTGGGAACTAGATGGCATGCTCATGCAAGGTAATTGGATGTACGTACCAGATGTAGTCGAGTTAAAGAACGAAATATTGGAAGAAGCATGTAGTTTGGCGTATGCAATGCATCTAGGGAGTACTAAGATGTACCACACCATTCACCATTTTTATTACCGGCCTGGAATGAAAAGAGAGATAAGAGAATATGTGAACCGTTGTGTGATCTGTTAACAAGTCAAAGCTGAAAGAAAGAAACCATTTGGATTATCACAGCCAATTCCCATTCTTAGTGGAAATGGGAGGATATTACTATGGATTTCGTGTATAAGCTTCCTCGTACACAAAATGGACATGACGATATTTGGGTGATAATGGATTGGCTTACGAAGTCAGCACACTTCATACCAGTTCGAGAGAAGTATTTGTTAAGCTGGTTAGCTGAGCTTTTCATTTCTAATATTGTTAAATATCACGGGGTTCTGGTTAGTATCATCTATGATTGAGATCCAAGATTCACTTCTAAGTTCTGGGTGGCATTTCAAGAAGCCTTTGGCTTGAGGCTGCTTTACAGTACGGCTTATCATCCCCAGACAGATGGGCAGTCAGAGAGAACTATACAGACATTAGAGGACATGCTCAGATCTTCGGTACTGCAGTTTTGCGACGTTTTGCATAAGCATTTGGATTTGATTGAATTTGCTTACAATAACAGCTACCATTCCAGCATCGGGATGTCACCGTTCGAAGCACTATATGGTAAACCTCGTCGCACTCCACTATGTTGGTCAAAGGTCGGCAAGAAGGTATTAGTGGGACCTAAGTTCGTTGATGAAATTACGCAAAATATTTAGGTAATTAAAGCTAACATGAAAGTGGCCCAAGATCGTCAGAAGAGTATCGTTGATAAGCATGCTATTGATAGAGTGTATAAGGTCAGAGATTGGGTATTTTTGAAGCTTTCTCCATGGAAAGGCGTAGTATGGTTTGCAAAGAAAGGTAAGTTAAGTCCTCACTATATAGGACCGTACTAGGTCACTGAGAGATTTGGTGAAGTCGCTTATAGGCTTGAGTTGCCCCCGGAGCTGTCTAAGGTACATGATGTCTTCCATGTATCGATGCTTCGACATTATGTCTCCGATCCATCACACGTGATACCTTCTCAGCCACTAGAGATTAATCCAGATTTGACCTATGAGGAGGAGCCAGTGATGATTCTAAACTGAAAAGATAAGGTTCTGAGAACAAGATGGTACAAATGGTGAAAGTCTTGTGGAGAAACCATTCAGTGGAAGAGGCTACCGGGAGACCGAGAATCGAATGAGAGATTTATATCCACATCTATTTAATGGTTATTAGTTTGGTTGTAGTAGTGCAAAATTTTAGGGACGAAATTTTCTTAAGGGGGGTAGGTTGTTATAGCCCGTCCCGAGTTATAATATATTTTAATCCCCGAGTGTGTAAAATGATGGATTTGCCCCTGAGTTGTGATGACGTGAATGTACATATTTGAAATGAAATAAATTGTCTCCATCGCATATATAAATAGTAGACATCGTCACGAGTGCGTAAACGCAAATTAGGGCCAAATCGGATTTATAACGAAAGAGTTACGGACATTGGAATGTGATTGGGTTAATCAAAATTGGACCCAATCACCTTTCTTCCTACAGTTTTGGATCCAATCAAAAGTGGGTGGTTTAATTAATTGGATCCATTTGTCATGTCCTAAACCTCGTGGTCCAATTAGGGCCCTGTCCCTATTTATTTTGGCCAACTCGTGACCAAAGACACACACGCGTATGAAAACCTGCACCCTCACTAGCCTTCTCATATAGGTGAGACGTATCTTGAGGACGAGCGCAGCCAGGCGAGGCTCGACAGTTACGATCCTGCTACATACAAGCACTATTTTTATATGAAATTGTGATTTAAATGTCATGACATGCACTGTATTCTAGTATCGCATTAGCATGATTATATTGCATTATGCGACGGTACGGAGGCCCAGGTAAGTTTAGGTTAGTACATATGGATAGATTGAGGAGTTAGGGATATAACCGTACAGGTCACGTTAGGTGACTTCGGCTAGATATGTACAGCCGTACATGTGACTCTGGCTAGCTAGATGGATATAGCCGTATAGGTCACATTAGGTGACTCTGGCTAGATATGGTCGTACAGGTCACATTAGGTGACTCCGGCTAGATAGATACAGCCGTACAGGTGACTCCGTCTAGCTAGATGGATATAGCCATTTAGGTCACGTTAGGTGACTCTGGCTAGATGGATATAGCCATACAAGTCACGTTAGGTGACTCCGGCTAGATGGATATAGTCGTACAGGTCACGTTAGGTGACTCCGGGTAAATGGATACAGCCGTATAGGTCACTTCGGCTAGATAGATTCAGCCGTACAGGTTACTCTAGGTGACTCCGGCTGACATATCATTTTATATCGATTTATTTCATCTTGCTTATATGGTTGTTACTGAGATACTTCGACATGGCTTACCTTGGTTAACTCTTCAGCATGATTTTTATATACACATGTATTGTTAATTTTCTGGGGAATTATACGAATTTTACAGTGAAGGATTATTATGTTTACATGAGAAATATGTTTTCACAACCTTTTGTTTTTTTTTTTTGCCCACTTACGCTTTCAGTTTTACGCCTTTCCAGGTTCTAGACAGACGTTCATGCTAGTGGCTTGCGAGGACCCATGGTAGTTCTGACAATGCTGTATTGATGTAGGAAACTTTCTTTCGTGACCTGTAAATTATTTCTTGATGCAGGACTGCTCTAAAGACATATCTGCTCTGAATATATGTGTATCACTATTTTAAAGTTAGGTTTTTATTTACTCACATTTTAATATCTCACTCACTTGCGCATTGTACACATGGCTAAGTCCCCCTCACATGACGGCCAACACACCTAGAGTTAGGACAGAGTGTGTCAGGAAGCATTTAGAGATAGTTTTACAAAAATTTATCAAGAAAGGAATTGTGAAAATCAATAATTTAGCAAAAATATAGAATTCTTAGGAATGTATATTAAGTCAGGTGCACTACAATTACAAGATCATATAACTAAAAAGGTCTTAGAATTTCCAGATAACTTAGAAGATAAAAAAACAGTTACAACCATTTTTAGGATTGCTAAATTATGCAAGAAATTTTATCCCTGATTTAGGAAGAAAAATAGCAGTATTACATAGTAAAACTAGCAAAACATGACAAAAATATTTTAATAGTGAAGATATTAAACTACTTCAAAATATAAATGAAGAAATTACTCAACTTAGGGCATTAACATTACCATTAGATGATAGTTACAAAATAGTTGAAATAGATGTTTCATCATTAGGATTGGCCAGTATACTATACCAAAAAAAGCATGAGGAGTCACCAAAGTCTGATGAACAAGTTTGTAGATATTCATCAAGAAAATTTAGTGATGTACAATCAAGATTACCATCAACGGATTTAGAAATTTTAGGAATAATTAACTCACTTGAGGCATTCTCTTTATTTTTACATAATGAAGTATTTACGATTAGAACAGATTGTCAAAATATAGTTTTTCATTATAACAAGATACATGCTAATAAACAAGCAGCTCGAAGATGGGTTAATTTTGTTGAGTCAATTACAGGAAAGGTTTTTAACCAACTTTTGAACATATAAAAGGTAATGACAATACATTAGCTGATATCTTATCAAGATTAATTTGTTGAATGGGAATGAAATATCGTGGACCATCATCCTCAAATAGCATAAGACCACAAGGCAGAAGAGCACTTTTCAATAGCATAATGATGCACCATGGACCTCCACCATTCAATGGATTCCAAAATAGAATAAGCAGACCAACATTACCACAAGTACCCACTTTCAACTTTAATGGCACTCTTGTTGAAGGAATTAGAAATCCAATTTTGAGAATAGAACAAGGGTACCAAAACTCTCTAACAGGCAACAGGTTCTCTGAGATAACTTTTAGAATATCCAAATCAAACAGCTAAGCATGAGGTTGGGTCATGAAAAACTAATAAAGCCTTAGAAGAAGAGTTTGATAGTTTTAATTTTAATTTCCATCAAAGTCAGCATCATATTCATTCTCTTGAGCACAACCTTCAACATTTCTAGAGACCATGAGTCATTACTTAGTAAGTTTACCAAACTGAACCAAGAACTCCAACCTCTTAGAATGGAGCAAAAGGCAAGTGATACCTTGAAAAAAGAATTGAAAATAGGTTTGGAAACTGATCAACATAAGAATAAAGAAAAAGAGGTTATTGAACCCATAGAAGACATTGAAATGGAACAACATCAAAATAATGAGCAGCATCAACTGAAAGTTTTCTTAGGAATATATCTTTAGACTTAATAATAGATGATACCCTATTAGAAAAAATTTCAAAAGCAAAATTAAGAATAATGCCACTAGATATGCAAAATGAGATCCTGAGCAGACCATCACAGTCCATGAAAGAGTTACAATTATAATTACAATGTGCTTTGTATCAGTCCATCTTTGATCCAAAACTAGGGATGGATATTATTACAAAGATGTATCCACCAAGTCTTTGTAATAGTACAGAGAGTTGTATTTGTAAACTAGAAGTTAGCATAGCTGTGGCCAGGATTAACATGAGAGATTTTAGACCATGGAATTTTGGTTATGAGCATCAAAAAAAGCATAATGTAGTAGAAGTTACCCCAGCCTTACTATTAGAGTTTGGCTATCTTGATAAAATCTTTATTAACCATATTTCCTAACTAGAATCATTTCCTGAAAAACTTATAAAAGTAGCAGAAGATTATCTAGAATAGTGGAAAGAAATTTGCATAAGTTTTATCAGCCGTCATCCAAATTGGTATGCACATATGCATAAGTAGAAAGCTAGGCATATAGCCATGATTAATGAAGAGTCTTTTAGACTATTCTCTATCTCCCCACACAGGTGGCTCCTTCATATAAAAATATTCTAAGATTTGAAGGGATCCAAATATTAGCCTTAGATGAGTTTAAAGATTTTAGGTATGATACGATATTAGTAGCAAAAGAAGAAGAAGAAGAAATGTATATTTACAGCAAGTCAAAAACTCGTCATTAGCCATACTAGAAGCCCCAAAATTTCAAAAGAGAAACAGAAGATATGTATTACAAGGTAAAAGAATATAGAGAAAAAAGTGCAGAGCTAGTAAAAGGCGATGAACAGTACTAGAACAATTTGATAGAAGAAGAGCTGCATAGCATCGACAACGTGATGGAAGCATGAAGAGCTGGCAGGAAATTAGCATAAGTTGAATAGCATCATGTAAAGTAATGTATTTCTAGACAGAAATGTCAACATCATTGTGGACCCCGCTACAATAATAAAATAATGGTATAAGAGTAAATAAAGAAAAGAGCTTGATCCATAATGGATTTTTCATACACAAAATGTCATTTTGATTAAGAATGAATAGTGTTAGTTCATTTTCATTAAAACTCCCTTGTAAAAATATATTTTACTAGAAATGTTATTTACAACATTAATTTTGAATTTTAATTATATATTTTATTCTAACTCATGTTTTGTTTGTTTCATCATTTTTTTTTTTTTGAGGTGAGGTTTGTTTCAACTTAACATATATTGTATATCCTATACATTTTAAACGTATGGCTTCCTTTCCAAACCTTATTCCTATTTTTCATTAGATGCCAGAAGTGCCTAATAAGCACTCTAGTTGTTCACTGTTGAGAGCTACAATCTAGGCGTGGCATAAAATAATTTTATGTACATCAATAGGAATTAAATTAGAGCTGCTTGTAACCAGTCTTGCAGTTGTACGTGGCAAATGAGATGTACAGGTGTTTATCATGCAATTGACACCACTAGCTTGCATAAACTTGATCTTTACGTTTTCGGATTGTGTGGTTATCTCTTGACATTTTATCAGCCAATCGTGAATTAGTGGTAGCCGGCCACTTTTTCTATAATTAGGAGAGCATTTCTTCATTGTTTTACAATCTCCAAAGTGAGGAAAAACATGCAGTATGTAGTTCACGTAGAGAGAGAAAGGGGAGAGTTTAGGGTTAGAGAGCTCGATGTATAGTGATCGGTAGATGAGCGTGTGTTGCTAAGGTTTAATTATATAGGTGAGTGGTTTATGTAATGTGTTTAAAATATTTTTATTTCAAATAACATGAAAATCATAAGTTATCATGTGATTTATTCTATCTACAAATCTCGATCTATTTTGAAATCAAGCCTATTTGATTTTGTGTAATCGCTTTCAATGTGTGTATACAATTCTTTGTGGAACTGTTGAGATTATTCATGGAGCATGAGAACTGTAGTTTTAGGGTATTTGAGGGATAAATGTATGGCACACGGGGACATTAAGGAAGAATAATTAATTTAAGGGTCATGTGGTAAGCTACATATTTCAAAGGGTAACCAACTCGTAATGGGACAATGTAATATGGCACTACATGGCTAAAGCTTTGAATTATTATCACATTTTATAGTGCGTGTGTGTGTGTAAAATGGCATGGATGATGGTCATATGTCGTATTACATATTCTACTCAGGGTGGTGGTTGTTGCTCACCCTTCACTCTTATTTCACATACGAGTTAACTTGGCAATACAGGGACAAGACAAGCTGAGTTTGTGTTAAACGAGAGATTTTAAGGGTTTTATTTATTATTTCATAAGAGAAATGTGTTTTCGGATTTGGTTTTAATTTTTACTTGTGCACCTGGCGCGTGGTTATTTTTATTTATATTTTTTTTTCCACCGACCCTTGGTCTGAGGCGTGACAAGGTTGTACTTTCTCTCCTTGTATCGCTCAGAACACACTTTCTTTATGGACTCGGATATACCTAGCACTTCCACGTCGATCCTTATCGATAGAGGTCATTTCATCAGCCTTCTCGACGAAGTGAGGTATTACTGATTGTTAGGCTAAGCGCGTCAAACGCCGAGTTGTTTTATGATCACATAATCAAAAGTGGGGTTTAGAGTTCGGCATTCGGACGGCCGAACCACCTTCACCATCAATTCTTATATCCGCTTTGAGTATTTGTGCCCTTATACTTTGGTGTCAATTCGGCGAGAGTTTACTCTAACAAATACTGCCACCGTGACTGAAGCCGACGACGACTTGTGAACTTCGTAATTAGTAGCCTTGTCTTCAGGCTTGAGAATCTGGAGGTCGAGATGTGTTCCTTTCTCAGTTGCAATCGTAGAACATAAAAGTCAGCCGCGCGCATCAATGCAGCACATCAGCATATTTTTAACTCCCCGGCCGAGCTCGGCCGACGAATTGACATGCCCCGCACACATCTGAATGATGTAGTTAGCTTATTAATTACTCAGCCTGGGCGCCATGTAGGCTAAGTAGTTTTTAGGACCAACATTTTGGCACGCCCAGTGGGACTTAGTGCTATAACTACGAAGTTCATGCCCGTTGAAACTTGGTCGTTGATGAAGAAGACAGGGATGGGAAAGTCTACTACCACACCAACAATCTAGAACACAGGTCCAGAAGGCCTGTCATAGACACAGACCACTGTTGCGGTGACACCAGACTTATGCCGAGAGAAGGAAGTTATCCTCGGCAAGCCACCCCATAATATAGGAGTCCTCACTAAAGTCACAAAATAATGTTTTTCCGAAAGACGGTACAAGATTGTGACGAGGACGGTGGTGAAGCTTCTGATCCACCATCCAGGTCGTTTTTCAGAAGACGACTGAAAGAACAATCTCGGCAATTCGAGCAAACGATTGGCCGAGAGATAAGAGGGATACTCGAAGATGTACGTGGTTACAGTGCTATACATACTAGATTGCTTGAAGTCTTGGTTAACAATACTCAAAATTTGGGATTCACGGATTGGTCAAGACAATCCCTTCCCAAGCACAATGTAGTACCAGTTTCAGCGGTCGAAGCAGGATCTGCTTGGCTTCAATCGATCGATCTAAAGAAAAAGAGCGGATCGACCACTAAAACGAATGAATTCGAGCCCGAGGCACCTGCTGTGGGTGTAGTTGAGATTCCAAGGATGATTGATTCGACCTTGAAAAAGGGGCCAAAATTCCCCAAATTCATTCATCCATACCCAGAGTACGTTGAGCACTTTGAGTATCCGAAGGGCTTCAAGATCCCAGATTTCAGCCTTTTCGTTGGGGAATCGTGTATATTCTCTCTAGAACATGTAGCTCGCTGCACCGCGCAATGTGGAGATGTTAATAGTGACTATCACAAGTTACGACTGTTTAACTTCTCGCTAACAGGCTCAGCATTTGCATGGTATATTAATATTCCCCCCAATTCCATTCAAAGTTGGGAATGGCTGGTCGAGAAATTCCATGAACAATTCTATCGGCCAAGAATGGAGATGTCAGTATCTGCGTTGGCCAGGATGGCTCAAGCATCTGATGAGTCACCAATGGAGTACTTGACGAGGTTTAAGTCGGCTAGGAATTAGTGCCGAGTACCTTTCCCCAAAGTCGAATTCGTGAGAATTGCCCTAAATAGTCTAGACTTAGAGTATAAAAAAAGTTTCTGGGGGCAAACTTTAGGGATATGTACGAATTGGCTTAACATGTTGAGCAGTATGAAGACTTACTCCGAGAGGAAAAGATATTAAAATCCTTGGCCCGAGGAACGATCTATAAAAACCCTTCGGTCAGTTATGCATCGGTCGAAAGAGATGACTCCCAGTATGCCAGCATAGACGCGGTTGAGATTGTAATTGATAAGTCGTACATTTGCAAAGCTTTGGGTCATCCCAAAGATATCAAAACTCGCGCGGCCCCCGGAGACGCCACAGTCAAATCGCCAAAAGTTTATACCTTTAACATCACCAAGGCCGACGTAATTTTTGACCAGTTGTTATCAGCAAAGATTATCAAGCTTCGACTAGGACATAACATTCCAAAGGCCGAAGAATTGAAAGACAAGACGTAGTGCAAATATCACAACTCGAATAAGCTTACGACCAACAATTACGTGGTGTTTCGTGATGCTATTCAAAGCTGGATCAAGAAGGGCAAGCTGAAATTTCCCGAATAACAAATGATCGTCGATGCTAATCCATTCCCCTCGGCAATAGTTGGCATGGTAGATGCCCACCTGCCCAAAAATAAGGGTAAAGAGAAGGCCGAGTTCGTGCCAATGCAGCATGTTGTAAAACAAAATTCTCAGCCACAACTCAAGATCGATTTATTTTCTAATGAGCCATCTACAAAGTTGACAGGACCGGCTAGAGTTGAAGCCATGTTCGAATCCAACGAAGAAGAGTCTGACAGGCCGATGGTTTTGTGCAGTCGTTGTAAGGCACATGTGGTCTTAACAGAGCCAAAAGTAAAGCCACCTTAAGTACCAACACCACGGCAGTCACCTGCAGTCGTGACAACATCACGAAAGCCACCCATAGTCGCGGCAACGCCACCAAAGGTACTCGGCTCGGGCCAGCACCTAAAGGTGTTTGACAGGCTTGGTCCCCAACCACAAGCCGATGGATCATCCTCGGCCAGGTGACGACTTGATTTCGACGCCCCATTCTATAAGGAGGACTACTATGTGCGAAACTCCGGCAGTTCTAGCTCGATGGCGAACCAGAAGACATTCGAGCCGCTGGAACCACGGGACCAACAATGGTACACATATAACTCCCCAACTAGTGTGTACACTACACTGTCTATGTCTCAGAAATGGCGTCGTCAACGGATAGATTGCTTGACCAAACGACAGGCAGTGAAGTCTGCTTCGGCTCCCAAATGGTAGCTAAAAGAAATAGGGGAGAATGGTGATGACTGACAACCCCTAGCCATCATGACTGAATTGCTTCGTGGGAAAAAAGTGATTGACCGCTATTTTGAAACCTCTATCGAGGAATCTGAGAAGTGGATCAAACTCCTTCTTCGACCTAGCGAAATGAAAGCTCAATTTGAGCAATTCAGAAATGTGTCAGAAAGTAAACTCCCTCAATTGCCATCGCCAGAACCACTAATCAAAAGATGTTCAGGTCGAGGATGCTCAGGAGCAAGACACTTCGGCCAATAGACCAGGAGAAAACGACCATGACCCGATAGACCCTTTAGTCCTTGACAACATGGAAATCAGCATGGTCCATGTTCTACCCACTGAATTTTAGACGACTACTTCCCAACCAACTTCCTTTGACGGTGATGTGGTTGCCGAAGAAGCAACACTGGTTGACTTCGTTGTTGGCGAAGAAGATGAGCCAAAGAGCAAATAAGACAAACTTAAAGCAGCTCTCACTGAATTATTTCCCCGCTCTCCGGCTACCAATCTCTAGCATCTCAAGCCGTTGTATGTCACGGCTCATATTGAGGGGTATCCAATTTTCAAGGTATTTGTCGACTGTGGAGCAATAACCAAATTTATGCCTGTGTCCATCATGCGAGCTTTACGACGGTCGAACGACGAGCTCATCCCATTAGGGATAACTATGAGTAGCTTCGTGGGCGACAAATCCCAGACATAAAGCATACTTCCTATAGAGGCGAGTGTCGCTAGTCGTAATCACATGACTGCATTCTTCATAGAGGACTCCAAGACCGAGTACAATGCGCTACTCAGCCGCGATTGGATTCACCAGACCCGGTGTATTCTTTCATCACTATACCAAGTCCTTGTCTTCTAGGACGGTAAATCGGTCGTGGTTCATCCAGCCGACAACTAGCCGTTTAAAGCTAACATGATTCAGGCTCGCTATTACAATGATCACGTCAACTACATCACCCTATAGGGCTTTAATAAGGAAGGACGACCAACTTGGATTTCAGTACAGAAGGCCATCGAGGTTGCCGCCAAGACTGTAAATCAGGATTCGGCGAGACTCGGATTGACCAACCTATTTACCGATATTAATGATTGATATCAGCCAAGAAATGTGCCAGGCCGCGGTTTCATCAACCATGGAGCGACTGCTGGCCCATTGGTATGTTGTTTCCAAGCAATCAAACTCGGGAGTCAATATAATCGAGTTTCTGGCCGAAAGAGACAACAGCCCAGCTCTCTCGTTGGATAAGGTTGAGGCCGGACCGGCCAAACTCGAGGATAATCAGCCTCAGGTGAAAGACCCTCTAGAAGATATAAATGTTGGGACAGCCGAAAACCCCACAACCTTTATTTATTAGTGCTTTGTTACCCCCAACCTATGAAAAACGAGCTTTGTAATTTACTTAAAGAATTTAAAGATTGTTTGGCTTGGAGTTACCATGAGATGCCTGGTTTAGATCGAAAGCTTGTTGAACATGAGTTGCGCATTAAACCTAGGTGTAAACCGTTTTGTCAA
The DNA here is from genome assembly GCA_963580275.1 of Crataegus laevigata. Lineage (NCBI taxonomy): Eukaryota > Viridiplantae > Streptophyta > Magnoliopsida > Rosales > Rosaceae > Crataegus > Crataegus laevigata. The sequence continues at coordinate 24,533,640 of OY756950.1, read as the reverse complement.
CCACCTCGACGATTCTCAACTAAAGTACAACTCGGTACGTCGAATAGTTGGCGAATATCGTCTCAGTCCTATAAAATGGTGCTTTACGAATTTGCATCGATTTTCTAAATCTAAATCTGGCAACTCCCAAAGATGAATATACCATGCCAATTTTAGATTTATTAATCAATGCAACAACAAGCCACGAAGTTTTATCCTTTATGGATGGACATGCTGGCTACAACCAAATTTTCATTGCTGAGGCTGATGTTCACAAAACTGCTTTGCCCGAGGGCACTCGCCACATACGAGTGGGTCGTTATGCCGTTTGGCCTAAAGAATGCCGGCACCACGTACCAACGAGCAATGAACGCTATTTTCCACGATCTAATTGGGATTGCAGTCGAAGTATACATTGACGATGTTGTAGTAAAGTCGAAACGTTGACGGACACACTTAGAAGACTTTCGCCAAGCTTTCTTACGCATGCGCCGGTATAATGTCAAAATGCTAAGTGTGCTTTCGGCGTATCAACCGACAATTTCTTAGGTTTCTTGGTACATCACTAGGGTATTGAAGTCAACGAGAACAAGGCTCGAGCAATCATTAATGCTTCACCTCCAATGACCAAAAAGTAGTTACAGTCATTGCTCGGTAAGATTAACTTTCTCCACCAATTCATTACAAATTCGGTAGGGAAAATGCAAGCCTTTTCCACACTGCTAAAACCCAAAGACTCTGACAAGTTCGAGTGGCGCACAGAACATCAAGAGGCATTTACGTAAATCAAGGTTTCCCTTACGATCCCACCTGTTCTTGTCCCGCCCGACACGGTAAACCCCTCAAGTTATACATTTCTGTAACCGAAGATTCCATCGGTTGCCTTCTAGCGTAAGATAATGATGCTGGGCGCGAGCAGGCTATCTTCTACCTTAACGCCACCTCAATACTCCTGAGATCAACTACTCGGCTGTCGAGAAACTCTGCTTAGCTTTGTTCTTCGTCGCGTCTAAACTCAGGCATTATATGTTCCCATCCGTCACTCAAGTCATCGCCCAAACTAACGTCATCCGTTACATGCTCACTCGACCGATTGTCAAAGGCTGAATTGGGAAGTGGACAATGGCGCTGTCTAAGTTCAGTTTGCAATATGTCCCCCAGAAGGCTGTCAAGGGCCAGGCACTGGCCAATTTCTTGGCCCAACACCCATCCCCATATGACTCTGAGGGCAATGACGTCGAAGTCGGCATGGTAGAGACCCATGACAATTATTGGACAATGTACTTTGATGGTTCGAGTACTTCCGTTTCGGCTGGGGTTGGTGATCGGATCATATTTATACATATTTTTATATCAAATTCACTCGTCTTTTCTTAGTTAGTTCGTTATATTTCGAGCTATTTACTTTGTTTTTGTGTTTTAATAGAATTTATCAAGTTAAGAAAATAAAAATAGAATAAGTGAAGTGTTAAGTAATAAATTCGTTTAAACTATCTTGCTGGTTAATTAGAACTTATCATTTGGAAAAATAATATATATATATATATATATTTATATATATTTATATTTATATATTTATATATTTATATTTATTAATATAATATTTGTGTGTGTCGGTGGAACAGTTGGGAGAATAATGGAGAAAATGATGAGGCGCAATAAGAGGGGCAGACTTGAATGGAAAAGATGAATGGGGCACTCGGCATTTGGTGGAGGAAGAAAAGGGAAAAGCTGAAAAATATTGAATAAAGAAGGAGAGTGCGCGGGGATAAAGGGAGGAAGTCTCGGAGCTTAAAAGAAAACTAGGGGCGCTGAAATAAGGAGGAGGGAGGAGCTGGGAAGCTCCTCGGGAGAAAAGGAAACAGAAAATATATAAAAAAAATAAGAAGTGAAAGAAGCTGCCATTTTTGGCAGCAGAGAGGGAGACGACAGAAGCAAAAGGCCAGCCATTTTGGCAGCCTTGGGAAGAGCAGGCGCACGGAAAACAGAAGCAATCGTGAGCCTTGGAGTGAGCCTCGGACAGGAATTGGCACGGTGCTGCAATTTGGCAGCACGTCAGTCAAGCACAGAAATCTTTCCTCAGTTTTGGTTTAATCCTCCAACTCAAATGTTTTTATTTTTGTTTTTAATTTCTGTTTTAATTTATAAATATGTGTAATTAAATTTGTGTTGGCTAGAGGATAATTCAAAACCATGATTATATTTGTAATTTGAATTGGTAACTTCAGTTGTGATTTCTGAGTTGTGATTTAATTTGCTTAACTGCTTGATTAATAACTTATTTGTGTATGTCGATTAAGAATGCATACTTAATTTACATGCATGAATTTGATGCTAGAATATAAGTGAATTTCACCTAATAGTTATGAACTTATATTCATGAGTAGTGAAGGTTGCTAGTCACAATCGCGTTAAGTAAATTCCTGGCAAACGTATCATGCTGTTCATAGTTACGAATGCCTTGTCAACACTTATGATTTTCTTAGAACTTAATGATTCTCGCTTGTATCTCTATTATGCAATTCATGTAGGGAACTTGTGGGGAATGTTTTGGGTTGTCGTATGCAATCATCCAATCCATTAACTTAAGGAAAATCTGAGAATTAATCTATGCAATTCATGGTTAATTTGGGGGGTTGAGAATTCATAATTTATTGAAAGAACAACTGAAAATCAATTTAGGTTGCATATGTGTCATGTGTGGAGAAAAACCCTCTAGCCAATCCGTAGCCTATCCTTTCACTTTTATTTTATGTTTTTGTCAATTTTATAATTTAGTTAAGTTTAATTTACGTTTCATCCAAACCAAACCCCCCCCCCCCATTATTAAATAATAATATTTAGTTAGTTTTTATTATTTTTAATCTTTTAATTTAATTTCCGTCCAATTAAGTTTCTAGTGTTTATTTAATTTGTTTTCTTTATTTTGAGTCATTTTAGTGTGTTTTTAGTTTTTAGCCTAATTTTGTATTTTTGAGTCTTGTTTAATATTTTTAAATTAATTTAGAGTAGATTAGCAATCCCTCCTAATCCCCGGCCTAGAACGATACCCTACTTACACCTATACTACAATTGTCAAAAGAGGGTTAAATTTGTGCGGTTTTAAAATCCCGTCAAATTTTTGGCGCCGTTGCCGGGGATTAGTAATTTTGCTAATCCCTTTATTTTTTTGTTTGTGTTTATTTTATTTTATATATTTTTTTTTTTTCGTTTGTGTTTATGTTTATTTTTGTGTTTGTGTATTTTACTTTTGGTATTTGATTTATTTTTCTTTCTTTGATTTTAGGTTCTAATGGAGCAAGACATGGCATTTGCAACCATTCAAGCTCAATTGGCGCAGCTCACTGCTCAATTGACTAATAATGCCGAAAGGACTACAATGCCAAATGTCCCGACATTTGATGTGCCCTATGGGCAAGGATATCAAGCTCATCAAAGTCCTCAATTTTCTGCATATGAAGATGTTTGGGGATATCAAGGCCATAGCCAATCAAGGGGCAACATGTATTCCAACGCTTGCAATTCGAATTGGAGGGATTATTCAGATCAGATGTGGGATGAACCTCAGCAATTTCAACAAAGTGGATATTGGCAGCAAGATGAGTTCTATTCAAGACCTATGCAGCCACCACAACATCCCCCACAACAATTCCAATCGAATCAAAGTATGCCCGTGGATTATAATCAAATCCTTAATGAATTAAACTCTTTGGTGCAGGGGTCACAAAATCAAGCTAAGGAGACTCACCAAGGAGAATATTGGCAGCCTTATGATGAGTTCTATACAACACCTTTGCAGCCGTCACAGCCACCACAACAATCAGCCCAATTCGATTCAGGTACATCATTGGATAATGATACATTTAATAAGTTACTCACCTCTTTGAATCATGAAGTAGAAAATCAAAACCAGGAGATGCAAGACCGAGCCAACAAGGTGGATAAATTGGAGAAGCAAGTTGGGCAGATTATGGAGATCATGGCACAGATTCAGAATCAAAGTGAATTCTCCAACTCCACATTTGCAAATTCAATGGAAGAAATTGAAATTGCTGAAGCCATCACTTTGGAAGAAGAAGATGAGGAGGACGACCTGGGCAGTTTAGACGAATTCTTGTCTCAAACACCTGAAGTCCCTACGTTGTCCAACTTCGGTAATGATGTTCCAAATGAAATTCATTCTAACATTATTCCACTAAATGTCCCTTTTCCTTGCAGGTTTTTAATTCCAAATAACGAAGAAAGTGAAAAAGACATGGTGGAAGCTCTTCCAAAGGTCCAAAGTGATATCCCAATTCTAGGTGCACCAAAACAAGTTCCCGAACTTTGCACACCAAGAAAAGGGATTCAAGAAATCGAAGTGGGTGAAGAATTTGTAAATTGCATCAAAGAGGCTGTGCAGGAAACAAAGGCCCAAGAAGTTGAACTTGATGACACGGGACAGGCCACAACCATCATCGTCAATCTGGCCAAGTGCAAAGTCCCCGAAACGTTCAAAGGAGTAGTTTTTGTTATTGAGTTTGTGTCGGAGAAGGAAAGTAAGCAATCTTCTCCAATTTTAATTTTAATTTTATTTTATACTAACATGTTTTTTATTTTAATGATTCAGGCACCCACCCGAGAATTTAAACCATTGCCGAATCATTTCAAGTATCACCTCCCATTAAAAGATAAATTTCATGCTTTGGAGCCGAGGGGAGGTTAATGGAAAGATTCGTCCGGCTAAAGACGTTAAATCAAGCGCTTCTTGGGAGGCAACCCAAGCAATCAGATTTGAATTTCTTAACCTCCTCTTTATTGCCTTTACTTTCATTTTGTTTTGTTTTGTTAGTTGTTTTATTTGGTTGATTTTTGTTTAGTTTGTGTTTAAATAAATTTAGGGCAATGTTTATTTTAAGTACGGTTAAATAAAGTCTTTTTGCATTAATTTACATATTTTACTTTACATATTTTATTTTGCTTAAAATAAACCTAAAAAAAAAATAAAAAAATTAAAAATTAAAAATTAATAATAATAATAATAATAATATTAGTAATATAATATATATTTATTTAAATAAACATTAAAGCAATAAAATTTTACAATAATACGAAAAACTAATAGCATTCATTGGTCATTGGTCAGGTGGCGCCACAGAAGTTGACGGAGCTCCGGGAAGACGAAGAGCCAGAGTTGGAATCTCCGGAGCCGGAACGCTTGGTGCTGCTCCAGAGGACGAAGGCAACATAAACCGCGGGAGTAACGCCATGAACCGCTCATGATCACTCTGGATTCGACCGTCCGACTCCTGCAGCTGGTCCAGCTTCCTCTTCATGCTGGTCGAGTAGCTAGTTGCGAGCATGTGCAACTCCTTGTTCTCGTGCCTGAGTCCTCTGACTTCTTGCCGAAGACTGACCACCTCCGCCATTAGCGACTCCACCTGACGAGATCTTGCAAGCAGGCGCTGACCCATGTTTGAAACTGAGCCTGCACACTGGACACTGAGAGCCAGTGAGTCCTGAACAGCCAGCTCGTCTGACCGCAGAGACAGCAACCTAGTGTCTCTGGGAGTAAGAAGGTTTCTTGCAACCACCGTTGCGGTTATATCGTTCCTCATCATTGTGTCCCCGACTGTAAGAGGACCATTGGGGGATATGAAGGACGGATTCCAAATGTTGTTCGGCGAAGACGAGTCATCGTCTTCCCCGACATTCAAGTTTAGGCGACGGTCGGAAGGGCAAGACATTTTTAGAGGGGGTTGAGGAAGAAAAGAGTTCGGAAAGATTAAGATTGCTGAAGCGCAAGAAGAGTTCGGAAGGATTATGAGTGTTTTCAGAAGGGAGTATTTTCAGAAGGAAGTGTTTGAGGAAGTTCAAGTGTGAGGTGGAGCAGAATTTGCGCCTCTATAAAAAGAAGCAAATCAAAGAGGCGTCCGCTCCTCAGAGGTGAAGACGCGCCCTCACGCAAATCGGAAAAGCTGGACGCTCCTTTCTCAAATGCCGGAGTCCTGTCTCAAAAGAGCCGTTTCCTTTCTCAAAAGCTGGGCTTGACTCAGCAATCACGTGGCATCACGAGGGCTCAGTTTTTCCAGTTTGTCGTGACTCATCACGTGCAGCTTGGAGCGTTGCGAAAACCACGAGCCGAACCCGGATTTGAACCCCGGTTTTCAAAAGATCATCATTCCAGTTGTCGTCACTCGTCGCATGCGCAGTCAGCTTCGCGGAAATTACGGACACTTTGTCAGAAAGCGCGTAACGGGTACTGTTCATCCATCCACCGGCTGCCGACAAATAGTGAGGGAATAGTTCCGGTTGAGGAAGAAAAATTTCTATAAGTCTCGACCTTCGCCTTCCACATCAAAGGCACACCTTCTCTACCTTTCTTCCTCTCTTCATCTCTGAGAATGTATTCCCAAAGAAAGCTTTCGAGTTCCTCAGTGTTCTTCATCCCTTGGATCACCCCAGAAAACAAATCATCCAGAGCAAAAGTATTTCATATCAAAAAGGTTAAAAGCAAAAGTATCTCATATCATGCTTTCTCCTCACCTTCATCTGAGGAACGTGGAGAAAGTGAGATCCTGATTGCTTACCTAGTCTTGCTCTCGAGTACTCATCTCAGACCCCTCCCAGCCCACTTCAAAAATAAACCTGTGTAGAGGTACTTCTTCAAAAACAAAAGTATCTCACAGACGAAGCAGGAGGAGTCTGAGTTGCTTCGAAGAGCAGATGAGTCTGGGTTGATCCAAGAGTTCAAGAAGATGCCACACCTGCGTGGAGACCGGACTACTTGAAGCATGTGGAGACAACGTGCTGATTCATCCTCAACTAAGCTGAGGAGCACTTGCAAGAAGGAGGCCCATCCAGTTCAAGATGAAAGCTGTGGAAAATCAACAAGCGACCAATGATCACCTATTAGTTCTATTTATTATCTTTTATTTTCATTTTCTATTTTTCGTTTGCATTTTTCTATATTTTCTTGCGTGCTTAACTAATTTATTTCTTTTCTTTGCAGGAACGTTTGGTTATTTTCTCCCTTGAGGTTGATTGCAAAATTTACGCTTGGGGGTCATCGCTTGGTTTTCTGCAAATTAGAGAAGTTTTCAGTCCCTTTTCTTTATTTTGTTTCGTATTATTTATTCATTTTTATTTTTATTTGCATATTTTTGTTTTATGACATTGGGGACAATGTCTAGTTTAAGTGTGGGGGTATCAAGTATAAAAAATGACCAAATTGAAAATTTTTGTACCTTCGACTTTGAACTCGTTTCATTTGTTTCCATGTTATTGCCTTTTGTTTTCTTAATTAGTTTTGTGTTTTACTTAATTTTATTCAGAGTTTTGTGTTTTATTTAATTTTTTCGAAAAAATTTTAAAAATCCAAAAATATTGTTTTATTTTCCTTATTGTTTTGAATTAGATTTTTATTAGTTTCCCGACCCAATGATATAATTGGATTAAATTTGAACCATGATTATCAAGAACTTAGTTAACATGTGTTATGTGAAATTCCTAATTCTCTTGTTAGTATTGTACATGTTTGATTATCTTTGAAAAAAAAAACCAAATGCACATAGCCTTGTTGATGTGAAACTAAGGCATGACTTAAAATTTCATATGTGAATTTAGTGACCATATACATCCTATGTGAGTTTTTTTTGAGCCTATTGAAAGTGTGTGCATTTTTCATACACTCCTATTCTTTCATGTGTGATGAACTTATGTGATATACATCTCTAGAACTTGCGTAACGATCTTTCGAAATATTTGTCATTGATTGCATGAACTTGAAAATGATAGAGGCATTAGGTTCACCACCATGGCCCAAATAACCATATTTCCCAAAGAAAAAAAATGATATCATTAGATTGCCAATTTGAGCCGTATGTTGAACCTTTTAATTCTTATCACCATATATGTCTACCCTTATACCTCAAACATGTTTCCTTACCCTTTCCAAGCGAGCAATTTGAGATTGTCTTATGAGAAATGTTTGTGAAGTACTTGGAAGGAGTTTGGCAATAGAATAAGTGTGGGGGTATTTCATGTTTTTATTTATAAAAAAAAAAAAAGAGAAGAAAAGAAAAAAAAGAAAAGAAAGAATGTATACGAAGAAAATAAAAAGGTTTAAAGTTTCAGTTTAAGGGTGTGATGGGAGGTGTTTAAACAATCGTTGGAAAGTTTGAGTTCTTATAAATCTCATCAAAAGAATTGTTTGCAATGTAGCTTGGAACTTGTGCTTTCCTATTCTTTCGTTTCAATAGCCCTATCCCTAAGCCTCATTACATCCAATAAAAGTCCTCTTGATTTAAGTTTTGCAATTATGATTGTGGAGAAGTGATTTTTATGCAAGCTTATGGTAGATCTTTCACATTTGTTTCTTTGAGTGAAACACATTAAAACTAAACACATGTGTGATTGAGTGCATATCCCGTGAGAAGGTTGCTAATTTGCATATGATGATTTTGAAAATAAAAACTTGAAATTGCATTAGCATGGCTATCTCACACACTACACTTCAAGGATGATTTAAAGATTACTGCTAATATTTGGATAAGGAAGATGAACTTGGATTAGTTTGTTGGTGTTAGCTATGGTTCTTGCTGATTTATGTTTTCGAATGAAATTCTATGAGGGTCACATAGGGGGAAACTAATGTTTTTCATGTTATTACTTGTTCTTGTTTTCTTTGTTTTGCTCGAGGACTAGCAAAAGCTAAGTGTGGGGGTATTTGATCGGATCATATTTATACATATTTTTATATCAAATTCACTCGTCTTTTCTTAGTTAGTTCGTTATATTTCGAGCTATTTACTTTGTTTTTGTGTTTTAATAGAATTTATCAAGTTAAGAAAATAAAAATAGAATAAGTGAAGTGTTAAGTAATAAATTCGTTTAAACTATCTTGCTGGTTAATTAGAACTTATCATTTGGAAAAATAATATATATATATATATATTTATATATATTTATATTTATATATTTATATATTTATATTTATTAATATAATATTTGTGTGTGTCGGTGGAACAGTTGGGAGAATAATGGAGAAAATGATGAGGCGCAATAAGAGGGGCAGACTTGAATGGAAAAGATGAATGGGGCACTCGGCATTTGGTGGAGGAAGAAAAGGGAAAAGCTGAAAAATATTGAATAAAGAAGGAGAGTGCGCGGGGATAAAGGGAGGAAGTCTCGGAGCTTAAAAGAAAACTAGGGGCGCTGAAATAAGGAGGAGGGAGGAGCTGGGAAGCTCCTCGGGAGAAAAGGAAACAGAAAATATATAAAAAAAATAAGAAGTGAAAGAAGCTGCCATTTTTGGCAGCAGAGAGGGAGACGACAGAAGCAAAAGGCCAGCCATTTTGGCAGCCTTGGGAAGAGCAGGCGCACGGAAAACAGAAGCAATCGTGAGCCTTGGAGTGAGCCTCGGACAGGAATTGGCACGGTGCTGCAATTTGGCAGCACGTCAGTCAAGCACAGAAATCTTTCCTCAGTTTTGGTTTAATCCTCCAACTCAAATGTTTTTATTTTTGTTTTTAATTTCTGTTTTAATTTATAAATATGTGTAATTAAATTTGTGTTGGCTAGAGGATAATTCAAAACCATGATTATATTTGTAATTTGAATTGGTAACTTCAGTTGTGATTTCTGAGTTGTGATTTAATTTGCTTAACTGCTTGATTAATAACTTATTTGTGTATGTCGATTAAGAATGCATACTTAATTTACATGCATGAATTTGATGCTAGAATATAAGTGAATTTCACCTAATAGTTATGAACTTATATTCATGAGTAGTGAAGGTTGCTAGTCACAATCGCGTTAAGTAAATTCCTGGCAAACGTATCATGCTGTTCATAGTTACGAATGCCTTGTCAACACTTATGATTTTCTTAGAACTTAATGATTCTCGCTTGTATCTCTATTATGCAATTCATGTAGGAAACTTGTGGGGAATGTTTTGGGTTGTCGTATGCAATCATCCAATCCATTAACTTAAGGAAAATCTGAGAATTAATCTATGCAATTCATGGTTAATTTGGGGGGTTGAGAATTCATAATTTATTGAAAGAACAACTGAAAATCAATTTAGGTTGCATATGTGTCATGTGTGGAGAAAAACCCTCTAGCCAATCCGTAGCCTATCCTTTCACTTTTATTTTATGTTTTTGTCAATTTTATAATTTAGTTAAGTTTAATTTACGTTTCATCCAAACCAAACCCCCCCCCCCCATTATTAAATAATAATATTTAGTTAGTTTTTATTATTTTTAATCTTTTAATTTAATTTCCGTCCAATTAAGTTTCTAGTGTTTATTTAATTTGTTTTCTTTATTTTGAGTCATTTTAGTGTGTTTTTAGTTTTTAGCCTAATTTTGTATTTTTGAGTCTTGTTTAATATTTTTAAATTAATTTAGAGTAGATTAGCAATCCCTCCTAATCCCCGGCCTAGAACGATACCCTACTTACACCTATACTAAAATTGTCAAAAGAGGGTTAAATTTGTGCGGTTTTAAAATCCCGTCAGTTGGAATAGTCATTCAGTCTCAAGAGCACCGTCGATGGTATTTCTCTCTAAAGCTATACTTTGACTGTTCGAACAACCAGGCCGAGTACAAGGCCCTCGTCATCGGCCTTAGTATCCTTCATGACTAACAGGCACCTCACGCCTTTGTCCTCGGCGATTCAGAATTTGTGATTAACTAACTCAATGTCACTTTTCGTTGCCTAAGTTGCACTCTGACTCCCTATCACATGGTTGCCAGTTATTTAGCGGAGTCCTTCGATGGTATTACATTCACGCATATTTCTCGAGTCCACAATACTGATGCAAACGAGTTGGCCCACATAGCCTTCGGTACGTAACTCATGGGGGGCAAGATAGGTCGGGCGATACTCGTAATACGACAATCATACCGGCCCTGATTAATCAACAAGTTCTCGAACAGGACCATGTGATCTGAACGTGAGTCATGTCCTTACCTTTAATGTTAGAACGGGAAGATCCCATCGAAGTTTTCACGGTCGAGGCATTGCCAGAGGATTGGAGAAGGACAATCATGCGATACCTCAATAACCCTAATGGCAAACACGACTATAAGACAAGGGTTCACGCCACGAATTACGTGTTATACCAAAACATGTTGTACAAAAAAGGTGAGGACGGCCTGTTGTTACTATGCCTCAGCCCTGAAAAGGTCATCCAGGTAACTGCCGAGGTTCATGAAAGAATATGCGGAGCTCATCAATCTGGTCGAAATATGCGATGGTTGCTCTGCCGACACGATTATTTCTGGCCAAGCATTCTAAAGGATTGTATCAAGTTTGCGTGGGGATGTGTGCAGTGCCAGACTCATGGCCTTATATAGAGAGTCCCAGCTGAATCCTTGCATTCAGTCACCAAACCATAGTCATTTAGAGGATGGGCCATGGACATAATCAACAAAATTACACCATCTTCCGGATCGGCGAAGCATGCATAGATACACGTCGCGACGGATTACTTCACCAAATGGGTCGAAGCAAAATCATATGCCGAATTGACATCTAAAGAAGTTTGTGACTTTGTTGAGAAAAACATCGTAACCAGATTCGGTATGCCAAAGACAATTATAACGGATAATGGTACAGTCTTCATATCCGACAAGTTTAAGTAATATACGGCAAACCTTAAAATTCGACTTGAGCAGTTTACGCCATATTACCCACAACCGAATGGGCAAGCCGAAGCAAGCAATAAGGTTTTGATCGGCATCCTTGAAGAAATGGTAAGAGAGAGGCCTGGTATGTGGCATTTGAGGTTAAATGAAGCATTATGGGCTTATCGTACCTCGCCCCGTTCGGCCACCGGGACTACTCCATATGCATTAACCTATGGACACAATATAATGTTGCTGGTCCAACTAAGTATAAACTCATTACGGATGATTAAGCAAAGCAGTTTGTTCAGTGATGAGTATAGTCAGGTTATGAGGCAAGAGTCAGAAGACCTAGAAGAAGCCCGGCTTGATGCTTATTACTTGCTAGTCGCATAAAAGAAATATGTCGAACGAGCCTATAATTAGTGAGTTAAACAAAAAACGTTCAGCGAGGGCGAGTTAGTTTGGAAAACCATGCTACCGGTTGAGAATTAAAGACCCTAGGTTTAGCAAGTGGTCGCTAAATTGGAAAGGGCCATTTTTTATCAATAAAGTTCTCGGCAAGGGGGCATATCATCTCAATGATCGGACTAGTTTAGTTCACAAATTGCCAATCAATGGAAAATTTCTAAAGAAATACTATCTGACAACTTGAGAAATGCAAGAATAAAAGTGTTTCATTTCATTAAAATGTAAAGATTACAAATAAAGGAAGAAATCAGCCTACAAGATTACATTCCTAAGGGGTCGAAGGGAGATACGCTTTGAGAGCAGCCTTAAGTTCCAGCCACCTCACTTCGCCTAGCGTGACTTTGGCCTAGCGCATCATTCTTTCTGATTTCATCAGCGCAATCTGCTTCGCGCCGACTGCAAGCTTCGTGAACTTGGCCTTGTTCGTCTCAAAATTTGCTTCAAGAGCAGAAGCAATGGCAGACCTTCGACATTGGAGCTCTGCGATCTGGTCATCAAGGGCAGCTATTTCCAACTTCTGCTCTTTTGTTGTCTCAAGTTCTGGTCGAACAGTTTCTTGAGCGGACTCTGTAGATTTTAGGTCATCTTCTGCTCCCAGAGCCTTCTCAAAAATGGGGAAGAATTCTTGAGTTTTCTCTAGGATAGAAGACAATTGAACAATGGTTTCATTGTCCAATTGACCTTCAAAAGCAAGAGCGTTCAGGCATTCGCCAACAGAGTCGAGACCGTTACGCTTTAGGACTTCCGAGGTCAATAGAGAAATGAGGTCTTGCAGCCGGGCAAAAGCAGAGGATTTAGCAGCTGCAGAGGTAGGCTTGGTTGAGGTAGCAAAAGGACCGGCCACGGGAGAAGTAGTGGAGAGCAGGGCGTCGAGCTCGGCCTGCCAGGAGGGGTGCACACAAAGAATTGATTAGGGCAAATGTCATACACGAAAGGTTAAGGTTATAAAGAATATTAGATCTGCCAAAAAGAGACTTCAGCCATATCTGCTGGCTCGTTGCTCGAGCCTGAAGAGCTTAATGGCTGAGCCCAATGCTTAAGGCTTTCCCTTAATTCACATGGCCGATGAAGGTTATTTATGTTCGATGGCCACTGAGGTGGCCAGGAGATATAGATAACGCCCTTCGGCACATAAAAATTTTGATGGAATGAGGAAATAGACACCTGACATAAATATTATCCCGATTCAGAACCCTAAGGCAGAAAATGAGCAGAAAAAAGAGAAGCAATAGGAGCTTACAAAGGTCGAAATGACTTCTTGAGGTGGGATCACAAAGCCCTCGTCCTGCGAATAGACCGGTGATTTCACTGTTGCTTCAGGCTCGGTAAGGGTATTTTTTCATTTATCTACCACCGGAGGGTCGATCAGGATGTCCTTGGCCACTGGAGGAGGATTAGGAGAAGGAGGCCGAGGACGACTCAGCAATGGAGTCTCGTCGCTCTCATCATCCTAAAATAGAAGCTGTTAGTATTGGTAAGTTTAAGTAAGAAGATTTACCAAAGACATAAGTGTACCTCTTCCAAAATGTCCGATTTTGGATGTTTGGGGAGAGACTTCCCAGCAGGAAAAGCTACCTTCTCTAAAATAGGTGCAGCAGACGCCCTCTGTGCTTTGGGAATCTCAGCTTGAGGAGCAACCATCGACTCAACCACGACCTGTGGAACAGGTCAAATGGTGAGGGCTGGCCCAACAGTGCAGATTTTGATTCCTGGACCGGCTGGGGCCGACCGCTTCACCGCGGAAGCCAGGACTACAGGAGTAGGGAGAGAAGGACTTGGGGTAGTCGCTTCTGTCGTTTGGCTGGAGATGACATGAATCTCTCGTTCCCTTTTTTTCGCCATTTGCTTGACGCACTTTTAGGGGTGGGGAAATTCACCAGCCACCTCGACCTCCGGGCACAGCCTTTCTAGAAGGGAGGATGGGTTTCTTCTTGACCGCGGTCGTATCAGTCACGTCAACTGGCCTTGGTACACGACCGCCTGGATAAGTAAAATCAAGTTAATCGAAGCTGAGTTAAGTATTTAAAGGAGTGGTTCTGAGAAATAAATACCTTGGGCTGTTTCTTTGATGTGAAGGGTAGAAGCCCTCCTAGGTCTGTCGCCAAAGATCTTGCTGACGACAGCTTCGACCGACGTGCCGAAGAAATCTTTGGTGTATTCCTCCCATCAATCACCAAAAGTGTCGGTGCAGAGGGTTTCAGGGACGGTCGATCGAAGGCGGAACTTGTTGCACTGCTCCTGAAATTCCTTCTCGGTGTCTTTGCACTCCCGTTCAGAAGAACCAAAGAGACGTCATCAGCTTAGGAATGAGTGGGATGACAGAAGAAACACCGAAGAACCTTGGACGTAGCTAAGCTGTCGAGCAGTGAAGTGAGGGTGGTAGACCTCCCAGCTCGCTCGGTGAGCGTCACAGCCGAAGGGAAGGTCGCGAGAAAATAAAAATGATCCCTAGGCTTGGTGAAGGGCGACGTCATCATCTTCACTCCATAATGATGACAGGAGCTGGATCGATGTGGGGTACTCTCGACGACGACAGATCAGTAATTCATCGTTAAAGAGAGCGTGGAGACCGAAGAAATATTTGAAAACTTCTTCGACCCTGTGAGGAGGCACCGGTCGAGAAGCCAACTGAAGACCTAGGGCTTCGAAAGACAGGAATTGGGCGTTCTCTGGTCAAAGGATGGCGAAGTAAACTTACACCCAGAGTTAGAATACCCAAAATGGTCCATTCTTGTGCGTGTCGATCTTGTGAAGGGTCGCCTCGGCCAGGCAGCGCAGCAAGTTGGCAAGAATGGCGGGGCTGAGTGCTAGGATGCGACCGCTGGCCAAGGTATCGGCCACTGGTATGTTCTCGACCAAACATTTGTTTGATTTGGTACAACAAAGAATTTGTTGTACCTATAGAAGAGGAAGGCCTCGTGCTCTCCCATTCGAGGGCTCGACTCTCCTTAACCAGCAAAGTGGTAGATGAGAGTGTTGTAGTTAAGAAAGTTTTTGTGCCACTTCTGGACTTCTTCTTTTGAAGGCTTGTGGCCTTCTTGGCTTAGGGATTCGACGGCCCATTCGTCGAATAATGTTTTCAGGTCCCGTTTTGACAGGTACCCAGAGAAGGCAACATTGACTGGGTTACCAGAAGGAGAGGTCCTAAGGATGGTAGTAACGTCAAAGACGGTGGGGCCAATAGGGCCAAGTAGGAGGACCAGGGTGTTGGTGGCCGAGCACCAGAAATTCAGGGCCACCATGAGGAGCTCCTTGTCCATGGTAATTTCTATGGATGAAAGTCTAATGGCATCATAGATGCCAAGAGTCTTCCATTGCTTACCGAAGAACTTCTCCATTCAGGCAACCCAAGTTGTCCAGGATGCAGTGGTCGAAGGCCAGGAGCCTTGGGGCTTGGCCGAATCCCACTTCGACTATTCAAAACTTTACAGCAAGAGTGATAGGCAGTGGTCCTTGCAGAGGTTAGTGATGGATAGAGGGACCGCGTCCCTAAAGAGTGGTCCAAGGATCTGGTGGGTGACACTCATATCGCTCTCGAAGCGCAGAGTCTTGATGGAGAATCAGTCAATGATGTTCTTGCATTTGTTGCATTCTTTATAAATATGGGAGATTAAGGGGGCCATTGGAGAAATTCTTGAGGTTTATGGAGAGAAATTTAAAGGATTTTTAGATGGAAACTAGAAGGATTCATGGCAGGAAGCTTGAAGGAGTTCCGGGTTTTCGGAGAACAAGGTAGAAGGAAATTCAGAAGTTCTGAACGCGTAAGAATGCGATTGAAAGAAGACTGCGTATTTATAGATGCTTTGGTGGGAAGATCAAACGTTTGATTTAAAAAATAGATAAAATCAACCGGGAAAGGCGCCAATCATTACGAATATTTGAGGGAATCTAGGTGAAAAGACCGAATGTCTCGCAAAATTGAAGACGCACGATTGCGTGTGGCGGCGAGCAATGATGGAGAAGACGTTTCAGTGATTGCGCGTGTTGGGAATTGTCATTAACAAGCTAGGGCATCACCACGTGGTAAGGAATTAAAGAATCTAGGAACATGTGATTGTGCTTTATAAATGCGCGTGATCAAGGGTTTCGAGGTGATAAAGTGGTGTCGTTTCTTCAAGGCTGAGGTTCAACCAAGAATTGGAAGTCGACGACCTCAGAAGTGAAGGATTTCCCAACCCAAGAGGCTTAGTTTGAAAGATACCGAGGGATATCCAGTTTGTGGGTCGACTAACTGAGGTCGGCCAAGTCCTATTAGGAAAGGGAGTCGTGTGGATAAAGATAAAGGGGGCGAAGTTCTATTGTTAAACGGATAAGGGAATAAAGTCCTAGCATAGCAAGGGGCTCGATAAGATGGGATGCTGAGGTATGGATGTGGCTTGATAAAGGTTCAGGTTCGAAATCCCAACGGAGGTAGGATTGGCCAAGATAGGGTCGGATCAGGGCGAGGAGTCCTAGTTCGATTAAGGTTATGATTCAATCGGCGGAGGTTTTGCTGCTATAAATAGAGGGGTAAGGGCAACATTCAGAGGACCTCCAACTCAGCACACAAATCTGCCACGCGCAAACTCTCACTCCACGTGAAACCTCTCAACAGCCTTGAGATTTTTGTTTTCTTTTTTCACCTTCACACCTTCAGTTTGGATAAACATCACTGTGAAGGCAACCAGTGACATATTCAGTTTGGATAAACAGCACTGTTGCCGTAAAATCAGCTGACCTCGGAGCACCTTCAGTTTGGATAAACAGTACTGCGTCAAGGCTGACTGGTTATCTATCCAAGTCTCGGTCGACAAGGATTTTTGATTCCGTGTCGATAGAGGTCATCTCATCAGCCTTTTCGACAAAGTGAGGTGTTACTGATTATTAGGCTCGGCGCGTCAAATGTCGAGTTATTTTATGAACGGATACTCACAACTGGGGTTTAGAGTTCAGCATTCAGACGACCGAACCACTTTTACTATCAAGACTTACATCCGCTTTGAGTATCTGTGCCTTTATACTTTGGTCTCAATTCGGCGAGAGTTTACTCTGACGAATATTGTCACCTTGATCGAAGCCAACAACGATGACTTGTGAACTTCGTAATTAGTAGCCTTGTCTTTAGGCTTGAGAATCCAAAGGTCGAGACGTGTTCCTTTCTTAGCCGCAATCACAGAACATATAAGTTAGCCGCGTGCATCAACGCAGCACATCAGCATATTTTTAACTCCCCGGTCGACCTCGACTGACGAGTTGGCACGCCATGCACACATCTGAAGGACATAGTTAGCTTATTAATTACTCGGTCTGCACGACAGAAGTGTAATTGTAAAAAAAATATCAAAATTGAAGCCAAGACCATTAAATCGTGATGGTACGTTTCTAACTGTCGAAGGATTTCGTCTTGCACTAACCTCTAAAAGTTAGTTTTGGGTGATTTTTTTGTAATTTTTCTATTCCTTTTGACTAATGAAAAGCAAAACCTAAACCCCTTGTAAGATAGAACTTTGCCCCAAGAAATTTGAGTTTTTAGTCGGGCATGGATTTTGCCCGACGACATTTGTCATATTTCATCAGAAGAAGTCTTTATAGAGTTTTTTAATGTGAAAATCAAATTGTGGACCGAAATTAAATTAATAGAATACAATGGATTGCACATAATTTTACCACAATGAATGTACAAACTAAATTCAATCCTTGTTGGTATACTCGTCCGATGCATTATTATCGTTTAAATCAATTTCAGTACAACAATGAGTTTACAAACTAAATTCAATGACTATACAAGGTGGTTGCAGATGAATTCTCTTAGTAAACATTTTGGTCATCATCGGTATCCTTATCATCATCATATTGTGGTTTTAGCAAGTCCGAAATATTTCTTATGCTGTATGAATTTTACTACCACCCCTCCCTCTTTGTTTCATCGAGATAGAATACTTGTTTTGCCGTACTTACGGGGATGTAGGGATCATGCTCAAACCACTAGGTGCTTGTGTTGATGGATAACAAAAAATTATCTCAAATTACATTGCTTGAGTTGTCTAGGTTTGCATTATACCAATGACAGTCGAACAACATGACCTCCTTGTGCACTGTATATAAGAATCAAACCACACTTATAAGTTGCCGAAGACAAACTATTCGCTTTTTTCCATGAGACAAAAACTCCATTGTTTTGAGAGCACAATTTGTCGTATATTTCCGCTGAACTCCATTTATGTGACATCTAGAGTACATTTTGTATCTAATGGGACCACATGCTATTTCCAGTATTTTCTTGTCGAACAAGCGATTTGTCTTTTCTCAACTAGCCTATCTAGTAAAATCCAAATACCACTATATATATAATTTAAAAAATACTCATGTGCTGGGTAAACCAACTCGAAAATAATTGTCTGTCTATTTCAACCCAATTTGAAGGATATTGGGTCTTCATCAATACCTCATGATGTTCGGGTAATGGCTACACTTTGTCATAGTTGTTTAATATTAGCCAATGAGCCACATTCAAGTCACCATCTTTGAACGGTTCAGATGAAGGTCCTTCATCGAATAGTCGTGCAGGTTAACAAAGACAGACTGTTTTTCAACCCGTTCACGCTTGTCAAAATTGCAAGGGCGCTTGTTGAAGAAAGCTTGAGCATTCCAAATGTACATTGCACAAAACCTAAGTGATTCTTGTATACTGACCACCTTCGCTATAGATCCTTGAGATCGTCCCCTGTTGCGCTTGTACTAGCCAAGTAGTCTGAGAACAATGTACTAGCAAGATTACCTCTCAAGAATATTAACAAACATATTGACAAGATTACCTCTCAATTGGATACATCCAACGATGATGCACCTACCCAGCACACTTTGCCCCATCTGGCAGATGTATCAAAAGGTGAACATTACTCATGAAAAATGTTGATGTATATATTTGCTCTAGCCAGCATAAGATGTACACAATTCTTCACTCATGTCATCTAAGCTCGACTTTCACAATGTTTTAGGATTGATGGAAGATATGAGACAAATATACAATCGTCTCAGTCATCTCGTTGTCTAAGTATAGTCGAATACCAATCAGAATGAAATGCTACAGTAACACATGTCAAACATAACTCCTTTAACCCGACAATGTATCATTGTCCATTTTAACGTGACTTGATATATTGTTAGCATACCAGTCTGGAAATTTCACTTTGCAGCTGTAAATCCTCAAAACTACTTAGCCTATGTGGCGCGCAGGCCAAGTAACTAATAAGATAACTACATCCTTCAAATGTGTGCAAGGGGTGCCAACTCGTTGGTCGAGCTCGGCCAGGGAGTAAAATATGCTGATGTGTTACGTTGATGCGCACGACTTACTTCTATGTCCTGCGATTGCGGCCGAGAAAAGAACACGTCTCGGCCTTTGGATTCTCAAGCCTGAAGACAAGGCTACTAATTATGCGAAGTTCACAAATCGTAGTTGTCGGCTTCGATCACAGTGATGGTATTCGTCAGAGTAAACTCACGCCGAATCAATACCATAGTATAGGGGCACAAATACTCGAAACAGATATAAGTCTTGATGATGAATGTAGTTCGGCCGTCTGAATGCCGAACTCTAAATCCCACTTGTGAGTATGCAATCAAAGATTAACTCGGCATTTAATGTGTCGAGCCTAGTAATTAGTAACACCTCACTTAGCCGAGAAGGCTAATGAGATGACTTCTACCAACAAGGATTCGAAAACCCTTCTTGACCGAGACTTGGATAGATAATCAGTCGGCCTCGACGCAATGTTGTTTATCCAAACTAAAGGTGCTTCAAGGTCAACCAATTCTACGGCGATAGTGCTATTTATCCAAACTGAAGATATCACCGATTGCCTTCATAGTGTTGTTTATCCAAACTGAAGATGTGTCGGCGAAAAAGAAAATAAAAATCTCAAGGTTGTTGAGAGGTTTTGCGAAGAGCGACAGTTTACGCAGAGCAGATGTGTGTGTTGAATTAGAATTCCCCTGAATGGTGCCACTGCCTCTATATTTATAGGAGCAAATGCTGAGTGGCGCGGCCAAATAATTTTGTAGAGTCCAATTGCAACTCTAATTTGTGAAACTGAACTTGATTTGCGTCAGACGCCAAGGTATATCCTCCAAATTGATCCGTGGGATTTTTCCTTGACTTTTCAAACAAAATAAAGCCTACCTAGGCTTTATCACATCACACTAGATACCTAGCCCTCCTAGGCTTCTTTAAAAACCCTCAAGCAGAAACCTTTATCACCATGCAAAAATAAAAAGCCTTGTCTTCGTAGGTTTCTTGTGTCATCATCACCGCCTAAGCTTATCCCATCTCCACCAAAAGCCTAGCTTTCCTAGACTCCTTGTCTCATCACCAAAACTCCATCAGTAACCTTTATCCCATGCATGCATAATAAAATGGAATATAATCCCACCATGCATACTTTATTATTTGATACTTTTAAAAACCATCTTCCATCAAACATATGGCACCCAGCTCTTGCACGGCATTAGTCAGTCGCCTACACAATATCATATGTATTTCCTTATAATCTTATCTGACCAACATTTAATTTGCATGCAAATTGTTGCTGGTTTGTTGCTTAATCAGATAAGAGTCTCAAAACTTAAGATATAGTTTGCATCCCAATTATCTTATATAAAAATAATTCTTTATTAAATGATAATCACTATGATAAAACCATAATAATGTCTTTTAATAACAAATTATCTTCATCTTTCCATCCGTCGATCTGGAACTATGCTCAACCAACAGCCTCAATCACCCGGCCGATGGTGAAAATTTGGGTCCAAACATTGCCCCCCTAATTTCCGTGAACTTCGCCTTATAAGCCGAATGGTTAAGGAAATTAAATCTCTCTAGCCAATCAGAAGTACCTCGACTGTCATTCCCTGCTGCTGTTCACTTGACTCTTAGTAACACTGGTGTCGAGGGTAAAATGGGCCGAGGACGAGAAGAATTAGGGTGGTAGAAAAACATTGAGGTCGAGGTAGAGATAATTCTTTTTTGGCAGCTCGGCCTGAGCCTGGTAGATAGCCTGATTGCCTAATGTGACACATGGACGACAGACCCTATGGCCATAGAAATATATATATATATATATATATATATATAAATGGATGGCAAACCCCAGAGCGTGTGTGTGTATAGATATATATATATTAAAAATAAGTTTTATAAAACTTTAAAGTTACTGACTTACAACTGATGACTGCTATTGCAAATGAAAATAGAAAACAAAGATTACTAGGCTCGAAGGCATCTTTGATCTTATTCTATTTTGTGTTTACAATTTGAACTGAGGTTTTTTGAACAAAGTTCTCTCCGTTTCTCCCCAAGAGCCCCCTCTACTATTGAAATATTTTTCTTTAAGTAAGCAAAAGAGCCTGAAGGAATGATTGAAGACTGGAGCGGGATTCCCGGCCTCTGCTGTAAATGAGCCGAAAGGCAGATGACTAAAATATGATGTCGAATGACTGTGGATTCACATGGGTGAATTCTGAGAGAGGAATGATGTATGAATAAAAGTGATTTTACTATTTATGAATAGTAACTTGTCTGCTATTGCAGTTTACCCGAAAAGATTGCTGCTAAAGATGCTTTCGGTGCTAGGATACTCATGTTTCCTATTGGAATCTATATACTTACTGAAATGATTACATACTTGCAATGTTTTGAATACAAAATGAATACATAATTACAAATCAAATGGGTCTTGATAATCTTAATAATCTGCCCTTTTGGAAGGTTGTCGAGACGAAGCGTCTGATGAATTGCCGGAGTCCGAACTATCTTGCTGCAAAAGTGCTGCTTCAGTAAGGAGTTGTTGGGCAAGGTCCGACCTTTTTTTCTTCTTACTAGAACTGGATTTGGACTTGGAGGAACTGGCAATACCTTTCAGTGAAGAAGATGGACTAATGTCCGATAATGACTGAGTATTTTTAGGAACTTGGGGCAAGGCCTTTGATGACTGGGTAGCTGGCAGAGCCTGTGAAGGATGAGCTGCAATAACAGGAGTTGGACTAGAAGTAATGGGGAAATCTCTGAGGACCACATCAATGATTTTTTGGTGATCGAATTTATCCCACCACTTGATCATACGCTGTCTAAGGACTTGTTTTGATTCAACTTGATAAATCCATCTTAGATTCCATGGAACCCTGTACTTGGTCATGAACAATGCTAAGAGGAAAATGTCATCGTCGAAACGGCTTCTATCGAACTTCTTCTAGAAAGATTCTTTTAGAACTTGCATAAGCTCATCTGGGATAATGCTGGAAATTGGCCCATGAAGTGTCTACGAACAGTTAAACCAAGCTGGAAAGTTGAGCCTGAAATTCTTGTTGATGGTAATGAACCATGAGTGACTAAAATCTTCTGTCTGATGCAGGAAAATATTAGTCCAAGCTTGAATATAATCAAAATAATTATAATTGTTGAAATGGATGAGAAGTTAGTTATTATTGAGAGGTTTTGATTGGTAAAGGGGGATTCCTCATTCTGATTCGGTGAGGAATTTGCCAATGGGAATGGACTGATAAAGGATTTTATGTTGATGGGTTTTACTAAAAATAGGTTTTATGGAAATGGAAGAAGTCTCACTGAGAATGGATTGGTAGTATTTGAGTGACTTATGAGTCTCTGTGGGTTGGTAATGAAAATTTGGAGGAAATATCATTTTGGCTAGTTGTTCTAGAGTTTAGTTTTGACGATTGTCTCTAGGAATGCTGAAGAGATGCTCTTTTGGTTCCTTAATGATGTAAGGAGATGATTTGGAAAAACTAGGTGAGGGTGAAGGCGATTGCCGGTATAAGGATGAGAATGGATTATAGTCATTGACTAATGCTGACTGGAAGTTTGGACGGGGTTGTTGGTAATTTGGTCGGAGATTTTCGATGGTTGATCCTAATGGAATATATCTATTTGTTATGGTTAAGGGCGAGGAACCGGGAATAGATTCTTGTTTTGGTGGTGGTATGGTGGCGGGGAGCCGCCTCTGTTGGCTATTGCCCTTTTGAGAATTCTGAAGATTTTTCTGCTTATTAGACATTCTTCCCCTACAAAAATTCTCTGGTTAGAAAATCTGGGATGCAATTATGGCTACCTTTAATGTATTCAATTTGAAAATCAAAGATTGATAATATGGCTTGCCATCGTGCAAAAATCTGTTTTGATGTAATGTTTTGAACATCATTTTGTAAAACATGTTTTGCAGATTTGCAATCGACTCTAATGAGAAATTTTTGATTTAATAAATCATCTTGAAATTTACTAATGCATAATACAATAGATAAAATCTCTTTTTTAATAGTACTATAATTAGCTTGTGTAGGATTCCATACTCCTGAATGGAAACGAACAATTTGTTTAGGAGAGTCTGGAGAAATTTGCTGTTTGAGGATACCTCCATAACCGATGTCCGACGCATCACTTTTAACTATCTTAAAAGAGTTGGGAGTTGGAATGCCAAGGCAAGGCAATGTCTTGCCATGATTCTTAATCTATTTAATAATGGAAGTATGAGTTGAAGAACACGGTGGGGGATTATCCTTAAGGCGATCAAATAAGGGTTTACAATGTTGACGCAAATGAGGATAAAATTCTGAGACATAATTCAAAGAACCAAGAAATCGCTGAAGTTGAGTTTTATCAGTAATTTGGTCTGGGAATTTGTCTGCAAACTGGATGACACGGTCTATGGGTTGAATGGTAGACTGATAAATGTTATATCCTAAAAACCTAATTTTGGTTTGGAATAACTTAATCTTAGTGGCTGACACAACCAATCCATTGGACTTGATGATCTTAGCAAACAAATGCAAATGCTTCCAATGTTCATCTATTGACTTTGAATAAACAAGAACATCATCAATATAAACAATTGTAAAATGACTGTATTGATTGAAAATCTCATTCATAATATTTTGAAATTCGCTAGGAGCGTTTTTCAAACTGAAAGGCATAACATTCCATTCATAATGGCCAAAAGGCATTACAAAAGCTGTTTTGTATTTATCAGATTCATCGATTTGAATTTGCCAAAAGCCTGATTTCATATCAAAATTTGAGAAAATAATTGCTTTATTAAGCCTTTTGATTAACTCTCTTTTGTTGGGAAGTGGATACCGAATCCATTCCAAAACTGCATTCAAAGGTTTATAATTAATGACTAATCGGGGAGACCCTCTTTCTAATTTTGCACTTTTCTGGACATAAAATGCAGGGCATGACCATGGTGACTTAGATTTTCGGATAATTCCTTTGTTAAGAAGATCCTGGATTTCTTTTTTGCAAAAATCCATTACTTCTTAATTCATCTGGATGGGTCTGGCCTTAGTAGGGATATTTGACTCATTAAACTCCTTGATATAAGGAAGTTTAACAATGTGTTGTTTACGATGCCAAAGGGCATTGGGAATGTCAGAACAAACTTCTCTGATAAGTTTATCTTGAAAGTTGACCTCCAAATTTTATTTATTTTTTACTATTCCACTAAGACTCCAAAGTTGACCTCAACTTGCCGAGTGTACGAGGCATTGCCCCCCCCCCCCCCCCCCTTTTATTTTCTTATGCATCAGCTTAATTAGCCAGATGGATAAGACTATATAAAAAGAAAATGGAAATCTAACATACGGTAATAAAAGTGGCTGATCCATGAGAAGGAGGAGGCTAACGATGCTTTATTCCAAGTCAAGATCTCAGAATAACAAAACTTTCAATTTGACTTTTCCAGGGCCAAATAAAAAATCATTGCCAAATACTTTTGACTTGACGAAATATTTTTTATCATCGGCAACCGAACGTGTGGAATAATTATTATGCCCCCCGGGCATAACAATTTCACCAATTTCGACTGTTAACTCGAACAACTTAGCCGAACGGGATTTCTCCATATTGGCTTTATCACCAATAATCATATCGGTTGGCGTGATTTTTCCATCTAAAGCCGTATATCGGCCTTGTTCGTTATTAGAATATTCCTCTGATGAATCATTTTCTAATTTGATTTTTTCCTCTAGGCCAACCAAATATTCAATCTCGACAAAAATAATTGGTGGCCTAGGTTTTTCTTCGGCTGACTTGACAACTTTCTTAGGCCGAAGTTTGGTTGTGGCCGGAGCGAAGAATTGCCCCCTGGCCTCTAGCGTTTTCTTAAGAACTCTACAATACTCCTCGACGAATTTTTCATGCTTCTTGGCATTTTCTTTTAATAGGCACCAAATCTCACTCACTAGAGCGTGATTGAGATCATGAAATATCATGTGAACTTTGTAGCTTTAGCACTAGTCCCACTGGGCGTGCCAAAATGTTGATCCTAAAACTAATTAGCCTACATGGCGCATAGGCCGAGTAACTAATAAGCTACCTACGTCCTTCAAATGTGTGCGGGGCGTGCCAACTCGTCGATCGAGCTCGGCTAGGGAGTAAAATATGCTGATGTGTTGCGTTGATGCGCGTGACTGACTTCTATGTCCTGCGATTGCAGCCGAGAAAGGAACACGTCTCGACCTTCGGATTCTTAAGCCTGAAGACAAGGCTACTAATATACGAAGTTCACAAATCGTCGTCGTCAACTTCAGTCACAGTGATGGTATTCGTCAGAGTAAACTCATGCTGAATCGATACCAGGGTATAGGGGCACAGATATTTGAAGTGGATATAAGTCTTGATGATGAATGTGGTTCGGCCGTCTGAATGTCGAACTCTAAATCCCACTTGTGAGTATGCAATCATAAATCAACTCGGCATTCAATGTGCGGAGCGTAGTAATCAATAACACCTCACTTCGGTGAGAAGGCTAATGAGATGACCTCTACCAACAAGGATTCGAAAACCCTTCTTGACCGAGACTTGGATAGATAATCAGTCGGCCTCGACGCAGTGCTGTTTATCCAAACTAAAGATGCTCCGAGGTCGATTGATTCTACAGCGATAGTGCTATTTATCCAAACCAAAGATATCACCATTTGCCTTCACAGTGCTGTTTATCCAAACTGAAGATGTGTCGGCGAAAATGAAAATAAAAATCTCAAGGTTGCTGAGAGGTTTCACGAAGAGCGAGAATTTGTGCAGGGCAGATTTGTGTGTTGAATTAGAGGTCCACTGAATGGTGCAACTGCCTCTGTATTTATAAGAGAGAATGATGTGTGGCGTGGCCAAATAATTTTGTAGAGTCCAACTGCAACTCTAATTTGTAGAGTCCAACTGCAACTCTAATTTTGTAGAGTCTAACTAAATATCTGCGTCAAACGCCAAGGCATATCCTTCAAATTGATCGGTGGGATTTTTCCTTGACTTTTCAAACAAAATAAAGCCTACCTAGGCTTTATCACATCACACTAGATACCTAGCTCTCCTAGGCTTCATTAAAAACCCTCCAGCAGAAACCTTTATCACCATGCAAAAATAAAAAGCCTAGTCTTCCTAGGTTTCTTGTGTCATCATCACCACCAAAAGCCTAGCTTTCCTAGACTCCTTGTCTCATCACCAAAACTCCATCAGTAACCTTTATCCCATGCATGCATAATAAATGGAATATAATCCCACCATGCATACTTTATTATTTGATACTTTTAAAAACCATCTTCCATCAAACATATGGCACCCAGCTCTTGCACGGCATTAGTCAGTCGCCCACACAATATCATATGTATTTCCTTATAATCTTATCTGACAAACATTTAATTTGCACACAAATTGTTGCTGGTTTGTTGCTTAATCAGATAAAAGTCTCAAAACTTGAGATATAGTTTGCATCCCAATTATCTTATATAAAAATAATTCTTTATTAAATGATAATCATTATGATAAAACCATAATAATATCTTTTAATAACAAAATTATCTTCTTCTTTCCATCTGTCGATCTAGAACTATGCTCAACCAACAGCCTCGATCACCCAGGCCGATAGTGTAAATTTGGGTCCAAACAGCAGCACTTCAACAATCATTTCTTGCCATCTAGCTTGAAAGTACAATTTGGCTTGTCTCTTCTTGTATTTACCATTGACACATTCCACCCACAGGTTAGGCCTTATCCCTAGCCAATCAAGTCTTCATGGTGTTCTTTGAATTTCCCTCCTCAATAGGAGAGTCGTTCCCACTACATTGTCGTAAACGTTCTTCTCAATGCATGGGATTCACAATGTGCCTGATTTGCAACTTTGACCAGTATTCTAATTCAAAGAATATACTCTTTCTCCCCAAATTTAGATGTTCCCTTAGTCTTGGTCCTTTCCTGAATTGGAGACTACTTAACTTGGACAATATGTCATCTTTGGACCATTCCTTTGGTCTAGGCCGAACTCCATTTTCTTATCAAATACTTTAAGCTCGCTACGCTACTCGCGATCTCAACAGAACCATCCTCGGTGGCTCAAGTATCATACTTTTCCAGCATGCTAAAATGACAATGTGTCTTTAGACTACAATTTATCAGTTACATATTACTTGGATATATTGTTTAAACGTGTAACATTTAATGAGACAGCATTAACCAATAATTGTTAACCTTAAACTAAACAAGATTTGTTTAACATGTAAAATGTCCGTAAAGTAACATCTCATGATTGGCTTGATAGCATATTTCCAACAGCCTGAAGGAGCTTGGTTGCGAGTGGAGGCACCTGGCGACCTCCTACCAACGCGTGCGGTTGGCGTGGACCATTGACTTTTTTAAGAATTCATATCTGGGACTCCTCCTATGGTATTCGACACGCTGATTCAAATCAGAACTCCATTTCTGCAAAGTCAATTGTTTTCAGTGAGTTTGACTTATGGGTACATGAATTGATTTTTTTTTTGTGGTTGGTTAACTACGATTGGCTTGATCGCTTCATAGGGTACGTAGGCCGTTTAACTCCGAAGTTAGATGCAGCCATAAGATTAAATAAAAATGAAATGTTGTATTCATGTCTCGGATTTTGGGTGTGACATTAATTTGTTTTGGTCTAGGTACAGACTAAATTGACAAGGATAAGCTTCTTAGGGAGAAGCAAGCTGAAGGTGTGAATGGATTTTATTTCAAAAATGTCTTATGTATCAAACATGCTTAGCTAATATGATTTCAATTACGTATGGAGGTGTGAGTGTGTAATCGTATGTTTCAGCTTACATTATTTATGGCTAGTGTATGAACATGGCATTCATTTAGGTCCATGTTACAGACATGATATTCAGCTTATACATGTATGATTTATAATCAGCTTGTTCATATTACGGACATGACATCCAGCTTACACATGTATGATATATATTTAGCTTGTCCATACTACAAACAAGACATCCAGCTTCTACGTGTTTGATATATATCCAGTCAGTGTTTAAAAATTGACTTAAGTGGAAGTATCATATACAAATTTATAGAAATATCAATGGATATTTTGATATTGCTAACAATATTAGTGCCTTGAACAAAAATTATGAATATTTTCAATGGAGTGAGTATTTCTACTCTTTCAAATTTAATCGAAATAAGAGAGAAATTTCTCCATAAAAATTCAAAAGTTTGAAATCTGCAATGGGTTCCGACAAAATTTATGTAGTGAGTTTGTAAATATCGCCGATATTCATTGATTTTCCTATACCTCGCCAATATGGAGTGAAGTTTGCATTTCACCCTCCCTTCCTATATCGATCCCTAATTTTTTTGGATTTCGACGAAAATATTGACAATTTAGTGGATATTTTAAACACAACATCAGCTTACACGTGTATGATATATCCAGCTTGTCCATAATAAGGTCATGACATCCAACTTACAAGTGTACGATATATCCAGCTCGTCCATAATAAGGTCATGACATCCAACTTACAAGTGTATGATATATATTCAGTTTGTCCATATTGGGGACATGACATCCAACTTAAACTATGATATATATTCAGCTTGTCCATACTACAGACATGACATCCAACTTACACATGTATGCAATATATTTAGCTTGTCAGCTTCCAGTGTATGATTATATGCTCTCAGCTTGTCATTACTTCTAGATTAATCGGTAATTACATAGTTATATTTCAACTTACACTAGTTACGGCTAGTGTATGAGATTGTATGCTAGTAACGCTTAAACAACTGGAACGAGTAGCAATTGTTATAAGCATATTCGACGTCGACACACCTTCATAGGCTCTAGCATATTCTTACCGAGTATGATATCTACTCAGTTTTACCTGTAGAATTGGTATTAGCCAACCATGCTCTTAACAAATTATCGTGCATGTAATAGAGGGTCGAAGACCTATCAAGTGTGGCCCTTCGGGGTTGTGTCGATAAATGTGGTAACTTGCAGGTGTTTATTTTGGGCTTATCTCCCTTTTCTCAATTGAAAATTTTAGTTATGACTCCATGCACATTATGGCTTCGTCACCTATTCGGATGATGGTCAGCACACATCAAGTTTAGCACTCACTGAATATCCGGGTCAGAATGTGTCAATGAACCAGATTAATTGATTAAGATAATATTTTCTCACGTTGGAATTCAATTGGTAGCTAGTTTTCAAAGTAGATGCTTGCTGTGTATGCTGCAGACAACTTTTAAATATAGACTCTAAACAGGATTCAAAGAACAGCACATGCGTATAGGGTTTCGCTTTAGTACCTTTGCCATTGAAGAGAAAACTTTCTTTCATTGCATAGCTCATGCATGTTAAGGGATTTAAACCTTCAAGCTAATAAATACTAACACATCATAATTTGGATTAACCACTGAAAATTTCTTCTGGATAAGTCAACATAACTAGGTACTAGAACATACAGGATACTCAATCAGTCCACCAATCAATCAAACCAAAGCCGGAGGACATTACCACAAGCAAGTGTATTGGCAAAACTAATAGTGGGTGAGGCCATCTCCAACTATAGGGTCCAGAAGGCCAGAGGGCCGAAAATAGCCCAAAAACCGTCTCCAACCGAGGGCTAGGCCAGAGGGCTGTGGAATCTGGGAGGGCTCCACAGAATCGGAGAGGGCTAGAGGGATAGAGGGCTGGCCACTTCCAGCCAGCCAGCTAGCCCCGGGTTGGCTATTTTTTTTTTTAATCCGTCGGAATTCCTGTCGATTATAACCATGGTCTAAAATATCGATAATATCGACGAAATATCGCCGATAATATCATTTTTCTGAGAGAGGGATATTTTCACACGTATCCACTTTATTTTCGTCAATATATCAGGATAATATTGATAAAATAAACATAATGCTTTAGTTTTTTAAGAGCTTCTTAAAACAAACATGGCACAATTTGCAAATATTGTGGTCCAGTAATGAAGAGTGGCAGAGTGACACGACTTAAGTACCATCTTAGTGGATTAGATCTAGAAAATAATGTTCAACGATGTGATAATGTCCCCCCAGAAGTGAAGGCATTCATCACCACATTACTAAAAAATAAAAAACACCAGAAGGAAAAGAAAACACATGGAATGGAAAATATTCGAGCTGGGCTACGAGGAGAAGTCATTGGCCAAGCGGTTGACAGTGATGATGATGACGATGAGGACGGATGTGATGATGACATGGGACCTGAAGAACGACACAATTTCAAACAAGCATTACGTGCCTCCAAACAGTCAGCATGGGAAAGAGAACACCTTCATAAAATTCCTAATAGAGCACAAGGTTTTGGGACAAGTGGTGGTGCACAAATGAGACGGGGAGCAAGTGTTAGAGAATCACAACCAACACCACCAATAGCCCCAAGTTTATATAAGTCATCCAAAGCACGTCAAAAAAGTGTTTGGAGTTATTTAACTGGAGGTAATGTGAAGGAGGGAATGGGGCGTCTAATTAGCAAGTTCTTTATCTATGAAAATGTCCCTACTGAGAAGGCATCATCACATCATTTCAACCGTAGTGACCCACTAGATGTGTTTGATATTGTTGTTGAAGATGATTATATAGAGGGTAACCAACTTTATCAATGGATTAGACCTCTTCATTTAGATGATGATGATGAAGGCAACCCAGCTCTAAAAGTTGCTGAAGAAGCACGTAATGAATGGATAAATGTAGAAAGATTATTAGAAGATGAGGTGGGATCTAGCAGCGCTGACTCTTTCGAAGAACTTTTGCGCCCAATACCAAGAAACACTAGAATTCCGCCTTCTTCCAATCCTACACAACCACAACATCCTGCTGATACTAATGATAGCTCTAGTACAAGATCAGGAGACTCACCTACAACCGGAGGTGGGAATGATGAAGGATATAGTGGAGCTGAGGTAGTGGTGGATATGGAAACTATGTTGGACCACCTCCCGGATTTATGAGCCCCTTCACTAGTGATAGGAGCATATTTATGTGACTTTATTAGTTTGTTTCCTTGCATTTACTTAGTTAGTTTCATCTTATTAGAATGTTTTAAGTTATTTTCATGTGTTTGTAAGTCCTAATAACAAAATTGGCAAAGAAGTGCATTTTGGTGCAATTTGGAGCAGTTTTGGGGTGGAATGGATTGCATGCATGTGGAGCATAAAAGATGGACGTTTTGGTGCTTCAAAGGGCTTCAAACATATGCTAAAATCTGGACACAATGAAGAAGATAACTTGCAAAAAACAAGCATGTGTGTTGCTATCTGTTTTAATTATGAAAACACAAGTGCTAACTGATTGATCACTAGGGAGCCCACGGCATGGACCAAAGAATGCATGTTGCAAGCTGTTTCATCATGATTTCTGCAAAGTAACAAGTGTGCTAGCTATTTCATCATGAAGATGAGCCTATTTCTGAAAAGGAACATGTGTGCTAGTTGTTTCATCATGAAGAGGAGCCTATTTCTGAAAATGAGCATGTGTGCTAGCTGTTTTGAATGATTTAATCTTTGCTTTGTGTTGTTTATTAAAAAAACCACTTGTGTGGTTCTTTACTTTTCAGCACCTATAAATAAGTCTTCTTGTAAGGCTTAGAAATACACCATTTTGATACAACACTTCCATTCTACACATCCATACACCATCTTCATTCATTGCCGCAGCCACCCCTTTAAACTCTCCAGAAAATCTGACCATAAACACCATAGCCGCACCCCCCCCAACCACCCTAAAATACCACCATACATCCTACTACCCATTCCTCCATACAACCAAACCTTAAATCCACAACCCACCCCTTGTGCCGTAGCAAAGGAAGGGAAGGAGAGTGCTTGGATGTGCTTGCTGTCCAACTTGGATCGTTAGAGCGTTTAGGTGTTTTCTTTCTTTTGTTTTCAATGTATAAGTCTATTTACCTTTGTTTTACGATTATGAGGAACTAAACCTCTTTTTTGCTAGGGGGATTCAAAGTCGTGATTACATTTGCATTATGAATTAATTACTTTTGGTTGTGGTTTAATAATTTGTGATTTCAATTCGCTTAACTGTTTGATTGATAACTTATTTGTGTATGTTAATTAAGAGTGCACGCTTAGTTTTCATGCATAAGTTTGATGCTAGAATATAAGGGAATTTCACCTAATCGTTATGAACTTATATTCATGAATAGTGAATGTTACTATCCACAATCGTGTTAAGTGAATTCTTGGCAAGAGTATCATGCTTTTCATAGTTACGAATTCCTCGTCAATACTTATAGTTCTCATGAATCTTAATGATCTTTGATTGTATCTCTATTGTGCTTTTCACGTATGGAACTTTTGAAGAATGTTTTGAATTGTTATATGTGTCATCTCATTCAATTCATTAACTTAAGGAGAACTTGAAGGCTAAAAAGTGCTATCACGGTTAACTCGGGGTATTGAGTTTCATAATTTATCGAAAGAACAACTAAAAATTGGTTTATGTGCAAGTGTGTCATGTGTGGAGAAGAACCCTCTAGCTAATCCATCAACCATTTAATTCATCCAAATTCGTGCTATAATCTGCCCTAGTTTTCAATTTGTTTGTTTTTAAGTTATTTTCGTCAAAATCCAATCCCCCTTTTACAACTTGTGTCTTTTGATTTGAATCTGTCATATTTGGTTTCTTTTGAGTCTTTTAAGTTTATTTAGGTTAGAATTGGTTTGCTTTTATAGTTTGAATCTTTTCAATTCAATTTTCGTCCACAAACAACCCTAGAATCTGTTTTGAGTTTATTTGCTAGTTTTGGGCTGTTTTGAGTCATACTAGCCTATTTTGAGTTGTTTGAGTCTAGTTAAGTGTTTTGAGTTTAGATTTGTGTTTTTTAAGTTTTAATTAGTGTTTTGAGTCAGTTTTACATAGGTTAGCAATCCCTCCTAATCCCCGGTTTAGAACAATCCCTACTTGCATATATACTACAATTGTCAACAAGAGGGTTTAATTTGAGTGTTGTTTTACATCGCATCAATTGGTGAGGCAAACTTCACGCATGCAACACAGGATGAGGACCATGGCAGTAGGGGGCAGGACAAGGAATTGGTGCCATAAGGAAGGACTATACTCGTAAAGAAAGAGGCAAGGGAACTTTGTCAAGTCAAGAAGATGACTCGTTATCTATAACTTCGAACTCTGTTGGAGTGAGAAGTAGTAACTATGGTTATACTCATAACCAACCATTTCCCTACCCTTCATATCCCATTCCTGTTGGGATGGAATCGAGCGACTCATGGAAAGAATCCGAGACTCAATTTTCAAATGATTTTGCTTATAGATAATGTCAACCAATCTCGGATCCATATGGGTGGCATGTTAACAATTACATGCAAAACTATTTTGAGGATTTATCATTTGATGACTACTCTTCCCAATACACTTACTCTACACATAGAGATGATTAAGATAGTGAAAATTTTAAACCTCATAGGAACTATGTGGTACTAAGTCACTCATGTATCTTACCATGCAATGTATAAAGTGTAAAATATTGTATTAATTCATTATATATAAATGATTATGGTGTGTTTAAACTTCTTTCATTAATTACTACATATTTTCTACACTCACAATGTTTGCCAGTTCGCTATATAATCAACTTAAATCAATTAAATCCATTATGCAATCCATTTCCTTTCAATTTTTTGTGACAAACTAATAGATAATTGACTAAATAAACATCCTGCAAAGTTTCAATAAAAATTTTCAAGTTTTTCTTACAATTTCTGCGATTTTTATTCAATTTTTATCGATATCGAAAATATCCCGATATTTTCATCGAAATTTTCGTGTTTTTGGACTACCGATATTTCCAATATCAGCGATATTTTAGACCTTGGTTATAACCGACAAGAATATATTTATACTAAATAATATAAATGTATTCATGTAGGTTTCAAATGCAACGGCTAGTGCTAACTGTTGCATTTGAATTTTTTTTTTAGAGTTTTATTATTATTTTTTATTTACAAAAACTTTCGCATAACTTCTATTTTTTCCTATAACTTTTATTTTACAAAATTTGTTTCATATTTTTTTTAAATTCCATTTTTTCCTATAACTTCTATTTCACAAAATTTGTTTCATTTTATTTTAAATTCTTTATTTTTCCTATAACTTCTATTTCACAAAATTTGTTTCATTTTATTTTAAATTCTATTTTTTTCATATAACTTCTATTTCACAAAATTTGTTTCATATTTTTTTTAAATTATATTTTTTTCCTATAACTTCCTAAGCCATTATACAACATTAAATTAAATTAAGTAACATGAAACAACATTAAACAATATGAAACAACATTAAACAACATTAAATAACATTAACCAACATACAAATTATACAACATAAAAAAACATAAATTATGTTTGGCCCTATGGCCCTTTGGCCCTCGATTGGAGACGGTTTTTTGTGACAGGGCTAAAACGAGCCCTCTAGCCCTTTGGCCCTCGGTTGGAGACAAAGGCAAATATGACCATGTACTGTTCATTAAAATATTAATATCTTGGAAAAACTTGGAGGGCCAGAGGACTAAAATGAGTCATCTAGCCAGCCATCGGTTGGAGATAGCCTAAGCACATTCACTATCTTTACACTCAGCTCAACTAGATTCATCCCAACATAACGGGGTCATCTACAAGCGACTGTTTATTGCTCTATCCAGCCTCTACCTAAAGCAAAATGTATTTTCTTCATTAGATCATCAATCTTCCTATCTTTCCTCACAAATCACGCTACATAACCGAGAAGTTTTCAATACAACCTTACGGAAATAGCTAAATGCTTAAGGGAATCAAGAAAATGGGCAAAATTATTCCACCCAAAAAAAAAAAAAAGGCAACTATATTATAATTAACAAGCATCAATTCCAGTTGAATAACGAAACCAGGAGGTACAAGACTATATCAAATCACATGCATATATCATTGTACAGAATTTCGCTTAAGTAATCCATATAACAGAATTGAAGTTTGAATGAATTTACATTTGTAAATGACGGTGACGGATCCATCAGTGCCTCGCAGCTTTTCATCTTCTCAACACGAAAAATCAGATCCGAAATCCTTGTAATCTCGCTAATCTCTCTCTCTCTCTGTCTCTATATCAAAACTTTGTTTCTGATATACCAAGAGAAAAATTCCCAAATCAGATTCAGAACAAGTCTTAAACTTAAAATTTACGGGGGCAATTTGACCAATATGGGAAATTAAGGGGGTGGGAAATGATGAAAACGAAAAATTTTAAAAAGGCACACCTACGTCTGTTTGGAGTACGAAGAAGAAGTAGGGACGCGCTTGTTACGGAACATCATGTAACCGACGGGTAAGACCACTCCGATCATCATGATCACCGCTCCGATTATGTATCTCAGCGGGCTCGGCGGTTCCACCTCTATCAATCTCTTGAACTGCACCGCACAAGATTAAGCCTCCATGATTCACAATTTTCATAAACAAAGAGAAACAGATCTGGATCCATGATCCCAGAGAGAGAGAGAGAGAGAGAGACTTACAGGCATTGTTGGGGCTCTGAAGGTTGAGAGAACGAGAGGCCGGCGGGAGGTGACAGAGGAGGCGGCGGAGGATCGTTCAGTTTGACGACGGAGGGAGGAAGAGGATCGGCGTTGAGCCCTTGAGTCGGGAATCAATGGCTCCCCACAAAGTTGTTCACTCGAGCCGCTACTTCGTAATGTTGTTTTCTGCACTTCTGGGAGCGTTGGATGGGCTTAAGCCAAGTTAAGTGGCGCCTAGGCACAGCCCAGTAACAGCCCAAGTTAGTTAATTTCGTGCACAGTTCACACACTTCTTTTTATTTTTCACGCACATTTTTCAATTTTTGTCCATCGAATCCAAAAGACA
This sequence comes from Crataegus laevigata, assembly GCA_963580275.1. NCBI lineage: Eukaryota > Viridiplantae > Streptophyta > Magnoliopsida > Rosales > Rosaceae > Crataegus > Crataegus laevigata. Next base: position 24,497,389 of record OY756950.1, on the reverse strand, counting down.
AGCATTAATAAAGAGTGTGCGAGGTAAAAAAGGTTGTGTTGCATAGCACCATCCTATAAGATTAGATTTGATACTAATTATTTTTCTTTATTAGAACTTGTATTCCATGAAGGAGAAGGATTCTTCCCTCCCTTATTACTATAAATAAAGGCATTGCATAAGGGGAATAACACATCCTCTATACAACCCTACAAACACATCTCTTTCCCTACTCCCTCTATGTCGTGCACCCCCTCTCTCCCATGTCAAATAAAATAAGCCACAACACATTATCAGCTCACTCAACTTTACGTTTTTCAAATTTTAGATTCTACATAAATTGTGTATGCATTATATCCATAATTGTTGAATTATGTGAATTGATATTGCCATGAATTGCATCAAATATATATTCATGCATTGAATTATATGTTGAACATTGAATTATAATCTGAAAATTTGAAAATCAAATAAAATAAAATTAGGGGTTTTCAAGAAACCTATCCTGCCACCACCATGCCGCGAACCGTTGGCTTCCATCCACGCCGCGTCGAGCCACCAGCACCAGCTTGTAGCCTATGTAGCTACGCCGAGCCGCAAGACCACAAGTTGGAGCCATGGGCTTCTGGTTTGAAACCTAGCAAAATCTGAGGCCTCCAAGGGCGTCTCTACCATAGTAGGAGGGCCTACAGCCCAACCTTGACCTTGGGTCATCGTCCCGATGTCCTGACGAACACCTCCTGCGAGTTTTGCCAGAGATTCCTTCAAATCTCATAAAAAAAATTCAAAATTCTGATTTGAATTTCTTTGAAACGTTGAGATTTCTTTACCCCGGTTGATTCACGAACTCGCCTCGAGATTTTTTTGTCCCAAAACACAACCGCCTAAAGCGGCGGCTCCTATCTTCTTCCCCGACGAGCGCACCCAACTATGGCTAGGGTGTTTTTGGTTTAAGCCCAAACCCAGCTAGGGGTTGGTTCCTCTCAACTCAAAGCTAAAACCAATTATTGGTTTTGTGCTTGCATATTACAGCCCGCATTCGACCCATGTGACACCAGCACATAGGGCTGTGCTGTCCCCATTCACAGAACCACACCAGATTCCATCTCGTAGCTGGTGAGTCGATGCACCTACACCGTAACACACTTGATCACAGCCCCCCAAGGTTGTGATGTTACCATGTTCTACAATGCATAGGATTGTGTGTTGGAAGTATGCCCACAAAGCCACTCATTTGATGTAATAGCTTTTTGGAATACTTATTGTATTAAACTTTTATATGTTTAATAGAGGGCAAAGCTTATTGTTAATCACTGTTTATTGTATCTTGTGCTTAATCAATAAGGGAATCCAAGGAATGTATTTGATCTAAGAGATAAGTGATCTAAGTAAGTTAGATTTTCGAGACCTTTCTCTTATGCTCATTCCTAAAACGTTCCTAGCCATAGGGTTGCCAATTGGGCATTGACAATCCGCTAAGGTTAGTATGTGTTATGTCGACTCAAGCGTGCATATGACAAGTCTCAAGTCATTTAGTGTTGGACACTAAGACAAACATATAGGTGCTTGAAAGAGTAATCGAGTACACTGAACAATGATCAAAACAGAGTTCAAACATACATGTCATGAAAGAACTCGATGGTTACAATATGCAAAGTAGTCCTTTGACCTGAGGCATCATTGATGTCTAATGGTTAGGTCCTTGATCTTTGATCGTGTCAAATGGCGTTCCTTTGGAGTGTCAACGGCATGGTTGGGGTCAAGCTATCTAGTCATGTAGACATATGAATGCACAACAAGGGATCTCTAACCTTATGAAAGGAGAATACTCTAAGATATGATTCGAGAGTCTTTGGCCAAAGCATATGAATATCACTGAGGAAATTTGTTCCAAATCTTATTCAAGCGAATCATATAGAGAAGTATCACATTGGATAGTAGACATGAAACAAACTATCACTTAAACAATGTGATTAAGAGTATTGTATTAGAGAAGGACCGTATTGCATTGTAGTTGTAACTGGATAGGTTCTCCAACCACTTCTACTTAGCTTGGGTAACCATGACATGCTGCTAGGTGTCACTCATGGTTTGTGGAAGCCCTAAAGATTGGCAAACACTAATCTTAAGGGGGAATTGAAATGTGGTTTCAATTCACAATCGATAGTTAAGAGTAACATCGCCCACTGCCTCGCTAAATGGAACCTAATGGATCGTACACCGAGTAAAGATAAAAGTGAAGTAATTAAATGAAATGGATAAGCAATTAAATAGTTAATTGAAGAATGGTCAAAGTTAATTAATTAGTTAATTAATTATACGAAACGTTCGTATTGGGCTTCAAAGTTGGTTTTGGGTTTCGGGGCCCAAAAGTGTTTTGGTCCACAAGGCCCATTATGTTTAAGTTGTATGACAACTAAAACAAAATGGGCAATTAACCCAATAACAAAAGGGAGGCCGACCAAATGAGTGAGGGGTAGCAAACTTGTGTTATTTACAAGTTTGCCACTCACTAGAAATGAAGTATAAATTAACTTTATAGCTTTATTTCATTTAGGGTTTTCTAATAGAAATTTGGGGAAAACATCTTCTCACCTTTTCTAAAAGAGGCCGGCCACCTTAGGGAGGAAATCTAGCAATTTCTTCTCCCCTAAGTCATCCATTTTATCTTCACATTTTATCTTTGGTGTAGAGACTTGGAGACATCAAGCCTTTGGTGTTTTGGAGAACAAATCCTCAAAGAAGCAAGGAGGTGACTTGAAGGCCCTCCACTTGGGTGAATCCCTTGTGTAATCAAGGATGAGCTTCAAGGGTAATGAATCTCTAAAACTCTCTTCTCTTTAATGTTGTTTAAAGAGTCATGGTTCACCATATACTAGGCTTTGAAAGTCATGGGTTTTATGAATTGTTTTTGGATGCATGCTTACTTTAATTTGTTAATAGTTTTCCTATGCATTTAAATGTTCTTTACATGTTCTTAGCTAGGACATAATTTTTCCTTCATTGTGTTCCCCAAGTACACGTACACTGTGAAGCACTAAAGCATACCTCCGGATAAGGCCTGCAGTCCTAGCTTGATCTTTGCCACACTAGATGAGAGCTCCTTTTGGGCCTTTATTCTTAGGCTTGTTACCCATATCAACCCAACCCATGTTTTTAGGCCTGGACAGCACGGTCTCAATCTGCTTAGCCCACTTGTGGGCTTTGGCCCATTATGAGCTTAATTGCCTATTTTTCAGGCACTTTTGGGTATTATAATTTTTTACCCACACTTTAATATTGACCCAAAGTTCAAATAATTAATTCAATTATAATTCTAGACCTGAAGATTTATTTGCATATTTTCTTGTTGCATATTTATGTATATATATTTGTGTTTGTTTGCAGGAACATATGACTTTGAAGTTCATAATTCTTTCGAAACCCAAAGTTTCTAGAAGCATGCCTTGGTTGAAAACTTGAAGTTTTCCTTAAAAACATCACTCCTGAAAACTCGAAGTTTTTTCATGTAAATTTAAACTAATAAATGTCTATTAGAACCTGAATTTTCTACTCATATGTAAATGGATCGATTTTTTCTCCATTCACTAACCATATTCATGTCCATTAATTTTGTGATAGGGACATGTCGAATTTGAACAAACTCAACTTCGCCGCTTTAGAGGTCTCCGGAAGAAACTATCTCAAGTAGGTCCAAGATGTGAAGCTCTACTTCACCGCAAAGAATTTGCGCCCCACCATTGAAGATGGGATCGACAACTTGGTTGGTGAAGCTGAGAAAGCCATTGCCATAATCTTCATCCAAAGACATATTCATGATGCACTATAAACTGAGTACCTTGCTCAGGAAGATTCACGAGCACTTTGGGTTGCTTTGGCTGATCACTTCAATCACAAAAATGATATTTTCTTACCTGAAGCAAGACATGACTAGTAGCATCTGTGCTTTCAAGACTTTAAGTCTGTGAATGAATAAAATTCTAAAGTTTGTCGAATCTGATCACTTCTCAAGTTCTGTAACAAGAACTTGACTGAAAATGATCTCCTAAAGAATACCTATTTGACCTTCTCTGCTACCAATATTGTCCTGCAGCAACCATATAAGGCTCAGAAGTTCACTAAGTTTTCATATTTGATCTATGTTTTACTTCTCACAGAAAAACAAAGTCAGTTATTGATGAAAAATCATCAAGCTTGACCTACTGGGGCGACTGCTGTGCCTAAAGCACATTATAGCACAAACCAACGCCCAACATAGAAGTGGCAGGGGCGGCCAGAAGCCACTCCATCAAGGTCAATAGAGCCAAGGTCTATCTAAGGGAGGAAATCGAGCCCAGAAGCGCCCTAACCTCACTCCCAAGGCCCCGAACTTCAAGAATAAGGGAAAAGCGCCTAACACCATGAATTTGTACCTGTGTTACCACTGTGGTTTTAAGAACCATTGGTCCTATGTTTGCCGTGCTCCCTAGAAAATTGTAGCTGAATATCATTCTTATCGTAAGAAGTTTGAATCAAACTTTATGTAAGTGGATGAACCGGAGAATACCAATATGAAGGTTTCTGACTTTCAGGAGGCTATTACCCTTATGAAAGATTAGAATCTTAGACATGAACTACTTTTAGTTGATTTTTAGACATGGACATAGTAACTGCATATCTTTATGGGGATCTTGATACAATTTTTTTTATGAAAGTTCCCGAATGACATACATTGACTGGATCAAATATTTCCATAACCTCAGAATGCGCTCTCAATTTGGCTAAGGCATTCACTATATGGTTTGAAGCAATCTATAAGAATGTGGTATAACCGTCTGAGTGAGTATTTGACTAGTCAGGGATATGTGAACAACGAACTATGCTCTTGCGTGTTCATTAAGAAGTCACAATCTGATGTTACGATTGTAGCAATTTATATCGACCACATGAACCTCATCGGAACTCCTAAGTAGCTCGCGAGAACTGACACACACTTGAAGTCATAATTTGGGATGAAAGATCTAGGAAAAACTCGATACTGTCTCGGTCTCGAAATAGAGCATTGTTAGGTTGGAATGTTAGTACATCGATCGAACTACACCTAGAAGGTGTTGAGTCGCTTTAACAAGGATACAATGAAGCCTTTGGGTATTTCTATGGTCGTTCAATCACTAGATGCAAAATGAGATCCCTTTCGTCTGAAAGAGGACGATGAAGGGATTTTGGAGCCCGAAGTTCCTTATCTAAGTGCGATAAGCGCTTTGTTGTACTTAGCTCAATGCACTAAACCTGACATCTCCTTCGCTGTTAATCTTTTGGCAAGATACAGTAACACGCAAACATTGGACTGGTGTTAAAGACATCTTCCGTTACCTTAAAGGTATTACGGATTTGAGCTTGTTCTATCCTTACAGATCATCAAGTGATGCCACACCCCCTTATCTCAAGTCGATTCTTGCCTTGTTAGTTTATGCTGATGCAGGATACTTATCTGATCCGCACAAGGCGCACTCTCAAATGATTTATGTCTTTATCGTTGGAGGCACTGCGATCTCTTGGAGGTCAACTAAATACACCTTAGTTGCCACTTCGTCCAACCATGTTGAAATTCTCGCCTTACAGGAAGCAACTCAGGAATGCTTTTGGCTGAAAGCAATTGTAGGCCATATTCGAAGCTCATGCGATCTTTACCTTGTTGTTGACGTCCTGATGACAATCTATGAAGATAACGCATCATGCATCAAATAGTTCAAAAAGGGTTACATCAAAAGAGACAACACCAAGCACATTGTGCCGAATTTCTTCTTCTCACATCAACAGCAAAAGCATCAGAAGATTGAAGTCACACAAATTCATTCACAAGACAATCTGGTTAACCTCTTCACTAAATCATTATCAAAGGCAACGTTTGAGATGCTTGTTTAAGGAATAGGTATGCATAAACTTTCTGAGTTATAACATTGTTAGTTCTGTTTGGAATTACGTCAAACTTAGGGGGAGTACCCTGAAGTATACTTGCTTGATCTTAATATACTCTTTTTCTCTACAGTTAGGAGTATTTTTTCCTTTGGGTTTTTGCTACTTAATGAGGTTTTGATGAGGCACTCACTTTTGGGTTGATCATATCCCTAATGACGTCTCGTAGATGTTTCATTTGACTTTTGCATTTTCTCACGCATTTTTCTCTTTGCATTTTCTCACGCATTTTTCTTTAGACTATAGGTTTTGTCCTTACTTGGGTTTTTCCATAGCCATTGGTTTTTTTTTTTTTTTTTTGTGAGACTTAGTTCTATATGAAAGTTCCTACTTTACTTTGAGACTAGCGTGTTCCTAGAATTAGTGCCAACAAGTCGACTTCCTTAACTCTACATGATGCCGAATCTACTTGAGTATTTAAACACTCAAGGGGGAGTGTTATAAACATTGTATTTAAGTGTGATTGTGTAAATCTTAAATTAGATTTGATACTAGTTATTCTTCCCTATTAGGCCTTGGAGGAGAAGGATTCTTTCTTCTCTTATTACTATAAATAAAGGCACAGTGTAAGGAGAATAACACATCCTTTACACAACCCTACAAACACATCTCTCTCCCTACTCTCTCTCTCTCTCTCTCGCTCTGCCGTGTGCCCTGTCTCTCCCCTGTTAGGTAAAATAAGCCATAATAGCCGTTGAATTTTTATTCAACAATTTAATTAAAGAAGGCCTTGCTGCTCAACATCTTTCAAACACCCAAAAGAGTTTCACGCTAACGGCATGCTTACTTGCAAGAATCGGAATTTGAATCATTTTTATTGTCGAGTTTTCTGTGTTTACTAAAATATGAGTATGAGAATCATTGCACCCTTTAATTTTTCCCCATATTTACTTATGCATATGAAATAAAAAAAAAGTGTAAGTTTCCCCTTAAAATCTGTAATCAAATATCTAAATTCTCTTATATCTTATCACTTAGTACTATTGGTGTGAGTAATATTTTGGGAAATAGGAATGTAAATATTGTGTAAATATTAGAGTCCTTTATTAGGAAGGATATTTCTTCGTGTCCTTTTTTGTTTCCTTAGAGGACATGGACTGTATGCACTTATATACCAAATTATGCAATACATGAAAATTAAGCCGTAAATTTCTATTTGGCATCAAGAGCTTGGTTTCGTTCAATGGTATTGTTGCACTTGTGGGTTTTGCAATGTACAATTGTTGTGCAATTGTTAGTATACGATTGCTTTGCACCAATTGTTAAAGTACTTTTTTTCCTTAATTCCGTGGGTAGTATACAATTTAGCTTAGGCAATAGTATTTTTATTCCATCGCAGTAACTTCAAGTTCAGCCCGTGTAAAAGGGCTATCTGCCGTGCTTTACTATTGTCTGCAGTGCGACGGTAATCAAACTTGCCGTTTGAGGTTGGCTTGTTGTCCAATATTGTGCCTTTGTTTCTGTGCGTGTCAAGTACTAGTATTTCATCCTTCTATTTGCAGCACTATTCGTGTATCAGTGTGCAGATTCTGTCTGCAAGTTCTGCAAAATTTTTGAAAAAAAAAAATTTGTGACTGCTTGCAATGTGTGAATTGTTCTCTTGTACCGTGGGCTACAGTTTATGGTAGTTATTTCTGTCCATGGATCAGCGTGTCTACTGCTGGAATTGTAGTATTGTATCGCGTGGTTGCTTGTAACTGTTGGCTGTAATTGCGTAGCTTGTTGTGCATCAGTATTGTGCATACTTGCTGTTTTGTCATTGATGTGCAGTGTGTAGGGACTACTGGCTGTTGTTATTACAATGACCAATACAGGTTGGATTTTAGATTCCGGTGCAACGAATCATATGACGTATGATAGAACTTTATTTCAGTCCATGAAAGATCCTCATAGAAAGTGTGTGGCAACTGCCAATGGTTCTACTACTGTTGTTGTTGGAGCGAGAACAGTGTCTCTTACACCTTTCTTCCCTTACATAATTTTTTATTGGTTCCGTCATTGTCCCATCACTTATTGTTTGTACCTCAAGTCACTAATTAATTGGATTATGTTGTATTAATGTATCCTTCATTTTGTCATTTTGCTTGCTTCAGGATATTCAGACAAAGAAGATCATTAAGCATGGCACTAAGAGAGATGGGCTATATTATGTGGATGACGTGGTTCCTGGAAAAGCTAATTTGGTTCCTGCGTCGTGTAATAGTAATCTACATAAGGTATTGTTATTGCATCATAGTTTGGGGCATAAATCATTTGGTTATTTGAAACATATATTACCTGATTTGTTCAGTGGTATTGAAGACTCGGAATTGAAATGTAAAGTATGTATTTTATCTAAAAGTCATCATGCTTCATTCCCTCCAAGTATGAATAGAAGATCTTCTCTATTTGCGCTAGTACACTCTGATGTTTAGGGGCCTTCCCCTGTTAGTACTACTTCGGGAATTAAGTGGTTTGTTACTTTCGTGGATGATTGCACTCATCTGACGTGGTTGTATGTGTTAAAAAAATAAAAGTGAGCTTGTGATGTATGTCGTCTATTTCATCAGATGATTAAAATTTAGTATTCCTTTGATATTAAAGTTTTGCATTCTAACAATGGTCGTGGAATTATTCATCAAACTACCTATCCGCATACTCTGCAACAAAATAAGGTTGCTGAGAGAAAGAATCGTCATATCTTGGAAACTGCTCATGCGTTTGTGCCTAAACGTTTTTGCCCTGAAGACGTTACCTATGTTTTGTATGTGATTAACCATATACCATCTTAGGTTGTGGACTTCCATACACCTCTTCAAGTATTGACATAACATGTTCTCGTAAGATCCACTAATACCCTAACTCCTCGTGTGTATGGATGTGTAGCGTATATTCAAATTCACATGATTCATCGTAGTAAATTTGATCCATGTGATCTTCAGTGTATATTTGTTGGATTTCCATCCCAACAAAAAGGTTATAAATGTTGCCACCCTGAAACCCGACACATGTATGTGACAATGGATGTTACCTTTTCTAAATCGAAATATTTTTATACTCCGATATCATCACCTTTAGATCATAAGGGGAAGAATGCTAGTATTTGTGTTCTTGATGGTGATTTTAGGTGGCTGGATGTCCAAGGTGAAGTTATAATTACTTGAAGGGGAGTAAACTGTGACAAACCTGTGCAAACTGGTGCAGCAAAGCTTTGGTTCATTCATGCTGAGACTGTTGCAGGTGTTTAGCAACCATCTTCCAAGATTGCTGCAAGTGTTCAACAGCTATTTGCCGATGAAGAATATGCTGGCATTCAGCCAGCTTCTGCCGAAAAAGAAATAGCTCCACAGCAGGTTGCTGCCGAGCTTACTTTCCCCTCTCTCTCTCTCTCTAGCTCAATAGTGCCGTCATCCAATACGTCTTCTCTGAATATCCCTAAGGTAAGTACTATTGATGCTTATGTAACTAATGATGTTATAAGTACATATAAGTTGCTACCAAGGCAAAATCGTGGTGTACCTCCTGATATGTTTTCTCAGAAAGAAAAAGTGAAGTATCCAATAGCCAATTATGTGTCATGTAAAAATCTTTCACCCAAACGTCAAGCTTGGGTGGAACAATGTGGAGGCAATTCAAATACCAACTCGAGTGGAGGATATTCTTTGAAGAATAAAAAATAGGTTGAAGCAATGGATGAAGAGATGATGGCACTACAGAAAAATAATACATGGGAAGTAATGGAACTGCTGAAGGAAAAAAAAAACCGGTTAGGTACCGATGGGTTTATATGGTTAAATCCAAGGCTAACGGATCACTGGATAAGTATAAAGCAAGATTGGCAGCAAAATGATATACTCAAATGTATGGTGTTGATTATTAGGAAACTTTTTCTCAGGTGGCTACGATGAATACGGTACGAGTTCTTATCTCATTTGCTACAAATCTGGATTGGCCATTAAAACAGTTTGATGTAAATTGTGCTTTTCATCATGGACATTTGGACAAGGAAGTGTCTATTGATTTTCCTCTAGGGTATGATGCTGGAGGGAAAACTGAAGTGTGCCGATTGCAAAAGTCGCTTTATGGACTTAAGCAATCACCTCGTGCATGGTTTGGAAGATTCACTCTGGCCATGGGAAAGCATGGGTATTCTTAAAGTCATTTTGATCATACGCTATTTGTGAAATTGAGAAATGGTAAAGTAACAGCAGTAATTATTTATATGGATGATATGATAATAACATGTGATGATTTAGATGAGATTGTCAAACTGGAAAAAAAAAAAACCTTGCTGCCAAGTTTGAGATGAAAAATTTGGGTGATTTAAAATATTTTCTTGGAGTCGAGGTTGCTTGTTCGTCCAAAGGTATTTTCTTGTCTTAACAAAAATATGTTCTAGATTTGTTAAAAGAAATAGGTATGCTTGGGTGTAAGTCTGTAGATACTCCTATTGTGGAGAAACATCACTTGAGAATTTATCCGGATCATGAACCAGTGAATAAAGGCATATATTAGAGATTGGTAGGGAGACTAATTTATTTAGCTCACACTCGTCCAAATATAGCCTATGCAGCGAGTGTGGTGAGTCAATTTAGGCACTCACTGAATGTGGATCATATGGATGCGATTATTCGGATTTTAGCATATTTAAAGTCTGTTCTAGGGAAGGGAATTTTGTATAAGAATCATGGTTAAAGTCTGCTCCAGGGAAGGAAATTTTGTATAAGAATCACGGTCATCTAAGAATTGAAGGGTTTATTGATGTTGATTTGGCAAGTGATGTGACTAATAGGCGTTCTACATCTTGATATTTTACGTTCGTTGGAGGAAATTTAGTTACTTGGAAGAGTAAGAAACAAAAGGTGGTGTCTAGGTCTTTTATGGAGGACGAGTTTAGAGGCATGGCACATGGAATGTGTGAAGTCCTTTGGTTGCGTAAGTTGCTTTGAGGTCTTGGTTTCAAACCAAAAGAGGCAACGAATTTGTACTGTGACAATAAGTCGGCAAGAGAGATCACAAAGAATTCGGTAGAGCATGACAAAACAAATCATGTGGAGGTTGACGACACTTCATTAAGGAAAAGCTGGAGAAGAAGATTGTGTCAATACTGTTTGTGAACTCAGAAGACCAACTTGTAGATATTCTCACTCATGCTGTGTGTAGTACAGTTTTTAGTGGCTCACTTATCAAGTTGGGCATGTGTGACATCTATGCTCCAACTTGAGGGAGAGTATTGGTGTGAATAATCTTTAGTGAAATAAGAATGTAAATATTGTGTAAATATTAGAGTCCCTTATTAGGAAGGATATTTCTTTGTGTCCTTTTATGTTTCCTTGGAGAACAATGACTGTATGTACTTATGTACTAAATTATGTAATACATGAAAATTAAGCCGTAAATTTTTATTAGTACTACGGTCTAATAGTATTTCCCTTCACTTGTAAGTGAAAGGTCCTAGGTTCATTTTTTGCCAAATGCGAATTTGAACCACATTATTACTAGCCCATTGTGAGGTTAAGCCCACTTCCCTTTCGCTTAGTGCAGATAATGTTGTTTGTCCGGAAAAAAAAAAGGTAAAAAATTTCTCAATTTCTTCATTTTTTTTTCAATTTTGTTTAGTAAACATACCCTAACAACCTCCAAAACCCTACAAGGTCTCAAAAAGCACCCTAAAAGAATATGTCAACAAAAATCAACCAACTCCTCAACATATTGATCACTCGATTGGAATCAACCGCACCAACCCTCATCGTTCCATCACATTAAGTTTTTGGTATTTGCTTAAGTGGCAGGTAGTGTGAATAAAAGTGAGTAACGATTTGGATAAATCAAGCATTGCATGTAACCAAACAAACACAATGCATAATATTAGGGATAAGTATTAAACCGGTCCAACTTTTCAAATCAGCCAAACCAAACCAAACTTATAAAAATCAAAGCCCTTTTTTTTTTTTACAAAGGATATTATCTACACTAAGAGGGGGAGGAGAACTGGGCTAAACCTTACAATGGACTAGCAATAATGTGGTTTAAATTCGCTTTTGGCGAAAATCGAACCTAAATCCTCTCACTTACAAGTGAAGAGGAATATCACTAGACCGTAGTACTAAGTGTTAGCGGTTTTAGTTTCAAGAAAAAAAAAGGTAATATAGGTCCAAATAGAATCAAACCGTAATTAGTTTGGATTGGTTAAGTTTAGGCTATATGGAAACCGTCAATGTTTTAATACAATGATATACTTACACTTTGGTGTGAAAATTGTATATATTTTAGTGTTAAATGTGTAATTCAAGAGTGTCGAATTTAGACATCTTATTTACAAGTAGAGAAAAATACATAACATTTAAAAAAAATGAAAACTAACGAAAAGTTCAAAAAAAATTCTTTTCAATGAAAAATCATTTTTAAAGATATAGTTGTTGTAAACATTCCTAGTTTAAATCTGATTGTGTAAAAACTAAATTAGATTTTATTAGGGTTTATCCTTACCTATTGTATCTCATATTCCTTGTCTTATTATTATTATTATAAATAAAGGTGCAATGTAGGAGGGAAACACACACATTCCCCTACAATTCTACAAACACACATCTCTCTTTTCTCTCTTCCTCTGCCGCCGGCCTCTCTCCCTTTGTCAGATAATAATAGACCACAACACGTTATCAGCACGCTCCTACCGTTGCGGTTAGGAATCTGACGTTGGAGAAATTTTCTGCATCAAACCAGTTCATCCATATCATCACGCAATCAGGTTCTTTCAAAACAACGGCTTTTAACTCGATATTTTGCAGCCCTGATAGCATGAATATTCACCATGATGCATGACCCAACTTTACGCTTAACATATTTTAGATTCTACATAAATTGTGTATGCATCATAACCATAATTGTTGAAATTATTTTAATTTGATATTTGCCATGAATTAAATCTTACATATGTACATGCATTAAAAATATTATTTTGCATATGCATCAATGTAAATATGTGATTCATTGGAATATATATATATATATATATATATATATATATATATATATAATTGAATTTAATTGAATTGAAAAAAATTGAAATTAAGGAACTAGGGTTCTTTCAAACCTGTGACCACCATCTTGATGATGGGGTCTCCACGCAAGCAGAGAGCATACAGCTCTCATTCTCCTTAGAAAAACCCACTGACCCAGAAGCCCCATACCCAAAACCCAGAAATTCGACACCTTTCATGGTGTCCCCGACCATGGTATGGCCTGCAGCCACAGCCCTGAACCTTTGGTTCATATTCTCGACGACCTGAAGTCGCCCCATGTCGGCAATTGAACCGAGATTCACCAGCATCTCGCCTGAATTTTCTCGAAGTGCGGATTCAGAGTGATCATCAAAGGTTTGTGGCGTTACTGCAGAGGCATTTTCTGCCTTCGTCATCTGGAGTTGCACCAAGTGTTGAGGCTCCGGAGGATCAAACTCTGGCGCTTCGTCTTTCTGGAGCTCCGTCGACTGCTGAGGCACCACCTGAACAATGAAGGCTATTAGTTTACACATTATTGTAAAATATTTTTGCTTTTATTTTATTTTTTATTTTTTATTTTTTTTAAATCAATGTAAAATATGTAAATCAATGTAAAAAGACTTTGTTTACCCTCCCCCGCACTTAAACTAAACATTGCCCTCAATGTTTTAAACATAGGTTCACACTTAAGCAAACAAACAATTAGTGAACTAAGCAAGGCAAGATAAATGCAGTAAAGAGAAGGGTTTAGGCGTGCAAATCTAATTTGTTGAGCAATTCCAAAGTATCCCTTCGTTGAATGCTTGGGTTGCCTCCCAAAAAGCGCTTGTTTTAACGTCTTGCAACTGGACGAGACTTTCCATTAAACTCCACTAGGTTCCACATCATGGAATTTATCTTTGAATGGGAGGTGATACTTGAAATGATCTGACAATGGTTTAAATTCAAGAGTGGGTGCCTGAATCATCAAAATCAGCATATTAGTATAAAATAAAATTAAAATTGGAGAAGATGGCTTACTTTCTTTCTCCGACACAAACTCAATAACAAACACTACGTCCTTGAACATTTCAGGGACTTTGAACTTGGCCAGATTTACTATGATGATTGTGGCTTGTCCCGTGTCATCAAACTCAACTTCTTTGGCATTGGTTGTCTCAACTACATCCTCTTTGATGCATTCAACATATTCTCCAACCACTTCATTATCTTGAGTCCTTCTTCTTGGTGTATAACTTTCTTCAAACAATTCAACACAATCTGGAACTTAATTTGGTACACCAAGAATTAGGATCTCACTTTGCACCTTTGGAAGAGCTTCCGCAATGTCTTTTTCACTCTTATCATTATTTAGAATCAAAAACTTGCGAGGAAAATGGACATTTGGTGGAATAATGTTAGAATGAATTGAAATTGGAACAACATTACCGGAGTTGGACATCATAGGGACTTGAGGGGCTTGCGGCAAAAGTTCTTCTAAACTGCACATGTCGTCCTCCTCATCTTCTTCCTGCAGCAGCAATTCATCCATGTTCGGGCTATGTTTGGATGGTTCTGGGACAGCTTCATCCTCCATATCACTTTCTAAAGTGATGGCTTCATCGATTTCAACTTCTCCCTTTGAATTTGCCATGTTGGAATTGGAGAGTTCACGTTGCTCTTGAATCTGCGCCATGAATTCCACAATCTGTCCAACTTGCTTCTCTAATTCGTCCACTCTTTTGACTCGGTCTTGCATCTCCTTGTTTTGATTTTCTACTCCCTGTGTCAAAGAGGTGATTAATTGAATAATATTATCATTATCCAACGACGAACCTGAAATTGGTTGGGAAGATTGTGGTGGAGGCTGTGGTGGTGCACATGGCCATTGATAGAACTCATCCGATGACTGCAATTGTTCTTCTTTTTGTAAGCCCTGCGTGAAAGAGATTAGTCCATCAAGAATTTCATTATAACTCATGGGCATACTTGAATTCGATTGGAATTGTTGTGGGGGAGGCTGTGGTGGCTGCATAGGTCTTGAATAGAACGCTTCATCTTGCTGCCAATATCCACTTTGTTGAACTTGTTGAGGTTCTCCCCACATATAATCTGAATAATCTCTCCAATCCGAATTGTAAGCGTTGTAAAACATATTGCCCCTTGATTGGCTATGGCCTTGATATCCCCAAACATCTTCATTTGCAGCGAATTGAGGACATTGATGAGTTTGATATGCTTGCCCATAGGGCATATCAAATGTAGGGACACTTGGCATTATGGTCATTTCAGCATTATGAGTCAATTGAGAAGTGAGATGCACTAATTGAGCTTGAATGGTCGCAGGTGCCATGTCTTGCTCCAGTTGTACCTAAAATCAAAGAAAGAAAACCATATCAAATATCAAAAGTAAAAGACACAAACACAAAAAAAAATAGAAACACAAAGGGATTAGCAAACTTGCTAATCCCTAGCAACGGCGCCAAAAATTTGATGCGTTGTAAAACAACACACAAATTAAACCCTCTTTTTGACAATTGTAGTAAAGATGTAAGTACGGTATCGTTCTAGACCGGGGATTAGGAGGAATTGCTAATGCACCTAACTGACTCAAAAATATTAAACAAGACTCAAAAACACAAAAGAAAACTCTAAAACAGAAAGCTAAACTATAATAACTTAAAACACACCAGAATAGTCAAAACAACACAAAACAATCAAATTGACCCAAATTAGACACTAAGGACTGATTTGGACAAAAATAAACTCAAAAGACTAACTAAACACAAATCTAAACAGATTCTAGCTAAATTAATATAGGGATTGGTTTTTTTGACGAAAATTAAAAGACAAAGTAAATAACTTGCAGATTCTAAACAAAGACATAAAACTAAGTGAATTGATAGATAGATGGACTAGCTAGAGGGTTCTTCTCCACACATGATACACTTGCATACAAACCAATTTTCAGTTGTTCTTTCAATAAACCATGAATCTCAACACCCCAGATTAACCATGAACAACACTTTTTTAACCTTCAAGTTTTCCTTAAGTTATTGAATTGGACGGAAAAGCGCATACAACAATTCAAAACATTCTTCAAAAGTCCCCTACATGAACAACACAATAGAGATACAATCAAAGATCATTAAGTTTTGTGAAAACTATAAGCATTGACGAGGCATTTGTAACTATGAACAGCATGATATTCTTGCCAAGAATTCACTTAACACGATTGTGACTAGCAACCTCCACTACTTGTGAATATAAGTTCATAACGATTAGGTGAAACTCCCTTATATTCTAGCATCAAATTCATGCATGCAAACTAAGTATGCATCCTTAATCGACATACAAGAATAAGTTATAAATCAAACAGTTAAGCAAATTGAATTCACAATTCATGAAATCACAATTGAAGGTAATCAATTCATATTACAAATATGTTCATGGCTTTGAATCAACCTCTAGCCAAAACGAATTTAGTTCCACATATTTGCAATTAAACAACTATAATTGAATTTAAACATGATAAACAAAAGTAGAAGACACCTAGAACACTCCAGCAATCCAACGTCTTGAATGGTTAGCACAGCTCCAAGTCCTCCTCCTTTCTTGCAAACATGCGGCACCAAGGTGGGTGTGGTGTTTGGATGGTCTAGGGGATGTGGCAGAGATTAGATAGGTTGAGAGAGTATGGAAGGGTGGTAGGGGATGGATAGGAAAATAGGTGGATGGAAATGGATGGAGGAAGAAGGAAACTTGCGGCAGAAATTGTGTTGTTTATGGAATGTGTTGTAGATGTCAATTGGTCTTGTGATGGAGAAGCCTATTTATAGATTTTGAAAATGAATCACCACCACAAAATTTCTTGGTGAAGTAAGTGGATATTGTAGGTGAAGTGGATGTTGTAGGTGAAGTGAGTGGATGTTGTAGGTGGAATAAGTGGATGTTGTAGGTGAAATAAGTGAGTGTGATGTGTTTTTGGGTCAGAAAATAGGAAAGGAGAGGATCCCTTAATCTTCAATTTCATCCATCCACTTGGCTCCAAGCATAAGCTAACCATCCAATGCCCAAAAATGCTCCAAATTGCACTTTCTTGCATACTTTGTCATTTGGACCTACAAACACACGAAAATAGCTTAAAATACTAAAATAACTAAGGACTAACAATCTAAATGCAAGGAAACAAGCTAACTAAGTTGTATAAATATACTCCTATCACTCGTGAGCCTGAAGCTCACCCATGACCCACCCGAGGGTTCTTGGCCTATATTTTTAGGCCCCGAGACTTCATTATTTAATTTTTTAAATAATTTGGGTTTTTATATTTTTTCACCCACATTCTAATTTGGCCCGAAGTCCAAATAAATTAAAATTCAATTATAATTGTAAACCTAAAGTTATATTTTTGCATATACTTGTTACATACTTGTTTACATATATATTTGTGTTTGCCTGCAGGAATATATGAACCTGAAGTTCATAATTACTTTGAAACCTGAAGTTTCTTATAAACATGCCTTGTTTGAAAACCTGAAGTTTTTCATTTAAAAACATCACCTATGAAAACCCGAAGTTTTTCATGCAAAATTAAACCAATACATGTCTATTAGAACCTGTATGTTCTACTCCTATGTGAATGGATTGATTTTTCTCCATTACACTCACCACATCTTGTCTATCTATTTTGTGATAGGAACATATCGAATTTGAACAAACTCGACTTCACCGCTTTAGAGGTTTCTGGAATGAACTACCTCAAGGAGGTTCAAGATGTGAAGCTCCACCTCACTGCAAAGAACTTGTGTCCTGCCATTGAAGAAGCAACAGATGAGCCTATTGGCAAAGCTGAAAAAGCCACCGCTATGATCTTCATTCGAAGACACATCCATGACGCTCTGCAAACTGAGTATCTTGCTGAGGAGGATCCACGTGCATTATGGGTCGCTTTGGCAAATCGTTTTGATCACCAAAAGAACATATTCTTGCCTGAAGCAAGACACGACTAGCAGCATTTGCGCTTCCAAAACTTTAAGTTTCTGAATGAATATAATTCTGAAGTTTGTCAAATCCGATCACTTATCAAGTTTTGCAATGAAACTTTGACTGAAGAGGATCTCCTAGAGAAGACCTATTCGACCTTCTCTGCTTTTAATATTGTCTTGCAGCAACAATATAGAGCTCAGAAGTTCACCAAGTTCTCGGATTTGATCTCTGTTCTGCTTTTCGCTGAAAAGCAGAACCAGCTGTTGATGAAGAATCATCAAGCTCGACCTACTGCGGCTACTACTGAACCTGAAGCACATTATAGCACTAATTAGCACCCAAAACACCAAAAGAGGCATGGTAGGGGCGGCCAGAAGCATCCCACCAAGGTCAACAGAGCTAAAGCCTATTTAAGGGAGGAAACAAAGCCCAGAAGCGCCTAAACCTCACTCCCAAGGCCTAGAACTTCAAGAATAAGGGCAAAGCACCTAAAACCATGGATGACGATATGTGCTATCGTTGTGGTTCAAATGACCATTGGTCTCGTGTTTGCCGCGCTCCCAAGAAGGTTGTAGATGAATATCATTCTCGTCGAAAGAAGTTTGAATCAAACTTCATGCAAGTGGACGAACCGGAGACTACAAAGATGGAGGTTTCTGAAGGTTTCTGACTTTCAGAAGGATACCACCCTTATGGAAGATTAGAATCTTAGACATAGACTTATTTTTTAGTTGAAATAAGACAAATAGGGCTGAATTCCACCTAATGGCCAAATCCCCCCTTGTTTTTTGTTGATTTTTGAACAATTTTTCTTTATGTTTTGGATTATTAATTGGTGATTTTTTTTTGGATATTAAGTTTTAATCCTTGAATAAATGAAATTATTTTTGAATTGATAATTGTTTTATAAACTTTTATGCATGTGACCGATTCAAATTAATTTTTTCATTCTAGGTATGACTAATGGGAAAGTTAGTTGTTTGGCAGATAGTGCAACCACGCACACTGTTTTGTGTGAACACATCTATTTCACTAACTTCATACCTAAGAATGCACCTCTGACAACTCTCTCAGGCTCATCCAACCTGATAGAAGGATACGGTAAGGCACGTATAATGTTGTCTAATGGTGTATCTTGACCATTGCTGAGGCACTCTATTCTCCACGTTCCGGAAGAACGTTGTTAAGTTTCAAGGATATTAGAGATAATAATTACCACGTTGAAACCCATGTAGAAAATGGAGTTGAATTTCTATGCATAACTTCCTACGAATATGGCCAGAAGCGTATTCTAGAGAAGATGGAACGTATCCCGAGTGGTCTGTATACTACAACCATATGCCCCATAGAATGCCACTATGAGGCCGGCCCTACTACTGGGACCGCGCACGAAATTACAATTTGGAATGATCGTTTGGGACATCATGGACGAATAGCGATGCGCCGTATCCTCAAATCATCACACGGGCATCTACTAACTCGAAGTTTAGGTTCGATCCAAGGAATCCCATGTCAAACATGTTCTATGGGAAAGCTTATTACTAAGCCTTCTTATGACAAGATTTGTTCGAAGCCTCCCATTTTTCTACAACGGATTCAGGGGGACATTTGTGGACCAATTCAACCTCCTTGCAGACCATTTAGATATTTAATGGTTTTGGTTAACGCTTCCACACGTTGGTCACATGTGTGCTTGTTGTCCACAAGGAACGCTGCATTTTCCAAGCTGTTGGCTCATGTTATCAAGCTCAGGGCTCACCACCCTGATTATCCAATCAAATCTATTTGATTGGATAATGCTGGAGAATTCACATCTAAAACTTTTGATGACTATTGCATGTCGGTTGGGGTTGAGGTTGAACATCCAGTACCCCATGTTCACACCCAGAATGGCCTGGCAGAGGCTTTCATTAAGCGTTACAAATGATTGCTCGATAGTTGGTCATACGCACCAAGCTCTGCTTAGGGCCATGCAATATTGCACGCAGCAAAGTTGGTCCGCATGAGGCCTGTTGCGACACAACCATTTAGTGCCCTTCAGTTGGTTACCGGATGCGAACCCGACATATTGCATTTGCGTATTTTTGGTTGTGCGGTATATGTGCTGATCTCGCCGTCCTTACAGGCGATCTGTTTACCGCTTGTTTTGCGGATTGTCACTTCTATGAGATAGTCTTCCCGTCGTTAGGGGGATATACGAACGTCAACGTTCCTGAAGAACAACGCGAATTATCGTGGACGACTCCCACTTTGTCTCACTTAGATCCCCGCACCCTCAGTCTGAAACTGAAGTGCAGCGCATATTAGATCTTCAGAGCATAGCTCAGAGCATGCGAGATGCTTTCACTGATCTAGCGCGCATGACAAGATCACACATTCCAGCTGCGAATACGCCTGCAAAGATAGATGTACCAAATGTACGTTAGACTGCTCTCCTGGAAGCCCGGGACGCCAATTCTGGTGATCCATGTACATTAGCGGTTAGCCAATCATCTGCCCCTGTACAAAAGCGTGGCAGACCTCTTAGTTCAAAGGATTCACACCCCCGAAAGAGGAAATCCACGGCACAAGGTCCTAAAGAGCCTACCGTGAATCCAACTATCGCTTACTCATTCTACCCAACTCATGAGGAAATTCTAGATTACGGAAGCGTCCTTGAAGAGACGAATCCTCCTCCCGAAAATCGTAAGATTTCGGTCTATTATGCTAGCTTAGATAATGTGTGGCGTAGAAATGAGATGATTGTCGACGATGCATTAGCATTTGCAGGAGTAACTGAGATCATGTTGAGCGATGACATTGAACCGCGTTCCATTGATGAATGTCGACATAGAGCTGATTGGTCAAACTGGAAACAAGCAATCCAAGTCGAACTTGATTCACTTGTGAAACGTAAGGTGTTTGGACCTGTAGTTCCTACTCCTCCACATGAGAAGTCCGTTGGCTACAAGTGGGTTTTCGTTCGGAAGCGTAATAAGAAGAACGAAATTGTGCGTTACAAAGCTCCTCTTGTTGTGCAATGCTTCTCACAATGCCCTGGGATTGACTATGACGAAACTTATTCACCCGTTATGGATGTGATTACTTTTCACTACCTTATCAGTTTGGAAGTTTCCGAAAAACTGGATATGTAGCTGATGGACGTAGTAACTGCGTATCTCTATGGGGATCTTGATACGAAAATTTATATGAAAGTTCCCGAATGACTTACGTTGACTGGTTCAAATATTTCCAAACCCCGGAACACGCTCTCAATTCGGCTGAGGTGTTCACTCTACAGTTTGAAGCAATTCGGAAGAATGTGGTATAACCGCCTGAGTGAGTATTTAACTAGTCAGGGATATGTGAACAACGAATTATGCCCTTGTGTGTTCATTAAGAAGTCACATTCCGGATTTGCGATTGTTGTAGTATATGTCGATGACATGAATCTCATTGGAACTCCTGAAGAGCTCGCGAGAATTGCTTCGCACCTAAAGTCGGAATTTGAGATGAAAGATCTAGGTAAGACTCGATACTGTCTCGGTCTCGAGATAGAGCAGTGTTCGGATGGAATCCTAGTACATCAATCAAACTACACTCAGAAGGTGTTGCGCCGCTTTAATGAGGATAAAGCGAAGTCTTCGAGTACTCCTATGGTCGTTCGTAAGCTAGATGCAAAACGAGATCCCTTCCGTCCGAAGGAGGATGAGGAAGAGATTTTGGAGCCTGAAGTTCCTTATCTAAGTGCAATAGGCGCTTTATTGTACTTAGCTCAATGTACTAGACCCGACATCTCCTTCGCTGTTAATCTTTTGGCAAGATACAGTAATGCACCTACACGCAGATACTGGACTGGCGTGAAAGACATCTTCCGCTACCTTAAGGGTACTACAGATCTGAGCTTGTTCTATCCTTATGAATCCTCGAATGATGCTACACCTTATGCTTCTCGAGTTGATTCTCGTCTTGTTGGTTATGCAGACGCAGGATACTTATATGATCCGCACAAGGCGCGTTCTCAAACGGGTTATGTCTTTACAGTTTGAGGCACTGCAATCTCTTGGAGGTTAATGAAACAGACCTTATTTGCCACTTCGTCTAACCGTGCTAAAATTCTCGCCTTACATGAAGCAACTCGGGAATGCTTTTGGTTGAGATCAGTAGTGGGCCATATTTGAAGCTCTTGCGATCTTCATCCCGCCGTTGATGTCCCGACGACGATCTTTGAGGACAACGTAGCTTGCATCGAACTGACGGGATTTTAAAACCGCACAAATTTAACCCTCTTTTTGACAATTGTAGTATAGGTGTAAGTAGGGTATCGTTCTAGGCTGGGGATTAGGAGGGATTGCTAATCTACTCTAAATTAATTTTAAAATATTAAACAAGACTCAAGGACACAAAATTAGGCTAAAAACTCTAATAACTCAAAACACACTAAAATGACTCGAAACAAAGAAAACAATCAAATTAAACACTAGGAATTGAAATGGACTAAAATCGAATTAAAAGATTAAAAATAATAAAAACTAACTAAATAATATAATTTAATAATGGGGGGGGGGGGGGGGGTTTGGTTTTAACGAAACATAAATTAACTTAAATAAATTATAGAATTGACAAAAACATAAAATTACGGTGAATGGATGGGCGACGGATTGGCTAGAGGGTTATTCTCCACACATGACACATATGCAACCTAAATTGATTTTGAGTTGTTCCTTCAATAAGTTGTAAATCTCAATACTCCAGATTAACCGTGAACAGCACTTTTTTAATCTTCAAGTTTTCCTTAAGTTATTGAATTGGATGAACAGCATACAACAATTCAACACATTCTCTAAAAGTCCCCTACGTGAAAAGCACAATAGAGATACAATCAAAGATCATTAAGCTTTGTGAAAACTATAAGTACTGACGAGGCATTCGTAACTATGAAAAGCATGATACTCCTGCCAAGAATTCACTTAACGCGATTGTGTATAACAACCTTCACTACTCATGAATATAAGTTCATAACGATTAGGTGAAATTCACTTATATTCTAGCATCAAATTCATGCATGCAAACTAAGTATGCATCCTTAATCGACATACACAAATAAGTTATCAATCAAGCAGTTAAGCAAATTGAATCACAACTCATAAATCACAACTGAAGGTAATCAATTCATATTACAAATATATCCATGGCTTTGAATTAACCTCTAGCCAACACAAATTAATTACACATTATTTATAAATTAAAACAGAAATTAAACATAAGTTTGGAGAGATTAAACCAAATTGAGAGTGCTTATGTGCTCTTTGCTCAGCACCGAGATAAGGTTTCAGTCTAGGCAGACTTGCTGCCTTCTTTCCTGGTTCCTGCTCGCTACACCTGTCCACAGCTGCAAGCTAGCTACTCCAGGCAGCTTTGATCCACTAATGGGCGCCTCTCTGCTGACAGATTGATTGGCTGCGCTGGCCTTCTGCTCCGTGATTCCCCCGTGCTCCAAGTCGCAAGCTCAATTGGCTGCCTTCAATTGGCAGCCTTCTTCTTACGTCAGCGCCTGGCCTTCTTCTTGCGTCAGCGCCTTCTTAATTCTTGTTTTCTGTTTCTGACCAGCTGCCCAGAGGCAGCTCTCCTTCTGCGCTCTCGCTGCTGACAGATTGATTGGCTGCGCTGTTCAAATTTCCCGAGGCTTCCCGTGCTGCCAAGTGGGCAGCTTCTCCAATGCTAACCTGCGCTCCTCCCCGTTTTCTGCTGCCAAATGGCAGCACAGTTTTTCCGAGCCCCCTTTCTTCAAAGCCTTCACGCCTCTTTTATTGGCTGCCCCCTCGAGACCTCACTTCTATTCTTTCTTCTCAATGGGCCACTGATACCCCCCTTATTTCTTATTTTTCAAGCTGCCCCCGCAACTTTGTTTTTCAATTCCACTTTCTAGCTGCCAAAGCAGCTTGTCATCATGCCTTTGCATTTTTTATGCCTCCACCGAGAGCATGCTGGATGATAGCTGTCACACACACATATTTAAATATATAAATATAAAATATATATATATAAATATATATATATATATATATATATATTATTTTCCAAATGATAAGTGTAATTCAACAGACAAGATAGTTTAGATGAAATTATTACTTAACACTTCACTTATTCTATTTTTATTTTCTTAACTTGATAATCTTATAAAACATAAAAATAACGTAAATAGCTCAAAATATAACGAACTAACTAAGAAAAGACGAGTGAATTTGATATAAAAATATATATAAATATTGTCCGATCAAATACCCCCACACTTAGCTTTTGCTAGTCCTCGAGCAAAACAAAGAAAACACGAAAAAGTAATAACATGAAAAACATTAGCTTCCTCCTATGTGACCCTCATAGAATTTCATTTGAGAACACAAATCAGCAAGAACCATAGCTAGCACCAAACAGGCTAATTCAAGCTCATCTTCCTTATTCAAATATTAGCAGTAATCTTTAAATCATCATTGAAGTGTAGTGTGTGAGATAGCCATGCTAATGCAATTTCAAGTTTTTATTTTTTAAAATCATCATATGCAAACTAGCAACCTTCTCACGGGATATGCACTCAATCACACATGTGTTTAGTTTTAATGTGTTTCGCTCAAAGAGACAAATGTGAAAGTTCTACCATAAGCTTGCATAAAGATCACTTCTCCACAGTCATAATTGCAAAACTTAAATCAAGAGGACTTTTATTGGATGTAATGAGGCTTAGGGATAGGGCTATTGAAACGAAAGAACAGGAAAACACAAGTTCCAAGCTACATTGCAAGCAATTCTTTAAGTTGAGATTTATAAGAACTCAAGTTCTCCAACGATTCTTCTAACACCTCCAACCACACCCTTAAACTGAAACTTTAAACTTTTTATTTTATTTTCTTTGAATACAATCTTTCTTTTTTTTTTTTTTTTTCTTCTATTCTTTTTTTTTTAAATAAAAATAAACATGAAATACCCCCACACTTATTCTTTAGCCAAACCTTCCAAGTACTTCACAAACATTTCTTACAAGACAATCTCAATTTGCTCGCTTGGAAAGGGTAAGGAAACATGGTTTGAGGTATAAGGGTAGACATATCTGGTGATAAGAAATAAAAGGCTCACAAACGCGGCTCAAATTGGCAATCTAATGATATCATTTTTTTCTTTGGGAAATATGGTTATTTGGGCCATGGTGGTAAACCTAATGCCTCTATCATTTTCAAGTTCATGCAATCAATGACAAATATTTCGAAAGATCGTTACGCAAGTTCTAGAGATGCATCTCACATAAGTTCATCACACATGAAAGAATAGGAGTGTATGAAAAATGCACACACTTTCAATAGGCTCAAAAACTCACATAGGATGTATATGGTCACTAAATTCACATATGAAGCTTTAAGTCATGCTTTAGTTTCACATCAACAAGGCTACGTGCATTTGGTTTTTTCAAAGATGATCAAACATGTACAATACTAACAAGAGAATAAGGAATTTCATATAACACATGTTAACTAAGTTCTTGATAATCATGGTTCAAATTTAATCCAATTATATCATTGGGTCGGGAAACTAATAAAAATCTAATTCAAAACAATAAGGAAAACAAGACAATATTTTTGGATTTTTAAATTTTTTCGAAAAATTAAATAAAACAAAACTAATTAAGAAAACAAAAAGCAATAACATGGAAACAAATGAAACCAGTTCAAAGTCGAAGGTACAAAAATTTTCAATTTGGTCATTTTTTATACTTGATACCCCCACACTTAAACTAGACATTGTCCCCAATGTCAGAAAACATTAATAAAGCAAATAAATATAAAAATAAAATAAAATTACTAAATGAAAAGAAACAATATAAAGCAATGGACTGAAAACTTCCCTAATTTGCAGAAAACCAAGCGAAGACCCCCAAGCGTAAATTTTGCAATCAACTTCAAGGGCAGAAATATTCAAAAAGTTCCTGCAAAGAAAAGAAATAAATCAGTTAAGCACGCAAGAAAATATAGAAAATATGCAAACGAAAAAAATTGAAAATGAAAATAAAAGATAATGAAAAGAACTAATAGGTGGTCATTGGTCGCTTGTTGATTTTCCACAGCTTTCATCTTGAACTGGATGGGCCTTCTTCTTGCAAGTGATCCTCAGCTTAGTTGAGGATGAATCAGCACGTTGTCTCCACATGCTTCAAGTAGTCCGGTCTCCACGCAGGTGTGGCATCTTCTTGAACTCTTGGATCAACCCAGACTCATCTGCTCTCATCAGGATGCACCTCAGACTCCTCCTGCTTCGTCTGTGAGGTACTTTTGCTTTTGAAGAAGCACCTCTACACAGGTTTATTTTTGAAGTGGGCTGGGAGGGGTCTGAGATGAGTACTCGAGAGCAAGACTAGGTAAGCAATCAGGATCTCACTTTCTCCACGTTCCTCAGATGAAGGTGAGGAGAAAGCATGATATGAGATACTTTTGCTTTTAACCTTTTTGATATGAAATACTTTTGCTCTGGAAGGTTTGTTTTCTGGGGTGATCCAAGGGATGAAGAACACTGAGTAACTCGAAAGCTTTCTTTGGGAAGACATTATCGGAGATGAAGAGAGGTTGAGAGGTTGAGAGGGTGTGAAGGTGTGCCTTTGCTGTGGAAGGCGAAGGTCGAACTTATAGAAATTTGGCTTCACAACCGGAACTATTCCTTCACTATTTGTCGGCAGCCGGTGGATGGATGAACAGTGCCCGTTACGCGCTTTCTGACAAAGCGTCCGTAATTTCCACGAAGCTGACTGCGCATGCGACGAGTGACGACAAACTGGAATGATGATCTTTTGAAAACCGGGGTTCAAATCCAGGTTCGGCTCGTGGTTTTCGCAACGCTCCAAGCTGCACGTGATGAGTCACGACAAAATTGGAAAAACTGAACCACGTGATTGCTGAGTCAAGCCCAGCTTTTGAGAAAGGAAACGGCCTTCGAGAAATGAGTGTCCAGCTTTTCCGATTTGCGTGAGGAACGCCTCTTCGATCTCTGAGGAGCGGGCGCTCTTCATTTTCTTCTTTTTATAGAGGCGCTAATTCTGCTCCACCTCACACTTGAACTCCCTCCTAAAAACACTCTTTTCCTGCACTTTTTAATCTTACTCCTTCCGCTTTCTTCCTGCACTTCTGCACTTTTAATCTTTCCGATCTCTTTTTCCGCTTCAGCAATCTTAATTTTTCCAAACTCTTTTCTTCCTCAACCCCCTCTAAAAATGTCTTGCCCTTCCGACCGTCGCCTAAACTTGAATGTCGGGGAAGACGATGACTCGTCTTCTCCGAACAACATTTGGAATCCGTCCTTCATATCCCCCAATGGTCCTCTTACAGTCGGGGACACAATGATGAGGAATGAAATCACCGCTACGGTGATTGCCAGAAATCTGCTCACACCAAGGGACAATAGGATGCTATCCAGGCGGTCGGACGAGCTGGCTGTTCAGGAATCTCTAGCCCTCAGCGTCCAAAGTGCAGGCTCAGTTTCAAACATGGGCCAGCGCCTGCTTGCCCGAACTCGTCAGGTGGAGTCACTGATGGCGGAGGTGGCCAGTCTTCGGCAAGAAGTCAGAGGACTCAGGCACGAGAACAAGGAGTTGCACATGCTTGCAACTAGTTACTCGACCAGCATGAAGAGGAAGCTGGACCAGCTGCAGGAGTCGGACGGTTGGATTCAGAGCGATCATGAAAGGTTCATGGCGCTACTCCCGAGGTTTATGTTGCCTTCGTCCTCTGGAGTAGCACCAAGCGTTCCGGCTCCAGAGATTCCAACTCTGGCTCTTCGTCTTCCCGGAGCTCCGTCAACCTCTGAGGTGCCACCTAACCAATAACCAATGATTGCTATTAGTTTTTCGTATTATTGTAATTTTTTTTAAGCTTATTTAAATATATATATATATATATATATATATATATATTACTAATATTAATATTAGTATTATTATTATTATTATTTTTTTTTTTTCAGGTTTATTTTAAGCAAAATAAAATATGTAAATTAAAATATGTAAATTAATGCAAAAAGACTTTATCTACCCACACTTAAAATAAACAAGGCCCTAAATTTATTTAAACACGAACTGAACAAAAATCAACCAAATAAAACAACTAACAAAACAAAACAAAAATTGCAAAGTAAAGGCAATAAAGAGTAGGGTTAAGAAATGCAAATCTGGTTGCTTGGGTTGCCTCCCAAGAAGCGCTTGCTTTAACGTCTTTAGCCGGACGATTCTTTCCATTAACCTCCCCTCAGCTCCAAAGCATAGAATTTATCTTTCAATGGGAGGTGATACTTGAAATGATTCGGCAATGGTTTAAATTCTCGGGTGGGTGCCTGAATCATTAAAATTAGCGTGTTAGTATAAATTAAAATTAAAATTGGAGAAGATGGCTTACTGTATTTCTCCGAAGCAAACTCAATTACAAAAACTACGCCCTTTAACGTTTCGGGGACTTTGCACTTGGCCAGGTTGACTATGATGGTTGTGGCCTGTCCCGTGTCATCAATCTCAATTTCTTGGGCCTTTGTTGTCTCATGCACAGCCTCTTGGATGTATTCTTGATATGCTACGCATTCTCCAACCACTTCGATATCTTGAATCTCTTTTCTTGGTGTGCAAGGTTCGGGAACTTGTTTTGGTGCACCAAGAATTGGGATATCACTTTGGACCTTTGGAAGAGCTTCCATAATGTCTTTTTCACTTTCTTTGAAATTTGGAATCAAAAATCTGCAAGGAAAAAGAACATTCGGTGGAATAGGGTTAGAATGAATTGAACTTAGAACTTCCTCACCTGAGTTGGACGACATAGGGACTTGAGGGGTTTGAGACAAGAATTCGTCTAAACTGCCCAGGTCGTCCTCCTCATCTTCTTCTTGCTTCGGTAATTCATCCAAGTTCGGGCTGTGTTTGGATGGTTCTGGAACAGCCTCATCCTCCATCTCACCTTCCAAAGTGGTGGCTTCATCAACTTCAGCTTCTTCCATTGAATTTGCAAATGTGGAGTTGGAGAATTCATTTTGATCTTGAATCTGTGCCATGATCTCCATAATCTGCCCAACTTGCTTCTCCAATTTATCCACCTTGTTGGTCCGGTCTTGCATCTCCTGGATTCGATTTTCCACTCCCTGATTCAAAGAGGTGAGTAACTTATTAAATGTATCATTATCCAGAGATATACCTGAATCGAATTGGGCGGATTGTTGTGGTGGCTGTGGTGGTTCATATGGCCACTGATAGAACTCTTCCGATGGCGGCAATTCTTCTTCTCTTTGTGAGCCCTGCGTCAAAGAAATTAGTTCTTCAAGAATTTCATTATAATTCACAGGCATACTTGAATTCGATTGGAATTGTTGTGGGGGAGGTTGTGGTGGCTGCATAGGTCTTGAATAGAACGCTTCATCTTGCTGCCAATATCCACTTTGTTGAACTTGTTGAGGTTCTCCCCACATATAATCTGAATGATCTCTCCAATTCGAATTGCAAGCGTTGGAAAACATGTTGCCCCTTGATTGGCTGTGGCCTTGATATCCCCAATCATCTTCATATGCAGAAAATTGAGGATATTGATGAGTCTGATATCCTTGCCCATAGGGCACATCAAGTGTAGATACACTTGGCATTGAGGTCCGTTCGGCATTACGAGTCTATTGAGCAGTGAGCTGCGCCAATTGAGCTTGAATGGTTGCCATATCTTGCTCCATTAGTACCTAAAATTAAAGAAAGAAAAAATAAATCAAATATCAAAAATAAAATACATAAACACAAATAAAAAAAAATAAACACAAACAAAAAAATAAAGGGATTAGCAAATTTGCTAATCCCCGGCAACGGCGCCAAAAATTTGACGGGATTTTAAAACCGCACAAATTTAACCCTCTTTTTGACAATTGTAGTATAGGTGTAAGTAGGGCATCGTTCTAGGCCGGGGATTAGGAGGGATTGCTAATCTACTCTAAATTAATTTTAAAATATTAAACAAGACTCAAGGACACAAAATTAGGCTAAAAACTCTAATAACTCAAAACACACTAAAATGACTCGAAACAAAGAAAACAATCAAATTAAACACTAGGAATTGAAATGGACTAAAATCGAATTAAAAGATTAAAAATAATAAAAACTAACCAAATAATATAATTTAATAATGGGGGGGGGGGGTTTGGTTTTAACGAAACATAAATTAACTTAAATAAATTATAGAATTGACAAAAACATAAAATTACGGTGAATGGATGGGCGACGGATTGGCTAGAGGGTTATTCTCCACACATGACACATATGCAACCTAAATTGATTTTTAGTTGTTCCTTCAATAAGTTGTAAATCTCAATACTCCAGATTAACCGTGAACAGCACTTTTTTAATCTTCAAGTTTTCCTTAAGTTATTGAATTGGATGAACAACATACAACAATTCAACACATTCTCTAAAAGTCCCCTACGTGAAAAGCACAATAGAGATACAATCAAAGATCATTAAGCTTTGTGAAAACTATAAGTACTGACGAGGCATTCGTAACTATGAAAAGCATGATACTCCTGCCAAGAATTCACTTAACGCGATTGTGTATAACAACCTTCACTACTCATGAATATAAGTTCATAACGATTAGGTGAAATTCACTTATATTCTAGCATCAAATTCATGCATGCAAACTAAGTATGCATCCTTAATCGACATACACAAATAAGTTATCAATCAAGCAGTTAAGCAAATTGAATCACAACTCATAAATCACAACTGAAGGTAATCAATTCATATTACAAATATATCCATGGCTTTGAATTAACCTCTAGCCAACACAAATTAATTACACATGATTTATAAATTAAAACAGAAATTAAACATAAGTTTGGAGAGATTAAACCAAATTGAGAGTGCTTCTGTGCTCTTTGCTCTGCACCGAGATAAGGTTTCAGTCTGCCAAGGCAGACTTGTTGCCTTCTTTCCTGGTTCCTGCTCGCTACACCTGTCCACAGCTGCAAGCTAGCTGCTCCAGGCAGATTTGATCCTCCAATGGGCGCCTCTCTGCTAACAGATTGATTGGCTGCGCTGGCCTTCTGCTCCGTGATTCCCCCGTGCTCCACGTCGCAAGCTCAATTGGCTGCCTTCAATTGGCAGCCTTCTTCTTACGTCAGCGCCTGGCCTTCTTCTTGCGTCAGCGCCTTCTTAATTCTTGTTTTCTGTTTCTGACCAGCTGCCCAGAGGCAGCTCTCCTTCTGCGCTCTCGCTGCTGACAGATTGATTGGCTGCGCTGTTCAAATTTCCCGAGGCTTCCCGTGCTGCCAAGTGGGCAGCTTCTCCAATGCTAACCTGCGCTCCTCCCCGTTTTCTGCTGCCAAATGGCAGCACAGTTTTTCCGAGCCCCCTTTCTTCAAAGCCTTCACGCCTCTTTTATTGGCTGCCCCCTCGAGACCTCACTTCTATTCTTTCTTCTCAATGGGCCACTGATACCCCCCTTATTTCTTATTTTTCAAGCTGCCCCCGCAACTTTGTTTTTCAATTCCCCTTTCTAGCTGCCAAAGCAGCTTGTCATCATGCCTTTGCATTTTTTATGCTTCCACCGAGAGCATGCTAGATGATAGCTGTCACACACACACATATTTAAATATATAAATATAAAATATATATATATATATAAATATATATATATATATATATATATATATTATTTTCCAAATGATAAGTGTAATTCAACAGACAAGATAGTTTAGATGAAATTATTACTTAACACTTCACTTATTCTATTTTTATTTTCTTAACTTGATAATCTTATAAAACATAAAAATAACGTAAATAGCTCAAAATATAACGAACTAACTAAGAAAAGACGAGTGAATTTGATATAAAAATATATATAAATATTGTCCGATCACGAACAGCTCAAGAAGGGTTACATCAAAGGAGACAACACCAAGCACATTGCGCCGAAGTTTTTCTTTTCACATCAACAACAAGAGCATCAGAAGATTGAAGTCACGCAAATCCGTTCACAAGACAATCTGGCCGACCTCTTCACAAAATCACTGCCGAAGGCGATGTTTCAGAAGCTTGTTCATGGAATTGGTATGCGTAAACTTTCTGAGTTGTAACTTTGCTATTTCTCATTGGAATTATGTCAAACTCAGGGGGAGTATCCTGTAGATACTTGCTTGATCTTAATGTACTCTTTTCCCCTAGGATTAGGAGCATTTTTCCCACTGGGTTTTTGCTACCTAACTAGGTTTTAACGAGGCACCCACCTTGGGCTGGTCATATCCCTGATGAAGTCATGTAGACGTTTCTTTTGACTTTGCATTTATCACGCATTTTTCCTTAGACTACGGATGTTGTCCCTACTCGGGTTTTTGCCATAGCCTTAAGGTTTTTTGTGAGACTTACTTACTTATGCAAATTCCTACCTTATTGAGAATAAGCGTTGTTCCTTGGAATCAGCACTAACAAGTCGACTTCATCAACTTCTGCATGATGCTAAATCTACCTTGAGTATTTACACACTCAAGGGGGAGTGTTGTTAACATTCCTAGTTTAAGTGTGATTGTGTAAATCCTAGATTAGATTTGATTAGGGTTTATCATTACCTATTGTATCTGATATTCCTTGAAGAACAAGGAATGTCCTTATCTTATTATTATTATAAATAAAGGTGCAATGTAGGAGGAAAACACACACATTCCCCTACAATTCTGCAAACACACATCTCTCTTTTCTCTCTTCCTCTACCGTCGGCCTCTCTCCCTTTGTCAGATAAAAATAGACCACAACAATAGTGAATAGTAACAGAAAAAGATAAAAACGTGATTTTTCGTTAAAAGTGAACAATATTGAGAGTGTTTTATTAAAACTCCCTTTTAAAAAATCTAAAATTCAATGGATTGAAAAGAAAGACTACAACCACTAAAGTAATTCAACATTTTTTTTAATAAACGATATTATCTATATCACGGGGTAATGGAGTGAGTCAAGTCTCACAATGGACTAGCCATAATAATGTGGTTCAAATTCGTCTTTCGCGAAGATCGAACTTATGACCTCTCACTTACAAATAAAAAAAAAATCATTAGACCATAATATTTTATGCAATTCAACAATTGTCCTAAAGAATTAGTTAAATTCCTCTCTGTTAAATCTTTTTGGGAAGTGGGTACCCAGTCACTTGTAAACAAAAACGACAACAAAGCACGGACTTAAGCTTCAGTTTGTGGAGGAGGTAAAAGGATAGGCGCGCCACCATTTGCAGCACAGACGGACAGAGAGAGAGATAGAAAATGAACCTCGTCCAAAGGGCGTCTCCAAGCCTCCCCAAGCTTTTCGGATTTGCCAAGAGGCCGTTCAAGTCCTTGAGATTCCCAGGGGAGCCCCTCGACTCTTCACCTTCTCTCCCCGCTCTCTCCTACGGAATCCACGTCTTCCATTGCCCCGTAAGTCCTCTCTCTGTCTCTCTGCGTGCAGATTTGCATTGGCTTTCGTTTTCTCTCTTTCTATTTTCTGGGAAACCAAACAGGTTATAAGGGATTGAAAATGGGTTTTATTGGAATAGGATGCAGTTGGGATTGTGGCCAAGCTATCGGATTGCATTGCTTCTAAACGTGGAAACATTCTCGGCGCCAGCGTCTTCGTGCCCGAAAACAAGCACGTTTTTTATTCCAGAAGGTACCCTTTTGCCATTTCTGCTTGATTCATTTGCCAAATTCCTCAGATTTCATTTGCAAAGTCAAATTTTATTTTTTATTTTAATAAAAAGTACGAATTTTTCTGGTTGGTTTTGTTTGGATGGATTGATAACAAATGTCAAAGCTTGGAGTGAATTTTATATGATTGTTATTGGAACTGTGATATTTTTATGATGCGAAATCTAGTAATTCAATCAATGGGGTTTGCTAGTTAAAAGGAAATAAAGATTAAATTACTCCAAGGTCAGTTTGTATTACAGGAATCAGTTTAGAGCAATGGAGCATGTCGGTTTGACAGGTTGCTATTGTTTGATGCAATATGTCAAATTGCACGTATTCTTTAGGGTTTTTTTTTTTTTTTTTTTTTTTTTTTTTTTTTTTGTCGAAGCACGTATTCTTTAGTTTAATGGAACCAAGTGCACATACAAAAAATCTAACTCTATGCAACTTGGCAGTGAATTTATTTTCGATCCTCTTAAATGGCCAAGAGAGGAAATGGATGAGGATTTCCATAAGCTGTCGTCAACATACTCTGCAATGAGATCTGTTGTCCGGGTTCCAAATCTTGACCCCAAATATAAGATTGGTGTCCTTGTCTCAAAGCAGGTGTTGCCATTTGTAAATTTTCTTATAGGTGTACACACTGATAGTCATACACCCACGTTGTTTTAGATTATGATGTTGTGCGTTATAAAACCGTCTTTATGCTGCTGCAGGATCATTGCCTGGTTGATTTATTACATCAGTGGCAGGAAGGCAGGCTTCCAGTAGATATAACTTGTATAATAAGGTGAGCTTTTTGGAGGTTTTTCACTATTTTAGTTCATAATTTTTGTTCTCAGAACTTTGACTGTGGTTGTAGCACTGTTTTTCCTCAGTAATCATCATAGAGGTCCGAACACCCATGTGCATCGTTTTCTAGAAAGACACGGTATACCTTACCATTATCTAAATACAACCAAGGATGACAAAAGAGAAGGGGAGATACTGGAGTTGGTTCAAAACACTGATTTTTTAGTTCTTGCCAGGTACATGCAGGTAAATCAGGTTACGTTTTCATCATTCAATTATCATTTCGAACTTTATAAGTTGTTGGCTATTGAAGTTTGTAGTGATGACTGGAGGAACACGCTTTCTCCTGTCCTTTCATTATAACAGTCAAAATAGTTAGATTGAAATCCATCAAAACCTAAAGCGTCTGCTCTTGTAGCTTTTACTCGATGATTACTATATGTTATAAAGAATCAGTTAATTGGTTTGATATTCAGGAGTCAAAAACTCTTTAAATTAAGGAAGAAAACAAAAGAATAGAGAAAGTGGACTATTTGTTGCAAAAGGGTTAAATGAGCAATTAAGAATTTAAGAATTGTTTTTATTTACTCAGGTATTATCCGGTGATTTTTTAAAGAGCTATGGAAAGGATATAATTAACATTCATCATGGCCTTTTGCCATCATTCAAAGGTGGAAAACCATCTAAACAGGTTCACACTTCTCATCATTCTCTGTGTGTGTTGCCCTTTAAAGTATATCTATACTTCCATCCTAACTGTCTATACATGTTTAATTTGCTAGATTATGTTCGCAGGCTTTTGATGCAGGGGTGAAGCTTATTGGTGCAACAACTCATTTCGTGACGCAAGAACTTGATGCTGGGCCTATTATTGAACAGATGGTAAATACGAAGTTCTTTACTGCTGCAATGAAATTTACCCTTGTTTAGGCTTTCAAATCCTTGTGCTGTATTTTTGGTTTTGTGTCTCTGATAGTATACGCTGATTTTTGGCGTTGATTGCTGATTATTCTCCTGTTTGTTGTTTTTTTTTTAATAGTATTAGGCATTTACTTTGATCCATAGAAAGCTTTGGTCTTTTCTAGGCAAGTTGAGATGAAAATATGACGAGATCAAACAGCTGAACCAAGTTACTTATAATGTAGATCGTAGTGGAAACAATGACTTTGCTACCGACCCATGACGTGGTTGGGTGGGATAGTCCTAGTTAAACATAAATATGTCTAAGTTCTAACTTATTACAAGTCATAATGCTTTCAAGCGGCCTACTGTCAGAATCTCACTACAATATGGGAACGATATGGTAAATGTTCGTCTCTCAATAATCAGTGTTTTGGAATGTTCGATCGCATTTTGGATCAATAATTCCAGATAGAATTCACTAGGGTAGTAGGGACTTCCCAAATTGAACTCACTGTGTTTGAGTACCGGAGACAATTTGAATTGAAAGACTGTGAAGCCAAATTATCTTGGATAAAACCATGTATACTTCAGGTTTGGTGTGACAACTGTGTTTCTGTGCTGTGGGAAATGCTAGGTCCAGGGGCAGAACTAGAATAAGGTGGCCGCTCTAAATTTGTTTAAAACTTGGGGGTTTCGTTTACTTATTTCAAAATTTGTACCATGTTATCAAATATTGTACCATATGTTTAGAATAAGAAATTAAAAACCGGTGAAGCCATGGCCAATACATAGGCCCGTCACTGTCTAGGTCATGTGATGGATGGATACCATCTACTGTAAGGATTAGCAGTGAACCCAGTTACTGAAATTAGTCAAGACGCCCTTACTAGCTTCTTGAATATATTTCTTAGTTCAAGATGCATTTTATTTTATTTATTTTTTTTTTTTTTTGAAACTAGTGTCTCCGGATCTTTGACCCGACTAATCACTAGGCCTCCCGCCTGACCCCACAACATTTGGGAGGCAAGAAACACTAGCAATTGCTAGGTGGGTACCTTGAGAGGAGTCGAACCCCAGACCTCTTGGTTTTGCTACCAAGGGCCTGACCATTAGACTAAACACTCTAGGGAAATTGTTTTTGGAGGAGAACCTGATAATCCCACCTCGTAGATAATACTGTTTGGATTCTGGAATAATTAACCTGAAACATGTCAGATGTTTCTCTTGGGGTATAACATTCATTTATGAGTGATGATCAAATGGTCAGGCACAGAGGGCCTTGGATTAGCTTTAGCGCTCTATTGAATCATCTTGGCTCGATCCATCAATTAATATTCCATTCTGGTACCATGATTATAAATTTAATATGGAGGGGTAGTGGGTTACATTCTGTAATTGTTAGTGCGTAAATTTTGTTATTGAAGGTAGTACGAAAAGTATATGCTTCTGAAGAATTTGTACAAAACTTGCTGACTTCTGTTATATGGTGACTCAACCAGCGGATTGGTCGTACACCAAATCATCTAGGTAGTTTTTGCAAATTGTTCAGAAACAGACTTGCATTTAGATTATATGTTGTAAATAATATCTGTGCGCAATGCCCCTCGGCGGGGCTTTGGCAATTAGATCTATTAACCAAGCATAGTTATTCAATGAGAGTAATTGTTGCAATTCATAAAGTTATAATACATCTGATCCAATATGCAGGTTGCGAGAGTTTCACACAGAGATAACTTGCAGACATTTGTGCAGAAATCGGAGAACCTCGAAAAACAATGCCTAACGATGGCTATCAAGTCATACTGTGAGCTGCGAGTATTACCTTACGAGGATAACAAGACTGTTGTATTTTGATGGGAAAAAGAACATAGATCTGTCAAGAGGTGGTTGAACTCTGTTTGTACATTAAAATCATTTGTATGAAAAGTTGCAATGCATGTTTGCCATTTTTCTGCAAGTCTTACAAATCTGTTGTGTACCAGCTTTCGAACGTTAGCGAGTGTACTTTCAGTTTTACCTGTCATGAAAAAAACTCGTCATTCATAACAAGAAAGAAAATTTGTGGAATACTATGGCTGTGGCAACGTATGAAGTTGTTTTCTTACAACTTATTTCTTACACCATAACATCTCAAGTTATTTGACTTATTGTTCACAAATAATCAAGAGACAGAAATAAATAGTGTGCAGAAGGAGAAAAATACATGCGGAAACCATTTTGCTAAAAAATTATTTAAATAAGAACATAGTTAGAAAGTTAGATTTTATTTTCAATATTAAAAGAGAGATTTTATTTGTTACTATTGAGGGAATCTAACGTAATTAATCTCTTTCTCTCTCTCTCTCTCTCTCTCTCTCTCTCTCTAAGTCAAACTTAAGGCATTTCACTTACAAAATGAAGAAAAATACCACTAGACCGTAATGCTAAGCAGCCTTTGTGTGTGAAGTAATCTAGGCAAAAGTTTTGGATCGTAGGTATCCCATTCAGAAGGATGGTAGGAGCAAAAGCTGACCACGAGCAATACAAATGTGACCATGATGCTGACTGCAGAGACAAATGTAATGCTGATCACAGCAAGGAGAAATGTTTAGAGTTGCCAAGCAAGTGTCCTGCTGGCGTTTGTGTGTGCCCGTTTGGCCCTGAACATTCTGCTGAGAGAGTAATCTGACTTCTGTCCTACTGAATGCAATATCAAAACCTGCGTTGAGGCCAGGTGTTCATGTGGATGTCACAGGTGAAATAATAGACGATGTTTCTTTTATTGAATGATGATATGAAATAAAGTTTCTGAATTTTGAAATAAACTTTCTGGATTTCATATAGAACACCAACAATTTCTGATGGAACCATGCACAAACACTCATATCCGACCACAAAATTCGCTATCTTGTAACCTATAAGAAGAATGAATTGTTCGAAACCTAATATTCCTTCTTGCTTGTAAAAGAAGTATACTGCATAGTAAAAGTTTTATTTGTGGTAACTTGTACAAGTGATGAAGTGAATCATATACTATTGCTTATACTTAAAAATCCCAAAGAGTGCTCAGCTTCATCAGTGTAGCTGACTCGGCAAACAAGGCTTTTGATCCCATCAACCCATTTTTGTTTATGGACCTTGTTCTTGCACTTGAATTCCAGTAGACCCTGTCCGGTTTTGAGCCCGAAATAGACCTCCTCTGAAATTCCCCTTTCTTTTTTGTATGGCCAGGCAGAAGTCTCATCACAGACTCCATAAACAACACCTAGTACCAACACAACACACATACAGATCAGATATGAACGAAGACATAACATATAGGCCTCGTTTGATAGAAAGGACTAACTTAGATAGGACTATTCACTACATTGAAGGCGTTTTGAAGGGAGAAATGGATGAGAACTTCCATATTTTTGTGCAAGTTGAAGGTTTCTAATGATGAAAAGATATCCCTACTATTCTCCACAAGAATGGTAGTGAATAGTCCTATTCAAGCTAGTCCTCCGCCTCCCTATCAAACGAGGCCATAGTACTGTAAATAGAACATAGAATTTGCACAGAGGCATTACATTTCTTCTTCTTGGAGAAGGCTCCTCCAACGTGCTTACGTTTGAGTTTAACTACGACCTGAAAAGATAACATATGAATTAGGAACGCCATTTTTCTATCTGAATCTTTCTCCTGATTATTCCTTTCACTACCTGAGATTTATTGTTGATGTACACAGAGACATGCTTCCATTGTAAAACACCTGTATACACCCATTGCAACATGTAAGTCCATTTGACACATTCAAGTTTCCACTGATTTCATGAGAAGAACATCGTGTTTATAAGGCTAAGAGGATTTAGTTCTTATACATGTCTGTTTTTTCCATAAGAATTAGAGTTTCCGGTACTTTTTATATCATCTGGAATTTGATATAGCTTATATAGATGAGTTTAATAAGTTACCTTTTCCTGTAAGTTGCAGTAGTTCTCCAACACAGGGAGGATCCTGCTGCTCTTCCACTTTACTATAAAAAGCACCAACCGAAGGACTTTCACCCATTCCTTTATGGTAGGGACTAATTGCAGCATTCCTTCTTGCTTCTTTTGGTAGTCTTGTTTTCAAAGCGGATTCTCCTCGCAAAGCTAAAGAAAGACTTCATAAGTTCGATTCAATTTACAATCAATGGCATAAAACAAGAAGTTCATTACTTGGTACATCGGCTTTCCATTTGAAAGCTCAACCTTTTTTTTGGAAGTGAGCAAGTACCTGTAGCAGCTGCTGCTGTAAGAGTCATAAGATCACCGGGACTCTGGATGTCCACTGCTGATCTGACAGCAGATGCCACGCGATCATGATCAGCGCCGGCTAACTCAGCCATTTCGATGCAATGTGATGCCAGCAACTCTGTAGCCAAAGCCAAAGCCATGGTGGTTTTCGAGCCAGAATCATTCGAGTTCTCTGCTGCAGTTACAGCAGCCAAGGCTGCAGCAACACCTGCAATGGAGACAGCAGAATGCACTCGCGCCCTTTCTACCCGTTCCTTGTCTTTCTTCGTCACTACACGACTACTCAACTCCGAATGGTGGAACCATTTTCCGATTGACCCCGTTCTCCGATTGTTGACAGATTTTATGATCTTGCTTGTCTGCAAGAAAGAATCAAAACAATATAAAAACCAGAAGCAAAATTGAAATTAAATCAAGATTTATGTAGCCAATTACAACAATGATGATCACAACTAAGTTCAATACAAAGTAGGATAATACTTGACATGAACATTTCTTCGAGTTAAGGAGAATTGAGCTTACTAGCTGTGGCACAACAGTTGCTTCTGGGAATGTTTCGGGACTTTTTTCGACGGAAAATTGTTTTTGCTTTTGAGCAAGAGCCTTTGAAATTTCGGAAGCTGAAAGACTCCATGATCTGGACAAGAACTCCATAGGCTCCTGTGGAGTTTGTGGCTGGGGGATCGCAGGCAATGGTGCCGCGATTTTCAGCTCTTCGGCTTCTTCCACATTCAACAGCCCATGCAAAGAATCAGTGTTACTCTTCCAAGCTGAAAAATAACCACTTTCCATTTCTTAATTCTATTTCTTTCTGCAGAATGAGTTTTCCAAATGTTTTGACTAATTACTCAAAAATTGCCTTTCTTGTTTGTGCTCATTGGTGGTGGGCTCCTATCAAAACCTCCACAATTGATGGCTTTGGCCCGTCCTTTTTCTGTGATATGGATCAATTGAGAGGTAAAAGTTAGCACACTACGGTAGATTAAGACATGATTAAAAGAAAATTAGTATAATTATCCCAGACATTGGTTTGGTTGTTGAACCAAACCACAGTAAATGAACTGCTCCAACACTACAAAAATCTACTTCTGATGACCAAACAGTAAGGGTTTAGTATTTGGTGGAATTTGGAAGTGTACACAACTGCGAAACTGCTTTTAATTTCTGCTTTTTCTTAGAGCAGAAAGAAAAACTTCCAAATGCCAGAATTACATATGGTTGAAAAGGACTGTTGGAAATATTTTTAAAAAGAAGGAAAAACCCAACTGGAGATTTTGTAAAATTGGCTTGGAAATGGAGGCTTCATAAAAACCCTAGCGAGAAAGAGATTTGCTTTGATTTACTGACCTTCTTCCAATCTCGAAAGCTCTACACAAAGAACAAATCAAAACCCATTTCTCTTTTTTTTTCCCAAACAGAGTCCTTATATATAGTGTGAGGATGTGAAGAGTTGTTTCGCGTCGAAAAGTTAAGCAAACAAGGACAGAAAGAGTGAGTGAATGAGACAGAATATATTACAAGAACACATATAGGAACCTAGTGCTTTGAGCTCCCATGAATTCAGGTTTCTCCTTACACACAAAAAAACAGATCAAACCATAAAAAAACAAAGAAATGAAATTATGAAATTAGGGTTTCACTCAACTCGAAAGCTAGGGAACTCCAATTTAAAGAACAGGGACAAAGCACAGCCCTGGATAAGCGGGGAATGGTTTCTTAACCCACGTACAAAACAAAGCTAATTAGATGTGTTAAATGCGTTTACAAATACTCTTAGTGGTTCTATGACTTACTGCCAAAGGCCATGCACGAACGTTGACTGGACGGTGGGGACGGTTTAGGGTTTAGGCTTACGTTCTCTTCTTCCGAGGCCATGGTCCCTGTGGCGGTGCTGCCTTCTATGGGCCACGCGTTGAGTGTTTGTTTGACTGAACGGCAGAATGCGAACTTTGTATGGTAGTCTTGTAGCTATATAGAATATTAAATGATTGGTAGCATGAAAAGTTAAGATAAGTGGGGTAAGATAATATCATTTTTCGTTAAGATCAAATTAAGGACACCTTAAGCCCTCTAGTTAGTAAGAGCATGTTTAGCGCACCAGAAAATTTGGACTTAAATTTTATATTTGGTCTAAGTATGAGTATAAGGTTCTCTACAACATCAGAGATTTAAAACTCGTATATAAGTCTCCCACAAAGTTGAGATCTAAATTTGAGTTTCAATATGATATTTGAGTCTAACCTATGCCAACTAGGAAAAATGTTATAACAAAAATGTAAGTCCAATCATCTTCAATGAATATAACCAAATTATAAAGAGTAATGCTACGAAGACTCAATTTATAGATTAAATTTTGAAAACTAAATGACATAGAAGTTGATGATTGGTTTATTACTTAAGCGTTGATAAACAGGCTCATTTCTATTGGTGACACATTATTTAGTTTGTAAATTTAATTTCCCTAACATTACCCAATTATAAAACTCAAATATGAGTTTTGTCCAATGTTTTTCCCTCAAATGCAGAGATTTAAATCATAAAATGCAAAATGAGTCTTAAGATTTGATTAATTGCATTAAAGAAGAAAACCAAAATACATAAATTCACCACTTTTCAAAGACTCAAATATAAGAATAAAGCCTAGAATTTGAGTCTTTGCATTAGAGATGCTCTAAGGAGTAAGGATTTTTCCACAAGTCCAAGAAATATAAATATTATATATAGAGCCAATCTCACACAACTCTTTAGTTTTTTTTTCTTATTTTTTCATATTTAAATAATACTATGGCGCGAGTGCAACTTACTTGGAATGAGTTAAATGTCATGTGGCATCTTGATTCAATAATATAAAATGTCATGTGTTAAAAGTGTTACACATATCATTATATTAGGGTAGACCTGACATTCGTGTCGTGTTTTCCGTGTTCGTGTCGTTTTCGTGTCATACTCGACATCTTAACGGGTCGTGTCGTGTAACACCCATTAAAATAAATGGGTAAAATGACTCGACCCGAAATTGATCCGATAATATTAACAGGTAATATGACCCGACTCGTTACCCGTTAAGGAAAATATATTTTAAACCAATAAATAATCAAATGAAAAACATAAAACTAAATAAGTATTATATACCATATTATCACATTCAAAAGATAAAAATACATTTATCTTTCAAGTATTGCATATTTACATACCCGAAATAAAAGCATAATAAAAAATAAAAAATAAACATTAGAACATTACAAAATATCAAATATTCAAAAGATTTGCAAAATTAAGGGAGTTATGTTTCAAGGTTTGGAACCTTGCACGTTTTCTTACAATCAAACTCTTCAATTTTCATCAATCACTATGGGAAATGGTATTAGAACTTTGGCTTGATATATTGTATTCAAGAGTTATATTGATGATATTTTCAGTGAGGCTTTCTACATTAGCACTCTCTTCTCATTTATCCTATGGCTATTGTTTAAGTAAAGTCTTTAATAGTTTTTTAATTAACGTAGAAGTGTGAAAAATACATAAAAATATATATATAAAAACTCGTAATGACAAGTTTCACAACTTTCATGAAGGGCTTAACTTTAAAATGTGCCATTATAATCATATAAATGATAGATCAAAATTTAACCGTCGATTGTTGTTTACATTTATACTTCATTTTTCTCACCAAATTTTTTTTTTTCTTCAGATTTTCTTTTTTGAAAACATGATCTATTAGAGGATACAGGAAGATGAACGGTTCGGATCGTTGATATTATGTTCAGAGTTTTACTGTTAGTGAAAATATTGCTTGGTGTTTATAAAGTCTCTACAAACTATATAACATCGACTCATATTTCAATTAACCGTAAATATCATAATGTGATATCAAAGATCCGAACCGTTCATCTTCTTACATCCCCCAGAAGATCATGTTTTCAAAAAAAAAAAATTTAAAAATGAAATTCAATATAAAGAAGAAAGCCCAAACGACAATCGACGGTTAAATACAAATTTAAGGTTTATGGATTATAGTGTCGGATTTCGAAGTTGATCCTTTCACGAAAGTTGTAAAACTTGTCACTACGAGTGACTGTATATTTTTTTTTTACATTTCTTACACTTCTACAATAATTACTATTAATATTATTACTTTTACACCCAAAATAAAAAATACTATTCATGACGGTTTGGAGGGTTTTAAAAATCTAAACGATAATCTAAGTGTAATTATTGTCTACTCGTGGAGAATGATGAATCACAAGTGCTTATATATTCTTTCATAGTTTTCATACTTGTAGGGATGTCTTATTGCCTATACTAATATTATACTAGTTTATTTTAATTTTGGACAACAACATGTTAAGTAAAATTTATCCTATTAATAATAATAAGAAACTCTCATAATAAAAATAAATAAATGAATAAAACTTAATTTTTTTAACTTATATAGAATAATAATAAAAAAAAATATATTTAAAATAGAATATACTAATATATACAATATGGCTATTGTATTTTATAATAAATTTTTTAGTTAGTAAACTTTAAAATTATAATTTATTTTTCTTAACGGGTCGAAACGGCACTACAGGAAAACTAAGTATTAGGGGCGTAATATTAGATGCAGAAATAAAATTTTGACTCTAATAGTATTCATTAGGGGCAAAAACATGCAATTGTCTCTATTAAAGTAATAGGGACAAATAATAAACCGCCTCTATTAATTTTATCACTTTTAGGGCGCGGAAAAATCTGTCTTTACTAAATTTAGCTATTAGAGGCGAATTCAATTAGCCCCTAATTCAACTAATAATTATTTGAATTTAATTATTTTTTCATCAGAGGCGGATTTTTTTAATTATTTATTTAGTTTTATTTTTGTATTTAAGACGGATATGTTTAATTACTAATTAACTTTTACAAAAAAAAAATGAAGGATATTACTATTTTCAAGAAAAAAAATATTAATTATCTCAACCCTAATTCCAATACATA
Organism: Crataegus laevigata; assembly: GCA_963580275.1. Taxonomy (NCBI): domain Eukaryota; kingdom Viridiplantae; phylum Streptophyta; class Magnoliopsida; order Rosales; family Rosaceae; genus Crataegus; species Crataegus laevigata. The sequence continues at coordinate 24,452,889 of OY756950.1, read as the reverse complement.
TAAACACTAATTATCTAAACCCTAATTCCAATATATACCCACTACCCTCACTTTTCTCTTTTCCCTCTTCCACTGCCGCACAGTTCATCAGTTTTCCCGTTTTCTTTCATTTTTCTTCCTATCCCTTTCTCTTGTGCAGATTTAAACCATCCTCTCTTTCTTTCATTCTTAGTAATCTTTGTTGTCTATTTTTGCCTTGCTATCCAAGAGGACCGAAAGAAAGGTTTGTTAGAGATAAGATAAAACTTGTTTCATTTGGTTTGATCGAAGCTTTTTTTCCATTCTGAATTTTTTATTCTGTAGGTATATTTTCTGATTAGCTTGGGTAACCATGATATGCTGCTAGGTGTCACTCATGGTTTGTGGAAGCCCTAAACGTGTGTAAACACTAAAAGGGAGAATTGAAAGAAGTTTCAATTCACAATCGATTTAAAAGAGTTTTAATCGCCCACTGCCTCGCTAAAAGGAACCTAATGGATCGTACACCGTGTAAGGTAAAGATTGAAGATTCAACGGAGATGAGTAAGAATAATTAAATGGTTTAATTATTTATGGCAAGGATTAATTAATATGTTAATTAATCAAACGAATGAGTTCGTTAAAGACCTCGGGATAGTTTTGGACCTTAAGGCCCAATGGGCTTCGAATGATTCACAAAGGCCCAAATAGCCCAAATTAATCCCTAAGGCCGGCCACTTAGTAAGGGTAGCAAACTTGGACTTATTTACAAGTTTGCCACTCAAATGAATTAAGGTATAAATTTGACTTTATAGCCAAAATTCATTTAGGGCTTTTCTTTTGGGGAAATTGGAGAAAACACAAACTCCTTTCTCTCTAGAAATGGCCGGCCCCCTTGGAGGGATTAGCTAGCAATCCTACTCCTCCAAGGTCACTCATTTCTTCTTAAATCTAACCTTGGTGTAGAATCTTAGAGGTTCCCAATTTTGGGAACTTAGAGAAACCTTTTCATACAACCAAATCCATAGATTTAAGATGCAAGGAATGAAGGCCCTCTCTTTGGGTGATTAGCCTTTGCTTAAGCAAAGAGGAATCTACAAAGGTATAAATCTCAACTCACTTTGTTTTGAGTTGTTTAAAGGTTCACCAAACTACTAGGCTTTGAACATTCATGGTTGATGTTTTTGTTTTTAAGTATATGCAAGCATGATTCCGCCTTTAATTTGTTAATTGCATGCTAATGATATTGCTTAAATGAACATGTATTCTCAAAATAATCCTTCACCCATATAGACTGATTGACACCTTTTTGCTAGTTACCAGTTTTTTGCTATGGATCTGCCCAAATTGTTTTGTAATGTGACACGTGTTTCTTGTCCTTACTAGCTGAAATTAAACATCCGTTTTGCATATATTCTTTAGCTAGATTTTCACTTCTTCCTTGGGGTTTTCATATTATATTCCGAGAGGGAGAAAGAGAGAAAAAGGCATTAAGGCCTCACCTTCCTCTTTTTTCTTCATTTATGAAACCCTAATTACAAGACCTTCTTTCATGCATTAAACAACTAATCATTAAAGGATAGAGTTGCATTGTTTTGTGGTTTTGCATTAAATTTGTGGTCAAGTGTTTCTAGTTTCAAATCTTTAAAAATGATCCATTTTAGGATTCTCATCAAGTTCCTTCAACAGTTTGACTGGAGAAACTGATTGGACATATCATTGACATATCATCATATGCATAGTTCGTGTGTTGGTCTCTGTGCCACAAGGTGAAGAGTTCAGGAGGAGTTACCATCTTGTGAAAACTGGAGACAATACATTTTCGGTGCCATAACGTGAAAAGCTTAGGAGGAGCTGCCACTTCGTGAAGACTGAAGGAATCCATTTTGTGTGACACAAGGTTGCACAAAGGTAAAGCTACCCTGTAGACTAGATCTGGGAATTGAGCCTTGTGTGGTACTTTGTAAGAACATTGATTATACTAGTGGATTGGACTCAGTGGAGAGTCCCCGGTTTTAGCCCAGAGGTGGGTTTTTCCAGCCAAAAACATCTTGTTAACAAAGTTATTTATATTGTGTCACATATCTCACACATATATACAGCTACATGTATCACTTGAATATTTAATTAGTATGTGCTCACAATCATGCTCACTTGACACATTATTAACTTGGAACGAACTGAGGCCTTACTGACTAGGATAGGTTTTGGTATTTGAAATTGGTTATTGAATCTTTGTTTATCGACTAACAAATCTATCTTAGTTAACTAGTGGGCTTGACTAATTAGTCTAGCAGATTATAATTTATATATATAAGATATTCTGCTTGATACCAATTTCAAAATCCCTTCCCTTTCCCCAAACTCATCCACCACATCCCAATTTAATGGGCTCTGGGAAGCCTAGTTGCTTACTTAGGCTAAAATCGACTAGCCTAGTCCCTAGGTCATGTTACGCAAGGCTGACATCAACTACAATTAAAAATACAAAAAATCATAAAACTTAATTAAAATGTAAAAAATAATAATTTTTTCTATAAATACTTAACCCTGTTCTTCCGCCTTACACCACATTTTAATATTTTCATATATTTTCAAATACTTTCAACCAATCTTCTACTATCATTTGAAATTAAAAATAAAATTATTATTTTTATTTTATAACAAAATTTAATAATATTTTAATACAAATTGCCTAGGCTATTCAGTTTAGGAGTGAAAATGCACTTGAATAGTTACTATTCACTAAAGGCAGTTACCATTCACTTGGGGGATTGAATTGCATATTGCCCGTGGGCTTTTTAGAGGTGAAAATGTTCTTATTTTGATATCATCTTTTCTTTTTCCTTTTTTATGTAAACAGTATTTGCGTAAGAGACTCAAATTTAAAACTTCGGATGCAATTTCATTATTTATTGGTAATTGGCATTAAGCCATTCGCCCAGGACAATCTTTTTGGCCAGTTAGATCCTCTTTGTGGAACATTACACCATCCAATTCGTGACATCCCACATCGCCCAGGGGAGTGATCCTTAAATGTATATTCTCATCCCTACCTAGCACGAGGCTTTTTGGGAGCTCACTGGTTTTGGGTTCTGTAGGAACTCCGAAGTTAAGTGAGAAGTGGGCTAGAGCACTCCCATGATGGGTGACCCACTGGAAAGTTGCTCGTGAGTTCCCAGAAACAAAACCGTGAGGACGTGGTCGAGGCCCAGATGTGACAATATTGTGCTACGGTGGTGGAGCGGGCTCGGGAAGTAGTCTGCCTCGGGCCGAGATGTGACAATTGGTATCAAAGCCAAACCCTGGTCGTGGTGTGACGACGAGGACGTCGGGCACCTAAGGGGGGTGATCCTTAAATGTATATTCTCATCCCTACCTAGCACGAGGCATTTTGGGAGTTCACCGGCTTCCGAAGTTAAGCGAGAAGGGGACTAGAGCATTCCCATGATGGGTGACCCACTGGGAAGTTGCTCGTGAGTTCCCAGAAACAAAATCGTGAGGACGTGGTCGGGGCCCAAAGCGAACAATATTGTGCTACGGTGGTGGAGCGGGCCCGGGAAGTGGTCCGCCCCGGGCCGGGATATGTCAAATTGATTTTAGATTTGATGTTCACAACCAATTGATTTTAGATATGATATTCGCATCCAATTGGTTTTAAATTGAATGCTTTTTACATACGGTAAAAAAAAAAACCCCCCTGTTTAGTACGCATTCACATTTATACATAAGCTTTTATAAGTTAGTGCAAGAGAAATTTTCTAAATTCATTCATTTTGGATAGTGGTGGATCAGTTTGGATCACTTTCATTTTCAAACTCCTTGTTAACCCTATGATTTAGTTCAATTTGAGGTAAAACCAATAAAGAAATCAAACTAGTATTAGACGCTTTACGCAGCTCAAACCTAAGACCGGCCTTTTTTCCGTTTCTTTAGAGATTTTTAGTGCAATTATATATACGGTATGACTAATTAGATGATCATTATCAATTTAAAAATTTAACTAAGTTAAATTCTGCTTGATAACAGTTTAATATCTAACCGTCGAGATGATGATTATATATATATATATGTGTGTGTATGTGTCACTTGATCTGTGTATGGTCATAATAACCCAATAATTTGGAAGATAATGAAATATAAAAAAATTTGGTGATGGGTCGAGTTAGGGTGGTGTACTCACATTCCAAATCTTGGGACAATATGCAAGCTAGACACACCTAATTGTACTTATATGGCATGGGTTCGGTTGGATATGTATATAACAAGACATGTGCCACATTTATCAGTGATTGTCCCACTTACAGCTCATGCTTTTGGTAGCAAAAGAAATGGCACATATTAATATTTGGTCAATTCTTAGTTCTTACCTACCAAAATATTCCAAAGATAACTTAAAATTATGTGGAATGGCACATTTCAATTATCATAAAGGCATAATCTTACTGTCCCCACCTCCCCCGCGCACCCCCCCCCCCCCCCTCCCCCCCCCCCCACCACACAAAAACACCCAAAAAAAAAAAATCCTCTTTGTTGGTATGATAGAGTGGAAATGTAGAAACAAAAAAGTGACTCAAATTTTCTTTGTGATGCATATTTCAATCAATATTGAAACGTTTGCGCATATACGTAGGGTTGAACATAGTCTGCTTTGAAGTAATTTAGGGTTCGACCAGGAGTACCAAACCAATATGGTATTGATTGGTGTAATTTTGTACTCTAATTAGCAGCATAACTGAACCAAACCAGTCCCAGTCCATTTAGCGAATGGTTTGGTTTGGTCACTTTTCTTTATAAGCACTAGTAATTTCAACACTTGCGCAGGAAGTTATTATAGTACAAGTAACAAAAAGAGAAAAACAAAACAAAACAAAACAAAATAAGAAGAAAATAGGACGCAGGGAAGCAAGTGTAAAATTACTATTTCACCTTTATTTATGGAAATTAATATTAAACTTATTTGATTAAAAAATACAATGTTGATTTTACCCTCACAAAGAGGGTTTTCTTAGGTAATCGACTATTATTAAGCAAATATTTTATGTTTTCTTATGTGAATTGAACAATAGTTGAGAAAACTTTTCACTGTCGAAGATGAATTGAATTGTTAAGGGTGTTTAGAGCATCTTCAAATGAGGTGTCAAATTTTAGGTAGAGATGTTGCTATGCATATTTGAGATTAAAAAAATCCTTCTAACCGAAGTGTTATTTACTGACTGAATTTAAAACCTTTGTGATTAGAAGTCAAATTTGACATCAACGTCAAATTTATTTTTAATTAACTTTAATTGTGGGTCCCTTATTCCACTAATATTTCAACTAATAACTTTTTTAATAGTTTTTTAATAAATAAATACATGTAAAACCCTATATTAATAAGAAATAACAATTAACAATTTGGTTAGTTAAGTACAAAATTTGGATATAAGACTTCAAATTGCCACATTAGTCGTCAATTGTCATATGACTGTTATTTATGGTCTTTCGTTATGCACTTTACCATGTTAATAAATACTACAAACCGAGTTAAAGCAAACTAATTGTGGTACAACATCTCTAGTACAAAATAGAACTAGGGGTGGTTCGGTATGGGGATAATGAACCGAAATCCTTGTCTCGATTCCCAAACCAAAATTTTTGAGAATCCCAATTTCAATACCGATCCCAAACCAAATTTTCGGGAATCTCGAAATAGTTTCGGGATTTTGGGACAAATCAGGAATCTCGAAATGGTTTTGGGCTTTTGGACTAAAATTTGACATATTATGTTTTTGGGCTAATCTGCCAATATGTGCACAATAGCATCTGCCTATTCAATTTCTACTACACATGCATGCAATAAAAATAAATTAAGTACCAAATTCAAAAGCAAAAAAATTAGTTACAAGCCAAGGTTTTTTAAAAAAAAAAGTAACAAGCCCAAAAGCAAAAAAATTAGTTACAAGCCAAAGTTTCAATAATTATGTTACAAACCAAAAGCAAAAAAGCAAAGCTTAAAGTTTATGAAGATTGTTGGCCTCCTCGGCCCCTTCAGCCACGTCTCCTAAAGAGAGGACAACACAAACTTTAATGAACATGACCTGTATGCCATAAGCTTTAATGAACATAACGTGCATGTGAACAGAAAAATGAGAACTCAATTAATGAGAAATTTGCAAACGTCATATACACAAGGTAGCCAACAATATCAAAAGATAAGGACGTGTACGTCATAAGCATATCCCGATACATTCCATTCGGACTTTGCCCAAGCAATGAAAAAAATGGGAAGTCTGGGCATACTCACAGACCAAGATAGAGAGATCAATGTGTAGGAAAGTCAATATTCGATGTCGGGCGCCAGTGGTGCGATCCACAATATTTTTACTAGTATGGTGTGTCTCCTAGTGCTAGCTATATTTTTGTTTTAGTTAGCAAAATTTGTAAATAACAAATTTTCTACACAATCATTCCAAACCTGCAACTGTAATCTCTGAGCTTTGTTACTCAACTAGTTCTGTTAGTCTAACAAGTAATATCTGCTCATTTACAAAATAATTTCTACCTCCTTTGTAAACTATATAATATCATTATACCTTTAGTAAAGAATGGTGGTGAAGTTTTCTCAAGACAAAGAAAGCAAGGGGCTAATTGCAGAATGCTACTACTAAGTAGATAGAAAGAATTGAAGGTTTATTCAAGTCTAGACCCGATAATAGCAGTCTAACATTGTGGATTTAATGAAAATGAACATATACAGTAGCCTGTTGACCTTCCACAAACAAACTAAATATCAGCAATAAATAAAAAAATACATGCATTTATGGCTCTAAGTTTTCTTCTTAAGCTTGTGGATTTAATGAAAATGAACAAGGTTCCATCCTGTAAGTTAGAAAAGACAGCAGTAACCATCATTTATCATAAATCAATGAATCATCTAAAAACTGTGGCTTCTGGCTGATCAAGATCACCAAGGTAAAAATTAACTTTTACACATCAAAATTTGATATGTTCAGGATTGTCTTCTTATTATTAAAAGAGTACTAACCTGCATGTCAGGATCTTTTAACTTAACTAGCACTTCTGAAACAGCACGATGATCTAATCCACAACTATCCTCTTTAAGGGAAGATTCAAGATTGTTGTGAAAAGAAGTGAACTCTACAAACAAAATTAATTCCAACCCTAAATTAAATTTCAAAAAGAAGACAGAAATTAGATTTCAAAACACTAAATTGATTACCTAATTTGGGGTGAGAGAGTGAGACTCGGACTCGGTGCTAGATCGAGAATTCTATGACTTCTGTCTGTGAGAGAAAATCGCCCGATAAAGAGAGATCGCAAGAAAGAGCGGTGGCGTGGCGGTGATTGTGCGGTGAAGGAAGGCTGGAGAGTCAGAGATGATAGTATGGTGTGGTGGTGGGCCGGTGGCTAGCTGGAATTCGACACAGAGAGATAAGATGAGGGCTCGGTGAGGGAGGCTCAGGAGCTACACTTCATGTTCGATTCGAGTTCGATGGAGAATCAATGGAACGGAAGTGAAATGGGATTATAATTAGATCCGACCTAAAAACAAATGAACGGCACAGATTAAATCCAAAACAATGAACGGTTGAAATAATTCTCTTATAATTAAAAAATAATATATATATATATATATAATATTTATTTTTGGTTCGGTATGGGAATATCGAAAAAATGGAGATGCAAATCCGAATCCCATACCGAAAATTTCAGTTTGGTTCGGGATGACATACCGAAAATTTTGAGAATTTTGATTTGGGATCGGGATTTTTTCTGTTTGGTTTGGGATTTTTGGGATTTTTTTTCTAGCCCTACATAGAACTGATTGGGTCAACATTACACTATTTTACAACCAAACCATGCTAATTACTTTGATTTGAACGGTTCAAACGTTGTTTATATTATTTTATTTTTAGAAAACTTCATTTTAATCCTTGGCAAATATGACTTTTAGATTAAAACCATGAGTAAGATCAAAATATAATTTTAGTCCCTTGATACATTAATAACTTCATTTATTAATTATATTTTGATTTTTTCATTATTTATCTTTTTTTTCTAATTTTTAATGTATTAATTTTATTTCATTATAATTTTTATTTTCATTTCATTCATTGTAATATATTTTGTTGTGAACATTTAGATAAACTAATTTTTGTTATACAATATATTTCGATGTAGTTTATCTTCTTCATTTAGGTATATTAAATTCATTATAATACATTTCAGTGCATACATTTAGGTACACACATTTCGATACATACATTTGGATACAAACATTTAGGTACACTAATTCAATATAAAATATTTCGGTACTAACATTTCGGTGCACACATTTCGGTACACACATTTAGGTACATTAATTTAATATTAATACATTTCGGTGCTGTTTGGGCCCAAAATATTGGTTTGGGCCCAAAATATTGGTTTGGGCCGAATGGGGAGTATTTCTCGGCCCAGGAGCTTAGAAGGTGCTGTGAGACATTCGAGTGGTGGGCCGGCTAGTCAAGGTCGGCCAAGTCCTATTAGGAAGAGGAGTCGCCCGATAGAGATGAGGGCGAAGTTCTATTGTGAGATGGATAATTAAGGGAAGTGGAATCCTAGTACAGTGAGGAGTCTCGGCGAGACTGGGATATGGAGATGTGGAGGAACATGGCCGGATAGAGGGTTAGGTTCAGAATCCTGGTGGAAGTAGGAATGGCCGAGATAAGGCTGGATCAGGGTAAGGAGTCCTGATCCAGGTGGAGTTCTAATTCGATCAAAGGGGATTTGTTGCTACAAATAGACGAGTGAGGGCACCATTCAAGGGACCTCCAACTCAACACATAAATCTGCCATATGCAAACTCTCGCTCTACGCGAAACCTCTCAAGAACCTTGAGACTTTTATTTTCCTTTTCACCAACACATCTTTAGTTTGGATAAACAGCACTATGAAGGCAACCGATGACATCTTCAGTTTGGATAAATAGCACTGTTGCCGTAGAATCAGCCGACCTTAGAGCACCTTCAGTTTGGATAAATAGCACTACGTCGAGGCTGACTGATTATCTATCCAAGTCTCGGTCAACAAGGGTTTCTGGATCCTTGTTGGTAGAGGTCATCTCATTAACCTTCTCGGCGAAGTGAGGTGTTACTGATTGTTAGACTCGGCGCATTGAACGCCGAGTTGTTTTATGATCGCATACTCACAAGTGGGGTTTAGAGTTTGACATTCGAACGACCGAACCACATTTACCATCAAGACTTATATCCGCTTTGAGTATCTGTGCCCCTATATTTTGGTGTCAAGTCAGCGTGAGTTTACTCTGACGAATACCATCACTATGACTGAAGCCAACAACGACAGTTTGTGAACTTCATAATTAGTAGCCTTGTCTTCAGGATTGAGAATCCAGAGGTCGAGACGCGTTCCTTCCTCGGCCGCAATCGCAGGACATAGAAGTTAGCCGCGCGCATCAACACAACACATCAACATATTTTACTCCTCGGCCGAGCTCAGCCGACGAGTTGGCACGCCCCACACACAACTGAAGGATGCAGTTAGCTTATTAATTACTCGACCTGCGCGCCACGTAGGCTAGGTAGTTTTTAGGGTCAATAGGTGCATATATTTAGGTACATATATTTCAGTACTAACATTTAAATATATTAGTTCAATATAATATAGTTCGGCACACACATTTCGGTACTAACATTTAGGTACATTAATTGAATCTTTCAAGTTTGAAGAATGTTAAATAAAATTAATAAATTAAAAACTCTTTTTTGGTCAAAAAAATAAATTAAAATTTGTATATTAATAAATTTAAATATTTAATGGGAGACATTAAATAAAATGCACATTAATTATTTTGAATTAAGGACACATTAGGGACTAAAATCAATATTCAATCTGACACCAAATTTTTTTAAATTTTAATCTTCTTCAAGGATTAAAGTTCAAAAACCCCTTTTATTTTTATTTAATCAACCTACGGTGTTTTAACAAAGCTCTTCGAGGCATCTCATTCTGATAAGTGATAACGAGTTGACAAAACCACTATAAAAGATTAAAGGAGTATGAGTGTCACCTTCCACTACTTCCATGCATTGCCCTTCACCTAACTATAAATCCAGCTTTACACTCAACACAAAAAATAAAGATATATCCACATCTTAAGAAAGAAGTGAAAAAGAAAAGTAAGGATTGGATTAAATGAATGTTTTTATTTTAAAGATTTGTGGTAAGAAGAAACGAAAATTTTGTGGTATGGAGTAGGAGATGGAGTAGATAAAATCGCTCTCCTTTACTGTTGATATAACTCTTCATTTTGGTCCATGATATTTGGAATCAATAGATCTCTGACTTGGTCCACCATCAATCATTTTGGTCCATGACAAATATGTTAAATAAAGACCAAAATTACAAATATATCTTTAATTTAATAAACAATGAGTCAAAATGCTTTGACAAAATTTGAGAGTATTTTTGTTATTTTGATCTTATTTAATTGAAATTTTTCATGAAATGACCAAAATAATTGACAATGAACACACTCAATAATCACTTCTATCGATTTAAATTTCAAAGATTAAAATAAGAAATTATATCAATCTCAAAAATTATTTTAACTAACCCATTATCTTATATGTTATAGTGTTAATTATCATCTCATATAAGTACAACACTTTGCATCGAATAAAGTTGCGATAACAGCGACATGCATGAAAACAGTTGCCATATGTCTGCAGAAATTTTTGAAATATGACTTCTCCAATTAATCTTCTTTACGTGTGACTCTACTTGATTGAACCTCGCCATGATCGGGACTCAGGATAATGTGCTTTTGATTGGTGAAGGGTGAGGCATCTTCTTCAACCAAAATCCATGTCTTCTAATCAACAAAAGGACAGCTGGTCTCCCAAAGTTCTTTATTATATGAGTCCTCATATTTTAGATTAAGTTATTAAGTTAAATAATTTCTGTTACATGGAAATGAAATATTAATTGATAAAACAAAAAATAAAATAGAAAATTAAGAAGAGAGAAGAAGGTTTCCCATCATGTTGAATCTCTTTCATCCGCAAAACCTAATCTCCTCATCGAATATCTAAAATCAACAAATCCAAATAAAACCCTAATAATTTTACACATACAATTTTATTCAAATATTTTGTCAATAATATTCAAACCCAGTTACTTACAAATCACCAAAATTGAGATTGTGTTGTTTTGAAAATTGGAAACCCTTCTTGTACGCATGAATTCTTTTTTATATGAAATTTTCCGACAATGGTGAAAATTTTGAAACAAATCCTTTCCCCCTTTCATAAGCAAAAAATAAAAACCAAAAATATTAGGAGGAGAGAAAGGGAGTGAATGATCGCAAGAGAGATGGAGAGAGGAAGGAGATGTGGAGAAGAGAGATGGTAGGCGAAGAAGACATAAGTTTTTACGTTTTTCATTTAATCACTTTGTAGAATTATTGTGTTTTGTTTAACAAGAATTATTTAAGTTTATAACTTAACCTACCATAAGATTTATCTTACACTAGTCTGAAAAAGGACCTCACATGTCCTCAAAATAAAGACTCTTGAAGAGCAGTTTTGTCGCATAAAATATCACAATTATTTCAACAAGTGGCAGTGTTTAGCAACACCGGTGAAACTTAGTTTCTTCTAAACGTCGTGCAAATATAATAGTTAGGGCTTTGTGTTGAAAAAAAATAATAAAGAACAAATAAAATATTGTTTAGCGTTCAGTGGTGTGGTTTATTATTTTGTTATCGATTAAAAAAAGAAAAAAATGCGAGTATGTGACAACTCGTTCCTAATTTTACGATTTTATTAATTTTGAATGAGAGAATTAACGAAATGGTCCTTAGAGACGAGATTATTAACTTTCGTTGACCGTTATTTTGTGACGAGTATGGATTATTATTTTATCGTACTCTCGAAATACGCAACGATACGAATGCGTAAGCATAAACGGAATCAAAATCGGAGTTATGATGAAGATTTTACAAGCTACAAATTTAAGAAATACTTTTATGAAAAAGTACTATTTTATATTTTATATATTTTTCAAAATGATTATATTATTATTTTAATAATTTCTATTTGAATATTTTAAATATTATATTAATTTACATTTAGCCCGTGGGACCCACAATCACACCAAGTCACCACTCCCTCTTTTCCGTGACACACCCCGATCCGGAAACCGAGGCGTGCCGGCCGTCACGTGTGAGTGACGTAGCCGAAAACGTCAGCGGAAGCAAATTTGACATGAAGTGCAGTAGTGAAAGTTAAGTTGATAATATACATATGATACAGAGCCGATCCTAGGTGCAGTGAAGTTTAAACAAACATTACAACTACGAAAGAAAATCCTACATAAGTGGTGGTCTGTCAGAACTGCCTTGGCGCCTCGCTAACCGTCCACGACGTTGCTACCTAGTACCTGGAGGGGCGTAAAACATAAAAGGTGAGTGGGCAAAAACAAAGTTTTCCAAAACCATTTCATAAGTCCATAAATAACCCCTCGCTGTAAATCAGTATAATTTTCCCAGAAAATAATACGTATATAAACTTATATACGAAAACATCGTCTACATATCACAACTCATCATCAAGCTCAAGATTAGGCCATATCAATATACCAATTCCGAAAATCATTATCATCAGGCAAGTAATATAAAACTAGGGTGTCCCTAGTGTCCTGTCAGCCGGAGTCACCTCTAATGACCTGTACGACTGAATCTATAGCTCATCAAACATACTCAATCCCTATCAATCATTATCATCCTGCACACGAGTCGGAACCACCTATTGTGGTCTGTACGACAGGCTAGGTGTATAATATTACGCCCTGTGCTACGATCACGTGAAGGCTATGCGACGAATCGCGGGTCACCAACGAGTCGGAACCACCTATTGTGGTCTGTACGACAGGCTAGGCACCTGCCTTGGATCCAAGGTGAGCGTACGGTGCGTGAGGTGAACGATCACGTGAAGGCTAGGCCCTACTCTAGCGGAGCACAAACACCCGAGGTGCAGGTGATTAGCTAAATCACAATCTATCATCATTTCAAGCACTACCACAGTACTTACCTGACTTATCTGGCCGTCCTCGGCGTCAGTTCATAATAAATGCAATCATAATCATATTTATACACTATAGTAGGCATACGACATGGTAATCTAATTATCCAATCCAATCAATTCGTAAATCAATCAATGTACGTTTCTGGGAAAAACGTCATGCATATATATATATACTGAAAAACAAAGCCCACTCACTGATATGTCGACGGGTCGTATCCCCCGAGCCTAGAGTGACTGCGCTCGTCCGCTGGATACGTCTCACCTATACGTGAATTAATCGCAAAACCGTCATTAACAGCACATAAACGAACTACGTAAATAACTTTTCATACGAAGGTCAATTTTGGTATTTGAATATACCAACGCGACCTACACAACGTCACGAGCGTCGTGATATTTTAAGAATAATTTTAGGACACCGCACGCGCCCCCACGCGCCGGCCCAGGCACGGCCAGACGCGCCGGCCACGCGCGCCACGTGCTGCGCACGCGCTAACGGCGTCAGTAACGGCGTCAGTTAACGGCGTTGGAATATTCCGTCAACTTTGACGGAATATTCCGTCACCCCCTACCTCAGGTCGCCGGCCGGACTGGTTTTTCCGGCGACCGTCGCCGGCGCCGGCGACCGATTCCGGCCAAAACTTCCAACTAGCATATCTCGTTCGTTTTTCAACCTTTTTCACTCGTTTTTCTTCCTACATGCTCTAAATTTCATGTAGAATAAGTGTATACCTTCAAATCCTTCGAAAAACGTCTAGGAATTCCACGGGGAAACTTTCCAAATTCGGCCAAACTTGAAACCACCCACTCCGACGTCCAAACTTTGCAAACGAGGTACTCCGAGCCTCGTGGGACAATTTTAAAGCTTGTGGTGATCTTCTTTTACCTAAAACAAATCCAAAACAAAACTTGATGAATAGTACCCTAAGTTTAGGTCACGGGTTCGAGTTGTTTGCGAGGGTTTCAAAGCTTGTAACCAGTATGAACAAACTCAGCAAATCTCAAGGAGTAAGAATAGGCTTACCTCAGGTTGATTTGTGTCGAGCTGGCTTGTGTGTGTGTGTGTGTGTCCGTAGGAAGAAGTCGAGAGAAAAACGATAGAGTTTGAGAAAGAGAGAGATAAGGAAGAAAGAAAATCAGAATTGGTTTGGTGCACGTGTGGGCGTGCATGTATAGGGACAGGTGTCCCAACTTGGGTTTAAAGATTTAGGACACTCAAAAGCCCAATATCGTGTCCAAACGTACCCGTTCGCGCGTAGGTAAGGGCAAAATCGTCATTTCACATCGAGCGTATAGAAAATTTGGGACGGAATGTCACATTCCGCGTGGCTTCCCCCCCCCCCCCAAACAATTATCTCAAACACTCTCTCTTCCCTCTATCTTCTTCCTCAACTCTTTCTCCCTCTGCAAACATTAGTGCTGAGACCATCACTGGCACACTTCCACTCGGGCAAGCATTGCCACAACACCAAAGATTCAAAATAAACCCCTGGGCCCGCACGTAAACCGAAGAAACAGAGGATGGAGAACTCCGGCAAGTTCTTGAATTTTTCGACCAAGGTAAGACTCAAAATACCTTCAAACTCTTCCTCTTTGATGTTTTGAGTCGGTCTTTCAAGTTGTACACATGTTTTGATGACGATCCAGTGTAGAAACCAACTCGGGAAAACTTTTTCAATTTTTCGACAAAGACCCAACGGTTTTCGAGCCGTTTTCCAGCCAACTTTCAGCTACAGCCGAGGAAACCAAGGTTATAATTTGAACCCTTGTTCTTTGATCTTCATTTTGGTATATTACTTGGATAGGTTTAGTGAAGTTTTTAGTTAGTCAGAACCAGGATTTACTTCGGCCATTTCATTCCCAGATTTCGGCTGTTGCAGTGGCAACTGGCCAGAGAAGAAGAAAAAAAAGGCTTTAGGCCCAAAGTCCGGTCCAAGTCCTTGGTCCAACCTTTGGGCTGATGTTTCAGCCCAACCCAATTCGAAAATGGGCTCATAATATTATGGGAATGTTTTTTAGAATATTATTTGGAATATTCTTGGAATATTCCTTAGGTTGACTTTTTCAAAATTTTCTCAAAAACTCTCCTAGGCTAATTTCGATGCCCCAAGTCCGTTTTTGACATCCATTTAGTAAAATCCTAAAGTTTTGACATAGTTGACCACTGGGGCGTCTCTGTTGACTTTTTGAAAAATTTGCCAATGACCTTCCTTAGATTATTTCGATGCCCTGATTCCAAATCCGCACTTCGTTTTCCCCAATTTAATTGTCTTAGTGGACTTTTACTAAGGGGTCCCAATATTATGCATAGGTGAGATTACTATTGTAAACTCCAGCTTCTCACGTCCAAACGACTACAACTTCGCAAGTATCTATGAGTGGGTCTTTTCTTTTATATAGTATATGTATATATAATTGTTACTTTTCATTTATACATTTCATAAAGAGTTTTCTATAATATGCCTAGATTAGTGTGACGTTTATAAGTTTTAGCGCATTGATAGAAATTATGACATTATGCTACATCCTACGGGATGCACATGTATGCGTATTATTATTATTGAGGCCTTAATTATATTTGTGGACATGAATAATATTATGTTGACTAGAATTATCAAATCACTGTGGCATGACTATATTTATGTTATTTGCTCATCGTTGATGCACCAGTGTTGGTACTTGCTGGGCCAGGGCCAGTATTTCACGTGTATGTGCACATTGCATCGTACGCTCACTTTGGATCCATTGTAGTTGCTAGTCTTGTCCTAGATTGCTATAGGCAATTAGGACTCATATGTGCTACAAATAGAACCAGTCTTCCCATGATTATAGTACTAGAGCGTATATCATTCTTACACCTAGTCATGTTCATGTCAGAATACCTCTACATGAACTTGTGTGTCAACATGTGTCGATGAGCACTCGATATGAGATGCTTACTTATACGAGATTGCAATTAGGACTCGTATTTGCTGTAAATAGCACCGGTCTTCCCATGATTATAGTACTAGAGCGTATATCATTCTTACACCTAGTCATGTTCATGTCAGAATACCTCTACATGAACTCGTGTGTCAACATGTGCCGATGAGCACTCGATATGAGATGTTTACCTATACGAGATCATGTTGATTATGAAGTCATGTGTTTACTTACGAAATATTGAGCCGTATTGAATTCTTGAGATATTGCAGACTATGGTACGTATTTTCACACTGTATTTAGTATGTATATTTTGAAAACTATACTTGTTTTGCGGCGAGGGGTTATAATGTTATAAAAAAGGTTTTTATAAAACTTTATTTTTAAGCCCACTCATCCTTATTTTTCGCACTTCTAGGTTTTAGTAGCTGAACTTTTGTATCGATGAGGATTCTTAACAAATCTAGTATTGGAGACTACCTCCGATGGTATAATTCTTAATCCACTATGCTGTACTTTACTTATACTCCGACATCACGTGTGAAATTGGTTCATTCTCGCTCTTTAGCGCACTCTTGTATTTAGGCACTTTTAAGTTTAAATTTAGTCACATTTTCCACATCACTACACTTTATAGCTTCGTCACCCTCCTAGTGTCAGCCAACACAGCTCGATTTGAAGTCCAAGTGGACATTCCAGGTCGGGATGTGTCAGAGTATGTTGTAATTGTTCTCTATTGAAATTCTAATTCATAGAAGTTTGCATCTACAAGAGAGCAAACAAAATATTGTAAAAAGGTTTAGTGGTTTAGTTATTGGATTAGGTAAAGTTACGAAAACTTAGATAAAATTCTTTAAATTAAATAATATGGAAGTTAATGATTAGATTATTACTTAAGCATTGATTAACATACTCATTTATATTGGTGACACTTTAGTTAGTTTGCTAATTTTGCTTACAAATTTAGTCTTTTTAGCGTTACTGATTGGATTAGATACTTCTACATTTGGATAGTTTTCCAATTGAACTTTAATTTGTAAGTTTAGTTTGACATAGTAGTTTAAGAGTCTAAAATTTAAGGGTCATTAATTGTTTGAAAAGTCGGATCCGTGACACTATTTTTTTACCTAACTTTTGACATATGTTTTTGTGAGCCTTTCTTCGTAATGTAGTTCAACGATCTAAAGCATTTATTTTTGTATATCTTCCCTCAAAGATTATGCCTTCCAAAATCACCCAGATTTGAAACCATATGACTATTGAATTAAGTGTTTAGGGTTTATTTGTAGTACTATACTCATTCATTTTTCTTCACTAAAAATGAATTTTTTAATGGTTTTGGTTTGTCTAATTTTTTTCAAGGTTAATATATAAATGATGTTTTCAAAAACTTACGTTCAGATCATTAAAATATATTATGGAGTGGGCCCTATAAAAATTTGTGTCAAAAATAGTGTCAAAAAAGTGGTGTAACGAATCCGCCATCTTATTTGAAATGATCAAATATTTCAGCAGTATATCGGCAACATCTCGCCAGTATTTTATTTTAACTAGGTTTACAATTAAAATTTGTAATTTAATCGCTTTAGCCAGTTTTTTTTTTAATTTTGTAAATCAAACAACCATATAAAACCACGAAAGCATCAAACATAATTCACTATATGTACATTTTTTTATTCAAGCCTCGATTTTTTCCTTTTTTTTTCTTTTTCTTTCACGGAATTGACAAGTACCATCTTAGATGTTCACAAATGGAAAGCATAAGCAAGAAAGCAAATAAGAGGAGAAGAAACCACAAATCACATGAACAAAGCTAATGAATTACGCATAGTCCTCAGATAGTGGGACTGGGGCATAGGACGCAATGAAAATGTCACCATAGACTAGCCCGGCAAGCCCACCGCCAATAAGTGGCCCGACCCAGTAGATCCAAATATCTGAATAGCTGCCGCTGGCCACGGCCGGGCCGAACGATCGGGCTGGGTTCATTGAGCCCCCGCTGAAGGGGCCAGCGGCGAGAATGTTGGCCCCAACAATGAAGCCGATTGCTATGGGCGCTATGGTTCCCAGTGAACCCTTCTTGGGGTCTGCAGCTGTAGCATAGACTGTGTAGACGAGACCAAAGGTTATGATGATTTCAAACACCACACCTTCAATAGCACCTACTCCTGCACCGAGTGCATGGGTTGGAACATCCTGCCAAATACAAAGACAGATAAGAACCGCGTTCTGTCAGACAGTTTAACATATTATGTCGTTAGGATGTCAATTGGAATGATCGATCATTTGAATTCTTAACAATGTATAATTCAGATTGATAATCATTTTCCGTGAATCTAACGTGTCAAACAAGTATGAAATTTGTTGAATGAAATATTATATAATACCAATTGCGTCACAAACTTGACGAGAAAGCTAGCAACGACGGAACCCAAGAGTTGGGCAATCCAATAGAAAATGCCAGTGAGGATGGTGATGTTGCCACCGATGGCCAATCCAAATGTGACAGCTGGATTCAAATGGCCACCTGAGATGTTTGCAGCGATGGAAACCCCCACAAACAGCGCAAATGCATGGGCCACGGCAATCGCTACTAGGCCCGCAGGATCCAAGGGTGCATCTGTGAGCTTACCTGCATACACATAAAAAAAATAATTTAATTGGCTTGAAATTAAACACTTTAATTATGAAATAGTTAATCAAGTAATTACACTACTAAGTTGTAACAAACTTTTGATCACATTAGTTTCAGCATATCTGAAACTCCCTGATTTTTTATATGAATCATTAATCTAATTAATTTTGTTTAGCGGTTCAAATTCACGGTTGTAGATTTACAACATACACAGTTGTTCAACTATATTTGGTTTTAACATAGGTTAACCTTTATAACCATTGCCCCTGCCATCTATTTATTTAACTGGTTCAGACAAGTAATCTCTCGTCCAAGTAAATTTATTAAAAAAAAAAAGCTTCATCAGTGCAGTCTTGCTGTGTGCTATTATAAGGGAGTGCGTGCAAATAAACGCTCGGAAAACATTATGGACGCTCTTTTAACATTTCAACACACAAAAGATCATGAACGCATGATTGTAAGAGCTATTGACACATTTTTTAGCAAGTCTAGCACGCATGATAATTGATGTTCAAAATTATGATATATAATACTTGTGACGAGTGCAAATTAATAATTAAGCACGGTTAATTACCGTAAGCAACTGCGGATCCAACACCAGCAAACACAAAAACAAGGGTGGCAATGAACTCAGCTATATAAGCCTTGAGGGAGCCAACACTAAAAGAGTCACCAAAGCTACCAAAAGCTAGCTTCACCATTTTTGGTCACTAGAAAAACCAGGAAGAGAAACAAAGAGTGTAATTTAGAAACTTTAAACCAACTGCAGCTGCTAATTCAGTTTAATTAGTGGCTTAATTGCACATTCTTTCAGCATGATCAACTATATATAGTGCTTAGTGATTGTAGATAGCAGTAGGTTATGCAAGAAGGGCCAACTCTGCTGGTGCCAACCGTGTGGGACCCGAATGAGTAGCTGGCATTGTCCGATTGGGTCCAAATGAGTCGCTGGCATCGTCCGATTGGATGCCGACCAATCGCCAGATAATTGTTTTTTATGAATAGAGTTCATGTCATATAATAGGGGCATTATGAAGATAAGACAACTACATTAATTACTAGTTTTAATTAATTAGTGAACCGACATTGTATATTATAACTCTTTTGAGGAGATAAGCATGTTTATTCCGATGGAATATACAAGAATTTCATGAGCACCACGACATGGTATATTTTGATTTAATTTTGGATGTGCAATGTCATTTTCCTAGGAACTTTTAGATTTAATATGTTGTAGGTTATGATGATGGAATATATAACAATTTTGTTAATCAAAACTCTCTCCAATGCACCGAAAAATATGTCATATTTGATTTTAAATTTGCTCAATTTTCTAATGCTTAGTAAAAATTGACATTATAAGCTCGTTAGGAGGTGCTTCCAAAATAGTTAAAAGCAGCTTTAGTGAAAATATTTTTAGAACCTATTCTTAATAAAAATGCAAGTGAATTTTGAAAAAAAAACAATTAAAGTGCTTCTTACAAAAAATAAATGGCTGATGCTTCTTGTAGGAAGCACTTTTGAGTGTTTTTAGAACCTAAAAACACTTTTAGTCGTTTTAAAAGCACTTTCAAACAAATCTTATGTATCACAATGGTGCTATATCCAAGTCACATTTGAATTTGGGTATATTTCTAGAGTTAATTTTCGGATCCCCACATCAGAAAGATACGAAAATTATATTTAATTTTAAAATTGGCTAAGGTTGAGTTTGGTAAAGCATTTACAAGAAACAGCTGTTAATCAAAACTTATGGGTAAAACTGTGAAAAGCGTGCGGTAATATCAACTTTGAGGAAAATTTGTTTTCCATTGCCAAAGAATTTGAAACAAGAACCTCATAATAGAAAACCATAATTTGAAAAAGGGTAAATTATATAGAAACCCCTCAGGTTTGAGGTCTATTACAACCTCATACAGTATTTTTAAAACATTTCATTTTCATACCTCACGTACTATTTTATTTCAAAATAATACATCTGTTACAATTTCCATCCATTAATCTGTTAAATGCTGATGTGGCTGCCACTGGCAAAAAAATCTAAATCTTCTATAAAATAAAAAATAAAATAAATAAAAAACCTAACTAAACCCGCAACCCCCAAACCCAAGAACCCCCCACCTCCCATTACCTGCACCTCACTCCCTCCTCCTCCTCCCCCCCCCCCCCCCCCCCCAAAAAAAACAAAAAGCTCCCTTCCCCACCCCCGGGACCTACCCTCACCACCACTTCCCTTCCCCCCGCATCTATCCTCACCACCACCTCCCTTCCTCCCCCCTCCGGCGAAACCCAGAAGCCGCGCCGAAACCCATGACCCACCTCACCCTCGCACCCACCCTCTTCCCTCCTCTACACACCCCATTCCTCCCATTTTCACCTCACGAACTTGCCATGGCGGCAAAGATGTGATCTGGTTTTTTTTTTTTCTTTTTTTTTTCTGAGTTGCAGGTACGGGGGTCAGGGGAAGAAGATGAAGATGGGGGATGAGAGAGGGAAGTGGAGGGGGTTGACGACGAATTGAAAGGTTTTTTTTTCTTTCTTTCTCTGGGTTGGAGGTAGGGGTCGGTGGGAAGAGGATGAATATGGGAGAGAAGAGAGGAGGACGAGTCTTGATGACAATTGTAGTATATATGCAAGTAGGGATCGTTCTAAACCGGCCATTAGGAGGGATTGCTAATCTATATAAAATAAACTTAAAAACACTAAATAAAACTTTAAAAACACAAATCTAAAATCAAAACACTTAACTAGATTCAAATGATTCCAACTAAACTAGAATAACTCAAAATAAAACTAACAAATAAACTAAAACAGATTCTAGGGTTGTTTTAGGACGTGAATTGAATTTAAAAGATTCAAATTATGAAAATTAACTAACTCTAAACTAAATTAACTCAAAGAACTCAAAACAAATCAAATAAAGTAGATTCAAATCAAAGGACATAAATTGTAAAAGGGGGATTGGGTTTTGATGAGAATAACTTGAAATAAACAAATTATAAACTAGACAAATTTAGACACAAAATATGGTTGTTTGAATGGATGATGGATTAGCTAGAGGGTTCTCCTCCACACATGATACACTTGTACATAAGCCAATTTTTAGTTGTTCTTTCGATAAGTTATGAAACTCAATACTCCGGGTTAACCGTGATAGCACTTTTTTAACCCTCAAGTTCTCCTTAAGTTAATGAATTGAATGGGAAAGCGCATATAACAATTCAAAACATTCTTCAAAAGTTCCATACGTGAAAAGCACAATAGAGATACAATCAAAGATCATTAAGATTCATGAGAACTATAAGTATTGACGAGGCATTCGTAACTATGAAAAGCATGATACTCTTGCCAAGAATTCACTTGACACGATTGTGGATAACAACCTTCACTACTCATGAATATAAGTTCATAACGATTACGTGAAATTCCTTATATTCTAGCATCAAACTTATGCATGAAAACTAAGTGTGCACTCTTAATTAACATACACAAATAAGTTATCAATCAAATAGTTAAGCGAATTGAAATCACAAATTATTAACGCACAACCAAAAGTAATTAATTCATCTCCCCTAGCAAAAGGGGGGGGGGTTTAGTTCCTCATAATCGTAAAACAAAGGTAAATAGATTTATACATTGAAAATAAAAGAAAGAAAACACCTAAACGCTCCAACGATCCTCGTTGAGTGGCAAGCAGGTCCAAGCACTTTCCTTCCTTTCCTTTGCTACGACACAAGGAGTGGTTATGGGTTGAAGGTTTGGTTGTATGGAGGAATGGATAGGGGAATGTATGATGGTGTTTAGGATGGGTAGGTAGGGGTAAGGCTAGGATAGGTTAGAACCAAATTTTTGGAAGAAAGAAGAGCGGGTTGCGGCTAGGATAGTTTAGGGAGTGTAGAATGGAAGTGTTGTGTGAATTGGTGAGTTTTAAGCCTTGCAAGAAGGCTTATTTATAGGTGCTCAAAAGTAAAGAACCACACAAGTTGTTTTAATAAACAATACAAAGCAAGAATTAATCATCAAAAACAGCTAGCACACATGCATCTTTGCAGAAATTTCATGATGAAACAACTTGCATTTATCCTCCTTGGTCCATGCATTTGGTTCCTCTTGGTCTTCTCATGATGAATCAGCTAGTACACTTGCAAAACAGCTAGCACACTTGTATTTCATGATTAAATAAGCTAGCACACTTGCAAAACTTGATTACACACTCTTGCCGTCGGGTTTCCTTGCAAAAATAGCTTGCACACTTGTGTTTTCATGATTAAAACAGCTAGCAACACACATGCTTGGTCTTTGCAAAGTATCTTCTTCATTTTGATCAGATTTTAGCATGTGTTTGAAGCCCTTTCATGCACCAAAACGTCCATCCTTTATGCTCCCCATGCATGCAATCCATTCCACCCCAAAATAGCTCCAAATTGCACCAAAATGCACTTCTTTGCTAACTTTGTTATTAAAACCTATAAACACACGAAAATAGCTTAAAACATTCTAATAAGATGAAACTAATTAAGTAAATGCAAGGAAACAAACTAATAAAGTCACATAAATATGTTCCTATCAAACTCCCCCACACTTAACTTTTGCTAGTCCTCTAGCAAAACAAAGAAACAAAAAGAAACAAAACACAATCTAAACCTTCCAACGTTACCGCAGGGATTTCCAATGCACATGTTAAAAATCATTACTTGCACAGATTTTGGCCATCAATATCCTTAAGCATACACTTAACCACAGTCACCATTTACTAGTTCTCTTTTAATCGATTAAAACACCATTTTGAATGTAATAACATGCCTTAGAGAATTCCCTCAATTCCTTACTAGATATGCACTCATTTTTCACTCAGATTTTTAAACTACACTCCCTACACTAGGTATATGTGAAAAGATTGATGTACACATGAAAACTAAAACTCACATATGTTTTAACAAAGAAAGCACTTTTTTGGAGTTTTAAGTGAATATATGAATATGATCTCATGAAAGGAATGCTACTACTTAGATGCAAGAACTAGTGACACCATATGCTCATAC
The DNA here is from genome assembly GCA_963580275.1 of Crataegus laevigata. Classification (NCBI taxonomy): domain Eukaryota; kingdom Viridiplantae; phylum Streptophyta; class Magnoliopsida; order Rosales; family Rosaceae; genus Crataegus; species Crataegus laevigata. The sequence goes on along the minus strand of OY756950.1, from coordinate 24,429,241 downwards.
CAATCCCAAACTCCACATATTGAACACATAACACTCAAGATAGAAGTGTAAGGGTTGTAACGGGGCGAAGGGTGTTTGGTTAACAAAGAACGGATATGGAAAACAAAGGTTCTTAAAGACATAGTGAGCAAATCAATGAAATCAACTTAGAATTCACTTTTGAATCCAAACTCAAATTTTGAACAAAACGGGGAGAACTCACACATTTTAGGGCCAGATTTGATGATTTGGGGAGCATTTTACTTGCAAGTGATCCTCAGCTTAGTTGAGGATGAATCAGCACGTTGTCTCCACATGCTTCAATTAATCAGGTCTCCATGCAGGTGTGGCATCTTCTCGAGTTCTTAGATCAACTCAGACTCCTTCTGCTCTTCGATGCAACTCAGACTCCTCTTGCATCGTCTGTGAGATACTTTTGCTTTTGAAGAAGTATTTTCCCACAAGTTTATTCTTGAACTGGGTTGGAGGGGCTCGAAGATGAGTACTCGAGAGCAAGACTAGGTAAGCAATCAGGATCTATCTTTCTCCTTGTTCTTCAGATGAAGGTGAGGAGAAAGCATGATATGAGATACTTTTGCTTTTAACCTTCACAATATGAAATACTTTTTCTCTTGATGACTTGTTTGCAGAGGTACTCCAGGGATGAGGAGTATTGAGTAACTCGAGAGGTTTCTTTGGGAATACATTCTCGAAGATGAAAAAGTGTTTGAGTAAGTCTGCCTTTGCTATGGAGGGCGAAGGTAGAAACTTATAGGAATTTCTTCACAACCGGTACTATTCTCTTACTCTTGTCGGCAGTCAGTGGATGATTGAACAGTAAGGTTTACGCGCTTTCTGACAAAGTTACCTGTAATTCCCGAAAAGCTAAAGTTGCGTGTGAAAGGTGATGGCACGTCTGGAAAAGTGGATCGGCTCGTGGTTTCTGAGCAGGCCCAGCTTTTGAGAAATGGGCGCCTCTTCGATTTGCGAGCGGGCGCCTCTTTGATTTGCGAGCAGGCGCCCCTTCGATTTCTGAGTAGTGCCTCTTCGATTTCTTCTTTTTATAGAGGCACTAATTTTGTTCCACAGCACACTTGAATTGCCTCCTGTAAAAACTCCTTTCTTGCACTTCTGAAATCTTAATCTGTCCGATCTCTTCTTTCTCAACACCTTCGGAAAATGTCTTGCCCCTCTGACCGTCGCCTTAACTTGAATGCCGAGGAAGATGATGACTTCTCTTCTCCAAACAACATTTGGCATCCGTCTTTCATATCCCCCAATAGTCCTCTTACAGTTGAGGACTCAATGATGAGAAACGATACAACCGCTACGGTGGTTGCTAGAAATCTTCTTACTCCAAGAGACAGTAGGATGTTATCCAAGCGGTCCGACGAGCTCGCTGTTTAGGACTCTCTGGCGCTCAGAGTCCAGTGTGCAGGCTCGGTCTCAAACATGGGCCAACGCCTTTTTGCACGATCTCGTCAGGTTGAGTCTTTGATGGCTGAGGTGGCTACTATAAGTATTGACGAGGCATTCGTAACTATGAAAAGCATGATACTCCTGCCAAGAATTCACTTAACACGATTGTGGATAGCAACCTTCACTACTCATGAATATAAGTTCATAACGATTAGGTGAAATTTCCTTATATTCTAGCATCAAACTTATGCATGAAAACTAAGCGTGCACTCTTAATTAACATACACAAATAAGTTATCAATCAAATAGTTAAGCGAATTGAAATCACAAATTATTAAAGCACAACCAAAAGTAATTAACTCATAATGCAAATGTAATCATGGCTTTGAATCCCCCCTAGAAAAAGGGGGGTTTAGTTCCTCATAATTGTAAAACAAAGGTAAATAGATTTATACATTGAAAATAAAAGAAAGAAAACACCTAAACGCTCCAACGATCCTCGTTGAATGGCAAGCACATCCAAGCACTTTCCTTCCCTTCCTTTGCTACGGCACAAGGGGTGGTTGTGGGTTGAAGGTTTGGTTGTCTGGAGGAATGGATAGGGGGATGTATGGTGGTGTTTAGGATGGGTAGGTAAGGGTAAGGCTAGGATAGTTTAGGGAGTGTAGAATGGAAGTGTTGTGTGAATTGGTGTCTTTGGCCTTGATGGAGAAGCCTATTTATAGACTTTGAGAATGAATCACTACCATCCATTTTCTTGGTGAGAATGAATCACCACCATCCATTTTTGTTGGTGAGAATGAATCACTACCATCCATTTTGTTGGTGAGAATGAATCACCACCATCCATTTTTATTGGTGAGAATGAATCACTACCATCCATTTTGTTGGTGAGAATGAATCACAACCATCTATTTTTTATGCTCCCTATGCATGCAATCCATTTCACCCCAAAATAGCTCCAAATTGCACCAAAATACACTTCTTTGCTAACTTTGTTATTTAGAACCTACAAACACACGAAAATAGCTTAAAACATTCTAATAAGATGAAACTAATTAAGTAAATGCAAGGAAACAAACTAATAAAGTCACATAAATATGTTCCTATCAAACTCCCCCACACTTAGCTTTTGCTAGTCCTCTAGCAAAACAAAGAAAAAAAAAAGAAACAAAACACAATCTAAACCTTCCAACGTTACCTCACGGATTTCCAATGCACATGTTAAAAATCATTACTTGCATAGATTTTGGTCATCAATATCCTTAAGCATAAACTTAACCACAATCACCATTTACTAGTTCTCTTTAATTGATTAAAACATCATTTTGAATGTAATAACATGCCTTAGAGAATTCCCTCGATTCCTTACTAGATATGCACTCATTTTTCACTTAGATTTTTAAACTACACTCCCTACACTAGGTATATGTGAGAAGATTGATTTACACATGAAAACTAAAACTCACATATGTTTAACAAAGAAAGCACTTTTCTGGAGTTATCAATGAATATATGAATATGATCTCATGAAAGGAATGCTACTACTTAGATGCAAGAACTAGTGACACCATATGCTCATACCAATCCCAAACTCCACATATTGAACACATAACACCCAAGATAGAAGTGTAAGGGTTGTAACGGCGCTAAAGGTGTTTGGTTAACAAAGAACGGATATGGAAAACAAAGGTTCTTAAAGACATAGTGAGCAAAGCAATGAAATCAATTTAGAATTCACTTTTGAAAGCAAACTCAAATTTTGATCAAAAATGGGAGAAGTCACACATTTTAGGGCCAGATTTGATGATTTGGACCCTTCCTTCAACAATCAATACTTTCAAACTCATTCTTTCTTCTTTTCTTTTCTGTTTTTCTTTTCATATGTTTTTCACATTTTTTTTTTGTAACCCAAAACCTACAAATGAGCTAAAAAACAACCATTCCCTCCCCTACACTTGTTTTCTTGCATAATGTAGATCAAAAGGAATTCATTTTATGTTATGCTTACTAGCCTTTAAGAACAAGGGTATGGAAAGTCCTAAACTAGGCTAGGTAACGTTATTGTGGGTTAATAAAGAACATAGGCTAAACAAGGCTCAAACGGGGTTTAATCTACAAAACAGATAATAATGGAGGGCACGGCTATTTGGCTACGGTGGAGACTAGACCACTTCATCTTGATATGTGTTATGCATTACAATGTCATGCTTTGACTGAAACGGATACAAGTTCTAGCATTTAGTTCTATCAAAATGCATTCTAAATAGCAACCAATCAAAGAATAATGAGATCATGCAAGGACTTTAGAAAACAAGAACTCACAAATTATAACTCTCCAAAGAAAGTAAAGGTTCGAGTCTCACAAGGATGTAGCGTTATATGAGTTCCTTCCTTCAAGCATGTTATGAAAACTTATTTTATCCATTTTGTAATCAAATGTGAGTTCATAAACAACAACTACAACTAAGCATAGGACAAGAGCATATCAAACTTCAATCCATGCTTGTAACTTTCTTTAACAATTATGCAATTAAAAACCGAATCCTCATCATTGTGTTGGAAGGTACCTAAGACACAAATACACCAAAATGGCTCTAAAACAACTCCTTTTGGTATTTTTCAAAACTTTTTCAAATTTTTATGTCATTTTCGTATGATTACCTCGAAACACAATAAAACACACCAAAACAGCTTAAAAACACTTAGAAATAGTGAGAAACAACTTAGCTTCATGTGGTAGATGATCTTTGGTCGTGCTTGTTGATTTTCCACAGCTTTGATCTTGAACTGGATGGGACTTTCCACAGCTTTTGAAGAAGTATCTTTCCATAGGTTGATTCTTGAACTGGGTTGGGGAGCTTTTTACTTGCAAGTGATCCTTAGCTTAGTTGAGGATGAATCAGCACGTTGTCTCGACATGCTTCAAGTAATCAGGTCTCTATGCAGGTGTGGCATCTTCTCGAGTTCTTGGATCAACTCAGACTTCTCCTGCATCTTCTATGAGATACTTTTGCTTTTGAAGAAGTATCTCTCCACAGGTTTATTTTTGAATTGGGCTGGAGGGGCTCGAAGATGAGTACTCGAGAGCAAGACTAGGTAAGCAATCAGGATCTCTCTTTCTCCTTGTTCTTCAGATGAAGGTGAGGAGAAAGCATGATATGAGATACTTTTGCTTTTAACCTTCATGATATGAAATACTTTTGCTCTTGATGACTTGTTTGCAGAGGTACTCCAGGGGATGAGGAACACTGAGTAACTCGAGAGGTTTCTTTGGGAATACATTCTCGGAGATGAAGAAATGTTGAATAAGTCTGCCTTTGCTATGAAGAGCGAAGGTAGACACTTATAGGAATTTCTTCACAACCGGTACTATTCTCTTACTCTTGTCGGCAGCCGGTGGATGATTGAACAGTAAGGTTTACGTGCTTTCTGACAAAGTTATCCGTAATTCCCGCAAAGCTGAGGGTGCATGTGACAGGTGACGACAAGTCTGGAAAAGTTGATCTTTTGAAATCCGGGGATCGACTAGTGGTTTCTGAGCAGGCCTGGCTTTTGAGAGATGAGTGTCTCTTCGTTTTGCGAGCATGCGCCTCTTTGATTTGCGAGCAGGCGCCTCTTCGATTTCTGAGTAGTTCCTCTTCGATTTCTTCTTTTTATAGAGGCACTAATTTTGTTCCACAACACACTTGAATTACCTCCTGTAAAAACTCCCTTCTTGCACTTCTGAAATCTTAATCTGTCCGATCTCTTCTTTCTCAACACCTTCGAAAAATGGCTTGCCCCTCTGACCATCGCCTTAACTTGAATGTCGGGGAAGATGATGACTTGTCTTCTCCAAACAACATTTGGCATCCGTCCTTCTTATCCCCCCAATGGTCCTTTTACAATTGGGACTCTATGATGAAGAACGATACAACTGATACGGTGGTTGCTAGAAACCTTCTCACTCCAAGAGAAAATAGGTTGCTTTCCAAGCAATCCGACAAGCCCACTGTTCAGCACTCTCTGGCGCTTAGCTGCCAGTGTGCAAGCTCAGTCTCAAACATGGGCCAACGCCTTCTTGCACGATCTCGTCAGGTTGAGTCTTTGATGGCTGAGGTGGCTAGTCTTCAGCAAGAGGTCAAAGGACTCAGGCACGAGAATAAGGAGTTGCACATGCTCGCAACTAGTTACTCAACAAGTATGAAGAGGAAGCTGGACCAGCTGAAGGAATCCGAAGTGCGGATTCAGAGTGATCATCAAATGTTTGTGGCGTTATTGCAGAGGCATCTTATGCCTTCGTCATCTGGAGTTGCACCAAGTGTTGAGGCTCTAGAGGATCAAACTCTGGCGCTTCGTCTTTCTGGAGCTCTGTCGACTGCTGAGGCACCACCTGACCAATGAATGTTATTAGTTTACACATTATTGTAAAATATTTTTGCTTTTTTTTTTTTTTTTTTTTTTTTTTTAAAGCAATGTAAAATATGTAAATCAATGTAAAAAGACTTTGTTTACCCTCCCCTACACTTAAACTAAACATTGCCCTCAATGTTTTAAACATAGGTTCATACTTAAGCAAACAAACAATTAGTGAACTAAGCAAGGTAAGATAAATGCAGTAAAGAGAAGGGTTTAGGAGTGCAAATCTGATTTGTTGAACAATTCCAAAGTCTCCCTTCGTTGAATGCTTGGGTTGGCTTCCAAGAAGCGCTTGTTTTAACGTCTTGCAGCCGGACGAGACTTTCCATTAAACTCCCCTAGGTTCCACGGCCTGGAATTTATCTTCGAATGGGAGGTGATAGTTGAAATGATCCGGCAATGGTTTAAATTCAAGAGTGGGTGCCTGAATCATCAAAATCAGCATGTCAGTATAAAACAAAATTAAAATTGGAGAAGATGGCTTACTTTCTTTCTTCGACACAAACTCAATGACAAATACTACATCTTCAAAAGTTTCAGGAACTTTGAACTTGGCCAGATTTACTATGATGGTTGTGGCTTGTCCCGTGTCATCAGTCTCAACTTCTTTTGGCCTCTGTTTCCTCAAATACATCCTTTTTGATGCATTCAACATATTCTCCAGCCACTTCCTTTTCTTGAATCATTCTTCTTGGTGTACAAGTTTCTTTAAACAATTCAACACAATCTGGAACTTGATTTGGTGCACCAAGAATTGGGGTATCACGTTGCACCTTTGGAAGAGCTTCTACAATGTCTTTTTCACTCTTTTCGTCATTGGGAATCAAAAACCTACAAGGAAAAAGGACATTTGATGGAATAATGTTAGAATGAATTGAATTTGGAACAACATTACTGGAGTTGGACATCATAGGGACTTGAGGGGCTTGCGACAAGAGTTCTTCTAAACTGCACATGTCGTCCTCCTCATCTTCTTCTTGCAGCGTCAATTCATCCATGTTCGGGCTATGTTTGGATGGTTCTGGGACAGCTTCATCCTCCATATCACTTTCCAAAGCGATGCTTCATCGATTTCAACCTCTCCCTTTGAATTTGCCATGTTGGAATTGGAGAGTTCACGTTGCTCTTGAATCTGCGCCATGAATTCCACAATCTGTCCAACTTGCTTCTCTAATTCGTCCACTCTTTTGACTCGGTCTTGCATCTCCTTGTTTTGATTTTCTACTCCCTGTGTCAAAGAGGTAATTAATTGAATAATATTATTATTATCCACCAACGAACCTGAAATTGGTTGGGAAGATTGTCGTGGAGGCTGTGGTGGTGCATATGGCCATTGATAGAACTCCTCCGATGGCTGCAGTTGTTCTTCTTTTTGTGAGCCCTGCGTCAAAGAGATTAGTCCTTCAAGAATTTCATTATAACTCATGGGCATACTTGAATTCGATTGGAATTGTTGTGGGGGAGGTTATGGTGGCTGCATAGATCTTAAATAGAACTCATCTTCTTGCTGCCAATATCCACCTTGTTGAAATTGTTGAGGTTCATCCCATATATAATCTGAATAATCTCTCCAATCCGAATTGTAAGCGTTGGAAAGCATGTTGTTGCTTGGTTGATCATAGCCTTGATAACCCCAAGCATCTCTGTTTGCAGCAAATTGAGGACATTGATGAGTTTGATATCCTTGCTCATAGGGCACATCAAATGTAGGGACACTTGGCATTGTGGTGCTTTTGGCATTATGAGTCAATTGAGAAGTGAGATGCGCCAATTGAGCTTAAATGGTCGCAAGTGCCATGTCTTGCTCCATTTGTACCTAAAATCAAAGAAAGAAAACTAAATCAAATATCAAAAGTAAAAGACAGAAACACAAACATAAACATAAACACAAACAGAAACAAAGGGATTAGCAAACTTGCTAATCCCCGGCAACGGCACTAAAATTTGATGCGATGATTATGCTAACACACAAATTAAACCCTCTTGTTGACAATTGTAGTATATATGCAAGTAGGGATCATTCTAAATCGGGGATTAGGGGGGATTGCTAATCTATATAAAATAAACTTAGAAACACTAAATAAAACTTTAAAAACACAAATCTAAAATCAAAACACTTAACTAGATTCAAATGATTCCAACTAAACTAGAATAACTCAAAATAAAACTAACAAATAAACTAAAACAGATTCGCGAATGAATTTAAAAGATTCAAGCTATGAAAATTAACCAACTCTAAACTAAATTAACTCAAAGAACTCAAAAGAAATCAAATAAGGTAGATTCAAATCAAAAGACACAAATTGTAAAAGGGGGATTGCGTCTTGATGAGAATAACTTGAAAACAAACAAATTGTAAACTAGACAGATTTAAGCACAAAATATGGTTGTTTGAATGGATGATGGATTAGCTAGAAGGGTCTCCTCCACACATGATACACTGTATATAAACCAATTTTTAGTTGGTCTTTCGATAACTTATGAAACTCAATACTCCGGGTTAACCGTGATAGCAGTTTTTTAACCTTCAAGTTCTCCTTAAGTTAATGAATTGAATGGGATAACGCATATAACAATTTAATACATTCTTCAAAAGTTCTATACGTGAAAGCACAATAGAGATACAATCAAAGATCATTAAGATTCATGAGAACTCTAAATATTGACGAGGCATTCGTAACTATGAAAAGCATGATACTCTTGCCAAGAATTCACTTAACACGATTGTGGATAGCAACCTTTACTATTCATGAATATAAGTTCATAACTATTAGGTGAAATTCCCTTATATTCTACCATCAAACTTATGCATGAGAACTAAGCGTGCACTCTTAATCAACATACATAAATAAGTTATCAATCAAATAGTTAAGCGAATTGAAATCACAAATTATTAAATCACAACCAAAAGTAATTAATTCATAATGCAAATGTAATCAGGGCTTTGAATCCCCCCCCTAGCAAAAGGGTGGGTTTAGTTCCTCATAATCATAAAACAAAGGTAAATAGATTTATACATTGAAAATAAAAGAAAGAAAACACCTAAACGCTCCAACGATCCTCGTTAAGTGGCAAGCACGTCCAAGAATTTTCCTTCCCTTCCTTTGCTACGGTACAAGGAGTGGTTGTGGGTTGAAGGGTTGCTTGTATGGAGGAATGGGTAGGGGGATGTATGGTGGTGTTTAGGATGGGTAGGGAGGGGTAAGGCTAGGATAGGTTAGAACCAGATTTTTGGAAGAAAGAAAAGGGAGTTGCGGCTAGGATAGTTTAGGGAGTGTAGAATGGAAGTGTTGTGTGAATTGGTGTTACTGGCCTTGATGGAGAAGCCTATTTATAGGCTTTGAGAATGAATCACTACCATCCATTTTGTTGGTGAGAATGAATCACCACCATCCATTTTGTTGGTGAGAATGAATCACCACCATCCATTTTTATTGGTGAAAGTGAATCACTACCATCCATTTTATTGGTGAGAATGAATCACAACCATCCATTTTTTATGCTCCCCATGCATGCAATCCATTTCACCCCAAAATAGCTCCAAATTGCACCAAAATGCACTTCTTTGCTAACTTTGTTATTTAGAACCTACAAACACACGAAAATAGCTTAAAACATTCTAATAAGATGAAACTAATTAAGTAAATGCAAGGAAACAAACTAATAAAGTCACATAAATATGTTCCTATCAAGAAGAGAGGAGGACGAGAGGAGGGGGAGGGAGGTGAGTATGTGTTTTCTAAGTTTTTTATTTTTTTTAAGAAGATTCAATTTAAAAAAAATAAAAAATTGCCACATGGCACAAATGTGGCAGCCACTTCAGCACTTAACGGATTAATGGATGAAAAATGTAACGGATGTATTATTTTGGAATAAAATAGTATGTGATGTATGAAAGTGAAATGTTTTAAAGACGTTGTATGGGATTGTAATAGACCTCAAACCTGAGGGGTTTCTATGTAATTTACCCTTTGAAAAACCTATCAAATTTTATCAGCCCACAATAATTGTTACCCATATTCATGATAGAGATTAACATCAACCTATTAAGATTAGTCCTTACAAAGGAACTAGATTGATCTAGTTTAAACATGCATGGGATTTATTTAGAAGATTCTATGATGTGAATATGCTAGAAAACTCTAGCAAAGTGCAGCAACAAAGGTAGTAAGATGGAAAGGTCAAGTCCACCGATAAGAAAATCTAGAAAAATGTCTTTATTTGTAGAAAACTCTAGAACAAGTGAACAACAACTTATGGCTATGATGAAATGAACCCAATTCCACCGACTTAGTAAGTCAGTTTTGCATATGTATAAATATAAGGTGTGGTGCTAAGTAAGAAACCAACTAATCAAGAAACTAAGAAAGTAAGAGAGTAGCAACCAAGAAGAGAAGTAAGAAAATAACTTAAAAGTGAGAGTGGTCTTTGTAAAGAATGTGAGTGGTCTAGAGTTTGTCTTAGAAAGAGAGAGTATCATAGCTTCTAAAGTGTGTCTTTAAGAGTTTTTGTGTTGTAAAATTTTGTGAGTGTAATACAAGTAATTTGTTTACTTGTTTTTGTCTCTCCAACACTTGTGTGTTGTGTACTCTAATTTTCCTCAACAATTGGTATCAGAGCGACACAATTAGGGACCAGTTCTAGTGAAGTTTTTTAGAGCCATGCAATGTTTAGTACTTCACAAGATTGTTGGCTAATCTTGTTTGGCATATCGAAGCTCTACCAACACGATGAATGATCGTCAAGTTGTTGGAGGAATCAAGAAGTTGAACAACACAAATTACAACACATGGCCGACATGCATGGAGTCGTACCTACAATGCCAAGATCTTTGGGAGATCGTTGGTTGTAATGAAATTACTCACTTGGAAGAAGACACCAGTTGCACTTTGTGTAAGTGGAAGATCAAGGTAGGCAAGGCCATGTTTGCCCTAAAAACCACAGTTGAAGAGGACATGTTAGAGCACATAAGGAAAAGAAAAATATCGAAAAAAACATGAGACACCTTTGCCACACTCTTTTCAAAGAGGAACAATACAATATTGCAACTTCTCGAGAATGGCCTGTTATTAGTGGCCCAAAGGGACATGACGATTGCACATATTTTCACAAGGTAAAGTTTATTTGCTATGAAATTTCTGAATTAGATCCTAGTGCTGTCATTGTAGAATCTAGGACAAAAAGAATAATTATCCATGGGTTAAGACCCAAATACCAAGGCTTTGTTGCGTCGTACAAGGATGGCCGACCCAACCATCACTTGTCGAGTTTGAAAATTTGCTTGCCGATCAAGAAACTTTAGCAAAGAAAATGGGAGGGGTCTCAACAAAAGGTGAAAAGGAAGCGCTCTACACCAACAAAAGTAAAGGTAGCTTCAAGAAACGTGTCAGTGGAGGATCTAAAATAAATGGTGGCAAGTCAACATGTCATTAGAAGGAGGGAAGTTCTCGGCAAGGGGTGGCTTCAAAGTATCGTAACAACTATGGTTAGTCCCAGAGTAATATGTTTGAGAGAAAATGCTACAACTGTGGAAAGAAAGGCTACATGGCAAATAATTTCTGGTTCAAAAGGTATGCAGAGAGTAATGTTGCCACTTCCATCTTAGAGAATAAAAGTGAAGATGATTAGGATGTCGTAGCATATCACGATAGAGGAAGAATAAGACGCAGAAACATCTTCTTATTGGTGCTAAAAAAATGCAGTGTTGCCTGACTTTAGATAGATTCAAGATACGTTGCAGGAGAAGATAGGAGAGTAAACTGCCCAAATTCAATCAAGTCCAGATGAGCCTGAGGATTTGCTTGATGGTGAGGATTTCAAGTAAGAAGTGCCTCATAATCCTGTAAAGCTAGAGTGTACCAACAACCAGAAGAAGATAGACCTAGTAAAGTGGAAGTATCAACTCCACAATCACAACTAAGCAGGTCAATGAGAATACCAAAGCCAAATCCCAAATACGCCAACGAACCATAGTAGAAGAAGCAGTTGAAGCTAAGATGTGTAAAGAAGTATCACAAAATTGTGAGTGGCATACAACTGGACGAAGCCAAGAAATGTGAAACCTATATCTTGCAAATGGGTGTTCAAGATAAAGCATTGACTCAGCGTGGAGAAAAGAATGAGCTGGTGCTGAGGGGGAATGTTAAAGATCAACACTAGCCCATGAAGATCAATCAGTACAAGGGAATTAAATTGGTCTAGTTCAAACATGCATGGGATTTTTCCAGAAGATTCTATAATGGGAATATGCTAAAAAACTCTAGCAAAGTGCAGCAACAAAGGTAGCAAGATGGAAAAGCCAAGTCCGCCGCCTTAGGCTAAGAAAATCTAGAAAATTATTTTTGTTTGTAGAAAACTCTAGAACAACAACAACAACTTATGACTAGGATGAAATAAACCCAATTCCATCGACTTAGTAAGTTGGTATTGCACATGTATAAATATAAGGTGTGGTGCTAAGTAAGAAACCAACTAATCAAGAAACTAAGAAAGTAAGAGAGTAGCAACCAAGAAGAGAAGCAATAAAATAAATTAGAAGTAAGAGTGGTCTTTGCAAGGAGTGTGAGTGGTCCAGAGTGTCTCTAGAAAGATGGAGTGTCATAGCTTCTAATGTGTGTCTTTGAGAGTTTTTTGTGATGTAGTATTTTGAGAGTGTAATACAAGTAATTTGTTTACTTGTTTTGCCTCTCCAACACTTGTGTTAGAGTTGTGTACTCTAATTTTCCTCAACAATCCATACACATCTCACATGAACAAATAACGGTCCTGCTCAAGTTTAAATTTTTTTTTAAAGAAAAAGAAAAAGAAAATAATGAATTGAGGGGTTGGGAATTAGAAAACCAAATCTGACAATGCTAGAAAGGAAAAATACGTCAATGTGGCTGGGCTTAACGATGTGAATACCGACAATGAAGAGGGTGCGAGTGAGCTGAATATCAGAGTGCACGAACAAGACTACAAAATAATAAGAATATTATTAAACAACAAGAATGCCGAAACGGTTATAAAATCCATAGAGGCTACATCGTCTCAAACTTATTCTACAATGCTACAAAGCATTATATTTAGGATTTTTTTTTATCACAAATGGTCCCTGAAATTGACCTTCACCATCAAGATGGTCCCTGAAATTGAAAATCAATCAATATAGTCCCTGAAAGGAGATGTCGCAAATCAATGTGGTCCTTCCGTCACAATTCTGTTAAAAATTTCGTTAAGTGCTGATGTGGCACATAAATGGGCCCTACAAATTTTACGGGTTTAATTACAAATGGTCTCTGAAATTGACCCACCCCATCAAGATGGTCTCTGAAATTGAAAATCCTTCAACATAGTACTTGAAAATAGGTGTCACAAATCAATATGTGTTGATGTTAGTTTAATTAGACTTGTCATTCGTGTCCTGTTTCTCGTGTTCGTGTCATACTCGATAGCTTAATAGGTCGTGTCGTGTAACACCTGTTAAAATAAACGGATAATATGACACGACCGAAATCGACCCGTTAATATTATCAGGTAATATAATCTGACCCGTTACCCATTAAAAAAATATTTTTTAAATCAATAAATAATGAAAATGAAAAACAAAATTTGACCCAAAAAAAATATAAAACATAATAATAAATTAGTATATGCATGTCACATTGTCACATAAATATTACTTCAAAACATAAAAATAAAAAATAAAAAATATTTGTCTTTCAAATTTACATACCCCAAAACAAGAGCCTAATGAAAAATCATTAGTCATACTACAAAATACAAGTGTTCAAAGCAAGGCCAGCTCAGGCCCAGTCCAAGCAGGGCGACCGCCCGGGGTCCAAAAAAATTAGAAGTACTAAAATTATTAGGATGGTATATTTATATATGTTTTCATAAGAGTATAAATTTATAAAATTTGATTCAATGACAAGGAAATTTAATTAGGAGTGGTGGTTTTATCATTTGAAATTAATAAGGAGGTCTTGGGTTCAAAACATCACGTGTGCTTGTAAGATCCCACATTGTCCAAGGGTGAGGATCCTGTTAGCCTTATATGTACATTCCCACCTCCAATTAGCACTAGGCCTTTTGGGAGCTCATTGGCTTTGGAGTTCATCGGAACTCCGAAGTTAAGCGAGTTCGTGCGAGAGCAATCCCAGGATGGGTGACCCACTGGGAAGTTCTCGTGTGAGTTCCTAGAAACAAAACCGTGAGGGTGTGGTTAGGGCCTAAAGTAAACAATATCGTGCTATGGCGGAGTCGAGCCCGAGAAGTGGTCGAGCCTGGGCCAAGATGTGACAATTTAGTATCAGAGCCACTCCTTGGCCGGAAGTGTGCCGACGAGGATGTCAGGCCCTAAGGTGGGTGGATTGTAAGATCCCACATCTCCAATTCAAGTCTAATCTTCAATAAAGGGTAATGCGTAGACTAAATTTTTAGTGCTCATTCAAAATGTGTAATTTAGTGCTCATTCAATTAAATACTCAAAAACATCATTAATTTTTTAGTCTAATATGGACAAGGTTAGTAAATAAGAAAAAAAAAACACCTCACAATTTATTAAAAAATGTCACATCTCGGGCCTGACCTCCGCTGCAGCACGATATTATCCGCTTTGGGCCTCGACCACGCCCTCACGGTTTTATTTTTGGGAACTCACACGAGAACTTCCCAGTGAGTCACCCATCCTGGGATTGCTCTTGCGCGAAATCGCTTAACTTCAAAGTTCCAATGAACTTCAAAGCCAGTGAGCTCCCAAAAGGCCTCGTGCTAATTGGAGGTGGGCATGTACATATAAGGATTACAAGATCCTCGCCACTGGGTGATGTGGGATCTTACAAAAAAAAAACTTTAAAAGTTCAGATATAAAACAAAACTCATCATCTACCTAATTGTAAGCCTGAAATTTTTTTGTTTTCTTTTCTCGATACAAAATAAATTAGTTTTTCTGTGTTTTTAAATTATTGAGTTTGAAGTGCTTTTCTAAGTACAATTTTTTCAACATGTGTGAAAATATATCATTTTCTTATACGAAGTTATGGCACATTTTAGTATTGCCTCGAGCCTCAAAAATCTATAGAACGACCCTGGTTCAAAGATATGCAAAATCAAGAGAGTTGTATTTCAAGGTTGAGGAACCTTGCACATTTTTGACAATAAAACCCTTCATTTCGTCAATCACCAAGGAAATAATATTAGAATTTTGGCTTGATATATTGTCTTCAAGGGTTATATTGCCAATGTTTTTACTAAGGTTTTCCATAATCCATAGCCTGTAGACCTAAATTTAACTGTTAATTGTTGTTTATATTTATGCTCCATTCTTCTCACCAAATTTTTTTTTTTTTTTTTTGGATTTCTTTTTTGAAAACATGATCTCTTAGAGGATATAGGAGGATGAACAGTTCGGATCGTTAATATTACATTCAGAGTTTTACCATTAGTGAAAATAAAGCTCGACGTTTATAAAGTGTCTAGAAACTATATAACATCAACTCATATTTTAGTAAACCGTAAATATCTGAATGTCGTATCAACGATCCGAACCATTCATTTTTTACATCTGCAAAAAGATCACTTTTCAAAAAAAAAAAAAAATCTAAACAATCAAATTTGGTGAGTAGAATAAAGTGTAAATGACAATGGATAGTTAAATTTAAATCTAAGGTTTATGAATTATGGTGTCAAATTTCGGAGTCGACCCCTGCACAAAAGTTGTAAAGCTTGTCATCACGAGTGATTGTGTGTGTGTGTGTATATATATAATTTTTTTTTTTACATTTTTCACACTTCTACAATAATTATTATTAATTTTTCACTCAAATAAAAAACACTATTCATGAGATTTGGAGAGTTTTAAAAATCTAAACGACCTTGTAACCATCGTCTAAGTGTAGAGGATGCAATCATGAGCATTTATATAGGCTTTCACATTTTTCAAACTTATATATTAGTGATTATGTGACAACTCGTCCCTAACTTTATGATTTTATTTATTTTAAATGAGTGAATTGACGAAAATGCCTAGAGGTGAGATTGTTGACTTTTAATGACCATCACTTCGTGACGTGTACAAGCTACTATTGTACCGTATTCTCGAAGTACTCGACGATACGAACACGTATGCACAAACAGAACGTAATTTGGAGGAACAAAGGTATGGGTGAAATGGTAATTTGACCATATATGGAATGCTCTAGAAAATCTGGAAATGCCACGTGGATGGCTGTGATAGAGAAAGGAAAGAGATGGATGGCTAGGATTGAAGGAGAAAAAAAAAAGAAATGAGGGATTGGGGGCTGCCCAATAAAAAAAAAAGAAGGAAATGGCAGGCCAATCGGAAGGAAGAGAAAAAGGGAGAGGTTGGCGAATCGGGGTAGGAGAGAGGAATGAGAGTGACAAATGGGGCAAAGGAAGAGAAGGGAAGGAAAGGATAAGAGAAACAGCAAACTGAGGGGAATATTTCCCCACACCCGACCCGATTTTGACCAAATTTATTTTCTAATGAAATCTGTCAATTTTTTTGACGAATTGAGCGATTCCAACCCCACCAATCACCATTTCATTACTCCGTCTTCAGGTTTCCTCCTAAATTCGAGCGGTTTTGATCCCGTTTCACGACAAGTTAATGTCGTGGGTGTCCCAAAGTCACAATGGCAAAATCCGCCATTTCTACAAGCTCCTCCGTCGACCACTACCATCTTTCAGCTCCTTTTGAGGCAAGGAACAAAGCCCAAACAACTGTAGGGGTGGCGAAGCACATAAGGTGACAAATCGAAAGCCACCATTTTTAAGGTTTCCAAACGATTGAGGCTATTTCTGGCCACTTCCCGGCCAAACTAAGCTTCGATCTAGGTATGAAAAATGTTCATCTCTTTGAGTTTTACATTTCTGCAAAATTTGGTAATTTTTGAAATAGTTGAATTTTCCGACGAGTCAGGGTGACCAGCCACTGCGTGGAGTGGAACATGGACAGAGATACCACTTGACCTCTCTGGGTTAAAATTGGTACCCCAATTCTATATTAGACATTTGATTGACGAAATTCCGTTGTTTGGTTATATTTTCGTTAAGGGCCGCACTCGATTATTATATGATTCGACGATCCAACCATTGGATCGTCACCAAACTTTAATACATAATAGTATATAATATTTAAGGATATTAGGAACTGAAAAATCGGGAATCAGAAATATGGATCTCCCATATTGGTTTTCTAAGTTTGTAAATCTAAACGTTGGTCGCCACTTAATTTTAGCACTAGAGCATATGTTATTACACTTAGCCCTATCGTACAGGTCACATTAGGTGAATCCGACTCGTGTGTTAGCATAGACTGATAAGCGATAGGTGCGGTTGTACAGGACATTAGGTGACTCCAACTAACATGTTAGTATAGATTATTGGGCACATGACCATATTTATATCGCTTTTGAGATATTCTGTTGTGGCATACTTCTGATTTTACTATTGGCATGCATTTGATTTCATATTTATACACAGTATGATTTTCTGGAAACTATATATGTTTTACGGCGAGGGGTTATAACATTTTCAAAAGTTTTTATTAAAACTTTATTTTCAGGCCCACTCACCCTTGTATTTCGCCCCTCTAGGTTCTAGTAGCAGAGTTTTCGTACCAACGAGGATTATTGGCAAATCTTAGTGTAGACGATTACCATCAATGGTATAATTCTCACCCTATTTTATTGTATTGTACTTATGCTCTATCATGATGTGTGAAATGGGTTCATTCCCGCTCACCATGCACTCTTGTATTTAGGCACTTTTAGGTTTAAATATATACACATTTTCCATATTACTACACTTTATGGCCATCACAACTCGATTCGGAGTCCTAGTGGACATCCCGGTTGAGGTGTGTCAGTTTGGTATCAAAGCATAAGTTTGGATAGTATGGTGTTCATCATACACGTGATGTAAGCATTCTTGGTCTTTGAGCCTAGTCTTTGAATCTTGCCACCTCGTTGAGCACAAAAAATGTATTAGCTTTTTCTAAGTCTTGAGTGATTTAGTCGACTTATCGATCTTTTAGAAGATCATTTTGGTGAACGCTTCTAAATTATAAGTAAAGAATTTCCTTGCCAAGAAAAGATGTAGATTTGAGATATGTTGATGGCGCTGAAGCAGGGCTACTAAATTGATAGTTATGTATCCCGAGGGGAGAATTACCTACCAATTCCACTACTATCTAGTCATTTCTTCCAACCTTTCGATGGAGGAATTGAGGAATAGTTTTGATTCCTTGGTAGTACCTGTTAGTACATCACATATTCTATTTCCCATGAAGCTCTACTTCTCGTCGAAATTCCTAGAAATTTTTTAACAACAGTGTGGTGCTAAAGTGGTAGCACTCGATGGAGGAACACTTGGGGAACAAGCACTTTTAGTCCCTGAATGAACTAATTCTTCAAGCATAATTATGATTCTGAATCTTCAGGAAGAAGATTAAGTCTCCTTAAACCTGCTCTAAAGTAGATTATTAGCAAGTTCTCTTCTGATCTTAGAACTTTCAATCGACATTAGTTTCCAGATTTGTTTTCGATGTTGTACTCATCAATCCAATGAGTATAAGCATGAGAGTATGAATTGTTATCCCTTTGGGTAGTAGAAAATCGAGAAGCAGTAAGTAGTTTCACTTTGAACCAACGAAACAAATTCAAGGAGCCAGTTCTTTACTAATCATTTGAAACCATCCACCCGATCGGGCTTTAATCTATAATAAACTTATGATGATGCTACCAATTGACAATATTGTCCGATATCTCGGAACTGTCAACCAATATTCAGGCAGTATGATTTCTGATACCAGACACATGTTAGTATCTGAGAGTGATACCTTTATGCCAAAACACTGGTTCACAGTTTCAAGTTAATAAACAATATCAAAATATCATATATGCGTTAATTAGCGGCACGACTGATAGACTGATTAACAGTTACTAACTAAGCCGAAGGAATTAAAATCGTGGAAACTCAGGAGCAAGTTTTGTAGAAGGACAGTAGACTCACCGTTGTGTTAACCATATCAGCCTTCTAGGTAACCAAAACCTCTTCAACCAGTCACTTTTCTAGTCACCTCCACCGATAAGCATTGGAAGTACGACACTAGTCATATTTTCACTGTCAGAGCGAAACAAGATTTGGGAAAGGTACAGAGACCTAGTAGCACGTGTCGCAGAGAAGGAAGTAGTATGGTACGTTTTGAGGATGCATATCTTTGGTGTCACTTCTCAAAATTCTTCTTGGGATACCACTGATGCGAAAAGTAGATTACAGCATCGATCCACTTTCTCTTATTACACCAGTTTTCTTGCACCATTTGAATGACTCCTTCAACTTTGTGGAAACTTAGTTGTAAGAGTTTACCAACTATAAATCTACCAAACCAAGGACCAAATACTTTATCTTGGGAATCTCAAACCTATATGTGAAGGCGAATGACGAAGTCATAGGATCATACCTAGACTTTAGCAATTTAATCGGATGACGATTAAAAACCGTTAACTCGTACTTCGAATTGATGGACACTTTGACCAACTTCGATATTCCAAGTTTTCTTCCATAGCCTGACGAATTTGTGGTAGTCATACTGACGACCTTATCACTTATTCTGACATCGAGATCAAATTACTTAAACACAGGCAGTCAACTTTATACCAAAGTCCCCAACTGTTAACTTTGACTAAATTAGTACTTTTCTTGGGAAATTTGATCTTAGTAAAGGATATTCTTTTCTTCTTTTTTTTTCTTTTCCAAAAGGTTGTTGTGGAAGAAAGTTGACATTCTCACAAAGTGTTGTGAGTTTCGAGATATATTTGGCCTTGTTGAGGCTATCGACAATTGGTTAACGATTTTTCGGCTATAACGTTTTCCTCACCTGTTGGCCAAGGAATGCTAGTTTAGTTTGGGATGTTGATTGTGAATCAAGTTTCTGACAACTGAACCGTTGTCTCATCTCACCTTTGTATTATGCTTTTCAATGACATTGATCATTTTGAAAATACATGATGACGTGTTCTTTGGATGTCTTGACTATGTAGAGGCAGCATAACGGAGTATCGCTTGTATTTTATAATAGTTAGAACCATTCAAAATGAATCATCATATACATGACCTAGATTCAACAGTTATCATCTTCATTTGAAATGGACTAGATTTTTGGCAATGACGAAAGAGAAACCAAATTCACATTTATGATTACACTATCGTGTATTACCCCAATTGTGCTAACGTTATTACTATTACAGCAGCAAAAGAAATTATCTACCCTTAAAGTACTTTCAGCCTGTCCTATTCTAATACAACTGGAATTCACGAGTAGTGGTTTGACGTTACCTACAAATCATCAAGAAATTGTTCATTGGTTGTAATCACTTTTCGTATCTAAACCGAGATGAGAAATATCACCATAAGCTCCCAATACAAGGTATTTTGTACTTGTGAAGATTATGATGATGTTTCGGTGATCAGCGACTGACATGACAAGTCAGCTCACTTTTCATTGGTCTAGAGGGACTACATTGTTAATCACTTAGTGAAATGTACTCATTTTTGAAATTAGCAGATTTTCTGATGTTTCGATCAGCGGTTATTATGACCGTGATTCCATAATCATCTTATTATGTTGAAAAGCAATTTAGTCGACCTTGGGTACATGTCAATCCCACTATACTTGGTATTGTTACTGGGACAGTCATATCATCTAGAAGAATCGCTCGGACTTTGAAATTTTAATTGTGATGATTAATTCCTTAATCAACCAACAAATACTTTGCGGAATGAATCTTTACTATTAGTGATTGAATATTTCGGAAGCTACCATCGTAGCGATATGTTACACATTCAATCCAGTTATCTTGTACTCTAGATTTAATGGACTTGTTTGACCCTCAAATTCTTGATTGTTCTTCTTGGCATAATTTTGCTAAACTCGAGGGAAATTCATTATGAACCTGCTCACTATGGCATTATGAACTGCATTGTTTGATTATATGATGTGTGTATCACTACTATATATCACCGTGACACACATTTTATTTCCCAGTGTTAGGAAGTCTTTTTGAAGGTTATGAGTACTAAGTTTGTGTCCAATATCACATTTTTTTGTTTTACCCTCAGACTAACGACCAGTCTGAATGAACTATCCAGACTCTAATATACATGTAGTGTTTGTTTGTTCCGTAGTTCTAACATGGTTACGATTGACACTTATCCCTGTTGGAGTTGCATGTAACTGTGGTTACAATTTTGGTTTAGCTATGGTACCATTGATAGGTACTTACCTTTGTTAGAGTTATGTATAATTGCGGTTGCATTTCTGATTTTGAGTATGGCATCATTTGAGATGTGGTATAAATACTTTATGCACAATATATGATTGACAGAAGAGTATCATGAACAGGTATTTGAATAGTCGAGATTACGATGTAAGAAATTGTGTACTATTAACTATGCTGCCCGAAGGGGTTAGTGCGTAAGCACAATCGAGGCTTTGATTAGATGTTGTATGTGTATTTCCCAATGGGGGCATGATGGTAATATTGCTCCCTCAAAAATTTGTTACTTGCTTATCGAGAGACAGTGAGTTGTCGGTATTGTAGGCTGCAGACCGTAATATTGAGAACTTATTTGTAGGACTCGTTAAGCAAGTGGACATATAGATCTGTCTATGTTAGTATTTTTATTTATTTATACATTTACTTATTTATTTATTGTTTGGTCTTGACCCAAGGATACTACATACTTACCTTCAGCATACGTAACCCAACGAGTGCATAAGTGCAAATTTCTTATGTTTAGTTTGATTTCAGTACAACTATTTTAACCTTACTTCACTACATACGTATTTTGACGTTATGTTTTTATATATCTACTTTTGACCTTATATTTTTATAAAGGTATTATATTGAAGGAGAAAGAAAGTATGAGTTTGAGGGTATGAAAGAGGAATCACTGCACTGTAATTGCGACAGAATGACATTCTCTTTTGTGCAACCACTCTAACTTGATATCTCCTTCACATATTTATTTTTTCTGCTATCTTTTCACTACTTTTGTATGGCAAATGATTTCAAATTTCGGGGATGAAATTTTTTTAAGGTGGGTAAATTGTGACAACCCGTCCCTAATTCTACGATTTTATAAATTTTAAATGAGTGAATTGACGAAAATGCCCTACAGGCAAGGGAGTTGACTTTCATTGATTGTCTTCTCCTGATGCGTATGAATTACTATTTTATCATATTCTCGAAATACTCAACAGTACGAACACAAGGGCGCAAGTAGAATCAAGATTAGAGTTACAATGAAGATTTTAAGGACTTACAAAGTAGAGAGGCATTTTGGTAAATCTATAACTCCAGATAAATATCTTTATTGTTTTAGTACCTTTATGGGATTTTTCTATATGGTGGGACCCTCCCCCGATGTGGGTATCTTATCCTTCTTGCCTGCACATCTTTCCTTCCCATTTTTCTGGCTGTCTACTCATTGGTCACAACCCTATTTCTGTCATCTAACTCTTAGCTCTCTATTTTAACTCTCCCTCTCAAACACTTTTTTCTCTTTCAACTACAGAGAAGCTGTGAACCACTAGCCTCACCAGCTTCGACGAGCCACCACTCACCACGACGGTGAGGTGACACTCACCGTGTCTCCTTCCCTGCCTCTTACTCCACCTCGGCCCTCTCTACAAGCATAGAGAAACCACCCTACCATCAACCTTGCAGTTCCAACAAGCACACCACCATGAACTTAGACATGTCACAACCGTTAACCCAAGATCAACACTATCGAGCTGAAATTCGAACGGTGCAGTGGCCATCGCCACTGTTCATGATGATCTCTGACGAACCCTCGTCAATTCTGACCAAGGTAGGCTTTGGAGTCCCTTCATTTTGTTCCATTTGGTTAAAATGGTTGATTTCTAAGCTTAAATGTAAGTTGTACATGTGATTTGACGCAAAACCATCACGAGGAAGAAATTCCAAATTTTTGGAAATCAGGACCCGTAGCCATTTGGCCACTTATAGATGCTCTTTCTGGCCATCTCCGGCCTCATTCGAGCCTCCATTTGGTATGAACCTGTTCCTTACATTCCTAGCTTTCATTTGGTCTTTGTATCACTGATTTTGGTTAAGAATCAAGCTAGAAATTAGCTCTGAAAGTAGAGAGGAAAAACAAGAAAAACCTGCAAAATTCGTGAGGAAAACGAGTACAGTCATACTCACAGGCACGTGGGTGCATGTGAAGGAGCCACCGCGAGTGGCGCGTGCGGCGCATGGCTGCCAGTTCAACCACCTTGCGGCGACACGTGCGGCAGTGCTAGGAAGGAACTTAGTTATTATATGATTCAACAATCGGACCATTGGATCATCACCAAACTTTAATACATTATAGTACGTAATATTTAAGGACCATAGGAAGTGACGGATTGGGAATCCGATTTACGAATCTTCCTGAATTGGATTTGTAAGTTCGTAAAATAAAACGTCAACCGCCATTTAAGTTTAGCAATTGGTGGAGATCCAACCGTTGGATCATTCCGAAACTTTAGGATGTTGTTATAAAAGCTTATTGAAACTCTTGGGAGTTACAGATCGAAAATCTGAGGTGCAAATCTTCCAGATCGAGTTATGTAGGGTTGTGGACCTTACCGTCGATCTTTGACCAACGGTTGACTTTTGGTCAATAGGTTTCAAATCATTCTAGAACCCTTGAGGTTGTGTTTTATATAAGTTACGTGTTCTATTGATAATAATTATGAGATGTGATTTGATAATTGTTCTAGGCGCCGATCATTCGAGACACCTTAATATTTGTGCTAGGGGGTTGTAGAGCGGACCTCAGGTGAGTGAGTCTTTTCCTTTTTATAGTATGTATATATAAAATTTATAGTTTCCACAAATGCTTTTGAATTGATATATGCATTTCATGCCATGATTAAGAAATGTTGCATTGTTGTGAATTTGTGAAATGCCAAAATGACCCTACGGGATGCACAAGTAAGTCAAGGTAAGGTTGTTATGTTGGTTGAAATGGTTGAACCATATTGGTATGCATATGTTCATGTAGTGCTCATCATTGCTACACACCGGTGTTAGTGCTCTGGCCCCGAGCCAGAGCCAGTCCTTCACGTGTATATTCACCTCCCACATCGCACGCTCGCTTTGGATCCAAGTAAGTGCTAGCCCTGTCGTACATGTCACATTAGGTGACTCCGACTCGTAGGTGACCACACATAGCACTAGCCTTCACATGATCATAGCACTAGAGCGTATATTATTACACTTAGCCTGTTGTACAGGCCACATTAGGTGACTTCAACTCGTGTGTTAGCATATACTGATGAGCGATAGGTGCAGTCGTACAGGTCACATTAGGTGACTCCAACTGACATGCTAGTATAGATTATTGAGCACATGACCATATTTATATCGTTGTTGAGACATTCTGTTGTGGCATACTTCTGATTTTACTATTGGCATGCATTTGATTTCATACTTATACGTAGTATGATTTTCTGGCCTATTCACCTTTGTTTTTCGCCCCTCCAAGTTCTAGTAGCAGAGTTTCGTACTGACGAGGATTATTGGTAAATCTTGGTGTAGACAATTACCATCGATGGTATAATTCTCACCCTTATTTACTGTACTGTACTTATATTCTGTCATCGTGTGTGAAATGAGTTCATTCCCGCTCACCGTACACTCTTGTATTTAGGCACTTTTAGGTTTAAATTTATACACAATCTCCACATCACTACACTTTTTGGTTTCGTCACCTTCCAAGTGTCAGCCAACACAACTCAATTCGGAGTCCTAGTTGACATCCCGGGTCAAGGTGTGTCGCTACATTGATCAGTTTTCAATTTCATGGACCATTTTGATGTCGCAGATCAATTTCAGGGACTATTTTGATGTCACGGGTCAATTTCAAGAACCATTTGTGAGGGGGGAAAAAGACTTATGGAGCCTATTTATGTACAACATTAGCACTTAACAAAAATTTTAACAGAATTGTGACTAAAGGACCACATTGATTTGTAACATTTATTTTCAGGGACTACATTGATTGATTTTCTATTTCAAGGATGATTTTGATGGTGATGGTTAATTTCAGAGACTATTTGTAATAAAAACTCTTATATTTATAGAGAACAAACTTAACCATAATACTAACAAAGCTAGGCCCAAACTAAATTTATAAAATATAAAAAAAAAAATAATAAAAAAAAACTCAAACAATATAATACTTAAAATATTAATATTTCTCCACCAAAAACGAGACAAATGGCGGTGAAGGGAAGGAGGGTGGGGAGGACGTCGACGCTGTCGACGAAAAGGGCGCGACAGGATATTGATGAAGATTGTCATATGAAATTTCCAACTGCTGAAGTTTACCATGAGATTGGCACTACCAAGTACTCGGTCGCATCATGACTATTGTTTCCAGTTTGTGTTTGTTATCGTCTATCAGACCACTAGAAGAAATTTTAAAAAGTAGTGACTTTATCTTCTGTCTACTTGTATCGAATACAAATATCATCACGTACAGTTTCGCTTGAATTTTTATTTTGAAATGCCCTCCAAATTTTCAACTATTAGAAGTACCTTTCCTCTAAGCATGAAGTTTCTCTCTAATAACTATGCGAAATATGAGAAACCCCACAACCCAACCAAAGCCCACAAAACATAACCATGACCATTTAGGCACCATTTCCACATCTCCAAACCCCATTTCACTTTTGTTTTTAGAAAATCTAGGGGTTAGGGAGCATACCAAACAATTCATTATAAGAAGAACAAAGTCCAGTCTGTTACAGCTCCTTCTTTTGTGGTGTGTTTACGTGTTTTAATTAGAATCAATATACGGAATTAGATTCTGATTACGGAATATTCTTTTTTATGTTCATTATTCTTACGTAAACGTATCATTATTTACTTCACTTTGGAGAATCAAAATATATGTGGGGTCCACACGAATTTAGGAATTCAACTCCTCATTTTGGAGGAATTGGACTCCCTTGATGAGAGAGTTATTTGAATTCCTTGACATGTGGAGAATCGGAATAGATTTCTTTTGCCAATTATGCCCCCACTTGGTTCTTATTATTGCAAGTTGGCCTCACTTGGTTTTCTGTTAATTAGACTAAAAAAAAATTTAAACAAAAAAAATTATAAAAATTCTTAGCCATAAAAAAGTGAGTAAAACTAATCGAATTTTTATTTTATAGGAATAATAATTAATTATTATCTAAAATTTGAACATATTACCACTCTAATCCTCGAACTAAATAAAAATAAAAAACGTGGACAATTAATAATTATGCCTAACACAAATTTTATTGTTTTTTATACTAACATCACAGCTATATAAATATAACATATCCTATTTAAAAACTAAAAAATAAATAAATAAACCCCCTTTTCCTCCCCCCTCTTTCTCTCTCTACATTATCTTTTCTCTTCCTTTTTTGTGTTTGTCTTTTTTTTTTCTTTTTTCTTTTTTGAGTTGTCATACATGCTCATTAATGATAAGTCATAATAAAATATAAAATAAATTTAATTGCACATGTGGAGCGTGTGTGCCAATTGCTAGTAAAATAATTGGCAAACAATAAGAACATAAAAATAATTTATTTTGAATAAAAGCATTTTGGTAATCATATTGACTTTCATTCCGATTTAGTTAAACTAGTAAACAACTTATATAGAATTAGTACTATTCCTATCCCGATTACAGAAAATTTTAGTAAACAGTTTCAACAATAATATGAATCTAACTCTTCTCCATTTTAGCTTCTCCTCAATTCAATTCTTATAATTTTGATTACATATTGGTAAACAAGTCATTGTCGGTGCTGTCCTTGCTTGCCGTCACACGAGTACAGAGTGAAACATGGTTGAGTCAGCCTTAAATAGGTTGAGTCGAACTGGACTGATCACTCGTTGTACACATGTAGTTACTGGCATGGGTTCTCTAGATTTGCATCCTAGTAAACAGAGTCTTAAGCCTAAAAACTTTCAAGTATATGATGAGATTATGAATAATTTCTTCAAAATAATCAATAAAATATTTTGTCATATTGTTCATATAATGAGTAATAAAGTGTTTATTTTTCTATTCAAATATGAAATTTTAGCGAAACACTTTCGGTACTGTTCATTTTTAACGAAATTTAAATCATTGAGCACGTTTAACTTTTAATAAATTAGTCTATATTTTCAATTTCAAATTTTATTGGTTTTCTCTGCTATTTAGCTTTTCTACAGCATGTGCTAATTTCACATGTCTTTTTTATTTTTTTGAAGACTAGGCAAAGCCAGGGCACAGAAGCCAAACAGAAAAAGAGAGCCTACCAAGAGGCAAACAAAAGGGAGAACAAACCAAAGAGGGCAGTGCACAGGGCTACAAGCAGACATTATCACCAAGTAAAAATGTCACCCCACTCACCACTAAAACACCTAAGGAGGGCAAGGCAAACCATCGTTACACAAGACATGAACTAACGAAGATGGGGGTCTATCAACCCAAACAAAATTGCACATCTCCGTAAGACAAGCCGATGCCAGAACATCCGCTGCACAATTAGCCGATCTTGGAACCCAAGACCAGCGACAGTACTGGAAAGCCCCACACAAGCGCTGAATCCTAACCAGGATAGGGAAAGCCTCCCAACTGCCAGACTCTAAAGACCCATTGAGACAAGAAATATTCTCTATAGAATCAGATTCCAAAACCACAGAGCTTGCACCCAACGAGGCACCCAACTCGCAGCCCCTGAGCAGCGCCAAAGCTTCAGCTACCGCAAGAGAAAGAGCCGAGATAGGGTACCTAGCAGCAGCCACAAAAATCCCTCCGACCTTTCGAACGACCACCCCAGCAAAACCGGACCTGGAAGCTTTGGACCAACTAGCATCCACATTTATTTTAATGAATGGAGGGGAGGGAGGACACCACCGAATGAGCCTTGCATCCCGACTACCCTCCACCAGATCGACAGGCCCCGTGAGCTTCGCCGCAAGTAAGAAAGAGCCCATCGCATTAGAAAGAGCAAGAAGCACCTTGGAGGGATTAATAGGGACATGGTTAAACACAAAATTGCAACGGGTTTTCCAAATGAACCAACAGGTGAACGCAACATAGGATTGGAGCCACACCCGGTTATCCGAGGGTCCCAGATTTATGAGCACTGCCTGAAGCCAAGAAACCCAAGAGGGAATATCACCATCCACCTTATAATTAAGAGCTCCCCCAAACCACAGGGCCTCCACCCAAGGGCATCTTAGAAACAAGTGTTCAAGTGACTCGTCATCGCAAAGACAAATGAGGCAAGATGGGGAAATAGCAACCCTTTTTTTTTGCGAGAGCCACCTGAGTTGGCAGACCATGATGAAGAGAAAGCCACAGAAAATGCCTAATTTTAGGTGGCACACCAGGCGCCAAACCGCATTCCACAAAGCCTTCGGAACCAAACGGGCAGCGGGAAGGCGCACATCCCAAAGATCAAGAGTTCTAGCTTGAATCCACTTATAGCCCGACTTGACCGAGAAGATCCCATTCCTGCAAGCAGCCCAAACCAGCCGATTCTTTCTTGAAGGTTTACCAATCAGAGTGCTAGAAATAGCCCCAACTTCCTCCAAAGAAAGGAACGGGAGCAAGAAATCAATCACCCACTCACGAGAAGAAGGGTCAATAAGAGAACTAACCCGCAGATTTTTGGTCACCGCAACCTCACCCCCAAGAGTGGGGTGCCCCGAAGGAAGAGAAGGCAGCCACTTATCCACCCAGACCCGAACATCCGCACCCCCCATAATTTGCCAGTGTGAACCGCTGCATAACAAGTCTCTGCCCGTTAGAAGGCTGGTCCAGGCCCACGAGGCTCTACTCCCTTTTTTAGCCTCCCAAAAAGAGTAGTGCGGGAAGTATCGGGCTTTGATGACCCTAGCCCACAATGAGTTCGGATCCAAAATTAACCTCCAGCACTGTTTGGCAAGTAGTGCGTCATTGAAATCTTGAAAGTTCTGAAAGCCTAATCCCCCCCCCCCCCCCCAACTCCTTAGGTAGGCCTAAAACCTCCTTAGAAACCCAATGGATTTTTCTCTTATCCCCCGAGCTTCCCCACCAGAAATTCGCAACCAAGGAATCAAGTTCCTGACAAACAATTGCAGGGAATTTAAAAATGCTCATGGGATAAGCACGGATAGCCTGGACCACCGCTTTAATAAGAACTTCCCTTCCTGCCATAAACAGCGAACTTCGCTTCCACCCTTGTAACTTTCCTAATATACGCCCCTTCACATAAGCAAGTCCACGCTTCTTTGACCGACCCCAAATAGCAGGAACACCCAAATATGCGCACGAATTGTCCACAACTGTCATGCCGAGTATGCAGCCTAATTCGCTAGCAATCCCATGTGGAACATTAGCACCAAAATACACACTTGATTTCTGCATATTAACTTGCTGCCCAGAAGCATCACAATATCTCCCCAGAATCTCCATTAAATTTCTGCAATTTGAGCCATCCGCTCTCAGGAAGAGAAGCATATCATCCGTAAAAAACATGTGAGATATGATCGGCCCCGAGAAGCCACACCGCACCCCAACAAGCCTTTTAGAATCAACCGCCTCCTGTAACAAGCGCGAGAGGACCTTCCCAACCAAAATAAAGAGATAAGGAGATAAAAGATCTCCCTGTCTAAGACCCTTAGACAGAACAAATTTATCCCCAGGCATCCCATTAACAATGACATCAAACTTGACAGTGGAGACACAACCCATGATAAGCTTGCGCCACATGCAACAAAAACCCATTCTCTCCATGATTGCATCAAGAAAATCCCATTCCACCCGATCATAGGCTTTCTGCATATCAAGCTTAATACCCAATTCAAACTTTCTCTTCGCAGTTCTCCCTTTCAAAAAGTGAAACATTTCATGAGCAATCCCAATATGTCTTGGATTTGTCTCCCCGAAACAAAAGCATTCTGAGAAAGAGAAATGAGATTTGGCAAAATTACCTTCAATCGATTTGCTAAAATCTTCGACAGAATCTTATAGGAGTAATTACACAGACTGATGGGCCTAAACTGCGAAACCAGTTCCAGGTTAGGAACCTTTGGGATCAAAACGATGTGGGTAGCACTAATCGAGCACGGGCTGGAAGACCCCGACATGAGAGCACCCACTAACGTATTAACATCCGTAAACATTCTCCCAGAAAGACTGATAAAATATCCCTTGAAGGCCATCCAGTGTTGGAAATGTGCCCTAAAACCAATCATATGATGATACTTTACGGACATTTCACAAAGTTAATCTAATGTAGTTTATATATAAAGGGCAAACATTATTGTTTGAGCCGTCTCATATAAATGTTATATGCTTAAACGATAAGTCCAAGGAATATGTGATTGGGAGAATGCAATCTAAAGAAGTTAGATTCATGAGACCATTCTCTTTCGAATACATATCCTAAATGTTCCTGATCATAGGATTGTCAATTGGGCATTGATAGTCCGTTAAGATCAGTACGTGTTATGTCTTCTCTTAGGGAGAGTGACTAGTCTCGAGTCATTGGTGTGTCTGACACCAAGACCAGTACGTAGGTGCTCAATAGAGAATGACTTCACTGAACACGATCAACGAAGAGTTCTCATATTCATGTCAAATGAGAACTCATGGTTGGGATAATGCAAAGTAGTCCTTTGACCTGAGCCATCACAGTTGTCTTGTGGTTAGGTCCTTAATCTTTGATTATGTCAAAAGTCACTCCATTTGGAGGGTGTCCACGGCATCGTTGAGGTTAAGCTACTTAGCTATGGAGGCAAGTGAATGTGCAACAAGGGATCTCTAACCTTCAAACCGTTTGAGGGAGAATACTCTATGATATGATTGAAAATCTCTGATCAGAGTATGAATGAGATTTAGGAAGGCGTTCCAAATCACATTCAAGGTAATCATATAAGTACAAGATTCACATTGGATAGTAGACATGAATAAACTATCAAACCAAACAATGTGGTCAAGAGTATTGTATTAGAGAAAGACCGTATTGCATTTGTAATCCTAAACTGAATAGGTTCTCCACCTCTTCTGATTAGCTTGGGTAACCATGATATGCTGCTAGGTGTCACTCATGGTTTGTGGAAGCCCTAAACGTGTATAATCACTAAAGGGAGAATTGAAAGTAAGTTTCAATTCACAATCGATTTGAAATGGTTTTAATCGCCCACTGCCTCGCTAAAAGGAACCTAATGGATCGTACACCGTGTAAGGTAGAGATTGAAGATTCAATGGAGATGAGTAAGAATAATTAAATGGTCTAATTATTTATGGCAAGGATTAATTAATCAAACGAATAAGTTCGTTAAAGACCTCGGGATAGTTTTGGACCTTAAGGCCCAATGGGCTTCGAACGTCAAGTCCATTGACTTAAGTTGTATGACAACTTAATGAATAATGATTCACAAAGGCCCAAATAGCCCAATAATACCCTAAGGCCGGCCATTTAGAGGAGGGTAGTAAACTTGGACTTATTTACAAGTTTGCCACTCAAATGAATTAAGGTATAAATATGACTTTATAGCCAAAATTCATTTAGGGTTCTTTTTGGGGAAATTGGAGAGAACACAAACTCTCTTTTCTCTCTAAAGAGGCCAACCCCCTTGGAGGGATTAGCTAGCAATCCTACTCCTCCAAGGTCACTCATTTCTTCTTAAATCTAACCTTGGTGTGGAGACTTAGAGGTTCTCAATTTTTGGGAACTTGGAGAACCTATTCTTCCATCCAAATTCATAGATCTAAGATGCAAGGAATGAAGGCCCTCTCTTTGGGTGATTAGCCTTTGCTTATGCAAAGAGGAATCTACAAAGGTATAAATTTCAACTCACTTTGTTTTGAGTTGAGTATTGGTTCACCAATCTACTAGGCTTTGAACATTCATGGGTAATGTTTTGTTTTTAAGTGCATGCAAGCTCGGTTCCGCCTTTAATTTGTTAATTGCATGCTATTGATGTTGCTTAAATGAACATGTTTTCACAAAATAATCCTTCAAGTGGTATCAGAGCCTAGGTCTAGTAGTTGGTGAATCCTTTTGGGTTTTGTAGTTCATAGTATATTATTTAAAAGTTGTAATATGTTACAAGCTTTATTCTTGTTTCTTTGAATGTAAATTTTGTTGGAAAATTTGCCATCTCAAATGTTGTAGATGTAGTTCATATGAGCATGAATATTGGAGCTAAAATTTGGTGCCATGATTTTTGGGAATTTCGGCCAAAATTAAAGGGTGATTTTTGGGTTCTTGTTTGTCTTGTTAAAGTGTTTTTCAAGTGACTTTTGGAACCCTGATGTACCCTAGTTTGGTTATATGTTATTTCCCTTAAGTTTGAGTGATTTTGGGATGTTTTTGGGTGAAAAATGTTCATGGAGCTTTTATGGGTTTTTTTCATGAATGTTCTTCATTGTTCTTGATGTTCTTGCCAAGAACAAAAAGGTTTGGTGTTTTGATTCAAAGTTTTGAATTATTTCATAAAGTTTTTGTTTTAAGATATTTTCATTTATTTAAAGGATGATTAACATTTTAATGTTAGTCAAAACTTTATAAATATCTTAGATATTTATTTAGAAAGGTGAAATAAATATTGATGGGTGTGTAAGGATTAATTCCCTTTCACACACACCACTTGCATGTCAAAGTCTCTCTTTCACACCCTTGCAAAAAAAATTTAGAAATTTTTTTAAAATTTGCTTCAAAAACCGGCCACCCTATTAGAAGGGTATTTTTGGGCTTTTTGTGCAATTACATAAAGTTTTGATACTTTTGTGTATTTGCATTTTGGCCCAAAAGTTTACGTTTTTACGTAAAGGTCCAAACTCACTAAAAAGGACAAATTGTTTTGCTCCTTTAATGAAGTATTTGTTTTAGTTGAAATTTTTGGGTTCTAGTTGTAATTACATGAAGTAGTGGACTTTTGTGTTTTTACAAAGTGACCCCAAAAGTTTATGTTTTTGCAAAATAGCCCAAAAGTTGAGGTTAATTGCACTATGGCCCAAACAAGTTGAGGTCATTGCATTTTGGCCCAAATCAGGTAGAGAACAAAATTGTTTTGTCTCTTTAAATGAGAATTGGATTTTCATTTTATTTGGCTCCATTTAAATCAATTTTATGGATACAAAAACCAAATGAAAAATGTTGCATTCAATTTTAATTAGTTAAAGTGTTAATTAATTAAAGGGTGATTATGAACCTTAGCCTTCGATAATTGAGCTATGTGAAAGGTCGTTTCAAATTTGTTTGAACCATGGGAATGTGTAGATTAGATTTTGGTTGTAATTTGATTTGATCAAATGTTGTAAAGGAGCATAAGCTCTTCTTTACTTTAAAAGTAATTTGTATTGTTCAAAAGTTGTAAAGAGCATAAGCTCATCTTTACTTTGAAGTACTCATTTTCTTGTTTTATTTGATATGCATGAAAGTGGAGTAATTGGGTCCAACGCCCCTAAGACAACACGCCTTAATGTGATTAAACGCGTAACTAAAATCAATCACCATCCCTAGACCGAGATTCAACACTAGGCTCGTGTTGAATCTAATCAAAGGTTCATAGTCATCCTAAGGCCCTAAGGCAACTATATAGTCCATCAATGAATGCAAACCTTATGTTAGTAGTATCATATACTCTTACTTTAAAAACCGTTTTAAAAGCATAGTGGGAGTATTATATACTACTAAATCAATCACATGGACTAATAGTTGTAATAGGACCAAAATGTTTTAATGTGATTGAAAGCATGCTTATATATGATGAGACCTAAAACCCTCAACTAAACCAATATTAAGTTGACAAGCGTGGGAGTGCTTAGAACACTCTTTCGTGGCCTTCCACCACGGTGGGCTTCAATCGTTTGTGACTCATACACCGTATTCGTCCAGTTCTGGGGTTGCAAAGTATGTGCTTACATTCAGGAGAAGCCTATAAACATATGATGAAGTGAAAGTAGGCAACGAGTATGGCCAATAAGATATTCTTCTGAGGCCATTCTTGAACCCCTACTTGAACTAGCATGGTGGGAATGACTTAACTAAGTGCAATGGTGCCAATAAGATATTCTTCTGAGGCATCATTCTCTAGAGGCCAAACCAGATGGGTACTTGCAAGAGATGCAAATGAGTAAGCGTACTCTCTCATTATTATTAACGCTAGCCAATAAGATATTC
This sequence comes from Crataegus laevigata, assembly GCA_963580275.1. Taxonomy (NCBI): domain Eukaryota; kingdom Viridiplantae; phylum Streptophyta; class Magnoliopsida; order Rosales; family Rosaceae; genus Crataegus; species Crataegus laevigata. Next base: position 24,395,214 of record OY756950.1, on the reverse strand, counting down.
TTCTGAGGTGGGCTTGGTAATAGTGAGCCTCCCATACCCTACTAAGAGTTTCCTCCAAAACTCTCGAATTCCGATTAGGGATATGGAATTTGCCAAAAATAGTGGGTGGTGCTATTTGATTTAAAGACCCGGATCAAATAGCTTAAAATCAATCAATTTATATTCGTTATGTATTTGTTTACCGATATATTTGCAAATGCTATCCAAAACTTGACAAAGAAAAGACGAACGCTTTAGTTTCTGAACTTGGTACCACAATCCCATAGATTGTCTTGAATGGATTGTAAAAGTGCCTAAGTAGTCTCATCCTCACAATCTTCCTATAAATAATGTATCATTGGAAGAACATGTTAGATAAAGTCTATCATAAAGAGGACAACACTTTTTATGTCATAATTCTTCAAATACAAATTGTTGTATGAAGAAATAAGAGTTGCTTTGAACAACCCTTAATCAACGCAAACATTAGTGTTTGTTTCCTTGTTGCAGGAACAAGGAACTTGAGAAGTAAGCACAAGGGCATGGAAACTTTATGTGCCATGATTCTTCACTTACAAATTGTTGTATGAAGAAATGAGAGTTGCCTTGAACAACTCTTGAAAGTTTGTAATTATGTTTAGAACATAATGGTTGGTAGACAAAAATAGTCCATCAACATGGACTTATGATGATTTTGAATCATTGAATGTTGAAGTGTTAAAACACTTAACGAGACGGAAACTAGGCAAGGACTTCACCTTTGTGTCCTTATCCTAATGGTTCACTAAAGTTTATTGTAAACTATGTAGTGAACGATAACCACACGCTCTCCAAATTGTTTGATGTGTATAACACGATTGAAAAAAGGTTTCAAGAGAAATAGTGGGAGTTTAGGGACCATGACTATTGTAGTCAAAGGAGAAGTTAAATGAAGAAGGCAAAATAACTCCAAGGGAACAAACTTTCTTTATGAAATGATGGACATTGGAAGGGGTATTTGCAAGAAATGTCTTGCAAGTGTCAAGAACACACCTTTCGAAGGTGTTGTAAAATTGTTCTTGAAAAGTTCAAAACAGTTGGTTCTTCTACTTGAATGCTTGATTCTGTATTAGTAACTATGTTTTACAATTGTTGTAAAAGTGTACTAATAGGAAGTAGAAGATAAATGAGAGAAGAGAAAGTACTTCATATTCGGAACGTGAATAAGATATAGATCTTTGCAAAAGCAAATAGTACTTACTATCTCATATGAACTACCAATGAAATTGGAAAAACTAAAGATTGTCTTTACATTCCAATTTTAAAGAACTTAATTCCGTCACTATAGTAGAGATGGACGAATGTTTTGTTTGACAAAACATTGTTCTTTATTAATGATTAAATTATTGTAATCTAATTGGTTGTCTCTATAGTAGAGATGATGTGGTAGTGTTAACTGTTTAGAATAAGATGATGCTTAAAACCCAAAAGGTTGCAAGGTAGTGACTAATCCCAACTGAGTTATGAAACCTCTAAAACATAAATTACGAGTTGGTCATAGATGGATGATATGGATCGTTAGATCTGGATCCAATACCTTCTTGTTAAAATTGTATAGAGGCGAAATGTTCGAATCTTTATTCTTTTGGAAAGAAGAAAGAATCACAAAGTTGTTGAGGTTAATTCACTTAGATGTTAGTGGCACTTGTCCACAACATAATACTACTCATGTTGTATGACATTCACCTAAGATCACTCTCGGTTGGACTATAGTTTATTTTGAATAAACACAAGTCCGAATACTTTGCAAAAGGTTTCAAAGAATTCAAGCAATGTAAGTAGATGAGTAAGACGTCTAAAGTACTTACCTTCTTAGGTTTGATCCAAGGAAAACTAGCACTTTAGATTAATTTCCTTGAAAGATATCAAGGAAAGTAGCATCATAAGATAATGAATTTCTCCATTAGGAGAAGAACGAACATGAATAAGATTTAGTTCGTTGGACATTATCAATTACCCATATATATATGATATATACTTCTAAGACAATATGATTGTCAATTAGAAGATCTTCCAAAATTTTCATGACTCCATAAGATGTAGTTGGAAAGAAAGACAAATCTTAAGCATGTTAAGATTTACGGTTTTGTGCTTATAAGCAATATTTGTTTGATAACAATCTTGTGGGATATCCTTAAATTAATCTTTGGATATCACTTCTATAAACCAACTAACAAATGTTGTTTTGTTGGGTAGTTCATTGTAATCTTACAATATGATTTGCCTAAACGCAAATGAACGAGAGATAGAACTCAAAGAATGGGTTCTTTGAGAGACAAGATGATGATCAACAAATATAACAACCTAGTTCCTATACCACAAGCTCCAAGGTAGTCGAGAAGGATTTATAAACCGTCTCAGTTGAATGGTTTGAACTTTATGACTATGTCATAGAGTTACACCTCTTAATTCGAAAGGAATAAGAATGAAAATCCTTATGACTACATTGAGTGTATATATGACATATACTCAAGGAAATGGTAAAGTACCATTTGACCCGAAATAATGAAACCTTCATAGCTAATTGGTAGCTTAAGGTGACTACACTCAAAGAGAATGGTTGACTTTGAAGAAACCATCTTTGACATAGTCTTAGTTTCAATTAATTCGTAGATTGCTAGATACAACTAAATGGTGATTCAATGTTTGGACATAATATGGGTTTCCGAAACCATTATTAAGATAGTCTTGATAATATATGTCTAAAACTATGAATCACAAGACATGTAAGTTGTAGAGATCCATCCATCATAAATCTTAGCAAGCTAGTGGGAGCTATAAGCGTCTTATGAGAGAAAGATCAAATCGTTTGATTTCTCATAAAGATGTAAATGAATCTTTTGTTTACTAGGTTTACAAAAGATTAGTGGGAGTTAATCATATTCCTAAATTTAAATATATATGATATATTAATTTTGGAAATGAAAAGAATTCTTCTTCGTTAAAGTTATGACTTTAAAACATTATATGACGATAGAATGTATATGGGAGATATAGTCTATATACATGGGATGGAAATCTATAATGATAGATTTTAGGATATAATTGGATTATATCAAGCCCTAATAATAGACAAAAGATGCTAGGAAGTTTCTCATATGATGATGAACTTCAATCAAAAGGACAAATCTAGTGAGACTAAGAAGTTGCTCTTCTCAAAGGGAACGTACCTTTGACTCCCAAAGAAATAATGCGTAAATAGAATCCTTTATGCATACGCAGAAAGGTGATTTGTGTATTTCATATTGTATGAAAACATTGATATGAGTTGTACCTAGAACGGTACAAGACGATATCAGTGCAAGCCCAGGATCAGAACCATGGCAACTGTCAAGTGAGTCCTTAAGTATTTAAGAAATACTAAAGGATAGATTCCTCAATAATTGAGGAAGAATTAGAGTAACGTAATGGAAGCGTAAATGTATTAGATTATGAATCTAATCCATCATTGGATATTTCTTCGTTATGAATGAAGAGATAAACAGATATCTCTTTATTATGACTAAAGAGATATTTGGATGGAAACATTAAAAGTAATGACTTTAGTGTGTTCCATTATGAATGCAAAATATATTGCCATATAGAAGCTTACAACAATGCTGTTTGGATGGGAAAGTTCATTTATGAACTCTCTATTCGGTTCCAACCAGAAAGTGTATGACACTAATGGGGCGATAGCTCAAGCTAGGGAATCAAGGTCTCATCAAGATCCGAACTCAAATGAGAGACTAAACCACATGATTAGGAATCATGTATAATGGTGACGTCGTTATTCTCAAGGTTGCTTCTATGGATAACATATAGATATCCATTGTCTAGGCCTACTACTCAGCCATTTTTTGAAATGACTACATAAGAGGTATCATCAATGATGACCAAGCTGATTGGCTCTAGTGCAAGTGGGAGATTGTTGGAAATGTGCCCTAAAACCAATCATATGATGATACTTTACGGACATTTCACAAAGTTAATCTAATGTAGTTTATATATAAAGGGCAAACATTATTGTTTGAGCCGTCTCATATAAATGTTATATGCTTAAACGATAAGTCCAAGGAATATGTGATTGGGAGAATGCAATCTAAAGAAGTTAGATTCATGAGACCATTCTCTTTCGAATACATATCCTAAATGTTCCTGATCATAGGATTGTCAATTGGGCATTAATAGTCCGTTAAGATCAGTACGTGCTATGTCTTCTCTTAGGGAGAGTGACTAATCTCGAGTCATTGGTGTGTCTGACACCAAGACCAGTACGTAGGTGCTCAATAGAGAATGACTTCACTGAACACGATCAACGAAGAGTTCTCATATTCATGTCACATGAGAACTCATGGTTGGGATAATGCAAAGTAGTCCTTTGACCTGAGTCATCACAGTTGTCTTGTGGTTAGGTTCTTAATCTTTGATTATGTCAAAAGTCACTCCATTTGGAGGGTGTCCACGACATCGTTGGGGTTAAGCCACTTAGCTATGGAGGCGAGTGAATGCGCAACAAGGGATCTCTAACCTTCAAACCGTTTGAGGGAGAATACTCTATGATATGATTGAAAATCTCTGATCAGAGTATGAATGAGATTTAGGAAGGCGTTCCAAATCACATTCAAGGTAATCATATAAGTACAAGATTCACATTGGATAGTCTTTCCAGGCCGCATTGAGTATATTTCGAATACCCCATATGTTTAAAGTTTTGTTCGCCAAAGCCCTCCCCACTAGTTTGACGCCCTGCTTCATAGCAGATAAGTCCATAAATTTTTCCAGGTGGACCACAAGCCCTTCGACACCACGGGTCTCCATTATACTCCAGTACGTTTGTTTCTCACAGCGTACCTTACAATGCGCCTGAATCGTAGTAAGAGCCTTTGAAGAAACTTCAGTTGCCACATTATTTCTTCTCTTCAAGGGCAGCAGAAGCAGAGTGCCTTTAAATCTACCTACCAGACCCATCTGATGCCCATGAATGCTCTGCCAAAAATTCATTCTTTTAGTACTGAAGATTCCTTTTTTTTTCTCTGCACCGAAAGTACTACCGCCACCCCTTCCTGGCACCATCCCTGCTTCTGATGAAATTAAATAGAGAACAGGGCCAAAAACCCCCAAATTGAATACACAGGTACAACCCTAACCATCCAAATATGGAATAGGAGGCATAAATGGCCGACCCACTCCTCATCGGGAACCTCACTGATCCCACCAGGCAGATACACCTTTAGCACCAACCCAAATCAAAAGGAATAAATACACCAACCACTTTCACAGAGGAGACCCACTAACCTTTCGACCAGAGAAGAGAAGAAACCGCTTGCAGCCAACCAAATAAAGCAAACACAGAGGCCCCAGACCACAGAGAAAACGAAAGAGCAACGATTAGCACAAAGGACAAGGCACGCACAGCGGCGGAATCTCACAGGGGAGAATACACTCTCACAGTGGAGAGAAACTACTCGATGTCTTCTTGCCTCTTCACATGTCTTTTTTATTGTCACTCCACTTACAACACTATCATGTAATTTTCACGAAAGATATTATCCAAAGTTTTGCATGAGAAAAGTTGGGTACTGATAGAGATTTTACCACTTGTAAAATTAGGGATAAAAAACACTAAAATACTTGTAAGAGTACAAGATAAAGGTCGTTCTTCACAAGGATTGAATGAATAATTTATGGTAAAATCAAATCTTAATTAATTGTTTGAAAACAAAATTTGGACGCTGTTGATTTTATGACCTAAAATATTAAAAACGAATTTAATTAAAAATAATTAAATAAATTGGGAAAGTAAAGAAAATAGTTTTGAAAATCTATTTAAGCACTAAGATTCTGCCATCACCTTAACAATCCAATGTAGTTCTGACAATTACTTATGACTTATACGTGCATAAAGGTTACGTTTTCCTAATATATATATCCTACTTGAAACCTCCAACATAGAATGTATATCTAACAGGCAACCCATGGCGTCCAGATCGAATGTGAACATGCAAGACTCATTAAGTTTTGTGAAAAACTTTTGAAAAACCATATAACCCTTAAGACGTGTCGTCCATCCTAAAAAGCTATACATATTAACCACAAGAAGCCTTAGTCAATTCCAGGGACAGCCCTCCACCAAAATTATATCTAATTACTTTTCTAAATATCCTAATGATGGCCAATCATCAAGACAGCTAGATAATTTAAACTGGTGATTAATAATTCAAAACTTGCATGCATAATATCATAAGTAAATTGAAAATAAACTACATATTCTTTCTAAGGCTCGTGGTCTCACCTAGGCCTGGCAATTCCTGACACCACCCGATAACATGACACGACACGACACGAAATTAACAGGTGTTCGGGTCGACACAATAACGAATCGGGTCGTTATCGGGTAACCCGATAGCACCTGTTAAGATAACGGGTTGATTCGGGTATACACGTGGGTAAACACGATACACGATAAGCAGAATATTAATTTTATAATTTTATAACCCTAAAAAAATACTATTATAATTATATATATTAATTTAACAATTTTATACCCCTAAAAACTATAATAAATATATAGTTATATATATATATATATTAAATTAAGTTAATTAACTATAATAATTTTATATATATATATATATATATATATATATTTGAATTAAATTTTATAAAACTATAATAATTATTAATTAATAATATGCATGAATTCATGAGCATGATGCATGCATCCAAGTCCAACCATAATCGGACAATCCATTATTCATGATTCATTTGATTCCATTTCGACTTTCAAGTGCCGCCCTTTTTTGAAGAAAAAGGGAGGGAAAATGAAAATGATAAAACAAGTTGAAAATGAAACAAAAAAGAGAGGGAATTAAGGAAAGATGGGTAGGCTACCGGAGGAAAAAGTGAAAATTATAATAAAAGTTGAAAAGAAAACAAAAAAAAGAGGGAAAATGAAAATTAATAAATAAATAGATTTAAATCTACTTAATAAATATATATATATACACACACACACAATACACACCATTGATTCATTGAACTTGATGGGATACGAATTCTCCGAAACTAATTTCAACAATCCCAACCGTCAAACTTGTTTGTATATGCTTCGAGATCACATCAGCAAAAAATCACAAAAAACAAACATTTAGAGATCAAATAACGAGACAAAGTTTTTCGACGGTTATAAACGAAAAATCACGATTTAACGGTTATTTTAACTCCGATTTTGATGATTTTTTACAGCTACACTCCTAGACCTTATATGAATACAATGAATGAATTTTATCTTCAATTTAAAATATTTATACAAGTGGATACCACAAATCTTATGTTATACTTAATGAAAGTATAAATAAACTCTTAAGTGTTAGTGAATCTATCGTTTTAATGGGATACGAATTTTCCGAAACTAATTTCAACGATCCCAACTGTCAAACTTGTTTGTATATGCTTTGAGATCATATCAGCAAAAAATCACAAACAAACATTCAGAGATCAAGTAACGAGACAAAACTTTTCGACGGTTATAACCCAAAAATTACGATTTAACGGTTATTTTAACTCCGATTTTGATGATTTTTTACAGCTACACTTCTTGACCCTATATGAATACAATTAATGAATTCGATCTTCAATTTAAAATATATACACAAGTGGATACCACAAAATCCTATGTTATATTTAATGAAAGTATAAATAAACTCTAAGTGTTAGTGAATCTATCGTTTTAATGGGATACAAATTATCTGAAACTAATTTCAACGATCCCAACTGTCAAACTTGTTTGTATATGCTTTGAGATCACATCAGCAAAAAATCACAAAAAACAAACATTTAGAGATCAAGTAACGGGACAAGGTTTTTCGATGGTTATAAACGAAAAATCACGATTTAACGGTTATTTTAACTCTGATTTTGATGATTTTTTACAGTTACACTCCTTAACCCTATATGAATACAATGAATGAATTCGATCTTCAATTTAAAATATTTATACAAGTGGATACCACAAAATCTTATGTTATACTTAATGAAAGTATAAATAAACTCTTAAGTGTTAGTGAATCTATCGTTTTAATGGGATACGAATTTTTCGAAACTAATTTCAACGATCCCAACCGTCAAACTTGTTTGTATATGCTTCGAGATCACATTAGCAAAAAATCAAAAAAAAAAACATTCATAGATCAAGTAACGGGACAAAGCTTTTCGACGGTTATAAACGAAAAATCACGATTTAACGGTTATTTTAACTCCGATTTTGATGATTTTTTATAGCTACACTCCTTGACCCTATATGAATACAATGAATGAATTCGATCTTCAATTTAAAATATATACACAAGTGGATAGCACAAAATCTTATGTTATACTTAATGAAAATATAAATAAACTCTAAGTGTTAGTGAATCTATCGTTTTAATGGGATACGAATTCTCTGAAACTAATTTCAACGATCCCAATTGTCAAACTTGTTTGTATATGCTTCGAGATCACATCAGCAAAAAATCACAAAAAACAAACATTCAGAGATCAAGTAACATGACAAAGTTTTTCGACGGTTAGAAATGAAAAATCACGATTTAACGGTTATTTTAACACCGATTTTGATGATTTTTTTACAGCTACACTCATTGACCCTATATGAATACAATGAATGAATTCGATCTTCAATTTAAAATATTTACACTAGTGGATATGGATATCACAAAATCTTATGTTATATACTTAATAAAAGTATGAATCAACTATAATAATTATATATATTAATTTAACAATTTTATACCCCTAAAAAACTATAATAATTATATAATATAATTATATATATTAAATTAAATTTTAAAGATTGATGACCATTGGATCGGCTGAGATTTAATCTCAGCCATCCATTTCATTATTATTTTATTTCTTTTCATTATTATTTTGTTAAACTTCTCATAATTTGAATGATTTTTAATGTTTGATTTTTCTATACTTAGTTTATGCGGAAGAGAGTTCTGACGTGGAAAACCTTACTGAAAACATCATCAACATAACTCTTGAAGGCAATAGATCAAGCCAAAGTTCCAATACAATTTCATGATGATCGATGTAATTTGAAGATTTTGTAAATTGAGGTTTAAACTTTTGAAAAAGACTTACAACCTTGAAAACAAAAACTCTTTCATTTTGCATATCCTTCCACATTTAATATTTGTAATAAATTAGTAGTGTATGTATTATTTTTTTATTAGAAACTTATTTTCGAGTGTAAATATAGTACTTAAACGACAAATGTTTTAATGTTTTGAAGTATTATTTATGTGGCAATATGTGGTATGTGCAAATTTTTTTTAAAAAAAATATATTTTTCTTAAAGGGTCATAACGGGTCGGGTCACTTTACCCGTTGGGTAAAGTGACACGACCTGTTAAGGACCCGTTAAGATAACGGGTGTGCAAACACGACTCGTTTGCCAGGCCTAGTCTCACCCTAGCAAACGAAACTAGTTACAAACAATCATAAACAAAAATATTATTAAAAACATGGATAGAAAACACCTTGAAAATAAACTTGATTCCAAAAGCTCTCTAAAGTAGTGCGTCCTTTCTTCTGCTTTTTCCCCCTTAACCCTAATGACTAAATATCTTTATTTATACTACTACAAAATAAAATCTTAAAAAAGTCTTAGAATAAACTAGGAAACATAATAAAATAATAAAATAGAAAATAAAAGGTTTCCTATTTAAACAAAAATTCAGACTTCTCAGAAAATCAGACTTTTGACCGCGATTTGGTCCCAAAAGGTCTCTTTTGAAAGCTTAATTAAGTCATCCCCTACAAATCCTCAGAAGGAATCTTCCTTAAAATACGTCATCTTAACCTTCAAAATACCCAAAACGTCCAAAAACGTCAATTTAGAAAAGTTACGCGCTGGGCCTTTATTTCATTGCCACGGTCAAACGGCTAAGTCGAAAAATCTGAAACTTTGATACAATTATCTTGAAAGACTCACGAACATCCTTAAATTAGAATCACTCCAGAATTCATCCATTTGATCACGTTTTTCTCTAGAGGAATTTGAATTTCCTACATTTAAAATGCAAACCAAAGTATCAAAATCTCACAAAATAACCAATAAATTAATACTAAGATTAGGGTAAAATATATAGTATAATATGGACTCATTAGGTACCGTCATAAAATCAATTAACAATATAGAAAGCCATTGCAAAAAAAAATTTCTTTCATGAATATGAGATTCTTTACGTTCACATTCTCACATTTCATAACTTCACATTTCATGAATATGATATTTTTGTAAATATCGCGATATTTCAACGAAAACCATTTGGATAGCAATTAAAATATCGCTGGGTGAAAAAAAGGAAATTATCGGCGATATTTCGCCGATAATTTCGATATTTTAGACTGTGATGTCACCCAATGGGTTTAGGGTTCCATAAAGAATTGAATTGCATTTGAGAAGAAAAATTAGTTGGACAGTAGGGTTCCATAAATAATAGATTAACAAAGCTGTTCTTATATGAAAATATTTTCCATTGATCACTTTCACGAAATGGTTTCGAGTCATACCAAATATCATACACAAGATGCAAACTACGTAGACGAAGTTGAGATTTTATCGGCCTAGAGTTTTGGTTTTCTTGTTTTGGGCTTGAATCGAGCTAGCAATACTACGTAACATAACAGAAACACAAACACACATAATAGATTCTGGAGATAACCACAGAGAGAACTTGACCGAGTTGACCCATCAGCTCAAATTGAATGCTCTCAACGACCCAAAAGTGAAGAAATTTAATATCGTGGCAGCAGTGACACTGCAGCAACTCTACTACTACCTCTGCTACTTTTTTGTTTTCTCCTTGGATTATTAAACAAAAATATTTATTGTAAAAGCTCTTAAATTGAACACAATCATTCCAAGTTACAAACTCTTGCATTCAAGCAATATCCCTTCTGGAAAACTATTTTATATTGTCTTTCCTTCCTCCCCATTTCATGATATTTATAACATGAATATTTTGTGTATATATAGATATAGTATCTGATTGAGGAAAAAGTAGGTGAATGGTTTGTGGGTTTTCTTAGAAAACAAAATAAATATCTTATACAATATATATTATGGTTGGTTTTATGTGTAACAATATAGTTGACGAACAAGCTGCAGTTGGGAAGAAAGAGAATGGAGATTCAGTTGTTCATGGCCAACACAGGCGCTCAAAGAGGTGTAATTTCAGTACTGAAATCATCGTTGTTATTTTTAGTGTTATGAATATGTTATCTAAAAGTGAGTGTTTATTTATTTTATTTATCTCTGGTGAAGTGGATGTTTGCATTTTTATCTTCTTCTTCCTCATCGATTTTTCTATGGTCGTTTTCTTGTTCTAAGGATCTAAGATTTTTGTTATTAAGTTACATGGGACATTGGGAAAGTATTTTCTTTATGTGCTGCATCTGGGAAGAAAAAAAAATTCACCCAAAAGCGTTGACTGTTTGAGTTGTTTGGGGTTCATTTGTTTGTGTTAAGTAGAATTTGTATAATTGTGTTTAGATTTGTGGTTTAGTAAGAAAAGAAATTTGTGAGTACAAGTAGACGATGTATCAAAAGACTTTGGTAAGGCGATTTTGCATTGAGTTCAAGAGACTGATGAATTTAAACATTGTTTCGGTGTCTTATTTCCTATATTTATGTGGTTCTTCTCCCTTTTCCTTCCAGTGCTTCTGACAGGAACTCAAGTGCTTCAAGAGGTCGAGTTTTAAGTTCCAGGAAGAAGGGCGAAAATGAAACGCAGGTGAGAACACATCTCCAAATTACAATAATAATTTTTTCATGCTATATCAATAGGACTAATGCAATTATTGATATAAGTTAAAACTTGACAATGAATAAATTCATAAATGACCGCAGTTTGAGTCTTATTTATGATCATGGATGTAAACAAAGATAGAATCTTTTACTATTTTCTCGATGAATTTACCAGGTTTCATCACATTCAACAAGTGCTTCTAGGGGACAAAGTCCTTGGCACGACAATCCTGCTTATATCATCAAAAATTCGCCATCACACCACAGAGCCTCTTTGGAAAAAGATGTGAGAAATGCAATTCAATTTCTGTCTCTTTCAAAATTGTGTTCGATGAATCTTTCTGTATCACGATGTGTGGCAGAGGTTAATCTTACTGCAGTAGGCTTACCTGTTAAATATATTTTATTGATGAGTGTCATTGATTATATATTGCAAACATTTCAATTCATATAGCTTCCATTTTTTTTCTTCTGGTGACTGTTACCGAATGATTTGCTAATATTCCTCCATTATTCCTAAGTACTGAATATTCGTATGAATCTTTATCAATCATCATTTTACTGCACAAATAGAAGTTTGAGTTTCCAAACTGTAGACACCCCATGTCTACAAAACTGGATGACACGCATGACGTGACTGGCCAAATCTTTACACCTTGTTGCCATTTGTTTTCCATGTAATATATGGTCCAAGCATAATATGGTTTAACCACCATACCTTTGCAGATTGAACAGTTGCAGTTGCGTTTGCAGCAAGAGAAATCTATGCGTAATATGCTTGAGAAGGCAATGGGCCGAGCTTCAAGTACTCTATCTCCTGGACATAGGCATTTTTCTGTCCAGGTAGTTACTCGCCTTCTAGTTTCTTTACTTCAAGAGTTGTTGAGAATTTTGGGCCTTCATGTTTCCACTCATCCAGTATGGAAACGATTAAGATGCAACATGCCAACATGATGAATTTTGGAGAAACTTATGAAAATGTCATGGCTGTGATTGCTTTACATATAACTTTCAGTACAGTGTTGTAGACTCGGATGACGTACCCGAGTTGGGTACAGCACTGATGCAGACCTGCATATTAACTTTTCGCTTTCTTTTACTTTTTTCAGTACTTCCACTTAAACACATATCTCCATGAACCAATTCACATAATCTTAAAGTGTAGACTGTTCAGACGAACAAAGCAGTGTTCTGTCAATGCATCGGAGCCTTTTCCAGTAGTTGCACCTGAGGCCTTTTAATTAATTGTTTATTCTACTTCATTTTCTGTCTTCTTACAATTGTATTAGAAACTTTCAAAATTAATTCTACGAAGTTGGCATTATGTAGCGTATGAATTTTTGTTCATAATTGCAATATCGATATATTTTTCTCAAACTGGCTCCATGTATTATTGATATAATTCCCTTTATTAGCTGTATATATGACTTATGGACTGTAAATTGTTTTCTTTTCGTGTTTAGACAAAGGAATTGATTTCTGAAATTGAATTGCTTGAAGAAGAAGTTGCAAACCGCGAGCAGCATGTTCTCTCTCTCTACAGGAGTATTTTTGAACAATGCATTAGCAGGGCACCTTCTGAGCTGAACTCAGTTGTGGCTTCCCCTGCCCATGTGAAGAATACGAAGAACGGATCCAGGAAGCATCCGAGTATCATTACCAATGCATTTTGTTCTTCAAAAAAGTTTCCTTTCCGACATTTGCGAGCTCTAGTTGTTACAGAAAACTCAGGAAAACGAACGTCGAGGACTACAAATGCTCCACTATCCAGTGGCAAAAGTGACATCGATATTGGAAAGAATTGTTCAAATCCAGCAGAGGTAGGATATAACTCTATTCTACTCTTCCAGATTGACTTCTGTTATTGAGTTAATCTTTGTCAAACTGGTGACGGGAATTTTCCATTACGACGCATAGTGATTTTCTCTTTAGCCATAAAATGTGACAGACTAAATAGTTAGTATGTTTTTCATGTTACTTTCCAGCCATAAAATGGCGCCATGTTGTTCAAGCCCTTTCACATGATTTATTATTTTGTTTCCAGGTTCAGGAAAGGGTTCTGCCCTTAGAGAAAACATCTATGCTGCGAACTTTGAAAGATCACCTCCACCAGTGCCCTAGCAAGTTATCTGAGGAAATGGTCAGGTGTATGGCTGTTGTTTATTGTTGGCTTTGCAGTGCATCATCTGTGAACACTGAAAAAAACCGATCATCTTTGTTGTCGAGGTCATCAACCAGCGTTATACAAGCTCGACACAGTGCAGGAGATGCCCCAGATTGGTCGAGCAAATCAATGGTAGAAATAACTTGGATATCTACTGATAAGAGCAAGCTTCCTCATGCTTCTTTTGCCATTGACAACTACAGGTTCGCTTTTCAGACTTAATCTATAATTTACCGGCTTTTTAACCAAAATAGTCCCTGAGTACCATTTGGTACGTGGGACGGGACGGAACGAAATGGGACGAGGCGTTCCGTCCCACGTTTGGTGTGCCTAAAACAGGTGGAACGAGCTGTTCCACGGGACGAGTTTTGAGTGAATTTTCGTTCTGCCTCACCCCCTAGAACGACTCGTTCCACATCTGTGGAACACAAAATTATAACCTCTCCATCTCCTTCTTCTTCCTCCTCATTTCCATCCGAGGGCATCTTTGCTCCCTCTCTGTTCCGTCCCATCCTATCCCGTCTCATCCCGTCCCGTCTGCATACTAAACGGTACCTGAGATTTGCATAATACATCACTTTGGTCCCTGAAATTGAAAATCAATAGAAATGGTTCCTGGGATTGTCTACCACCCATTATTTTGGTCATTCCGTTAAGTGTCTTGGAGCTCTTGGCTGAAAGTTTGGGTAATTTTCAAGGGTTCGTAACTCAATCGTTTCTTAACCAAATGAGACCCATAATATATCAAAATGAAGATAGGAAAGGTTAGAACAAGATTATACATATATGGAAGCCCAATGGTTATCACAGATGGCCGGAATATAGCCTGAAAGGTGACTAGTCAGCTGGAAAACTAGAAAACTTGCCAGAAACTGGATAAACTTTAAACGTTCATAACTTCTTCAATACTCGACGAAATCAAGTGATTCAAAAATGAAAATCATAATTCGCCATGGTTTGGCCAAAAATGGCTCGAAAGTGGCTAGTTAGCCATTTTTGAGCCGTTTTCCGGTCAAACCACGATGAATTAGCCATAAAGAAAGGTACCATTCTCTTCATCTCGTCGAGAAGTATAATTTTTGTTTTTGAATCACTCGATTTCGTTGAGTATTGAAGAAATTATGAACGTTTAAAGTTTACCTAGTTTCCGACGAGTTTTCTAGTTTTTCCGCATACCAGTCACCTTTCAGGCTATTTTTCAGCCATCTCAGATAAACATT
Organism: Crataegus laevigata; assembly: GCA_963580275.1. Lineage (NCBI taxonomy): Eukaryota > Viridiplantae > Streptophyta > Magnoliopsida > Rosales > Rosaceae > Crataegus > Crataegus laevigata. The sequence goes on along the minus strand of OY756950.1, from coordinate 24,380,015 downwards.
GGGCTTTCAAATAGGTATAATCGTGTTCTACACTTTCTTATCTTTATTATGGTTCGAATTTGGTTAAGAAACGATTGAGTTACAAAGTTTTGAAAATTGCCCAAACTTTTGGCCAAGAGTTTCATGACACTTAACGGAGTTTTTAACGGAAAGACCAAAATAATGGGTGGTGGACAATCTCATGGACCATTTCTATTGATTTTCAATTTCAGGGACCAAAGTAATGTGTTATGCAAATCTCATAGACAATTTTGACTAAAATACTTAATTTACCCAAGTAACAGTAATATAATAGTAAAAGTAAAACCAGGTACGTCTTTCCTTGATTCACTATGACCTTAACTGGAGCAAGTTTGATTGCAAATATTTGGTCCTTGTGTTTGTCAACTGCACTAAATTCTGGTTGAAGCGAGTTTCATTCACTCTGAATTTCTGTTTTCGTAAGCAAAGGTTAAGGGTACACCACTGACAAGCATTCTGCTTCAGTCAACTTTTACAGCTCCCGCAGGGATACTGATCTAAATTATAACCTTTTTCGCTGTCCTAGTTTGGCTTAAAAGAAATCCACCACAAATGTTTTTATTTGATCTCTTCAATCTAATATTCTTATATGCAACGTGGAGAAATGATTCTAAAAATATGGTGATGGCTCACAACAGAATAAGATGCAACCATAAATCTAGAGCTATGCTAATAAACAATAGATTCCGGAATTTTGGATCATAATGTAGGGGGATGGCGTGAGGTACTCGTACAAATATTAGTTTGCTGTATGTAGGGCGCATAGTTTAAGACACGCATAGATGCAGCTAACAAACTTGCCATTGATCGTTTCTTATGTTTTTCCTCATCAGGAGTGCAGACTTGACTATCTTCTGTTTAAATTTCAGAACTTTGGTTGAACAACTGGAGAGGGTGAATGTTACTCAGATGGAAATGAATGCACAAATCGCATTTTGGATCAACATGTACAATGCTCTTGTTATGCATGTAATAACTTCTTCACCAGCCGTTTCTTTTCTCTTACTGCAACGTATGCGTGTCTAATTTTCTCCTTAATTACCATTGCGCAGGCACATTTAGCATATGGAATTCCTCACAGCTCTCTAAAAAGGTTGGCTTTGTTCCACAAGGTAAGGTTGTTCAATTCTTTGCTGACAACTTAAGAAAACTGGTGCATCTCATCACAAATGAATACGTCCTCTTGAAGTACTATCGTTGTGTTCTAAACTCAGAAAAATAAAACAGATGATGGCCTTTTTGGTATAGTGCAGGCTGCTTACAATATTGGGGGCCAAGTTATCAGCGCAAATGCCATAGAGCAATCCATATTTGGCTTCCAAACACTCCGAGTTGGACGGGTACTTGCTTCCTCACTCTAGTTTTTATATAAGAGTGCAAGAAAATGCTTAGATTCTTTGAATTATTTCCTTTGTTTCAGAGTTTAAGAGGGGTGACAAATCGTTTGAGGCTTTGAGCTATATTTTGAATGAATTTTAACAATGGCTTTTCCTAATCTTCTTTCTTAAAAAAGGAATGTGAAATATGTACCATGCTTTAGAATACTGATCCACTTGCATGTTACCAGTGGCTTGAGACCTTCCTTTCAACCGGGTGGAGAAAAAAATTTGGTGAAGACAAACAACTTCGCAATTCAAAATTAGGGCTTCCAGTTTCCGAACCCCTTGTGTGCTTTGCTCTTTGTACTGGAGCTTTCTCCGATCCTGCGGTAACTTCTTTTCTGCACATGATCTTCTGTTAAAATTTCGTATATTTTATCTTTACCATGTTTTTTAGTTTAATCAGAAGCATGTGGGGTAGCAACTTTAACACTGAATGTTGTAAACCGTTCTTCTAAACACACTCTGATCCTGATATATATATACACAACTACAACCGAACTATTGCTACTTGATTAAAACTTGCTTGCTAATTACTTGTAGCTAAAAGTATACACAGCGGCAAATGTTAGAAATGAACTTGAAGAGGCAAAGAAAGAGTTCATTAAAGCAAATGTAGTCGTAAAGAAGTCGAAGAAAATTCTTCTGTCAAAGGTACTTGAAAGGTTTGCAAGAGAAGCATCTTTTGGCTCTGATGATCTTCTCAAATGGGTTACTGAGAATGTCGATACGAAGCTTCATGATTCGATACAAAAATGCATTGACCATAAGTCCAGCAAGAAGGCGTCTCAGATGGTAGAGTGGATGCCATACAATCCAAGGTTCCGATATGTGTTCTCAAAGGATCTATCTGAGAAGCCATGGTGGTTGTGATTTGTGAGATTCGTTCCAGATGCTTGAAGAAACAGAAATCTGACCGCCGTTTGGCTTGAGGAAGCTAGTTGGTAGTAGCTCATCGCACCGGGTGATCAATTAGCAGGACAATTCTATTCCGCTCAACCTAGAGCTTTGTAGTATGATCTAACAAGCTTGACATTACTTGCAGATGTCGTATAATTCATGTTTGACACATTATTTGTATATTGGACATGCGTTTGTGTATAAAAGATAATGACGTCCCCTAATTTATGCAGTAAGGCAGTAAATTGTAACGGTAAATTTGTAGGTAAACTATATAAACTGCAGAGACAGAAATAGATACTAGTAATCACTAACAAATAGGTTGGATTCATCTAATGGTTCCTGATTATAGGATTTTGTTGAGCAAAAATTGTACAATGACCGTAAACAAATAATTCACTCAACACAATTTCATCCTCGTTCATTTTTCTAAAGAGGATTTTATTAATTTGAGTTTCAACCGTTCTAAACTATGTGTCTATTAAATGCAACCCTTCATATAAAGAACATAATACTCTTTGATTCTGACATGAAAAATATGAATTTGAGGGTAGGTGTTTTTGTTTGATTTTGTGGCTGCACTTAGGTGAAATGCCTAAATTGCCTACGTACCCTCATTGAGGGATCAAGCCGCTCGTAGTTCTTTGAATGGTATTTAGAATTTTTTTTTTTTTAGTGAATGAATGATCCACTAAAAAAAATATGAAAAATGATTTGGTCTTTAGTTTAGTCAAACGATTTGGACAAACCTTAGAGTGAATTTAGTTTATATAAACCAGGAATTCGTTTTGATTTGGCGGTGGCATCTAAAGTTTGATATTCGATTGCCTACGTATTCTTAATGAAATCAAACCGGCATAATTCATAAAAATGAATTTGACTTGAATTTGTTGTCTTGTGCTAAGACTTTGGCAAAAAAAATGCCTGTTGGATTTATTTGAGACCAACAGGTAATAATTGGCAAAATTACGTGACAAGCTTTGAAAAAGAGAATTTTGATTTGTCTTCTCCCTTTATCAGCCCAAAGATTTACACCATAAAGTGGGACTTAGAATTCCACGTGAAATGCAGACTTAGAATTCCACGTGAAATGTAGAACTTCGAAGATCCCCTTTTTGCTCCAGTATTCGTTGTCGTTCCTCTACAAGTGAAATAGCAATTTTGATGTAGAGTAGGATTTTCTCCCCTCTTATTACCATCTCCTTCAATCCTCTCATGTCACACTCTTTTTTTGTCTTATTCTCTATATAAAAAAAATTCAAAACAAGACGTAGACATGGCGTAATTGCAACCGTTTAAATAGGAAGAGATGAAAGAGAAGAGAGATTAGGATGGAAAAGAATCCTACTCCTTTCGATATACTCGAGCTCTCTGTTGACTTTGTTCGAATTTATGGTTGGATATTGTAACTGTTAAATTTCAAGCGAGGATGGGCAAGGTTACTTCAATTTATCCTCTTTTCCGTTTTAAGTTACAGAGGCATTTTTTTGCAGGTTGCGAGTATAATTTCCTTTCTTTTTCAGCTACTCGCCATTCTTCTCATTCTTCTATCATGCATGCTTATGCTTCTTTGGTGGATCGAGAATTTGAAACTTTTGATTATAAGGAACGATTTGGGATTGATTTCCCTAATATGTATATGGTAATTCATCCTTGATTATAAGAGTGTAGGAGAGGAAAGATATTGTAAAGGCTAATTTCCAGGATGCAAGTTGTTTCCTGTAGAGTATATAACTCTTATATCAATTCAACGTGGAGTACACAAAATATTCCAGTTGCAATATGGCATCAAAATAGTAACGCTCCTGGTAATCTAACATTCTGCTCAACAAACCCTGGCCGTTTCCATGGCTGAACCTACCAAAATAGAAAACAAGCTTAGAGGCAAACCCATATGGTGATCCGAATCATCCAATGTACCTGCACCATTCGGACCAGCTGAGCGCCATCCTCGTTCCGCAGTTGCTGAATGAAGAAAACTCTGGCACTTGGAGTTGTGCCATAATGGCCCTAAAGTGCCAAGAACAAAAAGGGTATTATTGATGGTTTCATCAGCAGACCAACTGATCACTCATATATTTCTTGCATTCATACCATCCATTTCTAAAGTCTTTGTGATGTTTTTGTATTAGAATGGTTGCATTTTACCTTACTTTGTGTTAGTGTGCAGCTACATTTACTTTAAGATTAATTTCAAGAAAATGTAATAAAATAAGAAAAGAAAGGTGGGAGATAGTGGGACGGAAAGGAATGGATAGAAAAAAAAGAAACAGAAAAGGAGAATAATACAAGCTGGCGTGAGAGAGGAGATCATCAGAGGAAGGAAAGAAAAATAAAAAAAGGAGAGGGGATTGAAAGGTGAGGAAAACAGAGAGTGGGGGGGGGGGGGGACGCTGGCAGAATGATGAAAAGATAGTGGAGGGAGGAGAAAAAGTCAGAAGAGGAGAGCAGTGGGCTCTCGGAACAAAAAAAAAAGAAAAAAATAGTGCAAAGAGCACTGATACAAAGAGAAGAACAGAAGGCAGCAAGCGAGGAGACCGGGGGGGAAGGAAAAAGGAGCTGAAGGCAGCGTGCAGGCTGCCTGAGGGCAGAGAGAGAGATGAGTGCACAGAAAATAAGGGGGCTTGCTGCACAGGCAGCAAGTGGGCTGCACAAAAGAGGAAAAACGCGGGACGCGGGAGTGCAGGGGGAGGCCTCTCGGGACAGAAACGAAAAAGCAGCGTGAGGCTGCAGTGAGAGACTTGGGGGCAGAACACGGATGCAGAGGAGAGAGGAGTGTGCAGGCTGCACAGCAGAGGAGCAGAGGAGCAGGAGCAATACACGGATGCAAAGGCTGAGGACACACGGAGCGGGACGATTGGAAGAAGATTGCAGAGCTCAGGAGATAACTTTCTTGTAAAAAAAAAGGTTGTCTCTTTCCTTAATTCTTCATGAATAATTTCTTATTTATTCAAATAATTATGTGTAACTAATTTCTTTCGCTAGAGTGAGGCCATGAGCCACAACATGATTATGTAGATTTCTATTTTAATTGGTTAAGTGTTGTTACATGCTTGCTTTGATATTTTTAATTACCGAATTAAACTATCTATGTGCCTTGATGCTTGATCACCATTAAGATGCTTAGAAAAGTCATTGGATGCAATTTTGAACGAATATCACGTTAAAATTGGTTGTGCTTCTTGTGATTGAGGATTGTAATTTCTCCTAAGGTAAATATCATACTCTTAGGGATTACATGGTTTAACAAAAGGATTTTCACCGAGATTAATGAATCACTAATGTTTATATTTAATCCAAATGTCATAAATAAATTGCATGTAGTGGTATGCGTTTTAGCTTGAATATCACAAGTAAAACATACACAAGGAAAACCCAACCTTCAAAACATGTGTGTTTTCGATTACTTAAGCAATTAGAAGAACTACGTATGAGTGTTGTTGGTAAATGTTGAACTCTAGCGCTTTGTCAATCTAATTTTCTTCAATCATTTATTTTATCTTGAATTTCTATATTTACTTGTTCTGTTTAGTTCGATCACTACTTCTATAAACCAATCCCATTTTAGATAATTGTTTTAGTCACTTTCAATAGTATTTAATTTTGCCAAATTAGTGAAGTTCTTAGAGTTAACTAAGCAAAATACTCCAAAAACTCGTAAATTGTTTATATCAGTCCCTGAGGAGATCGACCTTGCTTGAGCCATTTTATACTACAAATGACTTGTTCTTTTGCAAGAATTTTCTAACGGTTTTACCCTTGTTTTACAGGTGGTAAAATCGCTATCACCAACCAAGTCCTCCGCCTCTGCACATGGCCCCAAGCGCCAAGAACGAATAGGGCAGCAGACCAACCAAGTCCTTTGCCTCTGAACTGCAACAGTGGAATCGCTGCAATAATCTTGCCAAATCATGGTTGATAAATTCAATCGACATTTGTGCAAGTGTTATCTACAACGAAGTGGCCGTTGACATTTGGAATGAACTAAAGGAACGTTACTCCCATGTCAACAACGTTCATCTCTTTCATATTGAACAGGCAATCCACGATTGCACTCAATCTGGAATGGGTATTAGCACCTATTACACCAAACCCAAGGGGCTTTGGGATGAGCATGATCCATTACATGCCATCCCCACTTGCGAGTGTGGAACCATGAAGGAAGTCATGCAATACTGAGAGAATCAAAAGACTATGAAGTTTCTCATGGAATTAGACCCATCATATGTTGCTGCCCGTGGTCAAATCCTTCTCATGGACCCGTTGCCTTCAGCCAACAAGACGCACTCACTCCTTCAAGACGAGAAGCAACGTACTGTTTCCTCATCCACAACAGTTGCACCTAATACCACTGCAGCCTTCGCGGTTTGAGACGTTGATCGTAAAGGTTCCACACCACGGAATCCTCATCTAAGATGTGACCAAAGCGAGATGATTCGGCCCACTTTCGAAAATTGTTGATCTCATCTTAAGTGTGACTTTTGTGGTTGGAAAGGACACATGATTGAGGCATGTCGAAAGCTTAAGAAGGCTAAGGAGGAGAGCGATTCGCATGATCATCGTTCATCAAAAGCAAACCATGTCTAGTCCAAAGAAGCACATCCCTCATAACCTAGCAATTTTTCCCTAACTGTCGAGCAATACTAAAGTCTCTAGGCATTACTAGGCAACAACAAAACACCTACCATGGCAAACCTTGTAGGAGCTTCTTCCAATGGTCTCTCAGATAACTCAGTTTGTGGCATTGCTTTTTGGAAAAAAAGGGCATAGATTTTGGATTTGAGGGTGACGGACTGCATCATATGCTCCCCTAACCTATTCACTACTTGCTCAACAGTCCATAACCAGACCCTCAACCTTCCTAATGGCATGGCTGCTGCCATGGCCCACATAAGGAGCATTTAGTTTTCGCCCAAATTAATATTGCACAATGTGTTTTTGTGTTCCCTTGTTCAAATTAAACTTAATCTCCGTTAGCAAGTTGGTCAAGTATTTAGATTATGTTGTCATTTTTGTGAAAGAATCGTGTATGTTGAAGGACCTAAACTTGGGGACAATGATTTGGACATGAACTGAACAAGGGGGACTTTACTACCTTACAATCACAGACGACAAGTCAGCGTGCAACTCCGTTGGGGGGTAGGTCACACCATTTTCCCACCTTTGGCATCAACGGCTTGGCCACCTTTCAAATAAAGTGTTTTGTTTGCTTTCTCGCGCTTTTAAAGACATTAATTTTTGTCAGATGAATGCTTGTTCAATTTATCCTTTGGCTAAGCATGCTCGTTCTCCTTTTTCCATGAGTTCCATAACAATCAAGTACCATTTGAACTAATTCACATTGATATTTGAGGGGATATCACATACCAACTTACAATGGCAATCATAAGAAATAAGGAGTCTTTATGTCATGTTATAGAGGGCCTCATTTCAAAAATCCGTCGTCTGGGGGCTTTACCAAGACTAACTAGTAAAAAGCTGATATTTCCTAACTATTGTCAACGACTTCACACGTTGCACTTGGGTCTGCCTAATGTACCACAAATTTGACACATTAATTTTGTTGACAACCTTTATCAACCTTGTGGAAACCGAATTATCTATCAAAATTAAAATCATCCGTAGTGACAATGGCTCAAAATTTACCATGACTAAATATTATTCTGATAAAGATGCATACATCAAACCACTTTTGTTAATACCCCTCAACAAAACGGGGTTGTTGAACGAAAACCCCACCACCTCCTTAACATCGCACGTGCCCTCCTTTTCCAAGCAAACCTTCCTAAACAATTTTGGGGGGATGCCATCTTAATAGCAACTTACCTTATCAACCGAACACCAACACCACTCCTTCACAGAAAAATCACCATATGAATTGCTCCACCATAAACAGCCAACCTATCACCACCTAAAAGTTTTTGGTTGACTATGTTTTGCATCCACTCATAAAAAAAGACCTACCAAATTTGATGCACGAGCCTCACAATGCATATTTCTTGGTTATCCTTATGGGGAAAAAAAAAAGGTTATCGCCTTTACAATCTTACTACAAGCAAAGTTTTTGTCTCTATAGATGCAATATTTCATGAGCACATTTTCCCTTATTCATCATATAAACCATCACCTAACTTTAGCTTCACACTTGTTTCTCCATCATTCTTTGACGACAACATACACCTTGCTTCACCATAAATCCTCACCATCCCCAAAACACCCACATTAACACGCCCCGATCCTGATATTCTCCAAACACCAGGATAGGCATGTGCTAGCCGACTCCCGAGGGTGGCGAAGCCATTTTAACATGCATGCAAGTTAAGAAGAAAGAACAAACTTAAATAAAATATGTAAATTTAAAAAAGTAATGAAATATGAAAATGCGGGAACATGTTCAGAGCATACAACTAATCACTAATACTGCGAAAAGGGGTTCTACACCAAGAGGATGACTCAAAGCTATTGATGCGGAAATGCCTTAACGTCAGGATCTCACACCTCGATTCTAAGTCCTCAAGCAGGTGCAAAACAAAAAGGTGAGTTGACCAAAGTTTATAATATTAATACTAAGTAAAACCATTTTTCTTTTGAACATCCTAATCCCCTTGTATTGAAAACACCATATAATACTACATAGTAGGCTTTTTTTTTTTTTTTTTTTTGAAGACTCTAACATGCCATGAAAACCTTTGTAAAACATGTATATATAAAATAGTGCTCAGTAATGGTAACATAGTCGCCTAATGGCAAATCCATAAAGTCATCGTAAATCATATAACAATGTACTTAACTAAAGGTATCATAGTCACCCGAAGGCATATCCATCACTTGATGGTGAAGTTGTACAACACTAGGTTACGGCAGTAAAGAAACATGGTAAGCCCCATCACCCGAAGGTGAATTTGTACGACTTTGGGTTACACTAGAAAAGAAAAGTTACATAACACATCAACACTAGTTTTGGCTAGTGAGGCTGTCTGACACTAGTTTTGCCAGTGATACTGAGAGTATGTCATAAAATATCTCACTACTCATCAACTGTGTCCTATGGCCATAGACAATATACATTCTCTTGTTGTGTATATGTATTGTATAATTACCTACTAAGTAAGCACATAAAACATAAACCACATTTCTTGTATAAAATCATTGGAGCTCAAAAGCTCAAAACATCATATCTTAAACCATGGGAGCATTCTAGCTCTAGACGTCATCATAAAGCACATTCATGAATCCATAATATTTCATAAAGCGTAAATCTAATAATTCATAACGTTTCATAAAATGTAAATTCGATAGATCATAAATATATTTCATGAAACATATAATTATGAAATCATACTTTTCATGAATGCAAACCTAGTATTTTTATAAAATCATTCAATTTGAGAAGGGGTCCACTCACAGATACTCTATCACCGAAGAGCCGTGCAAACTAGAGAAGATGAGGTCACTACTAACAAGCACACCTAATCACATAAAAGGACCAATTAGTAAAACCTACTGAAATGATTGAATTTGGGAAAATGGGCTTGAAATTGAAATCTGGGCGTCGAAATACCCTAAGAGGGGTCTCGGGCAAATTTCATAAGAAGTCAACGGTCAACCCAAAAAGTCAACCGAGACACCGAGCCAATCAACTACGTTAAAACTTCGAAATTTCACTAAATGGATGCTAAAAACAGACTCAGGGCATTGAAATTAGTCCAGGACGATTCTTGGGAAGATTTTGTAAAAGTCAACGCAAGAAATATTCCCAGGAATATTCCAATTAGATCCTGGTCGGGTTAACGAGTCAACGGGTCGGGTCGACCTAGTTCGCTGGAAAACCCATAAAAAAACTGGGTAAAGTCGCCGAATTTTCTAAGAAATTTTCAAATGGCTATATCTCTTTTATTTCTCATCCAAATTCGACCCATAATATATCAAAACGATGCTAGAGAATAGTAGAACAAGATTATGCCTATTTAGAAGCCAAAATGTGGCTGGAGATGGCAAAAAAAATCTTGCAAAGCGCCAAAGTTTCGCTAAAAAATTGGCGAGTACTCGTCGGAGTAGGTTTTGCACAGTGATGGTACTGTGCAACGAGGGAGAAAGGGAAACCAAGGGATTTCTCCCCATTTCTGGGTTCGAGGGTCGCGCAGAGGGTACCAAGATGATGGTGGGGTTGCCATTGCTATTGTTGTTATTTGAATATGTGTGTGTGCTCAGAGAGGAAGAGAGTGACATAGAGAAGAGAGAGCTGCATATAAAAGAAAGGTAAAAAGAAAAAGAAAGAGAGAGAGAAATTCATGGAGAGAGAGTGAACTGGGAAACAAAGGGACAGACATGGCTCTAGTGGCATATAAACTAATGTCCACTAGGGACAAAACTAAAAATATTTCCTAAAATGTAAAATTACCAAATTGCCCTCGATGTTCGAGCTTCGTAAAATCTCCGTTCTAGCTCCAAATTTGGTTACATTTTTGCCCACGCATTTGTAGCAACAAGTACTACAAAACATACTAACATAGCAGATCAAATATTTCACGACACAAAAGTCAACGAAAGTATTTTTAAAAAAAAAACTTGCCTTTAAAGGTATTTTCATAAATGCGCACTTTTAAAATTAATAAAATCGTACAATTAGGGATGGGTTGTTACACACACCGCTCTCATTGCTTGAAACCCCAAAGGCACCTTTTGATCAACTAGCCCCAACCGAATCAGCAAACAGCCCTGCTGCACAAGCCACTCCACCTACTTTAACCTAATCGTACATTGCCATCAATGTTACCCCATCTCGCCTTATGTGACGCACACATCCCCCTCATTATTTGTGAGATTTTCATGTGGAAGTCCCTCTTCCATCACGTTCCTCCCAATTGTCTACCTTGGCAGCAGTCCATATACCAGATGCTCCATATCTTTTGGTTGATGTACTATCATATGACATGTTATCTCCTCAACGCCGAGCTTTCACGACCTTTATTTCCAAAGAAGTCGAGAAATGTTAACCCACATTCATTTTTGCAAGCCATGCAGCAGTGCCAATGGCGTATTGCCATGCGCCACAGAATTGATGCCTTGGAGGCCAATGACACCTAGACACTCCAACCATTACCCCCCCCCCCCCCCCGACCGCGGGAAAAGAAGCCTGTTAGTTGTAAATAGGTGTACAAGATTAAGCATAATCCGAATGGCTGTACAAAGTTTACTTGGTGGCTAAAGGGTATAATCAAATTGAAGGCCTCAACTACAAGGAAACCTTTACTCCCATGGCCAAACTTGGCACTGTTCATCTCTTGCTTGCCGTGGTTGCCACTCAAAATTGGCGTCTTCACTAACTCGTCGTAAACAACGCCTTCTTGCATAGTGACCTTGAGAAAGATGTACATATGGCATTTCCACTGGTTCCGGACGAAAAGAGGAGACATATGTATGCAAATTACATAAATCACTATATGGTCTGAGGCAATCATCCCCCCAGTAGTTCATTAAGCTTTCAACATCCCTCCAACGTGCAAATTTTCGACAATCCAAGGCTAATTACTCACTTTTTGTATGTATCCAAGGTAAAAAGTTTACTGCCATTCCTGTTTTCATTGATGATATTATCTAGGCAGGAAACAATTTACCAAATATTAAAGCTACAAAAATATTTCTCAAAGAGATGTTCAAGCTGAAGAACTTCGGACGCCTGAAGTACTTTCTAAGCATCGAGGTGGCAAGGTCAAGCAAAGGGATTGCTATTTCCCAGAGAAAGTATGCATTGTAAATTCTTGAAAACACCGGGTTTTTTTAATCCAAGCCAGCGCCGAGTCCCATGGAAGAAAATTTATCATTTAGCAAAGACGACATATAATATATTTCAGACCCTTCGTCCTATCAAAGGCTTGTTAGTCGACTCATTTACTTGAATATCACGCGGCTCGACCTAGTATATCCAGTCCACATACTAAGTCGCTTCATGGACAGACCACAGACATCCCACTTGGATGCAGCACATTGGGTCATGTATTATATCAAAAGCACACCCAGACAAGGTTTGTTCTTTTTCGCATAAAGTCCAATCCAATTGAATGCATTTTGTGATGCACATTAGGCTAGATGCCATGATACTTAGCGATCAGTTACTGGATATTGTTAGTTCCTTGGGAAGTCATTAGTCTCTTGGAAAACTAAGAAACAAGCCACTGTTTCATGGTCAAGCGCTGATACAGAGTACAGTCCATGGCAGAAACATGTTGTGAAATTATTTGGTTTGAATAGCCTTCAGTACCAGTTTGAAGTATTGCCTATGTTGTGAATTTTGCACTCGCTTTGATTTGGTTTTTGATACGGTTGTTGGACAAACTGGTTTGCAAGATTTGCTTGCTATTTTCTAATTTTGATTTGGTCTACACCGAACAATAATTTGAATTTTAACTTGTGTTGTGGGATTTTCGTATGACTATGAGTTTGCCTTTCAGGTTGGATCTCCAGAGCTATGGCCTTGTTTAACTTAGCTTTTGATGGAGATTTAATCCATCTTTTCCTTTCTTTGGATATGTAGGAAAAAGGCAGTTGTTGTTATAACTCTAACAACATAAATCAATTTTCCTTTGAGCTTGGTTTATTGCTCCAAGATTGATTTGTAAGAGAGTATTTTTCTTGCCTTCGTTGAAATGTCTGAGGCCATTTGTAAATATTTTATTGGTCTCTGTGCTCTTTTGGTTAATGCTTGTTTCTCTGGTCTTGCAACAAGCATTTGTGTTAGAGTAAAATTGGAGGCTTTCAAATCTTGTTGAGAGTTAGTATTTTTCATTGCACTTTGCATTACCACTATGTTGCAAAGGTTTCGAACTCCTTAAATACTTAGTATTTATAAAATCAACGAATAATGCTAATTCTTCTGTTCTGATTTGCAAGTTTGAGTTTTTTTTTAAAACAAGTGTCGATTCATGGCTCCAATGGTGAGGATTGCACTCTAGTATTTGTAGTAATGCACTCTTCATGTATGTCGTATTTTTTGAATAAGTTTTGATGCATTAGTATCTGATTATCACCTTCTAGAATGTCTGTGTCTACGCAGAGACATGCGTCGAGAAAATGTTTGGCAAGTAGATTTTGACCTTCCCCATAAAGATTAGACATGGCAATTTCTTACACGACACGAAAATAACGGGTTTCTGGTCAACACGATAACTTATTGGATCGTTATCGGGTCACACAATAAGAACCCATTAATAACAGGTCGTTAACATATTTACACAAGAGTGACACGCGGGTAACTTGTTTTGACGCGAAAATGAAAAAGTTATTTTCATGATTTTAATTTTTTTTAATTACAAAAAAAAAACTTACTATAAAATACAATAGATATAGTGGATATATATATTGTTTATTAATTATTATTGTATTATTATTCTAAATAAATTTTAAAAATTTAAGTTTTATTTTTTTTTATTTTTTTTATAAAATACTATGAGCAAAGAGTGAGATCAGAAAATTATAAAACACATTAAAAATAAAAACATCAAGTAATTTAAAAATACCAAATACATTTAAAATTTATAATAATTAATTTACAAGTGCAAAAAATGTGAAAAAATATGCAAACGCTCGTAATTGCATCCTCTACACTTTAAAGGCGAGTACATGAATTTTTAAAATCATACAAACCCTCATGTATTTTTAAGGGAGTTCAAAATAAATAAAATTCATAATCATTAATGTATAAGTCTAAAAAATGTGAAAGCATATATAAACGCTTATGATTGCATCCTTTACACTTAGACGATAGTTACTTGGACTCCAAATCTAGCTGTGTTGGCCGACACCTGGACGGTGACGAAGCCATAAAGTGGAGTGATGTGGAAAATGTGAATAAATTTAAACCTAAAAGTGACTAGTCAAGAAAGTGTGCAGGTGAGCGGGATTAAACCCTATTCACAAGTGATGTTAGAGCATAAGATAGTATAGTAAACAGGATGAGGGTTATACCACTGCAGGTAACCATCCTCTGAGATTGCCAGAATCCTCGTATATACGTAAGCACAACTACTAAACCTGGAGGAGCGAAAAATAAGGTTGAGTGGGTCAGCAAAACAATGCTTATACGAAAACCTTTATTTTTTTTAATATACTAACCCCTCGCCGTAAAACAAGTATAGTTTCCTTTAGAACATACTACATGAGTATGTAACAATAATACGATAACAATATAACCAGAAATATGCCAAGTCATGATATATCAAATGCCACAGTAATAAAATCAAGTGATAATCAAGTATAATCAATTACTCATCATCTAGGCTAGCACCCGAATCGAAGTTGCCTAGTGCAACATATACGACAAGACTGAGTCTAATAATGCGCTTTGGTACTACAATCACGTGAAGACTGGTGATAAGCACGGTCACATACAAGTCGGAATTGCCTAATGTAATATGTACGACAGAACTGGCACCTAAACTTGGATCCAATGTGAGCGAACGGTGCAAATGTGAACATACACGTGAAAGACTGGCCCTGGCCTTGGGCGGAGTACCAACACCGGGGTGCAGTAAGATGAGCATATACAAACATGTATGAATGTTATGATAGTAATATCCCAACCATATAGCAACATTTATCACATTTCATATCACAATATCAAATACTTGGCAATATAAGCGTAAAGTGAAATAAATACGCATTTATGGAAACTATAAATATGTATATGTATAAAATAAACGGCCTACTCACAGATACGTAGTCAAAATGAAGCCTCTTGGCCTGGATTAATCCAGTATGTCCTCGGGATATGTTCCCTCCCTTATACGTGAAATTACTAATTAACTTAGTTTAATAACACATAAACGGAAACTAAAATAAAATCTTTGTAGATTGCCCAAACATAGGGTTTTAATATACGGAATCGATCTAGATACGGAATCGATCTAGTCGATGTCACAGATCCACACGTGTCGACCACACGCTAGCCCAAAGCCGGACGCGCCGCTATAAGTGGCTGCATTGGAAGCCACGCGCTACACGTACTGATGGCCCATGTAAGTCCACATGCACCCACGTGCCGCGAGTATAACCATACTCGCCTTCCTTGCGAAAACTTGCAAAATTGCAGGTTTTTGGTCCAACTTCCAAAGCTCCAAACGAGCTTATTTCTCAACCAAAATCCATGATTCAAAAACCAAAATAAAGTTAGGAATGCAGAGAATTGATCTATATCCATTTGGGATCGTGTCATGGACGGAGCTTGCTGGAAAAGTGGCCTGAAAGTGGTCAAATGGCCACGGTTCAAGATTTCCAGAAACCTGGAAGTTTCTTCCTAACTTTCAGAGTTGATTTCTAACTCAATACTTAACCAAACTTGATGATTCAAAATCTACTTTGAAGCTAAGAATATAGTGAACAAGTTTATACTGAATATAGTGAACAAGTCTATACCTATAAAGAGTCCAGTCGTGGTCAAAGTTGACAAAAAAAAATGAGTTGAAAGTGACCAAATGGTCACGATTCCTTTGCTGGGAAAATGAGCAGTCTCCCCTCCTCGAGCTTTATGTGCTAAAACATTCATTCGCAACATAAACAATAGATTAATATCAATCCAAGGAAATGAAATGAAGGTTCTTAGGATTTTTTCTGGGGCTTACCCAAGCTGTGAACAGCGAGAACTCATCCGAACAGTTCGTGAACCATGGTGGTTCCAAGGTGCCAGGAAGGAGAAGGGAGGAGAGACCTCTGCCAGGTCTGGTTATGAGATGGAAGGGTCTCAAGGGTGGTGAGGCTACCAGAGAATGAACCACGGTGATAGAGCTCGTGGTGGTGGTGATTCATTGTGCATATGTGTATGTGTGTATGTTTGTAGAAAATGAGAGAGAGATCTCTCGGTTTACAGAGAGAAAAGGAAGAAGAAAGAGAACGAGAGAGAGAGAGAGGAAAAAAAAAGCAAGAATTTCTGATTGGTACCAAAAATGAGAAAAAAGTTGTGATTGGTGGTGAATGGATGAAAGGGATTTAAGGAAAAGTTGAAATTTGATTGGTTGGGTGTAGGGAGACAAGGATCTCCTTTTAAGGAATGGAATTGGATTTTTAGATTTTGTACAATTTTCAATGTACAAAATCTGTCTTTTTACAATGTTCCAAGCACTGATAAGTTTGTACGTGCGTGTACAAAATACCTGTAACTAACGTACTTTAATGGAGCATAACCTTTTTGTTACAAATCTTATTCGGGTTTAACTCACATCCACGCGTTCGTAGCGACGAGCACTGCTAGGATACGCTAAAAGAATAAGTCATACGTTTCTCTAGACGATGGTCAACGTAAGTCAAAGTTCCTGCCTCTAGGGCAATTTTGTAAATTCACGCTTTTAAAATTAATAAAAATGTAAAATTAGAGATTGGTCGTCACAATCTACCCCCTTATGAAAATTTCATCCCCGAAATTTAAAATGATTTGTTACATAAAATTCAAAGATAGGAAAAAAAAAATAGAATATACATGACGAAGAAATCAAGTTAGAATGGTTGTACAAAAGGGAAAATGCCCCTCCGTCGCGATTCAGAGTGCATTAATTCCTTTTCATGCCTCCAACTCATACTTTCCTTCTTCTCCAGTACAATACTATAGTATAATAGTCTTCGCAAAAACAAAACGTCAAAAATATTTATATGTACTAACGTCCCATAAAAAATAGATAGATATAACAACATAAATTTAGAGTAGTTGTACTAATAGTAAAACTGAACATAGGATTTTTCTACTACATTCCCGTGTGTTGCATACTCAAAAGTATGTAATATCCTTGGGTCGAGCCCAAGTAGTAAATAGGTAAATACAACAACCCATAAGTACGTACTATCACATAATGATCTACCTATTTACCTCTTTAACAAATTCAACGAATAAGTCATTGATATTACAGTCTGCATCCCGCGATATCCATAACTCCCGAGGGTGAAATATTACCATTATGCCCCCCATTGGGAAATACACAAACAATATTTGATCAAGTCTCTACCGTGCTCACGCACTACCCCTTTTGGGTAACGACAACAAATAAAACAATTCTATATCGTGAACTCTCACAATTGAACATTTGTTCGTAAAACTCCTCTATCAAACAAGTGCTAAGCAAAGAATCTCTAAACTATGCCTAACAGTGTCACAACTAAGACTAAAAATTTAACCACAGTTACAAGCAGTTCTAAAAGAAATAAGTGTCTAGAACGATTATACTACAACTATAGAGCAGATAAACGTAACACACCAAGAAAATCTGGATAGTTCGTTCAAATTGGTTGTTAGTCTGAGGGAGATATGTAGTCGATGACAAAACTTACTACAAGTGGCCTTCAAGAAGGTTTCCCAACCACTCAAAAGTAAAACACGCATCTCGATGAGATACCACAGTGAGTACTTGCCACGTAATCAAACCATGAAGTCTACAACTCCTTAGCAAGCAAATTCATAATGAAACCTTCTCTCAAATTTAGTGAAAAATAGCTACATAGAGGGGGCTAGAAGAATACTCGAGTATTTAAGGATCAAAGTAAGTCTATTAAATATAAAGTATGAGATATAACTGGATTGAATGCATAACATCAAACTACAACAATAGTTTTTGAGATATTCAATCACCACGATAAGATTCGTCTAACTGAGCATTTGTTGGGAGATTGAGTAATTAATGGTCATGACTGCACTTCCACTATCAATGGTTCTTCCAGACAGTGCATCCACTTCAAGGTTATACCAAGTGCAGTAGTGTAGACACGTACCAAGGTTAACTAGAACGCCTCTCGGCACCAACAAGTGAAAAAAAGTTATCCTTTTGGCCAAACAGAAAATGAGTTGACTTGCCAAGTCAATCAATAATCACCATACATCACCAAAATCTCCACATGTACAGGAATCTGTACTAGGAGTGTATGGTGATATTTTCATATCTCTACTCAGACAGAAAAAGTGATTACAATTACTCGAATGATTCTTGATCACTTGTAAGTATTGTCAAATCATAGCTTGTAAATTCCGACTAGAATGTGATAAGACAAGCTAGAGGCATTCGAGGGTAGATACATCTTTTGTTGTTGTAGCAGTAATACGCTTGCACGATCGGGGTAATACACGATAGTGCCATCATAAACGCTGGTTTAGTTCTTCTGTTGTCACTGCCAGAAATTTAATTCTTTCCTTGCGAAAGTGTACTTGAGAAATTGTAGGGTTCGCAAAGATTTTGTACACGTTTCTCCACAGAGAAGTGTCATCCAACTTTCAAGCAAAGATGATGATTGTTGACTCTAGGTCATGAATAAGATGGTCCGTTTCGAACGGTTTTAATCGTTGGAGAATAAAAGCAATACTCCGTCATGCTGTCTCTGCATAGCTGGATCATCGAAATGACACGTCACACTACATTTCAAGATGATCAGAGCCAACAAAAGGTGTAAAATGTGGTAAAATGAGACAACGTTTTAGTTGTCAGAAACTTTATTCATTTTCAACAACTCAATCTAAAATTTACTTTCCTCGATCGTAAATTAGGAAAGACACTGTAACCGAAAATACTGCCAACAGTTTGTCGATAAATCGACGAGATTCAAGATATCTCAGTTGTGCAACACTTTGTGAGAATTTCAACCTTTTTCCTCCTAAACCCCTTTTGGGGAAAAGGAAAGAATGTTGTTTACTGAGATCACGTCTCCCAAGAAAGCACCAACTTAACAAGGGACTTGAGGGGTTGGTATAAGGCTAAGTGTCGGCGTTCCCAAACACTCAATTTTGATGCTGAAATTGAGGAGAGAGTCGTCGGCAAAACTACTCTGAATTTCGTCAGGCTAAGGAAGAACTCTCGTGTTCTAAAAGTCGATAGGAGAGTACAACAACACAAAGTAGGACTAACAGTTTTAGTCACCAATTGATTAAATTGCTGAAATCTAGGTATGACCCTAAAGTCTGGCCTCTCACTTTTAAGGATAGGTTTGGAGTTCCCAAAATGAGGTAATTGGTTGAATAGGCGGCAAAGGTCCTCCAAAAGAGTTACGTGTCGTCTTATCTAAAGGGTTCTAAAAGATGCAAGGAAAAACTGGTGCAGTATAGAGCATGGATCGAGGTGTGCCTCACTTTACTAACTAATGGTGGCTTTAAAAGAACTTTGAGAAATGACGTCAAAGTTACACGTCGTCGGATTGAACAGTATTGTTTCTTTTCTCTACGCACGTACTACAAGGTCTTCGTAAGCTGCTAAACTTCCATGATCTAGATTTTTCGACTCAAGCTGCCACTGTTAATCAGTCTATCAGTCACGCCGCTAATCAACACGATCAAGATATGTTAATATTGTTCGTTACCCTAAAACTGTGAACCTGCATTCTAGTATAAATGTATCACTCCCAGATACTAGTACTTGCATCCGGTATAAAAAATCATACCACTAAACGCAAGTCAACGGTCTCTAGATATCGGACAACATCGTCAATTTGTTGCGTCACTGTAGGCTAATTACGGTTTATAGCCCATTCAGGTAGAAAGCTTTGGGTAATTGGAAAGGAGCTAGCTAATCCTAGGAGGATTTGATTACTGCTTTTTGGATTTCTGTTACTCCCAGGGTATGACAACTCACACTTGCAAGCCTATACTCACTCAATTGATGAGTATAACAACGAAAGAAAAATATGAGGATTAACATTGGTTGAAAAATTCCAAGGCTGGAAATAAAACTTGCTAATAATCGAATTTGAAAAAGGACTTAACGGAAGTCAATCTTCCTTCTGAAGATCCAGCATGAACACCAGTACATTTGAAGATATTAGTACCATATGGGACCAAAAGTAATTGTCCCTTAGATGATTTTCCATCAATTGCTACCATTTTAGCACCAAGTTATCGCTTCAAACATTTCTAAAATCTTGATGAAGTAACCTTCAAAGGGGTTTTAAGAGAGGGTAAACTAATAGGTGCTACCAAAGAAACAAAACCATTTCTAGTTTACTAATTAAAGGGTTGGTAAAAAAAAATGATTTGTAAATCCCTGGTGATACTCAACTCCTGATACCTTAGCCCGACTGCGGGGCTAGCAACTCATTTCCCCCAAAACAAAACTTCCTTGGTAAGGAGGTTCGTCATTTAAAGCCTAAGGGCGATTGCCAAAACAATTTTGTAAAATGACGATAAATTGTCTAAAGTATTCATAACTTTCGAAAAAGTTAACACGTTTTTTCGTGCTCGACGAGGTGGCAAGATTCGACACTTAGGTTCAAGAACCAAGAGTGTTTACATCATGTGTGTGATGAACACAATACTGCCTAAACTTAAGCTCTGATACCAAACTGACACACCCCGACCCAGAATGTCCACTTGGACTACAAATCGAGTTGTGCTAGCAGACACCTGGACGATGATAAAGCCATAAAGTGGAGTGATGTGGAAAATGTGAATAAATTTAAACCTAAAAGTGCGCCTAGTCAAGAGAATGTGTAGGTGAGCACATTCTAGGCTAACACACGGTAATAAAATTATACCAAGTCATGATATATCAAATGTCACAGTAATAAAATTATGTGATAATCAAGTATAATCAATTACTCATCATCTAGGCTAGCACACGAGTCGGAGTTGCCTAGTGCAACCTGTACGACAAGACTGGGTGTAATAATGCGCTCTGGTACTACAATCACGTGAAGACTGGTGCTAAGCACGGTCACATATGAGTTAGAATTGCCTAATGCAATCTGTACGACAGGATTGGCACCTAAACTTGGATCCAAGGTGAGCGAACGGTGCAGATATGAACAAACACGTGAAAAGACTGGCCCTGGCCCTGGCTCTGGGCAGAGTACCAATACCAGGGTGCAGCAAGATAAGCATATACAAATATGTATGAATGTCATGATAATAATATCCTAACCATATAGCAACATCTATCACATTTCATATCACAATATCAAATACTTTGCAATATAAGCGTAAAGTGAAGTAAATACGCATTTATGGAAACTATAAATATGTATATGTATAAAATAAACGGCCCGCTCACAGATACGCAGTCGAAACGAAGCCTCCTAGCCTGGCTTAATCTCGTACGTCCTTGGGATATGTTCCCTTATATGTGATATTACTAATTAACTTAGTTTACTAACACATAAACGGAAACTAAAATAAAATCTTCGTAGATTGCCCAAACATAGGGTTTGAATATAGAAAATCGATCTACTCGACGTCACGGACCCACACGTGTCGACCACACGCCCGCCGGAGGCTGGACACTCTGTCACACGCTACCATAAGTGGCTACATTAGAAGCCACGTGCTGCACGAGCCGATGGCCCACGTGAGTCCACGCACGCCCATGCGCCGAGAGTACAACCATACTCGCCTTCCTCGCTAAAACTTGCAAAATTGCAGGTTTTTGGTCCAACTTCTAGAGCTCCAAACGAGCTCATTTCTCAACCAAAATTCATGATTCAAAAACCAAAATAAAGTTAGAAATGCAGAGAATTGATCTATATCCATTTCGGATTGTGTCATGGATGGAGCTCGCCAAAAAAGTGGCCTGAAAGTGGCCAAATGGCCACGGTTCAAGTTTCTAGAAAACTGAAAGTTTCTTCCTAACTTTCAGAGTTGATTTCTAACTTGATACTTAACTAAACTTGATGATTCAAAAGCTATTTTGAAGCTAAGAATATAGAGAACAAGGAGTCAAGTCGTGGTTGAGGTTGACTAGAAAAATTAGTTGAAAGTGACCATATGGTCACGGTTCCTTTGCTGGGAAAATGACCAATCTCCCCTCCTCAAGCTTTCTATGCTAAAATGTTCGTTCGCAACATAAATAAGAGATTAATATCAATCCAAGGGAATGAAATGAAGGTTCTTAGGATTTTTCCCGAGGTTTACCTAAGCCGTGAACGGCGAGAACTCATCGGAACAGTTCATGAACCATGGTGGTTCCAAGGTGCAGGGAATGAGAAGGAAGGAGGGACCTTTGCCAGGTCTGGTTTTGAGATGGAGGGGTCTCAAGGGTGGTGAGACTACCAGAGAATAAACCACGGTGGTGGTGGTTCATTGTGCATATGTGCATATGTGCATGTGTGTATGTTTGTAGAAAATGAGAGATAGATCTCTAGGTTTACAGAGAGAAAAGGAAGAAGAAAGAGAGAGAGAAAAAAAAGCAAGGGTTTCTAATAAGTGCCAAAAATGGGGGAAAAGTTGTGATTGGTGGTGAATGGATGAAAGGGATTTGAGGAAAAGATGAAATTTGATTGGTTGGGTGTAGGGAGACACAGATCCCCTTTTTAAGGAATGAGATTGGATTTTTTAGATTTTGTACAATTTTCAATGTACAAAATCTGTCTTTTTACAGTGTTCCAAGCACTGATAAATTTGTACGTGTGTGTACAAAATACCAGTAACTAACGTACGTTAACGGAGTGTAACCTTTTCGTTACAAATCTGATTCTGGTCTAACTCACGTCCACGCATTCGTAACGACAAGCACTGCTAGGATACGCTAAAAGAATAAGTCATACGTTTCTCCAGACGATGGTCAACGGAAGTCAAAGCTCTTGCCTATAGGGCATTTTTGTAAATTCACGCTTTTAAAATTAATAAAAACATAAAATTAGGGACGGGTCGTCACAGTTACATGGTTGTTTAGATTTTTAACACCCTCCAAATCTCATGAATAATGTTTTTTGAGTGCAAAATTAATAATATTGTAAAAGTGTAAAAATGTAAAAAAAAAAAATACAATCACTTGTAATGACAATTTTTACAACTTTCATGGAGGGGTCAACCATCCATTGTCGTTTACACTTTATTCTACTCACCAAATTTTATTTTTTAGATTTTCTTTTTTGAAAAAGTGATCTTTTAACGGATGTAGAAAAATGAACGGTTCGGATTGTTGATATAACATTCCGATATTTACGGTTAACTAAAATATGAGTTCATGTTATAGTTTCTAGAGACTTTATAGACTTCGAGCTATATTTTCACTAATAGTAAAACTCTCATCGTAATATCAACAATCCAAACCGTTCATCTTTCGGCATCCTCTAAGAGATCATGTTTTCAAAAAAGAAAATCTAAAGAAAAAAAAAATTGGTGAGAAGAATGTAAATGTAAATGACAATCAACGGTTAAATTTAGATCTATAGTTTATGGATTATGGAAAACCTTGGTGAAAAATCGTCAATATAACCCTTGAAGACAATATATCAAGCTAAAGTTCTAATACCATTTCCCTTCATGATTGATGAAACTTGAAGGGTTTTATTGTAAAAAAGGTGCAAGGTTCCTCAATCTTGAAACACAAATCTCTTCATTTTGCATATCTTTGAACATTTGTATTTTGTAGTATGCACTAATGTTTTTTCATTAGACTCTTATTGTGGGGTATGTAAACTTGAAAGAAAAATGTTTTATTTATTTATTTATTAATGTTTTAAAGTAGTATTTATGTGACAATGTGGTATGTATATACTAATTTAGTATTATGTTTTACATTTTTTGGGGTCAAATTATGTTTTTCATTTTCATTATTTATTGATTTAAAATATATTTTTCTTAATGGGTAACGGGTCAGGTCATATTACCTGATAATATTAAGGGGTCGATTTTGGGTTGGGTCATATTACCCGCTTATTTTAACGAGTGTTACAAGACACAACCTATTAAGCTATCGTGTGTGACACGAAAACAACACGAACACGAAAAAGACGACATGAAAGCCAGGTCTAATAAAGATCACCTTCCGGCACCTCCGTGTCTACGTAGAGACATGTTGTGGTGAGAAAATGCTTGATGAGTATATACGACTGTCACGTATAAATCACTTTCTAGCACCTTCGTGTCTATGTAGATATATTGTTGTACCAAGAAAATTCCTGACAAGTAGATTTTGACCATCCCATACAAATCATTGTCCAGCACCTTTGTGTGTACGTAGAGACATGTTGTGTCGATAAAATGCTTAGAGGAGTTATCCTGGGATTTTTAGGAGCATCTTTCTTTGTTTTCTATCTCATAAACTGTTGGTGGGATTTCTTGATCATCATGATAAGAGGAATAGCCAAGCTGCCATTTAAGAAACTATTTTCACGTAGAAACCTTTTCTGGTGGCTTGTTGCCAATTTTTTTACGTGAACTGAAGGTTGCTAACTCTTTTAGTAGTTGATTATGCTTTTTTTCTACCACACTTTTGTATGCAACACAATATCACATAAAAGAAATAAATCATTTAACAAAATTTATTTCATACCTTGTGATGAATGTTCTTCTTTGGATCTTGTCTCGAAAGCACGAAGGATTGAACTTCTTGTTCTCTTTTATGGCAGCACTTCGTTGCTTTTGGTATTTTTCTCTCAATTTTTGCAGAGTATCTCTTGATTTTGTGTCCCTTTTATAAATGCAACTGATGCCTATTTATAAACATCTTAGGAGGGCTTTAGAGTTTTACATGGGGTAAGATTGAAGTAATAAACTCCACTACTTTCCCTTAACTTATCCCACGTCTAGCATTTTCATTATTTTATTATTTTTTGTTTATCTAATAAAGCTCACGTCCTCTTTTGTTGCAGAAAGATGAGGAGTTTATGTTGTACACACCACTTCCTCTTTTGTAGGAAGAAATACATAATTTCTTTTTATTTATGGGATGTTGATCTATATGTGAAGCTCGTCTTCACTTTTTAGGCTGGATTACATTTTTCATTTTGTCTTGTAGCTTGATCCAATTTGTATCAACATTATTTTTTATTTTTTTGTTGTTCAACAAATTTCAAATTGAGCATTGGCAATATGGCAATATCAGTACATACTATGTCTTTTCTCTTCAGAGAGTGACTGGTCTTTAGTAATTGGTATGAAAATCACCAAGACAAGTATATAGGTGCTCAAAATGAGTTCATTGAACACGATTAAACAAGAGTACTTGTACTCACGTCATGTGAGTTAGGATGATGTAAAGCATTCCTTTGACCCAAGACACCACAATTATATTGTGGATAAGTCTTTAATCATTTGACAATGTGTCATAACCTCAACGTTTGTTTCGTGCATTATTGAGATCACTGATTAATCCATAATGGCGTAAGAGTCTACAACAAGGAATCTCTAACCTTCATCCATTGAAAGAGGATACTATGATATGATACAAGAGTCTCTGGCCAGAACACATGAATGTGATTTAAGAATACGCTCCAAATCACGTTCACAAAAATCATATAAATAAGAAAATCACATTGGATAGTAGGCATGAATAAACTATCAACAAAACAATGTGATCAAGAGTATTGATATAGAGAATGATCACATTGTATTTTATTCCAATTTAATAGGTTCTCCTACTACCTAGCTTAGGTAGCAATAGTATGCTGCTAAGTGTTACTCATAACTTGGCGAAGCACTAAAGATTAGCAATCAATAATAGTCATTAAAGGAAGAATTGAAAAACAATTTCAATTCACAATCAATTAGTAAGTGTTCTAATCACTCACTACTCTAATTAGAACCTAAAAGATCTTACACCGGGTAAGATAGAGATTAAGTTCGTATTAGACCTTGAGCTACTTTTGGGCTTCAAGGCCTAATGAGCTTCAAATTGTCAAGCCATTGACATAAGTTGTATGACAACTTGAATCTCAAATGGCCCATGGGCCCACTAATTTTAATAGGCAGATCATAGGAAAAAACTTCGAGTTTTCATGGGTAATGTTTTTAAGGAAAACTTCAAGTTTTCAAACATGTTTTTAGAAACTTTAGGTTTCGAAATAATTATGAACTTCAAGTTCATATGTTCTTGTAGACAAATATAAATATATATACATAAATACGCATCAAGAAAATATGCAAATAGAACTTCAGGTCTAGAATTATAATAAAATTAATTATTTGGACTTTGGGCCAAAAATTAAATTGTGGGTGAAAAAATTATAAAACCCAAATTGTTATGCTCGGGGCACAATAAACATGGACCAAAGCCCAAGGGTGGGCTGAGCAAATTATTAGTCGTGAGGTCCAAGCCAAAATGAGTTAGGATAGGCTCGGGTAGCAGGCCTGGGGCTATAGGCCCAGGGATAGAGAATGGGCTACGAAAAACAAACCCAAAAGGAAGCCCAAATGGGCTCCGATCTGGTGCCACGCGGTGCACCAATGCTCCAGCAAAGCTGGATCGTGTGTGAATAAGAGACAAATGCACAAGTAAGTGCTGGGATTCGGTGTGTCGCATGCATATGAGACATTATAGCCCTATGGGCTGGTGTCGCGCTTGGGCTGAGCTTGGGATTATGGGCTACAATCTGTGAGCCTAGATTAATAAATCTCTCTAATAGGCTGAAAAGAACACTAAAGCTCAAAAAGCTGGTGTTTGGACCAAGGGTAGCCAAGCACAGGTGGGCTCAGGTTAGGACCAAAGAACATCCCAGCGTTGTTGGGTAAGGCCACCGAAGTTAAGGCCAACGTCGCTACTTCTGGTGGCCGTGTTCTTGGTGAATTTTGGTCGGGGGAAGCACAGGTTCGACCTGGAACCCTATTTTGAATGGAGAAATTTGATTTCTCAACGTTGGGTGTGAAAACCATAGGGATTTTGAATCCTCAAAAACTTAATAAAACTCAACGAGAATTTCAATAGTCATTGTCGAAGACGATGAATTTGTCCCAAAAAACACAACTTCAGGTCGTGATTCCTAATAAAAATTGACGTTGGTGCCATGATTTGTGTGCGGGCGAGTGTGGGTTTGGGGATAATGCCATCAACGATATCATTTTGGTTTTCAAGGAGAGAAAGAGTTACTTGCTCTTGGCTTGCGGTTCGACTCAGTCACACAGGCTGTAGGCGTGGTGATGATGGCTCGCGATGCGATGGGATGGGTTTTTAATAAACCCTAATTTTAAAAAATTTCTCAATTCCAAATTATAAAATTTAATTCAATTGCATGCATATTCAATCAAATATTTTAATGCATGGACATATATTTGATGCAATTCATGGCAATATCAAATTCACATAATTTAACAATTATGGATATAATGTATACACAATTTATGTAGAATCTAAAATTCGAAAAAAGTAAAGTTGGGTATGCATTATGGTGAATGTTCATGCTATCAAGGCTGCAAAAATATCGAGATAAATGTTTTGAAAGAACCTAATTGCGTGATGATATTGATGAACTAGTTTGATCCAAAGCTTGTATCACGTTCAACACAAAAAATTTAAATTGAATCAATAAAAATATATGAATCAATAAAATTAAAATTTAATCAATTAAAAATAATTGAAATGTAATACTCCCCTAATTGAAGACGAATAATTTTCACATCAGATTCCTAAGTGCAGCAGTAAGAGCGTGCTGATAATGTGTTGTAGTCTAGTTTATCTGACAAGGGGAAGGGGGCCGGAGACAAGGGAAGAGAGAGAGAGAGAGAGGGAGAGAGAGTAAGGGGGGTGTATTCAATTGGGATTTTGAGGGATTTTAATTCTTTTAATGAATCTAGGGGTATTCAATCAGGAATTCAAGTGATTCTCTGAAATTCAATGTGTATTCAATCAAGATTTTGAGAGAGTTTATTAAAATCCTCAGAAATCCAGGTGTATTCAATTAGGATTTTAAAGAAGTTTATAACATTCCAGGTGTATTCAATTAGAATTTGATTTTAAAGAATTTGAAAAAGTTGAGGAATTTGAGGGAATTTGAGAGATTTTGTAGTGTATTTTAAGCATCCACAAATCTCTTCTCTCCCCAAGAGATTTTGAGGGAATTGAATCAAAATTTTACATGGAATCTCTACAAATCAATTAGACTCCATAAAAATTCATGGATTTATAAATCCATCAAAATCTCTCAAATTCTCAATTGAATACACCCCCTTAAGAATGTAGGGGAATGTGTGTGTTGAGAATCTATTATTCCCACTACGCAGTGCCTTTATTTATAGTAATAAGAGGGAGAAGAAATCCTTCATTCCCAAAGAATACAAGTTCATATTTATGATTTACACAATCATACTTAAACTAGGAAACTTCATAACACTGAGAACATTATCATATAATGACACTAATTAAGTATGATATTCAATTTTGTGTTTATCTAGTTAAGGTACATACATGTGTACACGAAAGGTTGATTCGTCGTGTTTTGGGTTTGGAAAATCTAATTGTGAATCTTTGGGATGAAAATTAATGAGACTTTCTTTCTTAATTAATAGTTAATTGCTAAAATGATTAAATTTTTAGGCCAAATATATTTTAGATTTATCTTTTTATTTTGATACGGGGATATTCTAAACTAGTTAAATTTACATAGGGAATTAATAATAGGTGGAATTTTAATTAGAGAAATGACTATATACTTTGAATCTATATAAGTGATTTCTTAATTTTGTATATACCCAATTAAGGAAACATGTATAAATGCACAAATATATGTGTATATAAGAGGACCTATCTAGCGGTAACTAGGTAAGGCTTCGTAATTCATTCTCCTTGAAACTAGACTGTAGGCATAAAATTTGTGGTCAATTAAACATGGCGAGGCTTTCATGGTTTCCAATTGCTTTCTTTCTAGTCCTTGCCTTGAGCTGTGCCATTGATGTCATGGTAATAACTCTCATACACTTGTTAAATTAGGCATCTTTTTCCGCGTGTTTATCTTCTAAGTTGATTACATTTTCTTTGCGCAGGCTGGCGGTGAGGGATCACTTCGTCGTGAACGTATGCATATCACTTCTCAAACCCTTGCTCTTAAAATGATTTCAGCTAATTTAATATATAATTGATACAAAATTCAAATTACTTGATATATTATTTGTTTGCTGTTTTCATCAGAATGTGGAGCGGCATGTGACTACCGATGTTCAGAAACTTCACATAAGAACCCATGCATAGAGTTCTGCAACATGTGCTGCCAAGAATGTCTCTGTGTTCCATCAGGCACATATGGACATAAGGAAGAATGTCCATGCTATGACAACTGGAAGACGAAAGAAGGAGGTCCCAAGTGCCCATAAAGCCAAACGAGCTTATTACACAATGTTTAAGAACTACATTAACTGGCTATTACGAATTGAAAATGCAGATTGTTCTTGCAAATCCAATCCATAGCCTACCTGGAATAATTGCTATTTACTATATTCATCAATAAGGAAATGAATTCTTTGTTAGATATGGTGTCAAAGTAATCTACCCTCTTTTTTCTTTTCTTTTTTTGAACCAAACGATATGAAACTCAACCAGCAATAATCTGTTCAAGTTTTTCTTAGAGCAAGTCCACTGGGGACTTTTTAGGTCGGCACCCAGCTCAAAAAATGGACCAGTCTGCCTTTTTTTACTCCACCTCAGCCTAATAGCTGGCACCCAGCCCAAGCCAGGCAATAGGCCAGCGCAACACAAGAGTCGGGCCATCTGACATCAGGCTTACATCAGCCTGACGTCAAAGCCCACTGATTTTTTTTTTTTGTTCTAGGCACGTGTGTTACAAGCTCGAGCAGGGGCACATCGCCCATAGAAAAAGCATGTGGGACCCACCATTGCAGTGCACCAATTTGTGCCCGAGTGGCCACGTGGCTCGTTATGGGTCGTTGGATTTCCAATAGCTAGCTTTCAGGACCGTTGGATTTCCAACGGTAAAAAAAATTTGAATTTAAAATCCAATGGCTAGTGACAAGGCGTGATATGGATCGTCCGATCCATGGATCAACAGTCCACGTTTTTCTCCCCATTTTTTTTTAAAAGGCACAACGATCATAAATATGACCGTTGGTCCACGTGTCAACATCTGGGCTGTTGGATTTCAATCTTTTTCAAATCCAATGGTCCAGATTATTTCTTAAGTCACTTAAGTTTGAGGGGCTATAAATAGAGTCAAAACACTAGCCTCATTTAGAGTTTAGTGAGAGAAAATGAAAGAAACACAACTTTATGTTTTTTATCTAAGAGTTTGACCACCATAGGAGAGGATACTAGCATCTTCCTCTCCCTTGATCATTCATTTCTTCTTCACACCTCACCTTAGTGTAGAGACAGAGGTTTCCTACTTTTGGAACTTCAAGATTTTATTCCACTATCCAATTCCAAGAGCCAAGATGGAAATGAATGAAGCCATCACCTAGGGTGAATAATCTTTGCTTATGCAAAGAGATTTCAACAAAAGTATAATAAGTCGCATATCTTTTCTTCTGGATTTGAGTTGAATTTTGGTTCACCACCTACTAGACTTTGAATTTTCATGGTTCAAAATTTGTTTTTTAGTGCATATGTACGACCTTCTATATTTTAATTGTTAATTGCACTTTGTAAGTTGCTCAAATGATCTTAAATAAAAATATTTCCTCTGGATCTGCTTACAAATTGATGATTCAAACCAAGATGGATCACCGTGTAGAAAAAATGGGGCTCAAATATGTAGCGAATTGGCTTTAAGTGCATGTAGGAGATTGATAAAGATATGCATATAAAGCCAATTAAGGGTAAATAGTTTATGGAATTATCTCATGTATTAAGACAATTTGAGTTTCAATACAATTGGGCAAAGTTCTTGTTTCTTATTATTCCCTATACTATTGGCATATATAATAAGACAATGTCTATACAAATTAATCAAGATGAAATCTATATCTAAGGTTATTGTTGAACGATGAGTATTCTAAATGTTCTTAGTCGTAGTACATTCAACTAGGCATTGATTGTCTGCAAAGACTAGTATGTATCATGTTTATGTTGGTCTGCCTTATAGCCATTTGAGTAGACGCACTAAGACTGATACGTAGGTGCTCAATGGTGGATTGAGCTTACTTAACACAATCCCACGCATGTTATTGTGCACGTGATCTTATAAATGTATACCAAATTCATTTCACGTCAATAATAATTCGTTAGGCCGCAATAATGTAGCATTAGTGATAGGATTTTTACCAACTGCAAAAGAATGGATAAAAACACTTAAATACTTGCAAAGGTACAATGTTATCGTAATATAACAGCTTAAGCATGGTCGTTCTCCACAGGAATTGAATACATAATTTGTATTTAAACCAATTCTGAATTAATTATTTGAAACAAAGTTTAGAAAAAAAGTTGATTTTGTTGTAGACTATTTTTATCTGACAACTAGAGAGAGGGAGGCCGGCGGTAGAGGTAGGAGAAAGAGAGAATCGTAGGGGAATTGTGTTGTGTATTCCCTCCTACTTTGCACCTCTATTTATAATAATAATAATAATAATAAAATAGGGATATTCCTCGCTCTCCAAGGAATATGAGATACAATAGGAAAAGATAAACTCTAATCAAATCTTATCTAGGATTTACACAATCACACTTAAACTAGGAATGTTTCACAACAGATTTTGAAATTTAAAATAATAAAAATGAATTTAATAAAAATAATTAAATAAATTAGCAAAGTAAAGAAAATAAAAGAAAACAGTTTTGAAAAACAATTTAAACACTAGGGTTCCACAGTCACCATTAACAATTCAATGCAATTTTACCAATTACTTATGAATTTCCATTTGAAGGTTTTCCTAATGCATATTTTCCTCATGATATTCAAGTGAAAACGTATATTTAACATGCAACTCATCTGTGGTGTTTAGATCAAATATAAACATGTAAGACTCATTAAGTTTTGTAAAAACCCTTTGAAAAACTATGCAACCCTTAAGAGCGTGATGTTCACCTTAAGTGAATATACAATTACTAATCATAAGAAGCCCTCCTCAATTTCAGGATGATGTTCCAACAAAAATTGCATCAAATTACTTGTCTAAATACCTTAATGGTCGCGAATCATTAAGTCAATTAGATAGTTTAAATACGAAGATTAATAATTCAAAGCAAGCATGCATCCATTCATAATCAAATTAATAAAATCACATATCCATGCTATGGCTTGTGGCCCTACCCTAGCAAAAGGACTAGTTACGCATAATCACAATAAAAGCCAAAGAAAATATCATTAACTAGAAAATGATTGAAAACACCTTGTAGGTAAAAAGTCTGAAATTCTCCAAAGCTTTGCTAAGTTCTCTCAATGTCGCTTTGTGAACCCTATTGGTAAAATAGCCTTATTTATACTACTACAAATTAAAATCCTTCACAGAAAAGGTTTTCTATAAATTAGGAAACAAAATAATAGAAGGAAAAGTTAAAAACACACTCCAAATCTGACTAGCAAATCTGCTCGCAAAGAAATAGCCACGTTTCTGGACCTTCAGAGCTCCAAAATAGGCCGGCCCAAAACAACTTATGTTAAAGATTAGGGTCTCCTCTTCATGTTCCAAGAAGAGCCCAGAACCAAAATCCATCATCTTCTAGCCCAAAAGTCGCAAATAAGCTCTACAATTCAATATGCCAACACTGCGCGCTGGGTATAAATTAATTTGCCACGATTAGATGTTTCAGGATAAAATTATAAAATTTTGACAACCTTCTTGACAGACTCACAAATCCACTTCAATTGGAATCACTCGAAAATTCCACCATTTGATTACTTTATGACCAAAATGGATTCACATGTCATATATTGAAAATTCATAATAAAGCATCAAAATCTCACCAAAATATACCCAGGATAGGGAAAAATATATAGTATAAAAGCAAACCATCAATTAGTCGTTGGACCTGAGGCATCGCATCTTGCCATGTGGTTAAGTCCATAATATTTGATTATGCTAATGTCACTCTAACTAAGAGTGTGACTAATGCATCGTTAGAGTTAAGCTATCTAATCATAGAGACAAATGGAATGCACAACAATGGATCTCTAACCTTCATAATATAAGTAGAATGCACTTTCGAAAAGATTTTGGAAGTCTCTAGCCAGAGTAAATGAAATGTACAGATGAATATCTGAAGCAAACTTGGGGATCATGGAACAACTACACATATTTCAAGTGAGTAACTATGTGGGAGAGATACGAGAGTGTAGAGGCCACTTCTTTTGTAAAAGAGAAATTTTACTAGTCTTCCTTTATGTATGGAAAGGGAAGAAAGGAAAAGCCTCTAAGTGTTTGTAAAGCCTAAGAAAGCCATGAGGCAAAAACAGAGTGTCACCACCACTACCTTAGCCGATTCTCCAAAAGCAAGAGCATGCTAGCATAATACTCGTGTTCTTGATTTCTTCACTCATCCTATTCCAGAGAAGGTGTTGAAAGTTAGAGGTACTAAGCTTTTAAGGCTCAAGTACTCAAGGAGAGAGAACCAAATCTCTACAAAGCATCAAAGATCAAGCCACAGAGATAAAGCTAGCCTATGGAAATAAGAAGGCCCAATAATAGGGTGAATAAACTAGCTCTAATTCAAGGTAACGCTTCAAGACTTGTAAATATATTATTTTTCTCTTAATGCATGTGATGTTTTATTCACTGTACAAGTTTCAAACTTTCATTGTTTTCAAGTTTTGGAGTTCATGTTTCTCTTCTGCTATTTAATTTAATTCATTCCATGATGCACTTTGTTGGTCCAAAATCTGGATTATGATTCATTAAATCCAACAAAGATAATCACATTGGATAACATTTGATTCATTAAATCCAACAAGGAGAATCACATCGGATAACATATATGAATAAACTATCAACCAAACAGTGTAATCAAAAGTATTGATTTAGAGAATGACCGTATTGTATATTCCAAATGAATAGGTTATCCACCTCTACTTATTAGCTTAAGTAGTTATGACACATTGCTAGGTGTCAATCATAGCATGTGGAAGCCTTGAGTAACAATCACGAATTTGCATTAAAGTGAGAGTTGAAACTTTCAATTCATAATCAATTAGTAAGAGTTCTAATCATCCACTGTCTTACTAATTAGAACCTAATGGATCATGCACCTTGTTAACTAGAGATTGAAGAGATATAACATAGATGAGTAAGTCAATTAAACGAATAAGTTCAAATAGAGCCTTAAGTTAGTTTTAGGCTTCATAGCCCAATGAGCCTTGAACTATCAACCCTAGTTTAACAACTTAAAATTAAAAGCCCAAAGGGCCCACTAATTATAATGAGGCACCTATATAGAGAATAAGCTAGGATTTTCTCTTTAATCACTTAATGGAAGAGACTATATAAGGGGAATTATAACCCAAGCCTTATTAGGGTTTATGTTTGGAGAATTTAGAGAATTATTACTCTCTCTACAAGGCCAGCCACATAGGGTGAGTGTTGCTTGCAAGGAAAAGTATCACTCCTTGGTGTGGAGAATTAGAGTTTTCATTCTCTTGGGACTTAGAGATCCAATTCAAATCAATCAACAAGGATTTCAAGGAGAGCAAATAAATGAAGGCCCTCACTTTGGGTGATTAGCATTTACAAATGCAAAGAGGTTCCTCAAAGGTATAAAGAACAATCTTCTATTTTTCTTATTCAATTTTGAACTGAGTCTTGGTTAACCATCTACTAGGCTTTGAAACTCATGGGTAAAAGATTGAATTTTGAGTTCTTATTAACTAGATTTCGCATTTAATTTTATTGTAAGATGCATCTGTAACTCAAATGATCTTCATTTAGATGAATTTTTTCTTCATAGGGGAGTTTAGAGTTTCTTGTTTGGATAAAGGGAATAATGAAATGATAGATTAAAGATCCTAAGATTTGGAAATCACTACTTGGCTATAAACTATTTATATCTATCAAAATTTAGAAAAATGAAAGACAAATTTGACCAAAAAAACTTTAAAAATATGATTTTAAATTTGAATCTATTGATAAAAAAAATGATAAAATCCAAATGAAACAATTAGAGTCACTCTTGGATCTAGTGACACATCTCCAAATAGGAAGCACCGAGTTGACTCAGTTATAGAATCGTCGCGACTTTTGCAGACGAGAGATGGGGAGGAAGAGACGACGATCGAGAGAGACATGAGTGAGGTAGGGTTGCGGGATGCGAACCCCACATACAAAGTTAGGTTTTGTCACGTGTTATTTTGTTTTTCCAACCTATGTTTTATTAATCTCTTCTTACAATTATCAAAAAAGTTAGATAAGATTTGAGATTTCCCAAACCCACTCCTTAATCCAACCCCTTTTTAATCCCTCACCCTAAAGAAAACTTAAATTACAAAAAAAAATTGTAAATATTACACACTAACAAAATTAAGAAATAATTAAAATATCAAAGAAGTAAAATGAATTTATTATCTAATGTTGAAACAATAGAAACCCATGAACTTAATAAATCTTATTCATTTTCAATATGACTTGATAAGCTTTAAATCGAACACATTATTTTCGTACAACGACGTGTTGAGTACGACTCTTAAGTTCTAAAAAGTAACCATTGTACCCTTTATTTTCAATTTAACATAGTTAAGCATTACCATATCTCTTAAATCTAGAATTTTAAGGTAAATTTTATTTTCATTGCATTATTATCACACAAAGAGAGCAAATTATCTAAGCAGATAGTATAGTAGATATGATAAAAGGAGAAATTCTTTATATAATAGAAGGGGATTTTTTTTTGTTTGAACAGATGATATTTATTTACACCAAGGAGGAAGAGGTGGGCTTAGCCTCAGAATGTACTACCAATAATATGATTGAATTTAAGGCCATCTCCAATCGAAAGAATGCCAAAAGGCCATGTTTAGCCCTATAGCCCTACAAGAAATTATATTTTAAGGAACAGTGCCATTTCATATTTTATACCGTCTCCAACCGAGGGGGCCAAAAGGCCATAGGCCAAACATAATTAATATATATTTTATTATTTTAATTGAATTACTATGGTTAATAAAATTAAACTAACATATTAAAATAAAGTTTTCGGATATATTTGGAGTGTCACTTGTAGCTAAATGAATAAGCCTCCAGATTTCTTGTCTTTATATTATCTCAATAATTTTTCGAATATGATTTCGAGCGGCATGTGTCGCTAACGTGAGTAACTCTCCAGATTTCTTATCTTTATGTAATCTCAATAATTTTTTGGATAAGATTTTGAGTGACAAGTGTAACTAAAGTAAGTAACTTTCTAGATTTCTTATCTTTATGTAATCTTAATCATTTTTCGAATAGGATTTTGAGTGCCATGTGTCAAGATGTAATTGGTTGTGCAAATTTTAGATAAGATTTTTATCTACGTGACACTTCTTATCTTCAGCTTCAAATGTTAATAAATTGGCTGGATATTCGGGTAGAATTCACACACCTTAATCTTTGTTCTCTCCAATAACTCTTTCAATTTAAGTTTGCAATGAATTCCAACTTTGGATTCTCTTTGCATTCCAACTAGTGGTCCTCATCCAATTCCGAATTGGAAGATAAATGGGCACAGATGAGATGAGAAGATAAGGAGTCTGATGTAGAAAATGAAGCATGGCACAACACAACACAATATATATGGCAGCAATAGATGGGATCATGGTGTGTGAGGAAACTAAAGAACAACCTCAATGAGGTGGCTTTGTTGCCGGTCCCTCTTACAAACCACGAAATAGAGAGATCGCACATGAGACTCTGATGAACAACTACTTCAACTCCAACTCGGTATACACAGAAGAGGATTTCAGATGTCACTTCTAGATGAGGCGTCATGTCTTCGAGTGTTTGCTTCATGATATCCAACATGTCAATCCATACTTTCGACAGAAGATGGATAGAGCAGGCAGCCTTGGTTTCTCACCTTCCCAAAAGGTTACTTTTGCACTCCAAATGCTGGCTTATGCCTCCCTAGCTAATACGATGGATGATACATATGGTATGTCTGAGTCTACAAGCCTTGATAATCTTGCTAAATTCTATCACACATTTGTTCAGATTTACAAAGAGAAGTACCTTCGTGAATCAAATCGAGCAAATATGGCTTGGCTTTTTTTCAAAGTTGAAGACTGTGGTTTTCCGGGCATGATAGTGTCATTATATTGCATGCATTGGCAGTGGAAGAATTGTCCCACCGGATGGCAATAAGGATTTAATGAAAGATCGAGAAAGCCAACTATTGTGTTAAATGTGGTTGCCTCGTTTGACACATAGATCTGACATGCTTTCTTTGGAGTCCTAGGATCCCAAAATAACATTACAATACTCAGGTTTTCACCCATCTTTAATAACTTGACAGAGGGTAAATCACCTCAACTTGACTACTACATCAACAGGCGTCGGTACAATATGGGGTATTACCTGGCAAATGACATCTACCCAAAGTGGAAGACACTTGTCTAAGCAATTGCAAACCCTGTGGATGACGCCCAAAGGTGGTTTACCTTACACCAAGAGGCATACCGGAAAGATGTTGAGAGAGCTTTTGGTATTTTACAAGCACGATGAAAGATCATTAAGGAACCGGCAAGAGGGTGAAGTTGAGATAAATTGAACTCCATCATGATGTCATGCATCATATTACGCAACATGATTGTGGAGGATGAGCAAGATGGCTATATTGATGGAGAGTCTGATGACGACCAAACTGATCCAAATAGGACAAAGAGTGCTCGTACGAAAATATATGATTGGCCTAATTTGCCTTTAGATCCAAGAACTAGTAATATCTATTTATACATGAGGTGTCATAGGATGATACGTTTGCGTGCCACAAACAAGTACCTACAACAAGATCTTGTTGCACATCTTTGGGCCAAAAGAACCATGTAGTAGGCGTTTAAGTTTTATGTTGTTAAATGTTTTGTTTAATGTTGTTTAAGTTTGAATAACTCCCCCAAGTAATACTAGGGTAGAGATTGTGTTGTTTTATGCTGTTTAAGTTTTATATTGTTTAATTTAAAGAGTACAACGTAAATATTAAAAACTACAACAACTTCAATTTAAAGATTCAACAACTTAAATTTAAAGATTCATCAACTTCAATTTAAAAACTACAACTTAAATTTAAAGACTACAACTTCAATTTAAAGACTATAACAACTTCAATTTAAAAACAACAACTTAAATATTAAAGACTATAACAAATTCAATTTAAAGACTATGACCATCATCTTCATCTGCCATTGTAGGAGTATCGTCGGATGTAAACAACTCTCG
Organism: Crataegus laevigata; assembly: GCA_963580275.1. NCBI lineage: Eukaryota > Viridiplantae > Streptophyta > Magnoliopsida > Rosales > Rosaceae > Crataegus > Crataegus laevigata. The sequence continues at coordinate 24,341,768 of OY756950.1, read as the reverse complement.
TCGAGCCATAATTTCCCTCTTTTTCCTATCAAAATATGCCCTACTCATTCGAGTGTACTCCGAAGTGTTCATTTACATGTTCCTATCATCGATCTCTTCTTTTATTTGTTTTGCCCGTTCTTCGTGTCTACGCTTCCTTTCTTTCGCATCAAGGGCATTTTGCTCTGCCATTAATCGCAACGAGAACGCCATTTTTTCTCGAAAGACTAAATCATCATTTGCGTTGTCTTTTTCCTTTAAATTTTGGGCCTTGTTTCGTCCCGTAGCCCTAGGTATGGAAGATTCACTCGGAGACAAATTTTCTATCCTTGTTTCTTGAATGATAGGAGATCCTTGTTCATCCCTAACTGCATTTAAGGAAATATTTCTAAACACTGGCATAGTACCAAATCTTTCTTGAGGTGGATCTTGAAATAACATCCATCACTTACAAATTTCCTAACAATCATGATGACTAAAGGGTTTTTTCATGTCCTCCATGTATAATTCCTCTGCTTGGCGTACCTAGAAAATATAATTACAAAAATTAAAGGAAATTAATTTACGAAATTAAATGTAATATAATTAATTTAAAATAACTTGTGAAAACACTTACTTCGTCATAGTCATTGGCTCTACTTTCATGTCTGCTTTCGGGCTTTACCACTGCTTAATGCCATTTATTCAAACTTGGTTGAAGATGTTTTTTTCAATCTTGAAGAACAACTCTCGTGGTTTCAGGGATTCGGTGGAGTGGTGCATTCGTAGAACTCATAGTACATTTTGAACGTACGAGTCCAAATACCTTCACTTGTTTGGAAACTCCCCTTGACACTATCTTCCAAGACCCATCTATAAGACCATCTCCAACCCTTGGGCTAAAAGCCAAATTTTTTAGCCCGAAAAATTTAGCTTTTAACCCCAGAAACAGTTTTTCTGCTCCAACCCTTTCTAGCCTAAAATTTTAGCCTTGAATTATTAAAGAATAAACTTAGGCTATTTTTTTTCTTAAATTTTTTTTTTAAAATCAATATGTAGACTATCGTAAATTAATTTTATGAACATTTTAATAAAAAAAATTTAAATTTCGATAAATATTTTCATTCAGTTTGGTTGAGCCCACACCGATTTCTGGGCTAAATTCTGGGGGGGAATCTGGCCTTGGTTTAGCATTTAGCATTTAGCCTGAATTTTCCCCTTGGGTTGGAGTGAGTTTGGGGGGAAATTTTGGGGGGTAATTTGGCTTTTAGCCCAGGGTTGGAGATGGTCTAAGCCTTGCAAAGAGTTTCATCTTCTTTTCGGGTCCAAAACCTTCCTTTCATTGCTGATGTGACCATATGAAAATTATTGAAAAAATTGAAGAAAAGATTATTGGAAGAGGTAAGAGAATAAAATGTGAAAAATTGAAATAAAATAAGATAAGATAATATGGAATGGTGAATGTTGGCACCAGCTTACCGTTGCATTTTATTTTATTTTTTGGACGAATTTAAAAAAAAAATTCTAATTTTTTTTCCTATAAAATATCTAAGTCATTCCTGCACAATTTCTCACATACTTTTCACAATTCTATACTTGATTTTAATCCTTTTGGCTCGGTGGGGCCCACAAGTCATTTGGCATAGCCCTTTGTTGGAGACCATTTTCATGTCATTTTGAGCTATTTTTACCCCTATAATTTTTTGGCCAGGTCTATTGGAGATGCCCTAAGATATCACACTCACAAGTAGAGGAATACTAATAATCAGTAGTATTAAGTGATATATATATATATATATATATGTATATATATAGCCTTTTGGTCTTGTTAGATAGGGTCATCTACTCCTCCGAACCCATCAACAACTCCAGACACGTGTCACGATCTTATGAATTTCTTAAAATTAATCACCCATCTGTCACACAACGCCCCTTGAAATCCCATCGTCACCGTCCAATTAGAATAATCCAATTGCCTGTGATCCGACCACACATATCGGCTGGTAATATGAGTTTAACCCTAGGAATCTTTCGTCAAATCAAGTCTTGACAAGCCACGTGTCAATTCCGTACTGTCTATATCCGTCAGATTTCAGCCAATGGACGAAATTACCCTTGGCCAACCCTTTTTCCGTTTTTATTTTGAATTTTGCAAATTCGGTCACCCAAACACGCACACTCTCTCTCTTTCGTCCTCTCTCTCTCTCTCTCTCTCTCCGTGTAAAGTCTTTCTCACTCTTCGCCTGTAGCTTCGCGATATCGCCGGAACCCTAATTCGATCCGCCGGGAACCCGAAGACTCCGGTAAGAAGTCCGACGGATTTTCCATTTCGCTTGTTAGGGTTTTGCAATTTTTTCCCTGATGTGTCGTTACCAATTGGGTGAGAGTGTGAATGGGAGACTAACGCTTTGGGTTTTAGCTTGCAGATGACCGTACGATTGAGGAACAGTTGAGAGATCAAAGGGGCTGGATTTCGTCACCGGATGGAGGGAGGTAGCGTCTCTAGACTTCTTACTTCTTCTGGTACTGTTCATTTCCCTTTTTTTTCCTTCTTTTTTCTGGTTCTGCAAACAGTTAGGGTATCTGTGTAAAATTAGGCCAAAGCATTAGAAATGGTGAGCTTTAATTCAAAATTCTTTTTTTTTTTTGTTCCGTTTTTGGTTTCGTATTCGGACTTGGAGCTAATCAGAAGTGCTGAAGCTTAAATCTTTGAATTTGCGGTATTGGTTTATCATTAATTGTGTGTAATTTGTTTATTGATTTTGTACAGTCTTTTAAGGTATTATTCAGCTTATACTTGCTATATGTTAACAAAGGTGGATTCTTGTAAGGAACATGCATGTTTTGGAATTCGAAAACATCTAAATGCATGATTGTGAGTTTAGCACACATTTTTTCATTTGTAATTATTTGAGTTTAAGGATTACCGTAATGGGCTATTCTTAGTAATCATTAACTGTTAAATATATAGAAGCTTAATCTTGAATGTAGATTTTGTTTTCTGCCATACCTTTACTTTGTATGCTGTCTCATTTGTGAAATTTTGAAACTTATAGGATTTCTCGAGGTCAGTGATCATGTATAATATAGTTACCGTTACTGTTGTTACATAGCTTCAGTTGTTCCTTTATAAAAAAAAATTCATTAATTTTACATGCTTTTCAAATGAGAAGAATCCTGGGAAAGCATTACTCAAAATAGTATGCTAGGATTGGTGTCTTTAGGGTTCTAACATGATTTATCTGTAAAAAAAAGGATTTCGGTTACAAATGATGTGCATTTATTTTTTCAAGTTTTTTTTTTTTTCAGTTGATGCGATATCCCATGTTATGGAAAGTGCCTCGACTTCCTTTTTTCTTTTTCTTTTTTGTTTTTTTGTTTTTTTTTGTATATTTTTTAATTGTAGAGGAATTTCTAAATAGTACACTTTGAAGTATCTGGTCAAGTGGAACTTCATTTGGTTTACCAATCAAGGGTTCTTAACATATTAAGAGTTCCACTGGCTTAAATTTTATTGGCATGGAATTTGTATAGCATTTAAAAACGTATATATGTCATGAGTATATTTTTATAACTTTCTGTTGTTTTTGTTCAAAGCATGAGACAAAACTTTGATGTTTCATTTTTCTATTGATATTACAATTTAATTGTTGTTTGAATTGATTAAGGTTTTGTTGGTTTTGCTTTGGCTGTTGTATGTTTACATTATAAATGGTATAACATTTTTGTATAATTCACATTTATTTTTCTCAATTTTAAAGTATTTGAAATTCAGATTGTGAGTGTCATGGGATAGAGTTTGGAAACTGTTGAACTGAATTTTATTTTGAGAAATTATGAGTTTGAACATAATTGATTATAATCGGTTACCAGGCTACAACTTGCTTGGGGATGATTAGCTGTTTGATGAGCAAGGGGATGTAGGGATTGAGATTCTTTTCCCTGGTAGTTACTGCTTTTTAATGATTGTATGTGGTTGTTAATTATTCTGCAATATGGTGGTTGTAAGGCCTGAATATTTGGTCCATATGGTTTCTATGTATATACTTGCACGTATTGTTGTCTATCCCCATTTTGTCTATTTGGTCAACTTGAATCATTATTATTATTATTATTATTATTATAATTTGTATTTGTACTCTTTCTCCCTGATTGTTGCTGTATTTTAGGGATACACCCATGGATTATGATGACAATGATTTTCAAAGCCAGAATCTTCATTTAGCCGGTGAAGGGAGTACTAATTTTCCTCCGGTTTTACAGCCATATGCGCTTCCCAAGTTTGATTTTGATGATAGCCTTCAAGGGCATTTGAGGTTTGATAGTTTGGTTGAAACCGAGGTTTTTCTGGGTATTGAGAATAACGAAGCTAATCACTGGATTGAGGATTTCTCTCGTGGGAGTAGTGGGATAGAGTTTAGTTCCACTGCAGCAGAATCTTGCTCTATATCAAGGTGCAACAATGTTTGGTCTGAGGCCACTTCCTCAGAATCTGTTGAAATGCTATTAAAATCTGTTGGGCAGGAAGAAATTATTCCCTCTGAGACAATCGTTGAGGAATCAGATGCCTGTAAGGAACTGTGTTGCTTAACTGAGCAGATGGAGCCTAATTTGAATAATGATGATAACATTCTTTCTCAAATGGGGGATGTTACAGATCTAGGGCCTACATTACCACGGGTGGAGATTTCCAAAAACCTTTCTGGCTTAAAGGATGTAGGAGTAGATCAGCTTTGTGTTGATGATTCACAAACTCGTGAAGGTAAATTATTAGTTGATGGAAATTCAAATAACTTGGAACCAAATGATCTCAGTGGAAAGGACAGCCCACATGTAAGTAAAGGGAGTCCTTCTATGGATGGGGAATACAAAGATGCAAATCAGATGGAATTGGACAATGCGGTTGATGAACCTCTAGATGAAAAAGAAGATTCCTCTGCTTCAGGAATGCAAGTTGACGATATGATATCTGTGCAGAATATTATTACAAGAAGTGATGAGTTGAGTAAAAAAGATGTTCAACATAGTTTAAAAGATATCAGTGAAGAGGATCCAGGCGGACATGTGTTGCGTGTAGAGGCTCAAGTGAATGAAAAAGTAGTTGAAAGGGCTACCTGTTATCTTGAAAACCCTCATTGTTCATCGTTTGAGGTGGAGTCTCTGGAAGGAGGAATTACTAATCAGGAAAATGTTGTTAGTGTGGAGGAACCATCGGATATGATACTGCAAGAGGATTCTGACTTACATACCCTGGGCAGATGCAGTGACAGGGAATGCTCTGGAGCTGATGCTGACACCAACAAATATGAAACTGTGGTCTTGTTTAAAGGCATAGATACTGGTGGTGATCAATCAGAATTAAACACACACAGCTTATCACCTAGGGCGTGTGAAAATGATACTAGCTGCGCAGTTGAGGTTAGCAACAAAAATGCTGAAATTTCTTCAAGTATAGATCCTATGCTGAAAGGGGATTCTGACTCGCATGTAGTGGATGGATTCAGTGACAGGGAGTTCTCTGGGGTTCCTGCTGAAACCAACAAATGTGAAGATGGGGTTCCTGCTGAAACCAACAAATGTGAAGATACAGTCTGGCTTAAAGACACAGGTAGTGGTGGTGATATTTTTAAATTAAACACCAATGATTTATCACCAATGGTTACCAGAGGCGATGATAGGTATGCAGTTGAGGTCACCAACAGCAATGCTGGTATTTCTTCAAGTCCATCAAGTCCAGATCCTAAACCAAAGGTGGATTCTGGATGGAATAGCTCCAAGGAGAATTCTTTAGAAAGTGGTTTCCAACCAGATAGTGGGACTTCGGTCAGAACATCCGAGGTTTCTTTGTTAGTCATTGAGGAAAATGAGGTCTCAAAGGATGAAAGTAATGAAAATAGGGAAGTTCATTGTAATTTGACTGCAACATGTTCTTCAGCTGAAGTATTTAGTGAAGCACATGTAACTGGATCTTCTAAAAGTTCTCTTGATGCTTTTGGAATTTCTGGAGAGAAATTGAATGCTGACGGACATGTATCACTTTCTATTGTTGAGGAGTCTTCTCAAATATGTGATGATAATAAAGTTTATGGAGAAGGCGATGTTGGTGATGGACAGGATGGTAACCTGGATCTCTCTTCCAGTCTAAAGGATAGTACACAATTGCTCAATGAGTCTAATAGTAAAGATTTGGAGGCTGGTGGATCTGTTGTTAAGGGATCGGGGTCCTCACCATTGTGTGGAGCTAGCACAGATAAAGAGCTGGTTGTTCCAATATTAACAAATGAAGCTGATGGTAATGAACCAGGTATGTTATGAAATTGAAACTTTGAATGGAAATAAATGTCAAATCCCTTAAATATACTAACTTGGATTCTCTTTCGCTTTTAGTGGCCAACCTTTTCGTGGAAAATTTGAATTTGGCTTGTTGTGGCACAACAAATGCTGTTCCCTTGTCTTCTGGAAATGGTGTAGCCACCGATATTGTTAGCCACTCAGAGGTTCAAGCAGCACCTTCTTCTGCTGGGGGTTCATACTGTGACAAAAAAGAAGAAACCGCAAATGAAATGTCCAAGGACGCAAGTTTTTCATGTATACTGCCACCTCCTTTGGTAGAAACAGGGCCAGTTTCTGTTTCTGAAGCTGAAAAAGGAGTTTCCTGTGATAGTTCTGGACAGTCTTTATGCAAGACAGTTGATCAGTCTCTGCCTGTCACAGACAGTTGCAATACAGAGTGCCAAAATGAACCACGAAGTGCAGTTGCTAATGAAGGTAGCAAGGGAAACTCAAATGAGAGGGAAGTAGCTTCTGTTCAGTGTGAATCTTCTGCAAAAGTGGGTGATGCTACTGAAGCTATTTTCCTTAGGAGACAGGATGGCTCAACCATAAAAGAGAGTTTTGAAAAGGCATCTGCAAATGCAACAGGTGAGAGGTTTACATTCACCAGTCATCATTCTCTCTTTCCTTTTTCACGTATCATCTCTTGCTGCTTTAAGTTATGTGCAGTCAACTTGTCTCCCTGGTTCGTTTTCACAATTTACAAATGCTAATTGTGTGTCTTGAACTTCGGACCTCCTGGATAAAACTGCAATTTCTAACTAACAGGGCGTCCCTTCTTTTGCTCTTGTTATTGTTTGTATGTTTCCTGAAATAAAAGTTTTGTGCTTACTATTTCCATTTGCGTATTGATGTTTTGGAATGATCTTTGCTGTTATGCAGAACTAAGTATGGATTCTGACATGCGGTCTAGGCCTTCAACATTGGTGGAAATGTGTGGTGGTACTGCTAAAAATTCAATGGAAGACACTGACACTTCTGAAGTATCTCAGGAAAAGACTTCTGCGGAGGCTACTATGCCCAGCATTAATTGTGAGTAACTTAATTAGATTAGTATTCTTGAATGAGTTGTCAAATAACATAAAAGATAAACCTTAAGGGAATGTAGTGAACTTTCACATTTTGGTTCTTTGGGATAATTTAACGAGGCTATTGCAGATAGAACGGCTTTGAGGTTCATTGGTGGTTGTAAGAGTCATTCTGTTTCAACTTGGTGGCTCCAACTCATGATTTTTGGGCTTTTGAGTTTTTATGGGAATGAAATGTTAGAGTTGGATAAGACGTATTAGAATTTTTTAATTTTAACGCAAGTTGACGAATTTAATTTTGAGGGTAGGTTTCAAATTGCCTGTTTGGATTAGGTGGAAGTTAACATATAAATGAAATGTTTGGGATTTAATAAGAATGTGGCAGGAGTAATATGCAACACTGGAAATATAGTTCTTTTTTACACCCATTGTTTTAACTTCCTAGTCATGTTGGCTTTCCTTTCTTTTTCTTTTCTGATTGTTATATTTTGTTCCACAGGTGATGCTTCTCTGATTTGTGAAGCTTCTATCTGTTCTGCTCCTTCGCTTGAATCTCATGCTAGGTTTGTTGCACCAGAAAGTGGTGGAAGTTCTGTTAATCCAAATAAAAATGATTGCGGTTCAACTAAGGTTGTTGAAACAAGTGAGCTTTCTGAGACTAAACATGAATCAGGTGATATCAAGGGGCTCAAAAATCTGAATGCCCCAGTTTCTGACATTGTTAGGAATGGGGGCAATCATTCTCCTAAATCCTGGAATCCAAAAGAAAATGATGCCTCCAAGGATTGGAGAAATGGCACTTCGGATGTGAGTTCATTTGCAGATTTGCCAAAAGGGGATGCTCCCAACAACTTGCAGCCCGTTCCTACTATTGTACCTCCCAGAGTATTATTTCTAACCTTATTGTTGTTTATGTTCATGCTAAATAATACTTGTGTCTTTGATCCTTTTATTTCTTGACATATACATTATTTTTGTAGATTGGGTTATTCTTGCAATAAATTTATACGTTTATTGTTATAAATGTGCTCTGATTTCGACATCTCAATATTCTAATATAGAATTATTTTGCAGATCGCATGTCTTTGATACTTTATATCTGTTAACAGAAGTATATGTTTTAGGGGATTGGGGAATGCTTGCTATAGATATATACATGTATCATTATTGATGTCTTTACACCAATTTTTCTATATTCTGATTTAGAAATACTTTTTGAAGTTTGCAGAGGGGTCTATACAAAATTCTGGTTCAGGCCAGCTGAATGCAAAAATCTCACAAGATCTTTCTCATGGAGGTTCACTAGTATTTGATGGAGTTGCACAAGGTGCTTCTAAGGTTACCCCTGAACGGAAAACAAGGCGAGCATCTAGCAAGGCAACGGGTAAACAGAGCGCTAAGAAGGGAAGTGCGCAAGCAAGAACTCCTATGAGACAATTAGAAAGAGGAGACAGATCAAGTAGTGTGTCCCAAAACCAATCTGGAATTTTCCCGCTTGTGCAGCCTAGTGAGACAAGGGCCTATGGACATGTGGATGGTGCTATAAAACCCTTTTCTGTTCTTACTACTTCCACATCTAGTTTGCCAGATCTGAATACTTCTGCTCCACCATCTGTAATATTTCAACAGCCGTTCACTGACATGCAACAAGTGCAATTACGTGCTCAAATCTTTGTTTATGGAGCTTTAATGTGAGTCTTTTTGCTTAATATATATATTTTGGCTTTAACATGGTTAAAAAAAAATAAAAAATTAACAATGGCACAGACCCAAGGGATTAGGAAAGTACTAAGGTGTTTCTAAGACTGCTGATTTAGATCAGATTACTGTTTTTTTTTATTTTTTATTTATATATATTTTGAATTAGAGAAACAGAGAGATTAAAATTTCTGCAAGAGTGTAAATTAGGAAGAAAAGTAAGAAGGGAGGTTTTGGATGCTTGGGCATTCGTTTTGAGGACACCATTATGCCACAATTGCTCCTGGAAAAAAAAGGGCACATGATACTTCAGTGACTACTCAATATCTTTAAAAGCTTTTATCAAAATTTGGAATTGCATATTTCCAAATTTTGAATGCATTACAGTCACCTTCCTATACACATACTCGAGTAAAGAGCGATTTAATTTCAGGACGGAAAATGAAGATGTTTTTCTTTTAATTTTCACTACAGTCAAGGAATAGCACCTGAAGAAGCTTATATGGTGTCAGCATTTGGGGGACATGGTAAGTTATTTTGTTCTCTGTCTTATCGTTTCACTAATTGCTACAAATGTGTAGTAACTTATAAAATTATGTTCTTTTATTAGATGGTGGAAGGGGCATGTGGGAGAATGCTTGGCGTGTGTCCATAGAGAGGCTACACGGTCAAAAGTCTACTTTGGGTAATCCAGAAGCTCCTTTGCAGTCACGCTCGGGTACTTTCTGTCTTTTTAAGCTGCTTAATTCTCTGTTGGTTTGATCGGGGGTCTAACTGTGCTTCAGAACTGAGGTTTACAGGTTCCAGGGCTCCTGACCAAGTAATTAAAGGTGCATTCCAGAGTAAAAGTATTCCCTCACCTCTTGGTCGACCCAGCACGAAGGGTGCTCCACCAATGGGTAGCCCAATGATACCTATTTCATCACCTCTTTGGAGTATTTCTACCCCTGTTTGTGAGGGCCTGCAATATAATTATCAGCAGGCACTTAATCCATTGCATCCTTTCCAAACACAAACAATAGGGAACGTTGTTGGGGGCCATAATACTACGTGGATGCCTCAGCCTTCCTTTCGGGGTCCTTGGCTTACTTCTCCACAATCTTCTGCAGCTCAAGCCAGTACTCCTTTTTCAGCATTTCCTAGTACAGAAGCAGTGCAGTTGACTCCTGCAAAAGAAACATCTTTGCCACAATTGCCTAGTAAGAAGCATGTTTCCTCTGGTCCTTCTACTCAGACTGGTGTTTTTGCAGGGGTGTCTCCAGTTTTTGACCGAAAAAAAGTGTCAGCATCACATGGCCAGCATTCTGCTGACCCTAAGCCTAGAAAAAGAAAAAAGACTTCTGCTTCTGAGGATCATGCTCAGGTTACTATGCAAGCTCGATCTCAACCCGAGTCAGCTCTAACACTTGCTGATAGTAGTAGTCTGTCTACATCTGTTGCCATCTCAACCCCAAGTACCATTGTGTCTAAGACCATGCCAGAGAAATTGATTATGTCTGTCTTTCCAACGCCTTCCACTAGTCACCTCAAAAAAGCAGATCAGGATTTGGAGCAGAGGGAAGCTTTTACAGAGGAGACTCTTAGTAAAGTTAAGGAGGCTAGGCAACAGGCAGAAGAAGCTGCTGCTTATGCTGCTGCAGCTGTTAGCCACAGCCAAGAAATATGGAATCAGTTGGATAAGCAAAAAAATTCCAGATTGATATTTGATGGCGAAGCTAAGTTGGCATCTGCTGCTGCAGCTGTAGCTGCTGCGGCTGCTGTTGCGAAGGCAGCAGCTGCAGCTGCCAATGTTGCATCGAACGCTGCATTACAAGCAAAATTGATGGCTGAAGAAGCCTCGGTTTCATATAATGATGGGAATGCGAGCCAAAGTATAAGAATGACTACTCCTGTGCCCATTTTAAGGGGTGAAGATGTAACTAATAGTTCGACTTCGATCCTTGTTGCTGCTGGGGAGGCTTCTAGAAAGGGGGTTGAAGTTGCATCTGCAGCCTCAAAGCGAGCTGAAAATATGGATGCCATTGTAAAAGCTGCTGAGCTGGCAGCAGAAGCAGTATCACAAGCTGGAATAATTGTAGCTATGGGTGATCCTTTGCCATTGAGTCAGTTAGTAGAAGCTGGTCCAGAGGGTTATTGGAAAGTACCTCAAGTTTCTCCAGGTCTGGTTATGAAATCAAATGGCATATCTAGAGAACAGTCAAATTTGGGTACTGTTGGAGAAGATGTTGATTCTTCTTCTAGGTGTTCTAAAGATAGACAATCAGATAAGCACAAAGCACAGCCAACTGGACATGAGAAGTCACCTATTCTGACAGAGGTAAATAAGGAATCAATGGATGATCAACTGTGGTGGGGAGTAGGAACCACAGGGTTTGATACTGCCAGTGAAAGGGGGTCAAGAGGACCGAAAGGTTGCAATGTTTCTGAAATCAGATCAAAGTCTGCTTTGATTACTGTTGAGAAAGATTTTGAAAACGAAGCAGGAGCATCTGAAGAAAGCAGCATCAAGGAGGGTTCTCTAGTAGAGGTATGAAGCTGAGGTGTGATCTGATATGGTTTGTAGGTTTTTTTTCTCCCAACAAAATTGACATCAGCTTTTTTTTCTTCTGTTCACTGGACCTGTTTACAGCAGTTTCTACGTTCATGTGCTATCTTTTTGTGAAGCCTGGCATTTCTATGTGCTCCGTGGCCGTAAAATAAAATTGACTTGTTTTTCTTTTAGGTTCTCAAAGATGGGGCTGGATTTGGAGAAGCCTGGTTTACTGCTAAGGTATTGTGTTTGCAGGATGGAAAAGCTAGTGTGTGTTACACTGAGCTTCAGTCGGATGAAGGTATACCGCCTCAACATGCCTTGCCTCATGTTGGTGTTACTGGTTCTCTTTAAAGTGATAATTTCATGTTGACTGTCTATCATTATGAGTTTTGGTTGGATACATTATGGATCGTATGAATAGAACTCTTTGTTATTAAGATGTTATGCCTTTTGCATCTGCATGCTCACTTACTATACATTTGGTTTTGATCTACTTGGCTCAGGGAAACTGCAGGAATGGGTGGCACTTGATGGCGAAGAAGATAAGCCACCAAAGATACGAATTGCCCGCCCTGTTACCACTTTAGGACATGACGGAACAAGGAAAAGGCGCAGAGCAGCAATGGCAGATTATACTTGGTCTGTTGGAGATAAAGTTGATGCATGGATACAGGAGAGGTAAGCCCAAGTTATAAAATTAAAAAAAAAATTGATTGCCCTTGCAGAGAATCTTGCTAGAGAAATCTTTTATATGAAGATTAATGTAATTCTACTGCCTGCAATTTTCTTTAGCATGCACAAATGTTGCTTTGCAACTGTCCTTTATTTGGATATACATTATACATTCCCTAGATCTTTCACTACCGTAAGCATGCCTAGTCTGGGGTTTAGGAGCAACATGGTAGTGTTGGTATATTAGAGATTAGCGCATTTGGTGATTGCACACTCACATCCAGTCTTACTATTCTTTGCACTAACTGTGATTTTGATGCTGTTCTTCCATTTTTGACATCTATTTTTGGACTTTTCATTCGTTATCATCTCGTTTGTATAACACATCACATGTGTATTCAATTATATTTTCAGCTGGTGGGAAGGAGTTGTCACTGAAAAAAACAAAAAAGATGAAACTATATTAACTGTCCACTTTCCAGGTGTGTGAATTACTATTACTGTTATTTTTTGGGGTGGGGGTTCCTTTCATTAAGACCCTTCATCTAAATGTTTCCCACTGTTACTATGTGAAAGTTACTGTTAGTTGATTTGAGACTCTTCTGTTATGATTTCTTACAGCTCAAGGGGAAAAGTCAGTTGTTAAAGCTTGGCATCTACGGCCTTCGCTCATTTGGAAGGATGGCAAATGGGTTGAATGGTTTAGTGTACGAAATGACACCTCCTTCCTTGAGGTACTACATTTATATAACTTCATGCTTAATTTCATATGATTGTTGAAAACTTCTCAAGTAAATTTTATTTTTAGTTTACTGAAGTGCAATTTGATGTTCAGGGTGATATGCCTCAGGAAAAGCGACCCAAATTTGGCAGTCCTGCTGTGGAAGGCAAAGGGAACGAAAACGCGTCAAAAAGCATTGATGTAAATGATTCAGGGAAACCTGTAGACCCAAGGTTATTGAATTTATCTGCAAATGAAAAGGTATTTAATATGGGTAAGAATACCAGAACTGAGAATAAACTTGATGCAACCAGAACAATTCGGACAGGGTTGCAGAAGGAAAGATCAAGGGGGGTTGTTTTTGGTATCCCCAAGCCTGGAAAGAAGAGAAAATTCATGGAAGTTAGCAAACATTATGTGGAAAATGAGGGTAGCAAGACTAATGAAACTAGTGATCCGATGAAAATTGCAAAATACTTGATGCCTCAAGGATCAGGTTCCCGTGGATTAAAAAATGCATCCAAAATCGACACGAGGGAAAAACAAGTGGCTGGATCCAAGCTAAAGGGTCTGAGATCTGGAAAGCTGCAAAGTTTATCTGGTAAATCTGCTGCACAGAAGGACAACCTCTTAACAGATGCACACACTGCCTCCGATGGTTCAAGTGAAATGGACCATACAGGAAAGATCAAAGATACTGTAAACCGTGCTGAGGGTTTATCCGGAAAGCATACGCTATCACAAACATCTACATATAGAACAGAAGGGACAACAGATGGCCCAATGGAATTTTCTTCACTAGCTCCATCATCTGATTCTTCTTCAACCAAGAAAGTCTCCACTTTAACTGCTCTATCTCGGGCAAACAAAGGAAAACTTGCACCTGCTGGTGGAAGGTTGGGTAAAATTGAGGAGGGCAAAGTGTTTAGTGGAAATCTGGCAAAGTCGACTGCTGAAGTTGTTGAGCCTCGTAGATCAAATCGCAGAATTCAACCTACATCAAGAGTAAGTATTTAGATATATTTTGGTCTCTGTTTTTGCATATAGATGTTTATTTTTATTTTTTTGTCATTATAAATATCACGGCAAATGGTTCCAAGTCATTGGCCAGATTATATCTCAATCTGAGGGTGGTTCCCTTGGTTATCTGCTACTTTGAAGTAGGTGATGCTACAGCAGGACTTGTATAAATTGTTTTTGGAAGTCAAATTTCTAATTGTATTGCAAGTTTGTAAAATTATCAGTGAACTAGCAAAATCACATTGACACCTAAGAGTTTTATGCTAAAACACTTACAGCGCTCAAATTAGAGAAATAAAAAACGCCGCATCCATCAACCTGTCATGCTCTAATTGATTGTTAGTTGTGAATTTCTTTTGGTGCACTTCTATTGTTACAAAGTAAGCTGGTTTTTTTTTCCCAAGTATTGAGTTTTTAGGGTTTCTGAAAGTGCCATGTTATATCTTACACGTAAAAAGCCCTTAATTTTTATCCCAACATCTCTCTGAATCCATGTATAACATTCATGCTAGTTTTGTTGCTCGTGTTTACGCAATGTGAACACTCTCTTTTTATATTAACCTGTAAACCTGATGGTGTTCCCATTGTTGGCCACAGCTACTAGAAGGACTGCAAAGCTCGTTGATCATCTCAAAGATTCCTTCAGTATCACATGACAAGGGCCATAGAAGTCAGAACCGGAATGCCTCTAGAGGTTAAATTTCATCCCGAGGGTTTTTTTTTCTTCGCGGACAATTTGCAGCACATAAATTCTTGTGTTTGTGAATGTGATTGTGTTATCTGACTGTTGATTGTGACAGGGAATAACAATGGTTGAGAGGAGCTCTGCAAATGATGGGTTCCAGTCAATTATTGGATGACCAGGCCAACATGCCCAGCTGTACTAGTGTATATTTATCATAGACGAGGATAAGCGTAGGGATGGAAATTCTTGCTTCCTTGGTTTAGTTCGGTCATAAAAATGTAGCCAGTAGATTTTTATAGCGATTTTAGTTTACAAATTATGGCTTCCGTGGGTGGTGTTTTCGCGCAGAGGGGTGGTTTCCGTGTATGGAAAATTGTCCATGTAGTTTGGTTTGTAATGCAAGGGAGGATTTCAGATGATTAATCACATAACCAGTTAGTGTTTCCTCCATTTGGATATTTAATATAATGCTATCTCGTTCGTCGTGATTACATAGCATTGGTATAATCATGTCGTAATAATTTTTTGTAAGATGTTCAATGCTACGTAGTATTGAAGAAAAATCCGATGTCTCGGTACAAGTTTTGATGCCAGAGCTCTTTTTTTTATTATCAGTTTATTGACGTTTGTAGTAATTTTAGTATCTCAACTTCAAAGAAAATATCAGTTAGAAAGTAGATACAAGCCTCCCAATGGTGGGCTATGCGTCTAAGATACGTAAATAAAGTTCAACATTTGGTCTAGTTGCACCTAATTTTCACTGTGTCGGAGAAAGTCCGGAGTTAAATCACATGAACGACAGTTGTTGATAAACAAACCATACGAAGAAAATGAAAGAAACTGGAGGCTGCTGAAGCTAAAAATTAACATGTTTACACTCGAGGAACTTTTGTTAATGCAACAGAAGCTGGCAGCGATGGGTTTCTGCCACGGCTAGAGTTATTTACTACCAAAACTAATTTATAAACACTTTCTGCTCAATGAACCTATCTCCTGTACATGGATCGAATTCAGTCATTCACCAACGAGATCGAACAGCAACCAGACATAACATGAGAAATGCATCACGCCGTGCATGAAATTTTGTGCTGGCAAGATGAAAAATTTGCCATACCAAGTAAGCGGAAAGTCACCAACATACCCGATTAATTTAGATGAGAAATCCGTCCAACTACCACCTAGTTGGTCTCCTTTTAGTCAGCTTCCTTTCTTCGTCCCCTTATTCTGGGAAACCTTCATCCTTTTCGTCTCCTGAAGATAAACGCTCTTTTCCCATGTTCCTCTTGATTGGTATTTGTAAAGCCTTCTCATCTGGTTTCTCTACATTATATGTACTTTTGGTTTTTCCTGCCGAGTGATGATCTCTATCGTTGCTCTTTTCAATATCTTTGAATGGTTTCTGGCAGACGCAAGCCTGTGGAAATTCATGGAATTCACCCCGACCAGGTTTCACCTCGTCAGGGTCACCCATGAATCCTTTTTGACATGACTTTACCTTCTTTGCAAATGTTTCCCAATTCATTTGATGCCTAGCCATGAACAAAGCACTGAGCCTCTTAGCATTTGGCCTGATGGTCCTCTTGTGACCCATATACCTCCTACACACGATGAAACAAAGAATGCAACACATGGTTAAGAAATCTCCCAAAATGGAAACAATTAAATTTAATAAGAAAAAACTAGTAGAAATAGTTGCACAAATTACAAATATAACTGACAATAACCATGATAATAAACTATACCAAAAATTTCTGAGATCTTTATATGAAACGTGAGGTTGTTTCACTTGAAATAAATCTCTCCGTGTCACCAATGGATGTCAAAGCAAGGTTATTCAGCTGGGAAGTCAACTAAACGAACATACACTACACTACTAGACAATATCACAAGTTTATTCGAGGACAGCAAGATCTTAATCTGTAAGATTTATTAACCATTTTTCAGATGAAAATCAACTTGCTGCAGTGGGAATGATTTCACTGTTGAAAGTGCCAATACTCAATTTAAGTACAGAAAATTGTCAAATTTCCGCAAATCTAGCCAATCTAAATTTTGGGAACAAGTTACAGAAGCAATCAGTATCCCCAATGTCAAGTATAGCAGTATCCCCAATCAGTATCCCACAGAAACTAGTTTCAACTGGAAAAGACAATAACTTTTCTAGCAAACATAAGAAAGAAAAGAAAGGAAAAAAAATACTTGAAACTTCAAAACAACTTAACTTCGAATTATAAAAGGCAGTGCATTTGTTTAATTAGTTCTTTCAAGTGCTACCGCTTGTGCTTGTGCAAAATTCAATTTGTAGTTGAACACCGTCATTCTTTGTTAAGTTTACCGCACCGGCACTTTCAGAATCAAATTTACATAAATTTACTGACCCCTAGTATCATTTTGGATATAAATAATATTTTTTAAATGCATTAGTTCAACCCCAGAAAGCCTGATGTAAAAAGTGAAACAGATTTCTAACCTTCGACCTGCGAGAATCTTGGCCATATTCCCATTATTATTAGTGACAAACACATCACTTTCGTCAGAGACAATGTAGTCAATTGCAGCAAGACGGGAGGCGAACGGAAGAAAAGGTTTCAGCTCCTCACTAGCAAGCATCTCCTTTGTATAAAAATTTGGGAAGAGCTCTCTTAGAGGTCTCAAAGTCTCTTCCCCGCCGTAAATTTCTCCAGAAGCAACATAGAGATACGTGTCATTTGCAAAACCAAGTGCACTCAGCATCAAACCTACCTCATATGGAGTCAGTGGACATTTTCCTCGCTTTCGCTCTTCCTCAGCGCTTAAATCCTAAACAAATAATGAGAAAAATTACACAGATACTCAACAAATTACAGTGTGGGGCCAATTGTACCAACATCACCAGAACTGTACACTATATGTTATGTAATGCAATTACAATGCAATGTCACATGAGCTTCATATAAATACAATAAACATATCTTGTTAAGAATTGACACATAAGAGCAAACAATTCCTATCATATTTCATGTTGAGATTAATATGAATCAAAATTATAAAAGAATAGCAATCTTACAGGTAACGTCGCCCATCGTTTTCTTATTTCAGCAAACTCATCTCTCTCTTTATCACCCCCGCCATAATAACACCCAGAAAATGCTAGCATATCAGGTTCAAACCTGTCATTAACGAGTGTCATCCGAAATCCAAAAACAACCACAGAAATTCAATCATACGTATCATGAAAGGATAGCAGTTCTTTAAGAAGAAAACAACTGATTGTGAAGATTATATTGGTACAACAACAACAAAGCCTTATCCCACTAAAAGGGAAAATAACCAGAAAAACTACAAAATTCTAAATGTGGAAAATGGAGATTCATAATTCTGGAAATTAGATAAGGTGTATTCTAAGGTAGTGTTTGTTTCTGCACGTTGGTGCTTTGGAATGGGTTTGGCTGCTTTGGCTTGCATTCCCCATGACTGGTAAATGCAGATGCGAATGACATGGTCTTTCCATGGGTATTGCAAACCCACAAAAAAGGAAAATTGGTTTTGCACCCTGAAACGAAGAGGGGCTTTCCCATTCCCAATCTCCAGCTCAGCTATATATTAAGTTATGGTGGTGATTCATAGAACTTCATTCGTTGGAACAAACACGACCTAAGATCCTGTAGGTAGAGGTGGCCTATACTCTCACTCCTATCCTCAATGACCATTACATGAAGGTTGAAATTTAAAAATATCAGCTCCCTTCTAAATTAGGCAATACAAACAAACCTTAAGTGAACAGCAATGAAACGTTTTGCCATCTTC
This sequence comes from Crataegus laevigata, assembly GCA_963580275.1. Taxonomy (NCBI): domain Eukaryota; kingdom Viridiplantae; phylum Streptophyta; class Magnoliopsida; order Rosales; family Rosaceae; genus Crataegus; species Crataegus laevigata. The sequence goes on along the minus strand of OY756950.1, from coordinate 24,323,334 downwards.
CGCATTCTCATAACAAGTTTGTGACCGAGTTCCTGTATAGATTTTGTAAATTTAAGTGCATGATAATTAACACGGCAACGCAACTTTTGCAGCTCATCGTCGAGGTTACTTGAAAGTCTATAATCAAACTTTGTCAATTGCAAAACCTGCCAAATTGCGAAAGTATTAATTGCCATTCTGAAACAGACTACAATGCTTTTACTAACACAGAAGGAGACAAAAGATAAAGAATACACATCTTGTACAGCATTGATAGGATAACCATCAGATAAGATCAAAGGGGTCTTACACGTCTCCTCAATAGTATAGGCAAAACTTGTTCAATATAATATTCAGGTTCAGATTTCCTTGGCACACGCATGGTATATGGAGGTTTTTCCATGCTCCGCATGACCTTCTCAGGAACTCTCCGGACAATGGTCACGTCTTTTGCAAGATAAGACATGAACCAATCCACATCAAAAATGTGGATAAAGTCACTGCATACAACATTAGTGTATTTAATGGGATGAAAATTCAAAGGCCAATTTAAGCACTAGCATGAAAAATTTCAAAAAAAGAAGAGTGTAAAACAGCAAGAATATACGATGGGGTTAAAACCTTGCTTGATTCACATTACCTGTCATCCTTCCAGTAGGAATGATGATCCAGCTCGGGTACAACTAAGGTAGCATTAAGAATTCGGGCAACTACCACTGCATCTGTTATCTGATAGCAGGAAAGAAGTTACCAGTTTCAGCAATGACAAGACAACTAATTACTTCAGTAATATAACAAACACTGAAGATACCTTAACCCGAGTCTTATTTTATCGGTTGGGTCTCAATACCTACTACTCGCAGAAAACCAGAAAATTCAGCTGAACATAAGAACAACAATGTGACTTACTCCTGTTCTTTGTTGGTTCAACCCCCCACTTGTTGCAATCAGCAAATACCCATTCGACAATCGCTCTTTCACAGCCGCTGAATTCGAAAGGCAATTACTTCAAATCATAAACACAAACTTAACAATGGGAAGTTGACAATGCAAACATGAAAGATGGAAATTGAACTCACGACGATAGTGAGGGCCTCTTTGACTGCACCCGTAGTAGAATTTCGAGTAGCTGGACTTCCAAACATCAATTGCCTCGCGACCATTTCCACTCTGAATTCAAAACCCACCATTTTTTTTTCTATTAATTTGAATTAAAAATCGAAACTTTACATAAATAAAAACTAAAAAAATTGTAAGATAAAAAAGGAAAGAGGAGGAGCAGCAGTGCAGTGCAGGACCCGCTTTGTGTAGAATGAAGTGTTCAGGACCAAGCGCTGGGAGTACCACTCGAGATCAGATGCAACCTGGCCGGTGAAGAGCGAAATCAGGCCCAGCCCAAAAAGCATCAGCCCACAAACCAGCGACCACGACCAAGACCACGACACAACCGTCTGCTTCCTCTCCTTCTGCGACGGCGACGGCGCCATTTTGGTGGCGGTGGATCTCAAGCTGAGCACGTGCTTCTTCTCGCCGCCATTGCTGAAGCCGTTCTGGTGGTGCTGCTGTAACAGAGCCAGCTTCGCTGCCGCCGGAGTCAAGCTGAACAGCCACGCCTTCGCCACGCCCATACAGAACAACCACCCTCACTTTCCCAACTTATTTACTGGAATGCCATTGTCCCTCCGAATCATGCTTTTCCGGGATCGGATTGCGGAAGCGCGCGCGGCAGAGTGGTGTTTGCGGAGAGGAAGGTGGAAAAGAGGAAGGGCAGGTGGTGTAAATAACGGGAATGTGGGGGGTCGAAATCGAACGTTGGTTCAATTGGGAGCGCAAACCCTAAAGCCAGGAGAGTGCGGGGTTTCAGACGACAATCACTGTGCAGCTTTTGGATGTATTGCTAGAGACAGTGGAGATGTCTAGAGAGAGAGAGAGAGAGAGAGTGCGCGCTCGTATTTTTATTTTTGGTTTTATTTATTTTACTCTACAGTTTTTTTTTTATTACTCAAAATAATAATATTTAACGGAGTTTTGTTTTCGTTTTGTGACAATAGCAGCACATTTTTAGTGTAGATTATGTATTGTTTATCAAACAAAGAGTGGTTTGATGACCATCGGCAGCTCCAAATTCCAAAGGTAACTCCGTTTTGGATTTACTGAATTACTGTGAGGGTGGAGTTGGGGTATTGGGTAAAATGGGAATATACCATAATTCATGCCTGCATTGAAGATGATGAATTTATGAGATCCATGTTGGTTTATGCGATCAAATGAATTCTATGGATTGATCTAACACATAGACTTATAAATGAATAAAAAATATGCATGATAGTAGCTCATGTAAAGCCACTTAGGTAGGTTCATCACGTAGATGACAAGTTTGATATCAAATAATTATTGTCGAGTTACTGTGTGGCTTAACACCACTTTACATTAATAGGTGATAATAAATTTGTATTAAACTTATCATCTACGAGATTCGAACTTAAGACATCTCACTTATAAATAAAGAAGAATAACACTTAATTATCGTAATAAGTGGCATGATTTAATGTTTAAGAAATCAATTAATCTGTTGTTTGGTCTATTTAGATTTGATTTTGGGTCTAATTAGAATTTGACTGATCTATTTAGGTTGCTTATGATCTTTGTCACTTAGGTTTGTTTTATTGTGTTGTTTAAGGCCTTTCTTAATCACCAAAATTCTAAATCAAGGCATGCCCTTAATGCACTCTTTCTCCTTATTATATAGTTAAAGATTCAACATCTTTGTAGTTTTCGTTCTTATCTCAATTTCATTGGCTCAAAGTCAAAATCACACCTTACGGGCATGTGTCATGCTAGCTTAGTTTTTGCCAATTGGAAAGTTTTCAATTGGAAAACAACTACGAGGATGATATGTCTAATTAAGCCTATATATATACACACACACACGAGAAACAAAACAAAAACAATCGATACTTGCCATGTGCAATTATTGATTGTTAAAGGCTTTTTCCAATGCTCATGATGTTGGCTACATCTAAGGGATGTCAAGATAGCCTTTGGGTTGACCGGCAGCGCCGGTCCTGATGATTTTGGGCTTTGTGAGAGACTCCAACGGAGACCCTTCAAAAGTATAGAATTTTGGCTGCTATGGCATTTAAATTTTTTTTATTTTAACATTTTAACTTTTATGATTATGTATAAATTGAGATAAAGAAAAAAATTTGGTGATATGGTTAGGTACCTATTTGCATCGCCATGTTTTTGGATTCGAAAATCCTTTACATACCCAAAAAAAGTCCTTAGAAGGTTTTAACATTTTGGTTGCTATGTTTTCTTCAACATATTAATTTTTATGATTATATAATTGAGATGATGTGAAAATATATATATATATATATATATATATATATATATATATATATATATATCTTGGTGTGGTAACAATTGCATTGCAAGAACAATATGGTATATCATTGCACATTTAAATCTATATACTACACAAACAATTAGGGGGCCCTGTGTTACATCTCGTCCCGGGTTCGATTCTGCCATAGCACGATATTGTTTACTTTGGGTCCCATGGTTTGGTTATGAGAACTCCCGTGAGAACTTCAGTGGGTCACCCATCATGGGATTGCTCTCGTGCGAACTCTCTTAACTTCAGAGTTTCGACGAACTTCGAAGCCAGTGAGCTCCCAAAAGGCCTCGTGCTAATTGGAGGTGGGAATGTACATATAAGGCTTACATGATCCTCACCCCTTGGCGATATGGGATCTTACAATCCACCCCCCTTAGGGGCGCGACGTCCTCGTCGGCACACTTCCGGCCAGGGAGTGGCTCTGATAACAAATTGTCATGTCCCAAACTCAGCTTGACCACTTCCTGGGCTTGACTCCGCCATAGCTCGATATTGTCTGCTTTGGGCCCCAACCACATCCTCACGGTTTTGTTTCTGGGAACTCACACGAGGACTTCCCAGTGGATCACCCATCATGGGATTGCTTTCGCGCGAACTCGCTTAACTTCGGAGTTCCGACGAACTCCGAAGCTAGTGAGCTCCCAAAAGGCCTCGTGCTAATTGGAGGTAGGAATGTACTTATAAGGCTTACAGGATCCTCACCTCTGGGTGATGTGGGATCTTACACCTGTGTAGTGGCACCATTTGCACACCCTCATGACCGGTTCTGTTGACCTAATAACAACCATCAATAATATAATGTGTGTGTGGCTAGAAAAAAAATGAAAACAAGAGATGTTGCAAAATGCAAGGTACACAATGAAGTTATGCTAATAGCAAATAGACTTCTCCAATTCAAGAGGCGAAGAGCCAATCTGGGATTACTATACTTTTTTAATAAATTGCTTTTGTTTTACTTTAAAAATAATCAACTGCAAAATAAAGTTATTAAGCGTTTGATAAAATGTATTTTTTAAAATGTTGTGAGTAGAAGGAATGTCATTATTTAAAATTAATGAGCTTTTAATAGAAATTAAAACTATTGTAAAGGCTCAATTCCACTTTTTATTAAAGTAGCTTTTAAAAGCAACATACAGCTTTTAAAAACTACTTTCTGGAGGTCATTAGTTTTAAAATAAGCAATATATTTTATTTTTACCAAACAATTTTTTGTTGCTTAATTTTAAAATGAGGTAATTTTTGGTATTAAAAAAAAAACCAATCCCAAATTTTAACATGTAACTTAAGAAACTCAGCCCAACACAGGCTCAAATTTTAACATTTAGCTTAATATCTCATCTGTCCATGCCTAATGAGTTTCGAACTTGAGATATTATTCCCAATATCATTGTGCCTAAACAACTCAATGGCCACTCGGTTAACATGTTTTAATTCGTAAATTAAATTAAATATATTTTCTTAATGGTTAAATTTGCAATCCGTTGTAAATGTATTTTTGTTTCTAAATATAAAAAGTTTGTAGTGTAGAATAATTTTTTTTGAGTAATGACAACACCATGTGTAACGTGCTTATTCATACAATAATTGGTAAGTACTTCTTAATACAATAATTGGAATTCGGATCCTCTTTGAGAGAATCTCGGATATCTGTAAATCGTTTCCATTTATCGTATATTGTGCGGTCATTTTTCTTTTAGTACTGTTTGTGTTTAATTTTAAATTAAAATAATTTAAAATAATTTCTTGTTACACGATATATGATTGAACGGATACGATTTATGAATCTCTAAAATCTTCACAAAGAAGATGTCAAACTTACTTGGCTCGGGAATTGGAAAAAACAAGCAGCTCCGTATTTTCACTAACAATATACAAATCTGATTTTTTTTTTCTTCTTAACAGTGAGAGCATCCTTGTAAGCTACTCACTATGTATATAAGTACATACAATGCATGACACAAAAAGTGGAACCTACCAAGCCAACAAGGGCGGAGCCACATACAAGGCTCCCCTAGGCTATAGCATAGGGAGAGTTTGGTTCTTCAAGCTTAAAAATATTAATTTTTGGGTTAATTTGTGATTTTTAATTGTCATATTCCACTTAACAAATGAATTTTTTTAATTAGTAAGGTTGTTTTTAAGAATAATAACAACTAATAGATGTTAAATAAACTCATTACTTTAACTAATATTATATTTAATAGTAATAATTAAAACTTTCATACCACAAATGGTTCTTTATTTTATTCACTTGAAAACTTTGAAGGCTAAAAACCTAGAAAACATAGCATAAAATTCTTGCTTCAAATTACTACATTCAATTTTTTACTATTATATAACTTTATGTAGGCAACATAGGATTAAAAATTTGATTTCATAGTAACAATTTTAGCTTAGCCCACCCGCCGAATAATTTCTAGCTACGCCATTGCAAGCCAAAGAGTGAGAGCATCCTTGTAAGCTACTCACTATGTATATAAGTACATACAATGCATGACACAAAAAGTGGAACCTACCAAGCCAAAGAGTGAGAGCATCCTTGTAAGCTACTCACTATGCTATAAGGGCATCTCCATCGGTTCGTAGAGAGTAAGGCCAAGGATTGCCCTCCAACCCAAAAAGTCCTCTCCTGCAGTCCAATAAAACGGGGGGCAAGTGGTGGGGACTTTTTAGTGCGTGTGGATGACAGATTTTGGGATTTCATATAATGCACTATCAAAATAGAGTGATGTTCTTGACACTATGTACGTCATTCTGCACTCTAAACATATATAAATATAATGAAAGAAAATACAATAGAAATGAGTGTAAAATGAGTTTTTAGAATGTCAATAACGCACTTACAAACAAAACACTATGACTGTTGGTGTAACCTTTTACCAGTTAAGTCTATATATATACGCACACTCACGAGAAACAAAACAAAAACAATCGATACTTACCATGTGAAATTATTGCTTGTTAAAGGCTTTTTCCAATGCTCATGATGTTGGCTATATCTAAAGGATGTCAAGATAGCCTTTGGGTTGACCGGCAGCGCCGGTCCTGAGGATTGACTCCAACGGAGACCCTTCAGAAGTAAAGAATTTTGGCTGCTATGGCATTTTAAATTTTTTTTATTTTAACATTTTAACTTTTATGATTATGTATAAATTGAGATAAAGAAAAAAATTTGGTGGTATGGTTAGGTACCTATTTGCATCGTCATGTTTTTGGATTCGAAACTCCTTTACATACCCAAAAAAGTCCTTAGAAGGTTTAACATTTTGGTTGCTATGTTTTCTTCAACATATTAATTTTTATGATTATATAATTGAGATGATGTAAATATATATATATCTTGGTGTGGTAACAATTGCATTGCAAGAACAATATGGTATATCATTGCACATTTAAATCTATATACTACACAAACAATTAGGGGGCCCTGTGTTACATCTCGCCCCGAGCTCGATTCTGCCATAACACGATATTGTCCGCTTTGGGTCCCATGGTTTTGTTTATGGGAACTCCTGCGAGAACTTCAGTGGGTCACCCATCATGAGATTGCTCTCGTGCAAACTCTCTTAACTTTAGAGTTTTGATAAACTTTGAAACTAATGAGCTCCCAAAAGGCCTCGTGCTAATTGGAGGTGGGAATGTACATATAAGGCTTACATGATCCTCACCCTTTGGCAATGTGGGATCTTACAATCCACCCCTTTTAGGGGCCCGACGTCCTCGTCGGCACACTTTCGGCTAGGGAGTGGCTCTGATAACAAATTGTCACATCCTAGACTCAGCTTGACCACTTCCTGGGCTTGACTCCGCTATAGCACGATATTGACTGCTTTGGGCCCCAACCACATCCTCACAGTTTTGTTTTTGGGAACTCACACGAGGACGTCCTAGTGGATCACCCATCATGGGATTGCTTTCGCGCGAACTCGCTTAACTTCGGAGTTCCGATGAACTCCGAAGCTAGTGAGCTCCCAAAAGGCCTCGTGCTAATTGGAGGTGGGAATGTACATATAAGGCTTACAGGATCCTCACCTATGGGTGATGTGGGATCTTACACCTGTGTAGTGGCACCATTTGCACACCCTCATGACCGGTTCTATTGACCTAATAACAACCATCAATAATATAATGTGTGTGTGGCTAGAAAAAAAATGAAAACAAGAGATGTTGCAAAATGCAAGGTATACAATGAAGTTATGCTAATAGCAAATAGACTTCTCCAATTCAAGAGGCGAAGAGCCAATCTGGGATTGCTATACTTTTTTAATAAATTGTTTTTGTTTTACTTTAAAAATAATCAAATGTAAAATAAAGTTATTGAGCGCTTGATAAAATGTATTTTTTAAAATGTTGTGAGTAGAAAGAATGTCATTGTTTAAAATTAATGAGCTTTTAATAGAAATTAAAACTATTGTAAAGGCTCAATTCCACTTTTTATTAAAGCAGCTTTTAAAAACTGCTTTCTGGAGGTCATTAGTTTTAAAATAAGCAATATATTTTATTTTTACCAAACATTTTTTTATTGCTTAATTTTAAAATGAGGTAATTTTTGGTATTAAAAAAAAAAAACCAATCCCAAATTTTAACATGTAACTTAAGAAACTCAGCCCAACACAGGCTCAAATTTTAACATTTAGGTTAATATCTCATCTGTCCATGCCTAATGAGTTTCGAACTTGAGATATCATTCCCAATATCATTGTGCCTAAGCAACTCAATGGCCGCTCGGTTAACATGTTTTAATTCGTAAATTAAATTAAATATATTTTATTAATGGTTAAATTTGCAATCCTTTGTAAATGTATTTTTGTTTCTAAATATAAAAAGTTTGTAGTGTAGAATAAATTTTTTTGAGTACTAATGACAACATCATGTGTAATGTGCTTATTCATACAATAATTGGTAAGTACTTCTTAATACAACAATTGGAATCAGGATCCTCTTTGAGAGAATCTCGGAGATCTGTAAATCGTTTCTGTTTATCGTATATTGTGCGGTCATTTTTCTTTTAGTACTGTTTGTGTTCAATTTTAAATTAAAATAATTTAAAATAATTTCTTGTCACACGATATATGATTGAACGGATACGATTTATGAATCTCTAAAATCTTCACAAAGAAGATGTCAAACTTACTTGGCTCGGGGATTGCAAAAAACAAGCAGCTCCGTATTTTCACTAACAATATACAAATCTGATTTTTTTTCTTTCTTCTTAACAGTGAGAGCATCCTTGTAAGCTACTCACTATGTATATAAGTACATACAATGCATGACACAAAAAGTGGAACCTACCAAGCCAAAGAGTGAGAGCATCCTTGTAAGCTACTCACTATGCTATAAGGGCATCTCCATCGGTTCGTAGAGAGTAAGGCCAAGGATTGCCCTCCAACCCAAAAAGTCCTCTCCTGCAGTCCAATAAAACGGGGGGCAAGTGGTGGGGACTTTTTAGTGCGTGTGGATGACAGATTTTGGGATTTCATATAATGCACTATCAAAATAGAGTGATGTTCTTGACACTATGTACGTCATTCTGCACTCTAAACATATATAAATATAATGAAAGAAAATACAATAGAAATGAGTGTAAAATGAGTTTTTAGAATGTCAATAACGCACTTACAAACAAAACACTATGACTGTTGGTGTAACCTTTTACCAGTTAAGTAGTTCATTAGTAGCATTCTTATAATGTATTAACATATGAATCTAAAGGTTTTTTTTTTTAAAGTTCCTCCTCTCTCTAAACATAATATTAGGAGATTTCATGATCAGAAAATAATAGGTCACCAAAAAAGTGCACCTTATTTAACACCGCTATAGTGACAGAAGTGTCCCTCCCACCTAATTAAAAGAAGCGTCTTTAGCACAGGAGAGTCTTCTTTGAAATTGATATCTTTATCTAAGAGCAAGTCCAGCTGGGTATTTAGCCCAGCACCCAGTCCAAAACAAGGCCAGCACCCTGTCAATCCAGTCCACCCGTTCAATTTGCCTGGCACCCAGCCCGTGCTGGTCTTTGGGCCAGCCCAAAATGGACAGACCAAGAAGCCGGGCCATTTGATTGGCGCGTGCAGCACACGCTCGACTGGGGGCGAGTGGCGCGACAACCGGGCAGGCGGTGGGGGCCGCTTGTCAGCCCACTTGCGCTCGGCTGGGATGAGCGACGTGGCCCTCTTCTCTGCCGTTGGATTTCCAACGGTAAAAAAATTTAAAATTTCAGTTTTAAAATGGACCGTTCGATCAAAGATCAACGGTCCACATTTTTTCCTCAAAAAAAAAAAAAAAGTCCAACGGTCAGATTTATGACCATTGGCCACGTGGCATGATCTTGTCTGTTGGATTTGAATATTTTTCAAATCCAACGGTCCAGATTAATTAAGCACATTAAAATTATAAAAAATACAGAAAATTATTTTTAAAATACATAAAAAAATTTAATTTTTTTTTCTATAAATACCTAACCCTCATCTTCCACTTTACACCACATTTCAATATTTCTACACTTTCTATACTTTCTACATTTCAATATTTTCTACACTTTAAGAGAGAAAAAATGTCATCGTGGAAGCTCATTGAAGATGTTACGTTGTGTGAAAGTTGGGTTCGCACTACTCATGACCCGCTTACGGGTAATGAGATGGATAAGCGAGAAATGTGGAGTAAAATTACGAAAGTGTTTTGCGATGTACATGGAAAAAACTCCAAAACTAGTCAAGGTCTTCAAGGTCGTTGGAAAAACTCAACGCATCATTTACTTGTTGGAAAAATGGCATCTCTCTTGCTTCCGGTAACCTGCGTAGTGGGACGAGTTTAGCGGATCAGGTAACAGTATTTTTATTTAATTTCTTATGTAATTTGTATGTAATTTCTTATGTAATTTTTATTTAATTTGTTATGTCATTTTTATGTAATTTATATGCATTTCACCCGCATCAATATTTTAATTTGTGTTACACCCGCATTTTTTAACACTATCTTATCCCACATTTTTATAGACACTACAAGCTCAAGCATTCTACAATTCAAAGAACCATAACACATCATTCAACAAATGGGAATGTTGGGAAATTGTCAAAGATTGCCCTAGATACAAAATTGTCCCAATCGGTCCAGAAGTTGTCATGCACTACTACAAAATTATCTATAATTGGCGGTTCAAAAACCGACAAAAAACATATATTACTGTCGGATTTTAAGCAAAATCCGACAGAAAATGAATGCAGTGACGGATATAATAAGCGACAGCATTGCCCGCATCAGGAAATGAATTTTCCGACAGAAAATACCCTAAAACCGATAGAAATGGTGTCGGATATAACCGACAGAGAATAAATTAATAATGAATAAATAATAGCAAAAACCGATAGAAAATATACAAAAACCGACAGAACTTGTGTCGGTTATAACCGACAGGGAATATATTAATAATAAATAAGACTATTTTCTGTCGGATAAAACCGACAGAAAATTTATAAAACCGACACAAGTTGTGTCGGTTATAACCGACAGGAAATAGATTGATAATAAAAAAAATATAAAAAGGACATGACAGCATTATCCCTTCTCCTTCTCGTTGAGCATTCTTCTTCTGCTCGAATGACCCAACATGCTTCGATTTACTTGAGGTTTCGACTGTCGTCCTCTTCAACTCCTCAATGGACGATTTACTTGCCGGTACAAATTGAGGCTCATCACCACCATCCTCTACTTCCATGTCAGTGTCCCCAATATCTGACATGTATGTCTGATAAATGATTTGATGATTTTTTAAAGATTGACCCTGTGAAATTGAACTGGATGCAGAGCAAATCAGAGCAAGAAAGCAAAGAATGCAGAGGTATGAGAAAATGTAAAATTTGGAACCTGGGTTTTTGCTAATGATGCCTTCATCAGCCGCAGCGCCTTGGTGTGGTTCCCCCGCCGCAGAGCAGTCAAGGCCCGCTCGCATTCCACCTTTGCCGCCCCGCAGTCCGATTCGATCATCGGCAATGGCGAGGATTCGATCTTGTTATTCGAGAGGAGTAGGGCATCGGGCTCGGCTTTGACGAGAGCTAGAGTGGTGTCTGCTTGGGACGAAAAGACGGCGTCGTCATCGGCCACCGGGAGTGGCTGAACAGCCGCCGACGATTGCTTGGGTCGCGTAGCAGCGTTTCGCTTCTTATTTCCCATGTATCGAACTCTCTCCCAATCCCCAACTCACATGCATATATATATATGTGTGTGTGTGTGTGTAATTCTCTCTCTATTTTATCTGTATATATGTGCACCTATACATATATGTCGATGTATAAAGAGGAATGTTGTACGGGTTCTTACCGGAGGAGGGTGGTTGGGGAAGGACTGGAATTTCACAAGGGGGACGACGGTGATTTTTAGAGAGAGAGAGAATGGGGAGAGAGAGAACAGAGAGAACACCATTTCTGATAAGGCCGGTCTTGAAAATTGATGAGGATCGAGCTCTGGTTGCCTTAGATGGAAATAAAATTGCAGTTCTGCGGAGGATCATCTCCCATGGCCTTGTGGGTGCGCTTATGTGCGTTTCGTGGGTGTGCTTCTGTGCTTAACAAAAAATATAAAAAGGAGAACGAAATGAGGAGAGGAGAAAAGGGAGAAGGAAGGAGGAAGGGAGAAGTCACAGGCAAGGAAGAGAATGAGGGGTTATATTTTGGAAAATTTTCATTATTGTCGGTTAAAACCGACATAAACAATTTTTTAAAATAAAAACTTATATAAACTTTTCATTAATGTCGGTTATAACTGACAGAAAAAATATGGCGGCAAAAATCCCCCCAAAATTCCCTTTAAATTTTTTAAATTTTCCTCCAAAATTTTAAATTCCCCCCGCAAAATTTTGTTACGATTTAAAAAAATAAAATAATAATTATTTGGTTTAATAAATAAATAAATAATATGTATTTAAATAGAATATGTTTTTAAAAATTAAATAAATAATTGTTTGGTTTAATAGATAGTTTTTACATTTTTGGTTTAATAGATAATAATCCATGTAAAATATGCGATAAATTAGATATTTTGCCATGTTCTTTGTTAAATTGGATATCCTTTGTTAATTATTTTTATATTCATTTATTGAAAATGAGAGTGTGATGGATTATTATTTTTATTTATTTTGAGCGTGAGATTGATTATAAACATACATACTATTTTGTTTTGTCTAATATATATATATATACTGATATACTACAAAATGTATAATAGTTCTACATAAAATATTTACCAAATATTATTGAATTGCATATATAGAAGCACAAAGATTGATGTACAAATATCCGAAATTTAGAAATTTTAAATTATGATGATGATCTGAAAATTTCAAAAAAAAAAAATTGCAACCGAAAATCCAAAATTTTCAACCTGAAAGATAAGTTAGTTTCAAAATGTTTAAATTAAAAATAAAATAAAAAAATCGTGAAAAACAAACATTAAGAGATTAGGTAACGGAACAAAAGTTTTCAATGGTTATAAACGAAAAATCACAATTTAACGGTTATTTTAGCTTCGATTTTGATGATTTTTTGCAGCTACACTCCTCGATCCTATAAGAATGCAATGAATGAATTCGATCTTCAATTTAAAATATTTACACTAGTGGATAAATCATATTTTATACTTAATGGAAGTATAACATTAAGTCTTAAGTGTTTGTTACATCTATCAATTTGATAGGATATACATTCTATGAAATTAGTTTCAATGATCCAACCGTCAAATATGTTTGTATATACTCCGAGATCGCATACCTAAAAAATCACAAAAAACAAACATTCAGAGATTAGGTAACAGAACAAAAGTTTTCGACGGTTATAAACAAAAAATCACAATTTAACGGTTATTTTAGCTCCGATTTTGATGATTTTTTACAGCTACACTCATCGACCTTATAAGAATGTATTGAACAAATTTGATCTTCAATTTAAAATATTTACACTAGTGGATAATTTTTTATACTTAATGGAAGTATAACATTAACTCTTAAGTGTTTGTTAAATCTATCAATTTGATAGGATATGCATTCTACGAAACTAGTTTCAACGATCCAACCGTCAAATATGTTTGTATATACTCCGAGATCGCATACCTAAAAAATCACAAAAAACAAACATTCAGAGATTAGGTAACCGAACAAAAGTTTTCGACGGTTATAAACGAAAAATCATAATTTAACGGTTATTTTAGCTCCGATTTTGATGATTTTTTTACAGCTATACTCCTCGACTCTATAAGAATGCATTGAATAAATTTGATCTTCAATTTAAAATATTTACACTAGTGGATAGTATAACATTAACTCTTAAGTGTTTGTTAAATCTATCAATTTGATAGGATATGCATTCTACGAAACTAGTTTCAACGATCCAACCTTCAAATATGTTTGTATATACTCCAAGATCGCATACCTAAAAAATACAAAAAATAAACATTAAGAGATTAGGTAACAAAACAAAAGTTTTCGACGGTTATAAACGAAAAATCACAATTTAACGATTATTTTAGCTTCGATTTCGATGATTTTTTTACAGCTACACTCCTCGACCCTATAAGAATGCATTGAATAAATTCGATCTTCAATTTAAAATATTTACACTAGTGGATAATTTTTTATACTTAATGGAAGTACAACGTTAACTCTTAAGTGTTTGTTAAATCTATCAATTTGATAGGATATGCATTCTACGAAACTAGTTTCAACGATCCAACAGTCAAATATGTTTGTATATACTCCGAGATAGCATGTGTAAAAAGTCGCAAAAAAAAAAAACATTCAGAGATTAGGTAACGGGACCGTGAGCGAAAAAAAATTATTTAAACCATTTGTTTATTTATTTATTTATTTTTAATCAATATAACATTTTAAAATAATATAATAGTGAATTTCTGTCGGTTATAACCGTCAGAATAATAAAATAATAACCGCCAGACACTAAAATAATAAAATAGTCAATTTCTATCGGTTATAACCGCTACCATTAACTTAAAAACTGTCAGAATATGTTAAAAATATTATAAAAAAAAAGAATTCAAAAATACTGAGGGTTAAATCTGCCAGGAAAAATCCGCCAGGAATTTATGTCGGATATATCCAACAGAAAGTAACTTTAATCCGACAGTAAATAAATTATGTGTCAGATATCTTTTATCCGTCAGAATGGCTTATTAACCGCCAGGATCGTCCGACACCTAAAGCTAATATTGTAGTAATGATGCACAGCGTGGGTCTACATAGTTCGCCAGAACCAGACACGGCCGAACAAGAAGCCAACACATTTGAAGACACGGAAGGGATGCCAGAACAAGTGCCCGAGACCCAACCAACTCGTCACTCCCTCAGACCTCAAGGTAAAAAGGCATCAAAGAAAAAAGGTAGTTCTTCCAAAAATGACTACACTAAATATATGGAGGAACTTGCTCGCCAAGGTGAACTTACCATGGCACGGGAAAAGGCTAGAGATGAGGAGAAAAATGCTGCAATGGCAGCACTACTAGCAACTACTGAGGCTCGTGATGCGGCGGCTGAGAGACAAAGAGAAATAGTTAATCGATAGAACGAGCTGGTTAAAGAAGCACTTCAGTGAGAAAATGAAATGCTTAAAGAAGAAAGGATGGCTCCAAGCAGATCGTGACACTATGAGCAAGTCTCTAATAGGAATGTCTCCGAATTCAAAATATTTTTGGAGCTCAGAAAAAAAAGATATCATGTGAAGGAGGCGTGCACGAGATGCAGAAACAAGTCAAGGGGGTTCTAGCTACACAAATCATAGCAACCAAGATCCTCGCACCACATATCCTAGCTCCAATGACTTTATATAATTTCGTATTTATTTGTAGTACTTTATTTAAATTCTTATGTAATTTTTATGTTTTTTTTTCTTTTGAACTGTATTTAATTTCTTATGTTATTTCTTATTTATTGTCAGAACTTTATTTATTTTTATTTAATTTATTATGCAATTTCAATGTGATAATTTATTTATTTTTGTACTTTAGTTAAACACATGAAATAAGATTACATAAACTCACCAAATAAGATTACATAAACTTAAATAAAAAAATACACTAAATAGAATTACATAAACTTAAAAACAAAACACACTACATAGAATTACATAAACTTTAAAAAAAAAATACACTAAATAGAATTACATAAACTTAAAAACAAAACGCACTACATAGAATTACATAAACTTTAAAAAAAAATACACTTTATTCTTCAACCACAAGCCTCATTTTAATTTTCTTCACCTTCTTGCAATCCCCACGGGTGCTCAATCAAGTCATTCTGGAGGGTTACGTGCCAGTATGGCTCTTGCAAGTGAGTGTACCACTGAATGATCAATTCATTGTAACGTCCATCCCGTTCCAACGGCTCGTGTTGCACGGGATCTTCGGTATTTTCATGAGCATAGTAGATACGTGTTTGTGAGTTGTTGATCGGATCCGGCTCATATTTATCGACGGCATCATAATCATATTCATCTTCAACAATCATGTTGTGGAGAATAATACAAGTCATCATGATGGATCGAAGAGCCTCGACATCAAACATTCTAGCTGCAGCCCTAACAATCGCCCAACGAGCTTGCAAGATACCAAAACAATGCTCAACATCCTTCCTACACCATTCTTGACATTTTGCAAAGTGTTTTTCTTTTTCAGTATGTGGATGCCGCAGTGTTTTGACAAATGTATCCCACCTTGGGTAAATGTCATCTGCAAGGTAGTATGATCCCTCGTATTGGGTACCATTAACCCAATATGTGCATTTCGGCGATTTTCCTAGCAGCAGGTCGTCGAACACTGGGGATTGGGCAAGGACATTTAGGTCATTCTGAGCTCCAGGAACACCAAAAAAAGCATGCCAAATCCAGGTATCAAATGAAGTTACCGCTTCTAAAATGATGCTTTTGGATCATTTTCTGTCGCCATAAGCTCCTTGCCACGCACTTGGACAGTTTTTCCAAGTCCAGTGCATGCAGTCAATGCTTCCAATCATGCCAGGGAAGCCTCGCATCTTTCCCTTCCTCAAAAGCCTTCGCATGATCCTTGGCGTGGGTGTCCAAAGGTACTCATTGGTGTAGAGGGCTTCAATTGCAGAGCAAAAGCGCATCAGGGACTCCAGAACAATTGTTCTTCCCATCCTCGCGATCTCATCCACTTGATATGCAGATGCTCCATATGCAAGCATTCGCAAGGCAGCCATAATTTTTTGCTCGGGAAGAAGACCTAGAACATGAAAAACATCATCTTTTTGCACAAAGTATGGATCATGGTTGCAAATAGCACTCATGATTTTGTCGAACAAACCTCGTCGCATTCTAAAACAACGTCTAAAAATATGATCAGGGAATATGCTGTTGGGAATAAAATAATCTTTTAACAAATCTTTACCTCGTCTTTCCCTTTTTCTATCGAGGTTTGCAGCACATCTGGGTTTAGCTATCTGCCCCACGGCTTCCATGACACGGCGGGAATGTGAAGCCCTCTGCCTTCTATGGTGATCATCCTCATCCTCCTCCATAAAGAAAGCCTCATCTCCACCTCCATCTTCCTCGAGATTGGCCAATTCTGCCTGTTGTGCCAACAACATTTTCTGTTGCTCCTGCAACTGTTTATACACTCTCCTTGAAGAAGACATTGTAATAAGAACTCAAGATTTGAAAACGATGAACAATGTATCTGAGCTAAAAAGAAGGATTAAGTTTGGTGTGAGGATGGATGTAGAGATGTAGGGTTTATATGGACAAAAAAAGCAAGGATGAGGTTTTGGACAATGCCACGTGGCACTACGTGATTGGTTGAAAATCCAATCGAAATCTTGGCTAAATTATTGTAATCTGGATGTGACACGTGGCACTACGTGATTGGTTGAAAATCTTATCGAAATCTTGGCTAAATTATTGTAATCCGGAAGTGACACGTAGCGCATCGGGATTGGTTGGAAATCTTATCGAAAATCTATCCACAAAATAGTACGTTTCAAATAATGACACGTGTCATTACGAGGTTGTTTGAAAATCTTATCGAAATCTTGGCTAAATTATTGTAAACCGGACGTGACACGTGGCGCGTCAGAATTGGTTGAAAATCTTAGCGGAAATCTATTCACAAAATAGTACATTCGGATAATGACACGTGGCGTGACGAGATTCGTTAAAAATCCTATCCGAAATTAAAACTATTTTATTTTTTTTATTCTTTTACAAAAAATTTAAAAATATTATAAATGGGCTGGGTGCCAGCGCATTTTTTTAGGGGTGGAGATGCAGTGGCCTATTACTGTTCATTGAAGTCTGTTACTGTTCACTTGAGTAGATAAATGAGCTGGGTGCTGGCACCCAGTTTTAGGGGTGGACTTGCTCTAAAGGAGCAAATAAAAATGTATTTTTGGTAAAAGGGTGGGTTCTAGCTTAGATGGGGTTTTAGATGATTAATGATGACACTATTAATTAAGAAACTAATCTCTTCATCTAGTTTAGAGCTACTGATTGAACATTATTTAATATGCAAATTACATATACGTAATTATATTTGTAATCAAATTAGTCAAAAATTATTATGTTACCATTCCAAGTATTCGTGAACGATTAACAAAAGTTACTAGACAAATTTGTAGCATGCGTATCAATATAACTTATATGATATCCTGTTCTGAAACTTATTATATTTTAATTTTAGTAGTAGTGAAAATATAAAAATACCCTTGAAATACCACGTATGCCATTCAAATGGACCTCAATTTTCCTTTCACTTTTTTACTATTTTTAAATAGTACTTGTTTTTACAAACATTTGGCCACAGACAAAACTCAATTTGGAGTTATAATGAATAAGTTGTGTTCGAAATGATGTAAATTTACCTGAGATAAAAAAAACAGCTTTAAAAGATGCTTAATGCTGAGAGATGGCCATGCAAGATGCATTAAACAAATAATTATTTTGGGTTTTAGAAACCCACACTTGTTCCATCACACAAATCACTTCATAATTTTCTTTCATCTGACACATCCCTCTAGCTCTCTCACGCCTCACACCCTCTCTTTTCCCCATTTTCAGCCTTCTCTCTCTCTCTCTCTCTCTCTCTCTCTCTCTCTCTCTCTCTAACAATTCACTCAACCTCACAACACTCAACTCTCTTCTATCCCTTTCAGACTCTCTTATTCTCTCGTAACTCTCTCCCTCTCGCTAACACGCCAAAACACCACCATAACCACCTCCAAAAATTCTCAAAACATCACCCACCATAACTACCTCCAAAAATTCTCAAAACATCAACATCTCATCCAAGCTTCCTCTAAAGCCACCCAAAAAACTTTCAAAACACCAAAGATGCCTTGCAACTCGTCCAAAATCTCGTGATCGTGCCTAACTCGGGGAAAAATATGAAGTTTTCATTTTGTATCTCGACGGAACCCAACGAAGAAAACCACCTCCAACTTGGAAAGCTTCGATTTCTTCACTTTTCTCAAGTTGTTCAAACGTTTCCTTGACATGCATGTGGCTTTTAGACGTAGTTTAGCTTTTTCCTTATGCACCATGTTTTTCGACGAGTTTTAGGATTTTTCCAAGCTAAACCCCTCCAAACCTTGTTGAGTTGATCGAGTTTGAAGGTGTTGGACGACTTCCCACAATCCCTAGACCATGGATTTGAGTTTGAACGCTCGAAACCCGTCACCTCCAACCCAGTTTTGTTCCCCCAATGAGGTATGAACGTTCCTAAGCTTCATTCTGATACCTCTTGTGCGAAAAATAGTTAAGAAATGACTATGTTGTGTTATTTTAGAAATTTATGAAGAAAAATACCGTCTTTGTGCAAACTAGGAGAAATTAAGTTTGTTACTTTAGTTGTGCAGTTTAAGCTCACCATTCCACAAAAGCCAAAGCTCCAGCCTCCATGATGAGGATACGTGGTTCCTCGAAATGAGGTGTTAGTGCTCGAAATGAGGTTTCGGTGCTCGAAAGGAGGGTCGGTTCTCATATTGGAATCTGTTGTCTCGGCGGCGACTGAGATCTAATGGCCACGGCCCATCTTCACTGGACTTATCAGGTAGCTCCCTCGTGCTTTACTCTGCTTGCCATGCGTAGGAGGTATCGATGTTTGTGAGAAAGGTTGGGACTCTGTTATCGAATTAGTTTATGTGATTTGTCTAATTCGCCGATACTGTGGGTCTTATCTGGTAACCCCCCTAATTTCTATATGTGGGGCCTTGCTATTGAGGGGGGCTCAGCTGAGGGGTTTGTCGATAGAGATTTATTCAGATCTGGGTTGTCAGTATCTAACTGTATTCGTTGTGGACTGCTGGGTTGTTGGGGTTTGGAGATCCACTAGATCTGTATTTCTATGAGGGCATCTGGGGCAGTGAGGCAAACAACTAGCGATTGAAAGGGGACTGTGTGGACTCACGCTAGTTGTGGGTATTCTGAGGCTTCCTCTATGGCAACAAACAGTAAAATAGGTGAAATGGAGGAGCTGGGTTCTAGGTTTGGATCGAATCTGAGACTATCTCAGAAAGAGTTCGGGGGCATAAACATTGAGAGGAAGGATGTTGAAGAAGAATTATTGGGTTTACAGTATACTATGATTGCAGAAGTTCTCTAGACTAAGGAGGTAAATAGAGAGGTGTTTTCTGACTGCTTCATGTCTCTGTGGCAGGGGTGTGAGGGGGTTTCTATTAGAGACATTGGCGAATGCAGATTCCTGGTAAGATTTGCTGGACAACGGGACATGCTGAGAGTCTTGGAGGCTGACCAACCATGATTTTTCAAAAATGACCTGGTTATTGTGGCGGATAGGATGGAGAAAGGGCTAAATCGGTGGACACCCCTTTCCTTGGGCGTTTTCTGGGTCCAATTACATAATGTCCCGATTCTCAGCATGAAGCAGGCGGTTGCTGAATCCATTGGAGGTCTGATTGGCTCTGTTCGATCGGTGGATAAGTCAGGAAGTCGCGATTGTATCGGTAGATTCCTCTAGGTGAAAATTAGGTTCAATGTTCGTGAGCCCCTAATGTGTGAGACTTTTGTTAACTTTTCTGATGATGGAAATATCTGGGTTGATTTTAAGTACGAAGGCCTTCCGAAGTATTGCATAAACTGCAGGATGTTAGAACATGCTACAAGTGCTTGCAAGGATTCACAGGTCGAGGTTAGAGACGATGACGCATGTGTGGGGGAAAAGGATGAGGCTTTGGCGTTCCAAGGATTGGATGCCACTATGGATCTGAGAGGCAACCCCCTGGTGATGTCCTCAAGGAGTAGGGCTTCCATAGGATCAAGCGGTGGACGAAGAAGCTTGGATCGAGGGAAAGATACTCGAAGTGAGGAACATGACGGAGGAAGGCGATCAGGACGCTCGTCCATGGCCTCTGGTATGGGTAGGTCTGGTCAGACACGAGAGTCTGAATCTATCAGTGAGAGCGACTGTACGGTTAAGCTGGAAGACAATGCGATCGATTCTGCCACTTCACCGAGTAAGCCTCGGTGGTCAACAACCAAAAGAAATAGTGGGGGCCCAAGTTTGGCAGACAGACTTCGCCGTCAAAAGAAGGAAGAAGAGGATGCCAAAAGGGCCAGGGAAGTGGTGGTTGATGCAGGACTAATTGGCCCAAGGGGAGTGGTAAGGGCTGAAGCTGAACACGTTGTTCTACTCGAATCTCCTGATGAAGCTGAGGGCTTTATCGAGGAAGAGCTGTCGTTGGGAATCAGTCAAGGGTTTGATTTAAATGATGTGCCGACTACGGTAGACGGTATTGACAATGTTCTAGACAACAGAAGAAAAGGAACAAAAGGGCCAGAGACCGGGGCGGATGCACCTGTGGGAGACGAGGCAATGAATGATGACTCCTTTGAATTGGCCCCCATTATAGAGGCTGTGATGAATGAACAAAAAGATAGAAACAGGGCCACCATGAAGTTGAATACTCGGTCCCAAATGTACGATTCAAACAAAAATCTAACAAGCCGATGAAGATTTTATTTCTTGAGGTAAAGGAGACCAACCTAAATGGGTCTCTTATGTCTCTATAAAGCTAATCATTGGGAACTGTTATGGTATTGGGGGTGACCTGACAGTCGACAATTTGTTGGAGCAGAATCAGTTCCACACCCTTGACATAGTGGCTTTGCTGGAAACAAAAAACATGAGCAAGCACTATGAATATCTTAGAAGAGTGCTGGGAATGATGTTTTATGCATACCGTGGAACCCAGAGGCATTGAAGGAGATGTGTCTGTTCTGGCGAGTTGCTTATCTGGTTTCCATGGTGAAATCCAAGGACTTCGTTATTGAAGCTAGGCTTTGGGATGGGAATAAAAATTGTCATTGACGCCTATTCGCAATCTATGCTAGTACTAATGAGAAAAAAAAGGAAGAACCAATGGGCTTGGTTGAGTAGAAGGATTGAAAAGGATAGAGACTGAAGTCTCCTTATTGGGGATTTCAACGACATCATGTGCAATGAAGAAAAAGAGGGTGGCAACTATAGAATGGCTGCCAGTATGAGAGATTTTCGAGAGTTCGTGGCCCGGAATGAACTCACGGACCTAGGTTTTACAGGATATCTTTTCACGTGGCGGAACAACCGTGATACCTTACCTATTCAGTGGAGACTGGACTGCGGGCTAGTTACCATGGGTTGGCACAACCTCTACCTGGAGAATGTTATTAGGCATGTTGTCCTTGAGGGATCAGACCATGCTATGCTCCTTCTATCCACTGAGGAGATGAGGGCATGGAAGGGTCAGCCTTTTTCCTACGATGCCCGGTAGAGTAAACTTAATGAATGCTGTGACATGGTGGTGAGGGACTGGAATGACAAATTTGGAGGATCCTACACTGTCAGATTCTACGAAAAAATGAAAAGGCTAAGGATGAGGCTAAAAGTGTGGTACCGTAAGCGCGGAAGAAACTCTAAAAAAACTATTGATCAGCTGCAAGGAGAGATTCGTGCTGCTCTGCAATCTAATGACTTCGCCACGGAGGCGGTTAAACTCAAAGAACGTGAGTTGAAGATGGCCTATAGAAATTAAGAGGCCTACTGGATAGCGAAATCTAGAGTGCAATGGTTAAAAGAGGGCGATAAAAACACGAAATTTTTCCACGCACAAACCCTGAAAAGGCGAAGATCTAACCTCATTCGTGACTTAGAGGACTCGGGTGGGATATGGCAAGAGAGTGAAACGAAAATATGTTCCATTGCAACCTCCTATTTCTTGGATATCTTCCAATCTTGTGATTCGTGCCTCTTTGAGGAGATTGGGCTTGTTAGGGAGACCCAGATAAGTGCTGAGGATAACCTGGAGCTTATGGCTCCAGTGACGGATGGAGAGATTGAAACGGCTATGTTTCAAATTCCCCCCACGAGGGCCTTGGGTCCGGATGGGTTCTCAGGATGTTCGAAAGCTTAATCACACTAACTTGGTGCTTATCCCAAGGGTCAAATGGCCAAAGTCTATATCGCAATTCAAGCCTATCGCTTTGTGTAATGTTATATACAAGATCCTTGTTAAAGTCCCCACTAATCATCCGAAGAAGGTTATGCCTAAGGTAGTCACTGATAATCAATCTGCCTTTGTTGCTGGGAAGCATATCCAGGACAATATCTTGGTGGTGCACGAAATCTTACACTCTCTGCTCTACCTAAAACAAGGGGACCAAGCGGGGATGGCTATTAAATTGGACATGGCTAAGGCGTATGATTGTGTGGAATGGGGTTTCCTCCTATCTATGATGGACATTTTGGGTTTCACGCTGGGATTTTGCAAATGGATTAAGGAGTGTATTTCCACTACGTCCTTCAGTATTCTGGTAAATAGAAATCCAACGAGTTACATTCTTCCAAAGAGGAGGTTGAGACAAGTAGATCCTTTATGTCATTACTTATTCCTTCTCTGCACTGAGGGATTCTCCATGTTAATTAGGAGGGGTTCGGAGAGTGGGTTGCTCCATGGGTATAGGGTCTCGCCCACTAGGGACCCCATCTCGTATCTTTTTTTTTGCTGATGATTCTATGCTTTTTGGTAATGCCTCAGTAGAGTAGGTGGTGGGAATTATGGGTATCTTGAAGTTGTACGCGAAGGGCTCTGTACAGGTGGTGAACTTTTCCAAAAGCTCGATTTTCTTTGAATCTCAGACTAATGCTAGAACCAGGAAGAAAATTGAGGTAGCTCTAGGTGTTCAATGCAAGGAAGGGTTTAGTAAGTACCTAGGGCTCCAAGCGGACTTTGGGCATTCCAAGAAAGTCGTCTTTGAATAGGTTAGGGACAGGATTGAAACCCGTGTGGTTGGGTGGGCTGAGCAGTTCCTATCCCAAGCTGGGAAGGAAGTTCTAGTGAAAGCTGTGGTCATGGCAATGCCAAATCATGCCATGAGCTATTTCAAGCTTCCTATTGGTGTTTGCAGGGACATAGAGAAGGCAATTCGTAACTACTGGTGGAAAGGTAACAAGCAAAGGAAAGATGTTCGCTGGTTATCCTGGGAAAGACTAATGAAGCAGAAACGGTGTAGAGGCTTGGGTTTCAGAGACATTCAATGTTTTAATATGGTTTTCCTTGCCAAGATAGGATGACGCTTGACCCAAAACCCCTTGTCGCTCATTGCTTCAGTGCTTCGTGACAAATACTATCCTGGGGGATCTTTTTTGGATGTTTGCAAAGGGAGAAAAACCTCTTGGGGGGTGGAAAGGTATATTTGACGCACTCAAAGTGTTAAAGCAAGGCTTTAGATGGTGGGTGGGTGACAGGGCTAGCATTAGCATAAGAGATGACTCGTGGTTTCCTATGCCTTATACTTTCAAAGTCAGACCATGGGACGGCCTTCTTGGAACTATGGTCAGTGACTTTATTGATCCAGTCTAAAAAACATGGAGGTTTGACGTCATCTCGGCGGGCTTCCGGTCGGAAGATGTGGTTTCAATCTTATGTGTCGCTCTAAGCAAGATATGGTGCAATGACAAATTGGTGTGGAACTATAATGCAAACGGAGTTTACTCGGTCAAATCTGGATATGGGGTGGCGGTTAACCTCATGGAGAATGTTGCCCTGGGAAAAAAAGGACGGGGAATGCCCAGCAATTGCAAGAACAACTCCGAGGTTTAAAATTCGATTTGGAAACTCAAGGTCTCTAACAAGATCAAGTTCTTCGATTGAAAGTGTTGCAACCATGCTCTGGCAGTCTGTCACAATCTCTAAATGAGGCACATGAGGGTCAACAATGTTTGTGGGGTGTGTAACTTGGTGGACGAATCAGAGAACCATATCTTTTTCCATTGTAACCTTAGTCACCAATTTTGGTTCTGTTTTCCTATACAGCTGGATTCTCGTGCCCTGGCTGGTGTGGACTTCCTTAAGAGTTGGAGGTCTTTCGGCAAGTAGGTTCAGATAAGGCTTAACGCTGACGAGATCATGTAGGAGTTTGTTTACAGCTTATGGCGGCTTTGGAAAAATAGGAACAATGTCGTGTTCAACGGAGTCTCCCTCTTGCCTCTGGAGATATTAGAGCTTTGGAGAAAGAATATTTCAGACTTTAGGGAAGCCATAACTAGTTCGAATGGCGGGAAAGCTCCGATGGCTGATCTGGTCACTTCGGAGGTGAGAAACAAGGAAGGTCGATGGGAAAAGCCTCATTTTGGCGTAATCAAAGTGAACACGGATGCTGCTTGGTGTATGAAGTCCTCGAGGATGGGTGTTGGCTGGGTATGTCGGGACTTTGCCGGCCTACTTCAAGGTGCTGACGGCTCGAGTGAAGGATGGTCTCATTCTACTGCTGCAGCCGAGGCTTATGCGATTAGAGAAGCCTTGCAAGCTTGCATCGTCTACGGTTATGAGAGGGTGGTCATCAAATCTGACGCCAAGGTGATCATCCAAATGATTAGGAAGGAATTGCCTTTTGACTTTAGTCTTGAATGTATTCTTGGTGATATTGAGTGTCTGGCACGAAGGATGCTATCAGTTTCGTTCTCCTTCGTGACCAGGGAGAGCAATTGTGCTGCTCACTCGATGGTTAAGTTTGTTTTTAAGGAGGGTCGATCCTTCATCTGGGACTGTATTGGGCCAGAATTTCTATTTAACACCCTTGCTAACGATGTGAACATTCCCATTCGGATTTAATATATTCTATCTTCGGTTTAAAAAAAAGTTTATTACTTTACTTATTAATACTTTAATGATTAGTGTAGTAATGTTGCATTTAGGAGAGGACTATCCAAAGGTGTACCGCAAGCAGAATAGTTGGATAGTTACGACATGCATGTGCCTGTGAGTGGGTATTTTCGGTTTTACGTATATATATGTATATGTGATTTTTTCTAAAATTTTCTTTTATATATTATGATGTGACATGCCATGTTTAGCTTCACAAATAGACTTTTCGTACAAAATTGAAGGTTTGCCAGATGACTCGTTTTAGCCCACTGGCCCTCCAAGAAATTAATATTTTAATGAACAGTGCAAGGCCATATTTTTTACCATCTCCAACCGAGGGGCTAGAGAATAATAGGCCAAACATAGCCCTATGACAAAAAACCATCTCCAACCGAAGGGCCAGATGACCATATGCCAAACATAGGGCCAAACATAATTTATTATTTAAATTTAAAAACTACAACAACTTAAATTTAAAAACTACAACTTAAATTTAAAAAGGGTGAAAATTATGTGAGAAATGGTGTATGAATGGCTTAGGTATTTATAGGAAAAAAAGGAAAATTTTAAAAATTTGGCCCAAAAAAAAAGAAAAAAAAGGACAATACTATCAGATATATCTGACACTAAAGAGGACAATACTGTCGAATATGTCGGAAAAATCTAGCCTGGCTAGGTTGGGCCAACCGGTTGTCCTTTTTTTGTCTCATGGCGCCCACGAGCTCTTTAGCCTAGCCTTTGGTTGGAAACGGTTTTCGGGCTATTTTCGGCCCTCTGAACCCTTCGGTTGGAGATGGTCTTATTTGTGAGCATAAACTTGTGCAATGACATTCTTACGTTTTATCTGCGCATCATTACATGTTTGCACAGTGTCTCTTAGTTATTTGTACTGTCCTGCGCTATGGACTAGCTTCATGTGTAGTTCACATGCACCGTTTACATTCGCTTTGGATCCAGAGTTAGGTGCTAGCCTGTCCTTTTGTATGATGTGTTGGACTCGTAAATGATGCAATTAGCGTAACTCATGTGATGTAAAACCTACACCCAGCCTGTTCCATTGTCTGAATATCTCTACAATGGACTTGTGTGCCTCAATAAATTAATGAGCATTGATTTCTTGTAATAACGATTTGATATTTAATGTTAAGATACCTTGTTGTTATACTCCACATCTTTTGACTCACTTCTGTTGCAAGGTACCGTATTACATACTAGTATTATAATATTATCGGCAAACTTTATACTTGTTTTACAACGAAGGGTTACACATTTTCGAAAACAGTTTACAAAACTTTATTTTTCAGGCCAATTCACCTTTGTTTTTCATCCTTCCAGGTTTTAGTGGCAGAGCTCATGTTGTTGACAAATTTTAATGCAAAAGCTGACATGTAGAAGGATCCCTCATTTCGGTATAAATGTCCTTACTCTTCTTTTACTGCACTTTATCTATGCTCTGAAATCACTTGTGTGATATAGGTTTAATTCCGTTCAAATGCGCACTCTAATTAGTCACTTTTAGGTTTTAATTTATTCACATTTTCCACATCACTACACTTTATGGCTTGGTCACCTTCTAGGTATCGACCAACACATCGCAATCCGAATGCCTACGTGGACATTCAGGATCGGGATGTGTCAACTAACGATAATAAAATATGTTGAAATTTTTCGTGATACATAAATGAAGGGCACTTATATTTTAGAATGGCCAATCACGTCTTTAGATAATCCAAAACGTTTCATGGTGGATAGAAAAAAAAAATTTAATAGTTTATAAGTATAAATCATTACATTCGTTTTGGAAGGCATTAAAGCTTTTGCCTAGTGATATTTTTTTTTTACTTGTTAGGCAGAAATCTAGAATTCAATTTTTATACATAGCAAGTTCAATACCCAATTATGATTGATCTATTATATATTTACCTCAAAACTTCCACCTTTCAAGTTTTAATATCACATTGAATATTATATTACATATATTGTACATGAGGCAGGAACATGTGACGGGAGGGAAGATTCTTTTGTTCCTATTGATTGTTTTACTAATTATTATTATTATTATTATTATTATTATTATTATTATTTTTATTATTATTATTATTATTATTATTATTTGCACGTCGGTTTCATGCTTTGATTATTTATATGATAATCTTCATGCATAAATTTTAAATAAAAGACTAAAATTTATTGATACGTCGCACACCACCTTATTTGTTGAATATTTCACTACTCCTATTCCTATACATATATTGTTTTGTGTGTTGTAAAATTGACAGTGTGTGCAGTGGAATAAATAAGTAAGACACAAAATTTACGAGGTTCCTCTACAGTCAGTGTGACTGGAGTACATCCTCAGGGCAACAGTAGTGCTTTCATTATAACTTGGAATATTAAGAGTACAAAGATAACTCTCACTATTCTCTCATCTCCTCTTCCTCTATTCTCTCTCTCTCTCTCTCTCTCTCTCTCTCTCTCTCTCTCTCTCTCATCTTCCTTCCTATCTCTTTCTTTCACAATCTCTTCTGTGAACTTCTTACTTTGGTGTTGTGTGGGGTTTGTATTTATATAGAAAATAGGATTCGTAGGAAGCAAGCTTCGACAGACAGTGGAAGACAACTCTTATTCTCACTTGTAGCTTAGTGGATTAGTGACCAGCGTGGACATCCACCATATTTACAACACAACCCCTTGGATGCCCACAAGTCTTCGATTGACTCGTTAAAATCTTGATCTGTTTTAAATGCTCTCCCTGATGAGTAGTAACACATTTGTTGTACTTGTTGACTTTCCACAAGCTTTGTCTTGAACTGGGCTGGAGGGCCTTCTGGTTTTCTCCAAGGGTATGAATTTACTTCATTTATCTGGAGCTAAATTTAACTCAAGGGTGGTGGACACTTGATCTTGAATCGAACTTGTGATTTCTTCAAGGGTCGTCGAGACTTGATCTTGAATGAAATTGGACCACAAGGAGCTTCATGTGGCAAGTGATCTTCAGCTTTGTCGGGGATGAATTGGCACATGTTTGTTGCGTTTGTTGATTCTTCATGAGGTTCATATATCATTTTCACTAGCCTTATCTGTTCCCTTTACAGAAGTGGTATTTTCCCTAGTTTTTCCATATGCAGGTGTAACATCTTTTCTTGTAGTATTTGTCCCTGATGCAAGAGTGGTCTCCAGAAGTATATCAACAGTTAAAGATGACTACTCGAGAGCAATGCTAAGTAAGCAATCAGGGAATGGTTCCAGACAATCAGTTTTAGATCGGAAGCTTGATTCCAAGTTGCGACAGATTGCTCTCTTTCTCCTTGTCTTGCAGGTAAGAACAACAACAAAGAAAAAAGACAAGGGAAATCATGACATGAGATACCCTTACTTTTGACCTTGATGATATGAGATACTCTTGCTCTTTCTTAAATTCTCGGAACCAAAGATCAATATCCCGATCTTCTGTCAGTTGTATTCCCATCTGGAGTCAAATTGAGGTCAACGAAACTTTCAACGGGCTGATGGGAAGAAGAGGAAGAGAATACCCACACACCAAAAATAAATATGCTAACGATTTGGAGAAAGATGGAAGATCTAAACCACAGGGGAGTGGATCCTGCTATAAACTCTAGCCACCAGATTTGGGTGAGAAAGTAAAGTTACAAAACAAAAAGCGGGAGCCTCCACCAACATTGAAACCTAATTACATCAGAACATTCAAATGGAGCATTAATGAAAAGGCATGGCTCAACACTGGGATACAAACTTTTATTTGCCTGACTGTGAATAATATGTACAGCCATATTTCCTAAAAAAGTCTTAAGGAAAGCGAGAAAGCCACGAAAAAACGAGGGGAGGAGACGAGTAGAAAGCTACTTATCTTCTTTTATAACTTTGTGCTTATTAGTCTCTGTGAAGTATTCAAATTATCGAGAGAAATGTTGGAAATGTGCCCTAAAACCAATCATATGATGATACTTTATGGACATTTCACATGTTAAACTAATCTAGTTTAATATAAAGGGCAAAGATTATTGTTTGAGCGGTCTCATATAAATGTTATATGCTTAAACGATAAAGTCCAAGGAATATGTGATTGGGAGAATGCAATCTAAAAGAAGTTAGATTCATGAGACCATTCTTTCGTAGACACATCCTAAACGTTCCTGATCATAGGATTGCCAATTGGGCATTGACAGTCCGTTAAGATCAGTACGTGCTATGTCTTCTCTCAGGGAGAGTGACTAGTCTCGAGTCATTGGTGTGAGTGACACCAAGACAAGTACGTAGGTGCTCAATAGAGAATGAGTTCACTGAACACGATCAACGACGAGTTCTCATATTCATGTCACGTGAGAACTCATGGTTAGGATAATGCAAATTAGTCCTTTGACCTGAGGCATCATAGTTGTCTTGTGGTTAGGACCTTGATCTTTGATCGTGTCAAATGGCATTCCTTTGGAGTGTCCACGGCATGGTTGGGGTCAAGCCATCTAGCCATGGAGACAAGTGAATGCGCAACAAGGGATCTCTAACCTTCAAACCGTTGAGGGAGAATACTCTATGATATGATTTAGAATCTCTGGCCAGAGTATCACATTCAAGGGAATCATATAAGCACGAGATTCACATTGGATAGTAGACATGAATAAACTATCAAGCTAAACAATGTGGTCAAGAGTATTGTATTAGAGAAGGACCGTATTGCATTTGTAATCCTAAACTGAATAGGTTCTCTACCTCTTCTGATTAGCTTGGGTAACCATGATATGCTGCTAGGTGTCACTCATGGTTTGTGGAAGCCCTAAACGTGTTTAATCACTAAAGGGAGAATTGAAAGTTAGTTTCAAATTCACAATCGATTTAAAAAGGTTTGAATCGCCCACTGCCTCGCTAAAAGGAACCTAATGGATCGTACACCGTGTAAGGTAAAGATTGAAGATTCAACGGAGATGAGTAAGAATAATTAAATGGTTTAATTATTTATGGCAAGGATTAATTAATATGTTAATTAATCAAACGAATGAGTTCGTTAAAGACCTCGGGATAGTTTTGGACCTTAAGGCCCAATGGGCTTCGAACGTCAAGTCCATTAACTTAAGTTGTATGACAACTTAATGAATAATGATTCACAAAGGCCAAATTGCCCAATAAAATCCCTAAGGCCGGCCATATTGTGAAGGGTAGCAAACTTGGACTTATTTATAAGTTTGCCACTCAAATGAATTAAGGTATAAATATGACTTTATAGCCAAAATTCATTAAGTGTTGTTTTTGGGAAATTGGAGAGAAGAAAAGCTCTCACTTCTCTCTAGAAATGGCCGGCCACCCTTGGAGGGTTTAGCTAGCACTCTAGCTCCTCCAAGGTCACTCATTTCTTCTTAATCAAAACCTTGGTGTAGAAACTTAGAGGTTCTCAATTTTGAGAACTTAGAGAACCTATCCTTTCTATATAAATCCATAGTTTTAAGATGCAAGGAATGAAGGCCCTCTCTTTGGGTGATTAGCCTTTGCTTATGCAAAGAGGAATCTACAAAGGTATTAATTTCAACTCACTTGTTTTGAGTTGTTTAAAGGTTCACCACTCTACTAGGCTTTGAACATTCATGGGTAATGTTTTGTTTTTAAGTATATGCAAGCATGATTCCGCCTTTAATTTGTTAATTGCATGCTAATGATATTGCTTAAATGAACATGATTTCCAAAATAATGCTTCAAGTGGTATCAGAGCCTAGGTCTAGTAGTTGGTGAATCCTTTTGGGTTTTGTAGTTCATAATATGTGATTTAAAAGTTGTAAAATGTTACAAGCTTTATTCTTGTTTTATGAATGTAAATTTTGTTGGAAAATTTGGCATCTCAAATGTTGTAGATGTAGTTCATATGAGCATGAATATTGAAGCTAAAATTTGGTGCCATGAATTTTGGGAATTTCGGCCAAAATTAAAGGGTGATTTTTTGGGTTCTTGTTTGTCTTGTTAAAGTGTTTTTCAAGTGACTTTTGGAACCCCTAAGTACCCTAGTTTGGTTATATGTTATTTCCCTTAAGTTTAAGTGATTTTGAAATGTTTTTGGATGAAAAATGTTCATGGAACTTTTATGGGTTTCTAATGAATGTTCTTCATGTTCTTGATGTTCTTGCCAAGAACAATAAAGCTTGGGGTTTTGATTCAATGTTTTTGAATTATTTCATAAAGTTTTGTTATAAGATATTTTCATATATTTATTAATGATTAACATTTTAATGTTAGTCAAAAACTTTGTAAATATCTTAGATATTTGATTATAAAAGGTGAAAGAAATATTGGTGGGTGTGAAAGGATTAATTCCCTTTCACACACACACTTGCATGGTTTTATGAAACCAAAACCACCTCACAAAAACTTTGAAATTTTTTTCTAAAATTTGCTTCAAAACCGGCCACCCTATAGAGTAGGGTATTTTAGGGCCTTTTGTGCAATTACATAAAGTTTTGATACTTTTGTGTATTTGCATTTTGGCCCAAAAGTTTACGTTTTTACGTAAAGGTCCAAAATCACTAAAAGGACAAATTGTTTTGATCCTTTACTGAAGTTTTAGCTTTTGTGGAAATTTTTGGGTTCTAGTTGTAATTACATAAAGTAGTGAACTTTTGTGTTTTTACAAAGTGACCCCAAAAGTTTAAGTAATTGCAAAATAGCCCAAAAGTTGAGGTTAATTGCACTATGGCCCAAATAAGTTGAGGTCTTTGCATTTTGGCCCAAATGTTGAGGCTAATTGCATTATAGCCCAAATAAGTTGAGGTTATTAATATTGGCCCAAATTAAGTAGAGAACAAAAATTGTTTTGTCTCTTTAAATGAGAATTGGATTTTCATTTTAGTTAGCTCCATTTAAAATCAAATTTTATGGATACAAAAACCAAATGAAAAAATGTTGCATTCAATTTGATTAGTTAAAGGGTTAATTAATTAAAGGGTGATTATGAACCTAAGCCTACGATAATTGAGCTATGTGAAAGGCCGTTTCAAATTTGTTTGAACCATGGAAATGTGTAGATTAGATTTTGGTTGTAATTTGATTAGATCAAATGTTGTAAAAGAGCATAAGCTCTTCTTTAATTTAAAGTAATTTGATTTGATCAATTGTTGTAAAAGAGCATAAGCTCTTCTTTATTTTGAAGTACTTCTTTCTTGCTTTATTTGATATGCATGAAAATGAAGTAGTTGGGTCCAACGCCCCTAAGACAACACGCCTTAATGTGATTAAACGCGTAACTAAAATCAATCACCATCCCTAGTCCGAGATTCAACACAAGGCTCGTGTTGGATCTAATAAAAAGGTTCATAGTCATCCTAAGGCCCTAAGGCAACTATATAGTCCATCAATGAATGCAAACCTTATGTTAGTAGTATCATGTACTCTTGCTTTAAAAACCGTTTTAAAAGCTTAGTGGGAGTATTATATACAACTAAATAAATCATATGGACCAATAGTTGTGATAGGACCAAAAATGTTTTAATTGGATTAAAATATATGCTTATATGTGATGAGACCTAAAACCCTCAACCAAACGAATATTAAGTTGATAAGCGAGAGATGCTTTGAATGTCTTTTCGTGGCCTTCCACCATGATAGGTTCAATCGTGTGTGACTCATACACCGTATTCGTCCAGTTCTGGGGTTGCAAAGTATGTGCTTACATTCAGGAGAAGCCTATAAACATATGATGAGGTGAAAGTAGGCAACGAGTATGGCCAATAAGATATTCTTCTGAGGCCATTCTTGAACCCCTACTTGAACTAGCATGGTGGGAATGACTTAACTAAGTGCAATGATGCCAATAAGATATTCTTCTGAGGCATCATTCTCTAGAGGCCAAATTAGATGGGTTCTTACATTAGATGTAAATGAGTAAGCGTACTCTCTCATTATTATTATTGCTTGCCAATAAGATATTCTTCTGAGGTGGGCTTGGTAATAGTGAGTCTCCCATACCCTACTAAGAGTTTCCTCTAAAACTCTCGAATTCCGATGAGGGATATGGAATTTGCCAAAAATAGTGGGTGGTGCTATTTTGATTTAAAGACCCAAATCAAATAGCTTAAAATCAATCCATTTATATTCGTTATGTATTTGTTTACCAATATATTTGCAAACGCTATCCTAAACTTGACAAAGAAAAGCCGAATGCTTTAGTTTCCGGACTTAGTACTACAATCCCATAGATTGTCTTGAATGGATTGTAAATGTACCTAAGTAGTCTCATCCTCACAATCTTCCTATTGATAGTGTATCATTGGAAGAACATGTTAGATAAATCTATCATAAAGAGGACAACACTTTTAAATGTCATAATTCTTCAATTACAAATTGTTGTATGAAGAAATAAGAGTTGCTTTGAACAACCCTTAATCAACGCAAACATTAGTGCTTGTTTCTTTGTTACATGAACAAGGAACTTTAGAAGTAAGCACAAGGGCGTGGACACTTTATGTGCCATGATTCTTCACTTACAAATCGTTGTATGAAGAAATGAGAGTTGCCTTGAACAACTCTTGAAAGTTTGTAATTATGTTTAGAACATAATGGTTGGTTGACAAAAATAGTCCATCAACATGGACTTATGATGATTTTGAATCATTTGAATGTTGAAGTGTTAAAACACTTAACGAGACGGAAACTAGACAAGGACTTCACCTTTGTGTCCCTATCCTAATGGTTCACTAAGTTTATTGTAAACTATATGGTGAACAATAACCACACGCTCTCCAAATTGTTTGATGTGTAAAACACGATTGAAACAAGTTTCAAGAGAAATAGTGGGAGTTTAGGGACCATGACTATTGTAGTCAAAGGAGAAGTCAAATGAAGAAGACAAAATAACTCCAAGGGAACAAACTTTCTTTATGAAATGATGGACATTGGAAGGGGTATTTGCAAGAAATGTCTTGCAAGTGTCAAGAACACACCTTTCGAAGGTGTTGAAGAATGTTCTTGAAAAGTTCATAACAGTTGGTTCTTTTACTTGAATGCTTGATTCAGTATTAGTAACTATGTTTTACAAATCGTTGTAAAAGTGTGGCTAATAAGAAGTAGAAGATTAATGAGAGAAGAGAAAGTACTTCACATTTAGAAAGTGAATAAAATAAAGATCTCTGCGAAAGCGGATTGTACTTACTTCCTCATATGAACTACCAAATAAAGAATGATTAGATTATTGTAATCTAATTAATTGTCTCTATAGTAGAGATGATGTGGTAGTGTTAACTGTTTAGAATATAACGATGCTTAAAACCCAAAAGGTTGCAAGGTAGTGACTAATCCCAACTAAGTTGTGATACCTCTAAAACATAGATTACGAGTTGGTTATGGATGGATGCTTTGGATCGTTAGATCCGGATCCAATGCCTTCTTGTTAAAATTGTATAGAGGCGAAATGTTCGAATCTTTATTCTTTTGGAAAGAAGAAAGAATCACAAAGTTGTTGAGGTTAATTCACTTAGATGTTAGTGGCACTAGTCCACAACATAATACTACTCATGTTATATGACATTCACCGAAGATCACTCTCGGTTGGACTATAGTTTACTTTGAATAAACACAAGTCCGAATACTTTGCAAAAGGTTTCAAAGAATTCAAGAAATGTAAGTTGATGAGTAAGACGTCTAAAGTATTTACTTCCTTAGATTTGATCCAAGGAAAGATAACACTTTAGATGAGTTTCCTTGAAAGATATCAAGGAAAGTAGCATCACAAGATAATGAATTTCTCCATTAGGAGAAGAACGAACTTGAATAAAGATTTAGTTCGTTGGTTATTATCTATTACCAATATATAGGATATATACTTCTAAAAACAATATGATTTTCAATTAGAAGATCTTCCAAAATTTTCATAACTCCATAAGATGTAGTTAGAAAGAAAGACAAATCTTAAGCATGTTAAGATTTGGGGTTGTGTGCTAATAAGCAATATTTGTTTGATAACAATCTTGTGGGATATCCTTAAATTAGCTTTTGGATATCGCTTCTATAAACCAACTAACAAATGTTGTTTGTTGGGTAGTTCATTGTAATCCTACAATATGATTTGCCTAAAACGCAAATGGACGAGAGATAGAACTCAAAGAATGTGTTCTTTAAGAGACAAGAAAGTAATCAACAAATATAACAACCTAGTTCCTATACCACAAGCTCCAAGGTAGTCGAGAAGGATTTATAAACCGTCTCAGTTGAATGGTTTGAACTTTATGACTATGTCATAGAGTTACACCTCTTAATTCGAAAGAAATAAAGAATGAAAATCCTTATGACTACATTGAGTGTATATACGATATATACTCAAGGAAATGGTAAAATACCATTTGACTCGAAATAATGAAACCTTAATAGCTAATTGGTAGCTTAAGGTAACTACACTCAAAGAGTATGGTTGACTTTGAAGAAACCATCTTTGATATAGTCTTAGTTTCAATTAATTCGAGGATTGCTAGCTACAACTAAATGGTGATTTAATGTTTGGACATAATATGGGTTTCCATAACCATTATTAAGATAGTCTTGATAATGTATGTCTAAAACTATAAATCACAAGACATGTAAGTTGTAGAGATCCATCCATCATGGATCTTAGCAAGCTAGTGGGAGCTATAACCGTCTTATGAAAGATCAAATCGTTTGATTTCTCGTAAAGATGTAAATGAATCTTTTGTTTACTAGGTTTACAAAAGATTAGTGGGAGTTAATCATATTCCTAAATTTAAATATATATGATATATTAATTTTTGGAAATGAAAAGAATTCTTCTTCGTTAAAGTTATGACTTTAAACATTCTATAAACGATAGAATGAATATGGGAGATATAGTCTATGTATATGGGATTGAAATCTATAATGATATATTTCAAGATATAATTGGATTATATCAATCCCTAAAATGGACAAGAGATGCTAGGAAGTTTCTCATATGATGATAAACTTCAA
This sequence comes from Crataegus laevigata, assembly GCA_963580275.1. NCBI lineage: Eukaryota > Viridiplantae > Streptophyta > Magnoliopsida > Rosales > Rosaceae > Crataegus > Crataegus laevigata. The sequence continues at coordinate 24,286,852 of OY756950.1, read as the reverse complement.
TTAGAATGACAATTCTAGTGAGACTAGGAAATTGTTCTTCTCAAAGGGAATGTACCCTTTGACTCCCAAAGTAATAATGCGTAAATAGAATCCTTTATGCATACGCAGAAAGGTGATTTATGTATTTCATATTGTATGAAAGACATTGATATGAGTTGTACCTAGAACGGTACAAAACGATATCAGTGCAAGCCCAGGATCAGAACCATGGCAACTGTCAAGTGAGTCCTTAAGTATTTGAGAAATATTAAAGGATAGATTCCTCAATAATTGAGGAAGAATTAGAGTAATGTAATGGAAGCGTAAATGTATTAGATTATGAATCTAATTCATCATTGGATGTTTCTTCATTATGAATGAAGAGATAAACAGATATCTCTTTATTATGACTAAAGAGATATTTGGATGGAAACATTAAAGTAATGACTTTAGTGTGTTCCATTATGAATGCAAAATATATTGCCATATAGAAGCTTACAACAATGTTGTTTGGATGGGAAAGTTCATTTATGAACTCTCTATTCGGTTCCAACCAGAAAGTGTATGACACTAATGGGGCGATAGCTCAAGCCAGGGAATCAAGGTCTCATCAAGGTCTGAACTCATATGAGAGACTGAACCACATGATTGAGAATCATGTATAATGGTGACGTTGTTAATCTCAAGATTGCTTCTATGGATAACATATAGATATACATTGTCTAGGCCTACTACTCAGCCGTTTATGAAATGACTACAGAAGAGGTATCATCACTGATAACCAAGCTGATTGCCTCTAGTGCAAGTGGGAGATTGTTGGAAATGTGCCCTAAAACCAATCATATGATGATACTTTATGGACATTTCACATGTTAAACTAATCTAGTTTAATATAAAGGACAAAGATTATTGTTTAAGCGGTCTCATATAAATGTTATATGCTTAAACGATAAAGTCCAAGGAATATGTGATTGGGAGAATGCAATCTAAAAGAAGTTAGATTCATGAGACCATTCTTTCGTAGACACATCCTAAACGTTCCTGATCATAGGATTGCCAATTGGGCATTGACAGTCCGTTAAGATCAGTACGTGCTATGTCTTCTCTCAGGGAGAGTGACTAGTCTCGAGTCATTGGTGTGAGTGACACCAAGACAAGTACGTAGGTGCTCAATAGAGAATGAGTTCACTGAACACGATCAACGACGAGTTCTCATATTCATGTCACGTGAGAACTCATGGTTAGGATAATGCAAATTAGTCCTTTGACCTGAGGCATCATAGTTGTCTTGTGGTTAGGACCTTGATCTTTGATCGTGTCAAATGGCATTCCTTTAGAGTGTCCACGGCATGGTTAGGGTCAAGCCATCTAGCCATGGAGACAAGTGAATGCGCAACAAGGGATCTCTAACCTTCAAACCGTTGAGGGAGAATACTCTATGATATGATTTAGAATCTCTGGCCAGAGTATCACATTCAAGGGAATCATATAAGCACGAGATTCACATTGGATAGTAGACATGAATAAACTATCAAGCCAAACAATGTGGTCAAGAGTATTGTATTAGAGAAGGACCGTATTGCATTTGTAATCCTAAATTGAATAGGTTCTCTACCTCTTCTGATTAGCTTGGGTAACCATGATATGCTGCTAGGTGTCACTCATGGTTTGTGGAAGCCCTAAACGTGATTAATCACTAAAGGGAGAATTGAAAGTTAGTTTCAAATTCACAATCGATTTAAAAAGGTTTGAATCGCCCACTGCCTCGCTAAAAGGAACCTAATGGATCGTACACCGTGTAAGGTAAAGATTGAAGATTCAACGGAGATGAGTAAGAATAATTAAATGGTTTAATTATTTATGGCAAGGATTAATTAATATGTTAATTAATCAAACGAATGAGTTCGTTAAAGACCTCGGGATAGTTTTGGACCTTAAGGCCCAATGGGCTTCGAACGTCAAGTCCATTAACTTAAGTTGTATGACAACTTAATGAATAATGATTCACAAAGGCCAAATTGCCCAATAAAATCCCTAAGGCCGGCCATATTGTGAAGGGTAGCAAACTTGGACTTATTTACAAGTTTGCCACTCAAATGAATTAAGGTATAAATATGACTTTATAGCCAAAATTCATTAAGTGTTGTTTTTGGGAAATTGGAGAGAAGAAAAGCTCTCCCTTCTCTCTAGAAATGGCCGGCCACCCTTGGAGGGTTTAGCTAGCACTCTAGCTCCTCCAAGGTCACTCATTTCTTCTTAATCAAAACCTTGGTGTAGAAACTTAGAGGTTCTCAATTTTGAGAACTTAGAGAACCTATCCTTTCTATATAAATCCATAGTTTTAAGATGCAAGGAATGAAGGCCCTCTCTTTGGGTGATTAGCCTTTGCTTATGCAAAGAGGAATCTACAAAGGTATTAATTTCAACTCACTTGTTTTGAGTTGTTTAAAGGTTCACCACTCTACTAGTCTTTGAACATTCATGGGTAATGTTTTGTTTTTAAGTATATGCAAGCATGATTCCGCCTTTAATTTGTTAATTGCATGCTAATGATATTGCTTAAATGAACATGATTTCCAAAATAATGCTTCAAGAAATGGCTGGAGCAGATGTGGAGGAACTTGTGGTACATCTGGAGAAGAGTATGGATCTGTCCAATATGGAATAAGGAATCAAACTAGTGGGCACTAAATTGGCCAACAAAACTCTGAACAAATAGGGCATTCGCAATATTCTCAGATCTTCCTAGAAAGAGATGGGAGAGGTGGAGATCAAGTGGGTCAAATATAATACTTTCATTATCATTATAAATGATAATAGTATAACGGCAAAGATAATTGATCAGGTCCCATGGGCGGTCATGAAACAGAATTTCTCAATCAAACGATGGCCCTAGGGGCTAGCCCTGGAGGAATTGGATATGAATAAGATGTCGTTTTGGATTCAAATCAGGGGGTTCTGCCTTACCTGAGCTATGAGGAAAATGTCAAGCGGTTGACGTCAAAGATTGGGGATGTAGAAGCAGTGGAAGATCCATCAAAGACAAGGTGTTTTCTGAGAGTAAGAGTTGAGGTGGACACTTCAAATCCCTAAACTACAGGGTGTTGGCTACCAAGGGAGAACAATAATGAATCCTGGATTGAATTTAGGTGCTAAAGATTACAAGAATTCTGCTATCAATGCGGGGAGGATTGGACATCTTAATACGGAATGCACTTTTGAAACGATGAAATGAGGAATGGCTGGTTATGGAGAGTGGAAAAAAGTAGCTCGTGTGAGGGATTTCATTGAGACCCTGAAACCTCTAGCGATCACTTTGGGGGAACGTAGGCATACGAGAGCAAGAAGAGTCAGCTAAAACAATCAGAGTGGACATCAAGGGGTACAAGATACAAGGGAATCGAGCATGGCAACAATAACAATAGAGAGGGATGACGGGATTTTAAAACCGCACAAATTTAACCCCATTTTTGACAGATGTAGTATAGATGTAAGTAGGGTATCGTTCTAGGCCGGGGATTAGGAGGGATTGCTAATCTACTCTAAATTAATTTAAAAATATTAAACAAGACTCAAGGATACAAAATTAGGCTAAAAACTCTAATAATTCAAAACACACAAAAATGACTCAAAACAAAGAAAACAAATTAAATAAACACTAGGAACTAAAATGGACGGAAATTGAATTAAAAGATTAAAAACAATGAAAATTAACTAAATAATATAATTTAATAATGGGGGGAGTTTGGTTTTTGAAGAAAAGTAAATTAAACTTAAATAATTTGTAAAATGACAAAAACATAAAATTAAGGTGAATGGATAGGTGACGGATTGGCTAGAGGGTTCTTCTCCACACATGACACATATGCAATCTAAATTGATTTTCAGTTGTTCTTTCAATAAATTGTAAATCTCAATACTCCAGATTAACCGTGAACATCACTTTTTTAATCTTCAAGTTTTCCTTAAGTTATTGAATTGGATGAACAGCATACAACAATTCAACACATTCTTTAAAAGTCCCCTACGTGAAAAGCACAATAGAGATACAATCAAAGATCATTAAACTTTGTGAAAACTATAAATACTGACGAGGCATTCGTAACTATGAAAAGCATGATACTCCTGCCAAGAATTCACTTAACACGATTGTGGATAGCAACCTTCACTACTCATGAATATAAGTTCATAACGATTAGGTGAAATTCACTTATATTCTAGCATCAAATTCATGCGTGTAAATTAAGTATGCATCCTTAATTAACATACACAAATAAGTTATCAATCAAGCAGTTAAGCAAATTAAATCACAACTCAGACATCACAACTGAAGGTAATCAATTCATATTACAAATATATCCATGGCTTTGAATTAACCTCTAGCCAAACTAAATTAATTACACATTATTTATAAATTAAAACAGAAATAAAATATGAGTGAGTTTGGAGGATTAAACCAAAATAGGAGAGTGCTAAGATTTGTTTTCAGCTTCCCCGTGCACTGTGCTTCTGTGATGCCACTGTGCAGTTTGCACCGTGTGTCTTCTCCTCTCGGTGACACTGGCAGCTTCATTGCTTTCTGGGCAGCACCGTGCCCTCTCAAATCCCTGTCCGCTCAAGCTGCCAGCTGCCTTGTTTTCGTGCCCTGGTTTTAGTCTGCCAAGGCCTGGCCTTCTTCCAAGTCTCTCGGTATTGGCAGCTGTAAACTCGGCCTCTGTGCGTCTGCCTGCGCTGCCCACTGGCAGCTCTCGTTTCACACTGCCCTTTCCGCGATTGGCCTTTTCTTTTCTGTCCTTCCCGTGCTCTGATTTCTCCCGAGGCTCGCGCCTCCTTCCAAGCTGCGCGCTGCTTGGCTCGCTGCCAAGGCAGCTTATTCCCCTATATCTTTCTCTGCTGCCCTCCGAGACCTCTCTTTATTCTTCTTTTTATTATCCCCTCGTGATTTTTCCAAGTTTTGCACCGCCCCACCTGCTGCTTTCATCATGACTTCCCTTTTCTTCTTTAATTATCTCCCTGCTTCATGATGCCGTGAGTAGTGCTGCCTTCCTGGCAGCAAGTGCTTTCATCATTTGTTGCTCTCCCCGTGGACCTCTTGCTTGGCTGCCATACACACACACAACATATTTATATCAAAATATATATATATATATAAATATATATAAATATATAAATATATTATTTTCCAAATAATAAGTTCTATTTAATAGGCAAGATAGTTTAGACGAATTTAGCACTTAAAATTTCATTTATTCTATTTTTATTTTCTTAACTTGATAAATTCTTATAAAACACAAAATCAACGTAAATAGCTCAAAATATAACGAACTAACTAAGAAAAGACGAGTGAATTTGATGTAAAAATGTATATAAATATGATCCGATCAAATACCCCCACACTTAGCTTTTGCTAGTCCTCGAGCAAAACAAAGAAAACAGAAAAAGTAATAACATGAAAAACATTAGCTTCCCCCTATTTGACCGTCATAGAATTTCATTTGAGAACATAAATTAGCAAGAACAATAGCTATCACCAAACAAACTAATCCAAGTTCATCTTCCTTATTCAAATATTAGCAGTAATCTTTAAATCATCCTTGAAGTGTAGTGTGTGAGATAGCCATGCTAATGCAATTTCAAGTTTTTATTTTTAAAATCACCATATGCAAACTAGCAACCTTCTCACGGGATATGCACTCAATCACACATGTGTTTAGTTTTAATGTGTTTCGCTCAAAGAAACAAATGTGAAAGTTCTACCATAAGCTTGAATAAAGATCACTTCTCCACAATCATAATTGCAAAACTTAAATCAAGAGGACTTTTATTGGATGTAATGAGGCTTAGGGATAGGGCTATTGAAACGAAAGAATAGGAAAACATAAGTTCCAAGTTACACTGCAAGCAATTCTTTTGTTGAGATTTATAAGAACTCAAACTTTCCAGCGATTCTTCTAAACTTCCAACCACACCCATAAACTGAAACTTTAAAAACTTTTTATTTTCTTTTGTATACAACCTCTCTTTTTCTTTTTCTTTTTCTTCTCTTTTCTCATTTTTTTTAAAAATAATAAATACAAACATGAAATACCCCCACACTTATTTTTTTTGCCAAACTCTTCCCAAGTACTTCATAAACATTTCTCATAAGACAGTCTCAAATTGCTCGCTTGGAAAGGGTAAGGAAACATGGTTTGAGGTATAAGGGTAGACATATCTGGTGATAAGAAATAAAAGGCTCAACATAACGGCTCAAATTGGCAATCTAATGATATCATTTTTTTTCTTTGGGAAATATGCTTATTTGGGCCATGGTGGTAAACCTAATGCCTCTATCATTTTCAAGTTCATGCAATCAATGACAAATATTTCGAAAGATCGTTACGCAAGTTCTAGAGATGTATCTCACATAAGTTCATCACACATGAAAGAATAGGGGTGTATGAAAAATGCACACACTGTCAATAGGCTCAAAAACTCACATAGGATGTATATGGTCACTAAATTCACATATGAAGCTTTAAGTCATGCTTTAGTTTCACATCAACAAGGCTATGTGCATTTGGTTTTTCAAAGATGATCAAACATGTACAATACTAACAAGAGAATTAGGAATTTCACATAACACATGTTAACTAAGTTCTTGATAATCATGGTTCAAATTTAATCCAATTATATCATTGGGTCGGGAAACTAACAAAAATCTAATTCAAAACAATAAGGAAAACAAGACAATATTTTTGGATTTTTTAAATTTTCCGAAAAAATTAAATAAAACAAAACTAATTAAGAAAACAAAAAGCAATAACATGGAAACAAATGAACCAGTTCATAGTCGAAGGTACAAAATTTTTCAATTTGGTTGTTTTTTATACTCTTTACCCCCACACTTAAACTAGACATTGTCCCCAATGTCAGAAAACATTAATAAGCAAATAAAATATAAAAATAAAAATAAAATATAAAAATAAAATTACTAAATGAAAAGAAACAAAATAAAGCAAAAGGGCTGAAAACTTCCCTAATTTGCAGAAAACTCAAGCGAAGACCCTCAAGCGTAAATTTTGCAATCAACTTCAAGGGTGGAAATATTCAAAAATTCCTGCAAAGAAAAGAAATAAATCAGTTAAACACGCAAGAAAATGTAGAAAATGCAAACGAAAAATAGAAAATGAAAATAAAAGACAACGAATAGAACTAATAGGTGATCATTGGTCATGATTGTTGATTTTCCACAGCTTTCGTCTTGAACTGGATGGGCCTTCTTTCTTGCAAGTGCTCCTAAGCTTAGTTGAGGATGAGTCAGCACGTTGTCTCCACATGCTTCAAGTAGTCCGGTCTCCACGCAGGTGTGGCATCTTCTTGAACTCTTGGATCAACCCAGACTCATCTGCTCTTCGAAGCAACTCAGACTCCTCCTGCTTCGTCTGTGAGGTACTTTTGCTTTTGAAGAAGCACCTCTACACAGGTTTATTTTTTAAGTGGGCTGGGAGGGGTCTGAGATGAGTACTCGAGAGTAAGACTAGGTAAGCAATCAGGATCTCACTTTCTCCACGTTCCTCAGATGAAGGTGAGGAGAAAGCATGATATGAGATACTTTTGCTTTTAACCTTTTTTATATGAAATACTTTTGCTCTGGATGATTTGTTTTCTGGGGTGATCCAAGGGATGAAGAACACTGAGTAACTCGAAAGCTTTCTTTGGGAATACATTCTCGGAGAAGAAGAGAGGTTGAGAGGAAGAGAGGTTGAGAGGGTGTGCCTTTGCTGTGGAAGGTGAAGGTAGAACTTATAGAATTTTTTTCTTCACAACCGGAACTATTCCTTCACTATTTGTCGGCAGCCGGTGGATGGATAAACAGTGCCCGTTACGCACTTTCTGACAAAGCGTCCGTAATTTCCGCGAAGCAGACTGCGCATGCGACGAGTGACGACAAACTGGAATGATGATCTTTTGAAAATCGGGGTTCAAATCCGGGTTCGGCTCGTGGTTTTCACAACGCTCCAAGCTGCATGTGACGCATGTGACGAGTGATGACAAACTGGAAAAGCTGATGCCACGTGATTTCTGAGTCAAGCCCAGCTTTTGATAGAGGAACGGCTCTTCTGAGACAGGACTCCGGCCTTTGAGAAAGGTGTCCGTCACTCTTTGATTTGCGAGAGGAGCGCCTCTTCGATCTCTGAGGAGCGGGCGCTCTTCATTTTCTTCTTTTTATAGAGGCATGAATTTTGTTTCACTTCACACTTGAACTCCCTTCTGTAAACACTCCCTTCTGTACTCTTACTCCTTCCGAACTCTTCCTGCTCTTCTGCACTCTTAATCTTTCCGATCTCTTTTCTTCCTCAACACCCTCTAAAAATGTCTTGCCCTTCCGACCGTCGCCTTAACTTGAATGTCGGGGAAGACGATGACTCGTCTTCTTCGAACAACATTTGGAATCCGTCCTTCATATCCCCAATGGTCCTCTTACAGTCGGGGACACAATGATGAGGAATGAAATAACCGCTACGGTGATAGCCAGAAATCTGCTCACTCCAAGGGACAATAGGATGCTATCCAGGCGGTCGGACGAGCTGGCTGTTCAGGAATCTTTAGCTCTCAGCGTCCAAAGTGCAGGCTCAGTATCAAACATGGGCCAGCGCCTGCTTGCAAGATCTCGTCAGGTGGAGTCGCTGATGGCGGAGGTGGCAAGTCTTCGGCAAGAGGTCAGAGGACTCAGGCACGAGAACAAGGAGTTTCACATGCTTGCAACTAGTTACTCGACCAGCATGAAGAGGAAGCTGGACCAGCTGCAGGAGTCGGACGGTCGGATCCAGAGTGATCATGAAAGGTTCATGGCGTTACTCCCGAGGTTTATGTTGCCTTCGTCCTCTGGAGTAGCACCAAGTGTTCCGGCTCCGGAGATTCCAACTCTGGCTCTTCGTCTTCCCGGAGCTTCGTCGACCTCTGAGGCACCACCTAACCAATGACCAATGATTGCTATTAGTTTTTCGCATTATTGTAAATTTTTTTTTCAGGTTTATTTAAGCAAAATAAAATATGTAAATTAATGTAAAAAGACTTTATTTACCCGCACTTAAAATAAACATTGCCCTTAATTTATTTAAACACAAGCTAAACAAAATTCAACCAAATAACACAACTAATTAAATAAAACAAAAATTGCAAAGTAAAGGCAATAAAGATGAGGGTTAAGAAATGAAAATCTGATTGCTTGGGTTGCCTCCCAAGAAGCGCTTGATTTAACGTCTTTAGCCGGACGATTCTTTCCATTAACCTCCCTTCGGCTCCATAGCATGAAATTTATCTTTCAATGGGAGGTGATACTTGAAATGATTCGGCAGTGGTTTGAATTCCAGGGTGGGTGCCTGAATCATTAAAATCAGAAACATGTTAGTATAAAATAAAATTAAAATTAAAATTAAAATTGGAGAAAATGACTTATTGTATTTCTCCGACACAAACTCAATTATAAAAACTACGCCTTTGGATATTTCAGGGATTTTGAACTGGGCCAGGTTTACTATGATGGTTGTGGCCTGTCCCGTGTCATCAATCTCAATTTCTTGGGCCTTGATTGTCTGCACAGTCTCTTGAATGTATTCTTGATATTCTATGCATTCTCCAGCCACTTTGATATCTTCAACCATTTTTCTTGGTGCACAAGGTTCTGGAACAACTTCATCCTCCATATCACCTTCCAAAGTGATGGCTTCATTAACTTCACAATCTTCCTTTGAATTTTCAATAGGTGAGTTGGAGAGTTCACGTTGCTCTTGAATCTGTGCCTTGACTTCCACAATCTGCCCCATTTGATTATTCAATTCTCCCATCTCTTTGGTTTGATTTTCTACTTCCTGGTTCAAAAAGATGAGTAATTGAATAATATTATCATTATTCACAGATGTACCTGAATTGAATTGGGCAGATTCTTGTGGTGGCTGTAATGGTTCATATGGCCACTGATAGGACTCTTCCAAAGGCTGCAACTGTTCTTCTTTTTGTGAGCCCTGCGTTAAAGAAATTAGTCCTTCAAGAATTTCATTATAATTCACGGGCATACTTGAATTCGATTGGAATTGTTGTGGGGGATGCTGTGGTGGTTGCATAGGTCTGGAATAGAACTCATCTTGCTGCCAATATCCACTTTGTTGAAATTGCTGAGGTTCATCCCACATCTGATCTGAATAACCTCTCCAATCCGAATTGCAAGCGTTGGAAAACATGTTGCCCCTTGATTGACTGTGGCCTTGATATCCCCATTCATCTTCATATGCAGAAAATTGAGGAGATTGATGAGTCTGATATCCTTGCCCATAGGGCACATCAAATGTCGGGACATTTGGCATTGAGGTCCTTTCGGCATTATTAGTCAATTGAGCAGTGAGCTGCGCCAATTGAGCTTGAATACTAGCAAAATCCATGTCTTGCTCCAATTATACCTAAAATCAAAGAAAGAAAAATAAATCAAATACCAAAAGTAAAATACACAAACACAAATATAAACATAAACACAAATATAAAAATAAACACAAACCAAAATAAAGGGATTAGTAAAGTTGCTAATCCCCGGCAACGGCGCCAAAAATTTGACGGGATTTTAAAACCGCACAAATTTAACCCTCTTTTTGACAGATGTAGTATAGATGTAAGTAGGGTATCGTTCTAGGCCGGGGATTAGGAGGGATTGCTAATCTACTCTAAATTAATTTAAAAATATTAAACAAGACTCAAGGATACAAAATTAGGCTAAAAACTCTAATAATTCAAAACACACAAAAATGACTCAAAACAAAGAAAACAAATTAAATAAACACTAGGAACTAAAATGGACGGAAATTGAATTAAAAGATTAAAAACAATGAAAATTAACTAAATAATATAATTTAATAATGGGGGGAGTTTGGTTTTTGACGAAAAGTAAATTAAACTTAAATAATTTGTAAAATGACAAAAACATAAAATTAAGGTGAATGGATAGGTGACGGATTGGCTAGAGGGTTCTTCTCCACACATGACACATATGCAATCTAAATTGATTTTCAGTTGTTCTTTCAATAAATTGTAAATCTCAATACTCCAGATTAACCGTGAACATCACTTTTTTAATCTTCAAGTTTTCCTTAAGTTATTGAATTGGATGAACAGCATACAACAATTCAACACATTCTCTAAAAGTCCCCTACGTGAAAAGCACAATAGAGATACAATCAAAGATCATTAAACTTTGTGAAAACTATAAATACTGACGAGGCATTCGTAACTATGAAAAGCATGATACTCCTGCCAAGAATTCACTTAACACGATTGTGGATAGCAACCTTCACTACTCATGAATATAAGTTCATAACGATTAGGTGAAATTCACTTATATTCTAGCATCAAATTCATGCGTGTAAATTAAGTATGCATCCTTAATTAACATACACAAATAAGTTATCAATCAAGCAGTTAAGCAAATTAAATCACAACTCAAACATCACAACTGAAGGTAATCAATTCATATTACAAATATATCCATGGCTTTGAATTAACCTCTAGCCAAACTAAATTAATTACACATTATTTATAAATTAAAACAGAAATAAAATATGAGTGAGTTTGGAGGATTAAACCAAAATAGGAGAGTGCTAAGATTTGTTTTCAGCTTCCCCGTGCACTGTGCTTCTGTGATGCCACTGTGCAGTTTGCACCGTGTGTCTTCTCCTCTCGGTGACACTGGCAGCTTCACTGCTTTCTAGGCAGCACCGTGCCCTCTCAAATCCCTGTCCGCTCAAGCTGCCAGCTGCCTTGTTTCCGTGCCCTGGTTTTAGTCTGCCAAGGCCTGGCCTTCTTTCAAGTCTCTCGGTATTGGCAGCTGTAAACTCGGCCTCTGTGCGTCTGCCTGCGCTGCCCACTGGCAGCTCTCGTTTCACACTGCCCTCTCCGCGACTGGCCTTTTCTTTTCTGTCCTTCTCGTGCTCTGATTTCTCCCGAGGCTCGCGCCTCCTTCCAAGCTGCGCGCTGCTTGGCTCGCTGCCAAGGCAGCTTATTCCCCTATATCTTTCTCTGCTGCCCTTCGAGACCTCTCTTTATTCTTCTTTTTATTATCCCCTCGTGATTTTTCCAAGTTTTGCACCGCCCCACCTGCTGCTTTCATCATGACTTCCCTTTTCTTCTTTAATTATCTCCCTGCTTCATGATGCCGTGAGTAGTGCTGCCTTCCTGGCAGCAAGTGCTTTCATCATTTGTTGCTCTCCCCGTGGACCTCTTGCTTGGCTGCCATACACACACACAACATATTTATATCAATATATATATATATATATATATATATATATATATATAAATATATTATTTTCCAAATAATAAGTTCTATTTAACAGGCAAGATAGTTTAGACGAATTTAGCACTTAAAATTTCATTTATTCTATTTTTATTTTCTTAACTTGATAAATTCTTATAAAACACAAAATCAACGTAAATAGCTCAAAATATAACGAACTAACTAAGAAAAGACGAGTGAATTTGATGTAAAAATGTATATAAATATGATCCGATCAAGGGATCACACACATAATAGACCACACCAATCTAATGGCAAGGGTATGAAAACATAAAGTAGAATGCACATGAGTGGAGATAAAAAACTGTCAACCAAGCCTAATGGCTTATGGAGGGATGTGGGCCAAAGGGAACCCAACGGTTAATAATGGACTTTTTGCCCATAGAGATTCAAGCGGAGTATAAAAGAATCTCTTCTGTCCTGATTGAGGAAATTCAAGACGGGCGAACTATTCCAAGTAAATATGGACTAGAATTGCAACTTTTCCATTCTCAAATGGAACAGACCGATCAAACGCCATATCAAAGAATGGAAAAGACAAAAAGTGGATGTATCTTGGCTACGGATGTAGAAGAGTCTGGAAGCAAGAAAAAAAGGGAATTGGAAGAAAGGATAAAAAATAGGGGCCACTCATCCCAGAAAAAAAGCAAAAACGTGGAGGATAACCGAAGGGGATTGGTCTCTGTGGAGGCGAGAAAAACCCAGTTGGTATGGAAAACGGGATCTTTTTCCCGAGGCGGTGGCGGCTGGCTTTCAACAGCCACATAATCCCCATGATAAACTTATTTTGGAATTACCATGGCCTAGGGTCTGACACGGTAATTCGAGCCCTTCATGGACAAATCAGGGAACACTAACCCTCTATGATCTTTCTCTCAGAAAAAATTGAAAGACCATAGAATTGTAGAAGTGAGAAGGCATATGGGATATTTGAATGGCTTCAACGTGGCACCGATTGGCAGAGCGGGAGGTCTTAGTCTCTGGTGGGACGATTTGATACAGGTAGAGGTAACAGAGTCTTCTAAACATTTTATTGATGCTCGATGCTGCCTTATTGATTCGGATGTGATGTTTCGGTTCACTGGAATCTATGGCACGTCTTATAGGGTGGAGAATGGGACATTCTGGAGAGGAATGATCCAGAGTTTTGAACCAGTAAATATCTCGTGGATATGTGGGGGTGACTTCAATGAGTTCTTGTGGGATCATGAGAAATTGGGTGGTGCTGAAGTTAGATACAACTGGCCAAGGTACTTGGAGGAGTTCATGAACAAGATAGAGGTGATGGATTTGGGCTTTAATGGCCAAAAGTATACTTGGAAGGGAACCTGGAATGGGCAACTAGTGGAAGCTCATCTTGATAAGGGATTGGTGAATGATGTTTGGCTAACTCAGTGGCCAAACTCTCTAGTCACTAACGGAATAACTCTAGGATCGGATCATTGCCCTGTTTTGATGCAATGTGAGCAAAAGATGGTTAGGAAAAAGAAGTTATTCCGCTTCAAGGCCTTTTGGGCTAAAGATAGTGAATGTAAATAGATAGTGAAAGGAGCTTGGGAGAAAACCCGCGAAGGAAACCCTTTAGAGAGCTGGAACAAGAAGATTGATAATTATCGTCTAACCCTATCTAGATGGAGCAGTGCTAAGTTCAAGCTGAGGGGGAGGCAAACCACAGAAATGATAGAACATTTAGGTCGACTACAGCTGAATTGGGGTAGGAATACGATGGAGATTGCTGATGTCACTAGGAAAGTGAATTTGTTGTGGAGCCAAAAGGAGTACTACTAGAAGCAAAGATCACGAGTTCAGTGGCTAATGGAAAGAGATGCAAACATGAAATTCTTTCATCAATCCACTCTACAGAGAAGAAGAAGAAGAAACAAGGTGATGTCGTTAAAAAGTAGTAGCGGCAATTGGATTGAGAACCCAACCCAAGTTCGGCGCTTATTCGACGAGTACTACATAGACTTATTTACGTCGTCCGGACCTCGGGAGTGGGGTAACAACTTAGACTGCGTTACTGCCAAAGTTTCCGTTGAAATGAATGATTCTCTCTTAGAAGCGATCTCCTGTGAGGAGGTTAAGATGGCTGCAATGCAGATGGGGAGCTTAAAAGCTTCGGGTCCTGACGGCTTTCCTGGAATCTTCTACCAGGATCATTGGGATGTAATTGCGGAGAATGTGAATGCTATTATAAGGAAAATGATGAATGGGGTGGAAAATCCTTGATAAATCAACGCCAGTCACTAGTGTTGATTTCAAAGGTTCAAAACCCTGAGTTTGTTGCTCAATTTTGTCCCATTGGCCTATGCAATTACTCTTATAAGATTCTCTCCAAGGTGTTCAACCGCCTCAAATTACTACTGCCTGTTTTGATTTCTCATTCTCAAAACGCGTTTGTGGCTAAAAGGCAAATTCAAGACAATATTGGCATAGCACATGAGCTCTTCTATATCCTAAAGATGAGGAAAGCGAAATGTAAATTTGAAGTGGGAATAAAGTTGGATATGCATAAGGCCTATGATAAGGTGGAGTATGATTTTTTAATGGCAGTTATGGAGAAATTGGGTTTTGATAGAAGATGGAGAAAGTTGATTATGGGATGTATTTCATCAGTAAATTTTGCCATCGTGCTAAATGGACAACTGGGATCAAAGTTTGCTCCCTCTCGAGGTCTTAGGCAAGGCGACCTATTATCCCTCTACCTTTTCCTACTAGTTAGTGAAGTGCTTTCGTTACTTATTCAAAAGGCTAGTGAGATGAAGTGGATAAGGGGCGTGCAAATGAATCCGGGAGGTTCGACTATTTCCCACATTCTCTTTGCAAATGATACTCTTATTTTTCTCAAAGCAGAGGAAGTGAACTGCCAAAATCTAATACAACTGATTGATGAATTCTATGTGGCGTCGGGACAACAAGTTAATAAGTCTAAATCAAGTGTCTACTTTGACTCCAATGTGCCTGACAACATCTCTCAAAAGCTGGTAGACATTCTTGGCATGGATAGGGTCGAGGACCCGGGGATATATCTCAACGTTCCTGCTATATGAGGAATCCAAAAAAGCTGTATGTTAAAGGAAGGCTTTTGGAAAAGCTTCAGGGATGGAAAAAATCTTCTCTCTCACAAGCTGGACGGGAGACTCTTATAAAGGCAGTGGCTCAAGCAATCCCAGCTTACTTAATGAACTTGTTTAAGTTTCCCAAATCTTTTTGCAACAAATTGGATGCAATGATCTCTAAGTTTCGGTGGGGACAAAAAAAAGGTGAAAATCGGATTCATTGGGTTTCCAGGGAGAAGATGTGTCGGTCAAAAGAGGAAGGCGGCCTTAAATTCAGGAGCTTTGTGATGTTCAATGACGCTTTTCTAGCCAAACAGTGTTGGAGGCTGATTTCGGAACCCAACTCGTTGTGGGCGCTTGTGCTTAAGGCCAGATATTTTCCTAATTGTTCTTTCCTCGATGCAAAGAGGGGCGGGAAAGCTTCTTGGATCTAGTCTAGCCTCCTAGCAGGAAGAGAGATATTGGAGGCAGGTGCCCATTGGCAGATTATGGATGGAAAATATACTAGGGTATGGGTTGATAGATGGATCCCTGCCATCCTCCTGGGTAGACCGTCTCCGTTGGGCTCGGTTCAAGTCTCAAAAAATCTGATGGTAAGTTCGTTGATTAGTGAAGAAAGTGGGGAGTGGAACATTGAATTCTTAAAACCGTTCATGGCGGAGTTGGAGTTTAAGGCTATCATGGAAATGTATTTTGGTGATCCAATGCTCAAGGATAGGTTGGTATGGCCTCATGAAATGAAGGGGGCATACTCTATTAAAACCAGCTATTATTAGAGTATCTCTCGAAATCCTAAATGGAGCCACCCTCCCAACACATTGGCCTCTATCCATGCTGCCGTATGGAAGTGTATCTGGAAGCTGGAGGCCCCTCCAAAAATAAAACCCTTCATGTGGAGGGCCCTTCATGCGGTGCTAGCAACTATGAAGAACTTGTATAAACGCCACTCAGCTTCTTCTCCCCTATGTTGTTAGATACATAATGACTCAATTGAACATCTCTTTCTAAATTGCTCGTGGGTGGAGGTAATCTAGGCTGGGGGAACTCTGAATATTACAGTTCAGAGGCTACAAGCCTCTTCTTGGACTAATTGGTTGTTACTGATGTTTGATTTGATGATTGGGTCGAGGGAAGATAGGATCAAACAGCTATCGACTATTGCATATACTTGCTGGCACATATGGAAATCGAGATGTGAGTTTCTGTTCAACAATGAAACTATATACCCAAGAAAGGTTATTGATAATATTAACCACTATGCAATCTCCACACCGAACATTATGCCTCTGCCCAATCAACGGAACGCCGAGTTTGGAGTCAACTAGATGCCTCTGAATCCAAGAGTAATTAAGATCAACGTCGATGCCAGTTGGATGGCAAGTGAGAGAGGGGGATTCACCGGAATCATGGCAATAGATGAGCTTGGTAACTTCTTGGCTGCCTCTCGGCATAAGGTGAAGGCTAATGGTGTCGCTATAGCAGAGGCTTTGGCTATCTTGCAGGGGTGCATGCTACGGAAGAGTAAAGGTTGGAATTCAATATGCGTGGAATCGAATTCATTGGAATCAATTTCTTGTTTAACGGATTTGGATAAAAGGGCAGCTGGGAAGCTTTCCCATCCTTAGGAAGTGTCATAGCTTGGGATTGGCTTTTCAAAGCTGTTGCTGGTCTTAGGTTCCAAGACTGGCCAATTCGACAGTGAACCACTTGGCTTCGCAAAAATGTAAGGAAGTATGTGATCACCTTTGCGTCGACCGACCCCCATCTTTCCTGGTTTATGTTTTATGCAACGATGGACTCCCTTCCCCTCCTTAAAAGAATATGGTAGTGCAAGAAGAGACGCTTTAGCATTAGATGCGGCTCCTTGTACCCTCTTGAACTACCTTTATGTAACTGTTTTCTTCTGTTTGGCTTGCCTCTTGGTAGGCATTCTTGTAACCTTTTGGCATCTTTGCCTGGATTTATGCACATCCAGTTTCCAAAAAAAAATGAAGTAAAATTAAATGGGGCTAGTGGCCGGCCGAATAAAGCAAAAGGTATTTAATGGTTGGTTATAAGGATTAAGGAGGTAGCTATAAGTAACAAATTTCACAAAAATGGTGCCCATACTATATAATATAATATATAGGACTGCTGGCCCCATCTTTGACTCATCATTTAACATTTTTGCTTTCTCTCTTCATCACACATAACATGTGTACTGCACTTCATCTTTTCAGTGCAGCCACCAACAAAGCACTCATAGTTATGTTTGTTTCTGCACAGAGAGAGTGAGTTAAAAATAGCTAAATATTAATCCTGTAAAAATTTTTTTTTTTTTTTTGATGAAAAGAGTTAGACCAAACTCATATACCATCTTCAATTGAAGGGACTAAATATGATCTCTTCAATAATTTATTAGTTTTAAGTTTATATTTTAAATTTATTAGTTAATTTAACTAAACTACTTTTGGATGTTTTCAAACCAAGCATTTGAATTTGAATTAGTTACTAAAAAATTGGGGGGGGGGGTACATTTAGCTAGTTGATGCTCTTTTGGCTAAATAATGGTTTGGTGGGCTCCATAGAATTATAGTCAAGCCTTTGGTTGAAGATGAATTTTTGAGCAAATTAGAATACATTTTTTGGCTTTTGGACTTTTAAGCCTTCTCCATTAGAGATGACCTAAATCGACCATCACAATATCTCTACTCATTCCCCTAGTTTGTTTTCTTTGTTGGATATTGCATGGCTTCTTATATGTATGGAGTTATTATTCCTTACACATCGATGTGACATCATTTCACCGTACAAAATATCATAATCTAAACCGTTCATTTTTTTTATTATCATATAAAGATATAGAAAATTTTATTCATTTTAGAGACTGTTTTTTAATAAACAAGTTGACTGTTAATGATTAGGATATTATTTGTTAAGATAATTGTAAATTTGTTTGACAAATATGAATGGCTAAACAGTTTACAAATTAAATACTTTTTCAGAGATAATATTTAGATAATTAAAAAAAAAGAAATAATTCCTTACATATAATATGTAATCAAATAAAATTATGTTGCTTGTGCGATGAAATGATGTTATATTTTCATGTGAACCTACCCATATAGCCAAGCATTATAGTCTTTATAACAATAACCCATCCATGTAGCCGAAAGTATGGAAGTATGGGCTGAATAACTTTATAACAGCATGGGTCTTTAAGCCTCTAAGGCCCAATCTTGGTAAAATGGTGTATAGGGTTGCTACTTATTCATATGTGCTCTTCTTTGATTGAGCCGAAGATCATTTGCTTTCGGTGTTTTGTAGGATGTCTTACCATGGTGAAGCTCAAAGATTTTGACTCGTATTTCAAGGCTTTTCTCAGCTGAATAACATATTCAATCAGCATATGGATCCTCCTTTTTTTTTTCTTTGTACAAAACAATGAGATAATTTCGCTAAATCCATTCAACTTGCGGAGAGGAAGATTTGTACTTGGGTGCAAATGGTGAAACACATTATTATAGCTAACTTGGCTAAATTTGTGTCTAAATTAGAAAAACGATTTTCACACACCTCATTTTATTTGTCTCTTGATTTTATTATTCAATCCAGTAGCCAAAAATAAACAAGAATATGTTGAGAAGAGAGAGAGAGAGAGAGAGAGAGAGAGAGTAAAAGAGTATGAAAATTACTTCCCGAAAATTATACTGAGCAAAAAAAAGGTTAATAACAGGAGTGATTCTTAAACTTTATTCGCATTTCACTTTGGTAATTCGGTTTACTATTGTCATTTCTATCAACTCCATATCGTATCGTTATTTATTGAAACTCAAATCCTATATTTGTGTCACAATGATTGCAACTAAAATCTCCCTTGTGTGACTACTGTTGGATAACTAAACCTTGTACCAATTGAAGTTCAATTGTGGTATCATATTTTCGGTGATATTGGTTAGCTTATCTCAACCCGTAACAATTAACTTAATTTTGTTTAGCCAAGTTTTATTTGCATATTTGAGACCAATAAGTTGAGTCTTAAACCTTGAAAAACGAAATTAAACCAGCAGTCTAATTAATCTTGGTGAACCACCAAGTTGGCCAACGTAGTATTTGATATTTTTGTGACATATATAGGTGAAATAGTATTCCCAATTTTTTTCTACCTTCCCCAATGGTTCGCTTAAGACACCAAAGTCCACTTCTTGTATATCTTACTAGAGTACGTATCTCCTTTTAGCTTTCTTTTCATTCTTTTTCATTAGTAATTACTTAATAATAGAGGTCAACGCTTTTATCCACTCGAATTACAAATGTTTTCAAATTTTATGTGCCACTCATACATAAAATATGAGTTGACACAAGCACTATGTCAACAAAGAAAAGAAATTTATTTCCCACTTTCAATTTTTCTCCTCTTGCACATCCATGTTTATTTATGAGATTTTAATTGAATAATGTCAAAAAAAGTGAAGTGACAAAAGTGAACATAGGTATATAGATCAAACAAAAAATGCGCAGATATTATTTCCCCAAAAAAAAATGTTGAAAGATATAGAACTTGTGTTTCGCACATCTGAAGAAAAGTAGAGTTTTTCTATAAAACCAAGCAAAAATAGAGAGAGCAATTCAACTTTTTATAAGTGCATTCAAAGTCCCATTTTTCCCATGTAAAATTCATTATCTCAACAATATATCTATGTGTTCGTAGCTTTTCTTGTTGAATGATATTATAGGGTGTGCTATCCACACACATTTTTTTACTTCTTACACACCATCTTAATTTGCAGTCGTCAAATTAAATGAATTAAAGAATATCAAATGATAGAAATTAACAGGCGTGTGTGAGAAGTAAAAAATGGATGTGCAGATCCACAACACTATAAAAAAACACAAGATTTGACACAAGTTTTAAACCATTAGATTAGTCCAATTTTTATGGCTGAGATGCAATTTGACATAGCATTTAATTTGACATATAATTCTTAAAACAAATATACATTAGAAATAAAAATTAAAATCCAAAACTTTCTTAATTATGAATTTAATTCTCTCTCCTTTATACTAATTAATTGTTCTTTCGTTCTCCCTTGTATTCCCCTTGCTTTCCTTTTTCTCTTCGTCCTCTCCTCTATTCTGAAAATTTTGTTCAACTTCATGTTCATATCTTCCAATCAGTTGCACCATAAATCTTTTTTCCACACAAAAGCTTCGTATCCCATAGAGCACATCACTACTATAGGCGGATCTGTGGCACCATAAAAAGACACAAAATTTGACATAAGTTTTAAACCATTATATTAGTCTACTTTTAATGATTAAGATACAATCTCTTTAGTCCAATTATTTTTCTTTATCTGAGTAAGTTTGTATTGAAAATAATCTAAAACCTTTTTAATTGAGATTTTTATTCTCTCTCCTATCTCATTAATTATTTTTCATTAATTTTCTCCCTTTTTCCTTTGAATCTTTCTTCTTCATTCATCCTCCCCTGCTATTTTTGTTACCGAAATTTTTCCTTTTTTTTCCCTAATTTCTTGCTCATATTGATCATGCTGGTCATATCTTGCTGCACCAACCAAATAGGTACCACTTACTGTTTTCAACTTTAGAAAACTTCATTTTAATTCTTGACAAAGATTACTTTTTAATTAAAACCATGAGTAAGTTTAAAATCTAATTTTAGTCCCTTGATACATTAATAACCTCATTTATTAATTATATTTTAATTTTTTAATTTTTTATCTTTTTCTTTCTAATTTTTAATGTATTAATTTTATTTCATTTATAATTTTTATTTTCATTTCATCCATTTTAATATATTTTTGTTGTGAACATTGAGATAAACTAATTTTTGTTATACAATATATTTCGATGTACTGTAACTTTTTCATTTAGGTATATTAAATTCATTATAATACATTTCGGTGCATACATTTAGGTACACAGATTTTGATACTAACATTTCGGTGCACAAATTTTGGTACACACATTTCGGTGCATACATTTAAGTACATACATTTCGGTGCATACATTTCAGTACACACATTTCGGTGCATTAATTTAATATTAATACATTTCAGTGCATATATTTAGATATATACATTTCGGTGCATATATTTAGATACATACATTTCGGTGCATATATTTAGGTACATACATTTCGGTGCATATATTTAGGTACACACATTTCGGTGCATATATTTCGATACACACATTTAGGTACATTAATTTAATATTAATACATTTAGGTGCATATATTTAGGTACATACATTTCAGTACTAACATTTAAATATATTAGTTCAATATAATATATTTCTGACACACCCCGACCCAGAAGTCGAAGTGTGCTGGCCGTCACGTGTGGTGACGTAGCCAAAAACGTCAGCGGAAGGTAATTATGCATGAGGTGCAGCAGTGAAAATTAAAGTCGATAATGTGCATATGATAAAGAGTAATATAGGACGAAAGTGAAATAGTTGAGGGTCACAGAGCCAATCCTAGGTGCAGTCATGTTAAACAAAACGACATAATCACAGAAGAAACCCTACATAAGTGGTGGTCTGTCAGAACTACCTCGGTGCCTCGATAGCCGTCCACGTCGCTGCTACCTAGAACCTGGAGGGGCGCAAAACAGAAAACGTGAGTGGGCAAAAACAAATACTTTCCAAAACCATTTTATAAAATCCATATAACCCCTCGCTGTAAATACAGTATAATTTTCCCAGAAAATAATACGTATATAAACTTATATACAAAAACCCCGTCTAGGAATCAAACTCATTATCAATCTCAAGAATAGGCCATGTCGATATACCAACTCAGAAAATCATCGTCATCGGGCAAGTAATATAAATCAAGGGGTGTCCCTAGTGTCATGTCAGCCGGAGTCACCTCTAGTGAGTTGTACGGCTGAATCTATAGCTCATCCATCACAATTAATCACTATCAATCATTATCCTGCACACGAGTCGGAACCACCTATAGTGGTCTGTACGACAAGCTAGGCACCTGCCTTGGATCCAAGGTGAGCGTACGGTGCGTGAGGTGAACGATCACGTGAAGGCTAGGCCTTACTCTGGCGGAGCACAAACACCCGAGGTGCAGGTGATGAGCTAAATCACAATCCATCATCATCTCAACCTCTAGTTAGCATACTTACCTGACTTACCTGGCCGTCCACAGTGCCGGAGCATAATAAATGCAAACATACTCGAATTTATAAAATATGATTGGCATACGACATGGCAATTCAATTATAAAATCAATTCAATTCGTAAATCAATTAAATTACGTTTCTGGGAAAAACGCCAATCATATATATATATATATATATATATATATATATATATATATATATATATATATATATATACTGAAAACAAAAGCCCACTCATTGATATGTCGACGGGTCGTATCCCCCGAGCCTAGAATGGATGCGCTCGTCCTCTGGATACGTCTCACCTATATGTGAAACAACTGTAAAACCGTCATTTACAGCACATAAACGAACTACGTAAATAACTTTTCATACGAAAGTCAATTTTGGTATATGAATATACCAACGCGACCTACACGACGTCACGAACGTCGTGGTATTTTTAAAATAATTTTTGGCTATGGCACGCGCCCCCACGCGCCAGGGATTCCATGGACAGACGCGCCCCCCACGTGCGTCATCTCCTTCCTCGCGTCGCCGGACTGGTTTTTTCGGCGGCCGGTTTCGGGCGAATTTTCAAACTCCTATATCTCACTCGTTTTTCAACCTTTTTCACTCGTTTTTCTTCCTACATGCTCTAAATTCAGAGTAGAATATTTCTATAGCTTCAAATACCTTGAAAAACAACCAGAACTTCGTTGGTGAAATTCTCCAAAACCGACCGAGTTCGAAACCAACGATCCCGACATCCCACGTGTGCAAACGAGGTACTCCGAGCCTCGTGGGAAGATTCTAAGTCTCGCTGTGATCTTAGTTTCACTTAAAACGTCCTGAAATAAAAGTACATGAACAGTACTCGACGTTAGCCTACGGTTTCGATGTGATTCCGAGGGTTTTCGAACCTAAAACTAGTATATAAATACTCAACACATGTCACTGATCACATTTGGACTTACCTGAGGCTCGATCTGGCATTGATGAAGTGTGGTGTATGTGTTCGTACGTTTATGGTGAGGTGAGGGATAGAGAGTTCGAGAGAGAGAGAGAAGACAGAGTGTGTACGCGTGTGCATGCGTGTGTATGTGTGTGTATGTTATAATATCAGCCCAAACCTTTGGGCTTAATTTTTAGGACACCCAAAGCCCAAAATCGATCCCTAAACACACCCGTTCACATGTAACTAGGGGTAGGATGGTCATTTCATGTCGAAAGTATACTATAAACCCGGGACGGGATGTTACATTTCGGTACTAACATTTAGGTACATTAATTGAGTATTTCAAGTTTGAAGAATGTTAAATAAAATTAATAAATTTAAAAACTCTTTTTTGGTCAAAAAATAAATTCAAATTTGTGTATTAATAAATTTAAATATTTAATGGGAGATATTAAATAAAATGCACATTAATTATTTTGAATTAAGGACAAATTAGGGACTAAAAATCAATATTCAATCTAAAACCAGGTTTTTTTTAAATTTTAATCTTCTTGAAGGATTAAAGTTCAAAAACCCCTTTCAACTTTTAGGGTTTAGATTCGCACTCAATTTGGTGGTTCTAGAGTAATATATATAGTCTTCAACATCTTTGATCTCTAGAAACAAACCCAAAACCACCAGATGGTGGTCGAGGTGGTGGTAAAGTATCCTGAGAGAGAAAACTAGATTTTTTTTCTCAATGTTATTAAAAAATACATGATTTCTAAGGCTACGAAGTACCGTGTAAGGGTGTGAATAAAATGTAGTTACAAGACTCAAGAGTTCCATAGTCGTGATGTGTTCCATGGGGTACGTTGCTTTTGTGTGGAAAAAAAGACTTACAAGAGTCAAGAATGCAATTGACTGGAAGATGTTAACATGAAGTTGGAGAAAATTTTCAGAATTAGAGGCGAGGATGAAGAGAAAAAGGAAAGCAAGGGGAATACAAGAGAGAACCAAAGAAATATTAATTAGTATTGAGGAGAGAGAATCAAATTCATAATTAAGAAAGTTTTGGATTTTTATTTTTATTTGTAATGTATATTTGTCTGAAGAATTATATTTCAAATTAAATGCCATGTCATATTGTATCTCAACCATTAAAAGTGGACCAATTTAATGGTTTAAAAATTGTGTCAAATCTTGTGTTTTTTTATTATGCCACGGATCCTCATATATATATATATATATATATATATATATATATATATATATATATATATATATATCTATATATATAGATATATCTAAGTATGAGTATGACACTAAACTAGCCATAATAATGTAGTTCAACTTCGCTCTTGGAGAGAATTGAATGTAAGGCCTCTTTCTTACAAATTAAGAAAAATATTATTAAACCGCAATATTAAGTGGCAATATTGGCTTCTAATTAAACGGTTGTTCATCAATTTGAATTTGTATTTAATGCTTTAAGCCATAGAAGGACTTTCAAATACATTATTTAAAACGAATGAAATCATATCATCTTTCTTCAAGGGTAGTATTGTCCGTTGCGACAAGAGTAGTTTGGGTAGAGGAGTCTCCTAGTGTTATTTTGGATCTCTTCATCCAAGATATTGTGTAATTTTTCCAAATTAATGATATCGTCTTTCTTCGAAGAAAAAAAAATAACGAATTAAAACATATTAAACAAGAACACCGTCATAGCCTTGTTAATATCTTTAAATCATGATGCATCTGTATTGCCGGCTTCTCTAGATGAAATGGCGCGAATACTTTTAATACAATCAATATTTTTTGCACTCAGTTAGATCGCATGCCATAATATTATAGGTAAATTTAGATGATTTAGGCCCAAACAATATTTACATTATTGTTCATGATATTTGAGTTTACGTCTTCTCCAAAATAATGCGTATTATCACATACTTAATTACAATAAAAAAAATTAATTAACTAAGAATGGAGCTGATCATTGGCAAAGGATTTGGTAAATTTTCAGTAAAAATGGTTATGAAAACAAATTCTTATGTCCTACGCAGATAAAATCTTGAGTCTGCTATTGCTACAAAATGCAGATTCAGTGTTACTGTACCAAATGGTCTTTATCATCGAGGGCTTTGAAGTAGAGGACTAGAAAATAAGGAGTTAATTTTTTGGGTAAATTACACAAAACTACCTCAACTATGGGTCGAACGACACTATCATACCTCATCTTTTAAAAGTGATAATGTCATACCTCATCTTACAAATTTGTTCCAATGTCAAACCTCCGTTAGTTTTTCTGTTAATTTCTCTATTAAATGCTGATGTGGCTAAAGACGAGGCCCACTTACTAATCCAATTGGATTAAAAATAATTAAATATATTTTTAATAATTAAATATTTAAAAAATAAAAAAATAAAAAAACTAAAAAAAATAAAAAATGGCCTAGGGATCTAGCCTTCCCTTTCCTCCACCCGCACCAACCTTTTTCTTCTTCTCTTTGACAGCCACCAAACCCTTCCTTGTCCCCCAACCTTCCTCCACCACCATCTCTCTCTCATCTCTTTCTGGGTTGCGGTCTCCCTCCTTTGTCTCTCTCCCCACTTGCACTCGTCCTTCCCTCACCACCACCTCCCAACCTGACCCATCCCTCCCCTAGTCCCTCCATACCAAACCTTCCTTCACCACCCCACCGCCGCCTCTCTTTCTCCATCTTCACCACCCCACTGAAGAAACCAAAAAAACCAAGCCCACACCCAGATCCAACACAAAAAAAAAAAAAAAAAAACCAAAATATCAAACCCACATCCAGATCCCCTTCCCCTCCTACACACCCATCACCCTCCTACCTTCTTTCCACCCAGTCCCTCCTCCGACCTTTTCTCCACCTACATATAACACTGAAAATCCATCCCCCATTGCTGCAATTTTAGAGCAAAACCAACAATCTTTAAGCAAATTAAATAGAATTTTGAGAGTTCAAAGAAAAAAGATGAACCACATGAATTTGAGCTCATGGTTCAAATTTTAGACATGCTCAATGTTGAACCAAGCAAGCATATCTAGATCCTTCTATCCTTCA
This sequence comes from Crataegus laevigata, assembly GCA_963580275.1. Taxonomy (NCBI): domain Eukaryota; kingdom Viridiplantae; phylum Streptophyta; class Magnoliopsida; order Rosales; family Rosaceae; genus Crataegus; species Crataegus laevigata. The sequence continues at coordinate 24,260,348 of OY756950.1, read as the reverse complement.
ACCTCCACCTGCTCAAAACCACCATATCCATTTCCCCACCACCGCCCCACACCCTCGTCGACCCACCTCCCCCTTTGCCATCTCCGTCGTCATCACAAGGCAAGAAACGTTCACAGAAGATTTCGAAGAAGAATCCTCGAAACCCACCTTCAATTTCAAATCCTGAAGCTATTAACCAGCCTTGGATGATGTTGTTTGTCTCCTTCCGTGACCCGATTATGATCCATGAGCGATGCGGTATTCCTTCTCACTGGCGGGAAGCGGGTCCGACCTGTCTTTATCTCGTTGTCAACGACGACGGCAATGTAGAACCCAGAGAGAGAGGAGATAGAGGGTGGTGGAGGAAGGTTGGGGGACGGGGAAGGGTTTGGTTGTTGTCGAAGAAGAGAAGAAAAAAGGTTAGTGCAAGTGGAGGATAGGGAAGGCCAGATCCCTAGGCCATTTTTTAATTTTTTTTGTTTTTAAATTTTTAAATATTTATTTATTAAAATTATATTTAATTTTTTTTAATCCAGTTGAATTAGTGAGTGATCTAGCCATGTTAGCATTTAATAGAGAAATTAACAGAAAAAACTAATGGAGGTCTGACATTAGAACAAATTCATAAGATAAGGTATGACGACATTGTCACTTTTTAAAGATGAGGTATGATAGTGTCGTTCAACCCCTAGTTGAGGTAGTTTTGTGTAATTTATCCTAATTTTTTAATAAAAGAAAACCATATGGTTTAATCACTCATGAACCATGAATGTATTGTTGGTGTGAGTTCAATTTAGAATATATCACCAATATTGTTCTAACTTAACCAGTTATTATTGGGTATTGAGTTTTGTCACAAAAATTTCAATGACATTAGAAGTGAAATTCTCACATATAAGTTGCACATTATTTTGTTACATTTTCGATATGAGACTCTATTCTTCAACGTGTATATCATGAGGTTGGACCCAACATAAATAACAAAATCATGAGGTAGTTCTTAACTGTTGATATTAATTTGGACCACCAATCCTTTTCTCTTGTTTGAATTTACTTGGAAAAGTCATCCGTATGATCAGTTCATACATTTGCTTAATGGTCTGTCCTATGATGGAGAAACTTTGTTGTTTAAGTGTAACAAGTTAATCCCAAAACAAACCCTCACTAGAAAATGATTTCTCTACACTTATACTCGATCATTTTAATTGAAATCACCAAATTTGGTCAGCAAATAGAGTACTCTAAACTGATCAACCAATATATAACTTGACCTACACTTCAAATTTTTAAGCATATCCTATTTTCTTAATTTCCCTCAAATAAACAAAACCTCAACCCACAAATCATCAACTAATCCAGACCAAGAGATGCAGATTTATTAAGCCTGATATTAAAAAAATAAGGAAAAAAGGATTAGTGAAAGTAATTATTAATTAACAGAAAACTGACCTAGTGGTTTACCCATCATTTGCTCTTGAAAGTCAGAATCTCCAACCAAAATACAAACACGGCAGAATCTTGTTAACTTATCTCTCCACCATCATTTGAATTTCTAGTGTTCTTCTCCCATGGATCCTACCTATAACTAGAAGCCCCCAAACTTTCGATGATTCCTATATATTCAAATTAAAAAATACATCAACTTTTTATTTATATTATTTATATATAATTCATTTCTTAATCCAAATGTCCCTTACATGCCATCTACAGATTAGCCTATGATTGTTCTGCAATCTCAAAGCTCAACTCCCAAGATAACTAACATAACCGAAAAATCAAACCATGTTCCCATTTTTAAGGTACAACTCTTTCTTCTTCTTCTTCTTCTTCATATGTCTTTGCTTCCTCTGTTTTTCCCGCCCTGCCTTTCCCGCCAGAATCTTACCGGACTCAGTACCTGTATTAACTGATGCCTCCGACGTCCACAATGCCACATGGCACGACTTCTCAAGGTTCCTAGACGCCGGCAGAGGAAGCCCAGTCAGCGGCATGTCGGAGCTCAAGAACTACATGCACCGCTTCGGCTACTTACCCAATTCCAACTTCACTGATTTCTTCGACACCGAATTTGAGTCGGCCCTGACGCTATACCAGTCGAAGCTGAGCCTGCCCGTTACAGGCAAGCTGGACACTGACACAATCTCAGCGATCATGTCGCCGAGATGTGGTGTTAGTGATGCGTCGCAACATACTGCCTTGCATGCGACTCGTCACTTCGCCTACTTCTATGGTAAGCCGAGGTGGGAGCGCCCTTCCCCGCTCACTTACGCTTTCTCCCCCAACCACACGGTCAGTTACCTGAACCCATCGGATGTTCGAGACATTTTTTGCCGCGCTTTTTCGCGGTGGTCGGCGGTGATCCCCGTGAACTTCACCGAGACCCAGAACTACACTTCCGCGGATATTAAAATAGGGTTTTACCGCGGCGACCATGGAGACGGGAAGCCATTCGATGGGGTGTTAGGTGTGCTGGCGCATGCTTTTTCGCCCGAAAACGGGCAGTTCCACCTTGACGCGGCGGAATCGTGGGCCGTTGATTTCAAAACGGATAAGTCAAAGGAGGCGATTGATTTGGAATCGGTGGCGACTCATGAGATAGGTCATGTACTCGGGCTGGCTCACTCCTCGGTCAAGGAGGCCGTGATGTACCCGAGCCTGCGTCCTCGGACCAAGAAGGTGAACCTCAGGGTTGATGACGTGGAAGGTGTCCAAGCTTTGTACGGTTCAAACCCTAATTTCAGGTTTAGCTCATTGCTGAGTGAAAATTCTTACAACCATGCAGTTTCTTTGGACCCGAGGTCTTTCTCTAAGTGGTCAATTTCTTTAACACTCACCATCACTTTGGTATTGATTTTAGGCCTCTGGCAACCTGAGAATTATTGGTAGCCTCCAATTTTCTATTCTTAATTCTTTTTTCTTCTTTTTTTTTTAATTATTTTTTTATAAATTGGTTGAATATTTTTCATACTTGTATTCTTTTCAGTGAAATTGTAGGGACAAAATACTAAATGAAGGTTAAAAGAATCTTTTCTGTATCATCTTTATGTGTTTGGTTTGGTAATATGGTGACATATGGATTTCATTCCGGCTGAAAATTGTAAAACTCACACTTTTTATCTTTTTGCATACTCTTGTTTATTTGTTACTGTTTAAATTGAATGAACAAAAAGAAAATTAAGAGAGATAATTAAACAGAATGTGCAAAAGAAAAAAGGGTATGTGAATATCATTTTCTAAACTTTTTATTGACTTTTTGTCTATAAAAGAAGGCAGAAGGGAAAACCCCCAAAAGAGGAGAACAAAAGGAAAAGGTTATGTAATAGTGGTTAGAATCATGGAGAATGACAAGGAGAATTCGAAGTCAATGGTTGTGTCTAATTAACCTGAGGACTAATTAATCCTGGTGGGAATGCTTTGTGAGATGGAAATCCTATGCTACCAACCCAATTTCTGTGATATATGCAACTTCCCGTGCACTGCAAAGAATATGCTTGACCTAAAAAAGGGGAGGAAATAAAGGTATCACCTACATCCCAAGATAGATAATTGTACCAGTCTCTCACAGAACTAGGCAGAAGGAACATATAACGTGCATGGGAGGATTTATAAGCTTGCTCGAAAGGGCAAAAAAATCATAAAAATTTAAATATAAAAAAAAAGTACCCCCAATCCCCAATACATACGCTGCCCCAAATAAGGGGAAGTGGTGTATTCATCTCTCGTATTAATCGTCTGCTGGTTCACAGTCAAACTTACAGTTTGGAATATGATCACTGCCACTGATTTGGACCAGAAACCCGCAGTGGTAGATTGATCACTTGCCATCTTCTCGAAAAAAAAGGATTTTAAGATTGTGTGAATGCACTCCCTTATGACCCTGTGATAGATATTTTACCACTTATGTAAAAGGGATAAAAATACTTAAAATACTTGCAAGAGAAACAAGGTTATTGTAGTATAAACGGCTCAAGCAAGGTCGTTTCCTCAGGGATTAATTTGAATAAATTTATGTAAACCAAAACCCAACTAATTATTAAGAACAAAATATTGGAAAAAAGGTGATTTAATGCCCTAATTAAAGAAAAACAAATTTAATTAAAAACTAAAACTAAAATCTGCAATTTGTAAAGGAAGAGAAAAGAAAACAATTTTGTTTTAGAAATCAAGTGAGAAAGCACTAGGGTTCCGCCGTCACCTTAACAATCCTATGCAGTTCTTCTATTTACTTATGAATTACACATGCCTAATTCAAAGGTTAGGTTTTCCTAAAGTATGCCCTACTTGGAACCTCCAACATAGAACGTATATCTAACATGCAACCCGTCTGTGGTGTCCAGATCGAATGTGAACATGCAAGACTCATTAAGCTTTATGAAATCCTTTTGAAAAACCATATAACCCTTAAAACGTGTCGTCCATCCTAAGAGTTTACACATATTAACCACAAGAAGCCTTAGTCAATTTTAGGGATAACCCTCCGCCAAAATTGCATCAAATTACTTTCCTAGATATCCTAATGGTCGCGAATCACTAAGAAAACTAGATAGTTTAAACCAGTGATTAATAACTCGAAATTTGCATGCATAAATTCATAAGCAAACTAAAAGAAACTACATATTCTTGCTAAGGATCATGGCCTCACCCTAGCAAAGAGAAAATTAGTTATGCATATTCATAATAAAAATTAAAAAGAATATCATTAATTAGAAAAAGATTGAAAACACCTTGTAGGTAAAAAGTCTGAAATTCTCCAAAGCCTTGCTAAGTTCTCTAAAAATTGTTCCCCCCTAACCTAATGGCTAAGAAGCCTTATTTATACTACTCCTAATTAAAACCCTCATAGGAAAAGGCTTTCTAAAAGCTAGGAAACAAAATAATAAAAGGATAACTAAAAATTACATTCCTAACATGACTAGGAAATCTGTCTATCAAAGGATAACCCACGTTTCTGGACCTTCAGGCCTCCAAAATAGGCCCAAAACGAGTCAAATTAAAGATCAGGACTTCCTCTTCAAGTTCCAAGAACAACCTAAGTCCAAAATCCATCATCTTCCAGCCCAAAAGTCGCTCACAAGCTCTGTAGCCCAATCTGCCAGCACTGCGCGCTGACCATAAATTAATTCGCCACGATCAGATGCTTCGGGATAAAATTATGAAATTTTGACACCGCCTTCTTGACTGACGCACAAACCTGTTCCAATTGGAATCGCTCAAAAATTCCACCGTTTGATTACTTTATGCTCCGAACAAGACCGCACGTCCTATATTAAAAAATATATAATAAAGCATCAAAATCTCACCAAAATAATAACCAAACTATACCAAGAATAGGTAATAATATATAATATGAAATTGACTCATCAAAATACCCCCAAACTTAGCTGTTTGCTTGTCCTCAAGCAAAACAAAACTAGAAAACAAAAATAAAAACTAACGAACTTTAAAGACTTAACTAACACTAAAACTGACACGCCCCGACCCCGATGTCCTGTAGACACCGGGGTGGTCACGTGCTGGCCGACACCCGAAGGGTGACGAAAGCCATTTAGAAGGTATAAAAACGAGAAATAAGAATTTAAATTGCACATTTAATAAATGTTTCAGGAACGTGTTCAGAACATACATCTAATTTGAAATATTACAAGAAAGAATACCAAATTTAATACACAAAAGAGTGGGTCCTACACCGAGAGGACTCGAAGATGCCAGTGCGGAAGTGCCTTGACGCCGGGATTGTATGCCTCGAATCTAAGCCCTGAAGGGGGCGCAAAACAAAGGTGAGTGGACCAATTTGATATACATATAAGAAAATAGTTATCAAGATACTAACCCCCAAGTTAGAAAACCAAAACATGATATGTAGGTAAGTTTTCCTACACCTATCATACAGTGCAGTATCTCAATCACAACTCATAAACCCAATCATATCTCAAACTCATAATTCATATATTATACTCATAATCATAGAGGAATAATCGCTAGTGAATGTCCAATATAACACTTCAGGCCCCATGCCAGCTCCCCGTCCCTGAGCATACAGTCAGAGGAAACCACACTTCAGGCCCAATGCCAGCTTCCCGTCCCTGTACTCGAAAGTCAGAGGTAACACACTCCAGGCCCTATGCCAGCACCATAACCGTCGCCCGGGATGGACCGGAACCCTATCCCTTCATCCCGTAGCGGAAGTGGACCACTAGGTAATATCAGATCAATGCCACATATATTTATTTAATCTCAACACCATAACACGGTATTCAATACTCAACATCATATCCCACTATTCTATACTCAAGCATTTCATTCATATAGTTTCTTAAAATAACATAAGTATTTTAGAAGGGGTCCACTCACAGTACTTAGCCATCCAACGCTGCGCTGCTAGCGAACATAGAAAGCCGCACTAGTTGCCCCTAAGCACATAAAGGGTACAACTTAGTCAAACTCTGTTCTAACCATTTTATTTGGGAAAACGGACCTCAAAAACGGGTCCAGGACGTCGAAATTAGCCTAGGAGGGGTCCCGAACGGAACCCGAAAAAGTCAACCGAGAAAGTCAACGTTGACCGTTGACTAGTCAAAGTCAAAGTCAACGGTCAACGGTCAAAGTCAACCGTTGACCGGGTCAACGGGTCAACCGGGTCGGGTCAACGGGTCAGGTCAACCGGGTCGGGTCAACCGGGTCGGGTCAGCCGGGTCGGGTCAGGGTCCACGGGTTGGGCCCGGACTTGGGTTAGGGTTTGGGTTTGGGTTTGGGTTTGGTGGGTCTGACCCATTAGGGTCTTGGGCTTTAGGGTTTAACCCACAAAGGGTTATTGGGTTTAGGTCACACGGGCCAAAGGCCCTAGTTTTTCTGAGGCCCAAGGCCTTAAATGATTTTGGGTACCTTAAATAAAAAAAGGGTACGGGCTAGGGTACTGGGCTAGGCCCTAACGGGCTTAAAGCCCAATAACTTCCTAACAAGGCCCAGAGGCCCTAAACCCTAATTAATTAACAGAAAACATAATTAATTAAAAAGGGATTGGGTTGGGTTGGTTACGGGCCTAAGGCCCGATGAGGGTTTGGGTTTCGGGTTCTGGCCCAAAGGGCCTGGGTTGAGCCTGCCTGAGAAGACAGAGGAACGCCGGAGCTTCCACAGCTCCGGCCGGCTACCTACGGGGGTCCAAGGCTCCGATCTATCTACCAAATTGAAGCACGAAGAGAGGGGAGTGCGATGGTACCTTCGATTCGACGAGAAGTGACCGGAGCAGCTCGGAAAATGCCTCGAGGCTCTCGGATTCGCCGGAGAAAATGGGTGTAGGCACCCCGTGACAATTCTGACCTAAAACTCAGGGGATTTCACAAATTAACTTCTAATTTCTAACCCCAAACGTGAATTGAGTGAAAAGGAAGTCGATCGAAGCTTACCTCGTCGGAGAGAGAGAAAATCGCCGGAGAGTTTTTCTGGGGTTCTTCTGCCTGTCGCGATGTCACCGAGAGGATGAGAGCGCGGGGGAGTGACGAGGGTGGGTCGAGAGAGATGGCGAGGGTGTGTGTGTTGTGACGGTGAGGTGGAGCGAGAGAGATAGGGAGAGAGGGCTCGGGAGAGTGAGGGTGCAGAGAGAGATCGAGAGGGTTGAGAGGGACAGCGAGGGAGAGAGAGGGAGAGAACAGAGAGATGAGAGAGACAGAGAAGAGAGGGCTCGGGGGGGACAGAAATCCGGGTGGGCCCAGTGGGCTCACCATTTAAGAACCAAAACCATTTTAAAATTAAAAGAGGGTAGGGACTAAATTGAGAGTATAAAAGTTTAGGGATTAAAATGGCATAATTGAAAACGGTTTGGGGGGTAAATTTCTAGGATTAAAATAAAATCGAGGGGCGGGCGTGTCAATTCTACCCTCCTTACAAAAAATTTCGACCCCGAAATTTAAAATCACTAGTAAGTTAAAATACTCGAAAATAGGATGAAGAATATAGGTATATAATGAGAAATCAAATTAGAGGGGGTGCATCAAAGAGAATATGTCACACCGTCGCGAGCGGTTCACAAAATCCTCTATCATGCCTCCAATCTCTTACTTTCTTCCCCACCAGTGAAAATAGAAACATAATTTATAAGGATATAAAATTCAAACATATATTTACATAGGGTCAAAAGTAAATACGTAAAATACGTTAAGGCCAAAATAGATACGTACTAATATATAGGTCGAAAACTTAAGCTGAAATCAAAACCGAAAACGAAAATACTTTCCCCCAAAACAAACATTTGTAACATAAAATAAATACTAAAGTAAAAAGAGTTAGAATACTTGCACTGGAAATTCACAACTGAAAACGAAAATGGGTCTTGTCCAAGCGTACGTAACGACGCGTATCTCGAAAACAGAGGTGTATTTGGGTCACGTCCTAACGATAGCGAAATCTATAACGGCTACTATAAACGAGTCTACCTACTCACTTGCTTAACAACCCAACGAACAAGTTATCGATACAACAGTCGGCCGCCCGTGATATCAACCACTCATCCGTTGTCTTGATAAGTAAGCAATAATTTTCGATGGTGCACGATTGCACACGCTGCTAATTCGTTCCTCTAACTACTACTCCGCAATACTACTCTGCCAACCTATGTTGCCTGTAGCAACTCTCGTATCGTAACGCAAATAGTGTCGCATTCGACCGAACCGAACAGAAACCGTCGTCGTAAAACTTCATCCCGAACCAAGCGCTCTATCCTCATCAGTTCTTCCAAATGTGACCAACTACTCCAGTGTTTTGCCAACTATGAATCCATTGAAAATAGTAGCTGGGGATTCAAGAGAAGTGACCCCCATGTTGACAGCGAAGTCAAAAGCTCTGACTAAGCAAACGGCAAAAGAGAAGTCTCATTCTCACGCTAATCACGGTCTGATAGTTGCTGTAATTCCCAATCCTTTTCTCAAAGCTAAATACTTCCATTTGACTGATTCAGTGATTCTTCTTTAGCGATTCTCTTCCTCTTCTTTTACTTTCTCAGCATCGTTTTGTCTTGCTACCATGTTAGTAATAGACCCAAAAGCTCGAACCGAGCAAGTAGAAAACGAGAATTCATTTTTCCCAACAAGCAGTATCTCTCGGGAGTTGTTGCAGTGCTCAATTCACCTCTCCATTTTTGCTTAGTTGCAGATTTATAGTCAAACAAGATTAATGTTGGTGGAAAGAAGAAGACCTGCCAGATCAACCTGAAAACACCATGAAAGTACACGCCTTTCGAGAGAAGCGAAAAGATCTTCAGATTCCCTTCTTGATCACGCCGGGGCGTCACATCAAAGTGTACTAAATAGATTTAATAGGGATATTTAGATGTCAACGTACCTACCATCCACAAGATCTTGAAGAGAGGTAGTGGGAGGGTACGTTGAGAGGAACACACATCATTGGAGAAGGAAACGATGTGATGCCTATAAATTATAGTAAGATGGTGACACAAACCGCCAATCATCTGTACTATAATCCTCATCCAACTCTTATTCAAGGCAGCTGAAATCTCACAGCCACGTGGAACTCTTTCTGGTAAGTCTGGTAAACTTTTGAAATGATTATGTTCCTAATGTTCCTGACCAAAACGATATGAACTAGGAGTATACTTCCGCCGAATCGATCGATCGTCAATTTCTCACTGATCAAGCAAGAAACCATGTCGAGAAGGCTAAAAGAACACTCAAGAATTTGAGGGTCAAAACAAGTCCATCAAATCTAGAGTACAAGATATCTGGATTTGAATAACCACTCTGGTGCTCGAGTTCACGGCCTAATTTGATCGTTAAGGATTAATAACAATTCAAGACCTGATGTCACACACCTAATAACATCATCGGTCATCAACTTCGTCCGACAACTCGTGAAGTGATCTGACGTTTCGAATCTCCTGACAAGCTTATATGATTCCAGTAGATTTAACTTTTCAATTTTTTTCTATCCCGAAACGATCTCGCTGTAGTCGTCCGATTAGGGTCAGATGCTCAAGATGAGATTTGGGTGTGAGTCTTCCTACTGAGGAGTTCCGCAATTACGCTTGCAAAAATCGGGGTAGTACACGATAGTGCAACCGCAGACATTTATGCATTTAGGTAACTACGGTGCAACATTTCTCACTGTCGAGAGAACATCGCCACATTTTCAACCAGGTAGGTCGTTACCATCTCTAGCTTCAGAATAAGATGATTCCCATCGTGCCGTTCCAATCGTTAGAAGGCACACGTGTGACTCAATCTTACTGCATCAACGTGCAGTCAAACATTTAATTAATACACCACCGCAGAATTTGGAAAGTGTAAGAACTATGATCATATGAGACAACACTTCGTTGTCAAAATTTTCTTTTCACTGTCAGTGTCGTACTAAAACTGACTAGCTTCTCAGACCAAAAGAAACATGAGTCTAAGCTCAAGATTAGTTAAGAACTGTGTATGAGGTTTAACGAGGCCAAAGACATTTCGAAATTCACCAAACCTTGGGAGAACTATCACAAGGTTCAAAAATTAAACATAATACCTCTGAATTAACAGAATGATAAAGAAAGATACAAAGCAGTCTGTGTATGCATGCAGTGACACGATTGGCTACCTTAAAGTGATGCTCTTGAGCAAACCAAGGCTCAATGAGTCCGGAGGAGTTCAAAGCAAAGCTCGATCTTCGTACAAGGATGAATATGCTGAAGTCTTAAACCATTACACCAAAATTTACAAGGCAGAACAGGTAGGGGACAGGAGCACTGATCGGTTAGGCTACAAGCAAGAGGCTAAGTTCGCCTCAACCGCAAGGTACGTGGATAAGGAGCTAGGGTTTACCACCAAGTACCACACCCAGGTGAAGTTCAAGGAGTCTGTTTATCCAAACAAGTCTGGATCTCCATCATCCAATTTCAACTACGGCACCAGCAAGAATCACAACTCCGTTTAGGAATTGGTGAGAACATTGACTGTTGCCGAGGAGTTTCCCAAGAAAAACAATTAATGTGGCGAAGTCAACGCCCGAAGGATTCGGTGTAGAGCTGACGGTCACAGCTTAAGAAACTTGACTTCATCGTTGGAGCAAATAAGAAGGTTATCGATAGAACAATCACTAATGACTTGTTCCAAAGATTTACACTGATTGCCTTCAGCGGTAATGAGTTCGGAAACATCGATTTGTTCCTACCAACTACCACTTACTAGTCATCGCCTCGACTAGTACTTACTCGCTTTCCCTAACACGAAATTCAAAAATTTTCAAGTAATCATCACTAAGGCATGACTGTTCGCCAATCCAGGAAAACACATGTCGCAGAGTGATCACCGTTTCCAGATTCCTAGTTGGCCTGAACCAACTCATACTGCCAAGATGTCCGTTTCCCAAGATTTTCAATGTAGAGCCGACTCTGCCCGCAATTCCTAGGGAACGCATGTTGCAGAGTGGCATCGTCATTACAGACCTACAGCTGGTCTTGACCAGACTTCCCTAAACTGAGATTTCTCGTACACGTCGCTTTCAAGAATTACCGACTCCACTTGCCATTCCCTTGGAAGGCACGCCGCAAAATATAGCCACATGCTGAAAGTCGTCCACCCACCAAACACGTCATCGATGAGGCACAATCCCGACACAAATTCTGATATTTCCACCAAAAGGTGATAATTCAAACAGAGGAAGATTTGTACCACTGTGCCAAATGGCGCCAATTTCAGAAATTATGACATCCAAATGACGTCATAACTGACACACTACTATGGTGACAGAAGATCCTAAGTATGCTCTGAACAAACCACGCTCTGATACCAATCTGACACGCCCCGACCCCGATGTCCTGTAGACACCGGGGTGGTCACGTGCTGGCCGACACCCGAAGGGTGACGAAAGCCATTTAGAAGGTATAAAAACGAGAAATAAGAATTTAAATTGCACATTTAATAAATGTTTCAGGAACGTGTTCAGAACATACATCTAATTTGAAATATTACAAGAAAGAATACCAAATTTAATACACAAAAGAGTGGGTCCTACACCGAGAGGACTCGAAGATGCCAGTGCGGAAGTGCCTTGACGCCGGGATTGTATGCCTCGAATCTAAGCCCTGAAGGGGGCGCAAAACAAAGGTGAGTGGACCAATTTGATATACATATAAGAAAATAGTTATCAAGATACTAACCCCCAAGTTAGAAAACCAAAACATGATATGTAGGTAAGTTTTCCTACACCTATCATACAGTGCAGTATCTCAATCACAACTCATAAACCCAATCATATCTCAAACTCATAATTCATATATTATACTCATAATCATAGAGGAATAATCGCTAGTGAATGTCCAATATAACACTTCAGGCCCCATGCCAGCTCCCCGTCCCTGAGCATACAGTCAGAGGAAACCACACTTCAGGCCCAATGCCAGCTTCCCGTCCCTGTACTCGAAAGTCAGAGGTAACACACTCCAGGCCCTATGCCAGCACCATAACCGTCGCCCGGGATGGACCGGAACCCTATCCCTTCATCCCGTAGCGGAAGTGGACCACTAGGTAATATCAGATCAATGCCACATATATTTATTTAATCTCAACACCATAACACGGTATTCAATACTCAACATCATATCCCACTATTCTATACTCAAGCATTTCATTCATATAGTTTCTTAAAATAACATAAGTATTTTAGAAGGGGTCCACTCACAGTACTTAGCCATCCAACGCTGCGCTGCTAGCGAACATAGAAAGCCGCACTAGTTGCCCCTAAGCACATAAAGGGTACAACTTAGTCAAACTCTGTTCTAACCATTTTATTTGGGAAAACGGACCTCAAAAACGGGTCCAGGACGTCGAAATTAGCCTAGGAGGGGTCCCGAACGGAACCCGAAAAAGTCAACCGAGAAAGTCAACGTTGACCGTTGACTAGTCAAAGTCAAAGTCAACGGTCAACGGTCAAAGTCAACCGTTGACCGGGTCAACGGGTCAACCGGGTCGGGTCAACGGGTCAGGTCAACCGGGTCGGGTCAACCGAGTCGGGTCAGCCGGGTCGGGTCAGGGTCCACGGGTTGGGCCCGGACTTGGGTTAGGGTTTGGGTTTGGGTTTGGGTTTGGTGGGTCTGACCCATTAGGGTCTTGGGCTTTAGGGTTTAACCCCCAAAGGGTTATTGGGTTTAGGTCACACGGGCCAAAGGCCCTAGTTTTTCTGAGGCCCAAGGCCTTAAATGATTTTGGGTACCTTAAATAAAAAAGGGGTACGGGCTAGGGTACTGGGCTAGGCCCTAACGGGCTTAAAGCCCAATAACTTCCTAACAAGGCCCAGAGGCCCTAAACCCTAATTAATTAACAGAAAACATAATTAATTAAAAAGGGATTGGGTTGGGTTGGTTACGGGCCTAAGGCCCGAGGAGGGTTTGGGTTTCGGGTTCTGGCCCAAAGGGCCTGGGTTGAGCCTGCCTGAGAAGACAGAGGAACGCCGGAGCTTCCACAGCTCCGGCCGGCTACCTACGGGGGTCCAAGGCTCCGATCTATCTACCAAATTGAAGCACGAAGAGAGGGGAGTGCGATGGTACCTTCGATTCGACGAGAAGTGACCGGAGCAGCTCGGAAAATGCCTCGAGGCTCTCGGATTCGCCGGAGAAAATGGGTGTAGGCACCCCGTGACAATTCTGACCTAAAACTCAGGGGATTTCACAAATTAACTTCTAATTTCTAACCCCAAACGTGAATTGAGTGAAAAGGAAGTCGATCGAAGCTTACCTCGTCGGAGAGAGAGAAAATCGCCGGAGAGTTTTTCTGGGGTTCTTCTGCCTGTCGCGATGTCACCGAGAGGATGAGAGCGCGGGGGAGTGACGAGGGTGGGTCGAGAGAGATGGCGAGGGTGTGTGTGTTGTGACGGTGAGGTGGAGCGAGAGAGATAGGGAGAGAGGGCTCGGGAGAGTGAGGGTGCAGAGAGAGATCGAGAGGGTTGAGAGGGACAGCGAGGGAGAGAGAGGGAGAGAACAGAGAGATGAGAGAGACAGAGAAGAGAGGGCTCGGGGGGGACAGAAATCCGGGTGGGCCCAGTGGGCTCACCATTTAAGAACCAAAACCATTTTAAAATTAAAAGAGGGTAGGGACTAAATTGAGAGTATAAAAGTTTAGGGATTAAAATGGCATAATTGAAAACGGTTTGGGGGGTAAATTTCTAGGATTAAAATAAAATCGAGGGGCGGGCGTTTCAAAAACCAAATGACCAAAAAAAAAAAAAATTCACCTTCAAAGTTGCAATCCATAGAAAACGTTAAAAATTAGAACATCTTTTCAAAAGTTCCAATTAATCCCACCACAGAGTCTAAGCCATTTAGAATCCATTAGAAAAGAATTCATGAACTTCCTTTGGTGTAAAGTGAACCAACATAACTAAGGAGACTTGACTAAAATTCCTTACCTCTCGTCCTTCTTTATTTCAACATACTAAATTGACACATTTTTTTCTCTTTTTCGAATTTTCTTTTCTCTTCTTATATATATATATATATATATATATATATATATATATATATATATATATATATATATATATTTTAGTAACAGTAGTGGTCATGTAACGCTAGTTCACTTAAGCTTTCTATCCAACCCATGTAGCGAGCTTTAGGTCAATGACTCCCAAACCACAAGGGCTTTAGGGCACTGGGTGTAGAACACCCCTAAGGACTTATTAACTTGAGCTGGAAAGGCTACGAAACCAACTAACCACCCTGCCCCATGCCAAAACTCTACCGTTTGACGCGAGAATCACTGCTGATTAGGCAGGACTGGCCTGGTTACTAGGCAAAGCCTCGGGTGGAACAATTATTACTTTATTTATAACACATACTAAACTTTACTTAGAACAAAAAATAAAAATAAAATACACTTAGACTAAAAGTAAGTGTTTCAATCTCACTCCCCACAAACTGTGTTGATGTGAATGTGCAATTTTCAAAGTATAACTCATGAATTAGTGTCTAAGCAACGATAAATAGAAAAGACTCTATTATGGAATTAACCTTCACCATGTCCATTTGTTCCAACGTTTAAAATAAACTATGGATATTAACTTAAAAACGAATTTTTTTTTTTACTTGACTCAAAAATAAAAACCTAAAATTTTTATTTCCCACCCCCAAACTTATTTCACACTTTGTCCCCAAGGTGTGAAAAAAATGAAATAAAAATAACAATGAAACTGAAACAACAAAAAGAAAAAGAATGAAAGATCCTATTTGGACGAAAAAGACAGAGAAAAAAAAATAAAACAAAACAAAGCATAAAACAGTCAAACAATAAACCAAACAGAAAATAAAAGAAAGGAGAGGGAAGTGGACACACCGGGAGTCGAATGCATGACCTGGGGCTGTCGAAAATGTGCAGGAAACAAAACCAAAACAGAAAGCACACGGGTGCCAGGCGTGTGGGTCAAACTCGGTACCATGAGCAGGCGATATAGGCAGCAGGTGGGCTGGGACGGGGATTCAATGGGAAGGGCCACGTGGCCCAGGGAGAAAGACATACCCGACCCCAGGAAGAAGCAATTGGAATGGGCCCAGCTGCAAAACAGATCCAAAAGAACATTGGATTCCTTTCTGTTGCTCTGCAATACTCCTCCACGCGCCCAAACGTGAGATAAACATTGGATCCCTTCTGTGATTGTCTGCACAAGTCCTGGACCCAAGAGCCAAACGACTCTTTTCCTTGTTGCTTGTGCCGAGAGCCAACAGCTCTCTGGTGGTTTGTGTTTATTTTTTTTTTCTGACAACCCCACTACACTCTTGATTTCAAACAGAAATGTCAGTGTTGAACACGTGGCGCGCATCGAGGCATGTATTTCTTAGGATTCCAATTGAAGGGTCCAAATCTTTATGTTAGGTCTGAAAGCAAAGAAGTAATCCGAGACCCTCTCAGTTTTCTAGAGAGAATTAGAACAGCTTCATTTCCTCTCAGCTCTCTCTAGAAACCGAAAAAAAACTCCCCTCAATTTCATCCCTCTCTTGCCTTCTCACTTCTCTATAATGGAGAAAATAGCCACATAAATTGTTCATCCCTCTCTCGTCGTCCTCCTTGCTCTCGGGTTTGTGCAGAAAGCCATCATCCTCACCAAATCGCGGCTGCAAAATCCCAAACTGCGAAGGTAAAAATCATCATTTGCTGCCATGTAATGCCGTGAAACTGATTGTCCAGATATATGTAAGAACTAACACATGCATCCCTTGTCTTTGTACGAGAGTATACGGATTCGAGGAGAAGAAAGATGGAACAACACCTAGAGGTTCCAGATCCATGATTGACCCTCTAGTACGCCGCCATTCTTCAGGTAAAACCAAACACCCCCACTGCGGTTCGGATGTAATTTTCACATCGCCAGTTCTATTATTATGACATCCATCTGTGTTCTCGCTGCTGTAGAATAACTGACGGTGGAAATGGCACATCCCAAGAAAGAATGGCTAAGGGCAGTCGAAGATCGTAGGTCGAACAAAACAAACGGCACAGATAGAAAACCCAAAGGTAAAAACGCATGCCCTCGGTTCGTATTCTTCTCTGCATGTATGGCTTCAACAATCTTATGATAGCCTGTATATTCCAAAAACTGATATTGGGGACTGGTAAATGCTACAATATAAAATCTTAATCTGGATGTCGATGATGATGTTGAACTGTAAACACCCTTTGTCCCATGATAGAACTTGAACAAAAACGGGGGCACCCTTAAACACATATTTTTGGAACCGTGGGACTGTAACCGTGTTGATGCCAGAGAAAGAACTACCCCCAAACTTGAATAACGGCATACATGGAATCTGCAAAATTAAAATTTGTAGATTGGCCTAAAAAATACTGATAGCCCCGCAAGGACTCATCACATCTTTGCTGTTGTTGCAGGATTCCCCAGATTGGAAATGACAGATCAATAACGAACGCTGAAGAGTGGCCGCTTAGCAAATAAAAGAGGTATAATGTTTTATCCTTGCACTCTTGTGAATGGATCTGTGGTTCGGAGTTGCTGTGGAATGTCTGTATTATGGTGCTGCATAGTCTAGGGGTGTGGTTGATGGTATTGTAGACTTGCTGCTGGGTGCATGATTCCAGCCTAGAATAATTTGTGCATAAATTCTTGCTTGCTGTGGTTGTTATCTGCAAAAACCCCAATGTGCGAAAATCAGCCATAAAAAAAATAAAAATAAAAAACGTACAGTAACAAATAAAAACTTGACTATTATTATATATAGATATATATATATTTTTTTTTTTGTTTTTTGTTTTGTTTTTTTATTTTTTTTATTTTTTTTATTTTTTTTGAAACCTAAAAAGACAACCTAGGAAATTAAAAGCATCTAGAATTGAAAATAATGAAACAAATGTTAAAGAAAGTAAGGAAGGGTTAGAAAATTGGGTGGCCTCCCAATAAGCGCTTTATTTAACGTCTGTAGCTAGACTGTAGATGGCTGGTAATCAAATTACTAGATCCTTCAGAGTCAAAGACTCGGCTGCATTGTCGAAAGGTGACTCCAAATATGGTTTCAGCCTGTGACCATTCACCTTGAACGAGTTGCCATTAGTTTCGCTGGTAATATCAACTGCTCCATGAGGATAAACCTTAGTAACCAAGTAGGGCCCATTCCAACGAGACTTCAATTTTCCTGGAATTAACTTTAATCTGAAACTGAACAGCAACACTTTCTGTCCTGGCTGAAAATCTTTTCTAAGAATCTGTTTGTCATGAAATGCTTTTGTTTTGTCTTTGTAAATGCGTGCATTCTCATAAGCTTCATTACGAATTTCTTCAAGCTTATTGAGCTGCAGCTTACGCTTTTCCCCTGCTGAATCGTAAGCAAAATTTAACTCCTTAATAGCCCAAAACGCTTTATGCTCTAGCTCCATAGGTAAATGACAAGCCTTGCCATAAACCAATCGAAACGGGGACATCCCGATCGGTGTTTTAAACGCTGTTCTGTATGCCCAAAGTGCATCATTTAATTTCAAACTCCAATCTTTGCGAGTGGACCCAACGGTTTTCTCCAAAATGCGTTTTATTTCCCTATTTGAAACTTCAACCTGCTCTGATGTTTGTGGATGATAGGGAGTTGCAACACGATGACTTATCCCATATTTGGCAAGTAATGTAGCAAATGGTCTGTTAATAAAATGCTTTCCCTCATCACTAAGTATAACTCGCGGGATTCCAAACCGAGGAAAAATAACCCCCTGGAGGAATTTCAAAACCACTGATCCCTGATTAGTTGGTGCTGCAATTGCCTCGGCCCACTTAGAAACATACTCTACTGCAACCAAAATATATTGATTGCCATGGGACGATGGAAATGGTCCCATGAAATCAATACCCCAAACATCGAATAATTCAACAACTAAAATACCATGTTGTGGCATCTCATTCCGCGTGGACTGATTTCCCACTCTTTGACAACGATCACATGATTTACACCAATTGTTAGCATCCCTGAAAATAGAAGGCCAAAACAGACCACTTTGTAGGATTTTAGCTGCTGTCCGTTTAGGCCCAAAGTGTCCACCACAAGTATAATGATGGGCAAATTTTAAAACGCTGGTTTGTTCCTCTTCTGGAATACATCTGCGAATAACCTGATCTGGGCAATATTTGTACAGATATGGCTCATCCCAAAAATAAAATTTTGAATCTGCCAAAAATTTCTTTTTCTGCTGATAATTAAAATCTGGATGAATAACTCCCCTGGCCAAATAATTAACCAAATCTGCAAACCATGGTGTACTGTGTTGGGCTGCCAGCAACTGTTCATCAGGAAAACTTTCACTAAGAGGCAATGTGTCCTCTTTGGCAGGAGCAGTATTAATCAATCTGGACAAATGATCAGCCACCACATTTTCGTTGCCTTTTTTCTCTTTAATTTCCAAATCAAATTCTTGAAGTAAGAGAATCCAACGAATAAGGCGAGGCTTAGCATCCTTCTTAGAGAGTAAATACTTCAAAGCTGCATGATCTGTGTAAACAATTACCTTGGCCCCAATCAAATACGAGCGAAATTTTTCCAATGCAAACACAACTGCCAACAATTCTTTCTCAGTGGTTGCATAGTTTAGCTGTGCGTCATTGAGAGTTCTGCTGGCATAGTAAATGACTTACGGTAGCTTGTCTTTCCACTGTCCAAGAACCGCCCCAACTGCATAATCTGAAGCGTCACACATTAATTCAAACGGCAAATTCCAGTCAGGGGCTGTTATAATTAGTGCTGAAGTGAGGAGTGTTTTCAACTTGTTGAAAGCCTCCAAACAGGCATCATAAAAAACAAACTGCACATCCTTAGCTAATAAATTGCACAAGGGACGGCTAATCTTGGAGAAATCCTTGATAAACCGTCTGTAAAACCCAGCATGCCCTAGAAATGAACGAATGCTTTTCACAGTTGTAGGAGGTGGCAACTTAGCAATAACCTCAATCTTAGCTTTATCAACTTCAATACCTTTGCTAGAGACTAAGTGTCCTAAAACAATGCCTTGCTTAACCATAAAATGACACTTCTCCCAATTCAATACCAAATTAGTTTCTTTGCAACGCTCAAGAACTAAAGATAAATTCTGCAAGCAATGATCAAACGAATCCCCAAAAACAGAAAAATCATCCATAAATACGTCGACAACTTGTTCAACCAAACCTGAGAATATACTCATCATGCAACGTTGGAATGTTGCTGGTGCATTGCATAACCCGAAAGGCATCCTTCTATAAGCAAACATACCGAAAGGGCAGGTGAAGGTTGTCTTTTCCTGATCCTCTGGTGCTACTGGAATTTGATTGTAGCCTGAATACCCATCTAAAAAACAATAGAAAGCCCGACCAGCTAATCTCTCCAACATCTAATCCGTAAAGGGTAATGGAAAGTGGTCCTTTCTAGTACCTGTATTGATTTTCCTGTAGTCAACACACACTCTCCATCCTGTAGTTAAACGTGTAGGCACAAGCTCATTGTTGTCATTTTTCACAACTGTAATTCCACTGCGTTTAGGTACTGCCTGAGTTGGACTGACCCATTTACTGTCTGAAATTGGATAGATCATTCCAGCATCTAAGAGCTTCATGACCTCATTGCGAACAACTTCCTTCATAATTGGGTTCAATCGCCGTTGAGCATCAATTGTTGGTTTAGCACCCTCCTTCATTAAAATTCTGTGCAAACAAAATGTTGGGCTGATCCCTTTAATGTCTGCAATTGCCCACCCAATAACATCTTGAAATGCTCTCAAAATACGCAGCAATTTGTCTTCCTCTGTGGGAGATAAATCTGCAGAAATAATAACTGGCAGCGATGAATCAGTACCCAAATAAGCATATTTTAAGTGTTCAGGTAACGGCTTCAATTCCAGCTTAGGTGGCTGGATTTTGGAAGGCTGTAATGGTGTTTTTGGTTCCCCCAAACTCTCAAAAACGTGTCTCCACTTTGGCTGGTGCAAAGATGGACTTTCCAAAGCTGTAACATACTCAAAAGCCTCCTCATCTTCAGTTTCCGTGTCTTCAAAACCATGTAAAACGTTTAACAATGGATCAGCTGTCAAACGGGGCATAATATCTTCATGCATGATGCCTTCTAACACGTCAACTCACATACAATCTTGCATATCATTGGGCCTCTTAGTTGCTTCAAATAAATTAAAAACAACAGCTTGCTCTTGTACTTTAAGTGTCAATGTGCCAGCTTCCACATCTATTAATGTTCTAGCAGTTGCCATGAATGGACGCCCCAAAATAATAGGTGTGTGCACATCTTCAGCCATATCTAATACCACAAAATCTGCAGGAAGGTAGAGATTATCCACTTTGATAATAAGATCTTCAATAACGCCCCTAGGATAGACAACTGAACGGTCTGCCAATTGCAAAATAACTGAGGTGGGCTTGATTTCTCTTTGTCCTAGTCGCTGAAAAACAGAAAAAGGCATTAAATTAATACTAGCACCCAAATCAATTAAAGCACGTTTAAAATCTGAATTTCCAATAGTGCATGAAATTGTAAAACTCCCTGGATCTTTTTTCTTTGGTGGCAATTTTTGTAATAAAACTGCACTACATTGTTCTGTAAGGAATACTTTCTCAAAGTCCACAAGCTTCTTTTTCTTTGTGCACACATCTTTCAAAAACTTTGCATATGAAGGAATGTTCTTGATTGCTTCAATTAATGGTAGATTGATCTGAACGTTAGCCAACGTCTTCATGAAATCTGTTAATTGTTGATCTTTTGCTTTTGGCTTCAACCTCTCGGGATATGGCATCGGTGGCACATAAACACGTTCTGATTTTTCTGCAGTTTCTGCAGCAGTTACTGCTGTATTTTCTGATCTGTCCAGTGGCTGGGCAGATTCTGCAGAATTTTCAGAATCTGGTTGTGGCTGCACAGGTGCTGCCCGTGAAGTTCCAGCACTGTTTTCCGCATTTTCTGCATCACGATTGTCATAACTTTTACCACAACGCAATGTTCGGACAGCATTACAGTTTGCATTTTCGCGTGGATTTGGGACAGTTTGACTTGGAAATTTTCCTGGTTCTCTGCCCGAAAACTGGAGTGAAATCTGCCCCATTTGTTGTTATAGATCTTGCATGGTAGCTTTTATGTTCTGAATATCTTGTTTGGTTGCATCAAAACCAGCCTTAGTGTGCTCTGCCAATTTTTCAATTGCGACTTCCCAAGATGCCTTAGTTTGTCCAACAGGTTGCTGTTCCAATGGTTGAAACTGTGGTTTGGTCTGTTGGTCTCTGTTCCATTTGAAATTCGGGTGATCTCTCCATCCGGGGTTGTAGAAATTTGAATATGGATCATTTCTAGGCCTCTGATAATTATTGAATGCATTAACCTGTTCTGTAACATGCTCTGGGAATGCATCTCTGTGCGGGCAGCTTGTAAACTCATGTGTTGTAAGGCCACAAATAGTACAAACTATTGCAGTAGGCTGCTGGACAGCAACCTGCTTCACAGGAGCTGCCATTCTTTGTTAAATCATGTCAAATTTTGCATCAAAATTTTCTAACTTTTTCTCCATCTTTTCTATTTGTGCAGAGACATGTGGAGATCTGCTGGACATCTCAAAAACGCTCCTGGCCTGAGGTTGATTAGCCGCCCACTGTTGAGATTCGGTTGCCATGTTCTCAAATAACTGATAGGCTTCTTGCGCATTTTTAGTAGAATAAGACCCTCCTGATGATGCATGTACAAGATTCTTTGTAGTTGAATTTAATCCTCTGAAAAATATTCCCATCCTCATGTCCCCATCAATACCTGCGTGGGGACATCGTCTGAATAACTCCTTAAAACGCTCCCATGCCTCATGAAATTCTTCATTAGGTTTTTGGGCAAAAGATATAATTTGTGTCCTCATATCAAGAGTCTTAGACGCCAGGTAATATTTGTTAAGGAATCTGTCACTCATTTGTGCCCAAGAAGTAACACTGGCTGATGGTAATGTAAGTAACCATGTTCTCGCCTTATCCTTCAAAGAATATGGAAAAAGACGAAGTTTGATAGATTCTGCCGAAAACCCCTTAACTATGATATTTCTGCAGCCCATTAGAAACTCTGCAATATGCATATTAGGGTCTTCATGAGCTAAGCCATGAAACGTAGGCAAAATTTCCAGCATGTGATGTCTTATCTCGAACGCATCGCCTTCCTCTTCTGGGTAAACAATGCAGATGGGTAACTCATTGGCATGCGCTGCCAATGTGTCTCTTAAAGGTTGCCCAGCATTGGGTATGGCAAAAGCCATGCTGTCTTTGCCGTCTTCAATCCCAGAAAACAGATTTGTTAAATCAGTATCCTCCAAAGAGGGTTCCCACGTTAAAAACTGCTCTCTGATCTTTTGTCGTAATGTGCGTTCTGGCTCTGGATTGAAATTTTCAAGTTGCTGTTTTTTAGCTCTGGTGCAGACCATGCAATGTACAATCTGCAAAAAATAAAAAAAAACGAATTAATTAAATTTTTTTTTGTTTTATATATATATACAAGAATAACTAATTGAGAATATGATAAACAAAAATTTATAAGAAATCAATCCCCGGCAGCGGCGCCAATTTCTTGATAGATATTTTACCACTTATGTAAAAGGGATAAAAATACTTAAAATACTTGCAAGAGAAACAAGGTTATTGTAGTATAAACGGCTCAAGCAAGGTCGTTTCCTCAGGGATTAATTTGAATAAATTTATGTAAACCAAAACCCAACTAATTATTAAGAACAAAATATTGGAAAAAAGGTGATTTAATGCCCTAATTAAAGAAAAACGAATTTAATTAAAAACTAAAACTAAAATCTGCAATTTGTAAAGGAAGAGAAAAGAAAACAATTTTGTTTTAGAAATCAAGTGAGAAAGCACTAGGGTTCCGCCGTCACCTTAACAATCCTATGTAGTTCTTCTATTTACTTATGAATTACACATGCCTAATTCAAAGGTTAGGTTTTCCTAAAGTATGCCCTACTTGGAACCTCCAACATAGAACGTATATCTAACATGCAACCCGTCCGTGGTGTCCAGATCGAATGTAAACATGCAAGACTCATTAAGCTTTATGAAATCCTTTTGAAAAACCATATAACCCTTAAAACGTGCCGTCCATCCTAAGAGGTTACACATATTAACCACAAGAGCCTTAGTCAATTTTAGGGACAACCCTCCGCCAAAAATTGCATCAAATTACTTTCCTAGATATCCTAATGGTCACGAATCACTAAGACAACTAGATAGTTTAAACCAGTGATTAATAACTCGAAATTTGCATGCATAAATTCATAAGCAAACTAAAAGAAACTACATATTCTTGCTAAGGATCATGGCCTCACCCTAGCAAAGAGAAAATTAGTTATGCATATTCATAATAAAAATTAAAAAGAATATCATTAATTAGAAAAAGATTGAAAACACCTTGTAGGTAAAAAGTCTGAAATTCTCCAAAGCCTTGCTAAGTTCTCTAAAAATTGTTCCCCCCTAACCTAATGGCTAAGAAGCCTTATTTATACTACTCCTAATTAAAACCCTCATAGGAAAAGGCTTTCTAAAAGCTAGGAAACAAAATAATAAAATGATAACTAAAAATTACATTCCTAACATGACTAGGAAATCTGTCTATCAAAGGATAACCCACGTTTCTGAACCATCAGGCTTCCAAAATAGGCCCAAAACGAGTCAAATTAAAGATCAGGACTTCCTCTTCAAGTTCCAAGAACAACCTAAGTCCAAAATCCATCATCTTCCAGCCCAAAAGTCGCTCACAAACTCTGTAGCCCAATCTGCCAGCACTGCGCGCTGACCATAAATTAATTCGCCACGATCAGATGCTTCGGGATAAAATTATGAAATTTTGACACCGCCTTCTTGACTGACGCACAAACCAGCTCCAATCGGAATCGCTCAAAAATTCCACCGTTTGATTACTTTATGCTCCGAACAAGTCCGCACGTCCTATATTAAAAAACATATAATAAAGCATCAAAATCTCACCAAAATAATAACCAAACTGTACCAAGAATAGGTAATAATATATAATATGAAATTGACTCATCACCCTGCAATACAGTTTCACAAGATGTTGTGCATCAGCCATATATAGCAAGCAAGTTTGAGATAACGCTTTTTGAGCTTGCCATTTGATCATCTTTTGGGACAAGTAAAGCAATACCATTTAAAAGTCCTCCTTACCTCGCCTTTGACATCAACTCCTTGGTCATTTTTCTAATAAAAGCATTCGTGCTTTATCTCATTTTGTTAAAGACATGAGTTTTTGTGACATTAATGATTCTTCAATTTGTCCGTTAATTAACTAAACAGACTTGTTCTCAGTTTTCTTTAAGCTCCATTAATTCATGCGTTTGGCGGGATACCATTTTTCAACTATCAATGAGGCATGATACTTCCTCACGATTGTCAATGATTATACTCGTTGTACATGGGCAGGCATGAGTCCAGGCCGAACAAGGGTGGGCTCAGCCCATCTGAATTTTTACCCCACATTAAATACCTACCTACTGGATCCAAAAAAAAAAAAAAAAAAAAAAAAAACCTACCTACTGTTCATGTTGCATTGACACTCCGAAGTGTTGGAGTTTCGGACACCCTGAAACGCCGTTATGCCTTGGACACAGTTTAGACACGGTCAATGGTTTGGATACAATCAAGACACAACATGGGCTTTTTTATAAAGTTTTATTGGGGTCTTTTTGGTCGGAGGCTTTGTTGGACTTTTGATCGGGAAGAGGTGACTGAAGCCTTTATGCCCCTTATATCTGAGTTAGCAAAAACCAGGCCCAAACATCCAAAGGAGAAGCAAGTCCTAGGAATATTTCGTTGTTCTTCCAGCAACTCCAAAGTGTTGGGTCGATCTTTGTTGAAATGCTTCCAGCGGTCTGTCGAAGTTGTCCGGTGACTGTTGGCGTGCTTCTCGCTTCTGTTGAGGTGCTTCCCGCAGCTGTGACGAGGATTTGTTAAACTAACAAATACTGGGGGATTAGAATAATTAAGTTTGGCGTGTGACCTTGGCATGAGAGCTGAGGTGTGGGAGCTAAAGACCTACAAGTTTAACAAATGAGATGGTTGGGCTAGGCTTAAGTTTCGCATGAAGGTTTTTAAGAGATTTTGGTGGTGGATGAGTTGGGCGTGGTGGTTGAGTTTCTTGTGTAGTACAACGGGGAACTTGATGTTTCGATTGTGGTGGTGCTTTTACAGAAGATGAGAATGAAAAATTTGAAGGCAGGGGTGTGTGAAGCTTGAAGTTGGGCTAGTAGCTAGTAAAGGAAAGATTGCAACAGTCAAGAAGGGTTTCCTACAACAGGGAAAGTATTTTTTTTGCAGCAAGGAGAAGTTCTTCTCTAAGCATGAAGTTGAAAAGGCGTGTCGGAGAATGTTTGGTACTGGTAAGCTGACACCTCCCCCTTCCTCCTCTTTTACTCAGATCTTGGCTTCCAGTTTATAATGGGTGAAGGTTATCCATAAGTTCTGTTGAATTAAGGGATGTGCCAGAAACAACACGTTTTCAGCAGGTAAAATGAAGAACCAAAATTGCCTTATGTCTAACGGACAAAAAGGGACGTTGGAAACAGCTTATTTTCGGTGGATAAAAGAAGTATGAAGGTCAAAGATGCTAAAGATATTTCCAGTAGGAAATCCTCAAAATCTTCCTCTTATGGTGAAAGCCACGACTTTATTTGTGTTCACTTTTCTTTTTAATTAGCTAAAAAGGTGAAACGGCCTGGTGCATGAATAGGTTCCCGAGAAGGACTGGGGAGGATGAGTTGCTGTGGAGTTAGGTTAATGATGGTGCACCAAAATACGGTGTAAGAAAATATCTCATTTGCTTACCCAGTGAGGGGCTACCCCAAGTAATAGGATTGGACTTTGGTGCTCCAAGATAGACCAAAGTTTCTATTCTCAAAGAGTTTCAATGGGTCTTGTGGACCTTCGTAACCTTTCACACATCTCAACCCTTCTAGCAAGCTTTGTAAAACCACATTTCTTAAGTCATGTAATCTTGGTATATGTTAGGTTTAAAGGAATGTGCTTGGCATGACTTGATATATTTTATTGTTTGCATGACATGATAATAATTAAAACTTGTGTAAAACCTTACTTGACTACTAATTTTTTTGGATAAATGCGTATGATATAATTGGTTTTAGCATGATGCAGTTGAATTGTATAGAGCAATTGGCCTTCAATCTACTTGGGCTTTTCGTGAAATTTTTGGGCCCTAAATTTGGCCCTAACTTTGGCCCTCTTGATTATTTAGTTAGGCAGGGACAACAAAATGGGTCGAATAAAAAACCAAGATAGAAACACTATAAGCGATTACACATATGTTTGGACTTAGCATTGACTGTATAATAGACTTAGGGCTGGTTTGGTATTGCTGTGCTTTGAAAAAAAAAGTTGTTTCTGCTGTGCTGTGAAAATAAGCGGCTGTGAAATAAAGCAGCAGAGTATTTGGTAAACTTTTTTTTTTAAAGTGCTTTTGGAAAGAAAAAAAAGCAGTATGATAGTGTTTGGTAAACTTTTATGTAAAACAGCTGTGACTGTGTGAAATGACCAAAAAGGGTATAATACTAGATGTGCCATTCATTTATTTTCTTAACAAATAAAGGGGAATTACTAAATAAGCGGCTTCTTGAAGCTGTAAAATGCAGCTTCCAGTTTTTGGCTTTTTTTTCATCTGAAACTTTGAAATAAAGCTGTTTTGGAATGTTTACCAAACACCAAAACCCCTACCATCTTTTTTTTCATCCCAGCTTTTTTTCATCACCTTAATCCCAAACTGCACCTTAGTATTTGTAGCTTTCCAACAGCTTATTAAGTTGTTGTTTGGTTGAAGAGGTTGCTTCGACTAAGTTTTCTGTGATATGTGCATTTATTTCTCTAATCAACGGTATACTCTTCAAATTGTTTGTTGTATTAATTTTATTACACATGGCTTCACTAGCGGAGCCACACTGGGGTCATTGAGCTCACATGACCCCAATAACCCAATGTTTTCCCTCTTATTTTTTTTATCTTGACCCCTACCAGTTTGGGAAAGAAATGGTTTGTAGGTTAGCTTTTTGTTTCTCAACGGTCTCTTCCTTGCTGCTGCTGCTTCAATTTTCTTCTTTCATTCCTCTATCTTCTTCTGTTGTGGTGCATATTCTTCTTAGTTCAGATTTTCTCTGTCTCTTCCAATGTGCTTAACTCAAATTCTTATTAATTGACCAAAAAAAACTCGTGTTCTTATTTCCACTTCTGTCCTTGACTGCATATTTCCTGGATTATTGACTTCTTGATTCGTGACTTATTGCCATGTGTGGTGCTTGATGTTTTGTTTTACTTTTTGTTAGCGCTTTACATATAAATAAAAAATGAGATATTACTACGTGGACAAACTATAAACAAAAATATGCTTAATTTTACACTTACTTATCATGACCCCATTGTTATATAATCCTGGCTCCGCCACTGCATGGTTTGCAACATACTTTTAGCTTGTAGGCTTGATATTGTCGACTTTCAAACCTTGAAGTTGGCTTGAAGGCTTCTTTCATGCTTGGTGGTCATGTACAATGAGGATTATAGCATTATCTATTATTTTAATGTGCTTTAGTATTTTGTAGGCCATAGCTTGAACTGCACAAATGCGAGCCATAATTTGATCTCCACGAATATCGCCCACCTCTCCTCTAGGTATTGGAAAATAAACTTTGAGGCAATTGGTGTTGGATATGGTGTCAATCTTATTTATCCATGGTCTACCGACAATTTCGTTGTAGGGTGGTGACTCATATATGTCGCTGAAAGTGTGTAAGCAGACTATTGGCAGTGAGTATTCATCCAGGTCTGTTGTGCTGACGGTGGTGGTCATGGTTTCGATAAAGACTACAAGTGCTCTAGCCTGCATTTGGATATTCTTCTCGAGACCCATCTTCTAGACCATCGAGAGTTGAAGAATGTTTGTGGTGCTAATCGACTTTGGCGTTGTCAATCTGGATGCTGATGACTATGGCATTGCTATGCGGTATGTTAATCCTTACGTGATCCTTCTTGGAGAATCTCACCACCTCGTTGTTGTTAATATCCATATGCACTTAGGAGACCATCTTTGTAAGTGTATCTAAGGAGTTCAAACTTTGTCAATATGGTTTTGATTTAGATTGCCTTTTGAGGTAGAGCTTTGTTAGGTCATTTCTTTCAATTTGTTGGCCTCAGTGGCAACGAATTTTGTGAACGTTTGCGAGCTTCTCTGGGTAATCCCTCTACTTGAAGTATGTCTCCAAATCATGACCTTATGAACTATGGTATGTGCAATACTTAAACCGGGGGTTCCTCAATGGTGGTGCCATCTTGAGCCAGGGCTCATTCTTGATTGCGCTGTAAATCTAGTGGATAGGAACAGAAAATGTCGTGTACTTCTTGTTTGATTGAGACTCATTGGCCGATGGGCGTGACTTGAATTTGTCATACTTTTTACGATCTCCCCCCTATAGGTCTGCCCCCTTGCTGGGTTGCTCTTTGTTGTACAAACATGCTTTCTCTAGGATCTTGTTTTCGATAAACTATCATAAATCTCAATTAACCAAGCACTAATAATAACACAAACAACCAAAACACCACACACAGAAGAAAACACACGTCATGAACAAAGAATTGTAGTGGTTTGGCCAAAACTTATCTACGTGCACTCATGTGATTACCGAGATATTTCACTAGTATGAAAGCGTTTTTGGTTTACAAGAACTCCCCTTTTGCTGTCACGACGGTTACATGCCTATTTTCTAATTAAGTTTTCTTTTCTATAAGGAATATGAAAGTACACTTTCTTTCCTTTTCCAATTAGGCTTCTAGGATTCCTAGTCTAAATTGTACAAGGAAACTTAATTCTTTCCTCATCCTTTTAGGACAATAATATGTGCACACCTTTAGTTTCCATAATACAATCCTAAACAGAATAGAACACTAACAATTGAATGTGAACAAATACTTTTAATTCATGTTTCTGCTCGAAATTCCTTTAGATTAATTGATTAAGACAACATGATGTTGGTATTTTATTTTTAAGTAACATGATGGTAGTATTTTTAGGTTCATTTTTCTTGGCTTAATGGATTCTTAACTCGATGATGCCAAGTTAGCACCAGCTAAAGAAATTTTTAGTGTATGCTCCAAAGAAAAATGATCAAGATTAGAAACGCCATATGTGGGTTTGCTTTTTGAAACTTTGGAAGCGGCAAGAAATTATTTTGAAGATTATGACAAACAAGAAGGGTTCTGGATTCATGTTTGAACTTCATTAAAGTTTGGACGACGTTCAAATGAGGTGACAAATCCCTAATTCATTTCAAGAAAAATACAACATGCAGACTGAAAATGAAGATGACATCAAACATAATGATGAACAAGATGTATGTAACATGGAAAAAATAGAAGAAAAGACAGAGAAGTTGTTCAACATTTAATGTCGATGTGAGGCTACCATGAGTGTTGTTCATGACAAATGGACTAACAAGTGGAAAATGTCCGTATTAGTGACATTCACAACCACAAGCAAGTGACCCCACCTCAAAGGATAATGATGAAGTCCAATCAACATATGCTTAATGTAGTTAAGGAGTTGACAAAAGCATTTCATAGAGAATTCACAAATTGGCAAAGTTTCATAAATTTTTGTGGTACTCAAAATGTCTACAAAATTCATGGCAAAAATAGAGATATCGGTTGTGCAAGACCTGAAGACGTTTTATGTCCCATCTTAATTGGCTGGGAAGCATGAGACCTTGTTCTACCAGTCGACTGAGCAGCCCTTCTGGAAAGAAGACTGGATTCGCCTTGCTGCATCATAACCTATATTCTCGATGCTATACCTTGTTCTATTATTCTTTCTCAACTGGTATTGGCAAATGTGCGGCTGGCCCTAATCTGAGGAGGGGGCTCAGCGGGAAGAGTTTGGTAATTAGTTCCATTCGCTCGACTGAAAAAGCTGGAGCTCCATTTCTCACTTGTGTATTAGTCTTTGGGAAAGTGTAAGACACTATTGCTTGCAACTAGGTCTTGAGTGTCAATTCAACAAAAAAGTCAACTCTAGTTGCTTCTCTTATCCTATTGAAAACTGGTATTCTTTTTATGCCACCCTTGAGTTTGGAACCCTGAGCAGATTGTCAGTGATAAGACGGAGGAAGGTGAGGATGACGTCAAGTCATCATGCCCCTTATGCCCTAGGCAACACACATGCTACAATGGCGGGGACAAAGGGTTAGGGATTGTTGCAACCATTTAAGGAATATCAAGCATAGAGAGCTAGAAAGGGGAGATGTACAATTAGTTCTCCCTTATTTTAGAAAAAAAAAAAAGCAAGCAGAAAATCGACAATTCTTTTATGCAATCCAATGTGATGAACATGGAAAGGCCACCAATTTTTTTTGGGTGGATTCTAGGTCATGGATGGCACATCATTATTTTGGAGATGTAGTCAATTTTGATACAACATATAGAACAAACAAATATGAAATGCTATTTGCACCGTTTACTGGAGTAAATCATCATTTTAGTCAATAAAATTTGGATGTGCCTTTTTATAAGATGAGATAGAGAAAACATTTTTATGGTTTTTTGAGACATGTTGGAAGCAAACATTTTAATGGTTTTTTTGAGACATGTTGGAAGCTATGGGAAGTTGTCATCTAGTATCTATACTCACAAATCAAGATTTGGCAATGAGAGCAACAATCACAAGTATTTCCTAATACTCGCCATCGTCTTTGCCTTTGGCATATTAAGAAAAAATTTGCTGAAAAATTGTCACATATATACTATAAAAAAAATCAAATTTCATGATTGCAATGAAAAAGTGTATTAGGTCGACATACAAAATAGTGGGGTTTGAACAACATTGGAAAAACTTGATAAAGGAGTATGAATTAGAAGAAAATGAATGGCTTGCCCAACTCTATGGAATATGTGAGTTGAGAGTGCCAGTTTATAATCGTGGCACATTTTTTGCTAGGATGAATACAAATGGACATAGTGAGGGTATCAATTCATTTTCGATGACTTTGTTACATCAACAACAAATCTTAAAGAATTTGTTGTCAAGTATGAGCAAGCCCTTAATAAGATCGTGACAAAAGAAAGTGCTGAAGATTGTGTTTTGAAGCATAACTACCGTATTGTGGATCATGATGACTTCCTTTTGAAGCATGTGGCTAAGTTTATACTAAAAAAAAAATTTGAAAAGTTCAAGGAAGAATGGATAAATGTCAATCGGCTCAATGTTGAAGATAAGGGAAGTGTCTATCAATTTCATATGTACGTAATCGGTAAAAAAAATTGGTGAAGTTGAAGAATTTTTAGTTAAGTTCAATCTACAAACCTACGAGGGCACCTGTGAGTGAAAATTTTGAGTTTGTTAGAATTCTTTGTCGACATATTATTAAAGTTCTTGTTCATCTAGACATTGATATCATACCATCCCACTTCATTACGGAAAGATGGAAGCAACTTGCAAACAAGTTTAGGGTTATAGATTCAAAACAATTGGTAAGAAAGGACGGTCAAGAACAAGCAAAGGCATTGAGACGTAGCCATATGTGTCGTAGAGCTACTAAATTAGCTTCTCGTGAAACATCTTCAAATGAGGCATGTACAATCTCCATGGAACTTTTAGCTGAATTGTCCAAAACACTATCTCAAGTTGAAGTTAATATTGTGTCGGGTGAAGAAGCCAACGATTTACAAAATCCTCATGATGATCCCGATCAGTCTATTAACAATGGAGAGGGAGAGTGAGGGATGAAGATGGAGAACGGAACAAGTAGTGTTATTAACTTAAAAGATTATAAAAACGTCATTATAAGGGACAAAAACGATGTCGTTTTAAGCTTAAAAGAAAGTACAAAAACAACGTCGCTTTAGTGGTTAAATCAATTCGACTCGTTTTTTGAACCACTAAAACTGAAACTGAACCAACCAATTTCGGTTTGGTTTGGTTTTTTAAAATTCGGTTAAGTATTTGGTTCGGTTTTTTTAACGCATTACTAGATGTAGCTCATGCGTGACATATTTAAGGGTCACTACAATAATCGAGCCTGGTAAATCTTCAAATTCATCGGATTTTATCTCACACATCCAAATAAGTAACCTATTACGAGATAATAGGTAAAGTAGCAGCCTGCTATCTGACAACAGCTAATAAGTAACACAACTGGTAAACATGATTTTCATACTATAGCTCTTACAATTTCTACAAGTCTGCATCACAAAAGTAGTAAATCCTTTACATTTAACAAGGTACTAAACATTCAGCTAGAAAGATGCAGAAAACAGCTAGGACGTCAACATCCCTCCAGGATAGTCTAAGTACGACTTTATTTGCAGACTTCGATGACAGAAAGCCAAATCTTAGCATCTCATATTCCATTAAGGGTAACCACAACTTTCCGTGCTGTAGGATAGTCACGATGCTCACACAACCATATTCCCTGAAGCAGCATCAATACAAGGAAAAATTATACAAATTCCATAAGCTATAACACATCGGAAGTTCAAAAATTTTGGTTTATTAGAGAGCCAAAAATGATACGACGGAAACAGAATTTGAAGGAGGAATTGTTAGCCAAAGAGTAATTTGATAGAGCCATTAATTGCCTCACTCAAGTTCTCTTAGAAGTTAAAAGCCTTGTTGAAATCTTAAGAAAAGGCCAATGCATATCTTATCTATCATTCTGTTCTCAGGAGCTAATACTCAATAATTAACTTGCACAACTAATTACAAGAAGTTTCCGCCTAGTCAAGCTGCTTACAGTAAGGTCTGTAAAATATTTCACCATGCATTAACGCCACTGACCACCGGCATTCAAAACATTCTACACAAGGCATTTCTATTCTTTTAACTTACATGATCTGTCTATATAAAAATAGTTCTAGCCTTTACTGACACTACAACATTAGTAGGGAAGAACACGTAGAATGTAAGTGTTCCCATAACAAGTTATTTTGCAGCTAGTAGTTTATGTACAACTCTGCGGTTCACCTTCCCTTATCATGACGCATTTCTATTTTCCAGAATTTACTTTTAAGTTCTATGATTACAAGATTGAGAGGTCCAAGCCATTTACAAGTAGCAAACTTGGAAAAGTTGAATAATGGTTTAAACTTTCACATACCTGCCAAGTTCCCATGTTAAGCTTTCCATTTGTAATTGGAACCCTGCATGAGAACAAGGAACATGTAAATGCCAACGAGGCCGTAAATTCCTCATAGCACATATAAACACTTGAAACAAGCTAGTAAGATATCCTTACATTAGTGTGCAGCCAAACATGGATGATTTAATATGCGCTGGCATGTCATCTGGTCCTGTAAAACTCAGATAACTCAGTATCAATATTTGGAATTCCTTACCAAAAAAAAAATCGGAGTTACTAAGCACCACAGTAGCTAGCAGTCATATGATAATACATAAAATGCAAACTCAAAGATGTCGCCAACCAAGTTATAGGCTTATAGCAATTTGGGTTCAAACATAGAAAAGCATTCCACAGAAGAATAGATGATAGGCGTGAACCGAATGAAGGAAATGACTCGAAATACCCACCTTCAAGGGTATGCTTCCATGGTGCAGAGGTCCCCTGAAAATAAATGAAGCCAAAAACATCATATAATGCTTGCTAGTGCTAGTGCTAGTGCTACATGTGATGTGAGTCATGTGATCAAATTACACAGGAAAGGAAACAAAACGAAACTAATTAACCTCAGGAACAATGGTATTGAGGAATGTCTCTGTATCGTCACGAACATCAGAGTCGTAATTCTCATTGATAGTAAGAGAAGCACTCGTGTGCTGCACTGCAATATTAGCCACAAATAAATACATACACATATATTAATATAATTCAAAACAACCAAAAAACAAGTACTGAAAGAAACGAGTATTAGGCAGGCAAAGTTACAGAAGAGATGGGCAAGGCCACAGTTGAATTCTGACAAGTCTTCCCCAATTTCCTTCACTATCTGAAATACGATTGATTTTAATTCAAATTTCATATCAAGGGTTAGGGTTAGGGTTAGGATTGGATGCATGGATCAAATCAAGAATCAATTGAAAACTCAAAAGAGGAGCGACCTTGGGCGTGACGAGATGACAACCCCTCTTCAGAGGAGGCAGAGTTATGGTCTTCTGGGCCCACTTGGGACCACCGGCGGCTATCATTGGAATTGAATCGACGGCGGTGCCTCCGCCTCTGCTGCTCGGACTCGGCGTCCTCACCAAACAACACTTTACTGGCACTGATACTGAGCACTGCATTTGCATTTTAATTGCTGTTGGCAATAGATTTTTTATTTTTTATTTTTATTTTGGGAAACTGGCAATAGAATAATTAGAACCAATAAGCTCTTATAAGGCAGGCTTTTGATTTCATATCTGCCGCACATTCTTCCCTCCCGGGTCCACTGTATTGTATGGTCTTCCATTTTCTGTGGTTGCACCCAAGCTCATAAGGCCATGAGATCGGCCTTGAGAGGGCCCACAAGCAATGACAGACCAAGATGCTAGGCCCACAGATGGGCCCAATAGATTCAATGCATAGAGCACTGCTCCAAAATGACCACTCAAAGCCTTGGATCGTCTACTGACAAAAAGGAATGAGCGCTAGGTTTAAAAGTATTTTTGATAATGTCACTTAGTACTATGCTTTAGTCATATTTTTTTTCGTTTTGTAGGTGAGACATCTTAAGTTTGATTTTTGCCAAAGATAAATTTGAACCATATTATTACTAACTCATTAGAATACTCTTGATGCTAGGCCCACAGTGGGGGCTGCTAACAAAATTGTGAAAAGACAATTCCATTTTAACATTTTGGTGCTTCATACTTAACACGGATTTTTCTTTTTTTTCAATTTGATGTTCCATCCTCTCATACACGTTAGACCATATAAGGGTTTTAACTGCAGAGCAAAACATAATCAAGAAAATTATGAAGGCGACACGTAGATTTTTGGGTTAAAAAGACAAATTTACCCTCGAGACACACCAAGATTCTCACGCGTATGCAACAGACAATAACGACTCAATCAAGGAAGAGCCAAAGGTGATCAAAATAGTATTTATTCAAAACCCTCTCATCAGTCCTCATCAAATCCTCACCCAAAAGGTAATTTCCAATTATTCTATTTAAATTGGGATTGATTACCAAGTTAGTTGTAAGATATTATTTCACATAATATCTTGCAATTAGCCTCATAAAACCACCATAAGTGCCCGGTCCCTATTCTCCAAATAGGGTCGGCCACACCCCTATATATAGTCCCATTTTTCTCCAAAAAAGCTAAGTTCAATCTTTTCCAAAAAATCCCTAAACACTTTCTCTCTAAAATTTTAATTTCAACATCGGAGATTCTTCAACCAAAGCCCCCCATTCATCGTGGGCGTGTGAGGTTCTTGACCATAATCTTAGGTGTTATTATTTTGCAGGTGTATTTTCGTCAAAGGAGAATAAGGTGGAAATTTGCATCCACAAATTGGTGCTTTCATTGAGAGCCTTGATTCACACGCTCGAAGAAGACTCTCTCACATTCAAAGTTTCTCATTTCTTGTTCATTTGTAGATTTTCATACGTACTTATTTTTAGAATTTTTAATAAAAATTCTTTGATAAAACGTAAAAGAAAACTACAATGGCTAGAAATTCGGAAACCACAACGAACGGAACTCCCTACGTTCGAAGATTTGGACTACGGCGATCCATGAGGCTCAACGCAATGATGAGTGAAGTGGCACCACCGTGGCAACCACCAAGGTAGTAACCACGACAGCCTTTCGCGAAGCCCAAGCCCACGGTGAAGGCATCACCTTGCAGCCACAAACCTAAGCCCACGCCATCTTACAACAGCAAGCCCAGGACCGCGCCACAAGGGAGCCTAGTGGGCCCAAATTGAGCAAGCCCAAAATCAAGCAGCTGCGGTAGAAACAGCGACCTAGCATATTCTGGCCCAAGGCCAGTGCGAGCTTGCTCTTGAGCGGAGCCCAGGCCTAGCGTCTACGCACACCGCATGTGGGGCAGCCCACACTAGTGGCTCGACCCGCTCTCGCAATCCAGTCTAAGATCTAGCTCTTTCCCATCGCCTTCCAAACGATCCAAACTGGTTTAAGACTGATTTAATAATCCCAGCTTCAAATTTTTAGACCGATGATTGAAACCGGGGCATTTTCACCCAGTCTAAGATCCAGCCTTTTCCCATGGCCTTCCAAGCGATTCATACTGGTTTAAGACTGGTTCAATCGTTCTGGCTTTAGATTTCTGGACCGACGATTGAAACGGGGGCATTTTCACCTTATTTATCTTTAGATTTGACATTTCCTAACTCAAATCTGGCGCCCGGAGTCCATTACACTTCCGCTACTCAAGGAAACGCATACCGTCCAAGCTCTTCCAACCCAAATAGTGAACTACACTTGTCTTGACAAGTCATAGAGTTGACAAGCGCCCTTGCACAACAAGCGACCTTGGTGAATTAACTCTTGTAGTGGATCGAGATGCAACGTGCCCCAGACTAGGTGTCCCGAAATAGGACAAGGGTAGATGAAAAAACTCTCCAGCAGCGTCTTGGCATGCAGCTATTCGACTAGTCATGAGCCAAGCGTTTTGGCAGTGTACACTTCCGACTAGGCCACCAAGATTATGTATACTCTCGTCTTAATGTGTAGAGGAGCGTGCATTCTTAGTTAGGCCCACGAACGAGCATAAACTCACAGTTAGGGTGGCACTTTGATAATCAACATGAGCAACATTTCAGGTGAAGTGTTCATTCGTGGTTAGGCCTGCAAAAAGCATCTTCCACCTCACATTGAAGTAGGCAGCACAACAGACAGAGATAAGCTGTTACTCAATCCAGCTCAAGTTCAACCGGTAGCCTATGAGGAATTCGCTCGCCTACTAGGAATGTACCACATACACTGCAGCCATGGCATAGACGAGCCAAATATATAGAAGAGCAACTTAGACTAGCAGGTTAAGATCGGAGGCAGCCAAGAGCTCCGTTACCCTAACAAAGGCAAATTCAGCATGCCACATTTCACATCTTTCAAAGGAGATGGAGATCCAGAGAGACACTTGAAGCACTACCGAAGTACATTTGGAATATCTTCAAGCAGATTCTTAAGGTACCTAGTAACCTAACGACGAATAGAAGCACATCCCAAGCAAATCTGAACAATTCTAGAGATGAAATCTCCAACTTCCTTAAAGGAGATCCAAAGCTTGACCAGACGAGCAGACGCCCACAACCGTTTTCTCTCGTGGTCCACCAATCAATACAAGCCTTTTTTTTCAAGGCTATCAAGAGGCCACAACGAGACAAATGGGATGATGAGTGCAAAAGAGCTTTCCAAGACCTGAAGAAATATATTTCATCACCTCTTTTACTATCCAAGAAGGAAGCATTGGAGAACTTATACATCTATTTGGCAATCTCGAAAGTAGCAGTGAGGTCTAAAGATAGTTCGATGCTCTCAGACAGTATGACTTATACATCTAATATCATACAGTAAGACTTATACATCTAGTCTCAGAAGTAGCAGTGCTTGAGTAGGTGATCACTCTAGGCTTCAAAGCATCCAACAATGAAGCAGAGTACGAAGCTCTACTAGTAGGCCTCCGAATGGCAAAAGACTTGGCGTGAAAAAACTTGTGATCCATTATGATTCCCAGCTAATCACCAGCCAGACTATTAGGAAATACACGACTAAACATCTGAAGATGGCGCAATAGCTAGAGAAAGTACAAAAATAACTTGAGGCGTTTCAGACTTACACCCTCACTTAAGTTTCGCGGGTAAACAACTCCCACGCGGACGCGTTAGCTGGCCTACGCTCCGCAATCAACCATCAACTCAAACACTATATTCTGGCGGAGTATCGAGGTAAGCCAAGCATAGAGGTGGAGCCAGCAGCCGAGGTGTCACAGGTTAGTACAACTCCGAATTGGTAAGATTCCATTATAGACTACCTAGTCAATAGCACACTCACCACAGAAAGGTTGGAGTCTAGAAAGCTCCAAAAAAAGGCAGCACGCTACTACATGTGGAACGGCATTATCGTTCAAAGATCCTACACTAGACCACATCTTCGCTGCCTAGTGCATCCCGACGACCTAAAAGTTCTAGGCTCAATCCACGAAGGCGTTTGTGGAAATCATTCTGGAGGCCGATCTTTAGCACATAATGTTATGAATGCAAGCTACTATTAGCCTACTATGCATTTAGACACTAAGGAGTTAGCACAAAAGTACGACCGCTGCCAACGCTACAAGTTGGTACAGGCACTGCCTGCTAGCGAACTACACTTGCAGATTAGTCATTCACTATTCATGTATTGGGCAATCGACTTGGTAGGGCTAATGCCACCCACTACTGGGGGTAGAGGCATAATGATCATGGAAACTAACTATTTCACCAAATGGGTGGAAGCAGAGCCCATGATAACCACAACTCAGACATACATAAAATGCTTCCTATAGAGGAACATCATTTGTCAATTTGGCGTCCCTCAATCTATCGTCATAGATAATAGCCAACAATTCATAGGCAAAGATTTGGCAAAGTTCTTCCAGAAATATGGCATCAAGTAACACATGTCCACATCGAGGTATCCCCAAGACAATGGGCAGGCCGAAACATCTAATAAGACGATTATCGACTGCCTCAAGAAGTTTCTCTCTGACAAGAAGAGAAAATAGCTAGACGAACTTCCTGGATGTCTATGGGTGTATCACACAACCAAATGATGAGCAATCGCTGAAACTCATTTCTCTTTGACATTTGGTTCAGAAGCAATCATTCATTCTAATGTCATTGTGCCAAGTATCAACACTTTACTACCAAGCATTGAACAAAATGGAAATAAGATGGCAACAAATCTGGATCTGGCAGAAGATGAACGCAAGAAGGTCATTACCCGCATCGCAGCCT
The DNA here is from genome assembly GCA_963580275.1 of Crataegus laevigata. Classification (NCBI taxonomy): domain Eukaryota; kingdom Viridiplantae; phylum Streptophyta; class Magnoliopsida; order Rosales; family Rosaceae; genus Crataegus; species Crataegus laevigata. The sequence continues at coordinate 24,220,933 of OY756950.1, read as the reverse complement.
ACCAGAAGTAGCTTCTCTCCAGCTATAAACAAAAGGGCCAATATCCGGCAATTCTAGCCCGGAGATCTAGTCCTAAGAAAAGCCTTCATTAATACCCGTAGAAAAGGCTCCAAAAAGATAGATCCCATCGGCAAAAGTAGTTACACCCTCACCACCATGAACAACAAAGAGATCAAAAAATAGTAGAACGCCTACAATATGAGGAAGTACCATGTTTGACCTTCTACTACATCAAAACCCGAAAAGTCAAGCAACTCGACGGGCACCACCTCTAAAGCCAAAGACTATCCAGTTGTTTTACAGTTTCTACCTTACAACTAAGTTTTCATTCATTTCACTCATTTTTCAATGAGAAATTCAGAAGTAATTTACAACTTGTCTCGGCTGCATTCTTACAACAACTGATCACTCCTACACTTCAAAAGAAGATCGCACACTTTTTAGGTACTTATCATAGGAATTACACCTCTTTGGGGACCAACCATGCTCTAGTGCGAAAAGGGTAAACCAGTTTTCTGACACCCACATAAGTCTGCTCTCCAATACGGGAGGATAAACTTTATACTCTAAATATCTAGACATGGATAAGTCAGGCTGCCCTAGTATAAGTAGGTGCACGATTGTAAGATCCCTCATCGTCTAGGGGTGAGGCTCTTGTAAGCCTTATATGTACATGCCTATCTCTAATTAGCACGAGGTCTTTTAGGAGTTCACTGGCTTCGAAGTTCATCGGGTGAAAGCATTCCTAGGATGGGTGACCCACTGGGAAGTTCTTGTGTGAGTTCCTAGAAACAAAATCGTGAGGGAGTGGTTGAGGCCCAAAGCAGACAATATCGTGTTATGGCAGAGTCGAGCCTGAGAAGTGGTCGAGCTTGGGCTGGGATGTGACAATTTGGTATCAGAGCCACTCTGCCATGTGGTGCAAGTGTGCCGACGAAGACTTCGGGCCTCTAAGGGGGTGGATTGTAAGATCCTACATCGTCTAGGGGTGAGGATCTTGTAAGCCTTATATGTACATGCCCACCTCCAATTAGCACAAGGCCTTTTGGAAGTTCACTAGCTTTGGAGTTCATTAGAACTCCGAAGTTAAGCGATTTTGGGGCCGGGCCGGGATGTGACAACGATGGTCTTTTTTAAGGCTTAGCTAGCTGAAGGATTTTGAGTCTCTTGACCTAATCAGTGAGGAACCAGGCGTCAAAGATGGAAGAAGCACATTACACAGTATGCCTTATGGACGACTGCCTTGGAACCCTAAAGCTGCTACTGAGTGCACTAAGGTAGCCTAAGGTTTCCAGAAGACTGGCTACGGTTTGCCTTTCGAGCAGTAAGCTCCGTTAAACTTATACAACCGCACGTTTTTGTGAAAAGTTAAACAAGTTAGCATGCATATATGAAGCTTCATCCACTGACAACATGCTATGCAGTTGATAAGATTCACATCTGCCAAAGTACGGACTGATCATTTAAGATCTAAACTAATTCCTAAAGTGTTTTGATACTTGCTACGTAACCCACGTAATTGGTTACATAAAAAGAAAAGAGTTCTCTAGGACCTTTGCTTACGGAATTTCATACAACCGCGTACTTTTGATATGAAAGGTTACGAATTTCATGACCCAAAAATCTTTAGTATGTTGTCATGTAGGCCATACAGCTCAAAGGATTGAAGAAAGCCAAAGTTAACAACCAAGTGGTCACGCAGACTCTTCTGTTTCTTTAAGTAAGGCGTCTGGCTGCTGACCCTATGGCTAACAACCTTGCAAAAGTTCTACACCAACACTTACGACTGCATGGGCTACGTGGGTCTGTCTACTTATATAAAAGTAGCACACATGCCACTGGTCTAAAAGGTTAAAGGTTGGGGGTGAACAAGAGAAACGAAGATGAAGGAAAATGAAGGAAGCAAGATTATTAAATTTTCTAGAAAAATTGATAAACAACTAGCAAAGGCCAAATGAGTTCAAGCAAAGCAAAAAGCAACAAGGAAAACAAAGAAAATCCTAAAAGCTACCTAGAAAACTACTCTTCAGTAGCTTGGACATCCTATGACTATTTGGTTGCCACATCTTCAGCAGCCGCGACGCTCTCAGCAGCGGCACCATCCGACGCTTCACCCCTGGCTGCCCTAGCCTGGACACCAATTTCTCCGACTACTTCACCAAGGGAAGCCTCGAAAGTAATGGCAAGCAAGTCTTCTAGAGAAATAAAGAATGTCCGAAGTCTTTCCCAGCAAACTTAAAGTCAGACGACCTACCGAATAGATGGTATACATCACCCATCTTTTAGAAATTAGTTTGACTCTGAACAAGCAAAGTCTCGAGCCCAACCTTCTCACCCTTCGACTGCTCATTCTCCGCGGGTAAACTAACACGGACGTGCTGCAACTCATCCACTTCATTCTTCAAACTTTCGACGATCTTCTTAAATTAGATCACTTGATTATAAGCAGCAATCAACTTTTCATCCTTTGCATAAGTAGCAGAACGAAACTAAAAAATAGCGCGCTCAAGATCTTAAATCTGAGGTATGTAACATCTAATCTCATTCTCTACCCTTTCATCCTTAACATGGATCACGTTAAGCCTAGTCTTGAAATCAATGATCTCTTGGTGAAAGGTCTCAAGCTGCAAAGAAGTGGGGGTAGAAACATTAGACCCCCTTCAAAGAAAGAGCTCAAACTCCAACCTCTTGATCTTTTCGGCTGAGGAATAAGCTTCGGCTGCCATAGTTTTTCCCACCTCCTTGGCATCCTCTTGTCAATAAGCATAGATTCATTTATTAGAATCATCATTTTCTGCATCATAGCAAATAGAGTAGTCATCTTATATTCGGTTGTATGCTTCGCAAAGAAACTTGGACATACATCCCCTTTAATGACAATAAAAAGCTTGGCACACGCCTCCATGTCTTCAAGAAAATATGATCTTAAGAGCACACAAATCTCGGCAGCCTCCCCAGAAATAGGCTTGGTGGATTTCTCATAACTGCTTACACGAGCAGTCTCATTTTTCTTAGCAGGTGAATTAGTCTCAGCAGTGAGAGGAGTGGGTTTTGGCTCCACATTAGTAGCAGAGTCCACCATATCACTCTTCATAGTGGCAAACCACTCTAAAGGTAAACCATACTTAGCCCCCGAAGGACATTTAGTGCAAAATTTGACACTGGGGGCACGACAAAACTTTTACGTTAAGCAATCCTATCAACAATCATACTAGCCACCTTTAGCGTGACAGACGTCACCGGTTCGGATCTAGCAGCCTCATCTTTCTTCCCTTGGAAGAAGTCAAGTCAATCACAAGCTTATCATCAACAAGTGGACCCTCATGAGTAACGGATGAAGTCTTTGGCTTTTTCTCAACCAGTATCTCTTGAGCATGCAGGGAAGATCTTTTCTTCCTACCTTCATTCACTACAAGATCCACAACAGTGATCAAATGAGCTAATGCCTCCACCTTGATCCGCTTTATCTCATCTCTCAGAGGCAGCCCACTTTTCTCTCGACGAAGAGAATTAAGTAGTCAACGTCATTCATAATACTCAGCGGGGATACCTAAGGCAACATGCACCTTCTTCATATCTAGAGAAGTCTTGGGAGTTGAGCCAAATTCTAAATCTACAAAAGCAAAAGAGGATAATTAGTAAACTAGAAAGTAGCTCAACAAAAGTACAAAGCAGCTTAGAGATCAAGTAGTCTACTTATCGATGATGAAAATCGTTGGAACATACAACTCATGGGAAGAATCAGACTTTCACTCTCCACTTATCTCCAAAGTCTCATTGGCCCAGTTACGATCTCCCTTGCTCGAATAATCGAAGAGCCTATGGCGAGATTGCAGCTGCCCAACTCTTTCAATGTGGTCTATGTCAAAGAAGTACCAAAATTCATTGACGGTCAAATTGAAGTCAAAGAATTGGCTTAGATTGAGGAACCCCACTATCACATGAACCGTATATAGAGAATATTGAGTGGGAGCACACTTCATAGAGCAAAGCACTTTTTGGAAAAAAACGCGGTATAAGGAAAGTAAATCCAACACAAAGTAGAAGTGATGAAACTTGATGGCTCTCCAAACCCCACTACATGGTTCATAGCTGCTACTTTCCTTGACGTGCTTCACACGCACCCTTGATGGAATGACGTGCCTATATGCCTCCATAAAGTCTCTAAATGAGTCATCAGAGATAATTTTGAAGTGAGCAGTTTTCAAGTAGCCTACCTTACTCAAAGACCTGCCTTGACGATACAACGACAGTACTTCATCATCACCCTTATGTCTTGAAGAAGACATGCTCGAAAAAATTCTACAAAAAGCAAGAAAAATTAGTTAGGCAGCTGAGCTAAAAAAAAAAGAATGCACCAGGCTCCACGACCCAATACTGCAGTAGCCCAACAATCTACAAGCTAAGCCCTACGACCTGGTCCATCACCTTCTCACCCCAAGAAGCCTCATGGTCCAAATTAGCAAGAAAATGGGGCATCCACCTTCGTACCTGGTCTAACACGCAAATGGGCCAAACACAGCGGCCCAAAGCCATTTGCAAGTCAGCCCCGGAAGGAGGCGGGAGCTTCCCTTCCTCTCTCCTACATATGCCCAGGCACAACAGCCCATACCAAGAGCCCTAGTGCCCTGGCTCGAGCTAACCACGCGCCAAGCCCTAAGCTTGTGTCACTAGCCCTTAGCCTAAGCCGAACCGTTGCCGCACCATGCCACACATGACAACAGTGTCATGGCCTCTCCAAGCCACTTTTTGACACATTCTCGATCGCTGTCAAGTTAAATTTCAAGCCCTAAGGTTCCCAAAAATTAGGAAGACAAGGAAAATTTAGTTTTTCTTACCTTGGTGCGGTATGAAGACGAAGAAAGCAACGAAAGACTGTCCTTTACACAGGCAAGTGTAAAAGATTGCTAGAGGGATGGGGAACAAATATCCTCTACCTTTCTCTCTCTTGTAGGGTAGAATAAATTGCTCTATGAAGTTAATTTAATCATCTACTTAAGGTAGACTTAAATAGACTTTAGAAGTAGTTTATTTCCCTTTCCTAGAAGGATCTAATTTCCAATTAAAGAGGGAATCTACATCAAAATATGAAACAATCCTATGTTTCCTAAAGCAAGAAAAGATCTCTACACTTGTTGCCTTTTCCTACTAGCAGCTCAATAGGTGTGGGGTCATTTGTGGAGCCAAAAATAATCAACAAAATTATGGAGGTGACAAGTGGACTTTTGGGTTAAAAAGAAAAAATTACCCTCGAGGCACACCAGGATTCCACGTGCATGCAACGGACAAAAACGACTCAATCAAGAAAGAGTCAAAGGCGATCAAAATGGTATTTATTCAAAACCCTCTCATCACTCCTCATCAAATCCTCACCCAAAAGGTAACTCCCAATTATTCTATTTAAATTGGGATTGATTACCAAGTTAATTGCAAGATATTATTTCACATAATATCTTGCAATTAACCTCATAAAACCACCATAAGGGGCTGGTCCTTATTCTCCAAATAGGGCCGGCCACACCCTTATATAGAGTCCCATTTTTCTCCAAAAAGCTAAGTTCAATCTTTATCAAAAAATCTCTAAACACTCTCTCTCTAAAATTCTAACTTTGCTATCGGATATTCTTTGGCTAAAGCCCCTCATTCATCGTGAGCGCATGAGGCTTTTGGCCATAATTTTAGGTGTTATTATTTTGCATGTGCATTTTCATCAAAGGAAAAGAAGGCGGAAATTTGGATCCAAAGTAATCTTATCACGTCATCATATTAAATGAATTATCATAAAACTAATTCAACTAAAGACACAATTTGATTCAATGAAAAAATTGAAACTTCGTGTCCCATTTTGAAAACCAACCTAAACCCAACAATGAGAAAAGAAACCGAGCCCAACAAATATTTTCTAAAAGCCCAAACCAATAGCAATAAGAAGCACATAGATTCACACTTTCACAGAGCTCGTGCTGCTAAAACCCTAAACCCTTTTGACAACATTTTTCAAATCAGATCTCATTTGCTTATTCACATCATTCATCCACCCGCAAACCCCTGCAATGGCTTTAGCCTGCAGGCAAATTTCCAACAGAGCTTCCCCATGGTCCATCCGATCCACCGTCCCAAAATCTTCCATTTCAAACTTCCCTCTCCCCGCCACATTCTCCCCACTTCATCGTTTCTCGGTCTTTAGGTCTATGTTTTTTATGCCTATTTTTTTATTTGTTTACGTTATGAATTCTGAGTTTTGAACTTCTGGATTTGGATTGTTTATGTGCTTATTTTTTATTTGGGGCAGGCCTCTGGGTACGTTGGGATGCATTCAATCACTATTGCCATTCCAGAGCGTAGTGGCGGCGGTGCTACTGATGTCGTCGCTGAGCACTACATCGAGGAGTTGTCGAGCGCTCTCATAGGGTACTCTCTGCTGCACCTTTCTTGGCCTCTAATAAAAAATTTTGCTTTCTTTTCTAATTGTGATTCTTTTTTGCTTTTATTACCATTGTATTAATAATTGTAATTCTTCTTCGTTTTCGTGTTTGCTCACTTGGGTTCTCATCAAAATTTGAGCTTTGCTTTGTTGTTTCTTTTGAGTGATGCATTTGAACAGATTTGATTGATTAGTAACTCTCTTTTTGTTGCATTTTGTTGTGCGGTGGAACCTGGATAGGAAATTAACTTATAGAAGGTCCCTTGTACACTTTGGAGATGATTACTAGAGTAGGAGTTGCACAATTTTTGGTAATCGAAATTGGGTTGTTGCGTCTTTAAAACTACGAGCACTCTCTATGTAAGATTGGCTCATTTGGTTTCCTTTAGAGCTTGTTGGGGGATTAGGCTGGATGTGTTTTTGATAGGGTGTGTTGTCTAACTGGAATATTTGGTTCCTGCAGGCACATAATGTCCATTATGCTTGAACCTACTAGTTAAGGCCTACTGCGTCATTACTAAGTATGAAACTATGAATTTCCCTCAAAACCCCTAAAAATGCTTAACTATGTTAGTTTGAAGGCTTCTATTTCATCTATCCTTTGATTTGGTTAGTTTTGATGAGCAAACCAACACTTACCGTTGTGTTATTTGCATGCACAATCTGTTTTGATCCTTTTAGTTTCATAAATTGCAGATTAGGAGTGTCTAACGATTAATATAGGATGCTATTATGATGTAATGTTTTCCATTAGGCTGTACTGCACTTAATTTATCATACTCTGGCCATATTATGACGATATCTGTCAAGTTTACAAGTGAGCAAGTTGGGTTAATCCATTGTCTTGAAAACTGTAACTAATTGGTGTACATGTAATGCCAATATGGCAAGAAGTTATGATTTTATGGAGATAAAAGAAAACTTAGAGTACAAACACTTTGGCATAAGGTTTTTGATGATACGTGAGACATGTATGATGTATATGGAGGTGGGCCCTGCCATTTATGATTATTGTGTCTGACTTAAAACATTAACCAGATATACGTACACGTTGATCGGTCATTATTGGACAATGTTCCTAGTCATATGTATTATGACAGCAAGTTTTAGTGGTTGTTGCAATTGAGTTTACTTTGGTGTAGAACATCTTTGAAATGCTCACATGATCACATTTCTTTAATGTTTTTTGTGGAGTCGTTCCGATTGGACTTGGAATGCAAAAATCTTTGCATTATTCTCCTCTTATAGAGGGTTTTAGTTTGTGTTCCTAATTTGAGAATTTGTATTGTTTGATGATCCAGAGCTTGGTCTATGAGTTTCGAGGTGATTCGTAGCGAAGGCTCTCTTTGTTACAAGAAGTTACCCTTCACAAGAATGGATAAGCAAACATTTTGTAGTTTTATTTATTCAAAACCCTTACTGAAGTTAAATTGATTCGTCCTACAAGATAGGATGCTACAGCTTGGTACATAAAAATTCAATTAGCTCATTCAATACTATGTATTTATGAATCTTTGATTTCGAACGTAAGTCCGTGTCTTTACAAAAAGTACTCGCCTTCCTTGTCAAGTAAAGTTTACCATACTTGACGTGCTTGATGCCCATTCCTTAGATATTTGAAGCAAAATTCATGCAATCTAAGGTTGCATTTGTGATTTAAAGTGGATTTTTTTCGCTATAATGTGATGTATCTGCTTGAGCATTCCGGACATTTACTATTTTGGTTGTCATTTTTCTAGAGGCAAATTTCACAACGAAGCTGTGGCCTTTCGTGGTCACTCACAATTTTTCAGAGTTTAGATTTGTTCATTTGGGTTGGGGAGTCGGAGTTTTGTGTCGAAATTTCTTTTTTCTTAGCAAAAACAAAAAAGAAGAGTCCAATTCTAATGAAGCAAAACTAGATACCGAGAAAGATATAGCTATGAAGCTGTAGGCCATTTCAAAGTCCTTTTAAATTAACTGAAAGCACTATTGATTAAAGTGCTTTTGAAACTAATCTTTAGTAAAAGTGAAAGTGAATTTCAAAAGAACGCTTTAACTCCTTCTTGCAAGGAGCACATAACTAATGCTTCTTCTAAATGCACTTTAAGTGCCTTTCAAACCAAAAACACTTCCACCGAAACTGCTTTTAGTTATTTTAAAAGCACCTCAAACTAACATAAGAAACATATTTGTGCCGTGATAACAAGATCATAATCCGAATATATAGTGTGAAAATATAAGTGTGACTGTTAAGAGTTGAATCTCACATCAATGAAATGAGAGATTTTGCATGTGCTTATAAGTAATTAGGCTACTTTCCGAATTGTCAATTAGTTTTATGGCAAAACTCCAACTTTTTTTCAGTGACGAAAAAACATTAGTCCTTTTAATAGTTGCTCACCTTGTGTATGTTAATTAACTTATTGTTTCTTGCTTTTTTTTTTATTCCTTTTGTTTCAGTATACTCGCATCTTTTTTGAATGACCTACAGATGGCAGAATTGCTGCTGATCCAAAGCTGTGGGTGGATTGTTCAAGAGTTTCTTCTATTAGTTTGCCAAATTCGCCATACAAAAACATACAATACCGGTACAATATATAAAACGTGTAGCTAATGTTGTACCATTCGTTTATGTTATTTTCCAAATTGTCTTTTGTCAAAATATGTGGTGTTTTTATGTTATATTGAAGATTTGTAATCTTATCTTACTCTTCGACCAACTTTTTAAACTTAAGGTTGTTGGAGCAATATTAGAAAATATGAAAATAACACAAGAATTCCAATCACAATAATCATAAAGAAAATCACAACATCAATAACATAAAAGATTTATATAAACAACTAGAGATAAAGGTAGAAAAATTGACAGACTTGGAAATTGAGTCTTGCATAAATGCAATGTCCTAAAGACAGAATTCCTCCCCTACTCTTGTGCTTGTAGTTGGGTAGGTGTCCGTCTCTCAGGATTCAACAATCTATAAACCGAAGTCAAAGCACTTCAATCTTCGAACGCTGACGAACTTCATATATTCTGTACTCTCAAGACATGACCCGAATTTTTACTAAGACATTGGAGAAAACTCTTCTCATAATTCTATATCTTAAAAGACAACAGTTCTTGAGTTTTTATAGAACTCAAATATACTGTTTGTCGAACAAATGTATCGTTTAAGGTTTAGGTAGTTAAGTAATACCCTTTAAGAGACACATCACTAAAGGGATGGCTCCCTTACGACACCCTTTGATACAAAACCTTTAACACTTGACTGCCTCTTATTTTTCATTCATATTTTATAATTAAATATTATAATATAATAATTATAACATTTAATTTCCAACAATCTCCCACATGAATGAAAAATTAGAGGAATTTGAGAGTACAGACGGACAAGAGATGCATCGGGAGATGTGTCTTTTGGAATTGAATCAACCATAGTGAATACTTATCGGATTTACTTGGTGGCGCAATGGACGTGGAAGATCTTGAACTGTTCATACCGAGACAAATAAGCAACACACATCACTAATCCTAATATATTCCGGTTCATACAGTTGTGTTCATTTTGGTCCTGAACAAATCTCGAATTCATGAGAGCTTTAGAGAATTTAGCCATCTCATACTCATAGAAGCGACTCACTTCTACTCTCACATAGGTGACCACTGATTAAGAATACTCTGCAATATTATGAAAGAATTATGTTGTGGGGGTTGGTGAAAAGTAATTTGCTAATTCAAAGACATTCAAGATGACATCTCTTGTAATGAGTAATTGTTAAAGATATGGCAAGGGTTAAGACCTGCTTACAAATACCTTGAATGTGGCGGAAGTCTACTTCTAAGTGTAGCAAATTATTGAATAAGTCCTAGCCTACGTTTCGAGGACTTAACATTGGAAAACTACTCTTATATAAAATATAATTTCATAAGATGGATTGTGCACACCATTAATGATAGTGAACCTAATAGTGGATCCAATTATTAAAGGTTAGACTAGAGAGTAAGTTGATCATCGAGGGGAATGAGGTTAAAGCCAACATAACTAATGAATCAGCCAGGCGGAAACCTAACTTAGTTGATGGGAGATCCCATGGTCTAAGTTCAATAGGCAAACTAGTTGGGCATAATTCAAAAAAGTTAACACACTGTATACCTCATTCTTATGGTAGAAGAAGTGTGTTGTCTGCAGAAGTTTTAGGATTTATATTTATAATTGTTATCATTGCAATTATATTGTTATTTTTCATATTTTCTATTATTGCTCCAACAAAGGTATCATCATAAAAAATAAAATTTTGAGAAACTCTAGACTCTAAACCCTAAACCCTAATCATCTTATAAAAATTAGTAGCTCAATTATTTATTTCTATCTTTTGCTATTGCTTAATCATCATCAATGATTGTCAATAGTGAAAAAAGTTTATATGTATCAATTCAAATGAAGCACAAATGCTTTGATAAGAAACTGCCACTAGCTAATATAGTGTAAAAAATAAAAGTAAGAGAAAATTGTAGCAATGGTCTCTTAACTCTAATCTAATTGGAGCAATGGTTCTTCAACTAAAAATTCATGACAAGTAGTCTCTTAACTCATCAAGACATGTAGCTATGGCCCTTTTCGTTAACTCCATCAGAATTCTGTCAAGATAACTTATGTTGGAAGGACCATTGCTACAATTGGGTTACAGTTCAGAGACCATTGGTCCAATTTGGTTAAAGTTGAGGGATTGAGAGACTATTTCTCTAATTGGGTTAAAGTTGAGAGGCCATTGCTACAAATTTTTTTCATTTGGTTTTCTATATTTGCCCCTTGATTTAGCCTCATGTGCGTTACACTTGACTTATTTTGATAGAAGTTTTAACGGAGTTGACAAAAAAGACCATAGCTATACGTATGTTGACATGAGTTAAGGGACCAATGGTCATTGATTTTTAGTTTAAGGACCATTACTCTAATTGAGTTAAAGTTGAGGAAACATTACTACTATTTCTTTTAAAAATAATAATAATGAATAGTAATGTCAATTTCATTCTCATGAATGAGAAGTTTTTCAACCAAAAGGAAAACAATTTGGTTGTTAATCAACCATCAATTTATGTTTCCAATTTACTGTAAGCAACTCACTTTGTATTTTTGACATGGGAGCTGCTAAAGTTCGAATTTGCTTCTAGGGTTGCTACTTTTGTTGGAGAAATTTTTATCTTGAGTGGCATAGCAAATGGAGTTTGCTACCACCTTTGCTACATCCACTGGAAATGCTCTTTAGACATTGTTAACGAAAAGTCCAACATACGTTAAACTTACAATTGTACTCTGCCTTTTGATGATAATATTCTTATCACTTGTATATGATATAGATAGGAACTTCAAATCCTAATAGGACTCTTGTACATCAATCTTATGTAACTATTTATACAGAGGAATGAAACAATGAAAATTAATGCTTTCAGAAATATTTTCTCACCTTAATTTAGATTTCTACATTGTATCATCCCTTCTTTGATCCTGACCCTCTTCATCACCATGTCAACCCCAACTTCTCACCCCCCCCCCCCCAAGCTTCTTTGCATGGTTCCCAATCCTCTGCCAATCGTGGTGGCGGTACCTCCTGGCATGGGACTTACTCTACCAATAATCGAGGCGGACATGGCCGCAACCAAGGGTCTTTTCGTGGTGGGCATTCTTAGCACCATTATCGCCCGTCTAATCAGAATTGGAATGGGCCCTCACCGTCTTGGCCTAGTTCCTGTGGCTTCTCAATAACATCTTGGGTCAGCTCAGGTTTGCTAGGCCTCCATCCACTGAACACTCATGTTTGGTGTCCTACCTGCTCCACATCTCACCATTCTACCGCCATTTATCCTCATTGTTATGGTAGTCCCGAGCCACTTTCCCCGTTTGCTGGCTTTTAAGTGGTTTAGTACCAGGATCCCTCCACATGGTTCCCCGACACAGATGTCACCCACTACATGACTGGCGATGCCACTGCTTTTCCGCATCCCTAATGATATCAAGAGCCTTACCTCAGTTGAATTGGGTAATGACGACACTCTAAATAATGCACCCACTGGTACCATTCCTCTTGATCTTAATTCTTCTTCGTTCGTTCTTCATAATGTCTTTCTAGTTCCTTCATTACGTAAAAACCTTTTTTCTGTTGCTCGTTTTACATTTGACAATAATGTTGCCATTTGTTTCTTCCCTTCCTTTTATCGTATTTATGATTTACATACTAGTGCATTGCTATTTCAGGGCCCATGTAAAAATGGACTATATCCATTGTCCGTTTCTCCTCCTCAGCGTCTTGGTCACTCGTCTCCGTCTGTGTTGTCGCGTTTAGGTTTTAGTCTAGGTCCTAATTTTACTATTTTTTTTTGTAAGAGATGTGCTTTAGGGAAATCCACTCAGCTCCCTTTTCCATCTAATAATAAACGTTTTCTTTTTCCTTTTTTTTTCTTATTCACTCTAATTGTTCTACATCCTACACTCACTTACTTACCTTTGGATGCCTATGTTTTCCTTATTTGGGCAATTATGTCAAAAACAAACTAACCCCTCACTCAATTGAGTGTGTTTTTGTGGGATACAATCCTTCTCATAAGGGTTACAAGTGCCTCGATCCCACCTCAGGGCTAGGTTTACATTTCCTACCATGCCATCTTTAATGAAGCTGCATTCCCTTTTCACAAGCCCATATGTCTTGCACCCTCAACCTATGTGGAGCTTTCAATTCGGCCCATTGCTCCCAGCACCGTGCCATCTGCCCACGACATGTCTTTATTTCCTGCACCTAACAGTCCATCATCCGTGTCTCATTCTCCAGCGACAGACCCAACATCTCCACCTTCTGCACTGTTGCCATCTTTTCCACATGTTCCTACTACAGTCTTACCACTCGAGCCTGTCCCATCGCACCTCATGGTCACCCGCTCTAGAGATGGCACACAAAAACCAAAAACATGGACGGATGGGTCCATTCGTTATCCTCTACCTCACTCCTTGAATATGTCTTTATCTATTAATGAGCCCACTTGTTTTTCTCAGGTAAATCGTCAACCTAAATAGCGTGTAGCCATGGCAGAGGAGATCAATGCCTTCATCAAAAATCATGCCTGGGTCCTTGTTCCTCATTCTCTTGCTCAGCACAAGATAGGTTGCAAATGGGTCTATCGCATCAAGCGCAATGCTGATGGCACCATAGAATGTTATAAAGCTCGACTGGTGGCCAAGGTCTTTCATCAGCAGCCAGTGGTGAAGCCTGCAACAATCCGCATTGTCTTAAGCCTCGCGATTTCCAAGGGCTGGCAACCTCGTCAACTTGACATAAAAAATGCTTTCTTGCATGGTTAGCTTCAGGATAAGGTTTATGTCACAGCCACCTGGCTTCATTCATCCTTAGTTTCTTCACCATGTTTGTCAACTCATGAAGGCCCTCTATGGTCTCAAACAAGTTCCTCGGGCTTGGTTTACAAGGTTTAGCTCATTTCTTTCTTCTTACGGCTTCGTCTAAAGTCAGGCAGACAACTCACTTTTTATTCTCCAACATGGTCTTCATACTATCGTGCTTCTCCTCTATGTTGATGATATACTTTTGATAGGTAGTGATTCTATTCTTTTACAAGATGTTAGGCTTTAGGTTCTATTTTTGACTTGAAGGACTTAGGTTTTTTACATTATTTTTTGGGTATTCAAGTACAAACAACCACTACTAGAATCATCTTTCCCAAATAAAATATGCATATGACTTATTGAAGCGAGCCAACATGGTTGAGTGCAAGCCATGCTCTACTCTAGTTGCTATCAAGACCTTCCTCTCGGCTCATGATGGTCCATTGCTCTCCTCACCCACTGAATTTCGAGCTCTAGTTGGTTGTCTCCAGTACCTGACCTTAACCTTGCCAAACATATCATTCGCCGTCAACAGTGTCGCCTAGTTTATGGCTTTTCCTCGCTAGCTACACCTTCTGGCAATTAAACGTATTCTTCGGTACATCAAAGGATCACTCACTCATGGCTTGTTGCTTCATCCTCAATTTGTTTCATCCCGTATTTCCGCTTATTCGAATGCGGATTGGGCTGGTTGTGTTGATACTTGTCACTCAACAACTGGGTACTTAATTTATCATGGCAGTAATTTGGTGTCATGGTGCTCCAATAAACAACCAACAATCTCAAAGTCCATCGCTAAGTTCAAATACAGAGCTTTAGCTCATGCCTGTGCAGAAACTACATGGCTTTCCCATCTGTTTTATGAGTTAGGAAATGGTGCTTAATTTCCCATTCACCTCAATTGTGACAACCTCAGTACCACTTACATGGCTGCCAACGCCATGTTTCATGCTTGGACTCGCCACATTGAGTTAGCTATCACTTTGTTCGTGAATGTGTGGCTTTGGGTAGTCACCAAGTTCGTTTTCTGCCCTCTGTTGACCAACATGCAGACTTACTCACCAAGGGTCTTCAAAAGCCTCATCATCTCTTTCTTGGGTCCAAACTTGTTCATCTTTGGACGCCAAGTTTGCGGGGGGCTGTTTACGAAGAGTCCAACATACGTTAAACTTACTATTGTACTTTGCCTTTTGATGATAATATTCTTATCACTTTTATCTGATATAGATGGAAACTTCAAATCCTAATAGGACTCTTGTACATCAATCTTATGTAACTATTTATACAGAGGAATGAAGCAATGAAAAGTAATGCTTTCAGAAATACTTTCTCACCTTAATTTAGATTTCTACAGACATATTGATTTTTTTTTTTGCACAAGATTTCAGCTCCATTTGATGTTATGAAACCAATTAATCTCATGCAAAAAGTAAATTGGATTTTTTGGGTTTGATAAAAAAATTTAAAAGTGCATCTAGATTATATAAGTTCTTTCAGAAACAACACTTTCTAGATTGAATGAAAAGTGTTTTTTCAAAAGCAATCTTAAACAAGTCATGGTCATTACTTCCCATCATCATTAATCTCATAACAATAAAATACTTAAAACCACAAATTAATTTTTCATAACGTAAACATCCAATGAATAAGTTAATTTTTTTTTTTGGTCAAACGATAGACTTTGTTATAATATCAACTGACGGGATTTAAAATCCTAAAATAAATAAGTGTATTAAAGACATAATGAAACCACGAAGTAAATGTAAATCATAAATATGTGAGTGATTCTTCAATTTTTGTTTCAAGATGATATTATGCAGATCATTTACCTTTAAATTCCCATTCGGATATGTCCTTTACTTGATATGTTATTGAGGATATCGTCTACCTCATCACGAAGAGACCAGAAAGCTAAGTAGTTGACAGAATTGAGACCTTTGTTGTCAAAGAAGCCCTATGGTAACAAAAATCTGCGAAGCACAACCCAAGTCGACAAAATCACATCTTCGTTGTACAGGGACTTTGGCGTGGCTCATACTATGCCGGGAAAGAGTTTGGTTCAAACGAAATGATTTGTCACCAAAGAGGTTAGTTTTTGTTTTTAGTATTCAATACAATTTTAAGTCTTGATTTCTATCAACTTGATTAGGTTATAAATTGGCGGTCTCATGTTCTTACCAAAGATGGCGAACTCAATGCCTAATAATAATAATTAATTCATTGTTTACTTAACTCAAATCCCCATGCCTCAAATATAGTTGTTGTGAACGCGGAAAATTTCCTGAAAACAACAAGAACACGTGTACAAAATAATATTTGTATTTGATGATTTTGGGTTACAATCTCTATTTGTTCCTCTAATTCAATCTCCGTAAGACTTTGATTTCTGGGCTTGATCCAAGGGCCGTCGAGACTTGATCTTGGATGAACAGGGGGAAGTTTCTTCAAGGGTCGTTGGGCTTGATCTTGAAGTTTGGCGGGAGCTTCTTCAAGGCCTTTTGGGCTTGATCTTGAAGTTGGGCGAGGTTTCTTCAAGGGCCGTTGGTGGCTTGATCTTGAAGTTGGATGAACGGATCTTCAAGGGTCGTTGGGGCTTGATCTTGAAGTTGGATGAACGTTGAATGACAAACGGATCTTCAAGGGCTTTTGGGCTTGTTCTTGAAGATGGATGAACGACGAACGAAGAACGATGAACGATGAACGATCGATGAACTTCAAGGGGCTTTTGGGCTTGATTCTTGAAGAACGGATAAACGGATCTTCAAGGGCCTTTGGGGCTTGATCTTGAAGGTGGATGAACGGATGAACGATGAATGGATCTTCAATGGCTTTTGGGCTTGATCTTGAAGAACAGTTGTGTTGATCCAAGGGCCGTCGGGGCTTGATCTTGGATGAAGAATCGGCACGTGACCAAAGTGCTTGTTGATTCTTCAAAGGTTTTGGCGAAGTTTCTTCAAGGACCGTTGGGCTTGATCTCGAAGGTGGATGAGCGTTTCTTCAAGGGGCCGTTGGGGCTTGATCTCGAAGAACGATGAACGAAGAACGAACTTTAAGAGAATTCTCTTCCAATTTGGGAGTAGAGAAATGTATTTGTGAATTGGTGAAATGAAATGAATGAAATGGCTTCCTATTTATAGAATTCCAAAACTTGATTTTTGGGTTTAAATAATCAGATGAAATAAGTCGTTTCTACCAGGTGTTGACACGTGTCTTGTTTGATGGCTTTTCTGACTCTTTTCGATTTTTCACCGAGTCATACGCTACGTGTAAAATTTATGTGACACGTGAGCGTTGAAATTTTAATAATTGGTCAACATTTATTTTACCGAAATTTCAATGTCTACAAATGCCCCCACTTCAAAGCGTGTCGTATATATGTGCTTGTCACGTGTAGAAGATGCGTTTTGAAGTCCCTTAATGTAGACGTCGATCCAAGGGCCGTCGAGGCTTGATCTTAGATCGGGCTGGATCTCCTTCAAGTGACGTTGAGGCTTGATCTTGAATTGGGCTGAGACAATATTCAACTTTACTGGGTTGAATCGGCACGTGTATTTGTTTATGCTTGTTGACTTTCCACAGGCTTCATCTTGAACTGGTTTTGATTCAAGGGTGATGGACACTTGATCTTGAAGGTTGATTCAAGGGTGATGGACACTTGATCTTAAATCGGGCTTTTGATTTCTCCAAGGGCCGTTGCGGCTTGATCTTGAAGGTTGATTCAAGGGTGGTGGACACATGATCTTGAATCAGGCTTGTGATTTCTCCAAGGGCCGTTGTGGCTTGATCTTGAAGGTTGATTCAAGGGTGATAGACACTTGATCTTGAATTGGGCTTGTGATTTCTCCAAGGGCCGTTGCGGCTTGATCTTGAAGGTTGATTCAAGGGTGATGGACACTTGATCTTGAATCGAGCTTTTGATTTTTCCAAGGGCCGTTGCGGCTTGATCTTGGAGGTCGATTCAAGGGTGGTGGACACTTGATCTTGAATCGGGCTTTTGATTTCTCCAAGGGCCGTTGAGGCTTAATCTCGAAGGATTTGGGACCACGAGCGGTTTCACATGGCAAACGATCTTTAGTTTAGTTGAGGATAAATCAGCACGTGCAGTTGTACAACCCATGCTGCATTATTCTCTGCTTTGTTTCTTTTGCATGACAGGCAGGCATGAGGTAGAGGTGTTGGTCTGTTTCTCTGTTCAATCTTTCCAAGTGCCGACCAATCGCTCTATTTCTCCTTGTCCCGTAGGCAAGAGCAAGGGTAAAGGAAAAGCATGCCATGAGATATCTTTGCCTTCGACTCTGCTGATATGAGATACTTTTGCTTTTGAAGAAGTATATTTCCATAGGTTTATTCTTGAACTGGACTGTAGGGTTTTCTTCTGGTAGACTTGCTTCAAAAGTCTGAGCTTACCCATTTATCTAGAGTTGAAGTTGATTCAAGGGTGGTGAACACTTGATCTTGAATCAGACTTGTGATTCATTTAAGGGCCGTTGGTGGCTTGATCTTGAAGGAAATGGGGTCATGAGCAGCTCTACGTGGTAAGTGATCTTCGCGAGCCGACTCAAGAATTTGAGGGTCAAAACAAGTCCATCAAATCCAGAGTATGTCAGATCTTGATGATATGAAATACTTTTGCTTTTGAAGAAGTAGCGGACGACCCGGCACATTTTTCGTCGTGCTTGTCTCTACATGCTTCAATGTATCATTTTCCTTTGCCTTATCTATTTCTCTTACAGAAGCGGCATATTCTTTGGTTTTCTCCCATACATATGTGGCATCTTCTCTTGCAGTATTTGCTTTACTGATGCAGGAGTGGAATGCAAATGCTAGGTAAGCAGTCGGTTCTGGATCAGAGAGTTGATTCCAAATGTCGGCTGATTGCTCTCTTTTTTCTTGTCTTGTAAGTGAGAACAAGGACAAAGAAAAGGAAGGGAGAAAGCGTGATATGAGATACTCTTGCTTTTGAAGAAGTGGTGACAATTTGCCAACGTTGCACATCGAAGCTTTGCTCTTCAACGATGGTGCTAGCTCATCGTTGATCTTTCTGCTTCAATCTTTTTGCATAGCAGAAGTGATGCGCAACCTTTGCATTTGAATGGTGAGCCACCACTATATCAATTGCGCTGAAGTATTTGACGAAGGAATTCGTGACCTTGACAACATCTGATAATGAGTGCTCGAGAGCAATGCAAGGTAAGCAACCAGGCAAAGGTTCTGGGCAATCAATTCAAGATCGGAAGTTTGTTTTCAAGTTCCGACTGATTTAGTTCTTTCTCATTGTTTTGCAGGTGAGAACAAAGACAAGGAAAAAGACAGGGAGAAAGCGTGATATGAGATACTCTTGCTTTCGACCCTGATGATATAAGGTACTTTTGCTCTGGTCTGATTTATTCGCATAGGTATTCCAGGAGATGAGGAATACTGAGTATTTTGAGAGGTTTTGTTGGAAATGAATCTTGGAAGAGCTTTGGCATTTTTACAGGTCTGCCTTACCGTAAATGATGAGGGTTGGCCTATATAATATAGGGGTTTCCGAGTAGCCAGTAGTGATACTGTTCGTTTACTCTTGTCAGCGACAGTGGGTAACTAGAACAGTAAGAGTCACGCGTTTTTAGACTCGTCCGTGACTTCTGCAAAGCTAAGACAGCACGTGAAGGGTGGTGACAAGCTTTTGAAGAGGTGACACCTCTTCAATTTCTAGGTAAGCAACTCTTTAATTTTTGAACAAGCGGCAGAGCTTTTGAGGTTTGGAGGATAGTGTCGAGCTTTCTTGATTCTTGGCCCGTTACTCCCTCGAAGTTGAGATTGCACGTGAAGGGTGCTGACAGATTGATCCAGAAAATTTGACTTTTGAAAAAGTGGTGCCTTTTCGATTTCTGAACGAACACCTCTTCGATTTCTGAACAACACATCTTCGATTTCTGAACAACGCTTCTTCGATTTCTGAGCAAGCAACTCTTCGATTTCTGAGCAGACGATCTTGTTGCCTCTTCTTTTTATGGAGGCGTTGATTGCTTTCCAAAGCACACTTGAGAATTGCTAGTTGTCGAAGGTTTCCCCTTGTAATTTTGAGATCTTGATTTGTCCGACCTCTTCTTTTCTTCAAAACCTTCGGAAATGTCTTGCCCATCTGACCATCGTCTTGATTTGAATGTCGGGGAAGAGCCTGTGATGTCTTCTCCAGACAACATATGACATCCATCATTTTTGTCCCCAAACAGCCCTCTTACGGTTGGGGATTCGGTGATGAAGAATGATATAACAGCCGCGTTGGTAGCTAGAAATCTTCTCACCCCTAGAGACAATAGGGTGCTCGGTGGTGGCTAGAAATCTTCTCACCCCTAGAGACAACAGGGTGCTTTCCAAGCGGTCTGATAAGCTAGCTGTTCAGGACTCGTTGGCCTTTAGTGTCCAGTGTGCAGGCTCTGTGTCGAACATGGGTCAACGCCTTCTTGTTCGTACTCGCCAGATTGAATCCTTGATGGCTGAGGTGGCGAGCCTTAAGCAGGAGATCAAAAGGCTTAAGCATGAAAATTGGGAGTTACACATGCTTGCCAATAGTTACTCGACGAGCATGAAGAAGAAACTTGACCAGCTGCAGGAATCCGATAGTCGGATTCAAAGTGATCATCAGATGTTTATGGCTTTGTTCCAGAGGCATCTTTTGCCGTCGTCGTCTGGAGCTTCACCAAGTGTTGAGGCTCCGGATAATCAAACCCCAGCGCCTCGTCTTTCTACAGCTCCGCCTAGTAATGAGGCTTCTCATGACTATCCTTAAAGAGTCCCTGCTGTAGATTTGATTTGATTTTTTTTTTTTGACATGTATAATGTAAATTTATGTAAAATTTCAGAGAAATAAATAAAAATGGACTTTTTCACTAAAAGCATCATTTTTTTTGTGGTGTTTTTTATGCCACATTTTTTTATACATACATAAACATATATGTACACACACACGACATTATCATTATTTCCTTTTACTTTTTTATATATTATATATATATATATATATATTTTATTTTATTTTTTGGTTTCGGTAGCTGCCCATTTCCTTCACATGTGGTGCCAGCCAGCCTTGTCATCTTTTGCCCATTTTTTACGTGGACGGATCCACCATTCCAAAACTTTATTTTATTATATATATATATATAACTTTATTTTATTTTATTTCTTTGTCGTCCACCTTCCTTTTTTTTATTATTATTTTTTCTTTATAAATGGTGACTTGCAGAGATGAAGAAATGGAGGGAGCAAGAAGGAAGATGGAGGAGCTGCAGCTGCGGTGGTTGACGGAGCTTGAGGTAGAGCAGAGCGTCGAGCTTCATGACCGGCTAGTCGTTTGACGACGTTATTGAAGTTCTTCGTGGCGGAAATGGTGGAGCTGTGCAGTCAAAGAGGCAATAGGTGGTGAAGCTTGGAAGAGACGGAGGCGCGAAGGCGGTGGTTAGGAGCTATCTCAGAAGGCGGACGTGTAAACTTGTACCCCAGCTCAATGGCGATCATGTCCTCAGCACTTACCTTAATATTGGCGAGACCATGACAGTGCATGAAGCAAACATTTACGCATAAGTTTGTGCAGGGAGGTTCACGACGACGGCGATTGGAATCTCTGCCGAAGCTGCACATGAATTCGACTTCGTAGGAGGAGGAGGAGAACAGTGGGACTAAAAGTTGGTGGCATCAAGAGTACCAGAGCTCCGGGAATCCAATTTTTTTGCTGATTAAGTAGAGCCCAATCTCCAAGACGATGAATTTGAGATCCCAAGCCTCTGGTTGCCGATCTGCGACGAAATTTTCTGGAGCTAGGCAGCACCGAGTAACCCATTTAAGCGTCGTCGTTGTGGTGGTGTCGGATGATGGTGTAGTTCTTGACTGCGGTGGGTTCTTAACGACTGAAGACAGCCGAAAGAGAAAGTGAAATCGCCAGGAAATGGATGAAGGTCACAAGCCGCTGGAGTTTCTGAGAGAGCTTGGGGCAGAGCAAGTCCCTGGCGCAATCAACAGCTTTAGCAACGGATTTATCGAGATTATCGATGACGGAAACCTTAAACCCCGCCTCCAGCAGCTGAACCACCGTGTGGCTCCCTATGAACCTCGCGCTGCCGGTCACCAGAATCGTCTGCTTCGTAGACCCTATGATTGAACCGCATGCTGGCGTGACTCCTCCCGAACTCCTTCACCGGAAAAGAGTTAGCCTTCTTCGGGTCTTCTTTCAGTTGTCTTTTTTCAAGCTTTCTTTCAGTAGTATGGCATGATGATGGCGAAGGCGTTGATCTGCCAGAAGGGGAGGACGAAGATGGCAGAGGTCTGCAATTGCTGGGTTCACGGGTCGAAGCCCAGGTCAAATTGTGGTGCAGCAGGGCTTGAAGAATGAGCTGACGTGCCAGACAAGAAGGGCTTTTGCCATTAACACAATATTTCAGCCCGACGTTTGCTTCTTTGCTGCTTAGGCCGAGAACAAGTGAAGATGGGCTCTTGGTTTTGAGCTTTGAGCCTCTCTGTAGCAGAGAATGAGAGAAATGGACCTGGATACAAATATACATACATACATACATATATATATATATATATATATATATATATATGTATACACATACACATATTTAGATGAAACTGTAATAACTTCTCCTTTTTTTTTCTTTTTCTTTTTTTTCTTTTTTTTTCTTTTTTTTTCTTCTCTTTTTTTTTTTGGTAAATACATAAAACGTATGTATTCATTATATTTTTTTTTCTTTTGTGATGAAGTTGACTTTCTTTAATAAAACATTTATTTTTTATTTTGATGTGACTGAACTAGAAATCAAATATTCAAGCTGCCTACATACCCTTCCAACAAAAGAGATCAAGTCAAAACATAGTTCAAAATACATGCATTTTTTTTTGTATTTTCTCTTGGTGCCGTTTGCAGTTTTAACTCGTGCAAGCAAGGAGCGTTTTTGTTGTCGCCTTTTAGACTCGTGCGAACGAGGAGCATTGGTGTCGCCTTTTATGCTCGTACGGACCAGGAGAGTTGGGTTGCCTTTTATGCTCGTGCAAGCCAGGAGCGTTGTGTGTTGCCTTTTATGCTCGTGTAGACCAGGAGCCTTGTGTGTCCCCTTTTATGCTCATGCAGATGAGGAGCGTTGTGCCATGCAGTTTGGGCTCGTGCCGGCAAAGAGCCTTCATTCGTGCAGTTTAGGCTCGTGCGGAGATAGAGCTTTCGTTCATGCAGTTTAGGCTCGTGCGAACAAGGAGCATGGTGTCTTGCAGTTTTAGGCTCGTGTGAACAAGGAGCATGGTGTCTTGCAGTTTTAGGCTCTTGCAAACAAGGAGCATCCGTTCATGCAGTTTAGGCTCGTGCAAACGAGGAGCATCCACGGATTTGTCAAGCCATTTTGGAGAAGAGTTTGCGCATAGACAATCTTTGTTTCGAAATTTCCTCATCTTCAACACTTTCCCGTTGCTTTCGAAATTCCCTCATCTGTCAGGTGTTGACACGTGTCATGTTTGATGGCTTTTCTGACTTTTTTCGATTTTTCGTCGAGTCATACGCTACGTGTAAAATTTATGTGACACGTGAACATTGAAATTTTAATTATTGGTCAACATTTATTTTACCGAAATTTCAATGTCTACAGTTGTATTAAAAAAAGTTGCACTGCCAACATTTACACAAACAAAATACAATTATATACAACTCAATCATCCTTTTGTACTAATTGTTCAATACACAGAAAAACCAGAACATTTTGGAACCTACAGCATTCTTTGGACTAAATATCCCTTCATTCTTGCAGCCATCAAGAAAATTATAAAACATTTGAAGTTAATTCCAATGGCAATTTATCTAGATATCAATTTGTCAAAATAAAATAAAAAAATCTGCTGCTACTACAGTCTAGTGCCCTTTTTTTTATTTGTAAAATGAGAGGTCTTGAATTTTTCCTCCATTATTATGATTGTTCTCTTGTAGTTTAACTTATTTTAACAGATAAAATATTATACCAAAGCAGTGTACTTCATAATTCCACATTCTCACCATTGAGTGAATTTATTTGGAAAATGCTACATAATACATTTGTTGCACTATATTGTATCGCCTCACTAATAAAAGTGGGATTTACGTATATTGGTGAACCATATCTATATTAAAGAAGTGGTACAATATGGTCTACCATCTCCATTGTACCATATTGTCAAAAGGTGGTTTATTTTTTAACACTTCCTATT
Source organism: Crataegus laevigata (assembly GCA_963580275.1). NCBI lineage: Eukaryota > Viridiplantae > Streptophyta > Magnoliopsida > Rosales > Rosaceae > Crataegus > Crataegus laevigata. The sequence goes on along the minus strand of OY756950.1, from coordinate 24,196,933 downwards.
GTCTAGCCCCACAAAATCCTTGTGGTGTAGATTAAGGGGTATCGAATCAAGCGATGTTCCACCAACAAGTCCTTCATTTTCAGAGAGAGAATTTGGCAAGTCAAATCCATTATCGTAAAAAAGAATAAGAAGCAACAATCTGGGCACGTAACTAAACTTATCAAATAAAGGAGATGAAAACAAGAGAGATTTCGAAAGGGGGAAGCACTTAACCTTTTATTGGATAATACTTTCATCCCCCGATATGGGGATGCACGTATCTCCTTATTTACAAATAACGTATCTTGACCGAATAAATTCAACAATTGGAACCGCTCAATTGATAAATTTTCATTTGAAGATCACTCCTAAAAAAAATCATTCAAATTGGGGATCGCTTAATCATCTAAACATATCAAACAAATTGGCGGTTTATCATGAATATGTTATTTGGTATCTATACCAAATGATTTGATTTATATATTTGAATAACTAAATGATCTCAATTGAAATGATTTTTTGTAGGCTTTTTATATTAGCACTCCAAAAAATATTGAATGCACCCAACATTAAAATTTAATATTAAATAACTTATTTACCCCCATTGTGCAATGTCAATTTTGACCTTATTAGGTTTAAAAAAAATAAAAAATTTCTAAATACACCCCAAATCACTTTTAGCGTATTATTTCTCTTCTTCAACTATCAACACCCCTTCCACCCTCCACTATTGAACGAAACTCTAACCAATAAAACTACAGACGTGTTGATTGAGAAAAATTATTTTTGACGAATGGAATACGAAATCGATGTACCTTCCACATGTATTGAGATAAGGTAATTTTGAAAGTCTAATGAAATCATTTGGTGCCAATCCACATCAAATTTGTTGGTTCTTTTATGTTATTTGTATTAGAAAGATGGAGACCTAGTTCTTCAATATATGAATGACTTCATATGTCTAGGAAAACCCGCCTTGTCATCCCAAAGAGAAAAGTTTAGTGATTCAGAAAGGCAACATTTTTTTGTGGCCACCCTTTAGAAAAAGGGTAGCAACCATAGGAATCTATTTCAATTGAATGTTAGATAGTGTCAAAGAATGCGAAATGCAGTTAAAAGACATATAACCCTTTAGCCAAGAGAAATCGAAGAAAATGTTCACATTCAACAAGAAAGGGCATTCTTTAAGTCATTAGAAACCGAGACTCAAAACAATTCCCAATACTTATCCTTTATTTTTTAATTCAGTCTCCAAATTTATGCTTAAACATCATGGTATTTCTTTCTAGACAAACCATCTAGAACATTACCATTGCTCCAATCCCATAAAACTCTTTTTTCTCTAATCTAAACACTTTTCAAATCATTCATTTTGAAATCATTCGGTAAACTAAACGTTCAGATGATTTGAAATCATTCGGCAAACTAAACGTTCAAATGTTTAGATTCAGTCCTTGAAAATTAAAAATGAGTGTTATAAGATTTGAGAAATGTGGAGTGTATGTAGAAAATATAAGGTGTATATTGAGAATGTGGGGTGTTGGGGGGGGTATTATGAGGAAGTGTGTAGGGTGTATTAAGATAATTTTTAAATGAAAAAGCAAATGTAGGGTGTATTAAGTATGTGATGTTTATTTAATAATTTATAGAGTTAATATAATAAGCCTTTTTTTGTAGGGTGATTTTCAAATGAAGATTAAAAAAATCAAACAATTCCAATTATGAAAATTGTACTGTGAAAGGTACGTTATTCACAAGGGGGATGAACTCACTCTAAAAGGAATCCACCTAGTTCGGGATCTAGGCCGTTGAAATTTGATCAAACGGCTACAAACATGAAACTCCTTTAAAAGTTATAATAATTGTAGCTGTTGGATCAAATTTCAATAGGCCAGATCTGGGTTTCGTGGAAAGGGATCAGAAAATATCCCTTTCCATTCTAAAAGGGAATGCAAGTAATATGTTTTTTTATTTACTAAAAAAAGGACAAGAGAGATTGGCTTTCACCCGAAAGGCCATGAGAGAATACTGGCCGGTGGAGAATAAAATCTAGAAAACTGTCTCAACCCCCATGAACGTTAACTGAACACGATTGATGAGAAAACTTAACCAAAAAAACTGCAAGGACGGAAATACCAAACCGTAACGGAAACCAAGAACCAAAACCCAAAAGCTGGAAAACCAGGAAAGACGGTGACATACGAAGCAGCAGCAGCAGCAAGAAATACAATATTTTTTTTAGGGTTTTAATCTGAATTTCTTGCGGTGAGAAGGAAAAATCACAAGGAAAATATGGTGGAAATATTGTTCAGTATAAAGAGGGAGGTGATTGAAGATATTGCAATAATAGGGGGGTTAGTAGGGGTGCAATTTGTGTATGCTGGGAATGCTGTGTTGCTAAGCTATGTAATGTCTTTGGGGCTTGATCCTCTCACCATTATTATCTTCTCTACCTTGGCCACTTTCATCATCCTAACTCCCATTGCTGCTTATTTTGAAAGGTACGTAAATACGCAATTCTCTTCAGCGAGGATATTGATAATTGAAGTCATTATATTAATTAATTTCTCGGTTTTTTTTAGATTACAAATATTTTGGTTTTAGTAGATTTCGATGTTTGATGATACATTTATGTTTCAGGCGCACATGGCCGAAGAAAATCAGCTTGAAGTTCATGATACAGTTGGTTTTGATCGCCTTTGGAGGGTACGAAATTTCTAAAATCTTTTGTTTCGAGTTAGTTATAATTTGCATAATTCCCTTGAATTTTTATCTGGAAACCACTTTAAGATATTCACTTTTTTTTTTAAATTCTGTGCTACCTTTTTTCTCTCCTGATAATGTGGAAAGAAAATGATCACTCGTTCTAAATTTAGGATATGCAATCTAATTAGTGTTCTTCAATTTCACCACTCTCAATGGATTTTTTGAGGGTTTTTCTTCCATATTTCATTTGAGTTATTTTTAAAACCTGTAGTGGAAATTGCTGGCCAGAACACGTTTATATAGATGTTTTGAATTCCCCCCAGTCATAATATACGAACTTTCGAAGCTAATGTATTTTTTTTCAGAAACCAACAAAAAAAAAGGTATAATGTATTTTGCTGGTAAAAGAAGAGGACAAGCATAACTGAGAGTTTTGATGATTTCATATGCTTATCTTTTTTACATGGAAATATGTTTACGTTGATCTCTTTTATTTTTCGTTTGAAATTTCATCAGAACTCAATATATGTTGTGCAAGTGAGCATTTTTCATTTTTATTCTCAGCACTCTTAAGGGGTGGTTTGGGATTGAGGTGCTTTTGGGATTGAGGTGCTTTAAAAAAAACACCCATGAAAAAAAGCTGTAAGAGTTTTACGTGTTTGGTAAACTAAAAAAAAAGGGCTTATTTTGGAAGCTGCTGTGAGAATAAGCTGAAATCAAAGGAAAAAGCTGAAGCAGCTATTTGTAGCTTTGGAAAACTGACTTTTTTTCAAAGCACACAGAGCTACAGTGCTCCTTTAATGAAAAGACCCACTATCAGACTTTTTTTTTTCAAAAGCACTTTTACAAAAATGTTTACCAAACACTCAGCTGATTTAAGACTCCTAGACAACTTGGGGCAAGAATTTCGTTGGCTACAACTTGTTCTCGAAGGAGGTGGAATATAGGTCCCACAAGCTTTGGTTAATGAAGTTCTTACACTGGTTCGTCTGTAGATCTTGAAGTAGCAAAAATATGATTAAAAAATATAACATGCGCTCCAGATATATGTTTTGACAAAATTGTTAACACAAATTAAGGGGAGATGATACGTACATTCACACTAGAATATGAGTTTGTATGGTAAATTGACAAGATTTTTAGTTTGTAATGGTATTTACGGGCAGTCCTAATAAGTGAGGTGATGTGTATGCAAAATTCCCTTTGTAGACACTGACAATGTAAAGGTTTGGATAAAATAAAATATAAAATAAATAAATAAATAAAAGGAGAGTGCGAGTGATATTATTAAAGTACCCAAAAAAAAATTCTTCAACTTTTGAACTTGAAAGGGCATAATAGTTGTTTATTATCTTTGGTTGACAGATTTAGTCTTCCTAATATATATTTTCTTAATAATATAAAATACATAAGTTTTTTCTTTCAAATTCTTTAGATGAAGCTCACATTATATTTGTGAGGATTTAAAGTGTTCGTGTGAGAGTGGGGGAAGGTTTTTTCCCTAAAAACGTGGGTTGAACATTTAAATTTTTTAAAGAGGTGTGCAAACACGGATTCTGGATAGAGTTTTGTTTTTTTTTCACGGTTTGTGCCTGTACCTAAATCTATATCATGAATTCCAATGATTGTACACATAGTATATATGAGTAAATGATAGATCTAGCAGACTGGTCATGTTTGTCATATTCTTGTCGCTTAACGAATCGTGTCATTTCAAACTCGTTACCTTAATGGGTTCTCAATAGGTAACTTGTTATTTTTGTGTCATTTTGTTTTCGGGTTATAATTTGTGTAAGAAATTGCCATATTTAATTTTTTTTGTCGGAAAATCAAACAGTAAAAGTTTCATATATGCTTGAGTTGCATGCCTTTTACATGTTTTAATTTATTGAAGTACGTAAAGTATTTTTCATTAAAAAAATCGAAGTGTTTGATAATCATTTCATTTCTAGTTTTTGTTTTTTCTTTATATCACAAAGTTGTAATCTCTCTTTGATTTGAGAATAAAATGTAGATGCTATGATAAAATTAAAAAAATTTAAAAAAAAACTACTTTCTCGAGTTTTCCAAATTTGGCTTGGTTTTGGTATTTAAAACAGTAACCAACACAAGTTTTTAGGTTTCAATGTTTTAAAACAATGAAAACAAAACACTGAAATGATTATCAAAAGGGCCCGATTCTGTTAATTTATGTCATTTGATCCTGTTAAATTCATTCAATTTGATAGTCGGAATTGAAAGAGATTTGTGGAAGGTAAAAAGAAGGTGTAAATTTGCAACCACCCTAAATATAAATTGTTTTTACACTTTCTTGTCCTCTTCCTTCTCTAAATTAAAAACAATAAACGTAGAAAGCCATGAAAAAAGAAGTGGTAGTAATTTGTTTTCTTTGTTTCTTGTTGTGCAGGGTAACTTTGTTCCAGACATTATTTCTAAAGGGGATCCAGCTTACTTCACCAGCAATGGCAGCAGCCATGCCAAACCTTGCTCCTGGGTTTATTTTCGTCATCGCCTGTACTATTAGGTATTTAACCTTACATCGTTTTTTATTTTTATTTTCCCAAAGTAAATGTAATGGTAAGAAGAAGATGAAGACAAAGAAGTGGTAAACTAATCAAATAGTTAACATAACATGCGGATAACCATTTGGTCTGATTAGTGACATTTAGTCTCGTGTTCGTTGGAAAAGATCGTAAAGCAAATCTCATGTACGGAAAATTATTGAATTAAAAGTAGATACTAACATAATTTACAATGGTTATGCAGATTGGAGAGAATGAAACTTAGTTGCCTATACAGCAAAATGAAGATTCTAGGCACAATTCTGTGTGTAGTAGGAGCTATCACACTGAGCGTAATGCAAAGTGCCGCCAGTCCTACCAAAACAGAAGCAGGGCCCCAATTTCGAGCTAGTTCTCCTGAATTTCTCTTTGATAAGCAAAAGATTATTGGCTGCTTGTATCTCCTTGCTGCTGTGTTTGTTTTGTCCAGCAATATTGTCTTGCAGGTGAACATATAACTAGGTTGAAAATAACTATTTACATTGGTCGTGGTCAGACTGTAAATCTAAATCACTGATATGGTTGATTTTTTAAAATGTGCAGTACAAATTTACAAACTGACAACATAAGCACTTGTCTAGGAAAAGAAGATTGTCCTTGCGTAATATATTATATTTTGTTATTTATTAGTACTTTTTGTGATGTTTGACAGGCTACAACCTTGGGTGATTTTCCTGCACCCATGTCCCTGTGCGCCATAACATCTTTGATAGGAGTGTTTTTAACTGCAGCTGTACAATATGCTCGACATTAATCAGCAAGAGTTCCTGCATTTTTAACTGTGTGTTTGCAGAATGATGAAGGAGCAACAAATACCACTTGGAATATTTGACTTTATAGAGATGGTGCTTGAGAAGAGTGGATATGGGCAACTGAGACATTTCAAATCTAGTTTTCTTTTCTTATATATTGGGAAAGCTACACAGAAAATATCTAACCTACAAGTTGAGCCAAAAAAAAAAAAAAAAGACTCATCCGGCAGGCACTCTTTCAGGAGGAGTTACTAATTAAACACTTAAGACCACACTGCTACGTCATTTTTGAATCACTGGGTCTAATATACGTACTCAACCAAAAAACTACTTTGGGGTTTTTTGATGTAGTAAAACGTTATTATATACAAAATCAAGTCGAGGCTGCTATGGAGCTAGCATTGTATATGGTATTGTACAAACAAATCACAATTCATATTAACTACCATATTTTTTTATATATATAATATTTTTTATGTGCTTTCGTTTTTTAAAGAACTTTCTAGAACACGCAATGTGGCAAATACGATCAATTATGGTTAACTAATATCTATATGCATTACGTGACAAATATGATCAAAGTGAGAGTTAAATTAAGCATCGTGAGATCAATTGAATTCTGAAAGGAAAATGATAGACTCGCACTCCTTTTAGCTTCTCACAGTGTTGATTTTATTTGATTAATTCAATCTGATGATCAGAAATTAAGCAGTGTGTGAGAAGTTAAAATGAGTGAGTAAAAATCACCTTCCAGTTGAGAAATGAGTACTGAATTATTTCAAGTATAAGACTAGTAGAAAACCATTTGAGCGACCAAACTTTATGCGATGACATAAAAATCGTCGCGGGAAATAGGTTAGCGCGACGAAGGTAACATTTCGTCGCTCAACCTTGTCGGAAATAATTTAATGGGACAAACATCTTGAGCAACGCCATGTTTCGTCGTGCAAAAGTAGCTTAAGCGACAAAAAAACTCGTTGTCACGTAAAGGTTCATAAAAAAACACGCGAATGCCTGTATTTTTAGCGCCAAAAAAGCTCGACCAATTTTTCGTTGCTCAAAGGTTCTGTTAGTTGTTTGGTCAAAGTGTTGAATGTACTATTTACTCCATGGTTTTGTGCGACGAAGGTTTCGTCACTCAAAGTAGTCTGAATTCCTTTAAATAGCCAATTTTGGTCTTTCTCTTCACAATTCAATCCGAAAACTCTATACTTTCACTGAATTATTATTCCAATTTTTGTTTGTTTTTCCGTATGCGATGGCAAACTCTGGTGGTCCTTCGTCAAAGAGAGTTTAGGGCGAAGGTTTTGAGGAAGGTAATACGTACTAAATTTTGTTGGTTGTTTAATTAATTAAATATTTAAGTAGACTAAAAGTTTTTATTTTGTTGGTGGACAAGAAAAATAAGAGAGTTGTGACATGTGATCGATACACTAACTAAGAGCCGCTACCGAATCACTTACGCATAATTAGTAGGATATCCGAAGTCGGATATGTTGAACAAGTTTAAGGGCGATGTTGGGGTATTAGTGCGTAACAAATGCGGAGTGAATTGAGAATCTTGGAGAGGCATCCCAGAAGAGATAAAGACGGTCATGATCGATGCATTACCAGTATGTGTAAATTATTAATTAGTTAAATAATGATTTAGTTCTTTAGATAAAATATAATAGTGATATGTATAATATATTTATGGGTAAATTACATCATACCCCCTCAGGTTTGAGGTCTATTACAATCCCATACAACATCTTTAAAACATTTCACTTTCATACTTCAAGTACTATTTTATTTCAATTTCATACATCCGTTATATTTTCCATCCATTAATCAGTTAAGTGCTGACGTGGCTGCCAACGTGACATACCACGTGGCAAAAATAATAATTTTTTAATTAAAAAACCTAAATTTTCTATTTATTAAAAAAAAGCATAATCACATATCCAAAGATCCCTCACCGCATAACCCCCGTAACCCACCCCATCCCAAATCAAAACCTAGAGATCCCCCATACTGTATAACCCCGTAACCCCTCCCCCTCCCCACCCCACCCCACCCCACCCCAAAAAACAAAAACCCAGTGATCCATATCCCTGGAGCGACGTGCGTCCCCCAAGCCACCCCAGTGATGCAGGTCACCACCCAAAACCCGACCCTTCTCTCATCTACAACCCCAACACCCACCATTTTCTCCTCTCTACACCCCCCACTCTCCTCTACACACCCCCTGCTCCTTAAATCCACACCCATACCACGAACCCGGCGATGGCGAAACTGGATCTGGGTTTTTTTTTCTTTTCTGGGTTACAGGTATGAGTTTCGGGTGAAGAAGATGAAGATGGGGGAAAAGAGATGAGAAGTGGGGGGGGGTGAAAAACAAACTGAAGGGGTTTTTTTTTTCTTTTTCTTCTTCTCCTGAGTTGCATGGAAGAAGGTGAATATGAGGGAGATGGGTTTAGGCGTTGCGGGGAGAAGAGAGGAGAATGAGGAAATTGCCACGTGGCACACATTTGGCAACCACGTCAGCACTTAACGGATTAATGGATAGAAAATGTAACAGATGTATGAAATTGAAATAAAATAGTACTTGAGGTATGAAAGTGAAATGTTTTAAAGATGTTGTATGGGATTGTAATAGACCTCAAACCTAAGGGGGTATGATGTAATTTACCCTATATTTATTTTTGCATATCAGCCTGATTGGGACATTGACAAAAGTGACGTAAATTTGATGAAATGCATCGACGTCGTGTTCAAGTATCATTTTCGAGAGTTGAAGTTTGATGTTGAATGTGACGCAAAGCAGCACAGAGTGGCTGGACTAACGGACGATTAGAATAATTTTTTTATTAATCTATTTATGGCTTATTAAATAATGACACTAAATTATTATTAATTTGGAAGAATAAATTTATTTGGAATCTATTAGTTTTGTTTTGTTTCAAGAACATATTTCAAAATATTATAATATTGATATTATTTTGTTGAGAAACTGTTTTCGAGACAGAAAAAAATAAATATTTTCAGTTAATCGCACAAGGCTTTATGTGACAAAACTTTTGTTGCTAAAACCTTTGCGGGATGAGATTTCATCACTCAAAAACACTGTGAAACAATTGGTTAGCATTTAAGGCATCATATTTACTACGTCGTGAAAAGCGATGGTCGATGATGTTGAAGTCGTGGCATTTATTGCTTATTTATTTCGTACTTTGCGTGACAAAGGTTTCGTCACTCAAAGGTTATGCATGACGAAGGCTTCATCGCTTAAAGTATTACATGTTGTTTATAAGCACATATTGTTTTGCAGTTTTCTTCACATTGTTTTGTACATCTAATGGCTTATAATAAGGATAGCAAGAGAGCAATGGTCCGGGATCGAATGGTGGAAAGAAACAACATGCCTCTTGAGCCCCATGATATGACGCAATATGTGGAGTTTGATCGTTCGATTCGTTTAGCAATGTAGAACAATTGTCTTACTGCTAAGTGGCGCTCTTGGAAAATTGTGCCCGATGATGTGAAGAAAGCGGTGATTGATCAACTATTAGTAAGTGTGACAAATGTTGAAAACAATTAATTTTGTGAAATTGTTTTTTTATATGTTGTAAATAACTATTTGCATGTATGTGTAACACTGGCGTTATAACATAATGCGAAATGGAGGACTAGCGGAGTAGTTTTAAATTTATATTTTTGAGGGCAATATTTGTTTGTAAGATTTTATTTTAAGTTATGTATTTGGACCTAATTAGCCTTTAATTCATGTTTTGTTGTTTAAATAATTGAATTGGTTAATTTACTTTATTTATGTTTTCTATTATTTTTAGAATAAATATTATAATTGATGAGTTAGTCTTTGTAATTATGAAATTTACGTAAATATGGATTATAAAGATCTATGTTTATGTAAATTTCATAATTATAATAAATTACGTATCTATTCATCACTAAACATTTTGAGTGACGAAATATTCGACGCAATAAGTACGTGTGACGAATTACTTATTTGTCCCACCTATTTCCTTCGCGACGAAGTGTTTGTCGCATAAAAGATGTAAACAACGCTGTTAAATTTACCACCAAATTTTGAGTCTATACGTTTTGAGCGACAAAATGTTCATCTCGTAAGGGTGAAATCGCGATGACGCCGGAGTTTTACGCGACAAAGCTTTTGTCGCGCAAGATTTTTACTCCAGACAGTCATTTTTGCGCGACAAAGATTTCTTCGTGCAAGGTGGCCAAGGTTCCTATAAATAACCAATTTCGGTTTCCATATTTCTCAAGCCTTGTTTCTAATTACAATTCCCATTGTTATTCAAATTTAAGCACGATTGTCGACTCAAGTGCTCGTTCATCGAAGAGAATGGAGGGCTAGAGTTCCGGAAAAGATAATACCCACTAAATTAATTATGTGTTTTCTATATGTTTAATAATTTGCATTATTATTTTTAATATAAATTTTTTTAGTAGACAAGAAAAGAAAAGAAAAAAAAAAGATGCGCTTGTGGCTCGATACAGTTTTGGAGAGAGCTGCTACCAAATCAATTATGAAGAATTGATAGGAATTCAAAAGTTGGATATGCGCAACAAATTTAAGCGTGATGTGCAAGTATTAGTGCGTCACAAATATAGTGCGGATTGGGAGTCTTGGAGAGCCGTCGTCGAGGAGATAAAGATGCACTTGTTCAATGAGTTAGAGCCTGATTGGGACATTGACCAAGTGACCCAAATTTGATGAAGTGCATCGACAACATATTCAAATCATCTATCCGGGAGTGGAAGTTTGATGTTGAACATGAAGCAGACCTGATTTGAATACTAGAACCACTAGCGGCAGAATAGAATTTTAGTTCTATTTAATTAAATAATAACATTTGGGTTTTAAGTTTTTATTTATGAACGTTACTTTTTAATATACAATTTTAAAGTTTTTGGTGAATAAAATATTATTGTAATAAACGAATATAACAATTAAATATGCATGAATTTTTAATTAATTTAAACATTTGTAGATTTGTTCGGGTGTAATTTAATACTTTGTGTTATTAAGTGTGTATGTGATCTAAAATGAATAAAGTAATAAATGAAAAAATCTTTTGAAAAAAAAATATTAATAAACAGCGACAAAATTACTTTTTTGTCGCTCAAACTGGAATTGTGGGACGTTACACTGTCGTCACACAAAGGTTAATTAAAAGGGAGGTTTAATAAAACACCCCCGGTACTGTTTATTTTTAACGAAAAATCGCTTTTTTACCTTTAACTGTCACTATTCACTATACCTTTAAAAGTGGCTTTTCGTTAAAAGGAAAGTTTTCAAGCCCTTTTCGTTAGTTTTCCTTAAAAAAAAACCCAGGATTGGTCATCAGTTGGCGCCAAAATGTGGAATGCATATGTTTTACGTGACAAATGTTTAGTCGCACATGGTGGATTAAAAAAGGCAGTAAAAGAGAACATATTTGGCACCATGTATTCGAATGCACAAATTTTGCGGGACGAATGCTTCGTCGCACAAGAGTGTGAAATTTAATTCAACTTTCCAGATGCAAAGAGACAAAAACTGCAAATTCATTGCAGCTCTACCTCTCTTGCATCAGTTCACTGTCTCTCCTCTCCTTTAGTTCGATCACTCGGTCTCGTGCTCCCGCTCTTCATCACCTATGTATCATTTGGTAAGCAAATTTTTTTTCAATATTTGTTTTTTTTTTTTTTGAAATTACACAATGAAACTAACAAAATTAAATTTGTTGTGTGTAGGTGTTTTTTCACGACTATCGGTGAGGAACGCATTATGAGGTATATTTTCTTCGACTGTTTCATTAACATTAAATGTAGTTTATTTAGTATATATGTGTTGCACTTGAAGAACTTGAGGGATATCCTGCGAAATTTTTTCAACGTCAAAATATAATTTGATAGAGTCGTAAAATACGACATGTAGCCGTGCATTCTGGAATGGGATAGGACCCTTACCGAAGCCATAAGGTGGTATGTTATAATTGAAGTGTGTTGTAACCATTGTGATTTTTTTTTGTAGGCCATATGGACAAATAGTGGATACAGAATCCTAACAGATGTGCTGACGAATACTTGGATGGAATAAATCAATTCATTGATTTCGCAATGGCACAGAACCAGGGTTCACCTCTAATCCGATGTCTATGTAGGAACTGTAACAATTCAATGGTTGAGTATTATCAAAATGTTCGATACCATTTAGTACAACATGGTATGATGGAGACATATACTGACACGCCCCGACCCTGATGTCCTATAGACATCGGGATGGTCACGTGCTGGCCGACACTCGAGGGGTGACGCAAGCCATTTAGAATGCATAAAACTGAGAAATAAGAATTTAATGGAACATTAAGAAGCATTTAAGGAATGTGCTCAGAGCATACAACTAATTAGAATACTAGGAAAGAAATGATATAAAAATTGAATAAACAAATAGAGTGGGTCCTATACCAAGATGACTCGAAGATACTAATGCAGAAGTGTCTTGATGCCGAGATTGCATGCCTCGATTCTAAACCCTGAAGGGGACGCAAAACAAAGGTGAGTGGACCAATTTGATATACATATAATAAAACAGTTATCAACATACTAACCTTCAGGCCCTATGCCATCTCCTTGTCCCATACAGTCAGAGGAAAATATCGCTTCAGACCTTATGACATCTAACTCGCCGTGGTTTGGCCGGAAAACACCTCGAAATCCGTCGGAGTCACCGGAAACTGGGTAAGATTCAAATGAGTATAACTTCTTCAATATTCAACGAAATTGGGTGAAACAAAAAGAAAAGCTGTAGTAATCGATGAGATGAAGAGATTGATACCTTGCACGCTAGCCAACTAGCCGTGGTTTGGCCGGAAATTTCCTCGAAAGGGGCGGTGCTCGCCGGAAAATTTGGAAACATTTCCCTAAACTATTTTCTGTGATTTCAAACGTAAACACAACTTAAAACAAGATTCAATCCAACCCTAAAACACATCCCAAGGGTTTTTAGAAGCTTACCAAAGTTGGAAAAATACGAAACTCGTCGGAGAATTTCTGGGTTCCTTTCGCTGTCCTTGCTGCGATGTAAGAGGGAGAAAAAGGCAAGGTTTGATGATAGTGATGGTGTCTTCGTCGCAGGTGGTGCAGCTATGTGTATGTGTATGGTCACGGTGCAAGAGAGGAAGAAATGTGAGAGGGTTTTGAGAGAGAATGGAAAGTGCAGAGAGCACGGGAAAAGGGAAGAAAGAGAGGACTGAGAAGGAAGAGAAAAGAGAGAAACAGGGGGACAAAATCAGGGGTGGGCCCCTTGGGCTTACCATTTAAGACCCAAAACAATTTTTTTTTAAAACAGGGCGGGGTGTAACATATACCACTTGGAATCATCGCGGGGAACGATTAGTACATCCTTCATCTTCACATGTGACCCCATTAGTTAAGGCAGCTGAATCTTATGTTGATCCAAACGAACAAATTATGGATATCCTAGATGATGCTTTTCCAGATGCCTCGAGCAATTTTGATCAAGATGAGGGAGATGATGTCCCTCGAAGCATGGATAGTGGAGCCTTTAAAAATTATGAAAAACTATTAAAAAGTGCCAAACAAGAATTATACTTCAATTGCGAGGATGCTTCCAAAGAGGATGCTTTGATTATTTTTTGGGCATTTTCAAGAGGATACTTCCAAAGAGGATGCTTTGATTATTTTTTGGGCATTTTCAAGAGGATGCTTCCAAAGGACAGTTGTTTGCCTAAAAATCACAAAAGTGCTAAGAAGGTGTTGAATGGTCTGAGATTGGGTTATGAAAAATTTCATGTGTGTAAAAATAATTGTGCATTGCTCTATAAGGAGAATGGAGTGCTAGATAAATGCCCTATATGCAAAGAGTTGAGGTTTAAAATGATAGCTCAAAATGGAACGACGAAGATTCCATAAAAAGTTATGCATTATCTTCCAATAAAGCCCAGGCATTAGCGTTTGTATATTTTGACGCATATTGCTAGCGACATGACATGACAGGACAGATGGGTGGATGACGATATAATGAGGCATCTAGCTAATGGTGAGGCATGGAAATCATTTGTACCCCGATTTTACGCGAGAACAGTGGAATGTAAGATTGGGGCTGGCCACAGACGAATTTAATTCTTTTAAGGTATTAAACCAAAACCACAGCACTTGGCCAATCTTTGCAATTTCGTACAACATGCTGTCTTGGAAATGCATGAAGAAAGAATATATGATGATGGCTATGTTGATAACTGAGGATCCGGGTAAGTCTATCGATGTTTATTTGCTGTCGTTGGTCGATGAGCTGAAAGATTTATGGGAAAGCAGAGTTTCAACATGCGATAAATGAACTGGGCAGATGTTAACCCTGTGAGCAGCAGGGAAAGTTTATTACCTAGGACATCATAAACGATTATCATGGGACCACGAGTGGCGTTAGAACGAGACAGCATTCTTCGACGGAACAAAGATTTAGCAAAAACCTAGATAATGGTTTGGAGAAAATATTTTAGCGCACTTGAATCATTTGGATTTTGGTCCATTTGACAAGGTATGTAAGATCAGACCAAACACCCATCTAAACTGGACACACAAGAGTATGTTGTTTAAGCTGCCGTACTAGTCCAAATTGAAACTGCGACATAACGTTGATGTTATGCATGTTGAGAAGAACATGTTTGATACACTGGTTGCAACTATAGTAGACATCGAGGGAAAGAGAAAGGACACGATCAAAGCTCGCATCGATTTGGAGCAAATAGGAATAAGGCCACAATGGATGAGGAGGGAGGGTGAGATAGCCATAAATGAGCTAGCTTCTTTTTCAGTAAAACTGGAGAAGAGGAAAGAGTTTTTTAAGTTTTATCCTCCGTAAAGTTTCCAAATGGGTATGCTTCAAATATCGGACAATGCGCAAACGTAGATGGGGGTAAATTTTATGAGCTTAAGACTCACGATTGTCATGTCATACTGTAACGCTTGCTCTCTGGATTGGTATTCGACACTTATTGCTAGAAGATGTGGTGCCAATTCTATTGTTAGAGAGGTTTTTTTCTCAATTATTTGCTAGGACATTGCGAAAATCTGATGTACAACAGTTACGCACTAATATTGTTGAAATCCTATGCAAGTTTGGACATATATTTCCTTATTTGTTCACAAGCATGATCCACGTGAAGATTCATTTGCCAGATGAGGCATTACTTGATGGACTCGTCAACTATCGATGGATGTCGAGTAACCACATTTTTTTCCCAAAAAGAAGAAGTTATTACTCTTACTCTGAATTACACAACTAATAACTAATTTTATTATTTTTTAATGCAAGCGGGGTTGAAGTTTTCGGAGATTGACGCGTTCAAGGAATTGTGTGTGCGACTCGGGGATGAGTTCACAGAAGGGCTCCATGTAAGTTTTCGTAAATTTTAAATTTATAATTCTTATTCTTTTTAAATAAATGTTATATAAATATTAATTAAATTGCTTTTATAGTTATAGGCTAATATGATGGAGAGGAGCCAGGCTGTCCTTGAGGAAGTGGCTTCCTAGCTTTCCCCTGACACCTCAATGGAGGAGGTGCCCCCTCTCCCTGAAGATGCGGGTCTCCATATCATGACGGACACCCTCAACCAGAGACTCGGTCCTAGGCGGGGAAAGGTGTGTCGAGGTATGGGAAATGCTCACCATCGTGAGATGGGAGCCTCCGCTTCCACCTCTACCTTGGGATAGGTCAATCATTGACGGAGAGAGTAGCAAAACTCGAGTAACATGTGGCGGTCCAACATAAGCAAATTGCGGCATAGTCTGCCCACATCGCCACCCAGGAAGCTTATATTGTTGCCCAAGAGTCTAAGATGGCACAGATCACCGCCGCACTTCAGCTGTCGGGCTTCATCATCCCCGCTGCTACGCCTCCTCCTACTACTTCTACCACCCAGGCCCCCAACCTAGCATAGATGATCGCAGAAGTTGACTCTGATGATTTTTTATTGTAGTTTTTTTTATTTAATTAAACATTCATACATTTAAAAAATTTCCTCACTTGTACATACGTTTTCCATATTTATTTTTAATTAATATTAATATTCGTACATTTAAATCGCCCCTATTCTTTTTTCGTTGCGTATAACTGTTTGTGCGACTAATGCTAGCAATCACTGTGATTTTAACACCAATTAGATAATTGGTCATAATTAACCTCTGTTCAAAAATAAAACTGATTGTCACAAAGTGCTTTGTCAATGAAGGTGTCTACTTTTTCTAGTTTCTACTGCCAACAAAGTGTCTATTTAAAGGAACTAAATCCAGTAATCCATTTGGATGGCTTTACATATTTGCCACTTAAAAAGGTCCTGCAAATGGGGAAGAGATCCTATCCGGATCTTTCCCACCAAATCCTAGGTATCCGGAGATCCGGGCTCTTGAAATTTGATCAAATGGCTACAAACATGGGCCCTCTTAAAAGTTATAATAATTGTAACCGTTGAATCAAATTTCAAAAATCCAGATCTCCGAATCCTTAGGACTTGGTGGGAGAGATCCATATGGGATCTCTTCCCCTGCAAATGACCAACGAATTGGGACTTGGTGTAAAACATATTTTTACATATATGATTGTGTGCCACAGTATATTGAAAATGTTCTCCTTTCATATAACTTAACCATGTTTTGTTATCCCATTGTCAATTTTTGGATTATTAATCATACCTATCGCTATAATAATTCCCTTCTTCGGAACTAGCTTATATACTCAGTTAGATACGGCGTTGCAGAAAGGCAAAAAAAAAAGAATTATGTGACAATTGCAGACATCTCTACTAATTTAGATAATATTTATGCAAAAATTCCTAAATAAATATAGTTACTGTCCATAATAGTACTGAACAGAAGCACATTGTAAAATGGTAGAGGTTCAAAATTATTACTTGTTACCAAAGCAACAAAACTAAACCTATATGGATGGTGGGATGTACTTGGTCCAAATTTGAATTGTCACGTCAAGTCGAGTATAAATGAAAAAGTGAGGCATTTATCAAATCATGCTAAAAGGCAAAGGCATAGCATATACACAGAGGTGTCATGCATGTGATGCATCTCACCTAACATTGCCAGTCACCCATTCCCAAGTTAAATGAAGCAAAATGGGTTGGTGATAAATCATCGTGGAGAATTGACTAAAAAGAAAATTAATAAAAATGACTTGAAAATTTTGAGTTTAACGAAAAATCACTTTTAAAGGTATAGTGAATAGTGACAGTTAAAGATAAAAAAATGATTTTTCGTTAAAAGTAAACAGTACCGGAAGTGTTTTATTAAACATCCCTTGACTAAACTCATCAGGAATCTAAATTTTGGATGTCAAACCGTCAGATATCTTAGAGAATCATCATACACTCTCATAGGCTTATCGTTCTTTTTTATGGTGAAAGACTCATCGTTCTTTTTTGGGGTGTGATATCCACACACCCCATTTTACTTCTCACACACCCTTCTAATTTTCGACCGTCAGATCGGATGAATTGAAGAAGATCAACGGACAGAAATTAACAAGGAGTGTGTGAGAAGTAATTTGGAGTGTGTGGATATCACACCCCTTCTTTTTTATGGTGAAAGACTCGTCATTCATTTGATATTGGTTAGTTCAGCACTTGAATGTTATATAATCATTATATACGATGATATAATTAAACAAATGAGGTGGAAAAATAACTTTATATTGAACTTGTTTTTTACGAGATTTGAATTTAAGATATTTCACTTATAACTAAAAATAAATACTAATAAATTGTAGTATTAAGTAACAAATGTGAAATTATTCAAACAACTAATTTCTCAATCATCTTTGAGTTGAGTTGGAAAATAGCTGCCACCATATTATAAACTCTACAACCTAACTTTACGCCTCAAAATAAATGCCATTTTAATCATAAACTCTACATCAACGTAGAAAATGTAAATAAGTATTCTAGTTGTTTTGGTTTTGATATTTTCTCATGAGATTAGGCATAAAAGTATAGTACGCATGCAACAACTTTTCTCACTTGATTTCGTTTGCATTTAACTTTCATAACTTCAAAAGCAATAAGGCCGCCAACTTTAACTCCGATGGATTTAAAGGCGCCCCCTCCCTGCAACATAAGCTTCAAATTCAATCGCAGGTAGAGTAGTGTGGCTGTGATACTTAATGAACTCTGGAAGTCGGGCTTTTAAGTCATATATAGTGACGAGTCTTCAACAGTCCGGATTAGTGGATAGTTTGGGTTTATATTCATTAAATTTGTAAGCAAGCAAAACAAACATTTCCTCAATTCAATCATAACCGTTCATTTCTCGTACTACTTCTTGGAATTTATTAGGTTTATTTAGGAAATTAATTAGAGATTTGATTTGATTTTGTAGTAGGGTATTTTTGGCATTTACGCATTAGGGTTTCTTAGGTTTATTGCTCTATAAATAGAGCTTGTAATTTAGTTTGAGATCAAGTTAGGCACAATGTAGTCTCTTAGTGTTTTGTAGCCGTTTCGGCATTCTCGTTTGTTCAATAAAATTCTTATTATTTTGTAGTCTTATTCGTCGCGCACTCTGATATTCAACTTGGTATCAGAGCAGGTTTGATCCTTAGGGTTCAATCCATTCTTGATTGGTATCAATTTGTTTTGTCGCATTTTATTCTTGGGTTTAGTTTTGGTCTAATTTAGGCTTTCCCTTATCCAGTTTGATTTTTCACTAGAGTTGTTCTGTCGGCTGCAATCCCTTTATTTTGCAAGACTTGTTTGCTGCATCATTTGGTTTTGCAATCTGGAGAAGACCCATGGTCATAAGAAAAGAAAGAGAGAGAAGGAAAAGAATGGAATGAAAAAAGGAAAAAAAAATTGGTTGGATTTTTTTTTGTTTGTTTGTTCGGAAATTGGCATCGGTATCGGTATCGGTATCGACATCGGCATTGGCATCGGCATCGGTATTGGCATTGGCATTTGCATCAGCATCGGCATCGGCCCTAGAATTTGGAGTTTTGCATCCACATCTACTTTGGCAAACTCATGTCGTGTACCGCCATGAGTTTGATGAGGGGTGTTAGAATTTATTAGGTTTATTTAGGAAATTAATTAGAGATTTGATTTGATTTTGTAGTAGGGTATTTTTGGCATTTACGCATTAGGGTTTCTTATGTTTATTGCTCTATAAATAGAGCTTGTAATTTAGTTTGAGATCAAGTTAGGCACAATGTAGTCTCTTAGGGTTTTGTAGCCGTTTCGGCATTCTCGTTTGTTCAATAAATTCTTATTGTTTTGTAGTCTTATTCGTCGCGCACTCTGATATTCAACTCTACTGAATCCAGATTATTAAAGAAAAATTAACATACATATCAAATTAGATCATGGACTTATATACAAGTACCAACAATGCTTAGGAGTTGGGAGTGTTAAGTTCTATTATCACCACTAGACCTAGCATTCGTGTCGTGTTTCTCGTGTTTGTGTCGTTTTCATGTCATACCCGATATCTTAACGGGTCGTGTCGTGTAACACCCGTTAAAATAAACGGGTAAAATGACCCGACCCAAAATCGACTCGATAATATTAACAGGTAATATGACGCAACCCATTACCCGTTAAGGAAAATATATTTTAAACTAATAAATAATCAAATGAAAAACATAATACTAAATAAGTATTTATATACCATATTATCACATTCAAAACATAAAAACGCATTTGTTTTTTATGAAGGAAATTATGAGTTTCATTAGGGATTTCATGTGACTAGCAAGCATATACAAATCATTATATATATACAAAATTAGCGGAAGCATGTTAACAATTAAATTTATTACTCTAGTCATTTTAAATCCCCTTCAAGATGCATAGGTTTATGTAAGATGCATCAAAAATTATTTTATTGAAGAACAAAGGTTAGGAGTAGATTTATACCTCTTGATCTACTTTTGAGACCAAAGATGGACCACCTCCAAGATCTTTGCTCCTCAAAGTCCTTGAGCCTTGCCTCCCTCCTTGCCTCCTCCACTTTGTTAGTTTGAGTGCTCCAAGGTTCTCTTAGAGTTTTCAAGGAGAAAACCTCTAAAGATCCTCACCCACTAGAGTAGTGAGAAGGATGAAGGAATAACCAAAGGGAGATTAAATGATTAGCTAAAATCCCCAAAGGTGGCCGGCCCTTGTTGGTGTTCTTAGAGAGATATTTTTCTTTTTCTCTAAATTGTTTTGAACACACAAAAACCCTAGTGAGATATTTGTCTATAATGTTGTATTTATAGACAAAAGGAAACAAGTCAACATTTGACTTCCCACCTCCTCAAAGTGGCCGGCCTTGGTGTGATATTTTGGGCTTTGGGCTTTTATTATTTCAAGTCATCCAATGCTTAAATAAAAGCCCAATTGGTTTAGGCCCAATGGGCCCAATTAAACCCGAACGTTTCTTTAAGTCCAAAACGATATTTTATCGCTTTTTTGATTTCTTTAGACTTTCTAAATTAATCGCCACACCTAATTAATCCAATTAATTATTTCCATCATCCATTGATTACTCACTACAAGAGTGTATTGGTGAACAATCTTTTAGGTTCTAATTAGCAAGGCAGTGAGATGATTGGCATCGATTCAATTGATTTAATCCAATCACTTATTGAATTAAAACTTGCTTTTAATTCACGTTTTTCTTTGACGATTACATTTAGTCATCTAGAAGAACTCACAAGCCATGAGTGACATCTAAACATATGTCATGGCTACCCAAGCTAATGTAGAAGTTATTCAGAGAACCCATTCAGTTGGAATTACAATGCAATTCGATCCTTCTCCAATACAATACTCTTAATCACATCACTAGGGTACGGATTTAATATGTCAAACCCCTAATGTGATTATACGTTCTTATATGATTCACATGAGTCGTATAGGAACGCTTTCCTTAACCACGCTCAATACTTCGGCCGAAGATTTCCGAATCATATCTTAGAGTATCCTCCTCTAACGAGGATTAGAGATCCCTTGTTGACCATTCACATGCCTACATGTTTAGATAGCTTGATCCCAAGAATGTCGTGGACTCTCCAAATGGAATGCCATTTGACATGGTCAAAGATCAAGGACCTAACCATTAGACATCAATGATGTCTCAGGTCAAAGGATTAGTTACATTATTCCAACTATTAGAGTTACTTGCTTGACATGTGAGTAGACCTCCATGCAAGTACTCTCGTTCGATTGTGTTCAGTGAACTCATTCCCTCAATGAGCACCTACATACTTGTCTTAGTGTCTCAACACGAATGGGATGAGACTTTCCATCCTTCCATTTGAAGGGGACATAGTATGTACTGATCTATGCATTGTCAGTATCCCTCCGACAATCCTATGACCAGGAACCTTTTGGACATGATGGTTATGTGAAGAAGGTCTCTGTAGTCTAACATCATTAGATTACTTCTTCAATCGATCCATTGTCCATGGATCCACTATTTAGGACATATTTCGTTTATTGAGATAGTCCTAGTTAGTATCTTTGCCTTCCGATGTATAAGAGTCATATGTATACATCAATGAAATGTCCTGAAAGGTTTCTTCCAAAGATTGACTTTCAGGGCATATTTCCAACAATCTCCCACTTGCACTGAAGTCAATCACTAGTGTATCTGATACATGCTAGTTGAGTGAGCTTATGCTCGTAGGTTTACTTGGTTATGTATAAAATCCCCTTTTAACTCTAAAAGGGATTTACTTATCAAATGTCTCCAAACATTTGATGATGTCTCTTTCTTGTGTTCGAATACTTTGATGAGACCTTGATTCCATGGCTTGAGCTATCGCCCCATTACGTCGTAGCGTTCAACTAACGACCTTATGGTTTGGATTCAATCATTGGTTCTATAAGAACCCTTTATATTCAAAACACCTTTTGAAGCGGTTTCTAAAACAATATATCGTCATATATTTCGTTTGTATACTTTATACAAACTTTGCTCCAATCTTTGAGACCATTGTAGTACAATACTATCAATTCATTTATATGATTAGTACTTCATCTATTATGAAGTTCCATTTACAAAAATGGATTATTTTTCACTTGGGTCCATAACCTAAGTGAATGCACGCTTCCAGAGTCCCACTCTGATGTTCCTTTCTTAAAGGCAATAATACTCTTTCAGTTGCTATGGTTCTGATCCTGGGATACAGTAATATCTTAGAGTGACAACCCTATGTGGTTCTACACTTTTGGATATCATTTCACAAGTCCATACATGTGTCCCTTTTGTGATTTTATGACACATTCAATTTTTCAAGTCATTACTTCAAATTGAGCGTATCATAAGTTTGTCATCTTTGAGTAACATTTATGTTTTATTAAGTCTATCAAATAGACTTCATTCATATCTTTGTTATTCAAATTATGACATCACTCCCACTGGCCTTGTTGTAACTAAGTATTCAATCAAAAATAATACTCATATTTTCTTTGATTGAATGCATATTGCTCCCACTAACTTGTTCTGGATCTATTGACAATCATTTAGATCCATTAGCTTGTTTAATGATGTCTCAACAATTTTTGAGACTATCAACAACCCTTGCTAACACAAGTTTGTTTAAACGAATCATACACAAAAGAATTCCTTCTTTAAGTAATTCCATTCGAGATGTGTGACTTATTCTATCAAGTCCATTCATTTAAATTATATGGTGTCATATACCATTATTCTAGTTTTAGTCATACTAAGACTTTAATGTAGTCATATGAGAATTATCTAAGTTCTTTAGTGAAAGCATGGCTTCTACTAAGGATATAGAAACTCAACCATTCCTTCTAGGTGGTTGATATAATTCTTAGTCAAAACTACATAGAGCGTTATAGTTACATTAGGTGACGAATTTGGATTGTCTTGTTGTCAAACTATATGTTGTGACTCATTTTAAAACTATTCCCTTTTGTTCCATCAAAATTTGTCCATATGCTTCGTTATTTAGCTAGTTCTCATAAAAGAGAATAATGGACAACTCCCAACATATAACCATTTCATGTTAGGTTGACGAAACCAACATTTTAAAGACTATTCTTTAAATGTCACACAACATAGAATTTTTAACATTTGTAGAGCTTGAGTCTTTAACAATTTAAAATTTCAAACTCTCAACAATAGTCATGCACTATCATTGTTTAGACAACTATAAAACAGTCATATTCAAGTTTTTATCCAATTTCTCACCTCCCACTATTTCTCATGACTTTAATGAGAAATAACTTCATACATTCAAAAATTGTATAAACGTGGAGTATTCGGGTAGAGGACATTGTGGAGTAGCTTTAAAAACCTTTCAAGCTTATTTCTTTCAATCTTCACTAAGACGATGTCTTGTTTATTAAGTGACTAAAGTCTTTAAACATTTTATTGATTTAGACACTTCATTCTTGGTTTAGTCACTAACATACTTGACATTCTAAAACAACTTTAAGAATGCCCAGTCAATTGTTCAAAACTATTAATTGAATCAAGAGTGATCTTGATTTATTTGTGGTTTAAGTGACAACCTTACAAGAAACGTTTTTCTTGTTTCTTATATCACCATAATGTGATCTTCCTTTTCATTAAGAAAGGAATCTCTAGACTTTTTGTCAATTCATATAGAATTTCATAGGTAGACGTTTGGAACCAAATCTAAAGATTCATTGTATCCTTCTATGTCCAACATATGAGGTCTATTCATAATTGATAAGTCTAAAGTTTTGTTTATCATATTACAATAAGTGATATAAGTCTTGTATCTCAACAAGGATACAACAAGACAATATTCAATTCATAACACTACTTTAAAGGAAATATCATATATATTTAGAAGGCACCCATCACATTACTTTGATGTGATGATACAAACATTCAAAAATGTTTTAATACAAAAAGAATTAGCTCTATACATTTAGAGACTAATTAAATGCCTTCATTTAGGCACTAATAGTGGTCTTACATCACATGAAGCCACACAATAAGTTCTTTACAAAATAAGAAAGTTTCAAAAGACTTTCTTTTAAATGCCTAAATTAAAACTTCCTAAGTAGTAAGCAAAACAATGGTGGCCGAACCCTTCTCCACCTTCCTTGCTTTGTTCTTATTCTACTTGCCTCCTTCACCTATATACAATTATACGAGTGATTAGCATTTTATATCAAAATATAAACATTTTAGAAGATCTAACAATTAGAGTTGAAGATAAGAACATTAAACCATACCTTTTGGCTTGTTCTTTAGAGTTGCAAGGTAGAACCTGCAATTCCTCCTCCAATGCCCCTCCTTCCCACAGTGGTGGCAAGTCCCCTTGGGCTCCATCGCCTTCTTTTTCTTCACTCCACCTTTCGGTTTAGGAGTGGTAGACTTCTTCTCTTTCCCTTTTCCTTTGCCTTGCGGCTTAGGAGTGGAAGATGATGGCTTGTTGTAGACTACTGCAGAAGTCCCTACAACGTTCTCTTTCTTCATAGTCTTCTCAGCAGTCACTAACATGTTTAGCAACTCAGAGAGAGTACTATCCATCTTATTCATGTTGTAGTTCATTACGAACTGCGAGAATGAATCAGAAAGAGAAGCCAAAATGAAGTCCTGGGCCAATTCCCCGTCAAGTGGAGTTCCAAGGCTCTCCAATTGTTCTATGAATCCTATCATCTTCAGTACATGTTGATGCACTGGTGCCCCTTTGACCATCTTGGTCTTGACAAGTTCACAGACAGTGCTGAAGCGACGATTGCGCGTCCCTTCACCATATAACTCCGTAAGATGGAGTATGATGGATGATGCACTGTCCATGCCCTCATGCTGTCTCTGTAGCTCCTCATTCATAGAAGCCAACAGACAGTGCTTGTGTATCATCCTCAACGTGCTTGTCAAACTTAGCACGTTCATCCTCAGAGGCGTCAGGCCCAAGAGGTATGTGAGGAGGGGCTTTGTTTAGGACGTAAACAATCTTCTCCAATGTTAGGAGAATCTTGACATTACGAAACCAGGATGGGAAATTGTGCCCTTCAAGGCAATGTTTGTCGAGTATTTTTGCGAGTGTGCTTCCAACCATATCTATATACATAAACAATAAATAAATTAGTTTGATTGTTGATTAAGTCATACGATTCGGGTCTTTAGGAGAGTGAGGCCCTTTTGAAGCATCCGTCTTTGCATAGTTTTAATTTTATTAGAGGAGGAAGTCGCTTCTCATACAAAAGAAAAAGAATTAGCTTTTCTTGAAGGTAGTCCTTTGGTCTATGGGCTTTGCAGAAAAACCACGCTGAATTTTTTCGATATTTTTAAACTTTTTGCCACCAAGTACAAGTCTCGCAACAGTACTGGCGCACTGTTTAGTCGAGATTGGCATTGCCTGGGTCTTCTTTGAGCTAAGAGTCTATACTGCGCACCTCACGATGATACGATGTTGGCTAGCAAAAATAGTAATGAGAGGGTACATTTACCCATTCACAACAACGTTTTGTGATTACCCATCAATTTGGCCTCTAGAGAAGAATGCCTCACGATGATACGATGTTGGCACTATTTCTTCTTAGTTAAGTTCATTCCCACCATGCCGGTTTAGATAGGGGTCCAAGTATAACCTCACGATGATACGATGTTGGCTACACTTGTTGCCTATTTTTCACCACATCATAATGCTTTTTAAATAGACTCCTCCCGACTTATAAGCATGTACTTTGCACTCCCCCATGATAGGGTGAAGGCGGTGCACAAGTCATAAACGATTGGAGCCTACCATGGTGGAAGGCCACAAATAAGTGTTCAAAGCACATCTACGTTTTTCAACTTAATATTGCATGTTGGTTGAGGGATTTTAAGGTCTCATCAATTTTATTTATTTAAACATATTCAAATAAATTGTGTCCTATTATAACTACTAGTCCAAAGTTTAATGAAATTAGTAGCATATGTAATCTCCACTATTCATTTTTCACAAAACAAATTAATATCAAAACATTTTTCAAAATATTGGAGATACATATAACTATTAATTGAATTCATTATAGTTTAGTAGCGTATGATACTCCCACTATTTGTTTTGAGAAAAACAAATCAATATCAAAAACGAATTTTTCAAATATTGGAAGTAACTACTACTACTTATGATTTTGCAATCCTTTGAATTTGGACTTTATAGTTATCTTAGGCTCTTGGATGACCATGGACTTAATTGGTTATTGCAACAACGAGCCAACATTGTTGAATAAGATCTCGGGGATATTGTGTCAATTTAATTACGTGCTTATCAATCCAATTAAAACATTTTCATTGATCCATTAGAAATGAAAGACAATCAATCATTGCTAATTAGGGCATTGGACCCATTTAGGAAAACTAATGAAAAGGGCTTGAAAACTTTGAGTTTTAATGATAAGGACAAAATAAAGGGTAAAGTAAATAGTGTCAGGATTGACTTTTTAGTGTAAAAATGTGGTTTTTCGTTAAAGTGAACAGTACCGGGAGCTTTTCGTTAAAGTTCCCTTTAATCTTTTGTCTCATGTCAAAACCCTCTTTTAAATATGTCTCCTTACCAATAGTTAAAGAAACTCTAGTCTAGTACTAGAGGGAATCCACTAACTAAAAGAGATTAAGAAGTAATAAGAATTACAAACCGATTTGTTCAAATTCCTACAAATTACATATACTAAGAGGGAGAGCTAGATTAATGTCAAACATTATAAGGTCCAATTAAAACAGTAATTAAAACACATTCCCATGGTTCAAACAATTTGAATTTATCGCCTTATCATATAGCTCAATTATCGTTTAAGGCTTAAGTCCATAGTCACCCTTTTCTAACTACTTAATCACATTAAATAATCATATAGGAATGCAACATAAACAATTAGATTTAGTGCATATGGGCATAATTAAATGATGAGTTTAAACTATAAACAAAATTAAAATCAAATATTTTAACTTTTCCAAATAGTAGGGGCCTAAATGCAAATATGCAAAAGTTAAGGGCCAAAGTGTAAATACTCAAAAGTAAAACAACTTTTTATCAAAAACACAAAACCCACCCATGTGGGTTTTTTCATAGGGTGGCCGGCCATCATGGTGGGGAGAAGCAAAGTCTCACCCACCATGCTTTAATTCAATGCATGTAAGAAAAATTAAATTTTGCTTGTCACTTTGTTTTGCTTTAAGGATATTTTGCAAGGTTTTTTATGAAAATATCCTAGAGAAATCTAGGATTAAAATTATATTAAGAAAACATATAGATGATAAACATATCACCCAAATCCATAAAATATATATATATATATATATATTATTTAAATTTTAAATATATAGGAGCACATATTTAAGGGGAACATCATCTAACTACAATAGTGAAAATTGAAATACTTAAGGAGCATTGGAAATTGATGATGGAACATATACAGGAAAGAGCCCTAAGATAGATAGTGGAACATATGCAGAAGTTTTAAATCACAAGAGATTGATAGATGGATACATAGATGCAGAATAAACACGAGAGATTGGTAGATGGATACATAGATAGATTATAAATTACAATTTGCTTGAGAAAACTTTACATCTATCTATATTATTTATATTATATATGTACAAAAGTTTACTCAAGCATATATTAACGTTTTAGATGTAATTTTGGAGACTGCCATGGTTATGGATAGATGTACTAGTTTACTCAAGCACATATTAACGTTTCAGATTGGCAGATTGCTTTTGAATAGGCAGAAACAAATAGGCAGATACTAACTGGGCCTTGCCATTTGATTGGCATATTTGTATGCACAGATTACTAGAAACAAATTGGTATTGGATCTGCCTATATGTCAATTTTTCAATATAAAAGGTTGAATTTTAGCCCAAAAGCATAATATGTCAAATTTTAGTCTAAAAGCCCAAAACCATTTCGGGATTCCCGATTTGTCCCAAAATCCTAAAACTATTTTGGGATTCCTGAAAATTTGGTTTGGGATCGGTATTGAAATTAGGATTCTCAAAAATTTCGGTGATCGAGACAAGAGTTTCGGTATGGAATCTCATACCGAACCACCTCTAATGCTAATTGCTAAAGCTCTTTGTAATGTAACAGTTGGTGTTGATTACCCAGGTAAAAGTAAGACATTCGCAAATATTAATTATCTGGATAATACTTTAAATTAAATAATATGTTATTAATAAAAAATAATAAACACGTTAATCAACGTTTAAATAATATTCATATTATTTAATTTAAAAAAATTAATTTCCTTAGCATTATATTACTGTAAATATCCTAGTAAATGTGCCGGAATGATGCCACTGATCCTCATCAGCTCGAGCTCGTTCGTACTTACTTAAATTTGGATATGACTAGCTACTAGACCTGGCATTCGTGCCGTGTTTTTCGTGTTCGTGTCGTTTTTGTGTCATACCCGATATCTTAACGGGCCGTGTCGTGTAACACCCGTTAAAATAAACGAGTAAAATGACCCGACCCGAAATCGACCCGATAATATTAACAGGTAATATGACCCGACCCGTTACCCGTTAAGGAAAAAATATTTTAAACCAATAAATAATCAAATGAAAAACATAATACTAAATAAGTATATACATACTATATTATCACATTCAAAACATAAAAACACATTTGTCTTTCAAGTATTACATATTTACATACTCGAAATAAGAGCATAATAAAAAATAAAAATAAAAACATTAGAACCTTACAAAATATCAAATGTTCAAAAGATTTGTAAAATTAAGGGAGTTATGTTTCAAGGTTTGAAACCTTGCACATTTTCTTACAATCAAACTCTTCAATTTTCATCAATTACTATGAGAAATGGTATTGGAACTTTGACTTGATATATTGTCTTCAAGAGTTATATTGATGATATTTTCAGTGAGACTTTCTACATTAGCACTCTCTTCTCATTTATCCTATAGTTATTGTTTAAGTAAAGTCTTTAATAGTTTTTTAATTAATGTAGAAGTGTGAAAAATACAGAAAAAATATATAAACACTCGTAATGACAAGCTTCACAACTTTCATGAAGAGCTTAACTTTGAAATGTGCCACTATAATCATATAAATCATAGATCAAAATTTAACCGTCGATTGTTGTTTACATTTATTCTTCATTTTTATCACCAAATTTTGTTTTTTCAGATTTTTATTTTTTGAAAACATGATCTATTAAAGGATACTGAAAGATGAACGGTTCGGATCGTTGATATTATGTTCAGAGTTTTATTGTTAGTGAAAATATTGCTTGGTGTTTATAAAGTCTCTACAAACTATATAACATTGACTCATATTTCAATTAACTGTAAATATCATAACGTGATATCAAAGATCCGAACCGTTCATCTTCCTACATCCCCCAGAAGATCATGTTTTCAAAAAAGAAAATTTTAAAAATGAAATTCAATATAAAGAATAAAGCCTAAACAACAATTGACGGTTAAATACAAATTTAAGGTTTATGGATTATAGTGTTGGATTTCGAAGTTGACCCATTCACGAAAGTTGTAAAGCTTGTCACTACGATTGATTGTATATATATATTTTTTTTTACTTACACTTCTACAATAATTATTATTAATTTTATTACTTTTACACTCAAAATAAAAAATACTATTCATGACGGTTTGGATGGTTTAAAAAATTTAAACGATAATCTAAGTGTAATCATTGTCTACTATTGGAGAATGATGAATCACGAGTGTTTATATATTCTTTCACATTTTTCATACTTGTAGGGGTGTCTTATTGCCTATACTAATACTATACTAGTTGATTTTAATTTTAGACAATAGCATGTTGAGTAAAATTTATCATATTAATGATAATAAGAAACTCTCATAATAAAAATAAATAAATGAATAAAACTTAATTTTTTTAACTTATATAGAATAATAATACAAAAATATATATTTAATATAGAATATACTAATATATACAATATGGCTATTGTATTTTATAATAAATTTTTTAGTAATTAAACTTTAAAATTATAATTTATTTTTCTTAACGGGTCGAAACGGGTTACCCACGTGTTACCCGCGTGTATACCTGTTAAGAACCTGTTATTAACGTGTTCTTAACGGGTCACCCAATAATGACCCGATTAGTTATCGTGTCGACCCGAAACCCGTTATTTTCGTGTCGTTTTCGTGTCGTGTCACCGTGTCGTATAAGAAACTGCCAGGTCTACTAGCTACCACCATTTAACTATAATATCAGAATGTAATAAATATATACCAGTAAAAGTACGTATAGCTCCAATGGTGCGATCTAAAATTAATGACCACGGTTTTTAGAGTTTTAGAATAAGCGATTAAATGTGTTTATCTTTTTATTTGTTCTGAGGCATTTTGTCGAGAAATAAAAAATAAAAAAAATAAAAAAATTGAACAATAATCTTTTTATTTGCTCTGAGGCATTTAGTCTTCACAACTCTAGGCTTGCTAGAAATTTTAGTATGCACAAAATATGATAGTAACAAAATACTAAAAATTTCCTCAAAACTTCTTGTTTTGTGCTAGTAAACATTAGAATTCGGGTAAAAATGTATATGTATCAAGGCGAATACAATGTCCGATTTGTGATGCTGTTCTCTTCCAAACGGCGGGTTATTGGACTCAAATCGGGCACTGGAAGCCCAAATCTGTAATGCTTGGTAGCATATGATCCTCCCTATCACTTGGAGCCTACTGTTCTAAAAAACCCAACTCCTTTTTCTTTTACTTTATTATGCTTATGCCTCTCAAATCTCACCCTTATATTGTTAAAATGTGTGAGAAAAATTATATCCAGCATAAAATCAACGTTGATAGCATGCTAAGAAAGGGCACTTCTATTTTTAAGGGGATAAGTTTGCTCAATTTACAAGCTCGAATTATATGGGTTAAGCAAATGTATCAATGATAAAAATCAAACTAAAACCACAGATGGTCGTGCTAGCTAGAGTAATGTTTTTATGTAATGTTTTCAATTGATTATTGTTGATATGAAAAAAAATAAATTTCTCTTTAAAGAATAAAGGAAAAAGAAAAGGGGGAATCATTAACAAATGATAAAAAAATAAAAAAAAAAATAAAAAAGGGAAGTAGGAGAGGAACAAAGGTATGGGAAAAAAAGGGAAACTTCAAGTCTTCAAGTTAAAGAAAACTTGGTATACCAAAAAAATTGAATTTTATTCAGATTAAGACATCCAATGTGGCTTCAACGAAGTTTGCAAATGACCAAAAATGATCGCCCATAAGTTTTAAACTAACGCCATGTTACACAATCAATTTGGTCTTGAAACTAACAAACCTATAATGGCCTTGCAATGAATACAACACTCACACTGACTATACATATATAAACATACATAAAAAATTAAAGAAAAACCCTTTAAAAACATGGCATGGGAGGAGTTTAATTGCCTAATCCAAAAAGTGTAAAAAGAAATGTTTCCTACTGAAATGAGCAAGGATTGCACGTTACTTGTCCCTCTTTACCCATTCATGATCACACTTCATAAGTTTTTTGGCACACTAAAAAAAATTAATGAGTGTTGCAGTCCTAAGTTAATTAGGAATGTGATTATGTAAATCCCAATATGATTATATAATATCTTTTGGATAGTTTTTTAATTGTAATATATTACTTAAAATACAAAGATTCTCTCTTCCTTATTACTATAAATAAAAGTACGATGGGATATAAATCACCAAATTCTCTCTTCTCCCTCTCCTTACCGCTGCCCCCCCCCTCTCTACTTTTTTTTAGTAAAATAGGCCTACAATATGTTATTAACGCGCTCTCGTTGATGTGTTAAGAAACTAAAGGTTTTTGGAGGAGGTTCTTCTACAACTAGCATTCAAAGGCTTTTGTCGTTTCACCCTTCTAAAACACAAAATTGATATTTCATAAGTCTTGATAGCATGAAAACATTCACCATGATGCATGAACCCTCAATTTATTTATGCTTTATATATTGCCATGTGCTGCATATATTGTTCAATACACACACACACACACACTTAATAATCTGTTTTGTTATTGTTCGATATTGCTATGTTGAATTGTGTGAGCAATAAACAAGAAAATATGAGCAAATTAGGTTTTTTTTTCAAAACCCTAATCGCGAGCCTCCATAGCCTAGAGCCACCGCCTGCAACAGCGCTAGCCGCAAGCCTAGTCTGCAGCTCTAAAATGACGTCGTTTTGGCTCATAGCTCCTCTGCTCGTGGCGTGGAAAAGTCAGGGGTATTAAAGATAGGATTAAATCATTAAACCATATCTTTAATACATTCTCAATTGAAGATAAATTCCATCTAATCACAATCAATTAATCTTCGATGCTTCCATCATTATCCCAATATACTATCTCCAAAGAATCAATTGAAGATAAATTCTTATTATTATAAATAAAGGCGCAGTAAGATAAAAAATCATCACCATAGAATCACCAAATTATTTCTTCTCCCTCCCCTGCCAACGCCCCCTCCCTATTTTTTCTTAGTAAAATAGGCCTACAACAATGAGATTATTATCATTAATTCTTTTATTATTTTAAACTTCACAACTGTTTTTCATATTTTCTTATGTGTTTTTTTTTTTAATTGGTATATAATTTCTGGTTGTGTGTGTCTTTTGGTGAAGGTATGCTTGCCACCTACTCCTTTTAAGTTCTCAATCTATCTCTATTGCTACTAGTATTCTCCAAAAAGTAGAGAGAGGGCCTTAAAGCTCCGTTCTTAGCTCTGCTCTGCTGTGTACTGTGCCAATGGAGAGGCACAGATGCAAGCTCTGCTCTAGGGCTTTTGCTAATGGCAGAGCACTGGGTGGTCATATGAAGGCTCACTTGGCAACTTTTCCTCTTCCCCCGAAAACCCACCAAATCACTGAGTCCGACTCGTCTTCAGCTTCCTCCTCCGGCGAAGAACAAGAAAAAGAACAACATATGCAAGAAGAAGAAGAAGAAGAGGAAAAGGGTTTGACTTATGGGCTGAGAGAGAACCCAAAGAGGAGTTTCCGGCTTGCAGATCCTGAGTTTTCTTTTGTTGATGCTGGGTCGGTGATTCAAGACAGAGAGAGTGAGACCGAGTCAAGAAACCCAACTCGGAGACGATCCAAGCGGAATCGAAGATCATTCGTTGTTGTTACAGATAATCTGCAGAGCCAGAAGTTGGAGTTGAAGAAAAAACCCAAGTTGGCAATTTCAACACTGCCGCGTTTGGCCGAGTCTCCTCCTCTAGCGGCAGAGCTTGAGCCGGTGAGCTCGGTCTCCGATACTTCGCCGGAAGAAGATGTTGCTATGTGCCTTATGATGCTGTCAAGAGATGTGTGGATGATAAGATTACATGATCATCAGCAAGCAGATCAATCGGTTCAAGTTCAAGAACAAAGTAGGCAAGTAGTGGAGGAGCTGGAGGGGGTCAAATTGAAGAAACTTCGAGGGAAGAATCGGTGTGAGAAATGCAACAAACTGTTTCGATCTTTTCAAGCAATGTGCGGCCACAAAAAGATTTGCTTTCGCAACGACGAGGAAGCAATCAACAATGCAGGTGGTGAGAAGCTGTTTGAGTGCCCCTTTTGCTACAAAATATTTGGTTCCGGTCAAGCTCTTGGTGGTCACAAAAGATCTCACCTTTCGGGTTCTTCAAGATCAATGGTTGTATCAATGCCTGCAAAAACTGAAGTTAAAGAGGGTTTCATAGATCTCAACCTGCCTGCTCCGGAAGAAGATGATGAATTTAGCGTGCTATCGGATGCGTAAAAATGTAAAAAAGTAACAGACTTCTCCATCAAAACTCGGATCTAAAGTTAAAAGAAATTCGATTATTTGAGCAACATTGAGATCAAATGGGTGAAGATTGAAACACTTTTTCGATATTTTTCACTCATATATCAAACAATTCGCTCTTTTTTTTTTTTACGTATTGGGACCATTATTCATTTTTGTTTATGCAGTTTCATGTTTCAACAACTGATTGGTCGAGTTCCAACTGCAGTAACAACTTGTTATATGTATTGCTTTTGACTAGAATACAGAAAGTTGAATTGTTCATTGTTCTTCTTTTATTATTACAGCAAATTCAAGTAATGTTGGGTTTTACTTGCAATGTCAAGTGGTGTTTGTTTACTTGTCTATTAACTCATCCAGTAATTAGGTACTGCCCCACATTGCATTTAAGGAGAACGTATTATAATGCGATACTTGTTGAGAAATTACAGAATCTCGTGAACAATCGAAGCTTTCTAGTTGTTGTTGGGTTGTCAATGTGTTCTCTGCTTGAGGTCCAGTTTGGAGTAGGATTCTCTACCCTCTTAATTTCTCTACATTTTCATGTTCTCTTATTTGAACGGTCACGGTTAAGTCATGTCAACATTTGATATTCATTTTTTTTATAGAAATAATAAGACAAAAAGTATTGTGTGAGAGGAGGGCATAGAAGGGAATGAGAATAAAAAAAGTAGAGAATCCTACTCTGTGTAGTTTTCCAGTAATTCTTGCAAAATGTTCTATCTCATAAAAAATGGACTAGGATCTTATTTTCTTTTTGAGGATCTTAGGAGATCAATTCATCTTAGTAATCATCGTATATCGTGCGGTCATCTTTTGTTACCTCTTGTTTATGTTCAAATTTAAATAAATAATTATTACCGTAGGATAACTGATTAACGGTTAAGATGAACTGATTCTTATAATCCTCACAAAAAAATCCTATTCTATTAAAAATAAGATAAAATAAAATATAAAAAGTTTTCTATGATTGTTTTGTTTGTCCCATTTGCTCTCTCTCTCTCTCTCTCTCTCTCTCTCTCTCTCTCTCTCTCTCTCTCTCTCTCTCTCTCTCTCTCTCTCTCTCAGTTGGTTGTTTTAGCTTGAAGCATAGGATTTTCATGATTTGGGAGGTCTGAACCAACAAACTGCAAACTGTTTTCCAGATGACATTTCTGATGTGGATATGTTTGATTGTGACCGGAGAAGATCCCAAAATCCCTTCAATTTCTCAACTTAAAAATTATCTTCCTTGAAATTAACGAAGTATCCGGGCAAAAGAGGTGCCAGCCACCTGCTGCCGTGCTATTATTCTTATCGAAGAATCAGTCAGACAACTAGGACTTTTTAAAACCTCGTATCTTGGATAATTTTATACGTTTTTCTAAATTCAAATTGATTACCAACTTATATTATATTACTATCTATAGTTTTCTTCATCATTTAGAATTTGTGAGTATGGGTGTAGACACACCCCAACCTGAATCGAGGCATGTTGGTCGTCGTGTGAGGGTGACGTAGCCATGTGTGCAGTGCGAAAGTGATAGTAATGTGAAGATGTGAGTAATTAAAAACTAAAACTAACTAAGTTACGCTAGAGTAATATTTAAGTGCATGAAAGTATTTAAAACAATGGTACAAGTACTCAGAGCAAAGGTAACCTAGGTGCAGTCCAACAGGCTAAGTATTAATTACATATAATACGAAAGAAAGTTCCTACATTTATTGCAGCGCTGTCCGAACCGCCGTAGAGACCTCGTGAGCCACCAATACCAACGGCTAGCTAGAACCTAGAGGGGCACAAAACAGAAAACACGAGTGGGCAAAAACAAAGCTTTGAAAACACATTTCTCTTTTTAAATGTAATAACCCCTCACCATAAAACCCGTATAATTTCTCAGAAAATAATAATACGTACATATATAGAAAATCATGCTCGATAACAATGGAAACCAAGTATATGTCATGTCAAGTATCTCAGAAACAAATATGCAAGCCAGGTGGTGTGAATCAATGTAAAAGTAATGTGTCAGCCGGAGTCACCTAACATGACCTGTACGGCTGAATCTATAGCTCATCTACCAATTCCTGCACACGAGTCAGAACCACCTAATGTGGTCTGTACAACAGGCTGGGTGTAAATAAGTATGCTCAAGTGCTATGATCACGTGAAGGCTATGCAAAGTATCGCAAGTCACCTACGAGTCAGAACCACCTAATGTGGTATGTACGACATGCTAGCACCTGCCTTGGATCCAAGGTGAGCGTGTGGTGCGGGAGGTGAACGATCATGCGAAGGCTAGGCCCTGGCCTCGAGCGGAGAGCTAACACTGGGGTGCATGATACTGAGCACTAAATGCATATAAACAAAACCATACACACTGCAATCTCTATCATCAATATGTACTCACCTGAAGCTTACCTGTGCGTCCACAGCGTCATACAATATCATGCATATCTATGCCAATGTATATACTAGAATATGATGCAATTAACATGACATTTTAAAAATGTAAATTCATTTTAAATAGTTTTTGGGAAATGTAAAGCATAAATACATATAGAAAACCAAAAACCCACTCACTGGTATGTAGCAGGGTTGTAGCCCCTAAGTCTTGCTTGGCTACGCCCGTCTTCCGGAAACGTCTCACCTATATATGAAACAATTGACGCCATTAGAATATTCCATTAAAGTTAACGAAATATTCCTTGTCTTCTCTGGTGAACCTCGCCAGACTCCGCTATCCTTCGCTGTCGACGCTGCTGACTGTACTCGCGGAAAAACTATTTGGGGTTCTAAACTCACGGAAAATTATTCAAATTTTTCTTGAAATTCCGACAAAACCTGCAACTCGACAAACCCGTGTTCTCCGACATTAAAACTACTCCAAAATCACTCCAAAATGTTAGGGAAGTTAAATAAATACCTTCTCGAGTCCTATAACTAGCGAAATCACCCACGATCATGTCGAAGTCACTTAGCACTTCACCATAGCTTATAGATTTTCATGATTCCGACGTTCTTTCTTTGACCAATGACTCATAACCTTACGAGGAGTACGATGGTCGTGTCAAAATGGTTAATCCATGTAAGATGAAGATGGTTGGGTGTATGAGTGTACGGACGAGAGAGAGAGAGAGAGAGAGAGAGAGAGAGAGAGAGAGAGAGTTCGAGAAGAAGGATGAGGGTGATGGTTGCGTACGTGTGTGTGCATGTGAGAGTTGCCACGAGTTGGCCTAAAATAAAAGAACAAGGCCCTGATTGGGCCATAGAACTTAGGGCTTAATCAATGGGTCCAATCATAATTAAAACTAACCCAAACAATTGATTTGTTCCAAGAATGTAGGAAAGAAGGGTAATTGGCAGATAGGTTTTGTTTCCCTATTTTGACCCAATTATATTCTAACGTTCGTAACTTTTAGTTTTCGTTACGTACCCGATTCGGCCTTAATTCGTGTCAATGCGCTTGTAATGTCGAGCACGATTTAATTTCGTCAGCGATAAAAATGATTTAAATCTACATATGTACGTCTACATCACTAAGCCTCGAGGGCATTATCGTCATTTTACATGGTCGGGGATAAAATATATACGTTAATTCGGGACTAGCTGTTACAGGTGTAGGGTTGGGCACTTAGAACCAAAAATCAAAATCGAAACACGAATTAAATCGAACCGCATCGAACAGTTTGGTTTGCGATTTTGAAACGATTTCGATTTTGAAACCGAACTGCTATAAGAAACAGTTTTGTTTCGGTTCAGCATTGTAAATATTAATAAACATCTAATTAAATGTTCCTATTAGGTGTCATGTTTTAATAATTGGTTTTTTGCTCGACTCTATACATTTATGGCGCGTTTACTAATTCGTAATCAAATGGGAGGAATTGAATTGAGGCGGAATCAGAATTGGATTCCTGTTGAAATTGTTTACTAAAACTGTCTGGAATTGGAATAGAATTCCATAAAGCTGTTTACTAATTTAGCAGAATCGGAATATAAACCAGTATGATTATTAAAATGTCCTTGTTCCAAGTAATGTAAATACTAAATTGTCCTTGTTGAAAATAAATGATTTTTATGCTATAATTATTGAAAAGTAAGTTTATTTATATAAAATTAAATTTATCTTTACAAACTTGATCTTTTCTTCCTCCCATCCTCTTATCCCCATCTTTCCTTCACCTTCTTCCAGAGCACCCCCGGTCGATCTCCCATGCCTCTCTGTTTCCTCTCATCCCTATCTTTTCTTCACCTTCTTCCAGAGCACCCCCAGTCTCCCACGCCTCTTCATTTCATCCTTGTTGCCTTCTTCTTTCCCAGCCCGCACAACCCTTCCCACCACCCATCATACTCACAGGTCCTCCACGCTCCCCAATCCTCCATATCCTCTTCTTCCCCAACCCCCACAACCTTCCATATTCACAGATCCTCCCACTGCCTCCCATATTCACATGTCCTCCCACCACCCCTGCCACCTCCCAATTTAGGTGGATTTGCAGAAGACGAATTGAAAGGGTAATTTAGGAAGAAAAGTCTGATTCCTGGAGGACAGCAATACAAGGAATTCAATTACCACCTGTTGCTAGAGAATCCGACTCCGGGAAATTCCGGAGTGTGATCCGGAATTCAACTGGGTCCCACACGATTTTTGATTCCTCTCACGTTAGTAAACACTGGTGTGATCCGTAATCGGAATTCAATTCCGTTTCTTGATTCCCATTACCCTTACGTAAACGTGCCATTAGTATAGACTCTACCACACTAGAATATCGTCATTCGTCACTTTCTTCCGTAGTTGTGCATTGCTGCAGATATTGTCCATATTTTGGATGAAAATAGATTATCAAAATATCCACACTCAGTCAATGATTATGCACATGGGTTCATTAATTAATGTATTATATGGAAAATGAGACAGTTTTATATGTAGATAAGTGTAAGTTTTAAACCGTATATTTTTTCTTCGAACCAAAACCATTTAAAGCCACACCAAACCAAACGGTTAATTTCATTTTGGTTTTGGCCTCAAAACTGTACCAAATTGAACCACAAAAAATTCGGTTTAGGTTTTAGTTTCACTAAAACCGCACATAACTAAACCGTGTCCAACCCTATTTGTAAGTGAAAAATCCTAATTTCAAATCACATGGGATGACAACGTATTATATGTGTTAAGTTAGATAGCTAATTAGTGGTGTGTGGGTGTGGTCTTGCTCAGTTCTCTATTCCGTACAATAGATTAGGGGTAGTGTTATTCACACACCTCTTTTTACCTCACACACCTTTTTGTTTCTCACACACCTCTGTTAATTGTGTGTACATTGATTTTCTTTAATTCATTTGATCCTGATGGTTGAAAATTAAGAATAGTGTGTGAGAGGTAACAAGGGTGTGTGGATAGAACCAATCTAGATTATATCTCTCCTTTTACATGAGAATATTGGTTGTTTTAAAAATTCATAAAAAATTTCCAATAAAAGATTTGTCAATGACTCAATAACAAGGGCATTTTATCAAACCACAGAAAATGGGTATGTTTAGGTTGTAATCATATGGCCCCACGGCCTCCCCCAGCGTAGGGTCTTTTTATGCATGTATGGATTTTTCATGCTTCTTATGATCAACTTAAAGGTTGATTGAAACCGATCTACTCAAATTATGCTTGTGATATTAAAAAGCAGAGCAACCCTTGACCGTAATTGCGGAAGCAATGGTAGGCCATCGGTTAAAAAAAATAAAAACTTATATGACATAGGTATACAGTTATGGTATTATTCTGTGCCAATAAAACAAAAATATGTAAAAAAAAAATCTGCACATTCTTGTTTTATTGGCATGGGATGCCACTATGACGGTATACTCGTGTCATAAAAGTTTGTTTTCATCGGTAGCTCTAGAAATCAAACCAATCAAACTAACCAAACCTGTTGATTCGAATCATAGTGGTAAATTTGATTTGTTTTTTATTAAGAAAAATGTCATACGGTTCAAAATGAAGCCAAACCAAATTGGAGCTATTAAGGGACCAGATGGATCTGTGGACTTTACGAAAAACGGAAAATGGCTTGGAAGGGACCTGGATCATCTCCTGAGCCCAAGGAGAGGATCCTCCTGACCAAGGATCCAAGGCCGTTGGATGAAAATCCAACGGCTACAAACAGGGGGGGTCCATTTAAAGTTATAATAATTATAGCCGTTGGATTTTCATCCAACGGTCTTTGATCCTTGGTCAGGAGGATCCTCTCCTTAGGCTCAGGAGAGGATCCAGGTCCGCTTGGAAGGATCTACGGGGGCCCTATGACAGTTTGGGATAAAACATAATAATGATTAATGATCACCGCGTTTGATGAAATCTTGCTCAGTAGATGGCGGCAGGTGAAGTTGGACACGTCTCGGCAGGTTCATAAGGCATTGGCATCAAGGTCTGGCAGATGTCAGCATACCCATCAAGTGCTTGATAAAACGCCTGAATAACAAAACTCAGCACAAATCACTTGAACTCAACAATTTTTCCCTCTACTTGAGTTGCTTCGTCTTAAAAAACGTTTTGAAATTTTATAATAGTATCAAATGAGGTATGAATTTTAGATTCGCCACTGAGACCACTTATTTATTTATTATTTTAAGTACATGTCTAAGTGGCTAGTAACTAGATAGGTGTATTGGTTTTGAACTTTGAAGTTTGAGGGCATGTTGAATTTCAAAATGATTATATGTGATGGAAAACAATGAATATGTAGGAATTATTATTTTTGTAATTTTTGAGGTAATTGGGGTAACAAAGTTGTAGGCTGAAATCTTCTAAAAAAAATAAGTTGTAAAATGCAAAAGTGAAAAGAAAGGTCATAGTCCCAAAACCAGTCCGCACTAAATTTGGATTATGATTCTTTTGCCTCCTATTTTCATTCCTTTATGATTTTTTTGCCTCCTATTCTTATCATATTCCCTCCTCTTCTCTCATAGTTTTCTCTGTCTCTCTAAAAAAAAATCAATACAAAATGTTGACGTAGCATTTTTTTTTTTTTTGAAAAGATACGATAGTAGATTTCATTTCATCATTAACTGCATTACAAAGGTTGATCAATCTCTAAGCATAGAGCTACACACAGTCCTCAACAAGTATATCAGTTATGATACTAGGTGGGGAACCGATCCATTCACAACTTTGCATCAGAGATAGGCCGACTTTTTCAAGGCGTTGAGCAGCAGCGTTTGCGTTTTAACAAATGTGGGTGATATTTGCTTCAGTGATTGTATTGAGTAGATCTTTGCAATCCTCCACAACTTGTCCGATGAGTGACAAATTGAGGATAGGATCCCTCAGAGCCTCTACAATCTAAAGCGAGTCGGTTTTGTTGGAAGTATGCCCACAAAGCCACTCATTTGATGTAATAGCTTTTGGAATACTTATTGTGTTAAACTATAAAATCTTTAATAGAGGGCAAAGCTTATTGTTATT
The DNA here is from genome assembly GCA_963580275.1 of Crataegus laevigata. NCBI lineage: Eukaryota > Viridiplantae > Streptophyta > Magnoliopsida > Rosales > Rosaceae > Crataegus > Crataegus laevigata. Next base: position 24,155,703 of record OY756950.1, on the reverse strand, counting down.
CACTATTTATTGTATTATGTGTTTAAGCAATAAGGGAATCTAAGGAATGTATTTAATCTAAGAGAGAAGTGATCTAAGTGAGTTGGATTAACGAGACCTTTCTCTTATGTTCATTCCTGAAACGTTCCTAGCCATAGGATTGCCAATTGGGCATTGACAATCCGCTAAGGTTAGTATGTGTTATGTTAACTCAAGCGTGAGTATGACTAGTCTCGAGTCATTTAGTGTTGGACACTGAGACAAACACATAGGTGCTCAAAAGGTAATTGAGTACACTGAACTATGATCAAAAGGAGTTCGAACATACATGTCATGTAAGAACTCGTAAGTTGCAATATGCAAAGTAGTCCTTTGACTTGAGGCATCATAGATGTCTAATGGTTAGGTCCTTGATCTTTGATCATGTCAAAGGCATTCCATTGAGAATGTCCACGGCATCATTGGGGTCAAGCTATCTAGTCATGTAGGCATATGAATGCACAACAAGGGATCTCTAACCTTCCATGGTGGAAGGAGAATACTCTGAGATATGATTCGAGAGTCTTTGGCCAAAGCATATGAATATGACTTAGGAAGTTTCTTCCAAATCATATTCAATTGAATCATATAGAGAAGTATCACATTGGATAGTGGACATGAAACAAACTATCACTTAAACAATGTGATCGAGAGTATTGTATTAAAGAAGGACCGTATTGCGTTGTAGTTGTAACTGGATAGGTTCTCCAACCACTTCTACTTAGCTTGGGTATCCATGACATACTGCTAGGGGTCACTCATGGTTTGTGGAAGCCCTGAGGATTAGCAAACACTAATCTTCATCAAAGGGAGAATTGAAATGTAGTTTCAATTCACAATCGATCGTTAAGAGTAACAATCGCCCACTGCCTCGCTAAATGGAACCTAATGGATCGTACACCGAGTAAGGATGAATGTGAAGATACAAAAGAGATGGATAAGCAATTAAATGGTTTAATTGAGAATGGTCAAGATTAATTAATTAGTTAATTAATTATACGAAAGGTTCGTATTAGGCTTTTAAGTTGGTTTTGGGTTTCGGGGCCCAAAAGGGTTTTTGGTCCAAAAGGTCCATTGAGTTTAGGTTGTATGACAACTAAAAACTAAATGGAAATTAACCCAAAATCAAAGCCAAAACCGGCCTAGGGTGAAAGGGTAGCAAACTTGAGTTAATTACAAGTTTGCCACTCAAATGTGAGGTGGTATAAAGGCAACTTTATAGCCATTCTCTCACTAGGGTTTTCTTGAGGTAAAGAAGAGAAACATTTTCTCTCTTTTCTCCATAGAGGCCGGCCAACTTAGGGGGTTTTTACTAGCATAAAAAACTCTCTAAGTCATCCATCTTCTCTTCACACCACATCCTTGGTGTGGAGACTTAGAGACACCAAATCTTTGGTGTTCTTGGAGATCCTTTCCTCATATCCTCAAGGAGCAAAGGAGCATCAACAAAGAAGAAAATCACAAGGAAGATCCAAGGAGCTAGGAGGTGACTTGAAAGCCCTCTACTTGGGTGAATCCCTTGTGTAAACAAGGATGAGCTTCAAGGGTAATGAATCTTAAATCCTTCATTCTCTTTAATGTTGTTAAAGAGTCTTATGGTTCACCATTCTCTAGGCTTTGAAAGTCATGGGTTTTAGAATTATTTTTGAATGCATGCCTACTTTAAAGTGTTATTAGTTTGCATATGTGTTCAAATGTTCTCACATGTTCTTAGCTAGGACAAAATTTTTCCTTCAAGTTTTAATAATAAGGAATTGATAACCCTTATCAATCACCCATAACAAACCTGCTTTCATTGCCATAGATTCCGAGAGCAGAGGGGAGGCTATATCTTCAAAACTTCCAATACTAGTAGCCACAAAGAGACCATCACCATCCTTGATAATGGTACCAAACCCAACAGCAAGGCTCTCTGCATTCCAGGACCCATCAATGTTCATCTTAAGCTGCCCCTGGGGTGGGACAATCCATCTGGGGTGCTTCTCAATCTGATGTCCTGTTTTGCACCTACATTTGTGGTTTTGGTAAACTCTAGCCACCATTGAATAGCACTAGTAGTGCATACCTCAGGAGACACCAGCTTATCGTCTCATAGTTTCTTGTTTCGTGCCCCTCATAGTGCCCAACAAACCATCAACAAACATCAAAGCTTGCCTTAGGTATTGGATCCACAATCTCGTTGATACATATCATGAAAGATGGAGGGTGAGTGTTCCTCAATAGTGGACCCACCTGCGAGCTTATCAACGCACATTTCGCATAATGGCATTCCTTCATTAAGTGGAAGGTAGATTCCATTCACACCACACAATACACATTCCACATTCGTGGTAATATGTCTTGCCGGCAAGTTAGGCCTAGTAGGAACCAATTCATTGGCAAGTCGCTATATGTAGATTTTAACTTTCGGTGGCACCTTTGTGTTCTACATTTTTGCCCAGATCTTAGAACCATCAGCGTTAGAAGACGACGCCCCCCGGTTTGTGGGTTATAGCCAATTCCTCGCCACATGGTAAGCTAACCTGATCGTAAACCTTCCATGTCTCTCATGGTGCCATAGCAAATAGTCCGGCTGATTTCGAACACTTAGTGGAATTGTTTGAATCAAATTTACCTCCTCAATAGAGAAGAGGTTTTCTAGCATATCAATCTTCCAACCTTTTGCAATTGGATCAATCAACACATTTACCGTTACCAATGTGCAACCTATCGGTTTGGGCAAATATGGGCAAAATCAAGATGGGATGGGGATCCAAGGGTCATCCCAGATACGAATAGATTGCCTAGTGCCCACTTGCCATCTTAAACCCAAGCTTAAAGCTTTCTTTGCAATGCAAATTCTTTTCCAGACATATGATGCCCTAAATTTCAATAAGGCCTCTATAAAAGAGCTATTCAGAAAGTACTTAGCCTTTAGAACTGTAGCAATCAGAGAGTATGGGTTCGCCATCAATTGCCACCCTTGCTTTGCTAGCATACTCAAATTGAATGCATATAAAAGTTGAAACCCAAGTCCACCCTTGCTCTTTGGATTACAAAGGCGTTCCCAAGAGCACCAATGAAGCTTATTTTCTCCTTCGTCACCACTCCACTAGTAGGATGCGATTAACTTGTTTAAGTCATTACAGAAAGTTTTGGGAAGAAGAAAGCAACTCATGGAGTAGTTAGGGATTGCTTGCGCCACTACCTTCACTAACACCTCTTTCTCGGCCACACCTAGCATCTGACCCATCCAACTTTTTAGTGTCTTCCATAAACGATCCTTGAGATACCCAAAGCACAAGCTCTTGTTCCTCCCCAGAAATGTTGGCATACCAAGGTATTTCTCATGTCGCTCCACACAGTTCACACCAAGGATCCCATCAAGTTTTCGTTGTACCGGTCGCTTCACATTTCTGCTAAAACAAGACTCACTTTTCTCGAAGTTAACCTTCTGCCTCGAAGCATGTTTATAAATCTTTAAGACTTCTTTTACTTACCTGCAGTCCGATTTCGTTGCTCGACCAAATAGTAAACTATCATCTGCAAATAAAAAATGACTAATTGCTCGTGTTTCAGTACATATGGAGATGCCTTGTATCATTCCCTGTTGTGCCCTCTGAGCTATTATCGCTGTCAATCCCGCGATAGGAGTATATAACCCCGTGGGCATCCATTCACCACTCGAGTGCGTGTCCTCGTTTGACAGCACTATTACCATCTGGTGAAACTTGATTTAATGGTGAACTCAGGGTGGAATCTTCATCCAGGGTAAATTCCATTCTTTTTCCACAAAGATGGGGAACTGCGACAATTGGGGCATATGAAAACCATTAAAGAAGAAAATGGGAACAAAGTGAAGAGGGATTCTAAGGTCTGTTGGACATGGTTATGGATATTTCGACGAATAATTACTTGCAGCATCATCGGATTGAGGGTCAGGTCAGCATGGCGGCAAATCGTACAACCACGAGGACGAAATTCACAGATGTGGTAAGTACGTTTGCTGGGCTGGTCTTCCACATCAACCTAGTAGGGACAAACTATGAGGGAGAGTATATTGTCACCTCACGAATGGGTACACGGTCTGACTTTGGCCATATGTGGCACCTTGACAGTTTTGGGACCCAGTATACCAAAAGAACACTTACCATTGCTGTCAATGGGCTCTCCTTGCAGAAAAATTGGTGTAACCCAAAATGGATCCCTCCTTAGGCTTTTGAAAATGTTGGCGGACTAATCCAGGCTACAAAGAATGTGTGGGCCAGGCCCATAAGGTTTAATATGATGGATTGTTTCCCCCTGGTACAAATATATCAGAAGTAGGCGCCCAAAGCTTGGTGTTAGTGGCCCAAATGATTCAGGCCTTAAATGGGAACTTGAATGCTAATTGGGGCCCTGGAGAGGAAGTGTTGGGATGTGGGACAAATAGCAAGTTACATTGGATAGTGATAATACCCAACTAGACGTTGACCCTAACAAAAAGAAGATAGGTGATGTGGAGCTCTCTACTCCACCAAGTAAGAAGGAAAAAACGGTGAGATATCCTAATTGTGGACGCCCCTTACATTTGAGAAATCTAAAAAAGAAAAGATCTAGAGTCAGGGGAAGTGGTCGATAGGGGAAATCCACGGTAACAATTCATGTTGATCCCGGGCAATTGGAAGGCTAACTGTGCGAGGTGGTGGTCATCCTTTCAAAAGAATTGGAGGAAGTAGAGAAATGTGGGTTGCTAGGCAAAGGACGAGGAACAAAAAAACTTGTACCATCGGTGGAGGCTGACGATGTTCAGTCCCGCCGACAGCCATGGATATACTAATTTGGAACTGTCGAGGACTTGGGAACCTTCAAAAAGCTCAGGCTTTGCAGGATATTATTTGGCAAAATGTTCCCAAATTGGTTTTCCTATGTGAAACCAAGTGTAAGGCAGAGGTACTAAATGGCTTAAAGATATATTTGGGATTTAGAGGAGTCTTTGGGGTTAGTTCAAATGGGCAGTCAGGAGGTCTTGGTTTGTTCTGGCTTAATGACATCAACCTGAGAATGATCTCTTCCTCAAATCGATATATTAATTCTGAAATAGGAGCAATTGGCGATGCAATTCATTGGCGCTTCACAGGACTTTATGGGCACCCGGTAACTAAGGTATGACATAATTTTTGGGATACTATGAGACGACTGGCTGCGAGTGATTCCCTTTCATGGCTCATAGGAGGGGACTTTAATGAGCTACTAGGTATCCACGAGAAGGAAAGAGGACCTGTCCGTCCAATAAATCAGATAACGACGTTTCAAAATGCGGTGTCCGGCTGCCAACTACATGAAGTAGGTTTCTAGGGTACTCTTTACACCTCGATTACTACAAGGTTAGGAGGTATCAAAGAACGGCTAGATAGGATGCTTGCCACAGATAGGTGGAAGGATATGTTCAGCAAGCTAAGGTTTCACATCTCGATCCTAACAAGTCTGACCATGTGCCCATTCTTTTGGAAATTGATGGACCACAGAATCATGTTAGGTGCAAAGGTCAAGCATTTCAGTTTGAAAATTTTTCAGCTGATCATGAGGCCTGTGAAGGTGTTATTCATAATGCTTGGAACCAGCAGAGTACCGGTGTATCGATGTTTCAGATTGTAAACAAAATCAGGGCCACAAGAATATCTCTATTAAAGTGGCAGCGTGAAGTATTTAAAGGTAGGCAGGAGGAAATTAACAATGTGCACCAAAAGTTGGGTTTCATCCTTGCCCAGCCACTCACAAGATGCACTGGCTGAACAAAACTGGTTAATGCAGCAGCTTGATCAACTATTGGGCCAGGAAGAGATATACTGAAGGCAAAGATCACATGCTTTATGGATGAAGGCTAGCTACCGTAACACACGGTTTTTTCATCAATGAGCCAGGAATAGAAGGGCAAAGAACTCAATAAAATAGTTGAAAGATGTAAGAGGCGTCTGGGTCTGTGATGATGTAGGAATTGAATGCATTGTGATTACATACTTCCAGGAAATATTTCAAACGGTAGGGAACAATCAGGATGAAGAAATTATTGATGCAGTGGACACTAAGGTAACGGTAGAGATGAATCACACACTAGATGCGGCAATCACTGATGAAGGGGTTCGAGAGGCGGTATTTCATATTCAACTGTCTAAAGCGCTGGGACCCAACGGAATGAATCCTTTCTTTTTCCAAAATTTTTGGAATATCGTTGGGGGGGATATAACGACTGCAGTTAAAAATTTCCAAGCCACAGGGAGACTATTGAAGCAAATAAACTTCACACATGTGAGCCTTATTCCTATAACAAAGTAACCGGATAAGGTAGCTCAGTTTAGGCCCATCAGCTTATGCAATGTATTGTTCCGAATCATCTCTAAGGTACTTGCGAATCGCCTTAAGGGTTACATTTCGAAGATTGTCTCTTAGACACAATGCGCATTCGTGATGCGCATTCGTGATGGGTCGTCATATTGTTGATAATACCATTTTAGCATAAGAAATAGCTAACCACCTATTTAGACGGCATCATGGAAAGAAAGGTTTTGCCTCAATAAAACTAGATATAAGTAAGGCATACGACTGGGTTGAGTGGGGGTTCCTACAGCGCTGATGTAGCTTAATAGTAACCATTTAAATAGAATGAGAGAGAAGGGAAGAGAAATTAGGAGGGAAAAAATCCTCCTTCCTAAATTTTTCAAAATTAGTTTGGTTTGGTTTGGTTCTGTTTGCAGGTGATATTTGTTAAAATGGAATTGAATTAAACCTTTCTATTGTATATTGTATACTTATTTGATAACAATTATGTGATCAAATCGATCATGTCCAAAATTGTGGGCACCTACAGTTGTTAGCTAATTTGGCAATGCTTCTTTTTTAAGCCTGTGGCTGAAAAAGCACATGAAAATACTAACTGGAAAGTCACATAACCATGTACTTTTTAAACAAAAATGTTCATTAGTTTTTCCAATAGTTATGCACTTTATATCTACTAAAAGTATTGTCAAACAGAAAATGATTTTCACATAATATTCTAATAAATAAAATAAAATAAAGAGACATAAATATACAGTGATGTGCTAACCGAGGGAAAACAAAGTGTGCAAATCATTTTTCTTGTCAAATAAACAGATTTTGAATAAGGGAAAGAAATTAGAGCTATAAAATAGTGGTTCAAATTATTCTTTTATCAAAATTATTGCAAAGAAATGACAAAGACATATAGAAAGAAAGAAATAGTGGGAAATTGTAGAGAGATAAAGATAGAATTCTGGTGGCAGCATTTGTCATGTTATGTGAGTTTCGGCGAGAGTATGATTCTCTCTCTTTCTATTTCTATTCTATTTTCTCTCATTTTCTAACAAATTGGTTTTTTGTTTTCTTTTGACTATTAAAAAATTAACACAAAATATTAACTTAATTAATCATAACCATTTAATAAATGAATTTATAAAAAAAATTAGAAGGAGAGAAAATCTTAAGGTCTTTACTTTTTGCCAGTCTGTCTGACTCTGTTGATATTCTGCATTGGCTTTGACCAAAAGGCAAATCATGCATAGGAATTTGAAGCTGGATGCTGCCTTTTCTTTCCTTCCTTCTTTCCAATCACCCTCCTTTGCTTTAACATCTTTATTAATTACATTCAACGTTAAAACTCTTTTGCTTTCAAACCAGTAGGGCAACTAACTAAGCTTTTACTAATTATTCAATGCTAATTGTGGTCAATGTACAGAAACTCATGCTTCAATTAAAATGTTAACTTTACTTGTATATGTAAAGACTTTTCTTCTATTTGTTTAAATAAGACCTGAAGCTCTTACCAAACTGAGTTGTGACTTGTGAGTTCCCATCTTATTTCAAGACTTCATTAGAGTCACGTTTGATGCTTAGTATTAAATTAGATTAGATAACTCATTAGATTTAAAGTTTGTTAAATCTTTAAAGGAAAAATAGAGGTTAGTTTCTAAATTTTGTTCAAATTGAGGAGGGAAAATGAGAAACGATAAACACACATTTTTTAGCTTCTCACACATTTTGTTAAATCATGTTGAAGTAAATAATAACGTAGAGTCAACCTCCATTCGCTTGTAAAAAATCATCTCACGTGGAAAATATGTATTAGTCTCTCTTCTAATCTACACAAAATGATAGGATATCAACACTTTATAAATATTTCTGTTCTAATCTCCAAAAACATAAATCCTAGAACTCAACATTTTTTTTTAAAACAAAGATATTATGTGGGAAGTGTGCTAAGCCTCACAATGGGTTAGTCATAATAATGTGGTTCAAATTCACTTTTGGTTAGAATCGAACCTAAAATCTCTGACTTACAAGTAAAGAGGAATATCACTAAACCGTAGTATAAGTGGCTTTGCTTTGTTTTTCATTCGGCCACAGCCGCCCCATGTACTGTAAACTTATTTGGAATACTAGGGATAAATGGTCCTTAATTTGGAGGTATTGTACGAACGAAGAATTTACATGACGCGAGTATACCGGTAGTATTTCGTGCTAATAAAATAAAGATATGTGTAAGTTTTTGTTCACATATCTTCGTTTTATTGGCATATCACACCATGTGTCTATTTACCCGTGTAATGCAAGTTGTTCTTTATTGTAGGGCATAATTGCTTCCAACGAAATAAAAGATGAATCTATGCTCCCCTAATCCTCCCAAAGAGTTGACTCTACACAGGCAGTAACCGAGTTTCTCCAGAGTGGTAGTCATGATGCTTAAAGGAAGTATACCAAAAAATAAAAAGGGCAACAAGAAGAAGAATAAGAAGTTGTTTGAAGAGACTGGCATGATGATGATCCGATATTTATTCTAGTTGTGCTACAAAGCTAAAGGATTTACTTCTTTGGAAATGGAAGCTTGGTAAGGGATGATTCTAAACTGGCTCCAACATTTCAATACATTCCAAACAAGTAAACAACGGTCTACCTTTTGAACTAGATAGAAGTTAGGTTAGTAAGCGTTAAGTGATGACCGAGTAGTATTGAAGTGGGCCTTCATACCTTCTGTTCGAAGAAATGAGTCTGGCCAAATGCTTTGAAAATGGGCATTTTATAAGCTAGCAATGCAGGCATACTCTGCCACGTTCAGCTTCATGAGCTTGTTTATCCCACCCTCACACTGGTAGAAGTAAAGATCGTATCGCTTCAAGGACCTATTTTAAAAGAAGGCAGAGTGTCTGCCCTCCTTTTTGTTGGAGAGTTGACCTTTTGTAATTAGTTTAGTTACCTATTTGAGTCCTTGTAATCAGTTTGTAATTAGGTTATTTTATGTTTCTTTCCTTGTAAATCACTCTTGTACATTACATATTTTCCTCCTTGGTGAGAAGAATGACATCAAAAAATTAAACTCCAAAATAAGCCCTAATTAGCATGGTATCAGAGCAAAAATCATAGGATTTTTACTTTGCCCGTTCACTTAAGCAAACTCGACCCTCCCACGGAGAACCTACCACCATTCCCCGGTGGAAACAACCCCATCCTAACCGATTCTACTCCTACACTAAGCACTACAACCCTAACCGATCCTACCATGAATCTTACCCTACCTATACCACAAGTTGTTACACAGATTGTCCATCATGATTCATCTACTATTTCGATTAGCATCAAACTCAATGGTGCTAATTATGGAGTTTGGTCTCAAATTGTTGAGATGTTTGTTGCTGGAAAAGACAAGTTGGGCTACTTGTTTGGGAGTAATCCCCAACCACCTATTGACGATCCAGCCTTCACCAAATGGCGTATGGAGAACACAATTGTGAAGGGTTGGCTCATCAACTCTATGGAACCTAATTTGATTAGGTACTTTCTTCGACTACCGACGACAAAGGAAGTGTGGGAAGCGGTTGCTCGCACATATTATGACGTCTCTGATATCTCTAAAGTCTATGATCTTACCTGCAAGGCCTCTCGCATGAGGCAAGATGGACGACTAGTGGAGACATACTATAGTGATCTTTAATCTTTGTGGCAGGAGATTGATTATCGTCGACCTAATCCGATGAAATACGGTTTTGAAATTAAAATTTTTAATAAAATTGTTCAAACGGATCATGTGTACACTTTGCTTTCAGAATTGGATGAGATGTTTGATAAAATTCGTAGTGATATTCTACAAACTAAGCCCATTCCTTTCGTCGAACAAACTTTTGCCTATGTTCGCTATGAGGGAATGCGACAAATTGTGATGAATATTGAAAGACAACTGCCAAGTGGGGTAGCCATGGTAGCTCGGCCTGCCACACGAGCCGTAGCTCCACCTCGTCCCCGCGCCCTCGAGAAGTCACCTGCACCGAGCACAGAACTGCAACCCCATGCTACTTCCCCAAGCCCAACTCATGGCTTGCTCTTTACTACTAAGACGGCTTCACGACCCACCATAAGTCCCCTTCCTCCTCATCCTAAACCACCCGTCCCAACTGGTGGTTGTACTTACTACGGTAGTGAAAAGCATGGCCATGATAATTGCTTTCAATTGCATGGCTATCGTGACTGGTGGGAATCGTTGAAGCTTCAGAAACAACAGAAATGAGACGAGTAAGCCAAGCTTGAGCAAGCCAATCTTGCCACCTCTATGTCCCAATTATCTTTGATATCTCAAGATGATCTTCCTCCTATTTCGAGTTCTTCATACATGCCTCCGGAGTCCTCAGGTAACTGTGGTTATGTTTTTAATATGAATAATGATGCTACTCCATCCGGATGGATCATTGACTCCGGTGCCACAGACCATAGAACTTATAATCCCACTTATTTAGCTTGTGATACCGTTCCACTTTGATGTAAAACTAATGCTAATGAAGTCACCTCACCGGTAACTGGCGCTGGCACCGTGCACCTCATGCCCACTCTCTCTTTGCCTCATACATTACTTGTACCTTCATTAAAGCTTAAATTGACGTCTCCTAGCCAATCTACTGAACAATTGAACTGTTGTGTGCTAATGTATCCAAAGTTTTGTCTTATTCAGGATATTCTCGCGAATTAGATAATTAGTCGTGGTACTAAGAGAAGGGATCTCTATTTTGTTGATGATGTCAGTACAGGACGGGTCAATCTCGCCTAAAGAGCCGTTGATCACAAGTAGCGTCAGATATGGTTATGGCATCACTGTTTGGGTCATCCATCTTTCAGTTATTTGCATCATATGTTTCCGGATTTATTCATTGGTTGTTCATTTTCAAACTTTAAAAATGACACTTGCATACTTGCCAAAAGTCACCGTGTTTCTTATCTGCTGAATTCTAATAAAAGTGTTATTCCTTTTGGTCTTGTTCATTCGAATGTTTGGGAAACATCTCCTATTACTACTTCATCTAGTATTCGGTGGTTTGTAACATTCATATATGATTGCACACGGATGACATGGTTATATCTTCTTAAGCATAAAAGTGATGTTTTTTCGACTTTTAAGACCTTCCACACCATGGTTCAGACACAGCTTTCAACTAAAATACAGATTTTGCGTTCTGATAATGGTGGTGAATATGTTAATAATGATTTTTTCCATTATTTAACTAATCACGAAATTCTTCACGAAACTACCTGTCCTTATACTCCTCAATAAAACAAAGTGGCTGAGCGCAAAAATCGTCATCTTTTAGAAATGGCTCGCTCACTCTTGATTGGGGCGTCTGTTCCCCGTTCATCTTGGGAGGTTGCTCTTCAGACTGCCACTTATCTTATCAACCAACTGCCATCCAAAGTCCTGGATTTTCTTACTTTCTTACAAGTCCTTACTACCTTTGTGCATCTACCGTCGGTTTTGGTACTCCCACCTTGGGTTTTTGGATGTGTTGCATTTGTTCATCTTCATAAAAATTAACGGACAAAACTTGAACCGTGTGCTATTCGTTGTACTTTTATGGGGTACGGACTCCATCAGAAAGGGTACCGTTGCTACCACCCTCTTTCCCATTGAATGTATGTTACTATGTATGTCATTTTTTTTTAATCTAAGATATATTACCCTTCGAATTCTTCCAATCCTCCTCCTCAAGGGGAGACACGGCATGACGAGAAGGATTGGACCATGAATGATACTGTTGATCTTTCGCTGCCACTAGCTGAGCCTATAGCGGTTGCGCTGCCAGCCTAGCCAATAGCAGCCATAATGATGCCTACAAAATCAACGGAAGGCATGGCTGCCACTTGTCAACTTTGAGACTTCTACTGATACTACTCCCCCTCATCTCTAAATATAATACCACCAGATGACCATACTCTTGAGAATATTCTTGAGGTAAGCTATACTATCCCGGTTGATGTATCTTTGTTCCGAATTATCAATTACCTTTCAGGCACAACTGGGGAAAGCCACCCAATCATTATTCACCAGACACAACAAAAGTCTTTAAATACCCCATTGCCAACTATGTGTCATCACATAAATTATCAGAACTTAGCAAAACTTTTGTACAACAAATATCCAATAATAGCACACCAAGTTCATTAAAGGAGGCTCTATCTGACGATCGATGGACCAAGGCAATGGAGGAAGAAATGGCTGCACTCCAGAAAAATTAAATGTGGGATTTAGTTCTACTTCACTAAGGAAAGAATAGAGTTGGGTGTCGATGGGTGTACACCATCAAGCACAAAGATGATAGATCCGTTGAACGATACAAAGCACGATTGGCGGCCAAGGGATACATCAGACGTATGGTGTTGATTATATAGAGACAGTTTCCCCGGTAACAAAGATTAATACGGTAAGAGTATTGCTTTCATTAGCGGCCAACTTAGATTGGCCATTACGACAATTTGATGTGAAAATGCTTTCTTACATGCTAATCTTAAAGAAGAAGTGTATATGGATATTCCATATGGTTATGCATCGATTTTACAACCCGGAGTAGTGTGCAAGTTGAATAAAGCGTTGTATGGGTTGAAACAATCACCTCAAACATGGTTTGGTAGGTTCCGGACGACTATGAGGAAATATGGGTTCAGGCATAAGAATTCCGATCATACACTTTTCTTGAAGTGTCGAATGGGGAAATTGACGGCACTTATCATCTATGTGGACGATATGATTGTTACGGGTGACGACAAAGAGGAAATCTCAAGGCTCAAAGATTACCTAGCAACCGAGTTCGAGATGAAAGATCTTGGTGGTTTGAAATATTTCTTGGGGATAGAAGTAGCTCGATCTAAATAGGGTATATTTCTGTCTCAAATAAAATATGTTCTAGACTTATTAACTGAAACTGGAATGCTTGATTGTAAACCGGCTGACACCCCCATAGTCCAAAATCACCATCTTATTGTACACCCTGATCAAGTTCCCACTAATAGAGATCGTTATCAAAGGTTAGTTAGGAAGTTAATTTATTTATCTCACACCGGGCCTGATATTGCATACGCAGTAAGTGTTGTTAGTCAATTTATGCACCTTCGAATGAGGCACATATGGGTGCAGTTGAACGCATCATACGATACCTGAAGTCCTCATCGGGTAGAGGCATCATGTTTTCGAAAAATGATCATTGTCGAATATAGGTTACACCGATGCAGATTGGGCAGGCAACGTTACTGATCATCAGTCCACATCTGGTTACTTTACACTTGTGGGAGGAAACTTAGTGACTTGGTAGAGTAAGAAACAGAAAGTGGTTGATTTATCAAGTGAAGAGGGTGAATACAAAGGTATGGCAAAAGGAGTTTGTAAACTATTATGGCTTCAGAGGCTACTTGGTGAGCTCGGGTATCCTTTGAATTCAACCTCGAATTTATTTTGTGATAATAAAGTAGCCATCGATATCTCACACAACCCAATTCAACATGATCGCACAAAACACGTGGAAATTGACAGACATTTCATTAAGAAGAAGTTGGATATGAATATTATACAATTCCCGTTCGTAAAGTCAGAGGATCAATTGGCGGATATCTTAACTACAATTGTTGCAAGTCAAGCGTTCTCCAACTCTTTTGTCAATTTAGGCATGAATGACATTTATGCACCAACTTGAGGGGGAGTGTTGGAGAGTTAACCTTTTGTAATTAGTTTAGTTGCCTATTTGAGTCCTTGTAATCAGATTGTAATTATGTTATTTGATGTTTCTTTCCTTGTAAATCACTTTTGTACATTATATATTTTCCTCCTTGGTGAGAAGAATGACATTAGAAAATTAAACCCCAAAATAAGCCCTAATTAGCACTTTTACCATACCATTCACATCCCCTCCTATTTGTGTGATCACGGTTAAGTCACGTCAACATTTTTTATTGATTTTTTGTAGAGATAATAAGCCAAAAAATAATAGGAATATAAAATGTTGACGTGGCTTAACCGTGACATCACATATAGGAAGGGATAAGAAAGGTATGGTAAAAGGAAGGCAGACAATCTGCCTCTCTTTTAAAAACTCATAAACAAATGTGGTATGATGTCTGCTTGAGGGAGATTACCAACTAAGTTTATACACCAGAAATTGCTGCTGCTGGATCTTTCTATGTCTTAGTATTTCTAATGAGTATGTACAGTAATTTGTACACAACACCAAAAAACTGAAACAAAAGCATCACAGAAGAAATGCAGACTATAAGACTAAGAACAATCGAAGATACATTATTCATCAGGCGTAATTTTATAGAAAGCCAATGTAGTCGTGTTTAGCCCAAAAATAATACATGAATCTACTTTCTCTCCCTCGTGAAAGTACCTTCTCACCGGCTGTGTGATTATCTCTAATTTCACCTCACTCCCAAGCCACGCATCCCTAGCTCTGGCTGGGGGCGGTGGCAGTCCCTTCCTCACGCCCTTTGTCTCCTCTTTTCTACCCTGATTTTTCTTTCTCCATCTGCTCCCCAATCTGATTTGGTTTGTCCCTCCCACCCCCCGAGCGTTCGTCTTCTTCGCCCATATCCACCTCGATTTGCAGTCATGGTTTACCACGATGTGTTGCGGCCCATCAAGAGAGTGTGTAGAGCTCCAGTCTTCTTCCTGGCTCGTTTGTTCACCACATAACCACTCTCTCACTATTTGTTGCCCGTGTTGGCAGTGTTGCCGGGGTCTTGCCACGAGCTTCTTCCCTTTTGTGGATGGTTTCATCCTTTGTGGTTGTGCTCGAACAGGTGCTTGTGGCAGCTTGCCGCGATTGGAGAGGAGTTTGTCGGTTGGCGGTGTGAAGGCTAGCTTCTCGTGGTTGTTCACTGTAGCAGAGGCGGTGGATGCAGAAGATTAGGGTCTTTTGATCTTTTGGGTTATGTGTTGTTTATCTTTGTTAACCCATTTATGCTTGTACTTAGTTCTTTTTGGGCTTTGGTTTGGGTCCACTTTTGCTTTGTGATAATCTTGTAATTGGGCCCTTTGTGTGTACTTAGTTGGCTATTGCCCTAGAATGTTACTTCCAGTTTTCCAAAAAAAAAAATGTACTCATGTTCAAGTTTAACTACTACTTACAACGCAAATCAAACTTTTGAAATACCTGGTGGCAAAGGCTTGATCTTGCCCAACAGCTTTTCAGCTTCAACAAATCCAATTGAACCCACAGACAAATACTTTATACAGTTCCATATGTTCAAGTATAATTAGGCATATCATGTAAGAGAAATCCCCGAGGTACCAAATAGCTTGCCTGAGTGTGTAAGGTAGTGCGAAAAAATGTAGGTGAAGATGGTTAACGGAGTTCAACGGAGACTAATGAAATCCAAATCTGTCAAAAGGGAAGTCTAAAATTATAATCAAAACTCTTTTATTATTGAAATAAAATCCTATTATTTTGACCCAATCATTTCCAAATAATGATTCGTGCATTCTTAGTCTAATTCAAGTTCAAATGTTCAACTATGGTATATTCATGATTCACAAGCAATCACACAAACTCATTTACAAAAAGACCCACTTCCAAGGTTTTAAAAGACACTAGGCGCTAGTCGGGCGGCGGACTGGGGCCTAGCACCTAAGCAGGAGCCTAGGCGAACTAGGCGGATTTAAGTAAATTTTTTATATATCGTGTAAATAAGTGTTTGTTTATACTTCAAAAAATATTGGAATACATACATTGTAAAATAGAATGACATATTATCAAGTATTAGAACATAATAAAAATATGGGAACAAACATATAATGTGTGTCCATCTAATTATTCAACGTCTTTTATTAAAAAAAATAAAAAAATAAAATGAAAGTTATCTATTTTTTGTCTAAGTAAGAGTTGTGAGCTAGACAAGTACCTAGGCAGAAGCGAGCGCCTAAGCAGGTCTAGGCGTCCTTTCTTAATTTCAAACGCCTAGGATTAATCAAGGCGGTCGTCAGCACCTAACACCTAGGCGGCACTAGGCAGAGTTTTTTAGAACAATGCCCACTTCCAAAGAAGCCGTAAAGCAGCCAAATTGGTTAGGGATACACCAAATTACATAATGGGTAACAGCAGATCATTTTTACATTATTCAATCTATTTGACTGGCATGATATTAGAACAAAGGGGCATCAATTATCTCATAACATCATCGTTTAGATGCATAATACTACAGAAAACTAAGGGCCTGTTTGGTAGTGTACTTGAATCCAACTTTTTAAACTCAAAAACTGTTTTTAAGTTTTAGGTCTTAAAAACTTGTTTGGTATGACTATTTTTAAAAACTGAACTCAAGACTAACTCAAAAATATAGTCTATTCCTTAAAAACAGAAAAAGTGAGTTTTTAGAGTTTTTAAACTTAAACTTACTCATTTTTTTCTCTCCCTCCTCCCCTCACTCCAAATATATATCTCTTCTACTTTCTTTCTCCTTTTTTTTTACTTTTTTTCGTCTCTACTCCAATCCAATCAAGTTTAAGTCGTAAGATTTAAAAATTTTAAATCACAAACCAATCAAGTTTTTGAGTCATAAAGAAAATTGTTTTCAAGAAATGTTCTTAAAAAATGTTTTGAGAAATGATAAAAAATTTCAAATAAGATACCAAACAGGCCCTAATTGATTGTTTTGTTTTCCTTTAACTTATTTCTGCATTAAGCAATTCGTTAGGCATGCCAAAAATGCGGTGTGTAACTAATTTGGAAAGCATACTGACGTGAAACAAATCTTAGCACAAATTTATACGAAGTAGCTTCTCAAGATCAATCTATTTGTGCACACAATTACAAACCCGAAAATAATACTACGAAAAAACTTGAATCGCAAAGGCAATACTTGTACTGATGGCATTGCGGTGCATCTCATTGTATTAGCTTTTTCCCCACTTCTAACATGTGACTTACTGTATTACAACGAAAACAATGGAGAAAATAATCACGGAACATATCAACAACAAAAATGGCTTAGAAATTAAGAAATAAGAAGAAAAGTCACACATTGGTTCAATCATATATGATTTTGATCTAAATATACCAACAGATTGAGATTAGATTACCCAAAGAGTATTCTTCAGGTCTCCTCTGAAGATCCTTAACAGTTGGAATGTGATCCACTGGAATAACCAAGTAATGCCTACACAGGATTAGATTGGAAAATGACTTAAAATTCAATTAACATGGTAAAATTGATGAATAAAAATTGGAGAAATTACATTCTATCTGTTCGGGCGAAGATTTCTTCCGGTGATGAGGGTCCTCGGCACCTCGGCACAGCTCCTCTGGGGATTCGCACGTTAGTTTGAATGTGTTTGGTGGTCGGGCTCGTGCTAGTTCGTCCACTACAAGAACAAGTCATAGTTAGTTCCGAAATGTGCCTTTGTGGGGCCTTAGGTATAAGCCTTGAGGCTCACAATCAAAACTAACTAAGTGCTTAGGCGTGCCACTACTATCTCATTATAGTAGATGTAGAACAAGTGTTTAAGTCGGTTTCTTGCGCCTCAAGTTACTCGGACTTCTTGTTATCAAAGGATTGTCATGGATGGGTTAAGTCCATATTAAGTTCTTTCTAGCCTCAAGATCGAGGACTTTCAGTTATGGTTTTGTATGCTTGAATGAAGGGTGTCCAGAACCCCTTAAGTCATTTGTTTAGTTCTAGATTGGTTTTATATGCAAGAAGATCCATAAAGATAACCAGATCTCGACAGAAATGGAACTCTCAAAGTAGAATACAAGTTGGAATGACTTGGATACATGCTGGACAATATGTTAAATGATAGGTCTATTAGTTTAGAAGATAAACAAAAAGTATCGGGCAAGATTTCACCTTGTCCAATAAGGTTGAACTTCTCACAAACGCTTCTCTTTGAGTTTACAAAGGTTAAAAGCTTGAAAAGTAATGGATGGTAAACAAGTTTACACAAGGGAATCAATACTATGAGGGTAGCAGAGCTTTAAACTAAGGAAAGATGAACTTTCTGGGTAGGCGATGCCTAAAAGATTGGAGATCTGGGCTGTTTACAGCTTTGGTTTGCAAATCTGGCTTGAGAGCAAAGTTTGTAAGTTTGTTTGTTTGATTAGTTGAGTGTCCTTGTCTCTAGGGCCACTTCCTTCTTTTATAGGCAGTTTAACCCGACTGCAGTGCTTTGCACCTTTGCCCGAAAACATTCCTGAAGGCAGTGAGTCATTCCCTCTTTTTTACTTAAATGCCATTGGAAGTGCTTTTTGGCTGATAGTAGGTTAGTCTCCATCACTTGTCACTTCCATAGGCAATCAAGTGGCCTATTTGTGGTTGAGAAGGCTTCATCTCCTCCTTGGGCTTTATGTTGGGCTTCAGATAAATTCCTTTTATTATCCATGGGCTTCATTCAATTTGGTCCAAAGTTAAAATATTAACCCAAACACTATCAGTACCTTACAGCAGCAGGGTTGATGTCTTGAAAAGCAACGACTTTTTCATCTTGCAAGAAAACCCCAGTTGAACAATTACTGAATTACAGCAACAAGATCGACATATTACGGAAAGCAACATTTGGTTGTTGAGAAAATCAGAAGGGGATAAATTTTATCTGATATCTCAATCTGTAAGGCCTGGGTGGAAATTGCTTCTCTACCTGTGTGTCTATTTTCATTGATGTTTCTGTTTGTGTTATGCGAGTTGGGAAATGCTTTATGAGTTGCATTGTGTTAGCAACAAAAACTAGTTTTACTTCTTTTTTGTATGGGAAATTTTATTTAAACACATTTAACCTCTTTTTACACTCAACTTGAATTTTTAATGTTAATTGTCTATTTTACCCTATTGCATAATTACTATTAAGTACAAAATGAAATTAATAATAAAACTCAAATTTATCAATAAACCCAAACACTATAATTAAACCCTACGATCACTCTTTGTTTATCCTACGTTCATTCTGGCTAAAACCCTAATAGCTCTCATAGAGAAAAATAAGTTTTTTTTTATTGATGAATGGTGATTTTGAAGTTTTGAATCCTCCAACCAAAGTATGACTCAATTTATGAATTTTTTGTTCGTTTGATTTCAAATTTTTTAGAGTGCAGAAGTTACTTTACTGTAATTTTTTGCAACGAAAGCATCCAACAATGAAAAATGTCACGTGTGAAAGGACCCAATAACTAGTTGAAGCGAGGCAAACAACTGAGAGAAGTCAAACTCTATGCTCTTTTCTTGCGGTTTTGAAGTGAAAACCATGATTCCTTTGCATTATCTTGCTTAGTTGTTTCATCAATACTAGGACCCCCATAAGAATATAAGTTATTTTCAAATTTTTAAGTCGAGTTGTGCTTCACTGCTAATATCCACTTTTTTGTGAATTTAGAACCCAAAATATTTCTACATCGTTTTTTTACTGTAATCATATTTTTGTCATTTATTTTTTAGTAACAAGAATTCGATGATACCTCTGATTGAGGCAACGAGGTTGGACAAGAATGTGTAGTGGATTATACTGACCAATTTACAACTTATGAGGTAATCATATATTTATAGTGTCATTGACGTGTTAGTTAATTTTAAAATTTTACTTCTAAATAAAATATGTGTTACGTGCAGATAGTCAAAGGAAAAGATGCATTGATTAGATGGGTTCATGAACAGGGAAAGCTGAATAATATGGTAATTGTTATTGAAAGGTCTAATTTAGGAGATGAAGGTAAGATTATGAGTTGCCCTCAACTAACACTTGCTTGTGAAAGAAACGGTACATATCCGTCATACAAGTGTTGTGACATCCGACATCAACCAATGGAGAGGGGGTAATGTACCTTATATGCACATGCTCACCTCCATATAGCACGAAGCCTTTTGGGGACTCACTGGCTTCAGAGTTCATCGGAGTTAAGTGAGTTTGCGAGAGAGCAGTCCCAGGATGGGTGACCCACTGGGAAGTTCTCGTGCCGAGTTCCCAAAAACAAAACCGTGAGGGCGTGGCCGGGGCCCAAAGTGGAGGATATCGTGCTATGGCGGAGTCGATCTAGGATGTGACAAATGTATTGTAGCATATGGTCAAAGGTTAGATGAGATTGGTCACATACAAAAAACAATCTAGGAGTTCTGGAACAAAAAAAAATGGATGTCCATTCTTGTTGAAAGGTGTGAATATTGGTGATGAGGATGATTGGACATTGAAGGTAGTATATGGAGTGCATAATCATCTTGCTTCAGAGTATCTTGAAGGACATTCTTTTGCGGGGCGCGCGACTTTCTAAAGAAGAGAATGAATTGTTGGTGGACATGTCTAAGAGTTTGGTGAGGCCCAAAGATATCTTAGTCACTATCAAAGACAAAGATGCACTATATGTATCAACTATAAGGACAATATATAATGCTAGGCACCAAAGTAGGATTAAAGAATTTTCCGGGAGGACACAGGTGCAACAATTGCTTCATAAGTTATCAGAACACAAGTATGTTGAGTGGCACAGAAGTTGTGGTGATATTGTGACTGACCTTTTATGGGCTCACCCTATTCGTATTAAGATATTACGAGCATTCCCACATGTACTTATCATGGATTGCACATATAAGAAAAGTGTAAGAAAATGTTTGAGTCAAACAAGTAGTGGAATAAATGTTTGAGTCATGGAGTCTCTTTGAGTGGATCTATAACTTCTAGTAATGGTGCAAGGTCTGTAGTGAAAATTTTCAATCACTTTAATTTACATGTATACTAAAATACTTAAATGCACCATCCATAGGAACTTTTTGTAATTTTAATTACTTTTGATGATAATCTTAGCACGCCTTTGTTCTAGTCGACACCTTATCACCACTCGCTACCTTCACAGTATTGCTCGTAACTATTATGCTATGTTGGTTAGCAGGAAGAACCACGACGGTAAGACTGATGTTCATGACTTTGGAGTAATATTGCTAGAACTGATCAAGAGGATACCGGTTAAGTCTGAGGCTCAAATCGAGGATTTAGAAGATCAGGTAAAAGAAACTTGCTTTTCTTCGAAAGCTTCATTTTAATTTTTGAGGAAACAAGATATGTCAATATCTCCCATGCCACCTGCAAGACTCTCGCAGACCTTATGATTTTTGACCTTTCATGGAAGAAGTGTTGGCTAATTTCACAACAAGAGAAAACACAAACAATCATTTTACCGGCCTTCGTTCAAGGATCAAGAGTGGAAAATTTACTAAAACCAAGATGAAAGATTACAAAGAAAATTTCTTACACAGTTACATTCAACCTTATAATTATTTTTGAAAAAAGTTGTTCTTTTTCACTTTGCCAGGGTAATATACTAATATGGAAAATAAGAAGTTAATTTATCTATATTTGTTGATGATGCAGCTACAAGTAGCCCTTACAGCTGATGATGCAGCTCGAAGAAGCATAGTTGATTCACGGGTTAAGCAAACGTGCTTGGATCAGTAGGTGAAGAAAATGATGGAAGTTTGTTTCGGTGTCTGTGCAAGGATCCAGCAGATAGGCCTTCTATTAAGGATGTTGTCAACGTGCAAGAAAATGTTTGAGTCAAACAAGTAGTGGAAAACCATGCAAAGAACTTAGGTCTAAACACATGAAATTTAGCCTCTAAAAATTAAATGGGTGTAAAAATAAATCCACATATTGAATTGGGTTTATGGGTGTATATTAAGTATTAAATTTGGGTTTAAAGAGATATTAATAGTTTAGTTAAAAATCAAATGGGTGCAAAGAGTAAGTTGGATGCAGAAATATGTTAGATGAGTTTAAATAAAATTTCTCTTTTTGTATTTTCCATTGTCTTGTTTTTTCATTTAATTATCATTTATTTCTCTGTTCAATTTTGGTCCTCAATTTCGATTTGCAGCACACTTTTGAAGTCCATGATACAGAAACCCAAACAAGGACGGTTCTTCCTCTCTTTTTTTCTTTCCTTTACCCAACAATTTAACTCTTTAACATACAATACTACTACAACAATAAAAGAAATTATTTGAGAAAAGAGAGAAAATTAAACACAACTTTTCTATTTCTATGCAAATCTCCTCCTGTTAATGTGGCTTGTTCAAAATTTGACTTGAGATCGACTGGCAAGAAAGGAACAGGTGATCTCATACTCATATATCATCTCCAACCAAAGGGACTAAACATAGCTCTCTCAATAATTTATTATTTTTAAGCTTATACTTTAAATTTATGGCTGATTTAATTAAACTACCTTTGGATATTTTCAAATCTAACCGTTAAATTTGAATCGATTATTGCAACTGAGGAGCTGCCCCCCCCCCCCCCCCCCAAAAAAAAGGTTAAGAGGGCGGTTACATTTAGCTAGCTTGATGCCCTTTTGGCCAAATAATGGCTTGGTAAGCTCCATAGACTTATAGCACAATCTTCAGTTGGAGATGAGTTTTTTGACAAATCAGGTCATTTTTTGACTTTTGGACCTTTAGCGCTCTCTATTAGATATGGCCTAAGAGGGGGTTACATTTGACCAGCCTAATGCCTCTTTGGCCAAATAATGGTCTGGTGGGCTTCATAGACTTATAGCCTAACCATCAATTGGAGATGAGTTTTTCGGCAAATCAGGTTATTTTTTAGTTTTTAGACCTTTAGCCCTCTCTATTGGACAATGCCTAAAAATGATACCTATGACACTCTCAGACGTCATTTCTCCTTTTCATTCTTTTTTTTTTATGAATCATGGGTACAGATCGGACATACATGAGTGTTTGCACAAGGATGGTACTGGAAATGAGAAGTGACAGAGAAAGGAGGTTGTTTACCTCTGTACATATGTATTGGTTTAGTTTTGCAGGTGTGCAGCTTGGCTTTCTGATTTCTGAGCATATATTTGCTCTGACAATGGTGAGGAACGACGCATCTGGGTTTTGATTTTTGGGTTCTGCTATGGTTGCAGAGAAATGAGAGAGAAAGTCTCTTGAGTTTTACAGATATGAGATGCGAAAGTGGAAAGAGAAGAAGAAAGTCGAGGTGCAGCTCGAGTTTGCTCTGGGAGAAAATGAGAAGTTTCTGGAGAAATGAAGGAGAGATCCTTCACGGCTCTGGGCTCAAGCGTTGTGATGCGCACATAAGTTCCTTCCAGGTCATGGGTTCCACACCCAAACTAGTTCTCTCACACTAAATTGATATGCTTGTAGCTTCCAAATCACGCCTTGCTTAGGCAAGTCATAATTTGCGTTAATCATACTATCCTTGGTCATTAGTCCAACTGAGGTATTTCCTAATATGCACTAATTCTTTCGAGGTATCCCAGGACTTGGTGTTGAAACGAACCAAGGAAAGCAAAATATTTCCACTGAGGCCCAAATCCAACTCAACCTAAAAGTCCCCCAACAAATTCTTTTATTTATTTATTTATTATTATTATTATTATTTTGCTGAGAGAACAAAATTTGGTGTTGGGTTAATGTGAAAGACAATCTTGGTATTTTAAAAATAAGTAAGGGTATAATGGGGAGAAAAAATCCATTTTGATTCTCCCAATAACCCGGAATTCAATTCCCACTAAATCGTAGAGAATCCAATTCCTCCAAACTTTGGAGTTGGATTCAATATTTCTGTGGATCCCACCAATTTTTTATTCCCAAATATTTGGTAAACAGGGGAGTACTCTGTAATCAAAATTGAATTTCCCTTTTCTATTCCGATTGCTCTTGCATAAACATACTATCAGTTTAAAACACCTTATCAGCTTGATAAGCCTTACGCCACTGCACAACATTCTAATAAACAGCCATTTTAGACCATCTCCAACCCTTGGAGATAAAGCTTAAAAATTTAAGTCTGACAATTTTAAGCCATAGGCCATAAACTGTTTTTCTCCTCCAAACCTTGTGGCTTAAAATTTTAGCCCGTGATAATGAAATAATGATTTTAGCCTAATTTTTTTGTTTTTGGTAACTTTTTTTTAAAATAAAATTTATGTGGATTATCTTAATTTATTTTTATGAACATTTTAGCCTAAAAAATATTTAAATTCCGATAAGTAATTAAAAATCCTACAAATACATATGTATTTATAAAGTTTTAAGTTAAATTTGATTTAAATAATTTTAGACGTTATTTAATTTTGGGCTGTCAAAATTTTTTTTTACTATTAGATTTGATCTCATTTGATCATAGCCATTAGATTATAAAACAAAAACGAAAAAAAAAAGGTTTGAACTATGATAGTTTGATGGGTTCAAAATAATTTAAGCCAGGTTTAAATCTTGGGGGAAATCTAGCCCAGAGCTTATTTTAGCCCATGGTTGGAGATGGTTTGAGGGGGTTTTAAAGCTTATATTTTAAGTTTTATGCCATGAGTTAGAAATGATCTTAGGATAAATAGGGAGCTAAAAATTATCTCAAAAAATGTGATTATTTCTCCATTTCCAATTATCCACAACACAAAAGCAAAGACATCACACCAAGCAGTGGTATCATTCCATTACTCTTTAGACATTAAATTAGCCATCAACCACTCATACAAATCAAGACTAAAGGTGTGACTCACCTGATTGGAAACCAAAACAGCTGATAAAACACCTTAAACCCAGCCACAATCCCTTAGAAGGTGCAAAATAGATTCCTCAGGCCAAGAACAATAACTACATGAAGCATCCGTGGTCATATTTCTTCTCATTCTCTGAGCATTAATGAGGAGCAAAAATATTTTTAATTTAGGCGGAATATGTAAATTCCGTATAAATTTCCATCCCACATTAGGCTACCACCCCACCATAAGAGAACAAACTATAGGCAGACTTCACAGTGAAGGAACCACTAGAACTAGTCTTCCAAACTTGGCATTAAAAATACCAAGACCACCTTTATTCTTTAGCCTACAAACAAGGTCCCATTCCATTGACACAAATGAACCTTACGGTGCCGCTCAATCTCCTCCCAAAAGATATCTCTTAAGATTATCAAGGTCCTCAGACACGCTTACAGGAAGCTTGGCGGTCTGCATCATACAGATAGGAATTGAACAAGTCACAGCTTGAATAAGAGTAGCCTGACTAGCCTAGGACAACAGTTTGCTCTTCCAGAGCATTACATAACCTTTCCACACACCGTTTGATAATTCTAGCTTGCTTAGACCAAACCCAACCCTGGGCTATTTGCCAAATTTCCCCATTTATTAACCCCCCTCCCAAAAAACCCAACCCAACCCAAGCCAAATACCCCCCAAGAATTAGCCCAGAAACGCGTGGACTCACTCTCGGCCTAATCACGCGCCCAACTCGCCCCACACGGGCTGAGGCCTTCAACGCCCAATAGGGTGGGACCCACTGTCAAGGCCGTTGTCGGCCACCATCATGAGCCCAACGGTTCTTTTTATCATCCAACGGTTGAAATTTTTAGACCGTTGGTTGATCCAACGGTCCAGATTCAAATTTTGTTTTTTTTAAATGTAATTTTCAAATACATTGAATCCAACAGCTGAGATCGAATATAATCAAATCCAAATGTAAAAAATAAAATAAATAAATAATAATAAAAATCTAACGGCCCAAATTTAAATCCAAAGGCTAAAATAATTTAAAAATATTTAACTCAAAATTCATCCGAAAACTCTATAAATACCTATGTATTTGTTCAAACATCCACATAAAACTCTATCATGTGTTTTGTATGTGTTTTGTGTGTGTCATGTGTTTCACATGTGTTCTGTGTGTGCTTCATCTCTATCATGTATTTTGTATGTCCTTCACATGTGCTTCATATGTGTTCTGTGTGTCTTGTGTGTTTTATGTATTTTGTGTTTATACATCTCTGTCATGATTTTCATAATCTTCCATAGTGTTTCATGAGTTTCATGTATCGATTTAGTGAATTTTCAATATTTATCGAAATTTAAATATTTTTAGATTAAATTGTTCATAAAATTAATTTACGACAGTCTACATAATTTTTTTTAAGTAAATTTAAGAAAAAAAAATTAGTCTAAGTTCATTCTTTAATTTGGGACTAAAATTTTAGATCAGAAAGATTGGAGCAGAAAAACTGTTTCTGACCTAAAAGCTAAATTTTATGAGCAAAAAAATTTAACTTTTAGTTCAAGAGTTGGAGATGGTCTTAAGAATAGCCTCAGAAAACAAAATTAGATCATTCGCAAAAAATAAATGAGACGCACTTGGACCCAATTGAGAAGTTTTCATAGGCTTCCACACTTTTCTTCGAAAAGCCGCAAAAGTGGGATGAGACAACTTCTCAATGCATAACGCGAACAAATAAGGAGAAAAAAGATCACTAAAAGAGTGGGAGAGTAAGTTAAGTCTTACAATGGACTAGTAATAATGTGGTTCAAATTCACCTTTGATGATAACAAGAACTAAAACCTCTCACTTACAAGCGAAGAAGAATACCACTAAACCGTAGTATTAAGTGGCTACCCCAATAGATTATTGAACTCCGCAATAAACTTCTCTTCGAAATTACTAAAAAAAAACCATTAGGGCGGTTGCATAACACCTGAATACCCTCCGACAGTTCTGTCAATTCTTTCAAATGTTTTTTTTTATTTTTTTTATTAAGTACATTTGGGACCAGTAAAATCCATGTCATAAAATTGTGGTTACTAATACACACAGAAACAAACTTATTTGCAGGTTTCTGAATTAAATACAATATTTGTTAGGGAGTTGGGGGAACATGAAAGGAGGAAGATGCAAAATTGGGAGAGGAAAAGGTAAGCAAATATAGATTTAAACATGGTAAAATGAAAATCAAATTCTGTGCTCTTCCTGGGGTATTTGCAGCTCATCATAATCGTCAACCGTAACCTGGTACAAAAGATTCGTATTTTAGCCTACAGCAACAAAACTTCAGGATTCTGACCGAAAAACAAAAGCAAACTGAAGTGCAGTACCTCATATCGGCCGCCGCTGTAAGTGTATTCCACGTACAACTGTTTAGGTTCTCCAGGGCAGGGATCACAGAATCCCATAATGCCAGACTTCTTTACGCCTTTATGAAGCTGCCAGATTAAATTGATCAACCACAAGTGTTATAGAAACTACTGCAGCTCTAAGAGTTCAGATTTATTCTGGTTGCAAACATGGCACGCCAAGCAGATGCGCTTTGGCTGCTCAAGAAAGAGTTTCCATTGTTTTTGTGAGCTAGAACATAACCCTCCCTTTCCCCTTAGGTCAACAAGAAAAGTAGAATTGCCAAAACTCAGGTTCCCTCACTTTAAGGTTTGTAAAACTCATTTCATAGTTAAATTTCACTAATCACTACACATAATAATATGCATTTTCGGAAATGTATAATCAAGCTATATTCCCAGGATGATCTCATGAGCACTTAAAACTCAAGATTATCGAAAGATACTAAAAGCAAAAACAAATTTGTTAAAGAACCAACCTTCAGTTCTCCAGAATCGCTGACAAGGAAATTTAGAGGCAGTTTAACATCAATGACCTGAGAATCATTTGATTCGACTGGTGCATCACTTTTCTTCAAAGCTTTGAGATTCCCATACAATGCATTTGTAATTACCAGGCCCCCTATTTCTTGCTGCCTATTTTGTTTTCTAGTTGCTACATTCTGTAGTAACTTCTGAGCTTTGTCTGCTGCTGCTCTTGCCTCTCGAACCTGCAGACACAGGGTTTAGAAATTCCTTCAAATTCCAGAATGAAAAATGTAAAATATAAAACATAAGGAAACAAAAAAAGAGACAGATATCAGGTGTAAAGACTGCAGTGTATTAATTTGGGGAAATAAATTGTAAAACACACAACTTTGAAGCCTGCATTATGTACACTTAAGCATCCAACTGAAAACCAGGTGCAACAGTTATCTTACAGCATCTCACCCGACATGACAACAGAGACCAAAACTTAATGCTCTAATATTGCTATTTCGCACTTATGGATAACCATACCTGTGCAGAAGTTTTCTCCATATTCTCTAACGCCTTCTTCTTTTCCCTCTTAAGGTAGTAAGGTTTCAAAATGAATCTCTGCAAGCGTACAAAAAGGACACAGAATCAACAGACAACATTAAGATCAAAATTAGAACTTCCAAGTCTCAATCCATCAAATACCAAGTTTTTCACACTACACAAAATGAAAAGTTATAATAAAAGTAACTAATAATGTAACAAAGCTTAGTTGCTAAATCACAGACATGAAAACACTACATCAATGATCATTAAATAATAAATAAAGGGAGGAGAACAAAAATCTAATACTTTGCCACCAGATGGATCTACAGCCAATCTTGCCCTCAGATTTACATAATAAATTTCAAGTTGCAAGGACAAGACCAAATATAAAACTCGTTCATATAATGTATGCTCACAGGTCTAAGAATAATTCACACTCTAACAAGTTATAAACAGAACAAGAGCAAGAAACCTCTTACTGATATACAGTTTGATATTTCAAACTGAACACAGTTCTCAACTAATGTATGACTTTAAAAAGCCTAATTTAATGAAGAACGTTTAAAAGAAATAATGAACAAATGCTGGCTAAAAAACTTAGGCTTTGCCAGCATATGGTAAAGAAGAACAACATATTCAAAACAGAGTAGCTAAAATTAAAGAAAATATGTAATAACCTTGAGTACGAAGTACACTGATGTTGGAATTAGAAATGCTCCAGTTGCGAACACAGGATCCAAATGCCTCGACAGCAAAACCTGCACGTAAAGCCATCAGCAACAGATCAAAACCTTGTAATGCCTAAACCTAGGTGATATTGAAAATAGAGTTGAATTTACTTTATTCCAAAATGATATAAGAGAGCCATGCATACATGACAAGAAAACATTCCAGAAACACATAAACATATAGCAACATGTAACCTCGGTTTTGTATTTTGCACACTCAATGGCTCTTTAAACACTACACATGAAGTATTTCTAATCCGCAAGTGAAAGAATGAAAAGGCATAGAAACACATAGAAAACCTCCGAGTAAAGGTCAAATACAGAAAAAATTTGCACCCACACTAAAATACATAAAGAGTGAAATAATAAGATAAAGCTTACAGGGATAATTAACTTTTGACCCCCACGATGCAACTCAAATTTCCAAAAGATACCCTGCAAGGAAGTGTATGAGATATCAATCACAGTTTAAACAAGAACTAACTGAAATACTGTGTAAAAGAAAAAATTATTGTATTTAAATGAACTCTAAACATTAGGCCATTATTAAACAAAATTTAATCTTTCCAAAGCTAGTATGAATAACATCAAGGACTTTATAGGAGGGAATATGGAACTGATGTAATTTTGAAATCATCCACTAATTGTTTCGCCAAAAACTTTGGGGAAGAATCAAATATCAAACCCAGAAAGATCAATTTCCTGAATAATTTTGAAAAGAATAAAATAAAATAAAGCAGAAGAACCAAGAACCTGACCAAACCGGCCTGTTCAATATGATCCCAACAACTATAAGGCGCAAACTTGGTTCCAGATGTATAAACATAGGTCTCTGATAGGTATGCAGTTCAAAGGTTTTTAAAATGTGTCAAAACCGAATGAACCGAGTGTGTCAATTGTCTAATTTTTGGGTACTATGTTTTCTTTTCCCCTAATTCTTGCTTCCCTTGTCAATTCATTGAAATTTCAAACTTGTTCTTTGATGCCTATACCCCCTCTCTCTTGTTTGATAGTTTGACCTTCCAAATTTGGACTATCTATCTTTCTTATCTGTGCACAATTATTAAACCATCAACATACTTTTACTTTCTTCACTGACTGCCCAAACATCTTTTTTCTTGCTGACACTTACATTTCCTTCAACTACTTCCTAATTCTCTCTGTTGTACTTTTATCGTTATTAATTTGCAAAGGATCCCTTGTTCAATTCGTCTTTGATGCCTTTGAAATGTCAACCATTTATTATTAAAACCAATCAACCTCACTCTCCAAACCCATATTATTTGACTTGGAGTTCGATCAGTTTCTCTAATCCCGTATTCTTTAGCTTGAATTGGATCAGTTTCTCTTCCTGATTTGGTTGATTTCAGGTTTGAAATTCTGAACGTGATAGATCTGTGGTGTTACCCCAGTATGACAATATTCAATTAACTGACCAATCCTAATCGTTGAGCACCCTTTCCAGATATGTTTTACTAAACATTCCAAAAATCCTGGAAGATATATTTTCTGTAAGTCCAGGAATATTTAATTTTATCCTAAATTATGGATGGAAACTTCAAGCAGTATTAACCTAACCTAAATTTTCTATATCTTTTTATAAGAATAAGATGAAAGGTCTTTAAAAACTCAAGATATCAATTCAAGTTGGTTGTACTCGCTATTTCCTCTATAAACTATACCCAAAAAACTCAAATAGCACAAAAAAATAACTGGAAAACTAAGAAACGCAACAAAAAGAAAACAAATCCAATGAAGAAAATGGTATCAGGAAACTACATTCCATGAAATAAATGCAGCCTAAAGCTTCTGAAAAATTTATAGATTTCTGTCTGAATCACCTGAATTCCTATTGAATACAACATGCGGACAGTGCTGAACTGAGATAACTTTCTCCCACCACCTATTTCAATCTCAAGGGCAGTGCTGCATCAATAATGTCTAAAGTCAGAAAACGCATAACATGAGCACTTATATTTACCTAAATAAGTGTCGACATTTGGTTGACTACAATATCCTGCTTATATATCAATCCACGTATCTTAGTTGAGTACAAAAGGAGGCACCGTATAAGAAAAAGTGGTATTATGGAATGTAAACCTTTTTTTTAATGAAAAAGTGGAATGATGTTGAGTATGAAACAAATACTATAGAGGATAAGTCACCTTAGCATTTACTGATAATATATCATCAACCAACAAGCATACCTTCCAATTTTTCCTGAAATACGGCCATGAGACTTAGATGAAAAGCGATGATTGCAATGAGCTGATGCCTCAAAAGAATCTATGCCACACTGTCGAAGTTGAAAATAAATTAAGTGAATTAAGTACAACTTAAGTTTGATATAATAAAAGAGAGTAAATTATGCTTGACTGAGTCACAGAGTTAGATGAACAATGTAATGTATATCAAGCAATTGAATTCATAAAAACTAAAAGAATGCTGAATGTAAAAATTAGAAGACGACAGGTTGGAGTGCATTATAATCCTAAACTTGTAGACCGTTCTACAACTAATAGGGGTAATAACATGCTGTACCTTCAGCTCTCCAGCAGCAGACAATTTCTCTTGTTTCTTTCGCCAACCTACTGACACGGCTGATTCTGAGCCTAAAGAGAGGTGTATCTGTCAAGGAGAAGGTGAAACCCCCCAGAGCCAATGAAAAAAATAACAATATTAGCCATTCACAAATAAGTCAATACAAAATCAGATGTTTACTCTTTTTTATTCTCCTTTATTAGTGACATTTTACCTAGATCAATTTATTTTGTTACTTCTATCAGGGTTCATAACTTATATGACCTTTCTTCATCTTTTCCTTTCAAAAAAAATACGTCCCTACTGATAGAATAAATTGCATTACAAATATAGTGATAGTAATGTATCCAACACATTCATGACTTCAAGCATATTCCAACATTTCTCTAATTAGTCATGCATGACATGTTATTGGTGACGTTACAAAATACAATAAAAAGCACAACAGTACCTGAAAACATAAAATA
This sequence comes from Crataegus laevigata, assembly GCA_963580275.1. Lineage (NCBI taxonomy): Eukaryota > Viridiplantae > Streptophyta > Magnoliopsida > Rosales > Rosaceae > Crataegus > Crataegus laevigata. The sequence goes on along the minus strand of OY756950.1, from coordinate 24,123,798 downwards.
AATCAAATGAGTCAACTAGAACAAGAAATGCACATACATTTCCACTTGCAGTTTCAGATAGTTGTCGTGTCCAACTGTTGGTGAGATTCAGTGAACCATCTTTCAAAGAAAGTGAAAGTCCAGATGTGGCAGTTAAATGCGATGATAAGTTACTGGGAAAATGAGACAATGAAGATTATAAAGAGGAACCACAGTGTGCTGAAAAGAAAATTCAAAGTGACTCGAGCAAAATAAGCTCACCGAGTTGTCTGCACCCCAATAAGTGACCGTAACCCAGCTGAACCTATGAACTCTATAGAAGAAACGGAAGACATCTGATGTCCAAATACAACTGTAGCAGCTCCACCGCCAGCATTCCCATTAACTGCCAAATTTCCACCAATTGAAAGGGTGTTGTGCTTTGATATCTGAGACTGAACTGAACTTGTCATAGCCATCCTGACATTTATTTATAAGAAATCAGTCTCCAGAGAAAACAATAGACACTATGATGTAGAAACTTAATCAAAGCATACAAACTTTATTGAATATCATGCCTTTAAGATATCAAGGATCAATGTGATTTTGATAGGGTTCTAAGAAGTTAACCGTGTGGGAAAGACAGTGATATCTTAATAAGACGAGGGAAAAAATTGCAAGCCTACAAAAAATGGTTGAGATATACAAAATGCAACTAGAAGTAACAGCCAGACAGTCAAATTTGAACTACATAATAAAATGACACTGTAAATTAAAATTAAAAGTTCTCCCTGGGCATCAAAAGGCTTAGTAATGAATATATTCAGGACGATTGATTGAATGAACGTACCCTCTCATAATGCCATGGCCATGTAAAAAGTGTGGCATAGACATATTGGCCAATATTGTACCAGAAGGTCGGAAATGTGCTGCGACCTTCTCTTGTTCCTTCATTTTCCGCAACCTCTCCAGTTCTTCCTTTAACTCTTCTGCTTTATTCAGTTTTGTCCCAAGTTCCAAACCAGAAGTCAACCCTTCCATCCCATAAATGTCATATATCTTCCTTTTATTCTCATCTGACAATATCTCATACGCTTGGCATATCCGCTGAAAGTTTTCTGTAGCGGTCTCTTTCATCTGAAAACAAACATTCAAAGACATCACTAATCAGTTACCACTTTCCACGAAACTAAATTCGACTGCCAACATTGTTGAAGACGTGCAAACAAGTCTAACATTTCGGGTTGCTAATACTAAGAGAGTTGAATGAACTTCAAAACTTTAACACTTTCGGTTTGATTGCATTAAAAGATTACAACAGAAACATCTCAATAGATTTCAACCTTAAGCAACAAACACTAAACATTACAATCAAGCACCAACGCAGCATTTCAATAACTAAATTGACACCGCCGAAGACAAATTAAACATAAATTAGCAATTGGGTATCAATCCAATAAGCAAAAGATTCAAACTTTAGTATTTACAAACCAAATTAAATAAATTAAATAAATTTACGTGAGGAGCTTGGTATTTATCAGGGTGATAGACTTGGGCCCACTGCCGGTAAGCTTTTCTGATTTCCTCATCGGAGGCTTCCGGTGAGATGTGAAGCAGCGCGTACAGTTCTCTGTTGGGCGGTCCTTCTTCCTCTTCCATCATCTCTCTACCTTCTCTGTACTTTTGGCTCTAGGGTTTTCCAGAGAATGGCAATTTTTTGGGTTTGGATGGTGACTTCAGAGGATGACCGTGGCAGTTACATTTAGGGGTTTAGGGGTTTCAACCATTCACAGACGGGGCGTGCGGTACACCGTACTACACAACGGCGCTGGGTTTTCGATTTTCTTGACGTGCACCCAATAATTATGGGCCGGGTTGGGATGCTCAAAACCCATGAAAAGCCCATTGGGCTTAAACCTATGGGAAGGCCGACACTAACAAAATACGAAGGACCCATTTGATAGGTTGTATGAGATTGTACCTTAAGAATAAGATTTGATTGACAGGGATGATTTACATAACCCATGTGTGTGGTTGGGTTACATAACTCGTCATAGTTTTCCTTATTTCGGATTTGTAGCCAATTCAGTTCATATTACAATTTTTCTCACCAAACATTGGTTAAGTTACAAATTCAATTTAAATGAAAATAACGCATCTCATCCTGCTTACCAAATGAGCCGAAAAGTTCGGATGTATGAGAGACCCCACATTTTAAATGTTATTTGTACCACTTCTCTACTCTCAAATAGAGATAGGTTCGTCTCACGTGTATGGGTTGGGGTTACCTCTAGGCTCTATCCAATCTATTAGGCCTATGGCCATCTTCAACAATGGAAGATTAGAAGTGTGGAGGATTATGCTTTAGTCCTCCAAAGCATTATTTTCGGTTTTTATCACAAACGATGGAACTGGCTAAAATACTTACATGTATTCAATGCAATCACCATCTGATAGTTAGATATCATTCACGTGAATATATGTATAAATATATGTAAGTATTTTAGCCAAATTCGAAATATCTAAAATTGACTCACCTCTTTAAAATGGTCTCTCAGTTAGAAAATCAATCAATTTCGTCTATGAATATGCATACTGCAAATCAATATGGTTATTTCGTTAAAATTCTATCAAAACTTCTGTTAATGTGTAGTCTTGGTTATAAAAAACTTTATCTCTAACAATTTAGAGTTATATACTAATAGTTTATTGTATTTCGATAAAGAATAAAGAGATACGAAGCCCATAAGGGTTCCACAAAAAAACGTTGTTGAGTAGGATTTAAGTGACCGATAACTCTTAGCTGAAGATGGCCTTAGAAGTCGAATTGTGGCATAGTTAGCATCCATGTTACACGAGTGCACACACACACACTAAATGCTCAAGAATTTGTAATTAGTGATGAATTTAAGGTGGTATGTTCTTACTAATTTGATAAGTGTTACTCTTCATTGCCATCGCAGTCAAACATCTAAAGCTTAAACCTTTTAATATAAGAATAAGATGATTAATTCTTCATCTTATTTTTGTTTAAGATTGTTACCTGCATTTGTGAAAACATATATATTATATCTAACATGTTACGAGTATTGTGACAAAAGAAAATAATTGAAACGCTCGCAAACATTTCAATTTCTGCATTGCTACCCCAAGAATTGATCACAATATCTCCAACACATCATGAGGCCATGATGACGGAGAGAAACTTCCTGGAAAGTTTGTTACCAATACCAATATGTATAGGGCCCTCAGTTCGGAGCTTCGTGTACGTTGCGATGCTTCAACGGTTGCCATCCTGCATGCGTAGTGGCTTTGGATGTATGCTAACACAAGTGTGAAAAATTATTGTTGCGGATAGGAGTGCAATTTTTATGAAATGAGTTTATTGTTATGTGGTGTGCTGGTTCAATATTGCATTACCATGCAGATAGGAGAGCAACCTACACTTCAAAATATAAAGAAATGTAGGATCGGGCAATGCTAGGATCGTCCGCTGATATCAGTAGTAACTGGTTGGACTAGGAAGGGAACATGGCCTCACAAAGGTTTTCAGGGTTGGTTGGAATGTTCATAAGCTGAATCATACTACAGTCAGCAGAGCTATAAATGTTTTAAATCTCAAAAATTGTAGGCAGAAGAGGTCATCCGGAGCCCTAGATAGCGCTTGAGTTGGGTTCCGTGGTTGGTAAGACGGTGTCACACACCTTTACTTAAAATAAAGGGGTGTGATATCCACACACTCCTTTTTACTTCTCTCACACCTTTTTGAATTTCGGTCGTCGGATCTGATGCAGGTCATGTTATCCTGCAGAGAATAGGAAATAGAAATAGCAAGCAATCAAGCAATTGGAAGCAAATAGAGTTCTTTGGTTGATAAACTCATAGAGTTATATTGTCTTATCTCTAAAAATAACCACTACATCCCTCGCTTCCAGCAAACTTATAGAGAAGAAATGAGACATAACATCCCAATTAAAGGCATAAAACAAGTCCCTAGGCATAACTTAATAATCACCAGTTTCCAAACTATTTGAATGATTAATCTTGAAACTTGATGGGTCTTTTAATGTCTCTTCTTGGTCTGTCTTTTGCAATGTTATGTGACTGTTCAGATGGCCCCTCATCAGGATCGGATGAATTGAAGAAGATCTAACGGACAGAAAGTAATAGCAGTGTGTGAGAAGTAAAAAGGGGTGTGTGGATAGCACACCCCAAAATAAAAATAGATTGACCTTACAACATGCCTTATTTTTATTAATGCCCAAAGCACGTTTTTACTAGCTCTTAGCCAAGACCATCAAATAAATTAAGGGTGCGTTTGTTGAACCGGACTGTCTCGGACTGGACTAGCTTCAGGGACTAAGATGGACTGGCTTAGACTAGACTAAGTTGGACTAACTTAGTGAAGTGTTTGGTACAATTTCGGACTAAAAATCAAAACAATAGCAAACTTTAATATTACATTATTTAATACATATCTATTAATATTTTAATACATATTTATTAATATTTTATTATTATGCAACATTTTTCATTTTCTTAAGAACTCTCCCACTCCCTAGAAACTTCTCTGTTTTTCTCCCTCTTTGACCCCGTCATATTCCTCTTCATGTCTCCATCTTTTTTTTGCAAAATTTCAGATCCTTCAAAACTATTTTCTGCAAAATTTCACATTCCCTAGAAACAAGCTGATGGGTTATTTCTCCCTCTGATCAAGTTGTTATTGTCTGGCTTTGTTCCTTCAATCGTTGCTGTTGAAATGTTGAGATGTTTCTTTTATTCAATCATTTGCTTTAGTAAGCACTTTATCTCCATTTTCAACATATATGAACTTTAGGAAAGCCTATATTTGCCCTTGATTTGATTTGCTTCATCAATTTCTCTTTTCATTTTTTCATGTTTGTAAATTCTTCGAAAGGTTGAGATGTTTGGTCTACAGTCGGAGCATGTGGTTGAGACCACTGTCTTGATTTTGCAGTGCGAGATCGATGTCTTGCATCTGCAGTGCAAGACCGTTGTTGATGTTGATGTGCGAAGGACGAGATCCATGGGTTTGAAAGCGAAAAGGGCGAGATCGACGAAGCTCACAGAGGATTAGAGGAGCGAACGAAGCTGGTCTTAGCAGTCCGGCTGCTTTTGGAGGGTCTCGCTAAGACCCTTTAGTGAAGGCTTTAGTGAATGCGAGTCCCTCCTAGTCCCACTAATGCTAATCCCTGATATTAACAAACACAGAATTAGACTAGATGTTAGTCTAGTCCAATCCAGTGAGAGCTAAGGAGGGCAAACAAACACGCCCAATAAGTTGAGTGTGTCACAAGGTACTATTTAAAATAAGTTATTTTTGTACACAAATCACAGTTTGACACATTAAGAGTAAAAACTTTTTTTTTTATAACTTTTCTACATATATGTGTACGGAAATTCTCTCTGTACTTATATTTTCACAAGTAAACAATTAAAATTTAACTAAATTAGCAAGAGTCAGAGTATGCAAAGTGGGTGTATACAAATTTACCATCATCCATATAATATCGTCAGCAGAGAAAATTGAAAGCTTAGGAACGTGACACATATATTGCTGCTGATAAAGTCAATTATTACTCTTGTCCCTCTCCACTTTCTTTTACCTGCCGACATCAACCAACCCCCGTATTATTCTTGAACCTTACTATTTGTCGAGCTCTTCACTCTCATCTCATTCACTCAGCTTGCTTTTTAAGCGGTCTCTCTCTCTCTCTCTCTCTCTCCATATATATCTATACAAACATATAGATATACACCCATCATATGGTTTTCACATGGCAGTTGTAGCACTCATCAAACTCTAAGTCGTCACCATGTCCACCTCCCACAGCAGCGCTGTGCTGACTGGGTTGATCTGGCCGTTTGTCCTCAAACTCTCTTTCAGCTTCAGGCTTGTTCATCAGACCTATTGCGAAATCATCCATGCGTGGAGGCTCTTCTTTTTCCAGCTCAATCAGATTGCAGCCGTTGATTTGGATGACGATGCAAATCATCGTCATCGGCAGCCAGCTAATAGGCTGCAACGAGCTCTGAGGCTGCTGCAACAGACTGTGACCCAAGAAAGACAATCACAGGCCTTGGAATTGGATGAGCAGAGCATTCATGCCCTCACCATGGTTGCACTTTGATGAGTTTCATTTTGCCAATTTGGGTGAGAATCTATGGAGTAATTGTTGGAATTTAGATTATTAGTATTTAAATTAGTTGTCTTGCGGGTCAAGATTAATCACTTGCTCATTAAGTTTTAAATTTTAGTCTAGAATTTGCTTTAGGTTTTCACTATATAAATGACTCTTTGTATTTGGTTTTAATCATCAATCAAGTGAGTCACAACGTAGTCTTTCAGCTGTAGTCGTTTCGACATTCTTGTTTGATATCGATAATAATTTTAGTTTTGTAATCCGTTTGTTCGTTCATCATGTATGCGCACTCTGATATTCGGCCGTAAAATATATATGAGATGTATGTATGTATGCACACGCGCACACACATATATGTGTGTGTCTGTATATATGTATGCGCGCGCCTGCTTTTTTAACTGGGATTCGGAAACTGGCTTTTAGTACTTTTATTTTTTTATTTTTGCCAACTTTAGTACTTTTACTTTTGGGTTGTTACCAAACTATACATGGATATGTTGATCTAAACTGTTAATTAAGTGAAGATGCTTTAAACTAGCTTATTAAATTCTATTCTCCGCCTCGCGTCACAAGAGCTAATTATAAGGTACTAAAAAAATGTATAAAGAGAATTCATTATTAAAAAATACTGTTTATATAAAAAAAATACTTATGCATTATTTTGAATTGTTTTTGAACTTTTTTGTTTGGGGATATTTTTGTCCCATTATTTTTTATGAAGTGGTCCCCCAAAAGGGCCTTCTAGCTCCATATATAGAGATTTCTCAACGTCCTAATGTTTAAAGGTGTTTCTTGATATTTTTTTATTCGGTCAAAATGTCAAAAATAAATAAGGGTTGCCACTTAGTACTATAATGTAATGTGTTTTTCTTCACTTATAACTGAGAGATCTTAGATTCGATTTTTATCAAAAGTAAAGTTGAACCACATTATTATAGATACCCTAGTGTGAGGCTTAACATACTCCTCCACCTTCTTCGTATAAGTATTATTGTTTATTAAAAAAAAGATAAATAAATAAGGGTTGGTTGGGAAAAAATGATGTGGAAATCATTAGTAGGAATGTGTTTGAAATTTTGAAAACCGAAGACGCAAAAATTGAACTGAAGACCAAATTGAAGTCGAAAAAAAGCAAAGTGAAATCAGACCGAACCCAGGTTGGATGGTTTGGTTTTGATTTCTGGGGTTCAGAAATCGAACTGAATCGCACCGAATTTGAAACCTACTTAAAATGATGTCGTTTTATCCCTTAACGTGTCAACCCTCATTCTATCATGTGTATTGAGCTTATTCGTGCTCTCTACTACTTTCAATCACTCCCGTCATCTAGTGCTTTGCTGTGAAGGGCATAATCATACTATTATATATTTAAAAATGAAGAGTATAATCATATGTATTATTTTATTTTGTCTAACATAATTATGTATCATACCCTTATGTAACGGCCTACAATATCATAAAAATTCAGAAAAACATATAAATGGTGGATACATAAACGTTTGAAAATTTTTAAAGTCTTGTAAAATGTAGAAGGTCTTAATTATGTTTCAAAAATTCCAACACAAAATTGATTCCGAAATTTTTCAATAAATTCTGATAAATCCAATATTTGATTATGAATTTTTTTTATATTGGCACTGAAATGCTTGTTTTTGATCCGACTGGAAATCTGTCACATCCTGGCCCGAGGCGGACCACTTCCCGGACCCGCTCCACCACAGTAGCACGATATTGTCCGCTTTGGGCCCCGACTACGCCATCACGGTTTTGTTTCTAGGAATTCACGAGCAACTTCTCAGTGGGTCACCCATCATGGAAGTGCTCTAACCCCCTTCTCGCTTAACTTCGGAGTTCCTACGGAACCCGAAGCCAGTGAGCTCCCAAAAGGTCTCGTGCTAGGTAGGGATGAGAATATACATTTAAGGATCACTCCCCTGAGCGATGTGGGATGTCACAATCCACCCCCCTTAAGGGCCCGACATCCTCGTCGGCACACTTCCGGCCAGGGATAGGCTCTGATACCAATTGTCACATTCCGGCCTAGGGCGGACCATTTCCCAGGCCCGCTTCACCACCGTAGCACGGTATTGTCCTCTTTGGGCCCCGAATACGCCTGGGGCGTGCTGGCCGTCATGTGAGCGTGACGTAACCATGTGCACAGAGCGGAAGCAAGATTGATTAGAAAGATACGAACCAACTAAAACCAAGCCACTAGCAATCCAATAAAAGAGAGTGTGCTACTGCGAGAGTTAAGATGCTTTTACAAACCAGAGCATAAATGGTCCATGTGCAGTCAAGCAGAAAGTACTAAATAGAAATAACACCCACAGGTGATCCTACATAAGAGAATTTTGTCAGAACGTCCGGGAGATCCTCGTATGCCACCAACGAACACTACTTAATACCTGGAGGGGCGAAAAACAAGTTGAGTGGGTCAGTAAAACAAATCCTTTTTCAAAACCATTCTTTTCTCAAAACTGTAACCCCTATCCGTAAAACTTGTATAATTTTCCAGAAATAAAATATACTCATATACATATATATCTCAAAATCATGCTGGAAATATCTGTATGTATGCCATGCAAAAGTATCAACTAATATCTCAACTGTATGCTCATATCATAAATCTGTGATGTGAATAAATATCTAATAATCATCTCAGCCCTCGGCTGTATATATATAGCTCATAACATCTCAATCTCATCATATATATACTCTGCACATACATCAATATCCTTATGAGGTCACTATCACATCACTGTATTAATATAAGACTGCTCTAGTGCTACAATCACGTGAAGACTGTGCGAGGGATTCACGGGTCACTTACGAGTCGAACCCACTTATAGTGGTCTATACGACAGGACTGTGCACCTACTTGGATCCAAGGCGAGGATGCAGTGCGGGAGGTGAACGACACGTGAAAGACTGTGCCCCTAACTCTGGGCGGGAGCACTAATATAAATGTGCAGGTGTATGAGCTCAAATCACATCATTTCATTCATTCGTATCACATCACATCATTTCATTCTCATCATAACTAGTATAGAATCTTACCTGATACTTACCTGTGCGTCCGCAGCATCGTCACAATTATATGCAAGTACTAATGCATATTTAAAATAAATAGATACTTGCACTTGCATGGCATCTCAAATCATTTCATCATTTAAATTCATTTTCTGGGAAAAATAGCAATATATATAGGTATGTACGGAAAACAAACTACCCACTCACAGATAAATAGCCGAATCGTAGCCCCCATGCCTAGCCTGGCTACGCTCGTCCTTGGGATAGGACTCGCCTATATGAGAAGTAACTGAATAAACGTCATTTAACGTATATAAACGGAACTTTAGAAATAACTTCTCATACGTTGATCAATTTGAGCATTTGAATATACCAACGTGACCTACTCGACATCACGAACACCCAGAAATTTTTAGAATAATTTTTCCGGCCTCCACGCGCCACCATGCGCCGGCGAGTGCACGGACCTACGCGCCCCCACTCGCGGTTATGTGACAGATACACTGACGGCGTCAGTTAACGCCGTCAGGTATATTCCCGGAATATTCCGTTAAGTTCTTAATTGAAACTGTTAACTCTGACTGACGATGTCAGAATATTCCGTCACCTTCAACCTCCAGCTCCGGTGACCGTCGTCGGCGCTGAAAACTGGGAAAATTTTTAAACTTCGATATCTCACTCGTTTTTCATCCAAATTTCTTGAAATTTATACCAAATTGAAGCTCATAACTTGTAGAACACATTCATACTAATTTGGAGCTCTAAAAGTCACGGGATCTCACCGGAGAATTTCGAGAAAAACCGGCCAAGCTTCGTCATCTCGATCCCGACATCCAATTCCTTCAAACGAAGCACTCCGAGCTTCATTGGGACCTCACTAAGCTTCCTATAAGATTAGAATCCCCTGAAAACCAACATTCCACGAGTGCATGAACAATGATATCAAACGGGGTTATGGTTTCGACGTGATAACGACACTATCCTTACCTGCAATTTGTATGGATGAACTCGTATCGACGAGATGAAGACGATGGTGCTATTATTTCCCTCGATCTGTTGAGTATAAGAGTTCTTTGGGTGTGTCTGTACGTGAGGAGAAGAGAGAGAGTGAGTTTGAGAGAGATACGGGAGGGAAGAAAGATATGGTAACGTGGGAGTGTATGTGTGGTTCACCCTCAACCACCAATCACAACTAATAATTCCTTAGTTCCCAATTGGTCCCAAAAGTGTAAGAATTAACACAATTGGACCAATAACCTTTAACAAAATTCACAAACATGTCTCAACGCTCTAGGGCAAATCCGTCAATTCACATCCTCGTGAATAATATTTTGGGACGGGTTGTCACAAAATCACCTACATTCTCCTCTTTTGTATCTCTCACATCACTTGATTTTATACCATTTTTCCAAGCAAAAGGCAATAGTTGGGATGTGAAGGCTAAAACTTAGGCCATCTCAAACTGAGGGCTGGCCAGAGGGCTCGTTTTAGCCATCTGGCCCTCTAAGATATTAATATTTTAATGAATAGTACAGGGCCATATTTGCCTCTATCTCCAACCGAGGGCCAAATGGCCATAGGGCCCGTTTTAGCCCTGTCACAAAAAACCGTCTCCAACCGAGGGCTATAGGGCCAAACATAATTTATTATTTAATTTTAAAAACAACAATAACTTAAATTTAAAAACAACAATAACTTCAATTTAAAAAAAAAACTACAACTTATATTTAAAAACTACAACTTAAATTTAAAAACTACAAATTAATAGTGTAGGAATGGTGAATGAATAGTTTAGGTATTTATAGGAAAAAAAATTACAACTTTTAAGAATTTAAAAAAAAAAATGGCCCAAAAAACCAAAAAAAATTTGAATCCAACGATTTGCATTTTAGTTTTAGCATTCATGTCCGTTATAACCAACATGAATACATTTATATTAGATAATATAATTGTATTCCTGTCTATAACTGACAGGAAATCCGACAAAAAAAATAATAATTCTGGCCAGCGCTTTGGCCCTTTGAGATTTCATCGGGCCCACGAGCCATCTGGCCTAACCCTCGGCTGAAGACGGTTTTCGGGCTATTTTCGGCCCTCTGGACCCTTCGGTTGAAGATGGTCTATGAGAGTTGATTTTCACAAACGTATTTTAGTCTTTCACACACTTTCCTTTATTACATAAGAGCATATAGAGGACAAAAATGTGTATGTACTATTTTTCAAAATTATTATTATTAGTTTTATTAATTGGGTTATTTTGATTTAATTTAAAATAAATAACACATTTGAGCTCATTGTCATAAAAAAATAATAATAAAACATTTGAGCACATTAATTGATATGACATGAAAATCACTTTAAATTGCCCTTTTTCTTTTGGACGAAGAAGAGTTCCATTAAAACAGAGGGGAAACCCAGCGAGAAACAATAGAGGCAAAAAGTACTCCAGCCCTAGAAAAAGAGGCAACCTACAGCAAGAGGAGAAATCCAAAAGTGGCCAAAAAAAGTTAGAGGAACAAGAATAGGTTGTAACTCGACAAAAAGAGCATCTTCTGTCCAACCCCCTAAATAGCCCTTTAGCCCCAAAACAAAAAGATCAATGAAAAAGGGAGGTCGTTGACTAAAAGAATGTGAACCAGAAAGGATAAGGGTATGGTGATCCAGACTTCCGGATTGCTTTTTTACAATGTGATGCAGCCCAGTTAGCTGCAGAGTTTGCTTAATGTGGAAACCAACTTCACTTGAGAAGTTGGAATCATAAAAAATTTCTAATTTGAAGAAGGATATGGTAATCGACCATCTCCAACTTTTAATATTTCCATTAAGGTTGCAAATTAGCTTCTTAGAGTCCAACTCGAAGATGACCAATGAGTAATTATAATGGATAGTTGTCTCCAAAGCCAGTAGTGCAGTATGAGCCTCAAATTCCAAGGGGGGAACTAGCAGTACCCTTCTTTGTAACACCAAGTCACGATAGCACCATTGGAATATCATGCCACAACATAAAGTCTCATAAAACCATCCTCTTGCTGATACCTCCAGGAGGTAGGTACCAAGAGAACGCTAACCATATAACAATAAGATAAAACTTCATGGCAGGAGTTCACGAGAACTTCACGGGAGACTTCAGGAACTCAAATGCGGCTCAATATGCTCGAGAAGCCTTGTCATTTACAAAAGGTTGCTGGTCATTGAAACTATAGTGGCATCGAACTTTCCAAATTTCCCTACAAACAAAGGAAGCAATAGTGTATGCTCTGGATTGGTTTTTCTTGAAGTGACCAATAACATCTTTTAGAGGAAGGAACCATTTGTTGAATGTGGTAATAGCTTAGGTCAATTCAATAGTTTAAAGTAGAAGTAAACCAAACATCACACATCCAAGAGCACAAAAACAATACATGCTCAATAGTTTCAGGAAAATCGTTACACAAAGGGATCAAAGAGTGAGAAATGACCTTCCTTTTGAATAAGGCAAGCATGGTAGGTAGAAAATTACTAGCGACTCTCCAAAGGCACTTCCAGATAGCAGAATCAATCTGGTGAGAATGCTAGGGTTTGCCAATGACAAACTATGAGAATGCTAGGCTTTTCCAATGACATGCTGTTTCTCCAAAGTAGCAGGGATATGGCAAAACGCATAGCCAGATTTTGCCGAATATGACCCATTTTTTCATCCAAGGACAAATAAGTCGGTCACTTCTAGCATAATCACTCAAAATAATAGTCTCAATACTTCTAGCTTCAGAGGATGAAATTAATTTTCTGATTGCATCAAGGTTCCAAAACCTAGATTCGCAGTTGATGAGGTTAGCAAGGGACCTAATGTGATGAGGGCAACGAGGGATGAAGTAAGTCATATAGGTTAGTTGCAATCCCTTTGTTGCGCCATATGTTGATTGCATTTTCGTCCCTTACTTTCCCTCAAGCCTCATTAACAATTAAAGCGTGCTCTTCGAGAAAACTACTATAAGTCTAAGAAGCACGAGACCTTATTGTAGACGAAAAAAGCATTACCATCATGAAAGTGGCGTCCCTTAGTGATCAATTCCCAGAATGAATGAGGTTCTTGAACAAGCCGCTAGAACTGTTTTGTGAGTATGGCTTTGTTGAAATCGGTTTAGCTCTTAAAACCCACATCACCAACTTCTTTTGGAAGACTAATGGAATCCCAGTTCCTCCAATGAAATTTCCATTCATCATCTCTTTGACCTCACCAAATATTTACAACCAAAGCATCAATCTCCTTACAAAACGTAAAAAGGAAAAGGAAACAGTTCATTGGATAAATTGGTATTGCATATGCGACAACTTTGATGATAACCTCATTTCCAGCTAAGGACCAAGTATTTAGCTTCCAATTTTGAATCTTTCTCTTGATACGACTTTTGATAGAGGCAAGGTTTTCTTTCTTGGACATGCCATAAATAGTTGAAGGGGACTGAGATAAAGGTCAGGGTCGGTGGTGAGAAGGATTTTTAGAATTTAGGTAACTTTGTTATGGATCTCAGTGTGGAGTGTTTAGGGAGATAAATAATGATTATTTTTCATGTTTTATAAGCTAGCTAAAAGCCTCACAATAGATATTGAAAAGATTGAGCACTTTGCAACAAGAAGGGTGAAAGCTCAGATGAAAAATAAAGAGTCATCCACGATATAGTCAGGCCCAAATGGGCCAATTTGATTCCATGAAGGTTATCCTCGTTGCAAGAATTAATGATCAAATCAAACCTGAAAGGGCTTAGGTAATGGACAGAGATAAGTAAGGTGATAGAGGATCACTTTGTCTAAACCCCCTAAAGGAAGTGAAACTGTCTCAAACCTTTCTAGTAATAGAGACCAAGAAGGACACATATTTAACATAAGACATAAGAAGAAAAATCTAATTTTGATTGAACCACATCTCCCTTAAAACATCTTCAAAGAGGTCTCATTCAACTCTATCAAAGGCATTATTCATATCCATTTTCAAACCTAATTCGAAGCAACTCTATGATTTCTTACTTTTAAGGTAATAAAAGGCCTCAGGAGCAGCAAAATTTTTATCTTGATTAACAATATGGGACATAAGCACATTGGTAATAAGAAATCAAACTTGGAAGGAATTCCTTCAAACGGTTGACAAAGAGCTTTCAAAGGATCTTATAGGCAAAATTACAAAGACTTATAGGGCAGAATTAGGTAACAGACACAAGATTAGGCACCTTTGGGATAAGGTCAGTGTTTTTATGGTTTAGAGAGGAAACAAGTATATCGTGGGCAAAGAACTCAGTCACCGCCCCTAAAATAATTCCATTGATAGTTTCCTAATAACTATGGTAAAAAACACCATTGAAACCATCCGGGCATGGGCCTTTAGAACCCCCATCTAGAAAGTGGCTTCTTTGATTTTCTCAATAGAAAAAGGATGAAGCTTGGGAGTTCATAGAAGAGTTAACCACATGTTTAATGACGCGTATAGCTTGCATGGGACCGGGGCCGATGATGAAAATAGATTTTTGAAAGAATTCTCAATGTGATTTCTCACAACCTGTTCATCTTCTAATCACACATCACCATCGGCTTTGATCTTAAGAATGTGATTGTATTGCCTTCTTTGTATGGTTGACTGGTGAAAGAAGTTTGTGTTCACATCCCCTTCTTTGAGCCAAGAAATGCGAGATCGTTGAAGCCCATATGTTTCTTGGCTACACCACAAGGCTCCAAGTTGTTGGGTGTGTTAGGGTGGATAATGGAATTTGCAAAGACACATCCTCGAGTTCTTTTAAATTTTGATTTATTTCTTTGCGGTTGTTGGAAAACTTTGCGCTACTCCACTTAGCTAGGGCAAACTTGCAAAGATTAAGTTTACGCAACCACTGAAACAAGAAAGAACCACCACAATTTTCATCCAAAGCATATGAAATAACATGATTACAAGCAAGATCTTTAAGCCAAAACCCTTTGAACTTGAAAGCTTTCCCGATACAAAGGGATGACTTGTGTGGATGATAAGTGGACACATAGCAATTAGGCTACTTTTCTAGACAAGAGGCGTTGGTTAAAACACTATCAAGGCGCTCCATCAATCAAACCTCTATTTTCCCAATTTTTCTCCCACGTAAACGGAGGTCCTAAGAAACCGATGTCAATAAGATCCTTTTGTTGCATGAAATCCTTTAAAAATATTCTTCGGCCAATATCCTAACTTCTCCTCTCTTTTTTTTCATGAGGCCACAACAACTTGTTGAAGTTGCCACACAAAGCCAAGGCAAATTATCAAAGGATAAAGGTCCTACACGGCGACCCAAAATTTTACTTTGTTTGTTACATGAGGAGGACCGTAGAACTATGAAATACGGACATCTAAATCATCGAATAAGTCTTAAAAGGTAGTGTCAATAATGTTCTCCGATTAAGATAAAATTTGCACTGAGAGAAAATCTTTCCACTATAGGCAAATGCTAGAAGCATCAAAAAAAAAAACTTGGTTAAAACCACATGACCTACAAACACGACTAATCTCATTGCCATTGGCTTTAGTTTCTAACAAAAAGACAATGAGAGCCTACTCTTGCAAATATTGTCACAGAGAGCATCAACTATCAAGTCTTGCCCAATTCCTTGATAGTTCCAGGCCAAGAAGATCATTTGGAAATCATGGCTACCTCAGGCCAGCCACTACCACTTTAGAAAGGCAACAAGCTCTTCATGCTATTCATCGATGTTTCACTAGTTTCTTTCACAATCGGCAGAAAGTTAACTTGAAAATTGACATTAATAGGGCCCTCCTGAAAGACCTAAGCACGCTCTATTCGGAATGCCATGTTGTCGTTGGTGGTGCAGTGGAAGACCAAACGCCTTGTCGCGAAATTAGTAAGGTGAGCACGACCACAATAGGGGAATGCCATGTGTTTCATCCTAGAAGGAATACCCACACTGGTTTTGGGTTTTTTTTTAAAGATGGGTAAGAAATTGTAGGGCACAGTAGATTGATCTTTGGATGAGGTGGGGTTGCTGGTAGTTGGGGTGTTTTACGAGGTATTAAGAATAATGATCCCAATATGATTGTAATATAGATTTTGACAGGGTAGAGGGAGATTTGGTGGATTGTTGGTGGGCCCACATTATTAGTGGTGATTAAAAAACAATGATCTATGATGACTAGGAAGCTTAACACTGGGTTGCCATTTAGTTAGGGTAGAACTAGATGACAGGTTTGGTGGACTTGAAAAATTAAGAGGAACCCACGTGGGAAAGATTAAAAGGCCCAAGTTGAGTTTTTTTTTTACAATAAAGCAAACTTTTGGCTTTTTGTGGGGGGGGGGGGAGGGGAGGGGGGCGTTTGATGTGAGAACTGAGTTGGAAATAGTGATGTGATTGGGAAATTTCTCTTACAGAAAGCTGAAAGGTGACAGGTTTAGGGTAAGTAAACTATATTATATAATTTTATATGGTTAAAACAAGAAAATTAGGATTAGTGATTAAATATATGATTGGTTACATTAGAAAATCAACAAAAATTACATGTAAAATTTTAATTTTTTTACGGAAAACTACTTGGGCTATAGCCCAAGGTAGCCCTTAACATGGCTACGCCATTGATAATAGAAGAAATATTGTTCAGCGTAATGTTCTCGTTGGAGAAAGATGGTCACATGAAGTACTTTCATTCCGAGTTTCAATGGAATGAGAAAACCAAAGATGATTTTTTCGAGGTTGTGCGGAGCTGGTCTCATTGTCCAATAGTCCAACCAAGACATCGTGGTTCACGTATTGCCTAACAGTCCAAGATCTGTTGTTGAGGATACTTCTGGACTAGCCCCTTTTAGGGGTTAGTTGAAGAGGTCGAGCGATACGAACATGGAGCTGTAAGCACAACCATAGGATAGTTGATGATTAACCTCAAAGGAACAATGGTTGTTAATGTGCCATAGGCGACCACAGGTGAAGCAAAATTTCACCAAGCATTAATAGTATAATTCCAACCATGATGGTTTACCCTCTGCTGTTGCCAGCCAAGACCTATTAAGAGTGGGTTGCGAGCCTCAAGATTTAATCTAGTATGAAAAAAAGACCATAAATATCATCCGAGAAGGAAAAAGGATTTTCCACCTAGATGACTACCTCGAACGTCTTGCTAATCTTGCGCGCATTCTCCGCACTGTAATTTTCTAGAAAGATCTATAGAGTTGGACCTAGAAACTGATCCAATAGAGAGTAACCTCTTCAATGGCCAAATGACGAGGCCAAATCTGAATTGTAAGACAGTTACCTTCGATGTTCCAAGGGCCATCTTATACCACTATTCTTGTTGGCACCTCAGAAGAAGCAGTGACTACAAAGGCGGTATCAGACTGAGCTGATACTCGAAAATCACCAATATGAGCCAAATGAAGGAAATTTTTTAGTTCTAGCTAAGAACATGTGAGAACATTTGAACACATATACAAACTAATAACAGTTTAAAGTAGGCATGCATTAAAAAACAATTCAAAAAACCCATGACTTTCAAAGCCTAGAGAATGGTGAACCATAATACTCTTTAACAACATTAAAGAGAAGGAAGGATTTGAGATTCATTACCCTTGAAGCTCATCCTTGTTTACACAAGGGATTCACCCAAGTGGAGGGCCTTCAAGTCACCTCCTAGCTCCTTGGATCTTCCTTGTGATTTTCTTCTTTGTTGATGCTCCTTTGCTCTTTGAGGATATGAGGAAAGGATGCTCCTTTGGCTGGCCTCTTTGGAGAAAAAGAGAGAAAATGTTTCTCCTCTTTGCCTCAAGAAAACCCTAGTGAGAGAATGGCTATAAAGTTACCTTTATACCACCTCACATTTGAGTGGCAAACTTGCAATTAACTCAAGTTTGCTACCCTTTCACCCTAGGCCGGTTTTGGCTTTGATTTTGGGTTAATTTCCATTTAGTTTTTAGTTGTCATACAACCTAAACTCAATGGGCCTTTTGGACCAAAAACCATTTTGGGCCCCGAAACCCAAAACCAACTTAAAAGCCTAATACGAACCTTTCGTATAATTAATTAATCTTGACCATTCTCAATTAAACCATTTAATTGCTTATCCATCTCTTTTGTATCTACACATTCATCCTTACTCGGTGTACGATCCATTAGGTTCCATTTAGCGAGGCAGTGGGCGATTGTTACTCTTAACGATCGATTGTGAATAGAAACTACATTTCAATTCTCCCTTTGATGAAGATTAGTGGTTGCTAATCCTCAGGGCTTCCACAAACCATGAGTGACACCTAATAGTATGTCATGGCTACCCAAGCTAAGTAGAAATGGTTGGAGAACCTATCCAGTTACAACTACAACGCAATACGGTCCTTCTCTAATACAATACTCTCGATCACATTGTTTAAGTGATAGTTTGTTTCATGTCTACTATCCAATGTGATACTTCTCTATATGATTCAATTGAATATGATTTGGAACAAACTTCCTAAGTCATATTCATATGCTTTGGCCAAAGACTCTCGAATCATATCTCAGAGTATTCTCCTTCCACCGTGGAAGGTTAGAGATCCCTTGTTGTGCATTCATATGCCTACATGACTAGATAGCTTGACCCCAATGATGCCGTGGACATTCTCAATGGAATTTCTTTGACATGATCAAAGATCAAGGACCTAACCATTAGACATCTATGATGCCTCAGGTCAAAGGACTACTTTGCATATTGCAACTTACGAGTTCTCACATGACATGTATGTTCGAACTCTCTTTTGATCGTAGTTCAGTGTACTCAATTACCTTTTGAGCACTTATGTGTTTGTCTCAGTGTCCAACACTAAATGACTTGAGACCAGTCATACTCACGCTTGAGTTAACATAACACATACTAACCTTAGCGGATTGTCAATGCCCAATTGGCAATCCTATGGCTAGGAACGTTTCAGGAATGAACATAAGAGAAAGGTCTCGTTAATCCAACTCACTTAGATCACTTCTCTCTTAGATTAAATACATTCCTGGGATTCCCTTATTGCTTAAACACATAATACAATAAATAGTGATTAACAATAAGCTTTGCCCTCTATTAAACATATAATAATTTAACACAATTAGTATTCCAAAAAGCTATTACATCAAATGAGTGGCTTTGTGGGCATACTTCCAACACCAAATGTATTTGATCATACCACTATGGCCCCATGAGATAAGAAATGATCAACAATGAGAAAACTGGCAAAATAGATGTTACCATTAGTGATGAAGATGTCTAGCTTCTTTTCCAATTGGAGAACTAGGTTATTCGTATCTCTCGTGATCTCATTCATGGCAAGAGGGCAAGTAAAGAAAATAAGGGAGAGATATGACTCATGAACAAAAATTATGGGAAAAAAGTTATTGTATATGATGATAAAAAGAAGGGCACCAGATGCAGGATTAAATAGAGATTTTGGTGAGTAGTATTATGAGTTCTGGTGAAGGGGATTGTGGGTGGTAATTCCATGTATAGGACACTGTAGATGGACTTGAAAAGGGTGACTTGATGGTTTAGGGTTTAGGGTTTAAAGCAGTTAAAGAATAAAAAAGATGGGATTAGGGTGGGGCTCGAGAGATTAGGGAAATGATTTAGAGGAAGTCCAATCGTAAGAGGTAAGTTGTTCCATCAAATGAGAAGAAAATGGTGTGGGTGTGTGGGTTGCCGGACATCCTAATTGTTATGGAGAAAATCGCCGGTTAAAACTGACCTGGGCACGATTTTGAATTTGAGAAGACTAGGTGTTGGGAAACGTTTATGGAATGAGGGGGACATAAAGAACGAGAGAGGGTTGAGATTATGGCTCTAACTAAGTGAAAAACTATTGAGACTAGCTTAGGGATACTTTTAGAAGAAGAGGGAAGCTAAAAGAGAAGGGATGCAACTGGAGAAGTTGTACGATTCCCGCTTTAAACTGCCACGTATGTGATATATGGTGGTGTGGGCAAATATTGTTGTATAGACACCATAACTATATTTTGTACAAGTGTACCATATTAAGAATAGATAACATTGTGATCACTCAATTAAAAATGATGTATACATTCAGTACATTGTGGATGGTGGATCGTACACGTGCCTTGCCCCAAATTTTATGTTCAAACAACTATCCCTATACCAATTTTGCTTTGTTGAATATGTCTCCACCCTGTGCCCCTTTTTCCTCAACCAGCTCAGCCACACCTTGGTGCGATTTTGTGGTTGAGGAGATTTCGGATTCCAGGCTTATACTGAAGTAAAGTTTTTGTCCTAACTAAGAACATGTGAGAATATTTGAACATACAAGCATACAAATAACTCTTAAAGTAGGCATGCATTCAAATAACAACTTTTTGACCCAAAGAAATTCAAAGCCTATTATAAGGTGAAGCAAGACTTTTTGCAAATGAAAGAGGAAAGTTCAAGCTTTTTTCACCCTTGAAGCTCATCCTTGTTTACACATGGGATTTCTCCAAATGGAAGGTCTTTAAGTCACCTCCTTACTCCTTAGATATTTCATTTCTCCTTGGCTCTTTGCTTATTTGTCTCAAAGAAAACCCAAATGAGGGAAATGCTATAAAATTACCTTTATACCTCCTCACAATTGTGTGGCAAACTTGTAATAAGTTCATCACCAATTCTCTTGCATTGTGGCCGGCCTCCCTCTTTAGTTTTTTTTCACTAAATCCCTATTTGGTTTTAATTGTCAATACAAGTTAAACTTAAAAAGTCTTTATGGACCAAACACATTTAGACCACATAACTCGAAACTAACATAAAGCCCTAATATGAAACTGTTTGTATGATTAATTAACTAAATAATTAATGTATGATTAATTAACTAAATAATTAATGTACGATTAATTAACTAATTAATTAATCTTGACCATGCTCAAATAAACCATTTAATTGCTTATCCATCTCATTGATATTTCTTCACATTCATCGTTACTCGGTGTACGATCCATTAGGTTCTAATTACTGAGGCAATATGCAATTGTTACTCTTAACGATTGATTCTGAATTGAAACCATGTTTCAATTCTCCCTTTGATGAAGATTAGTGATTGCTAATCTTTAGGGCTTTCACAAATCATGAGTGACACCTAGCAGTATGTCATGGCTGATGAGTTGATTTCATGTAATATATTTTTCCTATTCTTAGTATGTTTTGGTAATTATTTTGGTGAGATTTTTATTCTTTGGTTTATATTTCTTAATGTAAGGCATGCGACTTCCTCTTGAGTAAAGTGATCAAATGGATGAATTTTGAAGTAATTTTAATTGGAGTGTTTTTGTGAGTCTTTCAACTTGTTTGTATCAAAATTTTAGATTTTCTACCAAATGGTTAATTTATGACAAAGAAACAAAAGACTAGCGCGGGAAGCTATCAAAGTGACGTTTTGAGCTTATTTTGGCTTTATGGCGTCCAATATGGTGTTTATGGAAATGGGCCCTTCTGAAATTATGTTGAGGACATCTCAAACTTTAAAACAAGATGTCTTGGGCTCGATTTGAGGTGTTTTAGGCCCTGAATGTGGCAAATCGGTCAACTAGGTAGGTTCTCCTTTATTGTCTAGGATATTCTTTCCTAGTTTTTCTTAATTTATTTTCTTTCCTAGTTTTTTTTTTGTTTTTTTTAATAATTTGTTTCTTAGTTTTCAGAAGATCTTTTTGTAGAAAGGATTTCAATTTTGTTAGTATAAATAAAAAGGCCGACCTAGTGAATTCTCTACACAACATTAAGAGGATTGTTGAAGGCTCTGGCAGATTTTAGACTTTTCACTCAAGGTGTTTTCAATCTTTTTCTTCTTAACTATATATGTATATTATAATTATGATCATGTGTAACTAACTTTCTTTTGCTAGGGTAAGGCCATGAGCCTTAACAAGAATATGTAGTTTCTTTTCAATTTACTTATGATATTACACATTCATGTTTTGAATTATTAATCACCATGTTTGAAACTATCTAATTGTCTTAATGATTGGCTACCATTAGGATATTTAGAAAAATAATTTGATGCAAGGTCAGAAGTGTGAAACCCCGTCCCAAATTTAGTGTAATTTCATATTTACGAACTTATGAAATTACCATTTTGCCCATGAGTTGACTTTGTTTAACCATCTCGTTGAAAATCGTAGTTTTAATTTTATTAATTTATTCTTAACGTACTTATTGCCATGAACGTGTAGGCGCGAATAGATTCGAATTTAGATTTGTAACGAAGATTCTACGATCGAACGTCAAACGTTTTTCAGGCATTTTGTGTTTTGTATAGTACGTTCTTAATTGGCGAACCGTGGGACCCACTTAGGATTCTTGTCCATTTTTTCCCTCACCCTATCCGAATCTCCCTTTCTCTTTAGGGATTTTCTTATCTCTTTTATTATTATTTTAAAAGCCTTTATTTTTCCCTTTCTATCTCACTTCCTCTCTCTGCAAGCTCTCCCTCTCTTCTCCGGCGAGACACACACCCGCACACCCACACACATAACAAGCACAATGACCTCACCACCATCTGGACTTCCCTCATCTCCCTTAATTTCCTTCGATCTCACACTCTCCATCATTCTTGACACTGTGCAATCACTGTGCTTGTGACTCCGATGAGATTCTGAGTTTCTTTGATCAAGGTAAGCATCCTAGAACCCTTTAGATTATATTCTAGGTTAGATTAGGTTAGTTTTGAGAACTTTGGTGATGTTTGAACGTAGAAACACCTAAGAATGAACACTTTCTAGTTTTCTGGCGAAGCACCACCACTTTCGAAGCAATTTTCGGCCAAATCATGGTGAGTTAGCCATCATGCAAGGTACCATTCTCTTCATCTTGTTAAGACCTACAACTTTCATTTTTGTTTCACATGATTTGGTTGAGTATTGGAGAAATTATGAAGCTTGGAAAATCTACCTAGAAATCGGCCACCCTTGGCCTGAAACCGAGTCGACTCAACCCATAAACCTTAACCCAAATCCCTTTGGGTTGGGTCATCGAGCCCATTAGGCCTAAGCCCAGCCCAAATGAGACCCAACCAAACCTATTGAACCCAAGGCATTGGGCCATGCAAACTTGGGCCTTCGGCTTGTTGAATCCAAGCCCAAACCCAATAGGCATAAGCCTAAAGTTAGGCACAAGCCCAGAAACCCACCCAACCTAGACCCTAGGCCTCGCATGGCCCTATATGTAGGCTCACATAAAGGATCCCTGGTGCCGATGCGTGGAGCACAAGTGATGTCGTCCATGGCGACGCCGTCGACTTTTCTTGCCAACTTCTCGGCAACCCATCTCAGCGCGCAGAAGTGTGTGGCTTCAGTGCCACCACCTTGCGACGACGTGTGAGGGCACTTGTGGCAGCGCGTGGGGGGACTTGAGGTCCCCTTTATGTTTTTCGACGTTCTGAATCCGTTTATGACGTCCAGTTTTAGAAATTCAATCGTTATGGTAGAGTTTTATTAATTAGACGCTTTATATGCTTAGGTGTGATTATTAGCGGCGATTCCGTCCCTCCTATTTCTCACGGCTCTTCGACGAGGGAGTATTTGTGAGTGGATCCCTTCTAAAATAGATATTTTACTATTAGAAATGCATACATGAAAAGCATGATTTAATGGTTATGTTTTATGAGTAAATTAGATTTTACTTATTATGAGATATCATGCTTTACTGAGAATATTTTGGAATACCATGCTTTATTGATTTTCATGTTCTTTGTAGTATATATAATGGATGACTATATACTATGAATATGTTTTGAGATATATGTAAAATGTACTTATGTTGGAAACATTATATTCAATGTTTTTGTGCTTATCTAGTGGTCACTATTCTACCTACAAGCGATGATATTTATTTTGGCCTATAGGTCAGGTGATGTAGGTCAGGTGATGTAGTGGCCTACGGGTTGGGTGATGTAGTGGCCTACGGGTCGGGTGATGTAGTGGCTTCAGTCGATTATGCTACCACTACTTAGCACATTTTATAAGATATATGTTTTATGAAAGGTTTTATGGCATGCTAGGGTTTTCGAAAAACCTACTACATATTATACTAATGAGTTTTCATAAACTTTAGGGGTTAGTACGTTGATGAATAACTGTTTAGTATTATATACATCAACTTGGTCCACTTATGTTTGTTTTGCGCCCCTTAGGACATAGGAACGAGGCATATGATCCAAGCTACGAGGGAACCAGTGATATCATGCCATCCTCTCTGCTTTTGACATCACTTGTAATAGCATTTTCTGTCACACCTTTCATTTGTATTCTGAATTAGATGTATGCTCTGAACATGTCATGCATTATCACTATTATTTTATTTGACGGTTGGATATTATTATATTATTTTGGTAAGGTTGTATTTGAACATTATATTATGTAGTTGACACCAAATTTATATGCATGTTTCACATGTTATCGGCATATGCATTCATTAAATGGCTTACGTCACCCTCAGGTATCGGCTAGCACGTGGCCATCCCGCTGTCCCCCGGACATTGGGATTGGGGTGTGTGAGGAAGGTTCTCTGAAATTGGCTATAACTTCTTGTGATTAGTAATTGTAAGTTCACTTAGGGCGAATACCAAGTCTTAAGGGTTGCATGATTTTCAAAGGATTTTCATAAAGCTTAATGGGTCTTTCATGTTCACATTGGATCTGAACGTTTGGACGGATTGCATGCTTGGTACGTTCTAGATTGAAGGTCCAAGTAGAGAATACTTTAGGAAAACCTAACCTTCAAATTATGCATGGGCAGTTCATATGTAATTTGGAGAACTACATAAGATTGTTGAGATGACGACGGAACCTTAGTGTCTTTTTAAGTTGATTTTTAAAACCATTTTTTGTTATTTTCTTTCTGCCGAATCTTTTAAATTGTTTTTATTAAATTCATTTTTATTATTAAGTCATAAAATCAATCTTTTCAAAACTGTGTTTTGAATAATTAATTAAGATTTGGTTTTTACCTAAATTGTTTTCAATAATTTCTGTGGAGAATGACCTTGCATGAGTATTCTTACTACAATTACCTTGTACTCTTGCAAGTATTTTTAAGTATTTTTATCCATACTTTTGCAGGTGGTAAAAATCCTATCACTGGCTACCTAAGCTATGTAGAAGTGATTGGAGAACTTATCTAGTTACAACTACAATGCAATATGGTCCGTCTCTAATTCAATACACTTGATCACATTGTTTAACTGATAGTTTATTTTATGTCTACTACCCAATGTGATATTTCTTTGTATAATTTTATTGAATATGATATATTCTTCCCAAGTCATATTCATTTGCTTTGGCCAAAAACTCTCGAATCATATCTCAGAGTATTCTCCTTCCACCAAGAAAGGTTAGAGATCTCTTGTTGTGCATTCACATGCCTACATGATTAGATAACTTAACCCCAACAATGTTGTTGACCCTTTCAATGGAATCCCTTTGGCATTGTTAAATATCAAGTACCTAACCACTAGACAACTACGAGCCTTAGGTCAAATGACTACTTTACATTACTGCAACTTATGTGTTATTACATGACATGTATGTTAGAACTCTCTTTTCATCGTTATTTAGTGGACTCAAGAACCTTCTAAGCACCTATGTGTTTGTTTTAGTACCCAACACTAAATGACTTGAGACTAGTCATACTCCCAAATGAGTCAACAAAACACAAACTAACATTAGCGGATTGTCAATGCCCAATTGGCAATCTTGTGACTAGGAACGTTATGAATGAACATAAGAGAAAAGTCTCGCTGATTTAACTTGCTCAAATCACTTCTCTCTTAGGAAGAATACATTCCTTAGATTATGTTATTGATTAAACACATGAAACAATAAATAGTAATTAACAATAAGCTTTGCCCTTTCATTAAACAAATAAGAGTTTAACATAATAAGTATTCCAAAAGCTATTACATCAAATGAGTGCCTAAGTGGACATACTTCCAACATATATTGTATCTACTTGGTCAACTAAATATGTGCACGACAATGTTTCATTTTAGCATACACTACAACAAAAATGGGCACTGCACACCATAAATTATTTGTGCCCTTTGAGGCCAAAGGACACCAACATATGTGCCTATAAACCAATGGCAACAGTGCAGCAACTATTATATTGTCTGTGCCCTTTATGGGCGTCACCATTCATGAAAGGGCACAATATGACTTTTTGTGCTCAAACAGTACAGCACAAATAGATGTCTTTTTGTGCCTACATTCTGACAGTCTGTCAGACGATCTAACAACCACCTGACGGGCACTTTTTTTGAAATTGTGCCTAATGTGCCTAATAAGCTGTATTTTTTAAAAAAAAATTGAAAAATCAAAACAGGCTACAAACTGAAATTTAAGCAAAACAAAAGATTAAAAATTTCATAAAATGAAAACCAACGGCTTTCAGCTGTTAGAATGAACCAAACAGTAAAAGTGGAATATCATTAATGAAAGTATACAAGTATTCGTCATAAAAAAAACATGTGTACTTTAGCCAGGCAAAACTGATATATCCAACAGAACTTAAGCAATACATGCATCTCTACATATAGCCAGGCAAAACTGATTTCACCTCTTTTTTCCAACTTGGTAGATAATGCAATCATCTTCCTGAAATCCAAACCAAAGGGAAAATGAAAATAAATTGTTAAGGACCTATTTCCAGTGATGTTCAAGGATCAAAACTTTCAATTGGCATTGAGAACTCACAAGCACTGACGCATTGCTACTTTGTTATACTAAATAACAACAAACAAAACAAGCAACTTAAATGAGCAAGTTAACCATCATTACTAGCAAACAAGATGTAAAAAACAATACAAGTTTGGACAATCATTTAGCTTTAGGTCAAATGTAGTGAGATAAATCTCAATGTTATGACATTAATTTCTAAGAAAGATAGCAAATGCTAAAAACCTTATCGGATCTGCAAAGCAGAGTCAAATAAATAAGTATTTTGAAATCTAACCTTGCTTATATTCCCCAGTTTTGCATCTTATCCAATCTTTGCTCCACAAACGAACTAATCTGGATGACATGTGTGGTATTTGGACCTCTCACTGCCAAAGTCATGAATAGTACCAAAAATTAAAACAATCGATCTAATTCATCAACTTTAATCAGCAAACACTACACGTAAATGTAGAACTACAAATATTTTAAACATGTAAACGTAACTCATGGATAACAAAAATACCAAATTAATCTACAACAGCAAAAAGTGGTGAAACGGTTCTATCAATTTCAAATCAAGATCAATCCCGACAATAACCAACATAATCAGCCAATAATGCATATGAACCTTTGCCTCCTTGAATCCACGGGACCTTACAATGTGGGAACCCAACTGATTTTTTTAGCAAAAGAAGTGGCATTTCTTTGATTTTGGAGTAATAGTTATTTTTTCCTGTCAATTAGTTGTCTGTTTTTTTAACTAGCTTATGAAAAAATAGCTTTAAGGATAATGCAAATGAGGCATCTTTCAAGGGGCATATGGAATGTGTCTCCCACCATTTCAATGACTTTTTTTAATTACTATGATCTTCTACATCTCTCCTCTCGCTTCATGAATTTCATTTACAAATTTCTCATTAATTAAGGCCTTTAGCATCATGCCCTTTTTTTAGTAATCAGATATTTACAATTTTACACTTGCTTAAATGATGAGTTTTATTATAGTACTAATAGTTATCTAAACCTACCACATGATGACTCACACTTTTGCCTAAAATCTGATAAGACTGCCTTAATATGTAAACCTAAGTGGAAGATTTCAGTAAAGTGAACTCACACATTTATCTTTTGTAGATGAAGGAATGAATGGAAGAAGCTAACCAACTTCTGCACTACCTGTATGATTTGTTCATGTGATTGATCATGGGTAGTTTAGCTAGATCATAAAACTCAATCCATCGGAGTGACACCGGATTACAGTTTAGTCCTTCTCTTACACCGTCTATCACAAGCCGGATGCTTGCTTATGAACCTTTGCCTCATTGACTCCATGGGACCTTACATTGTGGGAACCCAACTAAGTTTTTAGCATCTTTCATTAACTAGAAATAAAAAACAAAAACAAAAGAAAAGCACTGTAATTATCCTGTAATCGTAGCTTAATCTCACTGCCATTTCAAATTAAGGGAAAGAAAAAGTTGAAAACCACCTGAGTCAACGAAATATCCTGTAATCATACGACACGGAAATGAATTTAAATAATTAAATTAAATTCAACATTTGGCTTGATTGATATTGGTCGAATATTTCCAATCTTTCTTTTCCCGGGGAAACAAAAGCGACTACATGGAATTCTATTTTATTTATTTTCCTTCATCTTCTAGGCAACCAAAACAAAAAAAAACAAAAAATGCTAGAAAAGTTGATGAAACAAACTACAATAAGCTATAAACATTAAAAATTAAATGACCAATTTAAAACAAAAATATTACATGCGACTAAACTTTGAAATTTCGAGCAGTCTCCAAGCGAGTAAACTTTGACATGCATACAGAAAAGGGAATTAAAATTCAAAATCTAAAATGGATCCCAAAACTGAAAGTTTTTATTTTAGAAAAGAACTTACACTGGAGGACAACCCACTAAGAGATGATCATCTTTACCTCTAGGGTCGAGGTCCAATTCTGCCAGGCTTGGCCGAAAACTGGCCAAAAAAATCTGTGGTCACCGTTTCTTAGATCTGAAATTGAGGAAATCCGGCTATGAATTTGTAGAAACTAACTTGGGGGTTCGAAAGAGGACAGAAAAATGATTATGGAGGTATAATTTGACGGTCGTTGGTGATCGAGGGACGGCGGTGCTGTTGCGTGCAGAAGAAGGGGGAGAAAGAGGATACGGGCGGGGGAAAGGAAGGTAGCTGAGGACAAGGAGAGTTTGAGAGAGAGGCGTTAAGTAGAGTAAAAGTAAATCTAAAGGATAAAAAAATAATATTGATTTAAATATATTAAATTAGAGGGCACAAAACCCTTTTATTGTGTGTTTATAAATTAATAAAATAATATCTACATAGTGGAAAGAGAGAGAAGTGTTAAGTAGAGTAAAAGTAAATCTAAAGGATAAAAAAAATATTTATTTAAATATATTAAATTAGAGGGCACAAAACCCTTTTATTGTGTGTTTGTAAATTAATAAAATAATATCTATCTCTGACATTAAAAGGACACATGCAAGTTGGACACAAAATTTTGTGTTCAAACCTTAGTAGGCACAAATACACAACACAAACTAATGTGCTTTTTTGTTAGAGGGCACAATTGAGATATTTGGGTGTTCAATGGACCTTATAAAGCACAATTATGTATTTGTGCTCAATGAAAATGAGAAGGGCACAAATCAATTGTGTTCTTAGCCCATTTTTCTTGTAGTGATAAACATTAATTTCCTTTTCTTTTGACTTAATTCTACGGTGGTGGCGTCTTTTCCAGTGGTAACAATGGGCTTGGGTATGAAAAGTGCGAACAAACCCAAAGAAAAAGCAAAAAGAAAAAAGAAAAAGAAAACAATTATTTTCAATCAAGCCCAAAAAGACACATATGATGTTGGGCTTGAGTATGAAGCAACCTAAATGAGTTTCACATATGAGACTCTCCCAAATTATATGTGATGTTAGCAAATGCTTTCATCATTTTTGTTTTGTTTTGTTTTTTTTTTGAAATACAAATGACATTACTATTTTAATTTATACGAAAGGAATAAGGAAGCGTTTGATTCTAAGAGACAGTGAGTTGAAGAGAAAAGACCTAACCCAAAAAACAGTCCACCACTCCAATGCTTTCACCATGTTAAGCCACCAATACCACCCAACATGTACCAACAAAAACGTCTGTTCCCATTTACCAACCATTATATAGCTAAAGCTGTAAACTAAATTGCAGAAAGTAACATAATGAAAAGGAAATGGTCTTCCTTACTTAAAGTATGTGTGTCAACTAACATATAATAAGTGACGCCACAGAAGTCCCAATCAATCGGTACTAGACCACGGACAGCATATACCATCATCCCAAACCCCACGCTAATTATATTCTTAATTAAGTTTATTCAAAACAGCAGCAGGATTACTCCGGGACATATGTATTTCGCCCAGTTGATCCATGCCTGCTTATACCTTCACCAGGTTTACTGCAATTTCAACAGTTTCATCTTACGTTCAATATATATATATATATATATATATATATATATAAAAGCATAAAGCACGCCATCCCACCACCATTTCAGAGCATCAATGTTCAGAGTCAACCCTAAAACTACAATATTCATATACTAATCCAGTTGCCAAATATAGATGCGTGTTTGGGGGTGGTTATTATCATAATAATTGTATATTAATCCGATAATATTGATAAATAAAGTGAACAGATCTTTCATCTTTCCGCCTCTCTATCTCTTATCTTTGTTTTTGACCGGATGAAAGTTAGCTTAGCTGCAAAGAATTATAATC
The DNA here is from genome assembly GCA_963580275.1 of Crataegus laevigata. Classification (NCBI taxonomy): domain Eukaryota; kingdom Viridiplantae; phylum Streptophyta; class Magnoliopsida; order Rosales; family Rosaceae; genus Crataegus; species Crataegus laevigata. The sequence goes on along the minus strand of OY756950.1, from coordinate 24,093,219 downwards.
CTTAATCTCCCCGGCTAATTACAAAGTTGGTGACATAAACAAAGAGCAAGGTGTCGCTTTAATTTGTAGCATCGAGTTTATCTATTTGATTACAAAAATCGTGATGAATGATGATATGCAAGCTATAATCTCTACGGATATTCGCTTTTGTACAGATCAAACAAAAATAACGTAATATGCCAACCGGCCAGTTCAAAAAAAAAAGATCAGGTTAGTGAGGTGGAGTTTTTTTTTATTTCTTAAAAAAAAAAAACAACTAGAGGTAAACCACATTTATTCACAATTTTTGAGCTCAGATGAGGCTGGTTGAGATTTGCACTCTATCCGTAACCATGATCAAGCAAATTCACAACTTACAAAGTATTGAACGCACAATCTCTGATTTTTTTCTTTTAGAAAATTGTTGTTCACACTTTTCTACTAGATCACTTATCGTGGAGAGAGAGAGAGAGAGAGAGAGAGAGAGAGAGAGAGAGAGAGAGAGAGAGAGGAGTTTTTACGCGGACAATTTCTTCTATGCCCTACGCTACATACACGTAAAGTGGTGACAAAAAGTAAGCATTGTTTAGTTGGATTGTGGGTATAAGTAAAGTGATCCAGCCATACTTAGTTTGTCTTTTAAAGACTGTCCTAACAAGTACTAATATTTGACTTTCATTAAGTCGATGGATGCCCCAAATTAAAAAAAAAAAATTAGGAGATATCGCCAGGTTGGGTTCCTTAACTTGTCAAAGATTTGGCGTGCTAGTTAACAAGGCCAGATTTTTAAAGAATTATGGAGCATGCGACCGGTGACAATCACACAAAGCGAGAATAAATGTACGAGTCCCGTCTGGTAGAAAGACCACATTGTTGGAGCAAAAATGATAAGGGAACAAGCTGTTTGGTTTGGCAAACGATATGTTACAAGTTACAACGTGCGAATACACACGTAATAAATATATGACACTATTATTGGTTATCAACAATTAGGTCTCAAATTTGTAAAAACACTAACGTTTTACGTTTAGTTACTAACTGATGTGAAATTTTTTATTTGGTGTAAAAAAAATAAAATCGAGCATAAACCTAAATATTGTACAAATGAAACATACATCATTTGAGATTTTTTTTTTATACAACCATAATCTACTGTACGGAAAAAAAAAATATAAACTCTAAGACGAGAGGGATTGGAAATGTCACACAATGAATCAACACAAATATAATACTTCCTCACATCATTTAAAATCTTACTAGGTGGCTTAATATGTAGTTCGATGATTCAAGCCCTCATTTAAAGCTCTAATTTCTAAGCTTACATTATTTCAATAAGTTTTCTAATTAATGTAATAACTATTTGGCACAATGAATCTAGCAAGTAAACAACTGTGTTGTCATCTGATAACATCTCTTATGACATCGTTTTCAAACACGGGCAAGATGAAACATCAAACACGAGGCTACTTCACTTAGATTTGATTTTCACAAAGTGCATTTTGCTCACCATAAAATGATGGTAATACTAACCATTTTTATAATTATCGTTCAATTAGTTTTAATTTTAAAACTTTTGTGATACATATATTAAATCAAACTCCTTGTGAATATTTCCGTCGTGTTAAAGTGGTGAGCAAAAGTATTTTTATTTTCGCAGGCCGAACGCGGTCTCTCAGATTCGACACTCACGGCCACGTGGAAACTTTTCGCTAGTTTCAATTTCACAACAAAGCAAACAAAAAGTGGGCCCTATGGTTAAAATATAAAAAGAGAAATAAAATTACCTAGAAAAGGACGTAAACGGGGCCGTACTGGACCGACCTCAAAAATGCCCCAGGCACGCCACGACGATAAGGCGTTAGGGGTGTACTATTCACGCACCACTTTTTATTTATCATACACACTTTATCAATTTTTGTTTGTTAATTTTTTTCAATTTATCTGATTCTACAACTGAAAATAAAGAAAGTGTGGGAAAAGTAAAAAGGAGTATGTAGATATCACATTGCAAGGCGTTACACTTATTATTACAATACGACGTGAGATGAACGGTTCAGATCTCACGTAGTTAAATGAACGGTCCGGATCTCACAAAGATCCTCGCCATAAGAAAAACACCTTCCCTCGTCGTTTCCAATTCAGATAAAATTCAAAACCCACTCTCTCTCTTCGTCTCTCTCTCTTCGTCCTCTGCGACTCCTCCCACATTAAATAAACTCCTTCCTCTTCCAGTGGCGATCGAGTCCTAGAGAGAGAAAGCGAAAGAGAGAGAGTCAGAGAGAGCTCAATGGCCAAGGGCAGCATTGGAATTTCCCTAACCCTCTCGCTGCTGCTGCTGCTGCCGCTTCTTGTTCTCGAAACCGCGGCGGTTGAGAAGAATTACGAGCTGAAGAAGCAGCAGCGCCACCGGAATGCTTACGCGACGATGATGTACATGGGGACGCCGAGGGACTACGAGTTCTACGTGGCGATACGTGTCATGCTCAGATCGCTCTCCAGGCTCCACGTGGAGGCCGATCTGGTCGTCATTGCTTCGCCGGACGTGCCTCTCCGCTGGGTCCAAACTCTGTAAGTCTTCGACCCTCATACTCTCCGCTTTCGTTTTTTGTCCTTTTCTTCCGTTTTCTGCTTTTTGCTCCGTAACGTGCGCGCACGGTAGCTCCGGTGTACTGTAGAATAAAGTTAGCCGTTTCGGCGCACGTTAAGTTGTAAGTGTTTGAAGGGTTAGTCAAATGGGAGTTGAACCAATGTAGGTTTAGGTTTGATGCGTCGTTGGTGGTGATTGGTTTGGGTAGTTCCAACTGAAAATGGTCAACGATTTCTGGATGGGTCCGGTCCAATTTTTCTTTTTAACCATGCGAGTCAAATATAATATCTTGATATCTCGCGAAGATAAATATCACCAAATTGAAAATTAAATATTTTTTTTTCATGATCTTAGGTGAGTCAATTTAATTACAAAATATCTTGACATCGGGTCAGAATTATATCTTATTTAAGTTAATGATATCTTTATCTTATTTAAAAGTTACTGCCAGACTAAACGGTGGGTTTATTAATTGTTTATAATTAAATTATTATTTAACTGTTAATCAGCGTGTTTATTTGATTTGTAAATTTAGTTTAAAATTTTAGAATTTGTTTGGTATTTTACTTGAATTTAACTTTTTAAACTCAAAAACAATTTTTCAAGTTTCAGATCTTAAAACCTTATTTGATAAGACTATTTTAAAAAACTGAACTCAAAACTAACTTAAAAAAAATATAGTGCATGTCCTAAAAATATAAAAAGTGAATTTGTAAATTTAAATTCAATCATTTCTTTCGCTTTAAATCTCTTTCTCTTTTCTTCTTCTTCTTTTTTTACTTTTTTTTGTCTTCCCTCCGATCTGTTCTCTTTATTCTCTCGATTCTTTCTCACTCATCTTTCTATCTCTCTCGTCCAACTCCTCTCTTCTTTCTCTTTTCTTCAATCATCTTACTTTCTTTTCTCTTCTCTCCTCTTTCTCCCTCTCGTGCGACCCTCTCATTTTAGATTTCTTTGTCTAAGTTTAAGTCATAAAATTTTAAAAATTTTAAATCATAAAACAATCAAATTTTTTAGTCTTAAAAAAAATTATTTTCAAAAAATATTTTAAGTAATGATAACAAATTTTAAATAGAATACTAAAAAGCCCCTAGTTCTCTCGTCTTATTCTTATAATAAATCCCATCTCGATCCTCTCCATATTTGGATAAGAATATGGGTGGTCTCTACCAAATTGATGCCTTATAAGTCAGAAAGCACAAGTGGAAATGTTTACCAAATGGTCAGGGTGGATTGGTGGCGATATTTATTGGGGTGGGCTGTCCCATTAGTGTAACGTGGCGTGTTTCGATTGGTAATGGTGTAAAGTCGGTCGAACAGGACATGGAAAAACGTTGTTTTGTTCTTGATGAACCTAGTCCGTTGTTTTGGGTGGTTTTGTTTTGAACGCAAAAATGGTCTGGACTCGGTTGAAGGGACTTTTTGAGTACTTAGGATATTTTCATCGTTCGACTTTTGTTTTAAAATATAACTGTTAAATCATCCAGAGCACCTAATATTCTGGAGCATTCAAGACCTTTTGTTTGAATCAAATGTCACTAATTCTAGCAGTAAGTACGGAATATATAACTGATTATTTGTTATTTTGATACTTTTTCAAATAATAAATTTTGCTAAATTAAATGTTATATTAATTATTAACAAAGTTCGAATTCACGTAATTATGCAAAAACTCAACTTATTTCTTCTATTACAGTAAAATATGTTATTTTGATATTAATTGATCTCTAAAAACCCAAAAAAACAAAAAAGTATGGTCCCTCCAAAAATTAAAAAATTCAATGCCAGAAAGATGTAAGAGAGGCCTTTTTTTCTGCCCTGCACGTGACTAGCTTGGAACGATAACCATGAAGTCATGGATTTGTCAGAAAGCACTTTCCTTTGTTACCTCAGAAGTTGGCACCTTAAGATGTGACCCGTTCTCTCATCGGTGAATGTCTCCAAAACATTAGTATATACTATATAGTAGAACCGTAGTAGTTGCAAATCAACTTATTGAGTTGTTAATTGTATTAATTAAGACTTATTTGGTTTGATTTACATTATACTATTATCATCATTACAAATCTCACTTATGTTACGGTGATATCAAATTAAACATGTCTTAACGGGTACACATTAACAATTTAATAGGTTAATTTGCCACATAGTCGTAGTGACTTCCCATGTTCTGGAAGTTGCTCTCCTCACATTAACCAAAAGCCTTTGGTTTTACGAGTGGAATAGAATAGTAATGAACGGAGGATTGCTTCATCGAAATGACGAAACCCTGGAAATTGTGAGAAAAACTTAGATCGAGCATTTCTCTCACGTGGCAAGTTGAGTAACATGTTACATGTAGGAAGTTTTCAGTCATAATTAAGATTTTGTAGCACGTTGTTAATTTTAACTAGATGATGTCTTACCTACCATGTGACAGGGAAGTTGTACCAAATTTTCTCATTTCCAAGAAAATCTACTCCCTTGGTTTGATAAGATAATATGAAGGGTGGCAGCACTACCACTTGCCTAGCAAGAGAGTGGAAAGATAAGGATGAAATGGGATTTAAAAGCTATGTTAACTAGCCACTTAGTACTACAGTCTAGTGGTGTTCTTCTTTACTAATAAGTGAGAGATTTTAGATTCGATTTTCGCCAAAGTTAAATTTTAACTTTATTGCTAGTCCATTATGAGGCTTAGCCCAAAAAAAGCTATATTCACCCATTCGTATTGTACTGTTTAGATTCATTTACGGGAATGTTTTCCTCGTCACTTGGTGACCAAAAAATAGATGGTCATTCACCCTTGAATTTGAATCCAGAGTGGAGAATAAATTGATATACTTCTGTTGTTTAAATCTCAACCCTTGATATCAAATCTAAAGGTCGGTGACCATAAATTCTCGGTCACCAAGCGACCAGAAGGATGGGCTCTATTTAACCTGTAGTGAAGAATTCGATACCATGTACCATGATTGCCACATTCATAAACTGAGACAAGTTTTTGGTGTTTTTTGACTCAGAGAACAAGAAGATGGGGCCAAAGTGGTGAGAGTGGAAAATGTGAACAATCCATACAGAAATCAGGCCAATTTTGACAAAAGATTCAAGTTAACACTCAACAAACTGTATGCATGGAGCTTAGTGGACTATGACAGAGTGGTCATGCTTGATGCTGACAACCTCTTTCTCCAAAAAACCGATGAGCTTTTCCAGTGTGGACAATTCTGTGCAGCTTTCATTAACCCTTGCATCTTCCATACAGGCCTCTTTGTGTTGCAGGTAAATCTTTCCTTCAAGCATTTGTACTTTTGTTTGAAATATTCATGAAACCAGTAACGGAAGTTGTTATTGGCACTCAAAAATGGTCTTTCAGCAGTCATTCCGTGTACAAGTTTGTCTTTCAGCAGTCATTCCGTGTACAAGTTTTCCCCTATGCTTTTATAAAAGATGAGTGCGTTATGATCTTTTTGAAGCGCCAATGACATTTCTCGGTAATAAATTGTATCTTATAAAGTTTTGCATTGACTCTAACCTCAAGGTTTTAGGATATGTTATACTGTCAAATTAGAATACTGTTTTAGCTCCTTAGCATCTCTGTTGCCTCAACCATCAGAATCAAGCACTTTAGTTGAATTGCTGTTGTAGTTAACTGAAAAACAACCACACCGGGCTTCGTTTGGTTATGATATTGCAGCCATCAATGAAAGTATTCAAGGACCTGCTTCATGAGGTTGAAATTGGAAGAGACAATCCAGACGGTGCTGACCAGGGTTTTATAAGTGGTTACTTTTCCGACTTACTTGATCAGCCCTTGTTCCATCCACCTTCTAACGGCTCCAAGCTTAACGGACACTACAGACTGCCTTTGGGCTACCAAATGGATGCTTCTTATTATTGTAAGCAAAGCATTTAACGTTTTTAACTTTAAGTCATCGGGAAAACAATGACTATTGTCTTAGCCATGCTCTACTTTTGGTTGCCCAGATCTTAAATTGCATTGGAGCGTACCCTGCGGCCCCAACAGCGTGGTTACCTTCCCAGGTGCTGCATGGTTGAAGCCATGGTATTGGTGGTCATGGCCTGTTCTCCCGTTGGGCATTTCATGGCATGCACGGCGTCATCAAACTCTCGGGTAAGACCATTCAACAAAGTAGTGATAAAGCAACTACATTTGTCATTGCATTTACTGATCAGCATCATCCGGCAATCGATGTGTTAACTAAAATGCAGCCATAATAACTGATCGTTGGCTTCTAATTGTCACTGATTTCCTCTATTATACAGGTACGGTGCTGAGATGCCAGTGATCCTAATCCAGGCGCTAATTTACCTCGGAATAATAGCAATGACGCGCCTAACACGACCAAATATATCAAAGCTGTGCTATAGACGCTCGGACAAGAGCCTTAACTTGATACACGCCATCCTCAAAATGATAGCTGTGTGGTCGATTGTAGCTGCTTACGTAGTACCTTTCGTACTCATTCCTCACACAGTCCATCCGATATTAGGCTGGAGTTTGTATTTGCTTGGCTCTTTTGCACTTTGCTTCGTAGCAATCACCGTTCTGTTCCTGCCAATGGTACCTGTTCTAGCTCCGTGGCTTGGGTTTTTCGGTGTCCTCTTTGTCATGGCATTTCCTTGGTACCCAGATGGTGTTGTACGAGCTCTCTCTGTATTTGCGTACGCATTTTGTGCAGCACCATTTGCATGGGTTTCGCTGGTTAAGGTCATGGCATCCATTCAAGCCGCAGTTGAAAGGGAAGCTTATTTTCCGAAAATTGGGTGAGTCCCCCTCCACCGTTGAGCCCTGAACTTCGAAAAGACGCACAAGCTCCCCCGGATGAATCTGACGGCACAGAGAGGCGATGTACTTTGACAAAATTCCAGCAGAGAAGAAGCTATTCTTTTGTCCTTTTTATTTTGGGGAAAAATGGGAAAAGGGCCGGATGGAAGCTCTGTTTTGCATGAGCTTCCATTGATTTTGTACTATAAACCTTGCTTTATAATAGTTTGAATTAAACTTGAGGCCAGTTCACATGGAAAAATCTCTGTAATTATTTAGGATCGCTTGATTAGATTTCTTCGTTCATTGGGCTCAAACATTTGAGTGTATCAATGACATTGAACAATTTTTGGGACCCTACATTGTATTTTTGGACCTGGATTCGCTTCTGACGCTCCAACTTGAATAATTAACGAACCCCATTTGGCTTCTCGCACTCCAAAGACGAAAAACTGAGGAAATACAATAATAGAAGAGACATGAATACATGACAATGCCAAAACATTTTCAAAAAGTAAGACATGAATACATTGCAATTCACACTGAATCTTTCAAGAGGGGAATGCTGGATCGAGGTTGATTTACAAGAACACTACACCATGGGAAGTCGGTCTAAAAGCCAGTTAGTTTCCAACCTCGGTACTACAATTTTCGATACAGAACCTATTTCCACAAAAATCATTACAAGGTCAATTACAATACATGTGATTTTGGATTCCTAAGAACAATAATGACAGAATCTCCGCGGAGGAACATCTTACTGATGAATCTATCTTTGTTGACAGGCTGGGCCTTCTTCTTGCCTTTTCTAGTGTTCGGCACCTGCATAGACAAATAGAAGTGTTGTTGCCTAATGAGCATCTCTCTAACGTTTTCAAGCACCATGTTGCAATGTCTATCAAATGCTCTCACACGGCCAAGGAGCTTCCTGTTATTACAACAGTTGATGAGGACCTGCTTGCACAATCAGAACTAATTTGAATTAGATTTTGTTTTTCTTGACATGGAAAGCTCTAATGATCACAGAACTGTAAAATTACGCGAAAGGATCACCTGAGTATTATTCTTCACCCTCATCAGAAGAACAGAAAGTGGTCCGTTGTTAAATTCCTCTTCCTCATTCTTCATACCCTGCATCAGTCAGGTTTGACAAATATCATGTACTTATCGTATTGATAAGAGTTTAGGTGGTCTTTTATATTGCAGAACACAGTAAACAGAAAAATTATTTGGCAGTCTACAACATACGCGAGAAAGACAATTGTCAAAGATTAGAGATGGCATCTCATTTAAGAATTGCAGGTTTTCTGATATATTAAACAAACAAAAAGCCTAATTCGAGTAAAAATGTACCAGGAGACAGGTAACACAGTGCAAGCAAAAAGTACGCACGGTGCTGTTTAATACTGGCAATTTTTTCTATGCTTCGGAAACTTGAACATCCCCAACCAAAGTATACAGGGAGTTCACCATAAGAAGCAACCTTCTAAAGAAGTAAAATGGGCTACCCTAAATACATAATCATATATAATTTGAGGGCTTCAAATCTTCAAATCACAAATATAACACACCAATAAGCTTGTTTTTATATCAGACATTGTTAACTGCCACTAGATCAAAGTTGAAGCTTCCACTTTGAAATTCGGTACACAAAAAATTTTACTTCAGATAAAAGTAACCCATAAAGCTACAAAAAGTGGCATAAGAAACAGGAATTGAATTAGCCGAAGAGCAGAACAACTTACATCTACCTCCATTTAATCGGCTGGAAAGGCGGGGCACTAAACACAAAACAGAAAGAGAAGACTAGTCAGTACTTCAGTGAAAAAAGAAGGATTATATGCATTCAACATATCAAGCTAATCACATACTCATAAGGAAGTAAAATAAAAGCACATCTTCGTAAGATGGAACATAAAAATAAAACTTCAAAAATAATCTGTAGTTTGAACCACAGAACCAGAAATGACATGAAATAGACATATAACTGAATAGGTATAGCTTGAAAACATATAAAATAAAATAGCCTCTTCAGTTCAGGTCTCCATATTTTTCCGCATGGAATTACTCGGAAGAACGAAAGTTAATTTTGAATCATCATGAGAGGCAGCATAACTCCACCAACATATAGAACACACACATACACACATCTATCCCAAGATATGAAACTAGTTAAAAAGATTCACATCCCATGATCATTATTTCTTTTTTAACAGTGTCAAGTAAAATAAGTAAAAATTTGTTTATGGTGATGCAAGCAAATTATAGACAAACTTTCAATTGAAGGGATTGTGTGAAAACACAGAGCCTCAGGGCATGTCAGTACTATACTAATAATTAACCCACCAAAAAGAAAATAAAATATTGTTGAAGATACATAAGTGTATAAACACATAAACGAAGCCTCTTCAGTTCAGGTCTCCAAATTTTTCCGCATGGAATATCTCAGAAGAACGAAAGTTAATTTTGAATCATCATGAGAGGCAACATAACTCCACCAACATATACAACACACACACACATACTTCTATCCCAAGATATGAAACTAGTTAAAAAGATTCACATCCCATGACCATTAATTCTTTTTATATAGTTTCGAGCAAAAAAAGTAAAAATTTGTTTATGGTGGTGCAAGCAAATTATGGACAAAATTTTAACTCCAAGGGATTGTTTGAAAACACAAAACCTCAGGGCATGTCAGTACTAAACTACTAATTAACCCACCAAAAAGAAAACAAAATATTGTCGAAGATACATAAGTGTAAACACATATAACAAAGCCTCTGCAGTTCAGGTCTCCAAAATTTTCCGCATGGAAAATCTTGGAAGAACGAAAGTTAATTTTGAATCATCATAAGAGGCAACATAACTCCTACACACAAACACACACAAACACACACACACACACACACACACACACACACACACACACAAACTAGCTAGGAACAATCACATCCCCCTGACTATTTCTTATTTGACAATGACTAAGCAAAAAAGCCAAAATGTACATGATGCAAGCAATTTACGGAAAGAATTTCAATCGGGAAAGAGATGTGTGAAAACACAAAATACATCTAGGGATGTCAGTCCTAATTAACCCTGCAAAAAGAACATAAAGCTTTGTCAATGTAAACGGACATAAAAACGCCTCTTCAGTTCAGGTCTCCAAATTTTTCCGCATGGAGCATCTCAGAAGATAAAAGGTCTAGTTTAATCATCATAAGAGGCAACATAACTCCTACACACACACAAACTGGTTAGAAACATTCACATCCCCTGACTATTTCTTATTTGACAATGACTAAGCAAAAAAGCCAAAACTTACATGACGTAAGCAATTTACGGAAAGAATAAAGAATTGTAATCGAAGGAGACGTGTGAAAACACAAAATACATCCGGGGATGTCAGTCCTACTTAACCCAACAAAAAGAAGATAAAGCATTGTCAATGTAAACATACATAAAAAGGCCTCTTCAGTTCAGGTCTCCAAATTTTTCCGCATGGAGCAGCTGGGAAGATAAAAGGTCTAGTTTAATCATCATCAGAGGCAAAATAAATTCACTCAATGCACAACACAGACAGAGAACACCATACAAAAGCAGATACGAAAAGCACTTTTGCTCAGTCAAACAAAATACCCCAAAAGGAATTCCCAAAGATATAAGCACTTGCATTCAACCAGCACTAATTTCATCAAGAAAACTATAATTACACTAAGATATACATTGTTTGGGGCATTAAAATACAGCGAAAAACATAAATTGCATGGATTTGAGGATACAGTAATGCCAATTAGAACGAAAACGAGTGAAACTTGTAAGGATTTGAGATCCTTAGTACCTACCAAGAGAGGTGAAGAGGTCCAGCACTGAGAGTCGTTCGATCAGTGGAGTCTAGGGTTTATGGGAGGGTGGCTGGGGCGGGAGAGAGGGATATATATACGGGCAATCCGTTATTTAATAAGGAAAACTAATGAAAAAGACTTGAAAACTTAGTTTTAATGATAAAGACAAAATAAAGGGTAAAGTAAATAGTAGCAGGATTGATTTTTTAGTGTAAAAATGTGATTTTTCGTTAAAGTGAACAGTACCGGGAGCTTTTCGTTAAAGTTTCCTATTTAATATGGGCCTTGGAGTACAGAAACAGTGTTAGCTCTGTTGAAAGTAGGGCTGGGTTCGGTTCTGAATGGTTCGGTTTTTTGTCAAAATCGAAACCGAACCGAAATTTCGGTTCGGTTCGGTTCATTTTTTTTCGGTTTTTTTTCAGTTCGGTTTTTTCGGTTTTTTTTTTTTTAATGAAAAACAACAACAATCAATTATGCATGTTTCCATCTCTCCAGGGATGGGCTCTAAATCATGAGGGAACACACCAATTAATCTAAAAACATAGCCTCATAAAAGTCTCAAAATTTTAACATCTCCAACAATCATAACATAAGAATTAAGAATTCAAAATAGAATCAAGGACAATGAAAATAAACATTTAAAGTCCAACTAGAATCATCAATCAAGTTTAAGTCTTCAAAAAGTCCAAATTTAAACATCACACAAGTCAAATAAACTTTCAAGGTTTCATCACTTCATGTCTTGCACAAATAAAATCTTAAAAGTCCTTAAGCTCAAGTTCAACGTTTAGGCGGCCTAGGAGGCAACATAGCACCTTTCTTTGAGCTTCCACTTGCCATTTCTACATACAAATAAAAAAAGAACATGATGTAAAGGAAGCATGCAACATACTAACATAGCATCTAATTAAAATGGTCTAACAAAACCAAACGCACTAAGTAAAATTACCTTTCTCAACTTCTTCACAAAACTCAATCTCCTCAATGGTTGGCTCATGATGTAATGCTACATGAATTGACCTAAGCCAATTTTGTGTACATATCAAAGCCTCCACCATTTTTGGACTCAAAGAACTACGATATGGATCAATTATTCGTCCACTTGTGCAAAAGGAGGATTCCGAAGCAATGGTTGATACGGAAATAGCTAAAATCTCTTTTGCAACTCGTGCCAAAATAGGATACTTAGAAAACCCATTCACCCTCCACCAATTCAAGATATCAAAGTTTGCCTCTTCTTCCCCTTCATTAGCATCCGAAAGATACCTATACAAATCATTGTGCACAATACGGGCTCTCTTTGCTTTTCTCATTTCACTTTTCTCTTTCAACTTTCTTTCAATCTCTGTCATGCTTGATAAAGGATCTCCACTTGTTGCCGATTGAGAACTACCACCACTACTTGTGTTTTGTTGTGTATCAAAAGATAACTCTTCATGAATTTTGTAAAGATCAAACAACAAATCTTTCACCGCATTGGTTGCAATTTCAACTTTTTCCTCATCCTCGCCATATAGTATCTCATAATAATCAACCACCTTCTCTAATTTATGGCGAGGATCAAGCACAAGTGCAACAAAAACATATTGATTCATATCCTCAATTGAACCCCAATATTTGTCATATTTTTCTTGCATCAACTTGGAGATCATAAACAAGAATTCAATATCTTTGTTTTCAATGATGAGACTTTTGATCTTAAACAAATCACCAAAAGTAGTATGAATTGTTGGAGTATTAGAACAACACACTTTTAAAGTGACTTCATAGAAAGGTCTCAAAAAGGATGCAAAGATTCCCGCCTCACTCCAATCATAAGTCAAAGGTGGCCCCTCCCTTATATTATCATGATTTTCTTTAGTAAAGTAAGGAAGGTAATGACCATCATCTACTTTCAACCTATCAAAAGCCATCTTGAACTTCAAAGCCGATTTCAACATTAAAAATGTGGAATTCCACCTAGTAGGGACATCTAAAATCACAAGCCCTTTGCTTTCTATTCTCACTTTCTCAACACACCTTTTAAAACTCTCCAACCTTTGAGGGGAAGATCTTACATACCTAACCGCATTACGAATGCTTTGTATGGCGGTATTTAACATCTTTATCCCATCATTCACCACCAAATTAAGAATATGAGCAACACACCTCATGTGCAAATATTTTCCATCATGCAAAAGTGCATTAGGAATCCCCCACCCACTTATTCGGTGCACCAAATCCCTTAAGCCGGAATCATTTGCCGAAGCATTATCAACCGTAATAGTTAACACCTTCTCTATGCCCCACTCCACCAAACACTCCTCCAAAAGTTGAGCAATTGATTCTCCTTTATGATTTGGAATGACACAAAAGTTTAAAATCTTTTTATGTAACATCCAATCATCATCAATAAAATGAGCGGTGAGAACCATGTAATTTGTTTGTTGAATAGAAGTCCATGTATCAGTTGTTAGACACACCCTAAATGTCTTCAACTGACTTTTCAATTTCTCCTTTTCGGAGTAAAATAAGCCAAGTACATCTTTAGCTATTGTCTTACGACTAGGTACTCTCCACAAAGGACACGCATGCATGCAAAAATGACGAAAACCCTCTCCCTCGACGAAAGAAAAAGGTAACTCGTCTATAATTATCATCTCAACGCAAGCCTTAGTAACTTCCACTTGAGAAAAACCTATAGCTTCCAACTTATCTTTTGTGCCGGCAAAAGTTAAGATCTTTTGCCTATTTGCAGCAAATATTTCCTTATTAGGACCGTAGCTCCTACATCTAGCTAAGTGATTTCTTATACTAGTTGTACCATTTTTATCCGTGTCGGCCATATACGATTTGTTGCAATACTTGCACACCCCTTTAACTCTACCTCCCTCAATTGTCCTATCAAAGTGCTCCCAAATTGAAGACCTTTCCTGATTTTTTAGTGAATCCAAGAGAGTGTCTTCTTTACTTACTTGATCATTTGAGCAACCTTCTTTTGGAGTTGCATTGGCTGATTTTTTGGATCCACCATAAGTAAGAGGAGTTTGTTGAGTTGCCACCATGGGGAGTTGAGGTGGAGTTGATTCACCAACAATATCCTTCAAAAATAAAAGAAAGAATCATTACAATTAATTATTAAATAAACTGAGACATAAGAACCATAGAGAAAGTATAGAGATGACAACTTACTTGCGATGAAGTAGACGTAGATGACTTTATTTTTTCATGGGAGCGATTTGATGATCTCATTGAGTTTGAGCTTGAGCTGGAGGCCTTTGATGCATTTGACTTCATCTAATTAAGATACAAAACAAATGAAATGGGGTTGAAAATCACATCAAATGAAATCAGACAAAAAGTTTGAAAGTCTCATCTATAATTACGTTGAAAATCATATTTCATATTATTTTCACCAAGTAAACAAAAACAAAAACTTAAGTAAACAAAAACTTAACAAGATGAAGTTTCAAGCTTCAAGCTTTTTAAACGCATGAATGTCGGGAAGCAAGCAAGTAATTTCCATTGTGACTTAATGTGGCATGTTTCTCACAGAATATGTTTCATTTCATCATCTACTGAATGTTGGGTAATGAGAAAGATCGGTAAGCAGGTGATACAGTATAAAATTTAACTAATCTACCAACTAGCTCTTGGTTTAGTCGTACCTTTCTTCCCAATGTTGGAAGAGGTCCCAAGTTTGATTCCCCAATTTATTACCAAAAAAAGACTAATATGAAGCAAATCATTCAAGTTTCAACCATCAACAGATACAATAATTTTGCAATTGGACAAAACAACTAAACAGACACGTATAAAATAGCACCAATCCAACAAGATTTTCAAGACACTGCCCACTGCCAAACACATGGGGATGATTTCTTTTAATAATAAAAATGATCACCTCAATAATTCATGTAACTTTCAGTACAACAAGCATGACATCATAACAGACACAGGTGATAAGATTTTTCCTACTTGTTATATCTAAAGTTCAACATTCTTTCTTTATGATCAATTATTGTAGTGTTATTTTACCCTGTACATATGAGTGTTTTCCATTTTGATCGGATTTTGCTTATAGTCATTCTCAGAAGGCTCATAACCTATAAAAAAAACTCTGATTGCTTCGTTTCTAGATGAGCAAGGATATACCACCAGTCCACCATACAGATTTATTATATTTCAAGAAACATAAATGAATTGGATGAAAAATAAAAGAATTTGATAATAAATTTGGGGGTGGTTTAGAGAGAAAATGTTCGCCTCAGATTATAGCCTAAAAGACTTTTATGAGAGATTTTAAAGTCCTCTCCCCACAAAGTAAACAACCCAAACCCATTTCATATCGTGAATTATTCAGATTTGGTGCCTATAAATAGAACATACAGAAACCAATTCATACAACCTTTGCTTAAGTAAATATTAAATAAGAACATGAGAGAAATCACCATGAGACTAACCTTGCAAAGGAAGGAAGTTGTGGGTCAAGAGCGAGATGAAATCGTGGGTCGCGGGTCGCCGGTCGCGGGGGTGAGAGACTGAGAGTGAGATGGCGAATCAGCGATGGCGAATCGGTGATGGCGAGATGGGAGACACCGAGACAGGTCGCAGGTCGTTGGGAAGGAAGAAGACAGACAGCGGCAGAGCTAGGAGAAGGAGAGGGTCCAGATTACAGAGAGAGAGAGCTCAGAGAGGGAAAAGGGAAAGGGAACGAAAAATAGAAATAATGTGGCTGCTAGGGTTTTGTTGAGTTGATTTGGTTTGGTCATAAAAATAAAAAAAAATCTCCAAAATCCAAGAGGAGGGTTCGAACTCATGCGCTATAACATGAAATGTTTCACTGAAAACAACTTCGCAACAAGTTCTATTTTGATAAAATTGTATGACTAAACTATTTATAAACATTTAAAAAAAATAATTAAATATATAAATCGGTTCGGTTTCCGAACCTCAAAAACCGAAACCGAACTGGCCAGATTCGGTTCGGTTCGGTTTTTTTCGGTTTTCGGTTTTTTGAACCCACCCCTAGTTGAAAGCTTTGTTTGGATGCATATTGAAAATGTTACACTATAAAAATTTCATTTTGAACACGTCATAAGTTTTTTTTTTTCTTTCTAATTATATTAGGAGTGCATAATGAGAATTTTAGAGTACTAATAACAATTCTTAAAGAAAAATGATAAACATACATCATATTTTTTTTTTTAGTATATCGATATTTGTATACTACGGAAAATGGGAGTTCGACAAAGCCATACAATGGATAGACTAATTTGGTATCGAATTTACCATCCACGAGATTCAAACCTAAGACCTTTCACTTCGAAGTGAAGAGGAATACCACCATATTGTAGTACTAAGTGGTCACATCAATGGTTTAGGATATCACAATTCTTTAAAGTTTTCAATTTTATCACAAACTTAACAAAAAAAATTAATAATCATTGAACCTATTTTAAAGAAGAGATGATTTCACCCACTCTTTTAAAATTTTCACACACCATTGTGACACACCCCGACCTGAAAATGGGGCGTGCTGGCCGTCACGTGAGCGTGACGTAACCATGTGCATAGTGCGGAAGCAAGATTAATTAGAATGATACGAACCAACTAAAACCAAACGGCTAGCCTTCCAAACTAAGGTGACGTGCTAGTGAGAGAATTTATAGTGCTTTTACAAACCAGAGCATAAATGGTCTACGTGCAGCCAAACAGAAAGTACTAAATGGAAATAACACCCGCAGGTGATCCTACATAAGTGAGTTCTGTCAGAACGTCTGGGAGATCCTCGTATGCCACCAACGAACACTACTTAATACCTGGAGGGGCGAAAAACAAAGTTGAGTGGGTCAGTAAAACAAATCTTTTTCAAATCATTCTTTTCTCAAAAGCTGTAACCCCTCTCCGTAAAACCTGTATAATTTCCCAGAAATAAAATATACTCATATACATATATATATGTCTCAAAATCATGCTGGAAATATCTGTATGTGGCATCATAACTAATATCTCAACTGTATGCTCATATCGGAAATCTGTGATGTGAATCAATATCTGATAATCATTTCAGCCCTCGGCTGCATATATAGCTCATAATCATCTCATCATCTTAGCATATCAACTCAGCCCTCAGTTGTATATATATATATATCCTGCACATAAATCAATACCACCTCTAGTGGTCTGCAACTCATCACTGTATATAGAATAATATGCTCTAGTGCTACAATCACGTGAAAACTGTGCGAATGATTCGCGGGTCACCTACGAGTCGAACCCACCTATAGTGGTCTATACGACAGGACTGTGCACCTAACTTGGATCTAAGGCGAGCATGCGGTGCAGGAGGTGAACAACACGTGAAAGACTGTGCTAACTCTGGGCGGGAGAACTAATATCAATGTGCAGGTATATGAGCTCTAATAACATCATTTCATTCATTCATATCACATCACATCATTTCATTCTCGTCATAACCAGTATAGAACCTTACCTGATACTTACCTGTGCATCCGTGGCACCATCACAATTATAGACAAGTACTAATGCATAATTAAAGTAAATAGATACTTTGCATGGCATCTCAAATCATTTCATCATTTAAATTCATTTTTTGGGAAAATAGAAATATATATAGGTATGTACGGAAAACAAACTGCCCACTCACTGATAAATAGCCGGATCGTAGCTCCCACGCCTAGCTACACTCGTCCTCGGGATAGGCCTCGCCTATATGAGACTGAATAAACGTTATTTAAGTACATAAACGGAAATTTAGAAATAACTTCTCATACGTTGATCAATTTTGGCATTTGAATATACCAACGTGACTTACTTGACGTTACGAACACGTAGGAATTGGCTAAACTAATTGACGGCGTCAAAATATTCCGTCACCTTCAACCTCTGGCTCCGGCGACCATCGCTGGCGCCGAAATCTGGGAAAAATTTTTAAACTTGTTTTCTTCGTCGATTTTCATCCATTTTTCTCGATTTTGGTACCAAAATGAAGCTAATGACATGTAGAATCACGTTATACTAATTTAAAGCTCTAAAAGTTACGGAATCTTACTGGGAAATTTTCACCAAATCCGGCCAAGCTTCAAACCCACAATCCCGACGTCCAATTCCTTCAAACGAAGCACTCCGAGCTTCCTTGGGACCTCACTAAGCTTCCTATAAGCTTGAAATTCCCTAAAACAAACAGATTTTACGATTGCATGAACAGTACTCAAACCGGAGTTAGGGTTTCGACGTGAAAGCGAATGTAATCTTACCTATATTTGGTACCTTTGAACTCGTGAGGACCTTAGGAACACAACGGTATTATTTTCTTCTTCGATCTGTCATGTTTCAATGGGTTTCTGGATTGTCCGTACAAAGTGGGAGAGAGAGATAGTCTGTGAGATAGAGAGAGTCTACGGGAGAGAAGAGAGAGAAAGTGATGTGGGTGTGTGTGGTCCAAAAGCCACCAATCAAAACTAAGAAAAATCTTAGTTTTAATTGGGTCACCAATCAACACTTAGAAAAATCTGAAAGTGTGATTGGATCCCAAAACTTAGGACCTCATGCAATTGGCTCAAACTCTAGCCCAATTCACCATTTCATGACCAACGTTCAAGGGCAAAATCGTCTAATCACGTCTCATAATAATATATATCGGGACGGGTTGTCACAATTGTTTATATTTGGCCATCAAATTGATTAATTCAAATATAAAATAATGACTATAATTAAACGAGCGTGTATAAAAAGTTGAAAATAATGTGTGTTGTCATTTAGTACTACGGTCTAATAGTATTTTTATTCACTAGTAAATAAGAGGTCTTAAGTTGAGTCTTGCCAAAATCGCATTCAAACCACATTATTGTTAGCCTATTGTAAGGCTTAGTCCACTCCCCATCCTTAGTGTAGATAATATTATTTATTAAAAAATATGATGTGATTAATAGTATGAACCAAGGATTTAAATATCGGTAATATCGGAAATATCGGTAGTCCGAAAACACGGAAATATCAACGGAAATATCGATAAAATATCGATATTGATAAAAATTACACGGAAACCACGGAAATTGTAAGAAAAACTTGGAAATTTTTATTGAAACTTTGTAGGATGTTTATTTAGTCAATTATCTATTAGTTTATCACAAAAAATTGGAAGGAAATGCATTGCATGATGGATTTAACTGATTTAAGTTGATTATATAGCGAGCTGGCAAACATTGTGAGTGTAGAAAATATGTAGTAATTAATGAAAGAAGTTTAAACACACCATAATCATTTATATATAATGAATTAGTACAATATTTTACACTCATTTAAACAAGAGATTAAGCAATGTGAGCTGTTGCTCCGAACCAATAACAATTGCACCGAACCAATTACAATAATTTATATATAATGAATTAGTAAATAATTATTGAATAATATGTTATTTCTTATAAAAAAAAAACATACATATGTGAATGTTTTATGTACATATCTAATATGCTTGCATAAAAAAAAAATCTAATAATTTATAATTATATAACATTTATAATTATAACTTAAAACAAAGAGAGAAATGGATGTTTATCCAAAACCCTAATCAATGTTTAACGCGCTTGATTGAAACTTAGTAACTCATGTTCATCATAATTGAAAAGCAAATTAAGTGATCCAAACATGAAAGGGAGAAAGAACCCAGAAAAGCAAACATGAAAGAGGCGGTGCTCGTCGGAAAATTGGGTTTGGGGCCGAAGGTTTGGGCAATTTTCAAAGCTTTGTAACTTCTTTGTTTCTTAACCAAATTAAGTGATTCAAAAGCTAAAATGTAGTTAGGAATGTGGAGAAGAGGTTCATACCAAGTGAGGACTGAGTGGTGGCCGGTGTTGACCGGAAAATGACCTGAAAGATGGCCAAACGACCACGGTTTATGAGTTCGGCCGGAATTCTACCCTAACTTTGAACGTCCATAACTTCTTCGTTTCTTAACCAAATTGAGTGATTCAAAAGCTAACATATAGTTAGGAATGTGGATAAGAGGTTAATATCAAGTGAGGACCGAGTGGTGGCCGGAGTTGACCGGAAAATGACCTGAAAGATGGCCAAACGACCACGGTTTATGAGTTCGGCCGGAATTCTACCCTAACTTTGAACGTCCATAACTTCTTCGTTACTCAACCAAATTAAGTGATCCAAACATGAAAGTTGTAGTACTCGACGAGATGAAGAGATTGATACCCTGCACGCCGGCCAACTCGCCGTGGTTTGGCCGGAAAACGCCTCGAAAGGGGCGGTGCTGCCCAAACGGCCGGAATTCTACCCTAAATTTGAACGTCCATAACTTCTTCGTTACTCAACCAAATTAAGTGATCCAAACATGAAAGTTGTAGTACTCGACGAGATGAAGAGATTGATACCTTGCACGCCTGCTAACCCGCCGTGGGTTGGCCGGAAAACGCCTCGAAAGGGGCGGTGCTGCCCAAACGGCCAGAATTCTACCCTAACTTTGAACGTCCATAACTTCTTCGTTACTCAACCAAATTAAGTGATCCAAACATGAAAGTTGTAGTACTCGACGAGATGAAGAGATTGATACCTTGCACGCCGGCCAACTCGCCGTGGTTTGGCCGGAAAACGCCTCGAAAGGGGCGGTGGTCGTCGGAAAACTGGTTTGCTCTAGTAAATTGTCCCACATCGGCTGTGGGATAGAAGTGAGGTTTTCTAATGGCCTATAAAAGCACCATTCCAGCCTGAACCAACGCATGCCTTCCTTGGCCTTTCTTGGCCTTTTGGCTGAGCTCCTATCTTAGGCTATTGGCTGAGATATGGTGAAGTATATGTTTTAGTTAGTTTAATATCTAATATGTGAACTAATGGTTGACATGATATTAAATTAATTTTTAAGTATTTTTTGGGTTTCAGTAGGCAAAATAAGTGAGTAATGAGGAAGACGATGGTGGGCAAGAGTTGTACAAGCTCCGGCCTTCTTCTCTCATTCGATTTTTTTGCCGATATCGCGATATTTTGTCGAAAACTACACGGATACCTATTAAAATATTCATCTCGCGAAAAATCGATATTATCGGCGATATTTCGCCGATAATATCGATATTTAAATCCATGGTATGAACTAAATCTCATCGACCCCTATATCAAAATATACCTATATCAAAAATTGCTTATAATTATCTATTTATATCATTTTTTTTAGATAATTTACCTATATTACAGATACATTGTTTTGGTTTTTTTATTATTTTTATTTTTTAAACAAAGATATATTGTTTTTAAACTACCCATATTATAGAATATAGATATTTTGCTTGTAATCTATGTCTTTCAGAATTCGTTGTATTTGTGATATCCTACATCGCCTAAGGAAGTGATCCTTAAATGTATATTAGCACGAGGCCTTTTGGGAGCTCACTAGCTTCGGGTTCCGTTAGGAACTCCGAAGTTAAGTGAGAAGAAGGCTAGAGCACTGCCATGATGGGTGACCCATTGGGGAGTTGCTCGTGAGTTCTCAGAAACAAAACCGTGAGAGCGTGGTCGGAGCCTAAAGTAAACAATATCGTGCTACGATAGTGGAGTCGAGTCCGAATTGTGGTGGGAGTCCGGGTCGAGATGTGATAGTATTCATTTCTATCTTAAATATATTTCTTTT
This sequence comes from Crataegus laevigata, assembly GCA_963580275.1. Lineage (NCBI taxonomy): Eukaryota > Viridiplantae > Streptophyta > Magnoliopsida > Rosales > Rosaceae > Crataegus > Crataegus laevigata. The sequence continues at coordinate 24,071,407 of OY756950.1, read as the reverse complement.
TTGTATAGTCTTTTACTAGGATCTTAACTGCCCCAAAAGTAATTTTAAATGGGTGTATTTATTGGCACTCAAATTTTTAAATGACCAGTCAAGCCAACTGCCAGACGTGACAACTTTATGGCACTAAGCTCGAAGGATGGGTTATCTAAACATCAAATCCATGCCACGCGTTAGCCAACAACAAAGAAGAAAGTGTATGAAAGGATATGAATGCTGTCAAATTAAGCACTCGTCGTAAAGTGCTTTCTAACCACCGTCGCACGAGCTCAGCGCCTGTGGGGTACCTAGCAAGTAACCCTACGTAGATGTCACGTCTTTTCCACTTGTCAGCTGGACAATGAAGGAGTAGCCTACAAACCACACCTACGAGTACAACCCATTTACTGGTAGGCAGTGAGAGACTTAAAGGCCCAAAATTTAAGAGTTCATTAGGGCTTATAAAAAGGATACGAGTACTACTTGCAAATGGTTGGATCCGAGAGAAAATGATTAGATTACCTTTGCCGAGAGCTATTGTAATCCACAATTCACACACACACACACACACACAACTATCTTTGTTTCCAAGCCTCTGGGTCGCTCATCGAGCAACTGTTGTATGTCTTTGAACTGGATGAGATGTCTTCTTGCCTGTGGCTCTGCGATTATATGACGGTCTACACTCCGCTTATTGGAACTACTAGACTAAATCGGTGGAGCATGCTTTTAACGAATCGTTGTGCTACACCTCCACCTAGATAATGCTCTGACCTGATTCCTAGGGCATCCCCGCGAAATCTAGGAAAGAATGAACGCTTATGCATGGACCCTGTCCATTACGAACACTTCCATGATGACCAAGGTGAGCGTAAACTTTGCCCTAGGCGAGAAGGCATGTCAGAGTTGGGGCCTAGCTTAGAATGAACACTATTAGATGCTTCAATCCTCAACATGTGATCTTCTTCCCTGTATGATAGATGATCACTGAACCTCTGGTGCTGACAAATGGGAATTATGTCATTTACGACTTCTTTTCTTGGTCTTTTGCGGAATGGTGATTCTTGCTCAAACTCTATATTTGGCAAGACAAGACCAAGATCTCTAACAAGATTATGATGAGTAAGGAATTGAGTGAACATCCTCGTCTGTTGACTAAACACCGTGATAAGGTCGTAACTTGCAAGGAAAAAGTTCACGGATAGTATATTCCAAAGTGGTATGCTCTAGCTCGGGTCTGCTAGTAGACATGTGTTGCACTGAGGGCAAAATCGCTAAAAGCTGCTCTGATGGGCCGAAGCCTATGGGAGTTAGGGCTCCCAATTGATTTAATTGGGACCATTGTGAAAGGTAACATCGCTTAGTAAGAGTCAGTCAAACCAGTGGCAGAACATCGATAGATAGCTTCCGAACTGATTGCAGCTGTTCAGCGGAAGCCAGCCAAACTAGCTATTGTCATTGTTGATGTTATTGTGCCTCTGTAGCAGTAATGGAAGTGCATAGTGGTGGCACAATGGCGATTGTTGTAGTAACTGTGGTGGCAATTTAGGGTATCGATGAAGTAACGACAATCCATTCTAGAGGTGAAAGTGAATCCAATCTTTGAATAAAAGGTGCAGCAGAGGCCGTGATCGACGAAAACTCTGAATTCATGTTTTGGGGCTTTAGATACTCCATGAAAATCCCAGATTGCAAGGATTAACCATTATTCTTGCTTGCAGTTCTTCGCGTATCCGACATGGTTGTTCAATGTGAACAAGAATGAATGAAGAACACTTGAAAAGATTTTAGAATTTACTTTTATAAAACCCCGTATTTAAAAAAAAGGTGTATGTATACGTATTATTTCTATATTACAAAAGTTTTGTATCCTTCTGTAATTGTATTTCCTCTATGAGATGTGGGAATTTTGTTAGTAGATTTAGTTTGATATTTTCTCACAAAGGGCCGAGAGTTTGAGGTGAGACTAATTGAATAGTTTTGTCTTGTTATTTTATCCAAAGGATGGGGTGAAAGTTGGTAATTAATAGAAGCTAATAATTAGGGTGAAGAGGTGGAGTCTATAGCATGTGTATGCTAGTCTATTAGCATGCATGAGACAATGTTTGTGGTATTTAGAAGTGCTTACTCATCAATCTAAAGAAATCTTAATCATTTGGGCAATATTCTCACTCCAATGCAACTCTATCAAGCTTACCTTGAGATAAACCGTTACATGGCCTTTGATGCTTGCATCCATCTTGCATGATATTCCTTTGTTCAAAATTAACTTGACACTTATTGCTTTGCCACTTGAACACTTATCATTCTTAATGATTAGGACAAAACTTGTTGCCTTGTTATTGGAACACATTTTATGGTGATGATTAGCACAATACTTGGTTTCTTTCTATTAGCACACTTGGGGGATTTTTTTGGAGAGGAAGATGTCATGCAATCTCTATAAAAGGAGCAAGAACCAAACAGAAGGGACATGGAGAGAAGAGAGAGGAAGAAGAAGAAAAAAAGAAAAGAAAAACTCTAACAAAAAGCCATTCTTCCTTTCATCTTACCTCTTACCTTTCCTTTATGTATTGTTAAGGCTTTAAGCCATCTTTCATTGTATTTGTAAGTCTCTTATATATAGTGAAATAAAATGAATGCAAACCCTAGTGGATGTAGTCGATCTGGCAAACCACTTAAATCTTGTATTGTTTATGCATTTACATTTTGAGATCATTGCCATGAGAAGCACTCCCACTAAACCATCGAAAATCTCCATTTATTTCCCTTGAGAATTTTGCAAAATAAGAGAGACAAATCCCAGAAAATGCATGAGAGCTTACCCAATAGAATTGCTCTGTAGAACTCAAATGGGGTTATGCATCAATATCACCTAGAGAGAGATGGAGTAAAATGGTAAAATAATACTTCTCAATTAGATTGTTGTGTGTTATCCATACTATATATTATTGATAATATAATATAATTTTGGCTACTAATAATTTGATTAGTGTTGCAGATATAATACAATTTTGGCTACTAACAGTTTGATTAGTGTTGGAGATGTTATAGAGCATGTGATTATTGATATCCTTGTTACATGGCATATACATAAGCATTCTTGCAAAGCAAGAAAAATAGTTGTGTTGTGTCAAGTGCTCACTTGTGCAAGGTGTTTAAGTTGTGAAGATATTCAAGGGCTGAAGTTTGCCTTGAATATAATTAATGAAATCTTGTATATGTTAGGTGTCGGGGGAAGTGCCTATATGATAAAGTGAAAACTAAGAATTTAATTACAAAAAATTGGGTTTAAGGGATGAATGGGAGTTAACTCATATTCTACGGTATTCGGAGACAAATGATATAAGCATGGTATGAGACGTGTAGGCTTGGGTACCTTAGGTATGTGTTAGCGGGATTAGAAGGGAGTGAGTACATTCATCCATCCCATTTGCATATATTTTATGTATTTGCAAGAATTGTTACAATTTAATCATTATTTAATTGGTAGTTCTTGTTGTGAATTAATTTGTACACTATTTTATTCTACTGCGTATTCGATAAATTTTATGTAAGATTTTGTTATGTGATGAATGTGTAATCATTACAATTTAATTTTATTTTCCACCATATCTTGGTTGTAGAATTTATTTCTATAGCTAAGATATGGCTCACACCATAGGTCGTGAATAGTCCTTATTCATAGGTCGGGGCGTGACAACTTTCTTCATTTAGATCTCTATGCACACGTTGAGTATAGCTCAAATTTTCTCTTAATAAAAGCACCAATTTGTGGATAAAAATATTATACACGGTTGGATTGACAAAATTCCACCTAGACGAGAACAAACATTGTTAGCCTAATTGAGGAACACCAAGAAATAGGAGAGGATGTCCGCCAAAAGGCCTACGATGACTAAGTAAAAAATAGTAGAAAGAAAAGAAAACTTGAGGGAGTTATGAGTAGTAAGTGACGATTACCATTTCCTCTGATTGACTTGGCTATTTAAAGGGAAGAAACCCTAGCAGGTAACTAGGAGGAAAGGCTGCATAGCATACTATGCAATCCTTGATGATGCAGGTTTGTCTTTGTAATCATGTCAACTAGTAGTCCTGATGTCCTTGTTGGTAAGAGCACAGATGAGCCTGGGACCTAAAGGGAGACTCAAGAGAGTTGGTGCACTGCTATCATTGGACTAGGTATGACCCGATGACAAGACATATTATGGGCGACCCGAGTAGCTCATAATATGAGCCATTGGCGGCCCTGAGAGTCCTTGGTCCGTTAGTGGCATAAAAACCCAATTATCTTAGACCAGATCCCTTACGGTAATTTTGTTGTTGGTTTTTTTAGCCAAAATGGTCATTGAGATGGGCATAACTCCTTACTTTGGTCCTTAACAATGAAAATCAATAAAGTGGTCCCTAAGTTTGTCCATCGTACATCATTTTGTTCTTTCCATGAAAAATCTGTTTAAGTTCCTCATAAATTGTAATGTGAACGACCACGCGGTCACCTTTTTAAAGGTATTTTTGTCAAACCAACCCCGCTACCTAGTGATGATATTGACAGATTTTTCACATAAGTACCAAAATGATTTACGGTGGACAAACTTAGGGACCATTTCTATCAATTTTCATTGTCAGAGACCAAATTGAAGAGTTATGCCAATTTTAGGGACCATTTTGGCTAAATAGTCTTTTGTGGTCTACTCATGACGTCAAGGGTAAAACCATAATCTTGAGCATATAGTCCATGTGTCTTTCTCCTATTAAATGTGGTTAATTTATGTCTCCACAGTTGTGATACAATCAAGCTGGAAAAAGAACTTCCAATTATGAACACATGTCTTTATGTATCCCATGTTTATCGTTGAAGTGTTATATTGTATAGGGGTGGCTCTAAACTACATAGTTCCTATAAGTGATAGAGCCAAAATTTTATATGAGGCCTCTTTTAAAAGGCTTATTGAATTAAATATAGAGAACCAATACAAAATTTACAAACCCTAACACTTAAGTAAGATGTAGAATAGAGGAGAAGAATATAAAAAATAAAATAAGTTATAGAGAATAAAAGAAATTTACAAACTTATGTTGTTTGTTGGAAAAAATAATTAGGAATTAGGGTTGATAAATGTATGAAGTTTTAAGAAGGTGATAGCTCTAAAATTTTAGGTTTGATTTTGGTTATTCATAACTTACAAGCAGATTCAAGCACTTGAAGAGCATATCTACCGAAGCAAATACGATTACCTCCATAAGATACTATTAACAGGAGTGAGATTTTGATATTTATGAGCTTGGAGAACTATTCACGGCTTCATCTGTAAACGAGGAGAATTGATCATGTTGTTCTTTCCCAAGAGCACCAGTTGTAGAAATTATGTCATTCTTTCCTTCTGTGATAGAGCTTGCCTTTGCTTGAGATTTCTTCCCCCCTTTTTGTGCAAGGGTTTCATTTTTTGCTCAAAATCGGTGGCGCCAACTCTAGCTTCGGCTGTGGTCGATTGCCAATTTTCCTTTCTTTTTTTGTCTCATCTTGCCTTTCTATTCCCCTTTCCCACTAATTTTCCTCATCCTCATCTTGATTTCCCCTTCTATTATGATCTTATTGACATCCATTTTCCCTTTGCATCTAAGTTTCAATCTTTAGCCATACTACATTGGAGATGGTGAATAGAGTTTTGGTGTTTCGACAGACTCGGGTGTTCCCAACACCACATTCTCTTTGTCGTCTGTCATGTCTGGCAGGTGTTCCATGGGCTTCTTTTTCTTGATAGCCGACCAATTTCCTTCAGTTGGTTATCTTTACTTTGTGGTTGTCCTTAAAGAGCAGGTCGGGGTTGGATGAGGAGATTAGCGAGGCTATGTTTGATGGTGAGCATGGATTTGTGCAGGTCGAGATGCACTGTTCAGGCGGAAGCAGTAGTAGCGAACTTCTCATTTTTTTTGTTTTGTTTTTGGGCCTCAGTTGTTTGGTTGGGCTCTTGTTAGTTTGTTGTTTGGCCGGTCTTTTTGCTTATTTATGTTTTTTTGTTGTTAGGCCTTTCGTTTGTAAATATGATTCTTCGTAGTTAATAATAATTTCCTTGGCAAAAAAAAACAAAAAGCAATGATTTCATTCATACGTGGAAAACAATTTTGGTGGTGAATGAAGATCGTACTTTGTAAACCATCGTATTAGTACACATCTCTTCCTGCATCATCTTCCATGACTGTCGTTATTGCAATTGAAAGAAACACTTTTCATTCACTTTCAGTATTATGTCATGGTTCTATATAACTATGATATTACTTGATATATATTATTTATTTTTATTTAAAAAAAAGTCAGGAAGCCCATGCCAATCCTTTTTGCCTTATATTTTGAATCTAAATCCCATTTCCTTAATTCATTGTTTAAAAGAAATTTTTTTGTTTGGGTTGAATCTAGGCCTGACAATTCCTGACACGACCCGATAACCCGACACGATAACGAATCGGGTCGTTATCGGGTAACCCGATAAGCACCTATTAAGATAACGGGTTAGTTCATGTATACACGTGGGTAACACAATACATGATAAGCAAAATATTAATTTTATAATTTTATAACCCTAAAAAAATAATATAATAATTATATATATTAATTTAACAATTTTATACCCCTAAAAACTATAATTATATATATATATATATATATATATATATATATTAAATTAACTATAATAATTATACCCCCAAAATATTAACTATAATAATTATATATATTAAATTGTATACCCCTAAAACCTATAATAATTAATCTGCATCCACCTTTTGAAGAAAAAGGGAGGGAAAATGAAAAATAAGGAAGGGAAAAAAGAAAATTATAAGAAAAGGAAACAAAAAATAGAGGGAAAGATGGGTGTATTGTAGTGGTATTTTTCTTGCTACTAGTAGCAGTAGTGCGGGTTTTTCCACCGTGGTCTCTCAACTCTCAAGTGTGCGCTTGTTAGGATAAGATCCAACAACTGTGTTCCTGACAAGTGTACGTCATTTACCTCTCTCTCTCTCTCCTTTTTTTCTTGAGAAATTTTTCATTGTAACAGGAACACAAATAGTACACCATGTGTTTTAATAGAAATAGTGAGAAATTTTATTTTTTAGGTTATTAACTTTTTATCAAACATATCCCACTATTTTTATAATGACACGTGATATACTACTCCGTGTACCAGTCAATTATACGTACAAAATAAATAGATTTAAATCTACTTAATAAATATATATATATATACACACACACACACACACCATTGAACTTGATAAGATACGAATTATACGAAACTAATTTCAACGATCCAACCGTCAAACTTGTTTGTATATGCTTCAAGATCGCATTAGCAAAAAATCTCAAAAAACAAACATTCAAAGATCAAGTAACCGAACAAAACTTTTCGATAGTTATAAAATGAAAAATCACGATTTAACGGTTATTTTAATTCCGATTTTGATTATTTTTTATAGCTGCACTCCTTAATCCTATATGAATACAATGAATGAATTCGATCTTCAATTTAAAATATTTACACTAGCGGATACCACAAAATCTTATGTTATACTTAATGAAAGTATAGATAACTCTTAAGTGTTAGAGAAACCATCGTTTTGATGGAATACGCATTCTACGAAACTAATTTTAACGATCCAACCGTCAAACTTGTTTGTATATGCTTCGAGATTACATATGCCAAAAATCATAAAAAAAAATAAACATTCAGAGATCAAGTAACGGGACAAAAATTTTCGACGGTTATCAACGAAAAATCACGATTTAACGACTATTTTAACTCCGATTTTGATTATTTTTTTACAACTACACTCCTTGACCCTATATGAATACAATGAATGGACTCGATCTTCAATTTAAAATATTTACACTAGTGGATACCACAAAATCTTATGTTATACTTAATGAAAGTATGAATAAACTCTTAAGTGTTAGTGAATCTATTGTTTTAATGGGATATGCATTCTACGAAACTAGTTTCAACGATCCAACCGTCAAACATGTTTGTATATACTTCGAGATCGCATACGCCAAAAATTACAAAAAACAAACATTCAAAGACCAAGTAACAGGACAAAACTTTTCGACGGTTATAAACAAAAAATCATGATTTAACGGTTATTTTAACTCCGATTTTGATGATTTTTTATGAATTGAATGAACTAATTTGATCATCAATTTAAAATATGAAAACAATGAACTAATTTGATCATCAATTTAAAATATTTACACAAGTGGATACCATATATCTTATGTCATGATGATTAATGAAAATTGAGGATTTTGTAAAAGGAATAACATGCAAGCTTTGAGTTCCATTGGCAAGGTTTAAACTTTTGAGAAAGGCTTCACAACCTTGAAAACAAAAAATCTTTCATTTTGCATATCCTTGCACATTTAATATTTTGTAATAGACTAGTAGTGTATGAATGTTTGTTTATTAGGCTCTTATTTTCGAGTGTAGATGTAATACTTAAACGACAAATGTGTTTTAATGTTTTGAAGTAATATTTATGTGGCAATGTATGGTATGTGCAAATTTAAGAAAATATATATTTTCCTTAACGGGTCATATTGGGTTATAATGGGTGGGTAAAGTGACCTGACCTGTTAAGGACTCGTTAAGATAACGGGTGTGACACGACACAACCCATTAAGATAACAGGTGTTACACGAACAAGACAGACACGACCCGTTTGCCAGGCCTAGTTGAATCCATTCCTTTGATTGATTGCATATGTAGTTTCTAAAAACACACCATATCTAGCCACTTAGTACTACGATCTAATGGTATTCATCTTCACTTGTAAATGAGAGGTCTTATGTTCGATTTTTGGCAAAGGAAAATTTGAACCACTTATTGCTAGCCCATTGTGAGGCTTAGCCCACTTCCTCATCCCTTAGTGTACATAACATCGTTGTATAAAAAGAAAAAAAGAAGAAAAAAAAGAAAAAAAAAAACACACACACACACACACACACACATCATATCTAAAGATTTCTCTTATCCTTTTTCGATTGATTTTATTAAAAAACAAATTTTGAATTTTTAGTTCCTTAGGGCCTCCTCCAATGGTTTTTATTGAGGTCAAGCTAATGACTGAACTACAAGGCTATAAGCCTATAACTATAAGCGAGTTGAATAGATACCCTTTATAAGCACCACAAATTGGTCTCTCTTCATTCATTTGATAGCCAATTTTAAAAGGAAAGTGCTATTCACACATACCTATTTTTACCTTTTTTACACCTTGTTGATTTTTTACCATTTCTTCAGTTCTTTTGATCCGACAATCGAAAATTGAGAAGAGTGTGTGAGAAGTAAAAATTTGTGTGTGGATAACACTACCCCTTTTGAAATTGCTTAAAAACTAATTCTACCAAATGACTCGAGACACTTAAACGATACAATCAAACGTGTTGTTTTACAAGTCAAGTAAGTTAATGTACACAATTGTTAAACTCAGGGGGTGTATTCTGTTGGTATTTTGAGGGATTTTAATGGATTCTGATGAAGTTTAATTAATTTACAGAGATTCCACTAAAATTTTGATTTAGTTCTCTCAAAATCTTAGGAGGAGATGTGAGATTTGTGAATGCTTAAAATACACTATGAAATCTCCCCAATTCTCTCGAATTCCTTAACTTTTTAAAATTCTTTAAAATCAAATTCCTAATTGAATACATCTGGAATGTTATAAACTTTTTAAAATCCTAATTGAATACACCTGATTTCTAAGAATTATAATAAACTATTTTAAAATCCTTATTGAATAGGAAAAATTACACTTAGATTATACTTTCAATACTTAATTATATATTGGGACTACACTTTTTGAACATTTCAAGAAAGGACATTTTTTAAATGTGCGTAAGATGACATCATTGTCAATGCAAATTTCCACCGTCTTCAGTCTTGATGAAAATACACCTGCAAAACAATCAACACCTTTGATCAAAGACCTAAGCCTCAAGTGCCCACGAGGTGAGGGGGTTAGGTCAACGGATCTCCGATGCCTAAGTTAGTTTCTCTGAGAGAGTAAAGTGTTTAGTACTTTTTTAGGGTTGCAAAAGCTCTGAAAATTTGGTAAAATATGGGGTATTTATAGGAATAAGGCCGGCCATGGTGTTTAATGGAGAGATATTCTCTAATTATTCCCAAGATATTAAATAGGAAATAATATCTTGAGATAATGTTGTAATTATCCTAATTTATTTAAATTAGGATTACTTACTTGATTATAGTCAGTATTCAAATAGGAAATTTATCAAAGATAGGATTTAGGTAATTCATCTGCTAAGACCTCCAGGGATGTGAGCTGCGCATGAAAGCCTCTGAGAAGCCTGCCCATTTATTGAGGGCAATCTTGTATTTCTTGAATAAAAGTCCATGTGTCACCTTTAGAATTTTTGGGATTATTTTAGGCTCCACAATCATGTCCTATTTTTCTGTTAGAAACGGAGTTGCGTATTTGCCTTTCCTTTTTCTGTTAAATGTGATTGATGGTGATTGACGGAATTTACTCTCTTCTATTCAAATCATTCAATTTTTATTTTGGTTTCTCTGCTATTTTTCTTTCTCTATGAAGTTTTTTTGTTCCAATTTATCTCTCATCATCTCCCTTAATTATCTCTCGCCATTATCTCTCACCATAATGTCTCAAGTTTATCTCTCTAAATTTTATCTGTTCCAATTTAAATTTTTTGAAGTGTTGTGTGTTTTTTAATTTATTTCGGTTTAGATTTTAAAGCGAGTCTATGATTTTTCAGTTTGCAGGCACGCTTTTTTAGTTTTAAAAATTTTGATTCAGTTTTTATTTGATCAAGTGTTTGGCAAAGGTGAATTTTTGTTGTGCTGCTTTTGTTTTCATTGAAGTTCCTTTTGTTTTTTGCAGTATAGTTATCATGTATATTTGTTAGAATTGGAATGTAGTATGAGTTAGTTTAGTATTTGGTGAAGGTTATTAATATTGATTCAGCATCAGCTCATAGAATCGTGCAAAATCAGTTGTCATAAGTTTTTTTTGGGGGGGGGGGGGGGGTTCCCCTATAAACATTAAATATTTTTAATATAATACTTGTGTAGCATCAGCTCATAGAATCTTGCAAAATCAATTGGCATAAGTTTTAGGGGGGGTTAAATATTTAATAATTTTCAACATCATTCTTGTGTAGCATCAATTTTATATAATCACAAAGAATTGATTGGCATTGGTTTATTGAAAGGACAATGGATTAACAACCAGTTAATGGATTATTTAATCATTTTTGGCATTTGTGTTACAAATTTTTGTGCAACATTAGTGTTTATACATTTTTTTATTGTCATTTGTGCAGCATCAATTTTTGCAGAATATTCTAAGAGTTTCATTATTTTTGAGAGATTTTGTCCAGCATCAATTTAACTTTTTTTTTGGGTTTGATCATGTTCGTTGTTAAAGTGTATATATTTGAAAATTGTGCAGTAATTGTGCCGCTTTATCCACATACTAGTTATGAGGATTTGTGCAGTAATTCGTTGTTAAAGTATTAAATAATATTCATACTTGCACTAGACTTATTCGTCAAAAAGAGAATAAAAGGTTTGGCCCTTCTATTTTGTCCTCTTTGTTGGCTACCAAGGTTTATTCGAATCCATCTATTAAGGCAAAGAATGTTATGAGAGAAATGAAGGAGAGTTATGGTCTTGATGTTAAATACCATGCAGCTTGGCGTGGCAAAGAGATTGCATATAATGAGGTGATGAGGCTCTCTCTTTTGGATATTTACCTTGGTACCTTGATGAGTTTGTGTGTGCCAATGATAGATCCTTTTGTGCACTAGAACTTGATAATGATTGTAATCGGTTTGAAAGCTTATTCATATCTTTTGGAGCTTGTGTTAAAAGATTCCGATGGTGTAGACCAATGTTGTTCCTTGATGGTACGTTTTTGAAGGAAAGATATACCGGTACTCTTCTTGGTTGTTGTACCAAAAATAGTGTTCTAAAACGCGGGCTAGGCGGCCGCCTAGGCGCTGGACGGTGAGCCTCCGCCGCGATTATTATGAAATCGTTCAACAAATCGGAAGGGCTATTAATTGGTATCTAGGCGGTCGCTGGGCGGGCAACGCGGGCTAGGCGGCCTCGGCGGCCTCTTAGTTTTGTAACCAAAAAAAAAGAAAAAAACTCTTTGTACTGATGACAAGAGAAGAGAGTGATCTATTGAGGAATGAGAGAGAAATATGCAATTTTATTGTTGAAAGAAGAAAGAGAGAGCTGTCTGGAACTTCTTGAAACCATCGCCGTCGCTTGTCGGGGATCACCACTACACTGACCTAAACAATTCAGTTGATTTTTGGGTTGGGTTGGTTGGGATCAGCGGTTTGATGAATATGAAGGCTTGTTTGGTTGATGATAGGACGACACTGCAGGTAACTAGGCAAGGCTAAGGGAGAAGCGAAGAGAAGGGAAGGAAACTTTGGAATTGACGGCATGAAGAAAAAGAAAATGAGACTAATTGCGTTTGGGTAGGGAGAAGTGAAGAAAAAGGATAAGACTTTGGAGTTGACAGCATAAAGAAAAAGGAGATCAAAGTGATTGGGTTTAGGTAAGGAGAAGTGAAGAGAAAGGCTAGGGTGTCAAAAACTCATAATAAAAAATGATTCAAAGAATAAAGAAATTACTTTCTAATAAATAATGGATTGAGAATATATAATAAATTAAAGAAAATATCTAGGAGTTGGTTGTCTAATTTTTTATCATCTTTAGGTTAGGGTTTTCTTTATAAATAACTAAACATACAAGGTCTTTTTGGGTTGTCTTTTTAGATGTATATACTTGGTGTATTTTTTTTATTTTTATTTTTGCATTTTATCATTCTTTTATTATCTATAGAAGTATATGTTTTTTTAGTGTAAATAGACACTTATTTACAAGATATATAATAAATTTATGTAAATCCGCCTAGCCGCCTAGGCGCTAGGCTTTTGTCCGCCGCCCGACTAGCGCCTAGCGTTTTTTAGAATCTTGACCAAAAATGCAAATAATGGTAAATTTTTTTAATTGTTATAAATTACAGATTTGTGATATCATTTTGAATTTCAATATTTATATATTTTGGAGAATCGGGTTATTTTTTTGTGTAGATTTGTTTATTAAAGTGCATCATCAGTTTAATAATGTGCACCATCTGTTTATTAATGTGGAATGGATTAGGAAGCAGGGAATGTTTTATGAATCAAGATATGGGTGGGGGGTTGCCCCTCCCAATACACATCTAAGAATTTGAATTTTTGATTAGCATCTATGCAGCATCAATTTTTACAAACTGATTAATGACTTAGTTTGTTCTTTTATGCAGCATTTGTACAGCATCAGTTTTTACAAGACTGTTCAGCATCAGTTATTAATGTGCAACATCAGTAATGTTATGTGCAGAACATGTTTTTTGATATAATAATTATTTTTTTTCTATACAAAGAGTTTCCCTGTGTGTTATTACTGCAAATACATTGGGATAAGATGCATTCATCTATGCATTTATATCTAAATAAATATTGATACATTGTATTAGAATTAATTATGGGTTTGGTTGTTGGGGTTCCGCCTTTTCATCTTATATTTACTTGTAAGCCTAGAGAGCTGGGCAGTTTTTTGAATGTACAGAAAAACAAGAGTTTTTTTCTCTTCCCTTCTATCAACTTGGGTATTCCATAGGAATCAACAAGGCATAGATTTCCTTTGTTCTTGGCTATTATTTTTAGTGAGAATCAACAAGAATTAAGGGTTTATTGTGTTTTAGAGCTTGTTTCCTTTTCCCCATAGTATCCGCTGCATCAGTTGGCACCAGAGCTAAATTCCATCATGCCACCAAGAAAGGGACGTGGTGGAAAAGGTCTGGGACAAGGGCCCAGCCATGATGATATGTACGAGAGAGAAGATATCGGACAATTAGCACAACATGTTGAGCGACTTACGCAACAAATGGAGACTTTGCTTCCTCGACAACGGGAAAAAGAATAGGACTATGATGAGAACACAAATCCTTTAAGTGAAGGAAGTGAGAGGGAAGTCATGAGACCATTTGAGAGTTTTGATACTAGGCGTTGGGAGTCAGGATTGAGAATTAACATTCCTGAATTCCACGGTAGCATTCAACCTGAAGAGTTCTTAGATTGGCTAAATTATATGGATGAGGTATTGGAGTTCAAGGATGTCCCTAAGAATAAGAAGGTATCCCTTGTAGTAACCAAATTGTGGGGACGTGCTTTTAACTAGTGGCAACAATCGAAGATGACTAGATCATGACAAGGAAAGAACAAGATTGAAACTTGGGAGACAATGAAAAAGCATATGCGCACAACTTTCGTACCACCCAATTACTCAAGGCTAGTTTACCATCAGGTCCAAAACTTGAGGCAAAGAAATTGAACGGTGACTGAATATACCATTGAGTTATATCAACTAATAGCTTGAAGTGATATTGTTGAAACAGAGGAGTAGATGGTGTCACGGTATATTGGGGGCCTTCGTATTCCATTTCAAGACACTTTGAATTTATTTGATCCTTTTTCTATGGCTGAAGCATATCAGAGAGCCTTGCAAATCGAAAAACAAATGAGTCGAAATGTAAATAGTGGTGGCACGTGGACTGTAAGCAGTTCTAATAATCATGATGGTGTGGGTAATTCAGCCCGTAGTCGTTAGCAAGCTCCATAAGTTCACAACACAAGGACAAACTGAAATACAACTCCAGGTAGAGCGCAAACTGTAGGTCCTGAATGAGGTGGTAGTCATTATTTTAATTGTGGGGAATATGGGTATTGAATGGCTATTTGCACAAAGGAAGAAAAACTAGCAAATGATTATTTACAGAGGGTGAAAGTGCTCAATTAATAGAATATCACGATTTAGAACAAGCTCAAGTTTATGATGAATACGTTCAAGATGATGCTGCCATGTAGAAGTTTGTGACTGGGAATGAAGGCCCGTTACTTATGGTACGAAGAACGTGCTTCATACCTCGAGAAACTGAAAAGGATAATAGATGGCTCGGCATAACATATTTAGTCAACATGTGCCATCGATGGGAAGGTTTGTAGGTTGGTGATTGATTATGGAAACTGCAAAAAATGTTATTTCTGAAGAAGCAGTGAACAAGTTGGTCCTCGAAACAGATCAACATCCTCGACCATATAAGCTTTCTTAGCTGTAGAAGGTTAATGAAGTAATAGTTTCAAAGCGAGCTATTATACCTTTCTCTATTGGCACCAACTATAAAGATAAAGTGTGGTGCGATGGATGCTTACCATATTCTTTTGGGAAGACCTTAGGAATTTGACAGACGCGCGATACACGACGGATGGAAAAACACCTATAGCTTTATGTTTAATGATATCAAAATCACCTTTTTGTCTACTAGAGAATAGGTTCCAAAGCCCTGTCAAAACAAAAGGTCAACTACATTGTTGACCATGGCAAAGTTCATAGAAGAGGCACAAGAAATGGGAGTTGTTTATTTGTTGGTTGGTAAAGATTGTTCTAGTGACATGTTAACAATTCCTATGCATGTACAAGTGTTGCTTGAGGAGTTTCAGGATGTCTTTCTTGAAGAGTTGCCTGTGGGGTTGCCACCATTGCGTAACATTCAACACCAAATTGATTTAGTGCCTGGTGCCACTTTGCCAAACAGATCACATTATTGGATGAGTCCCAAAGAGCATGAGGAGTTGCGACGGCAAGTAGAGGAATTGTTAAAGAAGGGACACATTCCAGAGAGTCTTAGCCCTTCTGCTGTCCCAACATTGCTTACACCAAAGGCAAATGATACTTGGTGTATGAATATAGATAGTAGAACCATTAATAAAATCACGGTATGCTATCGCTTTCTGATCCCTCTTTTGGATTATTTACTAGATCAACTGAGTGGTGCTACAATTTTTAGTAAGTTGGATCTGAAGAGCGGGTACCACCAAATTCAGATCAGGGAGGGAGATGAGTGAAAGACAGGGTTCAAAACACATGAGGGTTTGTATGAGTGGCTGGTTATGCTTTTTGGCCTCTCCAATACGTCGAGTACATTCATGAGAGTGATGAATGAGATGTTCCGCCCGTTCAATGGAAAGTTCCTGGTGGTTTATTTCGACAACATTCTCATTTATAGCAAAAATCCTGAGAAGTATCTCCAACATCTGAAAAAGTCTTGCCGGTACTTCGGAAGGAAATTTTTTATGTAGTAGCAAAGAAGTGCTCCTTTATGATGGATAAGGTTCTGTTTCTTGGGTTTGTTGTGTCAAAAGATAGGATTTTTGTGGATGAATCTAAGGTTGCAGCAATTAAAGATTGGCCACTACCACAAAATTTGCATGATGTTCGAAGCTTTCATGGATTAGTCTCTTTCTATAGATGCTTCATTCATAATTGAAGGAAAAATTTGTGAAAACAAGTTCATTTGAGCAACATCTATGCATGCAATTAACAATTAAAGGCGAAATCATGCTTGTATGCACTCAAAAACAAAATTTTACCCATGAAATTCAAGGCCTAGTAGTTATGGTGAACCAAGACTCAACTCAAATCTTAAAGAAAAAGAGTTAAGAAACTTTTATACCTTTAAAGCACCTCTTTGCTTAGCAAAGGATATTCACCCATATGAGGGCCTTCTTTCCTTAGTCTCCTTGCTCCTTGGCTCCATGGATGTGGATTGAGGAACTTTGCTTCTTGGCTCCATGACCTCTTGGATATGGATGAAGGAATGGATTCTCCAAGTTCCCAAGAAAGGGAAACTCTAAGTTTCCACACCAAGGAGAGCATTGAGGAAGAGATGAGTGACCTAGGAAGAAATGGATGCTAGTCCATTCTTCCTAGGGTGGCCGACCTCCTAAGAGAAGAGAGAGCTTTTTTGTGTTTTCTCTTTTCTCTCTACCTTATGAGGGAATGGGTTATAATTTCCTTTTTATAGCCACTTCCATTGAGTGGCATAATTAAAATTAAAGTCAATTCTCCCTGACACTCTTTATGGCTGGCCATATTTGTTCATTGGGCTTTCATGCCCTTTGTGTTTTCAAGTTGTCATACAACTTGAGTTATTGGACTTAACATTCGAAGCCCATTGGGCCTTAAGGCCCAAAACTAACCCGAGGTCTAAAATGAACTTATTCGTTTGATTAATTGACATATTAATTAATCCTCGCCATAAATAATTAAACCATTTAATTATCCTTACTCATCTCCGTTGTTTCTTCAATCTCTACCTTACACAGTGTACGATCCATTAGGTTCCTTTTAGCGAGGCAATGGGCAATTAGAACTCTTCAAATCGATTGTCAATTGAAACTTACCTTTCAATTCTCTCTTTAGTGATTATACACCTTTAGGGCTTCCACAAACCATGAGTGACACCTAGCAGTATGTCATAGCTACCTAAGTTTATCAGAAGAGGTGGAAAACCTATTTAGTTTGGGATTACAATGCAATACGGTTTTTCTTTAATACAATACTCTTGACCACATTGTTTGATTTGATAGTTTATTCATGTCTATTATCCAATGTGATTCTCTTATTTATACGATTACCTTGAATTTGGTGGAATGAATTTCTAAATCTCATTCATACTCTAGCCAGAGATTCTTAATCATATCATAGAGTATTCTCCCTCAAATGGTTTGAAGATTAGAGATCCCTTTTTGTGCATTCACTTGCCTCCATGGCTAAGTGGCTTAACCCCAACTATGCCATGGACGCCCTTTGACGGAGTGACTTTGACGTAGTCAAAGATCAAGGACCTAACCATAAGACAACTATGATGCCTCGGGTCAAATGACTACTTTGCATTATCCCAACCATAAGTTTTCATGTGACACAAGTACGAGAACTCCTTTGTTGATCGCGTTAAGTGGACTCATTCTCTATTGAGCACCTACATGCTTGTCTTGGTGTCAGTCACACCAATGACTCGAGACCAATCACTTTCTCCAAGAGAAGACATAGCACGTAATGATCTTAACGGACTGTCAATGCCCAATTGGCAATCCTATGATCAGGACCGTTTAGGATATGTATGTGAAAAAGAATGGTCTCATGAATCTACCTTCTTTAGATCACATTCTCCCAATTACATATTCCTTGGATTTGTCATTTAAGCATATAACATTTATATGAGACGGCTTTAAACAATAATCTTTGCCCTTTATATTAAACTAGATTAGTTTAACATGTGAAATGTTTGTAAAGTATCATCATATGATTAGCTTTAGGGCACATTTCCAACAATAATTTTAGTGTTATCATGGCTCATATAATAGATTGTATGAAGATTGGAAAATTTAAATGGACCGAGGAAGCTTCGGCAGCTTTTCACAATATCAAGAGAATCTTATCAGTGCACCAGTTCTCATTTTGACTGATTTTAACACGCCATTTGAGTCGCATTGTGATGCATCCAAAGTAGGTATTAAGGCTGTGTTGAGTCAAGAGGGATGGCCAGTAGCATTTTACAGTTAGAAATTGAGTGGGTCAAAAATGAACTACAACACATATGATGTGGAATTTTATGCTGTTGTTCAAGCCCTCAAGCATTGGAGTTCTTATTTGGCACATAATGAGTTTATTTTGTATTCTGATCACGAGGCTCTAAAGCACATCAATTCACAAGACAAACTCTTTGCTAGACATGCTAAGTGGGTGTCCTATCTACAACAAATTATTTTTGTTATAAAGCACAAATTAGGAGCCATGAACCAAGTAGCAGATGCTCCCAGTAGAAGGGCAAATTTTCTCACAACCATGAAAAATCAAGTGTTGGGTTTTGATTCTTTACAAGACTCATTATCTGTTGATCCATACTTTGGACCTATCTTGTGAGATGTAGCATCTGGCCTACATTCTGATTTTCTAACGCATGATGGTTTTCTATTCAAGGGGAATCAATTGTGCAATCCAGAGTCTAGCTTACGTTTAAAGATTATTAGTGAATTGCACAATGAGGGGCATATGGGGAAAGACGAGACATTTTATCTAGTGTCATATTCTTATTTTTGGCCATCTATGCGACGCGAGATCACTAAATTTGTTGAGAATTATAAGGTGTGTCAATTATCTAAAGGTGCTGCAACAAATGTGAGGTTGTATATGCCACTGCCCATTCCTAACTAGCCATGGGTCGACATTAGTGTGGACTTTGTTTTAGGCCTTCCTCATATTCAACAGGATTTGGACTCTATTTATGTGGTCATTGATCATTTTTCGAAAATGGCACATTTTATTCCCTGCAAGAAGACCACAGATGCTGTTAAAGTGGCTTAATTATTCAACATGATTTTCTTTTCTTTTTCTGTTTCAACCTCATTGATGAAACCCAATGTCTTGTTTAGCTACGAAATTTTTTTCTTGTTGCTTCTTCACCAATTCTTCTAGAGAAATCTTCTTAGCTTTTAGAACTTGAAATTTCTCTTTTATTTTTTCAATTTTTTCATTGTTTATTACATTTAGTTCACACTGCTTCTTGTAGGACTTTTCGTTCTGCCATTCAAGGTCATTCTTCTCCTTTAGCAGTCCCTTGCTCTTTTCTTGCCTTAAGGCAATGTTTTTCTTCTCCATCTCACTTTTCTGTTTTTCCAATTCTTTCTTCTCTTTTTCCAAGGCGTTGTTATCCTTTTGCAAAGCATCATTCTCTGCAACAATTTTCTTAATTACATAATTCTTAAAGTGGCATGTGTTGATAACATTATTCAACATTTGAAGCCAGAGTTTTGTCCTCCTTTTCCAATACTTTGTAGGATTTGTTTGGCTTTGAGAGAGCTCTTCTTGTGTTAATTCCTCTTATGAATTTTCACATTCCCATTTTTCTTCACCCGTAAGTTTAGCAAGAAGCCATTCATAGAATGTTTGTTGCTTCCGTGTCTTGATTGTTGACTCTTCGGGTTGAACAGGTAGTTGAGGAACATATTTTACATTTCCTTGTTGTTCCTTAGCTTGAATTGGCAGTGGAGGGACTAATTCTACATTTTCTTATTGTCCATGTGGGTGACCTAGGATTTGAGGAACTGAGGTGCCTGGAGCCACTTTTTTCACTGTCTATTCTTGCATTACAAGAATTGTTTCTTTGATTGAAGTACTTGTAGGTTCTTTTTGCACTGCTACTTCTTGCACTAGAGGAATTGATTCTTCAATTGATGTACTTGGAGCCTCTTTTTATATTGCTTATTCTATATGGAAATTAATCACATTACTGATCACTCTATAAATTTCAGTCATGTCCATGTGTCCGCATTTCTTTCTTCATTTTCAACAGTTGGATAGGCAGAATCATGTGCAACGTTTTGGTAATCTTGGACTTGCTCATTTGGAATTTGGGTGCCAAAGATACTTTAACTATCAACCAGTGTGTCAAAGTGATCTTCATTTTCATTTTGTTCTCCACCCTTTTCCTCCTGATATTATTCAAATTCAAGACTTAGTATAGATTATTACTTATACAAAGATTAGTATGCAGCATCAGTTATGGATTATAATGACAAAGCTTCAATTTTATAGTAGAATAATTATGCAGCATCAGTTATGGATTATAATCACAAAGCTTCAGTTTATAGCACAATAATCATGCAGCATCAGTTATAGGAGAATTAAGAATATGAATCAAATTTTATTAGTCATTGTTTTAGTTATACAAGAATTAGTATGCAGCATTGTATTTATATTTTGTTTGTGTGCATCATTACTTATATAAGTTTTTAGCATGCATTATTACCTATACAAGAATTAGTATCCATCATCAGTGATAAAAAAAATTAGTATGCAAAATTAGTTTTCCTAGAATTAGTATGCAGCATAAGTTATACTAGAGTTAGTATGCAGCACCAGTTAGACCAGAATTAGCATGCATCATCAGTTATACCAAAATCATTTAGTTGATGACATTTTAATATTTTTTATGGCAAACTTATGAATTTATATAAAATACGATTTTGTCTGCTAGGTCATTGTGATGACCCGTCCCAAATTATTATATAATTTTCTCCTCGAGTGTGTAAAGTGACGATATTGCCCTTGTTGGTTTAGTGATGTGGATGTACATATGCAGTTTTAAATTATTTTTTCTCGCTATTGTAATTAAATTGTACTTAATGTCACGAGCGCGTTGACGCGAGTTAAAGCTGAATCGGAGTTGTAACGAAAAAGTTACGATTAATTGAGTGCGTAAACGGGTAAATTATGCACCAATTACATTGGCTTCTATTTCCTCTAAACCAATCAGATTTTAGGGCTTTTATTTCTATTGGGCCAATTAAAATTATTTATTTTCTTCTTTGTCTCCTTCTCGACCCTTCTTCCTCTTTCTTCTCTTTCTTTTACACCTGAGACACCCCAACTCACAACCATCATCAAACTCACATAGATTAAACCTGCAAAGACTACCATTGTGTTCCTTTCAAGTTCACAAACCAAGCCATACTCATAGATTCCAGATTTGGTGAGTTTTAACCGTCGACTCACGAGCTTCAACGAGGAGCAAGTTTGCTCCAACACGATCCTGGTGAGTTTACGAAGTTTTAGGACCTGGAAAAGTCCCTACGCAACTTCCCTAGAACTTTAGAGTAGATTTGGAGTGGAGTTGACGTCAGTTCAAGCAAGTTCTAGAAGTGTCAGTTTTGGCCGAATTTTTTAAGGAATTTTTCAACCATTTTCCATTGGATTTTGGACTTCTAATAGGTACAATCATGTTCTACTCCTCAAGAGCTTTAAATTCATATAAATTTCATTGATTTTGGTTAAGAAATGAAGTAGATATAAGCATTTGAATTTTTTTCAATTTTCAGCGAGCTTAGACGGCGGCGACCGGCAAGGTTCACCGGAGAATAAGGAGAATATTCTGTCAAAGTTGACGAAATATTCCTAACAGCGTCAGATATCGTTAGTTATATTTAACGGAATATTCCGTCAAATTGATAGATTATTCCTGACGGCATCAGTCACACGGACCGCATATGCATGCCCGTGGTTGGCGCGTGGTGGCACATCCAACGTCCAAAAAAATTTCTAAAAATATGTGTGGGTTCGTATCATTGAGTAGATCACGTTTGTATATTCAAATTTTACATTTTAGCAAGATATGAGAAGTTATTACTAAGTTTCGTATATGTGCTAATTAATTAACGTAAAAATAGTTATTTCACATATAGGTGAGACGAATCCCGAGGAAGAGCGTGGATGAGCAAGGCTAGGGGGCTACGATCTTGCTACTTATCAGTGAGTGGGCATTTGCTTTATATATATATATATATATATATATATATATATATATATATATGCTACGTTTCCAGAAACGTTTTTAAAATGAACTATACTTTGCATGCCATGTTTTGAATGAATTACATACACATAAACTATACTTTGCATGCCATGTTTTGAATGAATTACATACACACAATATATATATATATATATATATATATATATATATATATATATATTTCTTTGTTATGTTTTATGAATTATATTGGTTGATGCTATAGAGGCACAAGTAAGCTTCAGATGGGTATTATGTGATTGAATTGGTTGTGTTGCATTGGTATGCATAAATGCATTTAGATCTCATCATTACTGCACCCTAGTGTTAGTGCTCCCTCCCCGGGCCAGGGCATAATCCTTCACGTGATGTTCACCTCCCACGCCGCACGCTTACCTTGGATCCAAGTTTAGTGCCAGCCCTGTCATACAAGTCACATTAGGTGATTCGGACTCATAGGTGACCCACGATTTATCGCACAACCTTTACGTGATTGTAGCACTTGAGCGTACATATTTACACCTAGCCTTGTCGTACAGGTCACATTAGATGACTTCGACTCGTGTGCAGGCATAGGTGGATGAGCTATAGGTCCAGTTGTACAGGTCACGTTAGGTGACTCCGATTGGCATGTTATTTTATAGTGATTTCACACCTGGCTCACACCTATTGTCCAGAGATTGTCGCAAATTCTGCTGATATGCTTCGACGTTTTAAGAAGGGTACTCGTAGGAAATTACGTTCTATGGCGACTTCGACTCCCTGTTCCACATACCAAGAATTTTTCGAGGTGTTACTCCAGGTGGAAGACTTCGAGAATGCTTTAGATGATAGTGATAAGGAAAAAGAAAAATGTAATACTCAAAGAAATAATGATAATAAAGATAAAGGGTAGTCATCTTATGGTCCTCGCAAGACACAAAATTTTAAACAGAGTGGTAACAATTCTAGTTCATCCAGTGGGGGTTCAAGTTTTACTGCGCCGCGGAAGGGCGGCTATACTTCAAGTGGTTCTCATTTCCAGAGGCAGAGAAATTCTAACAGTTCTAGTGCTTCACTTTGTCGAAGGTGCAATAATCGTCATTTTAGATAGTGTAGACAAGGTAGCAGTAGATGCTTTACTTGTGGTCAGATGAGGCATCAAGCTAACCAAAGCCGCAGAATTAGCAAAAACCCTAGCCTCCCACCTTACCACCAATAGTTCCCCTTCAACAAATTCAGGGGCCTAGTGCTTATACTCCGACAGGTTATGGTGATGCTTACCACTATCGGGGGGAGGTAGCCCCGTATTTCAGATAAGCCTATTAATATCCAAATGATTCGTATTATCAGGGTGGTTATCCACCATTTTAGGGAGGTTATATGTCGTATGCACCATATCAGGGCGGTGGACCACAATGATATTTTGGAGGACAGTCCCAAAACCTTGAAGTTGCCTTTAGTAGTGCCTGTTCGACGAGACAGCCTAATCAGCCCAGTCAGGGATGCGGTAATCAAGGAAATAGAGGTCATGGAGGCCATCAACAGGCGCAGGGCCGTGTTCATCACATCACTCTACAAGATGCTCAGAGGAACCCTGATCTAATTATGGGTACGTTAAATATTCTTGGTCATTTTGCTAGAGTATTTATTGATTCTGGTGCCACGCATTCTCTTATTTCTCATATGTTTGCTCAAAAGACTCAACCCTACCCTACACCTCTCGATTATAAGTTAGAGTTCTCGATGCCTAGAGGTGAGACTTGTTATGTTAGCTGGGAATATAAAGGATGTCCTGTTCTAGTAGAGGATGTAGTCATGCTAGCTAATCTTGTTCCACTGGATATTGTTGATTTTGATGTCATTCTGGGTATGGATTGGTTACACTACAATAGTGCCCAGTTGGATTGTTATCAAAAGGTTGTTACCTTCCATCGGCCGGGCTTACCTGTGGTTACTTTTGTTGGTAAGCGTAGTGGGCTGAGACATGGCGTTATTTTAGCTGTGAGAGCGAAACGACTGTTGAGGAAAGGTTGTCAGGGCTACTTAGCTCATGTGGTGCTAAATGAGGACACTTCTACTCGTATGGAGGATGTTTATGCAGTCAGACACTTCCCTGATGTTTTTCCTGATGATTTACCCGGCTTATCGCCTGATCGTGAGGTGGAATTCACTATTGATTTAATTCCATGTACAAATCTTATTTCCTTAACCCCCTATCAAAGGGTTTTATTCAGCCGAGTACTTCTCCTTTGGGAGCTCCAGTTTTATTTGTGTGAAAGAAAGAAGAGACTTTGAGACTGTGTATTGATTATCGATAATTGAATCGGGTGACGATTAAAAATCATTATTCGTTGCCTCGTATTGATGACATCTTTGACCAATTTTGGGGTGCCTACATTTTCTCAAAGATTTTTCTGAGATCTGGTTATTATCAACTGAAAATCAGGAGTGAAGATGTCCCGAAGACAGCATTTCAGACTCGATATGGTCATTACAAGTTCCTTGTGATGTCATTCGGGTTAACGAATGCTCTAGCAGCTTTTATGGACTTAATGAATCGGGTATTTCACCCGTATCTCAACAAGTTTGTCATTGTCTTCATCGATGATATTTTAGTATATTCTAGATCTAAGGCGGAGCATACTAGACATCTCACTATAGTTCTAAAAAAGTTAAGAGAAAATCAGTTGTATGCTAAATTTAGTAAATGTCAATTTTAGCTGGATCAAGTGTCGTTCTTGGGACACGTGATATTAGCCTAGGGTATTTTGGTAGACCCTCATAAAGTAGTTGCATTAAAGAATTGGGAGCAGCCACGGACTGTCATGGAAGTACAGAGTTTCCTTGGTCTTGCAGGCTATATCTACGCTTTGTAAAAGATTTCTCAGCTATAGCTCTGCCATTGACAAGGTTAACTACGAACGAAGTTAATTTTGAGTAGGATGATGATTGCAAGTGAAGTTTTCAGCAGCTGAAGTATTGTCTTATTCATACACCTGTTTTGGCACTTCCAGATGACAGTGGGAACTATAAAATTTATAGTGATGCTTCTTTGAATGGTTTGGGCTGTGTACTAATGCAGCATGGCAGGGTGATCACGTATGCCTCGCGACAGTTAAAGCTATACAAGATCAATTATCTTACCCATGATCTCGAGTTGGCGACTATTGTTTTTGCTTTGAAGATTTGGAAGCATTATCTGTATGGGGAAAAGTGTCAGATTTTCACTAATCATAAAAGCCTCAAGTACATTTTCACTCAGAAAGATCTTAATCTCCAGCAACGGAGATGGATAGAGTTGCTCAGCGATTATGACTGTTCGATTGAGTACCACTCTAGTCGTGCGAACATGGTGCCAGATGCACTTAGCAGGAAATCACACGGCCGACTTAATGTTCTACATGCAAGTCGTATTCCTCTCCTTACAGAATTGAGGTCTACAAGAGTGAAATTAAAGGTGGAAGAACAGGAAAAAGCTTTGCTTGCCAGTTTCTAGGTCAGACGAATTCTATTGGCTCGTGTGCTCGAAGCTCAAGCGAATGATCCGGAATCTCAAGAGTTGATGCATGCAGTGTCTAGGGGAAATAAGAGAGATCTCAGGATTCAAAGACCTGATGGTATGCTTATGTAGGGCGATCTGATGTATGTGCCAGACATAGCAGAATTAAAGAAAGAAATACTTGATGAGGCACATATTTCGGCTTATGCGATGCATCCTCGGAGTACTAAGATGTATCACACCATCCGACCATTTTATTATTGGCCTGGAATGAAAAGAGAAATTGCTAAATATGAAAGTCGTTGTGCAGTATGTCAGCAAGTCAAGGCAGAAAAGAATAAACCTTTTGGGTTACTATAGCCACTTCCCGTGCCTCAGTGGAAATGGGAAGATATTACCATGGATTTCGTGTACAAGCTTCCTCGTACGCGAAATGGTTATGATGGTATTTGGGTGATAATTGATCGGCTTACTAAGTCAGCGCACTTTTTGCCTGCTTAGGAGAACTACTCTTTAGGCTGATTAGCTGAACTTTTCATTTCGGAGATTATCATGTATCATGGTCTTCCGGTTAGTATCATTTCTGATCAAGATCCCAGATTTACTTCTAAATTTTAGGTAGCTTTCCAGGAAACCATCGGTTCAAAATTGCTTTACAGCACGGCTTATCACCCTCAAACAATTGGGCAATATGAGAGATTTATTCAAATTCTAGAAGATATGTTGAGATCCTCAGTTTTGCAGTTTGGAGACACTTGGCATAAGCGTTTAGCTTTGATCGAGTTTGCTTATAATAACAGTTGTCATTCTAGCATTGGCATGTCACCTTTTGAGGCGCTATATAGGAAACCATGTCGTACTCCATTATGTTGGTCTGAAGTCAGCGATAGAGTGTTAGTAGACCGGAAATTATGGATGAGACTACACAGAACATTCAAATGATTAAAGCTAACCTAAAGGCGGCCTAGAATCAACAAAAGAGTATCGTCGATAAACATTATACTTACATGGTATATAAGGTTTGAGATTGGGTATTCTTAAAGCTATCTCCGTGGAAATGTGTGGTATGGTTCGGAAAGAAAGGTAAGCTAAGTCCTCGATATATTAGACCATACCAGATCACCAAGTGAGTTGGTGAAGTTGCATATAGGCTTGAGCTACCTCTAGATTTATCAAATGTGCATGACATGTTCCACGTATCTATGCTTCGCAGATATGTCTTTGATCTGTCACACGTAATTCCTCCTCAACCACTAGAGATTAACCCAAATTTGACCTACAATGAGGAGCCAATGTCGATTTTGGATTGGAAAGATAAGGTTATCGGGAACAAGATTGTTCATATGGTGAAAGTTTTGTAGAGGAATCACTCAGTCGAGGAAGCCACCTGGGAAACTAAAAAGTGTATGCGAGACCTGTATCCATGTATGTTTTATGATTATTGGTATGTTGTGTTGAAATTTCAGGGATGCAATTTTCTTAAGAGGGTAGACTGTGACAACCCGTCCCAAATTATTATATAATTTTCTCCCTAAATGTGTAAAATGACAATATTGCCCTCGTTGGCTTAGTGATGTGTATGTACATATGCTTTTTTCTCGTTATCGTAATTAAATTGTACTCGACGTCACAAGCGTGTTGACGCGAGTTAGGGCCAAATCGGAGTTGTAATGAAAAAGCTACGACTAATTGAGTATGTAAACGGGTAAATTATGCACCAATTACATTGGCTCCTATTTCCTCTAAACCAATCAAATTTTTGGGCTTTTATTTCTGTTGGGCCAATTAAAATTATTTATTTTCTTCTCTCTCTCCTTTTCAACCCTTCTTCCTCTTTCTTTTCATTCTTTTGTACCCGAGACACCCCAACTTACAACTATCATCATACTCACATGGATCAAACCTACAAAGACTACCATTGTGTTCCTTTCAAGCTCACGAACCTAGTCATACCCATAAATTCCAGTTTTGGTGAGTTTTAACCGTCGACTCACGAGCTCCGACACGATCCCAGTGAGTTTACGAAGTTTTAGGACCTGGAAAATTCCTTACGTAACTTCCCTAGAACTTTGGAGTAGATTTGGAGTGGAGTTGACGTCAGTTCAAGCAAGTTCGAGAAGTGTCAGTTTTGACTGAATTTTTCGACCGTTTTCCATTGGATTTTGGACTTCTAACAGATATGAACGTGTTCTACTTCTCAAGAGCTTTAAACCCATTTAAATTTCATGGATTTTGGTTAAGAAATGAAGTAGATATAAGCATTTGAAAATTTTCCAGTTTTTGGCGAGTTCAAACGGCGGCAAACGGCATCGACCGGTGAGGTTCACCGGAGAAGAAAGAGAA
This sequence comes from Crataegus laevigata, assembly GCA_963580275.1. NCBI lineage: Eukaryota > Viridiplantae > Streptophyta > Magnoliopsida > Rosales > Rosaceae > Crataegus > Crataegus laevigata. The sequence continues at coordinate 24,043,326 of OY756950.1, read as the reverse complement.
TATTTCGTCAAAGTTGGCGGAATATTCCTAATGGCGTCAAGTACCGTTAGTTATATTTAACAGAATATTTCGTCAAACTGACAAAATATTCCTGACAGCATCAGTCACACGAACCGCACGTGCCTACGCAGGGTCGGTGCATGGTGATGCGTCCAACATCCAAAAAAAATTCTAAAAATATGTGTGGGTTCGTATCGTTGAGTAGATCATATTCATATATTCAAATCTTACATTTGAGCAAGATGTGAGAAGTTATTCCTAGCTTTCGTATGTGTGCTAATTAATTAACATAAAAATAGTTATTTCGCATATAGGTGAGACGTACCCCGAGGACGAGCGTGAACAAGTGAGGCTAAGGGACTACGATTCCGCTACTTAATAATGAGTGGGCATTTGCTTTCTATATATATATATATATATGCTGCGATTTCCAGAAACATTTTAAAAATGAATTATACTTTGCATGCCATGTCTTGAATGAATTATATATATATATATATATTGCTTTGTTATGAATTATGAATTATATTGGTTGATGCTGCAGAGGTTCAGGTAAGCTTCAGGTGAGTATTATGTGATTGTATTGGTTGTGTTGCATTGGTATGCATAAATGCATTTAGAGCTCATCATTACTGCACCCCAGTGTTAGTGCTCCCGCCCTGGGCCAAGGCATAATCCTTCATGTGATGTTCACATTACGCACCACACGTTTACCTTGAATCCAAGTCTGGTGCCAACCCTATCGTACATGTCACATTAGGTGACTCCAACTCGTAGGTGACCAGTGATTTATTGCATAGCCGTCACGTGATTGTAGCACTTGAGCTTACATATTTACACCAACTCTGTCGTACAAGTCACATTAGGTGACTCCGACTCGTGTGCAGAGATGCGGTTTAAAACAACACTCAAACTTAAACCCTCTTCTTGATAGATGTAGTATATGTAAGTAGGGATTGTTCTAGGACGAGGATTAGGAGGGATGCTAATCTACACAAATTAAACTGAAAAAACACTAAACTAGACTTAAAAACAGAAAACTAGACTTTAAACAACTCAAAACAAACTGATTTGACTCAAAACACACAAACTAGGTTCTTATGACTCAAAACTAGCTCTAAGGGTTGATTTGGACGAAAACTGAACTAAAAAGACTCAAAACAGTAAAAAGAAACTAGTTTGGACAACTTCTAACTAAAAGACACAAAATATAGAGGGGAAAATGGTTTTTGACGAATTTAAAGTAAAAACAAATAGATTTAAAGACTCTAAACAACTTTGGACGAAATTGGCTGTTTTGGATGCAATTTAAACTTAAACTAAGTAACTTTGTAAAAACAAGTTAAAGGTTACGATTTGGATGATTCAAGAGATGAATGGCTAGCTAGAGGGTCCTTCTCCACACATGACACATATGCAACACAAATCAATTTCCAGTTATTATTCGTTTAAACCATGAATGACAATGCCCCAAGTTAACCGTGAACAACACAAATTAACCATCAAATTTTTCCTAATCTCATTGAATTGGACTCTGTGACGCAACCCAAATTATTCTTATCAAGTTCCCTATATGAACAACATAATAGAGATATGTATCAAAGATCATTAAGTTCTATGAAAATCATAAGTATTGACATGACATTCGTGACTATGAACAGCATGACACTCCTGCCAAGAATTTACTTAACGCGATTGTGACTAGCAACCTCCACTACTTGTGAATATAAGTTCATAACTATTAGGTGAAACTCCCCTATATTCTAGCATCAAATTCATGCATGCAAACTAAGTATGCATCCTTAATCAACATACAAGAACAAGTTTTCAATCGAACAGTTAAGTAAATTGCATTCATGATTTATGAAACAATAACTGGATGTAATCAACTCATATCACATATATGTTCATGGCTTTGAAGTCTCCCCTAGCTAAAACAAATTTAGTTCCACATATTTACAATTAAACAACGACAATTGAATTTACACATTGAAAACAAAAAGTAGAAAACACCTAGAATGCTCCAGCAATCCAAAGTCTTGAATGGCTAGCACAACTCCAAGCTCTCCTCATTCCTTGCAAACATGCGACACAAAGGGATTTATGAGTTTTAGTGTGTTGTGGTGTTGTATGGATTGGATTGTATGGAATGAATGGAATGTATATTATGGTGCGGCGGAGAATGGTACATATATGCTAGGGGTACGGCACAAAGATAGTTTTTAAGGAATGAATTAACTTTCCAAATCCCCATGAAAAGGCTAACAAAAGTCAAAGAAATCAGGAAAGGAGATACTTAGCAGATTTGAAGAAAAGGGGAAGGTAAAGTTACGGCAAGGAAAAGGAAAGGGCAAGTAGGATGCAGCTCCCTTTAGGAATGGGATTAGACCTTCTAGAATCATTTATTTAAGTGTCTTAGTATAATTAGGGATTCTCCTTGCAGCTGGAACCTAGGTGGTGTAGGATTAGGATAGGGTTAGGACAAAATAAGGTAACTTGGCTACATTCCTTCTTTCTTTTGCTGAGCTCCTTATCTTTTTTTTTCTTGAATTAATTCCTTCATCTCTTTAGCATATTCCTAGCCCTTCTTAAACTTCAAATTCGTCCATCCACCTTACTCCATGCATGTGTTATCCATTCCAAGCCCAAAACTGCTCTAAAATGCTCCAAATTGCCTTTTCTTGCCAACTTTGTCATTTGAACCTACAAACACACGAAAATAGCTTAAAACACTCTAATAAATAGAAACTAACTACGTAAATACAAGGAAACAAGCTAACTAAGTCGCATAAATATGCTCCTATAATGTAGGAATAGGTGGATGAGTTATAAGTCCAGTCGTACAAGTCACGTTAGGTGACTCCGACTGGCATGTTACTTTGTAATGATTTCACACCTGGCTTACACCTATTAGCGTTGAACCCTTGACCATCGATTTTCATACCTACTTAGTAGTATTTTCTGGAAACTATATGGGTTTTATGGAGAGGGGTTATTTTGTAATTGTCACATCCCAGTCCGCATAGCAAGATATTGTCCGATTTGGGCCCGACTTGCACATTTTTGTTCTTGGGTTCTTGGATCATCCATCCTGGGATCGTTCTTGCCCAAACTTGTTTAACTTCAGAGTTCTTATGGGATCGGAAGCCAATGAGTTCTCAAAACGTGCTTGCTATAAGGAGGCGGGCGTGGACATATAAGGCATAGAGGTTCCTTTGCTTTTTTCCATGTGGGACACTACAATCCACCCTCCCTTAAGGGCCCGACATCCTCGTTGGCACACTTTCAGTCAGAGAGTGACTCTGATACCAAATTGTCATATCCTAGTTTGCATAGCAAGATATTGCCCACTTTGGGCCCTGCTCACGCGGTTTTGTTGTTGGGTTCTTGGACCTTCCCAAGAGGTCACCCATCCTGGGATCGCTCTAGCTCAAACTCTCTTAACTTTGGAGTTTTTATGGAATCTGAAGCCAGTGAGTTCTCAAAACGCATCTTGCTATAAGGAGGTGGGCATGTACATATAAGGCTGAGGATCTTTTTCCCTAGGCGATGTGGGACACTACAGTCATCGCCTTGATTTTTGAGCTTATCTTGACTTTGTGTTTTTATCTTCCATGCAACCAATGTCATTTGTATATCTTCATCATCTGTTTGATCATCGCCTTTGTCCGGCACATCTGAAACTATTCTTTCATTATCATATTCTGCTATTGAACGTCATCCATCTCATCATCAGCATCACCTTTTGCCATTCCATCTAATATTCTCAGCAACTTGATCATTTTGTGGAGATTGTGCAGGTTCATGTTCAAGTGCCAATTTTTTTTATGGTTTATCTTTCTTGGCTTTTGCATCCTTTTTGTCTACTTGCTTAGGTCCCACTACGGTTTCATCTTCTTCAGGATCTTCATGTACAAGCACTAATTTTTTTTACTGCTTTAGCTTTCTTGGTTTTTGGTTCCTTTTTAGCCACTTGCTTTTCCATTTTCCTCTTTTTTGATGCAGGTGGAGGATTGACAAGGACGTCGTCACCATCTTCTGAGCGTTGTTCAACTAACTCCTCAATTGGTTTAGCATTGTCCATCTATGAAAGAGTTATGTTTTTTGATACTTTGAAAACAATACACAACAAGCACATGCATAATCATGTTTTACATAAAAGTATATGCAGTATCAGCTTTACCTCCAAATTTTCATTTGCTTCTTTATAGATATTTTTCATGCCGAACTGCCAAATCCCATTTCACTGTTGTTGGCAAGCGTTTCTCCTTTATTTCTATTGGTTTGATGATTGGGATGTGATCACAAATCCAATACTGTAGACAAAATAAAAGTTAGAGATTTTGTATATTTTTGTAAAATAAGACAAAAATTGATTTTTTATTAGTTTTTGTTTACTTACCAGTAAAAGCACAACAGCGTCACTGACGGTTGGTTATTTGTCTCGTTTCCTTTTCTGTGTTCTATCCATTGATTTCATCAAGTATCTTGCTGTTTCCTTGGCCCAGCTATACTAAGTTATGTTATTGATAGAGATAATTCTTGGCCAAACTCCAAGGGAGTTTCCCTGCTGAGCTCCCAAGCAGATTTGTGTTGAGCAAATATAGAATTCTGCATCTCGATTCCCTTCTGTTGTCCCAGTATCAAATGCAACTTGAATTGCTTATGCAATTTCTCTTCTACCGATTCGTGTCATTTCTGAGAAGTATGTATCAACAAATATGTTTTCTTTCGACTTTGGGATTCTCAAGTCTCTTGTTGACTGAGTGGCTTATCTGCCTCAGTTTGGGATCCCAAATATGTGTTAAACATCATCAGCATTTACTTTGCAATATCCATTTTGAATTTGAACATCCCTTTTTTTAGTGTCATACCAGTTCGCTATATGTATGACATCCCAGTCTGATTTCTTCATTTGTAATTCACCTTTTACGTAAGCTTTCACAAGTCTGCCAAAATGTGACTTATATATGAATACAAGACTTCTGATTTTTCATCAAGTTTTGGCTTGAGCTCTTGTAATATTTCTGCAAAGGCCATGAGATTCAGTCTTACTTGAACATAGTTATCATATGTCGCCCGACGCTTTACGACAAGAGATTTTTGAGGTGATTTCTTTTTTGTTGCAAAATGTTTTACTTTTGGTGACATCTTCATTAAAAAAATGAAACAATAATGAGTATAACAAATAATCAAATAAAATGAAGTTATAAAATTGACAAACTAGATGCAAAAGGCATATGCTTAGCACAAAAGCTAGATGCAGCATCACCTAGCGCAGAAGCTATATGCAGCATCACTTAACACACAAGCTATATGCAGCATCAATTAGCAAACAAGCTATATGCAACATCAATTAGCAAACAAGTAGATGCAGTATCAATTAGCAAACACGATAGATGCAGAATTAGTTGTTAACGCACAATGTAAATGCATAATTGTTTTTAACACAAGTTTGAGGCATATTCCTTTTTTCTTTTTCTACAACATATTTATGTGCATAACCAATTTATAAACAAAAAATAGAACCAGAATTAATCTACAAAGTGCAGCATTAGTACAAAGTACAGCATCAAGCTAGACGGTTAATGCTTTTACTCACAAAATTTAGAAGCATATTTTTTTTCCAGATGTTGTTGAAGAATCAGTATACATATAAACTAAAAAAGCGAAACTGAAACATCTAAAACACTGAAATTGTTTTTTCTCGAATTGGAACACTGAATTTTTTGTAAAATCAAGTGAAAAAAATACTTGATAATGCCTGCGTTTTTGACAATTTTCCGAAGGTGTCTTTTGCAAAAAAACAAGTGCAAAAACACTTGATAATGTATCCAAAACTTTGATAATATATTCGTTTTTGACAGAGTTCGAAATATAATCATGCAAAAAGAATGACTTTTAGTAGTAGAAAAATCTTTGAAACATTCATCTTCTGGAAATTCGGCTGAACGTGTGTATCACTAACTGAAAATCCGGCTTGGAAGAGTCGGAATCTATGGAGATTTTAGGGTTTTTTCTGTGAAAGTATCTTTTGCGTGTTAGTGTTTAAAATGATAGGTTTGGGGAAGATGAAACTGTTAGTTCACAATATTGAATAAGGGAAATCGATTCGTTTTTATAATTTTTTGTCGTGTAGTGATTAGCGTGTTTTTTTTATTAATAGTTATAGTCGAGCACGGGCCGTAATTTAGTCGGTCCGTTTTTTTTTTTGGGGGGTTGGGCTTGAATTTATGTTATTGTGTTTTTTGTCCCTCCTTGAAATGTTTTAAAAGTTATGGAGTTGTGTGAAATATGATATATATTTTTGTCTCTATAAGTAAGGCTCCCTATTGAATACACTTTGAATTAAGAGAACCACTTAAATTTATAATTGAATATACCATTAAAATTCTTTAAACTCTCAAGTGACTGCACCCTCTAAAACTCATCTTTTTTTTTTGTCTAATAAATTTCATCATTTTAAAGTTCATCGTTTTAAAAGTTCATATTACTACTAAATCCAACTCCCATGGCTATTTCGTCAGAAGAAGAAAAAGGTAATCTCTGTATATGTGCGGTTATAGTTTTGCTCTATGTCCAAACTGAGGAACTGGGTTGGATCCATGTCCCAACGTTCAAAAAAAATTTGAAAAAAATTAAGGTGGGGACCAACCTTGATGGATGCGTTCTTACAAATACAATACAATATGGTATTTAACCATGCCTGGACCATCAATATTTGTCACGACTTACGCCCCCCACCACCACCACCACACTACCACCACCACCACAGGATATATATCTTGAGAACAAATGACCGTTTGAAGAGAGCAGCAGAAGAAACTAGAAAGAATGATATACAGTAAGGAATAAAACAAGAAGTATTAAGTCAACAAGTTGTTTCTTTTTTGTCTCAACATTATTAAGTTAATAATTTACACGCTTGTGATGTGCAAATGCAGCAACAGTTTAAAGTTGTTATTTAAAGGTAGTTACTGTCGGGACAGGATAATAATCATTCCATCATCACTACAAGTTAGATCATGATCAGGATCAGTGAACTATTATTAGTCTACAAATGGTAAATAAAAAATGTCCATGACAGAAGTCTCAGAAGAACCAATGAAGGAAACAATTTAATTAAAAAGAAGATAATACATGCTCTACTAATTTTACTACACGGAGTGCATATATATATATATATATGCTAATGAAATTTAAAACAATTGTAACCCATGCCACTGCATAATTAGATCAGCTTCAAATTAACTAATTGTGTAAGTTAATTATCCCCAACCCCCCTACCCACATCGAAAATAATTAATATGTTGTCTTGTCAAAGCTTTTGTTTGAGGCATTAAAATTTGAACCATACATAAATTTAAAGTTTTAGCGATCAAAATTTTACAGTGTAGTAACATTAGCATTAGTGCCAAACAATGTGGTAAGAAAATATTCTCATGATAAGATAACATTCATCTTGATCGGCATTACCATTTTATTTTTTCCAAATTAGGGTCTGCACTAGAAAAATTCTTACGCTACGTCAATCCTTTTCTTACATTAAAATCGTCTTTCACCTAAATTATAAACTGTAAATTAATACATTATGTGAGAAGAAATGACGATAACACTAGAGCCAAGTGCAATATTTATACTAATATTCACTTCATAAACTAAAATCACGGAGTTCATGAATTACAGACAAAGGGCTAGCTTTTGAGTCTTTGACAACAACAAAAAAAGACGGTGGGCTAGCTAGATTCCTCAAGCTGGATGGAGACTTTGGACACATCCTAGCCACAATTGATTAGGAGGCATCTTTCTCACTGCTGCGTTTGTCCTTGAAAACTAAGCCAAAAATATGTTGACCCACATACCTATCCATTCCAAAAGGAAATTTCTTTAGCATAAGCAACCCATCGAGGCAAGCCTAAAATTATGACCGTTGGAAAAGGGACTAAAATTGTATGTTTGCCATTCTGCATAGATATATACATATACATATATTTATATATAAGTATGTTTACAGCAGTTCCATTTCTTCCATGCCTCCTAGCTCTCTTGCAGTCGCATGATCTAATAACTCAGAGAGCAATCTTCCCACCACCACTCTCTCTCTCTCTCTCTCTCTCTCTCTCTCTCTCTCTCTCTCTCTCTCTCAATATTTTTTACTTCAATAATTTTGGATTCAATTCAATGGCTTCGTATTCCCTTGTGTTATCATTCATTTGTTTCTACTTGGTGTGCAACATACTTACTTTGTTAATGTTGCTTCATGCAGTGCCAGTTGTGACGGCAGCGAGAAGCTCTCACTTACTAGTCCGCAGCAGTTTCATGACCTCGTCGCCACCCCCTGCCACCGATAGCACCAGTACCAAGCACCACCACAAGTGGGTTGGACCCAGCGGCCACCGTTTGATCACGGTCGACGTGAACGGTTCCGGGGACTTCCAGTCCGTCCAGTCTGCCGTCAACGCAGTCCCGGTAAACAACACGGTCAATGTTGTCATCCTAATCAAGCCCGGATGTTACATGTAATAATAATTGTCAATAACAATGATGTTAAAATTCTTCTTAAACTTAGTCAGTTAATTACATATATATATATAACTATACGCACAGTTAAGCGCGCAGACTATCATAAGAATTAAAAATAACAATATTAATTAATGCAGAGAGAAAGTGGTGGTGCCGGCGACGAAGCCGTACATCACGTTTCAAGGAGCCGGGAAAGATGCGACGGTGATTGAATGGCATGACCGTGCCAGTGACCCCGCGCCCAACGGCCAGCAGCTCAGAACTTACCGAACAGCTTCTGTTACTGTTTTTGCTAACTATTTCTCTGCCAGAAATATTAGCTTCAAGGTACGTAACAACAAAGGTGTACATCTAGGTAGCTACTTCATAGCACAAACATGCGCATATATAATATTATATGACCTCAGATTTTACGGTGTAACAATAGAGAGGCCACATTTTAAGTGATTGCATGCATGCATCGTTAGTAATATTGATCTTAATTTATTGGTTGCAGAATACTGCACCAGCACCGATGCCGGGGATGCAAGGATGGCAAGCGGTGGCATTTCGGATATCCGGCGACAAGGCGTACTTCTCAGGCTGTGGCTTCTATGGCGCCCAAGACACACTCTGTGACGATGTAGGACGCCATTACTTCAAGGAGTGTTACATTGAGGGTTCCATAGACTTCATTTTTGGGAATGGTCGGTCCATGTACAAAGTAAGAAGCTATACATATATACCTAGCTGATTAATCCAGTTATTCAATTAGCATGAATTAATTAGTATTTTGAATTTGCATGCCACTTTGTCTAATTGTGCTCCGACCAATAATTTAGATCAATACGATATACGAAAACCCGTGACTTTTTCCTTTTGGGACGCAGATGCACCTTGTTATTGTCACTCTGTCAAAAGAAAAAGGTGTTTGCATCTTCTGCAGCATCTTTTGTGACAGTGATGTCACTCGGGTGCACATAAATCCATGAAAAGTGAGCTTGCTTTTTCTTCATTTTTACCATATCTTTTACTGGCAACAGTTTTATTATTTACCATGCATCTATTACCTAAAATGTAAGCTTTACACCAATCAACAATTATTAATCACTCAATGACGAATCAACGTCTAATAGTCATACACGTACATAACTACTAACTAGACGTTCAAGAATAACTCTTGCCATTAGTCACTTAGCGTGAGTGTGAATGATTAATATTAAAATGTGCCCGTATTCTTACTACTCAAAAAAATTTGAATGAAATTATAAAAGTGATCTAACTTCGAGAGCTTAAATTATTCTTGAGTTATAACATGTATAACCACGCTTCAAGTTGAATATTACACCATACTAAAAGGTATTGAACAAATCCGAGTGAATATAAATATATATATATATATATATATGCAGTAAATCTCAAATTACACATGTTTTTTTTTTCAACATATACTATCATTGTTTTGACTTATGCTGCTGTACTGTTGGCACACAGGACTGTGAGCTGCACTCGATAGCAACCAAGTTCGGGTCCATTGCAGCCCACTACAGGAAATCGCCGGATGATAAATCAGGGTTCGCTTTCCTGAACTGCCGGGTTACCGGTACGGGTCCGTTGTACGTGGGTCGGGCCATGGGGAAGTACTCCCGGATCGTATACTCTTATACCTACTTTGATGATGTGGTTGCAAACGGTGCCTGGGATGACTGGAACAACACAATCACAAGTACCGCTACAAAGTAATCAACTATATATTCCCTTTTATTTTCTATTTAATTGCCATAATTTCTTACATATGTTGGTTTGATTAGTTGGTGCATATATAAGTTGGATTAGTTGATTAGGTCAATATACTCGTCTCATTATATGGGGATGAGGATCTTTTCTGGATTTTTTTTGTGAGGATTCTCGTCCTATTCGTTCAATGTACATCGTGCGGCCAGTTTTTATTAGGTACTATTTGTATTTAATTTAAAATAAAAAAAATTCAAAATAATATATAACCGCACAATATACGATAAACAGATAAAAGATGAGGATCTCCAAAATCTTCGTCCGGATGAAATCAAAATCCATTAAATTGGAGTTTTGATCTCTCATTCTAGATCAGAATAATTTAAATTATTGATTAAGAAAACCATACATGCATTTGTCTTTTTGAAAATAAGAATGTCGGTAGGGCCCATTATATTTTGGTTATGTGCTCAATTATGAGTGTTTGGGCTCTTAATCATTGTTGGCATCAAATTTAGTCAACAAGACAAAGCCGTAGAAAGCTCATAGAAAAAGTCAGGTGAAACCATGATTTGGCGACACCCAATGCCAGCTATTCACAAAGATTGTCGGGTGACACTGAAAAAAAAAGGAATGCAGGGAATATTACACGCGAGCATAATTGCGTGAGTAAATAACATGTGTCATGAAACATGCAGTAACAGTCGGAGTCACTTACATGTATGTGCGCGCGTCGATAATTGTCCCAGATAAGCTCACAAAAAATCCCAACTATTTTCTTCTTTAACAAGTAAGATAATCATATGACATGTCATGCCATTCGTAACATTGTGTTTGAGTTTCCGAATTTGAATTCCTCGCCCAGCTGACCTAAAGTAATTGTTGGAATCCAGTGGGAGTGTGTATTTGGGAGTGTACAAGTGCTGGGGGCCAGGAGCAGAAGCCCTGAAAGGGGTGTCATGTGCCCCGGAGCTTGAGTACGACTTGGCTCATCCGTTCCTCGCCAAGAGCTTCGTCAATGGCAGGCACTGGATCGCACCCGATGATGCCTAAGCTTTTACCTTTGCTTTCTATATCTTCTGCTATTCTTTAATTTATTCATTCATTCATTCAATTCTTGTAATAATATTGTTTGCACTCCACGTCTCCGAGGCTTTTGCATTAAGATTTCTTGGATGTATTCAATTCAATTGTATTTATTCATTTCATGTATCTAAGTCTCTCAGCCCCTTCTCATTTGGAAAATATAATGCTTAATTTATATACTTGTATTTTTTTTCTATTAGTTTCCAAACAAACTATATCGACGCGAATAAAATGCTGCTTTACTATCTAGTTAAAATAAGTTGTGTCACACTCACACACACACACACTCCGGGATGAGTTATACATTTAAGAATATATGTTTATTATTATTATTTAAAAAGAGTTTAATTTTACATATTTGTATGTGTTTTTGAGTTAATAGGATCTTATTGAAAAAGACGGCGTGGTACCGAAACAACCTTATAATTATTAGTACCCCAGTTTAACTCAACATATGTATCTACTTTAGTTTATATATTAAATCCTTTTAAGAACTTCCTGAAGACTTCTATAATTCAGTTGAGGTGTTGTGGCAATTTATAGTGGCAATTTATAGTGACTATAGACTTCCCCCTTAGCATTTTGGTGATGACTATATATATAAAGCTTGGAGCTATCAAAGCTATATTGCATGGAGCTGGAAACTTTAGCATGAGGTGGGATGATTGAAGCCATGCACGTATTAACTCTCCTTGCACTGCCACCAATCATGACATGCATTGTTACTTTATGTTGGTCTTCTTCTGATTGGATCAACCAAATTACTTAGTCTCCAAGACAAGTAGCATCAACATCTCCACCAATTAATGATTTTCTAGTTAAATCTTACCCACTGAAACTAGCCAACTCATCTAGTCTTGCCGCCATCATTTTCCTATAAATAGGAGATTAACTCCATTTGTTTTTCTATCATGAGCTAGCATGCAATGGATGCTCTGGAGCTCGATTCACTTAATATATATATATATATATAGATGTTTATGTGGAGATAGATTAGAAAAGAAAGGAAATAGGGTGGAAGAAATACATGATGATTTAGGAGTGATCAAGCAACTTGCTGAAGTACATGGAGCTTAGCTATTTTCGGTAGTGATGTGGATCTTTGGTTTAGCTTTGGAATCCAGGTAGGGGAAATAAGGCAGACCTTTACGGAAATTGATTTTATTAAATTTCGTGAAGTGCTATAATATTCTTGATCTTTTTGGTTGATTTATGTGGTTGGATTTTACTTGGCTAATTGCTTCAATTAAGTGTTTACTTGTTATTGGCTATGAAATTATGGCTGAAACAAAATATGTTGAGAATATATTGTGATACATGTGAAAGATAAAATGACATCATTTGTGCATCGATCATTCGTATTGATGTGGTTGGAATTTTAGTGTTCAGATTGGAAGTATGGAAATTAGGGTAGTTGGAAAAGATCTTTTGTGTAGTTGTATCTATTCATTGTGAAACCAGTTCCAAGCAAGCCCGATGTGCACAGTAGAATAGGATATCAACGGGAATTGTCGATGTGGGTGATTTGGGCTGGAGATCAATGAATTAGATAAGATGACTAACAAAAGGGATTTATGAACTTGTGATATCATATGGGGGTTAGTTTCTATAATAGAACATTCGAACCACTTGTGCAGGGGTAAAATGCATGGTATGGGACGTGCAGGTCCGCGTGTTTTATTATATAAATTAACGAGGGTAACTGAAGAGGTTGCATTGCATTCATGTATTATTATCAATAATGATTTGATATTTGGTTATATGATTTCATGACACTTAATTTAATATTGTCAATCTTTTGTGATAAGGTTATGTCCCTACTGAGCTGTTGAAGCTCATCCCTTTATTATTATGTAGGTTTACAAACTAGACATTCAAGAGAGTAGGCAAGATGAGATTGGATTTGATTGGAGAATAGAAAGTTTATTCATCTATTTATTTTAGGTTGTAAAGAATTCTTGATTTGTTTACGAATCATGAATTATTTTTATAAGAGGAATTTATTTTCTCACCCGTGTCAATTTCCTTTTAATTATTAAGCTTTTAACTCACGTTTCGGATTCTGATTCGGGTAGTTTTTATTACCAACCTCGGTTCGGGGCGTGACATGGTATAAGGCCATCTCCATCCAAAGAGGCTAAATAGAGCCCCATTCAAAATTATAGCCTTACAAAAAATTATCTTTAAGTGAACAATGTCAAGTCATGTTCATATACCATCTCCAATCGAATGGGCTAAACATAGCCCCTCGATAATTTTTTTTCACTTTATATTTTAAATGTATTGGTTAATTTAATTAAACGGCCCATTGAATGCTTTTAAATCTAATTGCTAAATTTGAATCAATTATTACAACTGAAACCCATAAAAGTGGCTAAGAGGAGGATTGGCAAAATAATAGCCTCATGAATTCGACATAATTATAACCTAGTCATCAGTTGGAGATGAAATCACTATCCCCCACTATTTTCACTTTATGCACACCCCTCGGCTAGACCCGGTAATTTCTTACACGACACGAAAATAATGGGTTTTGGGTCAATACGATAACTAATCGGGTCATTATATGGTGACCCATTAATAACGGATTCTTAACAAGTATAAACGCGGGTAACACGTGAGTAACCAGTTTCGACCCGTTAAGAAAAATAAATTATAATTTTATAGTTTAATTACTAAAAAAAATATTATAAAATACAATAGCTATATTGTATATATTGATATAGTCTATATTAAATATATATATATATATATATATATATATATTTGTATTATTATTCTATATAAGTTTAAAAAAAATAAGTTTTATTCATTTATTTATATTTATTATGAGAGTTTCTTATTATCATTAATACGATAAATTTTACTTAACATGTTGTCCAACATTAAAATCAACAAATATAGTTTAGTATAGGCAAGAAGACATGCCTGTGTGAAAAATGTAAAAGAATATATAAACACTCGTGATTCATTGTTCCTTCATGAGTAAACAATAGTTACATTTACATTATCGTTTAGATTTTTAAAAGCCTCCAAACCATCATGAATAGTGTTTTTTATTTGAGTGTAAAATTAATAATAATTATTGTAGAAGTGCAAGAAATGTTAGAAAAAATATATATATAGTCACTCGTAGTGAAAAGCTTTACAACTTTCATGAAGGGGTCAACTTCAAAATCTAACACTATAATCCATAAACCTTATATTTATATTTAACCGTCGATTGTCGTTTACGCTTTGTTCTTCATATTGAATTTCATTCTTTAAAATTTTCTTTTTTGAAAACATGATCTTCTGGGGGTTGTAGGAAGATGAACGGTTCGGATCTTTGATATCACATCCCGATATTTACGGTTAATTGAAATATGAGTCGATGTTATATAGTTTGTAAAGACTTTATAAACACTAAGCAATATTTTCGCTAACGGTAAAACTCTGCACATAAGATCAACGATCTGAATCATTCAGCTTCATATATCCTCTAATAGATCATGTTTTCAAAAAAATAAAATGAAAAAATAAACTTTGGTGAGAAAAATGAAGCGTGAATGTAAACAATAATTGACGATTAAATTTTGATCTATGATTTATGTAATTATAGTGGCGAATTTCAAAGTTAAGCTCTTCACGAAAGTTGTAAAGTTTGTCATTATTACAAGCATTTATATATATATATATATATATATATATATATATATATATATATTTTTTTTCACCCTTCTACATTAATTAAAGAACTATTAAATACTTTACTTAAACAATAGCTGTAGGATAAATGAGAAGAAAGTGCTAATGTAGAAAGCCTCACTGAAAATATCATCAATATAACTCTTGAAGACAATATATCAAGCCAAAGTTTCAATACCGTTTCCCATTGTGATTGATGAAAATTGAAGAGTTTGATTGTAACAAAATGTGCAAGGTTCAAACCTTGAAACATATCTCCATTAATTTTGCAAATCTTTTGAACATTTGATATTTTGTAATGTTTTAATGTTTTTGTTTTTATTTTGATGCTCCTATTTTGGGTATGTAAATGTGTAATACTTGAAAGACAAATGCATTTTTATGTTTTGAATGTGATAATATAGTATGTATATACTTATTTAGTAATATGCTTTTCATTTGATTCTTTATTGGTTTAAAATATATTTTTCTTAACGGGTAATGAGTTGAATCATATTACCCGTTAATATTATCAAGTCATTTTCAGGTCGAGTCATTTTATCCATTTATTTTAACGGATGTTACACGACATGACCTGTTAAAATATCAAGTATAGCACGAAAACAACACAAATATGAAAAACACGACACGAATGCCAGGCCTACCTCGGCAACTGGAGTCCGTGATTTTCCTTATATTTTATTAATCAAATGGGTCGAGAAAAGAAAAGGGTGTGCAAGATATGAAAAATGGTGGGCAAAGATCATTTCCAGACACACAGAGGCTTCTTTCAAGTTTAACCATGACGGAAAGGGTGGGCAAAAATCATTTCCCTTATCAACCATCATAATATACAACATGGGAAAAGCTACATCCAACGACCAACAAACAAATAGAAAAGTTTCCCTCCCATATTAGCCACAGATTTTATACAAGCTTTTATGTCCCAACACAGCCTGAAATTGGGCAGCTCAAAAAATTCATAGAATTTGACATAATTCAACTGTAATAGGCAATAACCAATTGCACAAATTCTGACAAACAAATAACTGTGCGCCGTCAGGGATAACTGCTAGGGGTATACGAAAGATAGTCGGGGAAAGACATTTGCTCACATTATACAACAATTTTTCTGAGACTCCAGCATCTCTGGAGACCTGCAAAGGAATGCAACGTTCATCAATCGATAGAACTGCACCATATTTTGAAACAAATTGTACAAATTGATGGTGCTACCGAAAAAGCATGCTAACTGAGTTAATTTTCGGACGTGCAATTACTAGTAGAATAGTGACCAAGAAGAAAGCTATCTGATTTTCCTTCATAACATAACAGTGCATATTAAGTTTTGATATGACAAATAAATGTGCAGAACATCAATTTGCTCCAAACAGAATCTTCTATTCAAAATTTCAATCTCATTGTCTTTCTCCTGCAGAACAGATTCAAGGTCTCACAGCTTTATAGAAGAGGCAATCTTCTCCTATTGATTTAGCAGTACATAAACATCCGATAATTAGTCTAGAATTCTGAATCTGAATAACTCCGAAGACCAAGTGATTCTAGTTCCAATACTTTTAACACTAAATGTAGTCGGACCATTTTCCTGATAAGATGTCACCAACAGTTGTCCTTCCAAATAAATAAAATCTAACAACAGTATTCCATACGAAATACAAAAAATGAAAATGTGGTTATCAGATAATTTAAGATGTACGAGCAATTTAAAGTTTGCATAAGAACCGATGATTCAGATCTTCATGATTAACACAGTAGAGAAGACTTACAGTTGTCCAAGGCTAGCTAGATCAAAATCAGGAGCTAGCTCTTGCACAATATCATTAGGTGGTTGGCCGCATTCTTGCATTTTCTGCATGAGCTCAAAAATCTTGTTGAAGTTTCCAGAATCTTTTTCGTAGACTTCATTAAGTTCTTTTATGAGTCCGTACTGGTGAGAATAACGTTCATAATCCTCTTTACTCAAACTTGCTTCATGCTCTTTCAACCACTTTGGATATCTTTCTCCAATTTCCTTCATCGGTTCATGAAGAATATCCTTAGACAAAAGCTGCTGCATCATGGTCTCAACAATAGATTCCATGTCCTACACAAATAATAGGTGTTTAGTCAACATGTTGGACATATAGATGTTTGGCCAATTCGACAAAGCATCGAGGAGGAACATAAAAGGTAAAACATATTTATCAAATACGAAGAACATTTAGTAATTAAAGCATTTCTTTATAAACCAGATAGATATAGGAGATTCTTATGCTGATTAATATGACACCTTTAGAACCCACGTTAGCTCAAATTTTGCAAAAGAGAGATTATATTCACACACCCCAATTTACTTCTCCCACAACCTTTTAATTTTTTAATAATTTCTACACACCACTGACACTTGTTAAAAAAATATTAAAAAATTAAAAATGTGTGGGAGAAGTAATTTGGGGTGTGAAAATATAATCTCAAAAGCCCAACATTGCATATGTAAGTAAAATAGTCTCAAATATTGGAAAGTACAAAGACAAAATCGGAGGATAGTTTGACTACTTCCAGGGCTATTAAAACATATAAAATGACTTTTTATAGACAGTTTCAAAAGCATAAGGCATATGCATTTGAGAAATATACTCGTTGGTTGGGTATGGTTTAGACCGTCTTTCGGTAGATAATGAAAACAATACTTGTTTTCACCCAAAAGCTTAAAGTTAGATAATGGTCGTTGAAACCCAAAACTTCTAATTTCTAAAAATACTTCTTTCAAGCAATGCAAGAGCCACCAACTGAGTGCTGGACTAATACGAAGATTACCGAAAAATATATTAAATGAAACACTGAATTGAAAGAATTTGTTTATGCAGAATCTAATACACAAGAAAACAATATACATACATACATACATATATATATATATATATATATATACACACACACATATATTGCCACCAGAGTCTTTGATGCCTACAATGTCAGGCGTCATGAAATCTAGTACCGAAAGGCAACCAAGGGTAAAACCATCTGAGACCAGTTGACCTTGTTATGTCTAGTCGTTCAGCCACTTGAATAAGTATAGCCTCTTAGAATATTTGGAAGGTTAACACCTCAATAAATTTCCTTTAGCTATCTAAACCACTTCACAGTAGCAACAATGCAGACATGAATTATACTAATGTGTTTCATGGATGCAGCAAAGAATTAAATTTAATAACAGATAAAAATAATTAAGAAATTAGACATCATCTTACGCCCACCATAACTCAAGGCAGTACCCATCTTGTGTTGTCTGCATCAATTATCAACCAATCTTCGAAAAGAATAAGCTACCAGATATCAGTAGTGGATTTTGAGTTTTTTGTTATTTTGTCCACAGAGTTGGATTGGGCTTAGTAGGCACCCAATGTTGGTCACAATATTTTCAACAATTATATTGGCATGACTACCGTTGTCTATAACCAGAATGTGAAATGGACCATCACATCGAAACAATGCTTGAAAAGTGTTCTCCATCATCAATTCCTCTTCATTTTCTCCTACATAGTGATTTGGATGATGTTGACGTAAAACCAAATAAGAACAGTTTCTCTTTTAGTTCTTGAGTGGTACAGGCAGTACAAGTGTCTTTATAAGCAAAGATCACCAATGTATCCAAACATTGTTCTCAAACAATGTCAGAAGCCTTTACATGTTCAACAATTCACCTCAATTTAGATTTCAAAGTTCAAACTAGAGCTTACATTACTTAGTGCGTTTTAGTTATAGACCTTAGAAGAAGTAAGCAAATGAGTCATAGAAGAAAAACAACCACCAAAGTTTTTCACAAGTATCAAGTTGATAACGTGGTGGTTGGTTCCACGTAACAATCCAATTCTTGTACCAACTGATAATCTCGGTAAAATGGTGGAAGCTCATCCTGAAACAATAGAGGGTTATAACTTTGTCCTTAGTTAACTTGCATCTGAACATAAATTCCTCAAACTTTTCAGTGTAATCAATGACAGACATATTCCCTTCACGTAGAGACGATCATTAGTCCAAGAAACGTAAAAAGAAGGACAAGGGTCAAAATCTATCTTTCAATATCCTCTCTCCCTGACTCCAATGTACAACTGGTCCTTCATATGATATTTAATTGGCCTTTTAAGGCCAGTCCCAAAGACTTTGGCACCAATTTCACTTTTGGAAAATCTGGCTTTGTGAACCATAGACAATTGCCAATCCAAGCATCAGTCCAGGTCAGATGGCCAAAAACTTAGGGCAAGAACCATAAAAATTCAGAAAACAGACTCTATATTCTTTACTGATAGCCTATCATAACTGGAAAACCTACAACTACTAAACCAGAAATTGATAAATATTCTCCGTAGAAATATAATAAAAATCAGACATGGATCATAATCACACACAACCATCTGCAAACAAAATTTTGTTAGACCGTCCATTACAAAAATTTAAAAGAAACAATTTTCCAAGGAAAAGGAGGTTAACAGATCACACTGCAAGTATTCACAAAAATCATGCATAACCGTGTCGGAAATACAATTTGCAAACCAATAACAGCTCAAAACGCATTTAAACCTAACCAAACAATAAGCAGAAAACCTTGAGAAAAACCCAAACAAGAAAGGAAAAAAAAAAAAATGTAATTCATACAAGTACAAAGCACATTACCTGAGACCCAGCAAGACTCTCGAACTGCTTGACCCAATCCTCCACCATTGCATCGTCCACAATATCATCTCCACCTGGTTTTGCGCTTGTCACAGATTCGAGTCCCTTAACAGCCTCTCTTGTCTGCTCTCTGAGCTTATCAAGTGCCTCAGAAACATGCGATTCTCCTGAAACCTTTTGTTTCCCCTTCTTCTTTGCTCTTATTTCAGGTAATCCCATGCCAAGTCCTTGAACCCCAGCAGGCAAGGAAGGCAGTTCTTTCTTGTCCTCCGTAGACTCTTTACTTCTATGACAAGTAAAAGAAAGCTAAATACTCAGTTTCTTCACGGGTTTTACTTATATCGGTAACTACATAAGTTGAAAATGCTGCTGCACAATTTGGGCAAAGGGAAATTACAAACACCCATCGTTTGATTGCTTTCTAGGTTCGAAAACTAAATGTTGAATGAGATAACAATTCTAGACATCATTTATGAAGAGATAAACTGCTTCGGAGCCAAGAAATCAGATTTTCGATTCGCAATGTTCGTACTTACCACACAGTACCAACTGATAATTCTGGAGAAACGAACACGGAAATTGTAATATTATAGCATAGTAATTAGAGAGATAGGGGGAGGGAGAGAGAGACCTTTGAAGGGAGGGTTTCTGGAGGTTGAGATTCTGGAAGTCATCCAAAGCACCTGAAAGAGCAATTGAGGGTGAAATCAAAACATGATGAGAGAGATAGAGAGAGATGGAGACAGCAAAAGCAAAAGCTTGTTGTATTACTATCGAGGAGTTCGTCCAAGTCATCGGAGTGGTCAGCCATGGATGAAGCTTCAACTGCTCCCTCTGTGCGGGTTTGGGTTTGGGCTTGGGTGTGGGGGTGGATTGGAATGGGGTTTTATGGAAGCGTGGAATTGGAAGGGATTGATAGAAAAGCAAAGCACCAGAAATGACGTGGAGAGGCGGTCAAATCTATATGGACTTTTGATCATTTCAGCCTGCAACTCTTTTTGTAAAGATTTTGTTCAAAAAAAACTATTTTTGTTAAGATATTTTCTCTCTCTCTCTTTTGTGCCCAACAATTTTACTAGCCACACGTGGGAGGAGAAGTCACTCACAAAATACAATGGTATGTACAGTTCATTGATACGGATTTTATACAAGATTTAACTGATAATACGTACTATGAAAAAATGAAGTTTTGATATAATCCTGTAAATTTAAAATCTCTCATTATAATATTATTAGAAACAACTACAATAAAAATATTCAAACATTTTAATTGAATAAATGGATAAAAACTATGTAACAATAAGAAATAATAAATGGCAAAAGAATGTATCCGTAGTGTTAAAAAAATTGGTACATTTCACATATAACAAAGTGGTACATTAATAAAGAATAATGAGTATATTATAAATAAATTAGCGTACAAATAAAAGATTAAAAAATTATGAGTACAAATGAAATTTTAAAAAATATGGGCGCAAAAAAAATTAATACATGGGTACAAATTAAAACTAAAAATTTCCAAAAAAAAAAAAAGGTTGCAAATTAAAAGTGGGTACAAACTAAAAATATAAATATATGATACAAAGTTTAGCCATAAAACATAAATATACCATATGTAATTTTTTTTATCATTGATTAATTATACAATGTCACCAGGCGATAAACACATGGGCACAAATACAAATAAAACTTTAAAAATATGGGCACAAATAGAAAGTAATATATGGGTACAAATTAAAACTAAAAAGAAAATTGGTACAAATTAAAAAATAAATCTTCAAAGGTTCTCAAGAATGTAGAAAGTTGGATACATGCATAAGGGATGGATGTCGTGGCCGGTAACATAGAGGAGCAAATACTAGGCAAAGAGAAATGTTTCTATTAATGGCATGGTTCTTGATTCTGTCTTTCGTGCTTCTAGTACGGGTCGCTTCTTTTTTTTTTTTTATGTGTTTTGTTTCGTGCCTATTAATTGTCTGAACTGTATTTGTTAAACAAGCGGCAGTGTCAACAAGAGAAATGTTTGGTTCGTTGTTGCCCATCCAAACGAGGAGTCCATGTAAGCCTAACAAAATTGCATTGTCACTTCTATTACTCTATACTGGCTTATGAGTTTGTGTTGGTGTGAACTTGAATGCTTGATGGGTTTAAGCCAGAATCTCTCTCAATAACATAAGAGTGTGTTTGTTTCACCTTCTTAAATGGGACTGGATTAGTTAGGATTATTGTCCCATGTTTGGTATGCTTGGGGACTAACTTAAGTGGGACTAGCCCGGACTCGTGTGGACTATCTACCTCGCTAGGTCGTCTTAGCGAAGCACTCCGAAAACCACGGGACTGCTAAGACTTGCTTCGTCTCTTTTGCACCGAGAGACCTGCTTCGTCTTCTTCAAAGTCTCCTGCTAAGACCATTCCCTTGTTTCGAATCCGAGAGAACTACGGCGATGATCGTCGACGAGATGTACGAGTTTTCGGCTCCGCGCTTCTTCGACTTCATAAAAGACGAGAGCGATGACGACAGGCGCAAGGCCGAGTCTGTCACAGGAAGCTCTCCACCGTCGGCGGCATGGTTATTCATGTCGGTTAGAGGAGGGGATGGGGGTGGGTCATCGAAGAATACATGTTGGAAATCTGATTCGCATATGGATGTTTGATTCGTAGATGGATGTCTGATTCGCTTCACTTCCTTTTTTTCCCCCAATTTTTTTCTTTTTTACTTTTTGGATTTGCGGGAAATTTAATTGGGCGTGTAAATCTTAGAAATTGTTTGGTTTGATTTGTGGGAATTTTGATTCGCAGACGAAGATCTAAGAAATTGTTAGGTTTGATTTTAATTGGCCCTGTAAATCTTTAGTTTTTTATACAGACAATTAATTTTTGGAGTAAATTATGAGTTAATTTGCAATTTCTTTTTCTGGGTATTGTTCGAACACAGTCAAGTTTTTACTGTTTTATATTATCTTATTTCTTAATCCACACTATACCAAACGCTTCACTAAGTTAGTCCAATTTAGTCTAGTCTAAGCCAGTCCAGCTTAGTCCCTGAAGCTAGTCCAGTCCAAGATAGTCCGGTACAACAAACGCACCCTAAATGTCAGCTTGCCTCTGGGGCCTTGTGTGTTCATTTTAAAATAGAGAGGTTTAATAAAACCCCCCCGGTACTGTTTACTTTTAACGAAAAACCGATCTTTTACCTTTAACTGTCACAATACTCAGATACCTTTAAAAGTGGCTGGTAGTTAAAATGAAAGTTTTCAAGCCCTTTTCGTTAGTTTTCTTTTTAAAATATTGCTTTCAGAAATTTCAAAATAATATTTTTACCATGATGATAGACTCTACTCGGTGACCAAAAGGAAAAAGTGTGGGTGTAAGAACCTAGCACTTCTTCCCGTTGCCTTTGCCCTAAGTTCATTTGTTTGAACCCTAAACCCTCATCAGATCATTTACTTAGACTTTATAACATGAGAAATCGGATATGTAGGTTCCACATCAACAAGTGTCGGTTCTGGACCGTCCAGATCTTCAGGTTCTACTCAACTATTGAGTCAATACTATTTCTAATAGACTAATACTATCATGAGGCGGCATCTATAACTACATCTTCTTCAATTCTTCGGATGGTTCGGATTCGAAACTCCTCCCGTCCTAAATTATGGTAATATTTCAAAACAACCCCCTCCCCTCAATAAGTAATAAATTATAATACAAAAAGGAATTTGCTGCTACATAAATGCCTAAATATGTTAAAACATATATGACATTAAAATATATCCAAAAAAATTAAGACTGGATACTGCTCTTCACAGGACATGAATATATCTTGTTACGGGACAATTTTTCTTCGTTATATTTTGAGCCTTACCACTTTTAGACAAATTTTGAATGAAAACTAAGAGAGAACAGGGCTCCAGTGGGATTGGCCGAAGTACCTGGGTTTGTCCCAATGAGAATACTACTTCAAATTCGTGCCTCCCCTAAATGAATTTTGAACCTACCTGTTGTCTTCTTCCATCCTCGTTGATGTACATTTTCAAGATGCAGCAATTTGTGGTGTTATTTGTTTACTGACACACCCCGATTCGATGTCCTCGAGACATCAGGATGGTCACGTGCTGGCCGACACTCGAAGGTGACAAAAGCCATTTATTGAATGAAAATGCTGAAAACAAGGAATAAATAAGATTTATAAATTTAAATATAATTAATAACCATTTAAGGAACGTGTTCAGAGCATACAACTAATTTAGAATACTAAAAGAATGAATATAAAATTGAATGGACAAAGAGTGGGTCTTACATCGAGAGGACCCGAAGATGCCGATGCGGAAGTGTCTTGATGCTGGGATTGTATGCCTCGATTCTAAGTCCTGAAGGAAGCACAAAACAAAATAAGTGGACCAAGTTTATATATATAATACTGAAATAGTTACCAACATACTAACCCCCCAGGTTTTATGAAAACTCAATAGCATAATATAATAATAGGTTTTCCAAAAACCCTAGCATGCCATAAAACATGTCATAAAACATATCTCGTATAAAAGTGTGCTAACTAGTGGTATCATACACGCCCGAAGGCAGGACATACGCCTGAAGGCAAAACATACTCCATTCGCCTGGATGCAGGACATCCGCCACGCGCCCAGAGGCAGAACATAGAACTCATCCTTCACAAACTTCCTTCACAAGTACAAATCGTCTGTAGGCTCCTACAGCACCCACCCGAAGGCATATATAGTATCAATCGCCCAAAGGCTCCTACAGCACCCACCCGAAGGCATATAAAGTATCAATCACCCAAAGGCTCCAACCTACACCCACCTGAAGGCATATATCATATCAATCGCCCGAAGGCTGCAACCTACACCCACCCGAAGGCATATAAAGTATCATTCGCCCAAAGGTACACCCACCCGAAGGCATATGTGTCCACTATCTACGCATAAAACAATTGAACATAATCTTTCTAAACATAGGTACATATATCTCAAAAGCATCTTCATAATATAAAGTCATTCATCATCTATACTATAAAGAAATGTGTGAAAACATGTTCTAAATAGTATATCGTCATCCATTAGATACCCTACAAGAACATGGGTTTGATAGAAAATATGGTATTCCAAAATAAGCTCATTATAGCATGATAATCAATATTTCATAAAATGTTCACAAATGTAATTAGTAAAATCATGCTTTTTATGTATGCATTTCTATTATTAAAACATACATTTTAGAAGGTGTCCACTCACAGATACTCCATCGTTGTAGAGCTGTACGAAATAGGAATAATGGAATCGCCGCTAGAAATTGCACCTAAGCACATAAAGAGTACAATTAACAAAACTATACTCAAATGATTTAATTTTGGAAAAGTCAATGTTAATTGTTGACCAGTCAAAGTCAACGGTCAAGAGGTCAAAGTCAATGGGTTGGGTCGGTCAAAGTCAATTGGGTCAACCTGTTTGGTCAAACTGGGTCGGCCCAATTTAGGGTTAGGGTTAGGCCGGTTTGGGTCTTGGGTCTATTATGCTTTAGGCTTAAGGCCCAACCCAAACTAAAAGGATTTTGGGTTTGAAAAATAAAAAGGATAAATCAAATAAATAAATGGGTTTTGGGCTTTAAGGATTTGGGCAGGCCTGATTTGAAATCTAGGTAGGGTTCAAATTTGGGCTTGGGTAACTCGACCCAAAGCGTTTAGGGTTTAAAGTGCACAGGCCTAAGGCCCTAAAGAGAAATGGCCAAAGGCCTTTAAATTAACAAAATAAATGGGAACCAAATAGAAATAAAAGGGTTGGGTTGGGCTGCCCAGGGTTTTGGGCTTGGCAGGAACGGCCTGAAGGGCCTGGGTTTGGTGGGTGGCGGAACCTCAAGAAGAAGAAGGCAGGATTTCGGTCGGAAAATTAGACAAAATTTAAACATTCATAACTTTGTCAATACTCAACGAAATTGAGTGATTCAAAAATAAAAATCATAGTTCTCGAAGAGAAGAAGAGAATGGTATCTTGCCCGATGTCTAACTCATCGTGGTTTGGCCAGAAAATGCCTCGAAATCGCATAGGTCTCCGAAAACTGGGTAAGATTCAAATGGATATAACTTCTTCAATACTCAACGAAATTAGGTCAAACAAAAAGGAAAGTTGTAGTGCTCAGCGAGACGAAGAGATTGATACCTTCCATACCGGCTAACTCACCGTGGTTTGGTCAAAAACTACCTTGAAAGGGGTGATCTCTGTTGGAGTTCGTGTACGGGGCTTCATGGTTTGACTTCCACAAGGCCAAGACTATGGTTGTGTTCGTAGTGACGAGATAAAGATAATGGTGATGTCAAAATTGTGATTTGATGATGATTTTAGGATATGGGTTATGGGTGTGGCACAGTGAAAGATAAGAAGAGAGAGAGAGAGATAAAGTGAGGGAGAGAGATGAGTCCATGGGGGAGGGGAAAACCAGGGACACAAATCAGGGGGTCGGCCCCTTGGGCTCACCAATCAAGAACCAAAAACCATTTTTTAAAAATTCCAAATAATTTAAAAAAACGTGGGTGGGGTTTTACATTTATTATGACACATTATAATATGCCACATTTATTCATTGTTTATTTATGTTGAAAGCATGAAGCTTTTACGTGCATCTCACTGTTTCATACTATACCAAGTCTGCACCTTTACCAATCCCTCCATCCATGCATATTGCACCTTCATCAAACTCTACTCTCTCACCTAATGTTCCCATATTAAACCCTGCATCCTCATTGCCTCATTCTCACTTCCTACCTTTATCACACATTGAACCCTCTCTACCTTTGATAATAAGAGCAAAAGCAGGAATCACTAAACCTAAAGCCTTGACTGCTACAAAACATATGTTCTGCCACCTAAGATGTGGCAGGTGGTAGAATTGAATATTGTTGGTCGTAAGTGGGTGTTCAGAATCAAACATAGGGTAGTGGTAGTATTAAAAGGTACAAGGCTAAGTTTGTTGCCAAATGATTCCATCAACAGGAGGGGATAGACTATCATGAAACTTGTAGTTCTGTTGAAGCTAGTTACAATCAGATTAATATTTGCTTTAGTTACTAAATATGATCCACTTAAAAGAAGACGTCTACACAGTTCAACCTCAAGGATTATTGATCCCTTACGACCTCATCATGTATGCAAATTGAATAGAGGACATATGAATGAGCAGAGGGGCCCTGAACAAATTTTAAACTTTTGAAATATTTGAAGGAAGGAGATCATACGCTAGACTCCTTTGAAAGGCTTCTATAACATAATTTGATTTTTGTTGTAATTCTCTAATTGGTTGTTCTTTGTTTGGCAGGTAGTCTACAGTGGATGCGATGTTTGCAAGTGCATCAACATCACTGTTCTCACTCCGACGAAACTGTAGAATCTCGTACTTCTCAAATCTTTCGGGTTGTGTTTCAATCTTGGCCAAGTATAGCCCTATAATGAGATTTAGAAATGGCAATTCTAACCGTTAAACTCGATAACTGTAAATAATCATCAAAATGGAATGAATAACTTTTGGGTATATTTTGAATAAGGCTGGAAATTTTTTTCTAAAATCCAAAACCAAACCAAAAAAATCCTAACCCCATACTGAAAAATTTCCAAACCGATAATATTGAAACTTTTGAGATCCATACCGATTTGATCCTAAACCTTTCGGAACACGAATCGGAATTACATATTCAATGGTTCAAGATATGTAAATGGTTCAGGAATCCCGAACCGAACCGAAAAAATATATATATTTATTTTGGTTGCATGCATGCTGAATAGATCTGGCAATTTCTTACACGACTCGTTAACACGACATGAAAATAACGGGTTTCGGGTCAACACAATAACTAATCGGGTCGTTATCGGGTCACATGATAAAATCCCTTTAATAACGGGTTCTTAACAGATTTACACGAGAGTGACACACGAATAACATGTTTTGACACGAAAAAGAAAAAATTATTTTGATGATTTTAATTTTTTAAACTACTAAAAAAATTTACTATAAAATACAATAGATATACTGGATATATATTATTATTATTATTATTAATTATTATTCCAATTACATTAAAAATTATAATAATTAATTTACAAGTGCGAAAAATGTGAAAACAAAATATGCAAACGCTCGTAATCGCATCCTCTACGCTTTAAAGGTGGGTACATGAATTTTTAAAACCATACAAACCCTCATGTATTTTTAAGGGAGTTCAAAATAAATAAAATTCATAATCATTAATGTATAAGTTTGAAAAATGTGAAAGCATATAGAAACGTTTATGATTGCATCTTCTATGCTTAGACGATGGTTACATTAGACCCGGCAGTTTCTTACACGACACGGTGACACGACACGAAAATAACAGGTTTCGGGTCAACACGATAACTAATCGGGTCATTATCGGGTGACCCGTTAATAACGGGTATACACGCGGGTAACACGCGGGTAACCCGTTTCGACCCATTAAGAAAAATAAATTATAATTTTAAAGTTTAATTACTAAAAAATTTATTATAAAATACAATAGGCATATTGTATATATTGGTATATTCTATATTAAATATATATTTTTGTATTATTATTCTATATAAGTTTAAAAAATAAGTTTTATTCATTTATTTATTTTTATTATGAGAGTTTCTTATTATCATTAAGAAGATAAATTTTACTTAACATGTTGTTGTCCAAAATTAAAATCAACCAGTATAGAATTAGTATAGGCAATAAGACATCCCTACAAGTATGAAAAATGTAAAAGAATATATAAACACTCGTGATTCATCATTTCTCTACGAGTAGAAAATGTTTACACTTATTACACTATCGTTTGGATTTTTACTACCATCCAAACCGTCATGAATAGTATTTTTTTATTTGAGTGTAAAGTAATAAAATTAATAATAATTATTGAAGAAGTGTAAGAAATGTAAAAAAACAAAAAAAAAGTTATACAATTACTCGTAGTGACAAGCTTTACAACTTTCGTGAAGCAACTTCGAAATCCAACACTATAATCCATAAAACTTAAATTTGTATTTAACCGTCGATTGTCGTTTAGGCTTTATTCTTTATATTGATTTTTTTTTTTTTTGAAAACATGATCTTCTGGGGGATGTAGGAGGATGAACGGTTCAGATCTTTGATATCACGTCCCGATATTTATGGTTAATTGAAATATGAGTTGATGTTATATAGTTTGTAGAGACTTTATAAACACCAAGCAATATTTTCACTAACGGTAAAACTCTGAACATAATATCAACGATTTGAACCGTTCATCTTCATGTATCCTCTAATAGATCATGTTTTCAGAAAAGAAAATCTAAAACAAAAACCAAAAACAAAAAAAAAAAAAATTGGTGAGAAAAATGAAGCATAAATGTAAACAACAATCAATGGTTAAATTTTGATCTATGATTTATATGATTATAGTGGCACATTTCAAAGTTAAGCCCTTCACGAAAGTTGTAAAGCTTGTCATTACAAGCGTTTATATATATTTTTTTGGGTAAATTACAAAAAACTACCTCAACTATTGGTGTGACGACACTTTCATACCTCATCTTTAAAACGTGACAATGTCATACCGCATCTTACGAATTTGTGACAATGTCATACCTCCGTCAAGTTTTCTGTTAGTTTTTCTGTTAAGTGCTGACGTGGCAAGAGATGGGGACCACTCACTAATACAGTTGGATTAAAAAATAATTAAAAATATTTTTAATAATTAAAAATTATTTAATATTTTTTAAATATTTAAATAATAAAAAAAGTAATTAAAAAAAAAAGAACTTGTCAGTCCCCCCCTCTCTCTCTCTCTCTCTCGCCATCTTCCTGCAGAAAAAAAACAAGGAAGAAGAAGATGAGGAAGAGAAAAAAAAAAAAAAAAAAAGAGAAGTAAAGACCTAGAGTCATCCCCTTCCTCCCCCCCCCCCCACCCCAAAACACAAAACAACATACCCAGAGAAGAAGGAGGAGAAAGAAGAAGAAAGAAAGAAGAAGAAAAAAAAAAAAAAAAAAAAAAAAAAGGATACCCAGTCGTTCATCCCCTCCCCCCCCCCCCCCCCGGCCCACCCCCCAAAACACCCAAAACACACTCACCCAACCTGCAAGAAGAAGAAGAGAGAGAAGAAAAAAAAAAGAAAAAAAAGAGAAGTAAACCCAGTTCGTCCGCGACCCCCCCCCACACCCGCCCGCCCCCGCCCAATCTGCAGAAGAGGTTGTGGGTGTTGGATGGTGGTGATTCGACGAAAAAAATGGCGAAAATCGCCGGAGTTAGTTGGGTTGGGTGTGCGGGTGCAATTACAGACGGGAAGGAAGGAAAACTTCCTGTTTTTTTCTTCTCTTCTTTTTCCCCCTTGATTCCTGATTGGTCAATGAGAGAAGGGGAGCTAGGTTTTGGAGGAGGGGGGACACGGGTATCTGGGTTTTTTAGGAGGGTGGTGGAGGAGGTTGGGGGGTGGGGACGGGTGGGAATGGGTTTTGGGGATGCAGAGAAGAGAGAGGCGAGAGAGGTAGGGGTAGGGGTGGGGCCGGGGGGGGGGGGAGGAGAGAGGAGAGAGATATAATATTATAAAAAATTTAATTTTTTTAATTTTTAATTATTAAAAATATATTTAATAATTTTTTAATCCAGTTGGATTAGTGAGTGGGTTCCATCTCTTGCCACGTCAGCACTTAACAGAAAAACTAACAGAAAAATTGACGGAGGTATGACATTGTCACAAATTCGTAAGATGCGGTATGACATTGTCACGTTTTAAAGATGAGGTATGAAAGTGTCGTGATACCAATAGTTGAGGTAGTTTTTTGTCATTTACCTTATTTTTTTCTATATTTTTCACACTTCTACATTAATTTAAAAACTATTGAAGACTTTACTTAAACAATAGTCATATGATAAATGAGAAGAGAGTGCTAATGTAGAAAGTCTCACTGAAAATATCATCAATATAACTCTTGAAGACAATATATCAAGCCAAAATTTCAATAGCGTTTCCCATGGTGATTGATGAAAATTGAAGAGTTTGATTGTAAGAAAATGTGCAAGGTTCCAAACTTTGAAACATAACTCCCTTAATTTTGCAAATCTTTTGAATATTTGATATTTTGTAATGTTCTAATGTTTTTTTTAATTTTTTATTATGCTCTTATTTTGGGTATGTAAATATGTAATACTTGAAAGACAAATGTGTTTTTATGTTTTGAATGTGATAATATGATATGTATATATTTATTTAGTATTATGTTTTTCATTTGATTATTTATTGGTTTAAAATATATTTTCCTTAACGGGTAACGGGTCGGGTCATATTACCTGTTAACATTCTCGGGTCGGGTCATTTTACCTGTTTATTTTAATGGATGTTACACGACACGACCCGTTAAGATATCGGGTATGACATGAATACGGGAAACACGACACGAATGCCAGGTCTAGGTTACATGGTCGTTTGGATTTTTAAAACCCTCCAAATCCAATGAATAATGTTTTTTTAGTGCAAAATTAATAATAATTATTGTAGAAGTGTCAAAAATATGAATAAAAAAAATCACTCATAATGACAAGCTTTACAACTTTCTTAAAAGGGTCAACTTCGAAATCTGACACCATAATCCATAAACCTTAGATTTAAATTTAACTGTCATTGTCGTTTACACTTTATTCTACTCACCAAATTTCATTTTTAAAATTTTCTTTTTGAAAAGTGATCTTTTAACAGATGTAGAAAAATGAATGGTTCAGATCGTTGATATAACAATTTGATATTTACGGTTAACTAAAATATGAGTTCATGTTATATAGTTTCTAGAGACTTTATAAACTTCAAGCTATATTTTCACTAATGGTAAAACTCTCAACGTAATATTAACGATCCAAACCGTTCATCTTTTTGCATCCTCTAAGAGATCATGATTTCAAAAAAGAAATCCGAAAAAGAAAAAACAAAATTTGGTGAGAAGAATGGAGCGTAAATGTAAGCGACAATCAATGATTAAATTTAGATCTATAGTTTATGGATTATGGAAAACCTTAGTGAAAACATCGTCAATATAACCATTGAAGACAATATATCAAGCCAAAGTTCTAATACCATTTCCCTTCGTGATTGATGAAACTTGAAGAGTTTTATTGTAGAAAACATGCAAGGTTCCTCAATTTTGAAACACAAGTCTCTTCATTTTGCATATCTTTGAACATTTGTATTTTTTAGCATGCACTAATGTTTTTTTTCATTAGGCTCTTATGTCACATCCCGGCCCGGACGAGACCACTTCCCTGACTTGACTCTGCCATAGCACGATCTTGTCCGCTTTAAGCCCCGACCACGCCCTCACGGTTTTATTTTTGGGTACTCACGAGCAACTTTCCAGGAGATCACCCATCCTAGGATTACTCTAGCCCAAACTCGCTTAACTTCGGAGTTCCTACGGAACCCGAAACCAGTGAGCTCCCAAAAGGCCTCGTGCTAGGTAGAGATGGGAATATACAGGATCTTCTCCCCTGGGCAATGTAGGATGTTACATCTTATTTTGGGGTATGTAAACTTGAAAGGAAAATGTTATATATATATATATATATATATATTATAAAGTAATATTTATGTGACAATGTGATATGTATATACTAATTTAGTATTATGTTTTACATTTTTTTGGGTGAAATTATGTTTTTCATTTTCATTATTTATTGATTTAAAATATATTTTTCTTAACGGGTAACGGGTCAGGTCATTACCTGATAATATTAACGGGTCCATTTCGGGTTGGGTCATATTACCCATTTATTTTGGGTGTTACACGACACGACTCGTTAAGCTATCAGGTATGACACGAAAACGACACGAAAACGAGAAACACAACACGAATGCCAGGTCTAATGTTGAATGTTGAATTTAAGGGGGGTGTAGTCAATTTGGATTTCAAAGGATT
The DNA here is from genome assembly GCA_963580275.1 of Crataegus laevigata. Taxonomy (NCBI): domain Eukaryota; kingdom Viridiplantae; phylum Streptophyta; class Magnoliopsida; order Rosales; family Rosaceae; genus Crataegus; species Crataegus laevigata. The sequence continues at coordinate 24,010,716 of OY756950.1, read as the reverse complement.
TTAATAGACTTTTTTGAAGTGACAGATTTTAAAGGATTTTAATAGATTTATAATTCTATATGGATTTTGATAGATTTATATGGATTTCCATTATAGATTTCTATGGATTTGTATGGACTTCTTTCAAAGATTTCTTAGGATTTTACTCTTACAATATAAAAAGTGAATTTCTTTCCTAGTACGAAAGAAACATAAAAACTTAGAAGATAGAACCTTGGTGTAGAAATTGTAATTTCTAACGTAAGAGAATTTCTTGTTGGGGGTTTCTCATCAAATATCAATATGCTAGAAATTACATTTCAACCTGATTGGAGTAAAGCTCCAACCTTTAATCACCAATCAAAAGCTTCACAGTGCCACCTTACTCCTGAAACCAATATACACCACAAAGACTACACCGTGCATAAACTTTCAAAAGCCTAATCACTAGTGAGAGGAACTGACGTATATGTGAGATAATATTACTTTCGCGTAATTACTAGTTAAAGAAAGAGAGATTTATATATAATGCATCCAAATGCATGAAATAATATGCCTTTCTGAGGGATGATTAGTAGGCCTACCCTTAATCATAGACTGGGAAGACATCTAATCTAAATAGGATTGTTATCTGGTAGTTCATTCTCATAATCTCTACAATAGACCAAGAAATGCTAATTCATTAAACATAATCCAACATAATTCAGTTAACAAAAAGTATGAATAAGCCAATTAAACATAACCCAAAATAAAACGAACAAAAAAAGCTAAATGTATCATGAGTCATATCATTTCAAATTATAGCGTATCCAATTTGATCGCTCTTCTGGTGACATCTTCAGAAATGCATCCTTTTTTGTTTTAGTATCGAGCAAAGCGACCGCTTGATAGTGAGCAGGTTCATCCAAATTTGGGGTTTCCTTGATGGCATCCCATATAGAATTTTGTCTCTCTCTATCCTTATCCCTTTTCTCCAACAGACTATGGACTCCTCGGAAATCAGTGGCAATTGAACCGAGAGTAAGTGAAATATTTTCCATAATTCTAGCTTGATTTGTGGTCTCAGATGATCTAGTATTCCCTTGGTATTGGGTTCTATTTCGTTTCCTACGGTTGGTGATTTTTGGGGGAATCTTTGAGCTAGTGGTCTGAGTGGATAAGAATGGGGATGATTGATCAAATGATGAAGTTTGGTGTGATGCTTGGTTTTGATCTAGTACAAAGCCCCCATTTTCCTCATCGTAAAAGAAGTTCTCGATTCCAACTTGTTCATCTTCCTCTATTCTACCTTGTCTATCTTCCACTACAAAAGTTCTTGCATCAGTTTCCTCACCCAATCCCAATGAGTGTTTTCCAGTAGCAGTTGCATCCCCAATTACGATTTGCAAATCTTCAAAGTCATCACAAGATTTTTTACGAATGCTTCTTTGGTCAGGCTTGGCCCTACAAAATAAACAAGAAAATCACAATTGTTCAATAAACTATAAGTATACATTCAAGTTACATATAATATTTTAGATAAAAGCCAAGAAGCTCACCTTAAAGTATTCTTCCCAAACTTCGTCATCAGCAACAAATCTCTTTGTGTTTGCATCCCACCCAAAGCCATAGTTGCTTCCCATAAGCTGACTATACTTTCCATATTCTTTCTTAAAATATCTCATTCGACTTGTGTAATGCTTATAAGTTTTATTACACTTTAGTTTTTCATTAAGTGCCGGAAGTATTCTTGTCGTCACAATATCTTTGGTTAGCAAGCCATTAACATCACGCCATCACGCAATGTAGCTTCAACGAGTAATGGTAACAACACTTTGCTCTCTTCCAAAGTCCAAGCGCTATAGTCACTCTTGGCCTTCACTTTTCCAATTTCTTGTTGTTCGTCTCCCATACTTAACAAAAACCATCCGAATCATATAATATGCAATGCGTTAATAAAGCAACAAATTACCTTAATTAACCAAACAAATAAAGTAAGCTTTAGACTAATCATAATGCTTTCAGCAATTAACTTACAGTAACAACACACCCAAATATTCCCCAGCCCAAGAATAAGCTCAGCTATTTCATTTTTACAATTAACATAAATGCTTCCAACAATTTTTTGGCTTTAATTAAACCCCATGCATCATATAATGGAAAATATCATGAACAAAACACCAAACCAACAACAGCCTACGAATGATCATTTGCAGAAACCAAAAATCAACACACCACATCAACAACAATTGGAAAGAATCTCTAGAAGTTGATATATACAAAAAGAGAAACAATTTCCTCAAGTAAGAGAAACAAGAAATTATAAAAAGGGACAAATAAAAGGTAAAAACACTGTGATTTTTAGGGATTTGTCAACAAAAATGAAAAGCTCAATTTAGCTAAAAAAAACCACACATGCAAGCATCATAAGAAACAAGTCAATGAAAATCATAATGATATATATATATATATATGCATATAATATATGCAGAACCCACATGCAGAGTGGTGGAAACCAGTCAATGAAAATCAAACATATGCAATGATGTACATGTATATAACATATGCAAAACACACACACACACACACATATATATATATGCATATAATATATGCAGAACCCATATGCAGAGTGGTGGAAACCAGTCAATGAAAATCAAACATATACAATGATGTACATGTATATAACATATGCAAAACACACACATCTAACCTGAAAACTTCTCAAATCGAAAAAAATTGGAATAAAAGAAAATCAAAACAAAAATTGAACTGCGAAATCCTAGACAAAATGAGGAAGGAGCTATCAAATTAACCGAAAGCTTTATTGCAGTAATCTGTGAAACAACATGAGAAGATTTGCAATACCTTGTGGTGATAGAGGAAGATGAGAGACAAAAAATGATGTTCCACTTCTTTGATGAATGTGAAAAGAAATCACATGGGATAGGGTTGGATTCTTGATGGCACTTTATATTTATACCACCCACTCTCAAATCCCTCAAAATCCTTTAGCCATTAAAATCCTAATAAATCTTTGGCATTCTCACTATATCTAGATTTGAATGTATTCTTTAAACTATTGATCAACTACCCCTTGATTTGGAAGTATTCTTCAAAATCCTTTTAAATCCTAATTTGACTACACCATGATTTTAGAATCTTTTAAAATCCTCTTTTAATCTCTAATCGACTACACCTGGATTTGAAAGTCTATTAAAATCCTATCAAATCCTAATTTGACTACACCCCTCCTAAGTAGTTTGATAGTAAACTATATTAGAAATAGAAGCATGAAATTAAGTAGTTTGAAACTTTGGAACATCAATTTGACTTGGTATGAAATTTCAAATTAATATGAGGTAAAAAAACCTAAATTTCAATTGATATGAAATTAGAGAATAACATTTTAGGCAAAAAGCCCAAGTTTTAGTCTCCATCCCGGAATGCCGAAAACATTTCAGAACTCTTGAAAATTGGGAATTCCAAAATTTCGGTTCAAGATTGGTCTTCAAATTCCCGTCCTGAAAAATTTTCGGTTGGAATTCGGGATCCCATTTTCGGTTTGGGATCCCATACCGAACCACCCCTAATTTTGGATATAGGAAGAAAAACGTGAATATTTTTCAGTTATGGTTATAAAGGTCCCTGATCGGTATCCATACCCGAATCTGACCTAAATAATATGTAGTGTAATTTTTTTAAAATTTTTTATGAGTACATTGATATTTTTTACATTAAGGAGAAGTAGAGTTCGGCTAAGCCACATAATGGGCAACCTAAGTTGGTATCGAATTCGCCATTCACAAGATTTGAACCTAAGACATCTCACTTCAAAGTGTAGAGGAATATCATCAGACCATAGTACTAAGTGACAATATATAGTATAAGTAATAGATAATATAATAGTACTATATATATGTATGTATATTCATTATTCACCGAACTCATTACCTTAAGAATACAAAAGTTGTGTTGTTTGAGTTGCATTTTATGGGAAAGTTCAGAAGTTTTGAATCAAAATCAATGAGAATTCAATGGTGCTTAGGGAGATATCAAAAATCATCCAACATCACTTATTATTAGCACTCCAAAAATCTCATTATACACTCTAAACTTTCTATATTTAGAAAGAAAAATACACTTGTGAGGAGTGCAAAATAATATTTGTTGGGTACCAATAACAGTTTCTGTTTCAAATTCAATGTTTTAATTTAATCGTTCATTGAATTATTTTATACATCAAATGTTTAGTGACGAAATTAATATTTACTAAATTATAATGCGTCAATTGAACTAATATATTATATGCATTGACAAAGATGGAAATAACCGTTAACCTATGAAGAATCAGTTACTCGATGAGTATGATTATGGATACTCCCCGATGGTTAATTTATGGTTATTAATATGATTAGTTTTCGTGATTATGGGGATGGATGTAACATTTCCGTCCTCAAACTGAACCGTTGCTATCCTTAGGGAGATTATAGGCGGCATATTCTCCTTGAGTTGGTTGACAATCAGAGTGGAGTTACAAAAGATCGACAGTTCCTTGACCTAGAGTTCTGCGGCTGCTATATTTGGCGAGCAGTGCTTCGTACACTGACAATGTACCTTTATTCTTTAGTAGAGCCATAGTGTTTGTGGGATAAGTCTTCAATAGTTTGGGCTACTCGGTAGTTTGGTTTTATATCCATTACATCAACAAGTAAAAATAGTATTTTCTCAATTCAAACATAACTGTTTATTTCTTGGCTATTGAGTAGTCTGAATTATTAAGAAAAATTAGCGCCAGTGGCGGAATCAGAAATTTATAATGATAGAGCCATAAAATAAAGGGAATTTTAACGAAAAGTTCCTGGTACTGTTCATTTTAACGAAAAACCATATTTTTACACTAAAAAGTCAATCATGGTACTATTCACTTTGCCATTTATTTTGTCCTTACCGTTAAAACTCAAAATTTTCAAACCATTTTTATTAGTTAAAGCTTCCAAAAATTGATCATAATTAACTTATAGTGCCAATTTATAATATTTTTTCTGCAAAAGATATTCCAAATCAATACAAAAACCTTGAAAATCCCAACAAGCCCAAGATGAGAAAAATACTTATATATGTGGGATTTCGTGATACAATCAAGTGCAATGAAGGGTGCCTGACCGAACTTGAACACCAAAGAAGCTTTAAATTAGGAGATATGAAGTCTGGGTGGATTAAAGTTTTGGGTAAATTACACCATAGCCCCTCAAGTTTGAGGTCTATTACAACCCCGTACAACATCTTTAAAACATTTCACTTTCATACCTCAAGTACTATTTTATTTCAATTTCATACAGCCGTTACATTTTCCATCCATTGAACCGTTAAGTGTTGACGTGGCCGCCACATATATGTCACGTGGCTGCCAAATGTCTGCCACGTGGCAAATAAAAATAATTTTTTATTTAAAAAACCTAAAATTTCCAACCAAAAAATTTTTTTTGGGTAAATTACACCATACTCCATCAGGTTTGAAGTCTATTACAACTTCATACAACATCTTTAAAACATTTCACTTTCATACATCCAGTACCATTTTATTTCAAAATAACATCTCCGTTAGATTTTCCATCCATTGGTCTGTTAAATGTTGACGTGGCTGCCACGTGACAATTTTTTTTATTAATATTTTTAAAAACCTGAATCTTCTCAAAAAAAAAAAAAAACCCTGAAATCGTCTTCCCCGACTCACCCTCTTCTTCCATCCATCATCACCCCCCCCCCCCCCACCAAAATCCCACTCGAGCCACCCTTTTCTCCCATCCCCCATCACCCACCCCCAAAAATTCCACCCGAAATTAGATGGATCTACTACAAAATGGTACTGGATGTTTGAAAGTGAAATGTTTTAAAGATGTTGTATGAAGTTGTAATAGACTTCAAACTAGAGGGGTTATGGTGTAATTTACCCAATTTTTTTTTTTGGTTGGAAATTTTAGGTTTTTTAAATAAAAAATTATTTTTATTTGCCACGTAGCAGACATTTGGCAGTCACGTGGCATATATGTGGCGGCCACGTCAACACTTAACGGTTCAATGTATGAAAAATGTAACGGCTGTATGAAATTGAAATAAAATAGTACTTGAGGTATGAAAGTGAAATATTTTAAAGATGTTGTACGGGGTTGTAAAATAGACCTCAAACCTGAGGGGCTATGGTGTAATTTACCCTAAAGTTTTTCACTTGTTTGAGAATTAGTATGCTAATTTTTTTTTAAAGTGAAAAAGAACACAAACAACGCAATTTTAGTCTGAGTCAATTTAAAGAATATTTGATTAAAAGTCTCTTTATTTGGTTATCTAGTTGGTACAGGGTCAAACGAAATTTCAAATAGGTATTTATATGTTGAGAGATTATATTCACACACTCCAAATTACTTCTCCCACACTTTTTTAATTTTTTAATATTTTTTACCCACCACAAACACTTGATAGAAAAAATATTAAAAAATTAAAAGGGTGTGAGGAAAGTAATTTGAGGTGTGAATATAATCCACCTTATATATTATTGGAAAAGCAGTAGCCAATGCCCCTACATTGGATCCAGCACTGATTAGCGCTAGTGAGTTAGAAGAGAGAGTAAGAGTGCATATGCATAATTATTTTTTGTTTCGGAAGTAAAGTACTGCCGAACCAAACCGAATCAAACCGAATCAAATCGCACCCTATTCCTTTTAGCAGCGAACACTTTCTTGATTCTCCCTCTAATTTTGTCGAGACCACACGAAAGTGCGAGTGGATATCAAAAGCACCACCCCAGCAGAAAAAATGGCTGCTGCCTTAGCACCATCCCCTTCTCTCCGGTTCAATCCCTACTCCACCCTCCGGCTCCTCTCCTTCTACCCCAGAACCCCACTTCCCTGCCGCACCCCAACTCCAATTTTCCTGCCATTTCTTCCCCGCCTCTCCCGCGCCGCCGCCGTCCCTCGCCGGAGGTCCTTCTGTACCCTCATCTCCGCAGCTCTCCACTCCGGTGGAGCTGCCGAGAGGATGAAACCGGAAATTGCTGAAGAGCGGAGGTCCGAAGGCGGCAACAACAGAGTTGGGGAGTTCAGGAAGAAGCTCAAGGTTGTGGATGTCAAGGGAGGGTCCGATGAGGGGCTCGAGCGCCTGGGCCAGAGCTTGGTGGTTATGGGTTGGGTTCGTACTCTCCGAGTTCAAAGCAGCGTTACATTCATTGAGGTAATAGCAACAGCATAATTGATCCAACTTTTCTTTTTCCCTAATGTTTCAGTTACAATTTGCACCTGAATTTGACGCCTCGTAGTTTAGATTAGATTGGAATATCGATCGAATTAACAATTTATTTATTTATTTGTGGCTTAATAATATGAGTTTGGTGTTAAATTTTGCACATTTAGGTTAATGATGGGTCGTGTCTCTCAAACATGCAATGTGTATTGGGCTCAGATGCTGAAGGTTACGATCAGGTACTGTTACTAATCACTGTTTAGCAAAATGTGTGTTTCTATCCGTGTATATATGTGCTTATAATTTTTGTATTTGACGTCGAACCACGTAAATCTCGTGTTCTTTTGAGATTGTTTGTTTTAGCTTTCGCCTACGACGTTGATATTTGGTACTTTGTTAGAATTCGCTTCTGCTTGCACATAAAAGTACAACATATATGTGCTTATAATTTTTGTATTTGCTTGTAATTTTACTTCACACCAATGAGTTGTAAGCCACTTGGGTTAGCCCGAAACTTGATTTTCGTGTAATAACTATTGGTTATGTATGTTTGTGATCACTATATTCGGGTTGAACGAGTTCTATCTGTATTCATTGGCTGAAGAGAAGAGTTCTATCTATATGAATTTGCGTTTGTTCTGTAACTCTTTTTCGATGAAGTAAGCAAATTTTTATGGGGATATTAATTTCCTGATAATTTAATGGAATTTGTGGCATACCATCATGTCTTTACTTCAAGCTGTGGAGCTTATTGATAGGTAGAATCTGGCTTAATCACAACTGGTGCATCAATATGGGTGCAAGGGATAATATCTGCCAGCCAAGGATCAAAACAGAAAGTGGAATTGAAGGTCAACAAAATTGTTCTGGTTAGTATCTCCTGTCATTTATGTGTTGCTTGATGGCTCTCTTATTTCTGGTAGATTCCAAGTCAGCTGTGTTGTTGCTTCTGTGCATCTAAGTTCTAACTACCATAACGAATGTTATTCATGTAGATTGTTAATCTTTACTGAACAAAGAGAGAAGATTCTAATTATCGACTTTAAATTATGATTATAAGCTGCAATGGACTCTCTCTCTGACAAAATGACCTTGATAAGTGGAAACAGAAAATATAGAGTTGCTTCTTTATATATGTAAAGACTGATCTGCATTTCATGTGAAATCACACGAGCTTCTACTTTTCTAACAAAACAAATATAATAATCGTTACCGTTCTTCATCTTGTAGGTTGGAAAGAGTGATCCTTCGTATCCCATCCAAAAGAAAAGGGTCAGTAGAGAATTTTTGAGAACAAAAGCTCATCTTCGGCCGAGAACAAATACTTTTGGTGCGGTATGTGCTGTCATTTCCTTTGTTTCTTACTGTTTCACTACAGTTACAAATGCCATTAGTTCCATTAATCTTTTTAGGTTTTATGTTTCTATTTTCTTTTCTTTTATCCAACTTGCCATATGTTGTCATTGCTCCATTTTAGACAGGTCTCTTTGTAGTTGATTGGTGTTCAAATCAGCCTTCCATTTATGTCTTAATTGTTTTGGTTGTTTCATCTCACAGTTTTGGTTACTTATCAAACTAGAATTTTATTTTAAATGTATTGGCAAGACATTAAACAATGCATTAGGATATTGGTGATTGCTAATTTTCAGTTCAAAGTGAGCTGTATGAAACTGACATTTGATGGTTGCCTCAGTAAATTTTGTTTTAGCATGTATTTGCTCAAGCTGAAGTGACAGATCATGCTGTTTTGTAATATCATGCAATGCTTTTGTCAAAACTCCAATTTTTTTATATGTTTACTTTTCCAATAGTAACTCACTTACTTAACCTTGTATTTTCAATTGCTGCTCCAATGTATTTAGTGCATCAATCTGTAATGGTATGTTTAGGCTTGTATTCAGTAATAATTACTTTGAGATATATCCTTACCTGACTGAGAATGACAACTTCAGCGTGGCAAACAATTTATGTGTGTCTTTGAATATTTGCTTTTGGAGTTACGATGTCTTCTTCAATTATCTTTACTTTTTTTTTTCATGATGATTTTAGGTTGCAAGAGTGAGAAATGCTTTGGCGTATGCTACTCACAAGTTTTTCCAGGAAAATGGATTTGTATGGGTTTCCAGTCCCATCATTACTGCTTCAGATTGCGAAGGAGCAGGTGAACAATTTTGTGTGACTACTTTGGTGAGCACTGTGGATTAAAAGTTAATTTATTATGTTTTGGTTCAAAGATTGCTGTTCCTCTGAACTGATGAAATAACACGACCCTATGCAGCATGTTTATTCACTCCTTTCTTGTTTTATATGCTATTCAGACAAACCTTTACGTAATATTTATACATTAAAATTTCAAAAGATAGTCTGGTAACATAAGAAGATTATGCTGCCACACTGAATTTAGATTATTAATTCGGTTGGTGGTTCCCTGAATGTGTTGTCCAGTTTTAGTCTAACAAAATGAACAATTTTATGTTTTCCATACAGTGTGCCACGATAATATTACCCTCTCTATGTTATACGTGTATGTTTTTCCAAGGAAAATATTCTACCTTGAACTGAATTTATTTGTTTCCTTAATTGTTTCCTTGTATCCTAGTGCCTCCTTGGAGATATATAGCTAAGAGGCCACTTAGAATATTAGTACTGCATTTAATCTTCTTCTACTACTATTGATTTTAAATCTGCTGTATGTTGCTAAATACTTCTGTTAACTCTTGTATTTGTTTAATGAACAGATTCCATGTTCTAGAGAAGCCTCTCATTCTCCTGTGGATGGCATTCCAAAATCGAAGGATGGCCTAGTTGATTGGTCACAAGTGAGTTGGATGAATTTCCATATTCTAAGTTACAACTAAGCAAAGTATATTATTATGCATAGGTAAAAGGAATCAAGAAAAGGACCTTAGACATTTATAAATATTTAATACTTTAATTTATAAAAATTATGGCGTGGTGCTTTGCGTTTTGAATTTCCCGGTGTCTTATTTGGACTTCATATGATGTTTGAATCTTATCAAATTAATGTCATGGTGAATTAATATGAGGTCATTTGGCTTCATGTGGTATTACCAAATTAAATGGCACTGTTATACTAGTAAGTTGTTATATAAACTTCAAGATTGATTTCCTAGTAGACAAATTTAATATCTCAAGGAACCCTCAATGATGTTATCCAGGATGTAGACTATTGAGAAATTGAGACTCAAATCTGTAGACGATGCTAAACTATCCATAGTAAATAACAGTTTAATTTTGCTATTTGGTGTTGGGAGGTTTTTACATTGCGCAACTACAAAAGAGGTTGTAAACTCAAAAGTGCAGTTTTGTATTAATGATGAAATTGTTGTTAATTATAATATGTCATCCCTTCGTGTTCTGTGTTTAATAACAGGAGTAGTGTTCGAAATTCATTTGAATCTGTTACTTCCAGTAAGACTGGGCTTGATAATATTTGAAAATGACCAAAGAAAGAGGGTCGTCTTATTAATTTCCGTTGTTGTGACTTCCATTTGTGAGTTTTCATTTTACTATTTTGATGTCAGGATTTTTTTGGGAAGCCAGCATTTTTGACTGTCTCTGGCCAACTCAATGCTGAAACCTATGCTACTGCTCTGTCTGATGTATGTTTTTTCTTAACTGCATTGGTTCCTATCCTAACTTTACCGATTGGAAGCACCATCAGTGTAATTTTTTCCAAGATAAATCCATGCATCGTTTTTCCAGGTATATACATTTGGCCCCACATTTCGGGCTGAAAATTCCAACACTTCTAGGCACCTGGCTGAATTTTGGGTAAATTTAGCTCTCTTTTCTTCTTACACATCCCTTTCTTTACTTTAGCTGTTTTGGTTGTATTTTTCTGATAATTTTTTCCCTATTCTGCCTTGGTTAAGATGATTGAACCAGAACTTGCATTTGCTGATCTGAATGATGACATGGCCTGTGCAAGTGCCTATCTCCAGTATGTAGTATGTTACCTTTCAAAGCTATTTCCTGAACACTACTGTCTGACCATATTCTTGCAAACTCACCAGCGTGGTAAAGTTGTCGAGATATTGTTGTTTTGAATTTTATAGTAACATATACTTCCATGCTTGAAGGTGAGACACATCCTTGAAAATTGCAAGGAAGACATGGAATTTTTCAACACTTGGATTGAGAAAGGAATCATTGGTCGATTGAGTGTATGACCTCTTGCTGTAACTTGTCCTCATTTTATGTTGTACATAAATTCGCTCCGTATATTTTGTTTTTGTTTTTTTTTCCTGAAATGGGTATTCATGTGATGGCTAAATGCCTTGTTTTCCATGGTTCCATGAATCATTATCCCTCATTCTCTTTCCTCTCTCTCTCTCTCTCTCTCTCTCTTTGTGCATCCATCAACAGGATGTGGCTGAGAAGGACTTCGTGCAGTTGACTTATACTGATGCAGTCGAACTTCTTCTTAAAGCAAATAAGAAATTTGAATTCCCAGTATGGCCAACTACTTAAAGCTTTTAACAAATAATGTTACCGCTCTCTATTGTGAACTAATTTCTCTATGATGGTTATCAAAGCCAACAATGTTTTAGTGTGTATGTAGTGTAACCTGTACAGACAGCCTTCAATAGTTTTCTGTGGACCTATTTATGTATAACACTATAATTTGACCGTAACCATTTCTCCTCAGAGCTTTTTGAGAAGATTTAATTAATATTGAAATCTTCCAGTAACCATAAAATAGCTTGCTACTTTTTGGAGGCTCTTTTGGAAGTGCTTTTAAAATTACTGAAAGTGCTTTTGATGACGTTGCTTTTGGAACTAATTCTTAGTAAAAATGCAAGTGAATCCTGAAAAAAGCACTTGAAAGTTCTTTCTCTAAGAAGCACATAATTGGTGCTTCTTGCTGGAAGCACTTAAAAAGTTTTTTTGGGTACTCAAAAACACTTCCACTAAAAGCGCTTTCAGCCATTTTAAAAGCACTTCCAAACAAGTCCTGGACCAGTTACCAGTGGCAGTAATGTTATTGACATGTATAGTTTGGATAGCCTCCCACTGGATTGCCACTTTCTGACATTGTGATAATAGACAGCTTTATGCATGTGAATGGTGACTTAGGCCGATGTTTCATGATATTGGATGATGCCTCTTTAAGAATACTTTAGAAAAAGAAAAACTTAGTTGATTAAATTCAGTGAGTCGGAAGACACTCATAATTTGTTTTATTTTTTATTTTAGAAATTTTCAGTTCTTAAAACATTTGAGAGTCAGTTTTCATATAGTTTTCTCTGGTTACAAAAGATAGTGTTTAGTTCCATTGTTGTATACTGGTACATTTGTAGCAATACTACTATTCTTTATCACTGTTTAACTTTCAGAATGTTTTCAACTTTATATTCTGAACTCCTATTCAACATTTATTATCAGGTCAAGTGGGGTTGTGATTTGCAGAGTGAGCATGAACGTTATTTAACTGAAGAGGCATTTAGAGGATGCCCTGTAATTGTCAGAGATTATCCAAAGGCATGAACCCCTCTGTTCTACTTTTTTCTCATCTATGGTAGAAAGGAAAAACTAATTATGACATATAATTCCATTTATCGAATTACTGTTCTGAAGCATTCAAGACACATTACTATTTCAGGAGATCAAAGCATTTTATATGCGGCAAAATGATGATGGAAAGACTGTCGCAGCAATGGATATGTTGGTTCCCCGGGTAATCTTAGCGTCTACCATTTCATTTCTATTATAGCTGCCCTCTAAATATCTGTTAATAAAATTTGGTTTGAAATTTATTTTAGCGAGTATGCTGACGTGACATACGTACTTTTCAACTCCTCATTACAAATATATATGATGTTATGCTTAGTTGTAAAAAGCCTGAAAAGGCATTATTTGAGTTCAGTGAATTACCAGTGATAATTAAAGGAAAATGTTGTAAAACCCCATGGTTTTTGGCTCAGCAGTCAGTCGTGGTGAGGCAATTAGTCAGAGTCAGGTCTATAGTGGCAACTTGTGTTTTTTTGGGTTGGCTGTTGACTAAGACGACATAACGTAAGATAAGACGAAGACAGAAACGTGATAAGACCTGGCAAACATGGTCTTATTTACTAAATGGGTGGCAAGAAGCAACAAGAGTAAGATGCTTACTTTATTTTGTGAGGGTTGCATTTGTCATGTATTTAGTTATACTGCTAAACTGTGTCCTCGTGTGAATTTTTGTATTAATTTTGTCAACAGCCTTTAGTTTAATATCTTGTGTGCTGACACAGCATCGTGACAAGAAAGTCTTCACAGACACATCCGTCAACATTTGGCTAATTTCATGTCATTCAGTATTAGTAACATATCTTGTCATTCCTAGATTGTCTCCCTTAGTTAGCTGGTGTTGTCCACGGTAATAGTTAACATGTTACTGTATGTTCTCGTTTGTATGTAATATGAAATGGAATGAGCTATACATGAATATCATGCTCATTGGTGTTGTATAATTTTGTTTTGCCCCGTATATTGATGTACTTCCGTCAGGTTGGCGAGCTTATTGGTGGAAGCCAGAGAGAAGAGAGGCTTGAATATTTAGAAGATCGGTTGGATGAATTAAAGCTGGAGAAGGAAAGCTACTGGTGGTATCTTGATTTGCGTCGTTACGGTTCAGGTACTCCATTTGCTGACTGTTTAGAATCATGTGCTTCTACTCAATTAGAAAATCTGAGCTTGAATTTTAAAAAACATACGGAGACATTTTTCCAACCTGATTATCCCCCATAATGTGCCTAAATATATACTGACTCGAACACCCACCAACTATACACTCATCCCACCCACCGATCTTGTTCTTCTACAATCCTTTTCTTTTCATGTTCTGTCACCAAAACTTACACCCGACTCAAGTGGCACAGTTAGACATGGAGAGGACAAATTTGAATGTAGGCACTGTTTAATGACTGTTGCAGTGATAAAATATTGTTGGCTGCTATATGATGTAGAGTCCTGCACCATCCAATATGTTAAATTACATTTATTTCTGGACTCAATTTATTAGATCTAGCCGTTGTTAAATATCTCGTAGTCCTCTACACTTTTGTTCTTATAGAAGCATCGAGCGCATGCTGCAATGTTGTGCGTACGATAACAATATTCCATACCTAAAATAATTGTCCTTGGTTCACTTCCTGCATAAAGAGTACTGGAGCAGTTTCGGTGAAGGTTTTCATAGTCGTCTAGTTGTAGGAGGAGGATAAAACCTTGGATAATGTATAGTAGTAAATACTTAAGAAGAAGATTCTGTATTCTGAGTAGATAAATGATTAGATACTTGATCTCCATTTTCCTTGTTTCTCCAGTTCCTCATGCAGGCTTCGGTTTGGGTTTTGAAAGGCTTGTACAGTTTGCAACTGGGATAGACAACATTCGAGATACTATTCCGTTTCCCCGGGCACCTGGTTCGGCAGAGTTCTAAAGCCATTGCTTTCAGTTGCCGAATAAATTTCCCTCAATTTGTTTGTGTTACTAATTTGTTAACTCATGTGTATATATATAGACATAGACCTGGAGGAGGATAAGTCCGTATTTGTTTCTGCACGTTTGTCGCCATTTTGTGGCTTTTTTCTTGACCAACCCATTTTTGTTGGGTCTCTCTTTCTGAAACCCTAGAAACGCCATTGATGTTTGTTTGAAATTTAATCCCATGTGTTTTCTCGTCAATCCACTGCAACTCGAGTACAAAACCTGGTCTCTCCTCCTCAATGTGGTAAAAAGAGTAATAAACACAGAAATCCGCAGGCAAAGAACAAAACAGTGACGTCTTATTTTCTCTCAGTTCAAATACACCATTCTTTCCCTTGAGAAGATCTGTAGACCCTTCTCTCTACTTCCAAGGAACCATTTCTGTATTTAAACAAATGAACAAATGATCTATACAATGTCGCCCGTGTGGGCTTTTGTTAAAAAGAAACCGGAAAAATGAAAACAAGACCAGCTCCCCCCCCTAAAAAGCTGTAGACGGTGGTAACTCCCCAGGCATTTAAATACAACATTGGCTCCAGAGTAAAGAAGCTGCGCAGGGGAGTAACAGCCTTGGGAAAGAACCTGTTCGATGAACTCACTTCCGGCACTACCACCATTTTTACTTTCTGAGAGATGCGGGATCAGAAGGAACCTCTCACAAGTAATTGTATTGATCACTAGGAGCAAAACTTGATATTTACATCTTCATTACGTTGGCTCAAAGTTCCACTTCATGAAGGTCATCACCAGAACTGCCTCCATTCATTGGCGCCCGTGTCAGGGAAGGCTCACTCTGGCCTAAACATAGCCACCGGGGACATACCTAATGCCTCCCCTATAGGTTTTATCTCCCCCGTTTTCATATGAGGGCTTAATACATCATTGGAGCTTCCACCCCATGAGGCCGTCCTTCGTGAGTGCGGTAGAGCGGAGCCATTGGCATTTGTGGCAACTCCCATGCTTTGAATATTACCCATGCTTGGGAACCTTTGCATGGTATTTGATGACGACGATGAAGGCAGAGGAGCATGGAATGAATCATTCATACCAGACGTTGAAAGATTTTCATTAGTTGCACCATCTTCTTGTACACTTTCAGCAATAGCCTCCATTGCCTGTTCATTTGATGATGCTAAGGTGGGAATAAAAAACTTTGCGTTGGCAGCAACGGGAGGCTTAATGGATGGAACAGAAGGTGACTGGAACAAGTTTGCTGGGCTTCCACCACCTTGGTTGAATGTGTCAACATATCTGCCAAGATTCCATGAAAAATATACTCAAGTCAAATTCATTCCCTCATTGTCCTTATTAGCCTTGACTCACCGGATGGCCAGCTCGATATCAAATTATGGCTGGCACATTTATTCCCTCATTGATTAGGGGAAATTTGGTAAAAGGGCATGTCTCTCAAGGAATACTATTTCTAATTAATTAATGTAAATTAAGGCTTATAACAAAGCAATGACTTTGTAATGTTTTGTGAATACTGAAAAAGACTTTTAAGAACCTATTTGAATGGAATGATTTAAAATTGACAGAAAAGAGAGGATGGGTAGGGAGAAAGCGATTGAGAATATATTGTACCTGGATCGAATACCCAACCGTGCACGGGATGAAAATTGATTTGAGCTAGGTGGAATAGGTGGGGTCCCTGAAGTTGGTCCTGGAGGAGTTGAAGTTTGTAAATCTGGGCTGCCCTTTGTAGGAGACCCTTCTTTCTTCAAAACAGATCTCAAGTTGTAATCAGAGACACCATTCTGAAAGGGTGTACTTGTCGGGGGAGGAGGCAACGCAGCTTCTTCAGCTGGAGGTTCAACACCTTCCTCAACCCATCTTTTAAGTTTTTCATCGTAGTAGAACTTGTTTGTTTCACCCAACTTAGCCTTCAGTAGCAAGTAGAAAATTCATTAGAGGTTTACCATAGGAAAGAATAGATGTAGTTATTTCACACAAAGAAAAAAGGGGAGGGGGTTGAAGGAAAACCTAATATATATGAAAGCATAAACTACCTGTTTTCCCGGGCGGGGTCTTAATACTAAACCAACAGTCTTTTGCAACAGCTGTGACCCAAAACCAAAACGAGAAAAGCGAGAAGTCCCTCCCGAGGCTTTTCCTTGGCCATCAGGTGAGGCAGTTTGCTTTGATGAATCAACCTGGTCCCATAATAAGTTAAGATGTCACAAAAATTGCATATTCAAGCACACAGAATCAAAGAGGTGATTAAGTGCACATATATGGTGTTGAAATGTGTTGACCAAGTAAGGGCATACATGAGTGAATTTGAAATTGGGGTGTGATATCCACATACCTCATTTCACACACCCTTCTAATTTTTGGCCGTCGGATCGAATGAATTAAAGAAGATCAACGGACAGAAATTAACAAGAGTTGTGTGAGAAATAATTTGGGGTGTGTGGATAGCACACCCCTTTGAAATTTACAAGTTTGGAAAATTTGACACACCTGTCTTGGAGTTCTACCAAAATCTGGCTCTGAAACACTTCTATTGTGCATTGGCTTTCTATTGCCATCAGATGTCCAGTCACTTATGGGTTCCATTGAAGAAGGAATTAACGATGACATGGCCATTGTTGATTGACTACTAGAAACTCTAGGGCCCGTGGGCTGTTGATAATGGTCATTACCGTGAGCACTTCCTTGGGATGTGGATGGTGCAGGTGGTGGTAGGCCAACAACACGATGTGCAGTACTATCAAACAGGTTGAGCAATTTACCAACAAACTTTGTAGAAACTAAATTTACAGAGTATCCCCCCTGAAAATGGAATGTGCATTCAGAAGGATTAGTCATATTAGCTTAAAATTGATGAATATACAAACAATAGGACAAAGAACATAGAAACAACAGGACAAAGAGGTACCTGCTGATGGGTTTTAATCCTCTCCTCAAGAGATAATACTAGTTGCTTCCACATTTCCACTTCAGGTGCTCTACCAGTTTTCAAAGACTTTAGTATTGTTTGACAGTACCTGAATCAAATGAACTTGGTTAAGAAAACAAGTCTGAAATTAAATATCAAACAGAAGATAATTGCACGTGCTTACTTCAAAGAGTCAGAAACTCTTCCAACTTCAGCAAGCATGTGCGCATATAGGAGCTTATATGGCTGAAATGGTAAAAGGATGAACTGAGAGTTCCCAAGCACCCTTGAATATTCATAGAGTTCAGTTCTCTGTCAAAAAAAAAAAAAAAAAAAAAAACAAAAGGGAAACTGAGTATAAGCTCCAGAAAGCATTACTTAAACAGAGAACTAATAAAAAGTCCCTCACAAAACTTTTTTTTGAAAAACACTTAACAATTTTTCTTATTTTTAAGGACATTTTTGTATTATAAAGACAAAAAACAAAAAGAGAGTCACACTTCTTGAGGGTTTTGAATTAAAAAAGAAATGTCCTTAATAAGAAAGAAAGTGTCCTTAGTAATAAAAAAGGGTGGTGCTATCCACACACTTATCATTACCTCTCACAGAACCCTCTCAATTTCCGGCCGCTGTCGGATCGAATGAATTGAAGAAGATCAATGGACAAAAATTAACAAGGGTGTGTGAAAAGTAAAAATGGGTGTGTGAACAGCACTACCCATAAAAAAAGGTGACCTTAATGATAAGAAAATTGTCTACAAGTTTTTGAATAAAAAAAAAAGGTTGTGAGGGACTTATTAATTTTCTATTACTTATAAAAATAATTTATAAAAGACTCAATTAAGCAACTATTATAATTCACTCCATATGAATAAACAGAGAAGGAAGACAAAGGAACAGGTTATGGTGCAACGTTAATAATGCATCTCACAACATACAATAGTTGAGAAATTCCATTAGGAATTAGGCGATGTCAAAATTTTAAAAAGAGAGACAAATGAAACTAGATTATGTGATCTACAGTGTCCACGACCTGGCTTTTGCTATATATAATACTAGGAAGTTACAGAAAGCATCAACTTTCAACCCTGCAACCTATGATAAAGCTAACATTTAAAGTTACGTGGGCTCCAGATTCACACTGCTGCTCTAAAAACATGCATTCTGCAAGACACGACTCAGGCACCAAATATAACTAGCACTTGAAGTTTCTGAAAGAAAAAAAACCAGGAGACAACGCATAAAAGATAACAGCACTCAGAAAGCACCTGAATGGCTTCTGGACTTGCATAAGTACGAGGCGACTTCCAGTGATCTGCTCCAATTAGACATAGCCTTGCACTATCTGAGTATGACTCAAAATTTGCTTCTGCCATTAAATAGCAGATGTGTGCTGCACTAATCTGAAACACAACTCATGTCAGAGCGAGGGAGAAAAAAGATTTAACATATTTCAAGGAAAATAGTTAAATGTAACAATATCATACCTCACTCCTATCCTTCCATAAGCAATCTCCAAGATGTATAATTACCAGTTCATCATCTTTTGTTCTGTTTGCAGTTATCACAGCCAAATTCTCCTCCCAGTCATCAAGCATTTTATTTGCACCAAACTATAGTTGCACAAAATTAAACAAAGGAATTTTAATGCACAGGAAACTGCTAAAAAATGGGTACAAGAAGATACAATTAGAGAAAATCTTATTTTAATTGTACTAACAACTTCGGCAATAACTTATCGGTGTCCCTAAATGAACTTCACTATATGTATAGTTATAAAAAGCAACATCAACCGATCCAAGAAACAATTCTCTCAGATATTCTAGCTTCTGTTCTTTATAGGAACCTCTTCTCTTGCTCTTATAAGTTTCCTCTTCTTTTTTTTTTATTGCTATCTACTAAATACATATTTACTTTTTTTTCTTCCATTTCCGTTTCAAAAAGGGACCTATCCCAATAGGTAGTTTTAAAATGAATATCTCACCTGTGCGGGCTGTTGAGATGTACTAACAGCGCCTGGAAGATTGATCTCAGCTGTAGTGTCAGCAGAGAACACTTCAGCAGGTTGCCCTGCAATGAGCAGGCATAAAGTCCTCAAAGGTGATCCTGCAACCAGCTGGCGGAGTGCCATTTGCTTCACAGTGTCCACATAGAACTGAAGTTGCCACAAGCCGCCCCCACCAGAAGAATAGAGAGAACAAAGAAAAAATAAAAAAGTGAGAAGAGTGAATCCTTCAGTATGAACTGTTAATGTACCTCAAAAGAGTAAAACTACAACATCAATGGCCTACAAACCTGTTCGCCAAGCTGTGAAGCAATAACAAGCCCAGGTCCCCATAACTGACCACCTTGTGCACACTGTAAAGCCTCTTTCTTTCTACCAGAAACCAGAAAATTTTGTACCTCAGAAGCAGTTGCCTAGGAAACACAACCAAACCTATTAAAATTGAAAACTTTGATCATGTAGAGAGAAGGGGAGAGCAAGTTATCAGACTAGCTTATTCCATACCCGCATTTGTCCTTCTGAAGGCATTTTCTGCACACAGTGGCTAACAGTACCATAATCACTAAATTGTACATTATTGCTCTTTGCAGATGCAAAAAGTTTAGCAACGGCTGATTCTGGAGTATCATTTTCCTATTGAAAGAAAAAGGCCAAAAGTGTACATATTAGTTATATCTCTAAGTGGCACTTATAAAATACTCTTGCAGGAAGAAAAGTTGAGAAACAATTCATGGGAAGACGTACACTTATCACAGAGAGAGAGAGAGAGAGAGATGCTACGCATAACTAAATGCAATACTACTTAAAATAATGAGAGTTAAACTTGACAGAAGATTTCTGACCAAAAAAGGCTCAAGAGAAGTTTCAAAAGCTATGAGTAACCAAAAAAAAAGACAACCATTATTTCTCCAATACTTCGAGGAGAACAACATAAGACAGAATGCAAAATTGCTATTTCCCATCACATCTTTCCTAATAACTTAAAGCATCATGGATAAGAATGTAACCTTTCATAGAAAGGCAGTAATGGTAACAGGGTACTGCAGACGGTTTATCACATACAACATTTCCTTTAGGCTTATAAAGAGAACGCTATCACCTAGGAGTGTTTAGTCTAATGGTCAGGCCCTTGGTTTGTTACCAAGAGGTCTGGGATTCGACACCTCCCAAGGTACCCACCTAGCAATTGCTAGAGTTTCTTGCTTCCCAAATGTTGTGGGGTCAGGCGGGGAGCCTAGTGATTAGTCGGGTCAAAGATCCGGAGACACTAGATTCAAAATAAATAAATAAAAAAAAATAAAAATAAAAAAAATAAAATAAAGAGAACGCTATCATAATAATGCAGTGGATCATGACATGACAACCTTCCCTAGCTACACCGCACGTGGAAAGTATACAGTTAGCAGTAAAAGTACTTATGCAGAAACTTGCAGTATAATCCTAAATAAACAATACAGAATATTAAAGTTGCTCACATGATAAACAAGATCAAAAGACAGGATTGTGATTTACCCTTGATACAGTGTCGGTACCAAAAGGAGATCGAAGTTTTCCATAATGTTGACAAGCTATCTTAAGCAAAGAAAGAAGCAACCTCAATACTTTGCCTTTCCTATAGTCCATATCTGGTGATTCACAGTTAGCAATCCTCTCATCAATCCATTTGTTCAACTCTTTGCTTCCAACACTCCCTCCAACCAAGGGACCTGGGAAGGATTGTTGGCACAAAGCATGAAAATAATCACAAGTACTCATTCCAAAACTCGAAGCATCAGTCTTTCCCGTGAAAACTTCCATCATGTTCAGGACAGAAACTGAGCCTCCAACAGGATCCTTCACATAACAATAAAACATGCATAATTAGGTCTTTCACTGAACAATGTAAACAAGTCTTAGAAAATGCAAGCGGTTTTGGGACCAAACATAATAGAGTCAGTATCTATTACAGATTATCAATGACGAGTACAATTATTTCTAGTTTGTATTTCTATTTCAGGAAATCAGTGATAGATTAAAGAACTATCTAAAAAAGATATGGCTTTTTATTTCCTTCCACTGGCCTTTTGTCAACCAAATGGAGCCTTAATTAAACTTAAAGAGAGAAAGTTCCAAGGCCTCACCTGGGTTCCATATGACGGATTCCTGAGGCTACTATTGTCCTTCATTACAATGAGTTTTCCGCCGAATCCAAAAGTTACTAGGGCATGTGGAGGACGGCCAGCAGATGATCTTCCTACGCTGGGAGCATATGAAAACTGATTGCCACTCTGGAAAGGTTGTGAATAATTTACAGGTTGCTGTGAATAACTTACAGGTTTCTGACCGCCAAAGTAATCATCTGAGAATTGTGTTTGTTCACTCATCTTTGCATTTCCTTCATTAAACTGCTGGCTAAAGTTTCCAGCCGGCACAAAACTTTGGAACCCAACAGTCCCATTAGCTTCACCATGACCTTGACTTGCATTGTTGTACAAAGGAACTGCTCCGAAAGAATTTAAAGACTTGTACTGATCCGTGTTAACTGCAGAACCAAACGAATTACTCATTTGCTGGCTTCCACTAAAACCTGAAAACCCCTCACTTTTAGATGCAGTTTGAGGTTGCCACATATTTGAAGCCTGCTGACTGTAACTACTGTAAGACCCAGCCCAGCTGCGGTCTTGACCTTGGTTCCCCGCGATCGCTTGTGACCCATAATTGCCATCTTGCCTGTACTCTTGACTATATATACTATTTCCATTCTGAGACTGAGCAGTTGATTGCACAGAGGAATTATATGCTTCCAATGAACGCCATTCTTGGGCAATCGTGTCATAATACCAACCCGGGTATTCAGGATTGAAAACCATATGTTCTGGGTAACCATTAGTCCCTTGTGAGACCTGATCCCAGTTAGACAAACTGCCAGTTGTGCTTGTTTCAGTCACAGTTCCTGAAACAGACTGAGCTGTTTGCTGCAAATAAGAAACCACAGTTTTATTATCGTCTGAAACAGTGGTCCAATCATCAGTGCCAAAACTCCCTTGAGCATTCCCAGTCACATTGAAACTGTCCACTTGATACCACTGCCCAGTGTTGGAATCATACTTCCACCCTGGATAAAGACTTTCCCAATACTCTGTACTGTTTAGATCCTGCTCATTTCTGCTTTCCTCCACAGCTGCCCCATAAGCTTGACCCTCTCGATATTGCTCGTTATTAACCAAATGGTTCAAACCCTCATGATGGGCTGTTTGAACTTCATTGCTGCATACAGTTTTCGATTCAGTACTCAAACTTTCGTCTACTTTTGTGGAGAAATCCCCAGAACCATCCCCCAATTCATTGAAAAAATCCGAGTACGATCCAAATCCATGGATCCCATTCTCCGCAGAATCGGCATAAAACGAACCCCACCCTATCTCCTTAATCCCTGAAGCTCCCGAATCATTGCTCTTGCTCACTGTCGAATCCGGCTTCAATTGGGATTCCTCCCCAGCATTATTGGACTCAATCACTGCGTCATTATTAACCACATTGTTCGACGCGCCTGCACCATTTTCGTCTTTCGTTTGGGCTTTGGCAACCGAATCCTCAGATACAGCTGCAGAATCACCAACATTCGGATTTGCAAACGGCTTATTTTCTGCTACAGTTTTGGTTTCGTGGCCCAAATCCTCAGATACAGCTACAGAACCACCAATACTCAGACTGGCGAACGCCATACCATCATCGGAATCATTTCCCTGGGCGAATTGGGAGCCTGATTCGGAGGGCCCCAGATCACCTTCAACCAATTTATCAAAGAAATCCTCGTCCGCCTGATCCTCCACCTGAAATGGAGGAGGATTTGAATCCATCGACCAAATCCCACAAGCAAATTCACCCCTCAAATCCGTCCAAATCCAGAAGAAAAAAAAAACCCTCGAAATTGGAGCTCCGAATCAACGAAAAGCCTGAGATCCACAGCCAAAACGCGCGAAAACCAACCTCAAAAATCACAAATCCCAAGGATCCAACCCCAACACGCACACAATTGAACAACGAAATGAACGAGATCTAGGGTTTCTGAGCTCCCTGCAAATTCTACAGTGACTAATGAAGCAAAAACAAGATCGCAGAAATTTTATTTTGCTTGAATTCTACGCATTGCGTCAGAACGAGAGAGAACTGTAAATGGAAATAAATAAATTAAAAAAAATAAAAAACTTACAGGTCGATGGAATTTCAGAAGGAAAATCCAACGGAGAGAAAAGAGCGAAATAAATGTTTGTGTTAGAGAGAGAGAGAGAGAGAGAGTCTGATAGTAGAGGAAAGCCCCCGATTGCGCACCTCCTACCGCCCACCAAGTCCAAGAACTTCGTTTTTATAATTTTAGCATTTTTAATATTTTTATTTCATTTATGGCCTTTTTGCCGCTTTTTTTTTCTTTCAATAATGTAGCTTAAACAAAAATATACTAAAATTTTGTTTTGTAAAATTACGTTATTATATTTAACTTTCTTGTTATGATAGAAAATAAAAATATTTTTTTACCCGCTTTTTTGACAAAGAAAGTTTCATTAACATGTAGTTTAGATAATTTTTCTATTATTATTTATTTAAGGTAATCAATTAGCTTAATATATTTTTTTTTGTTTAAAAACAATGTACAATAACGCACTTGAACTCACTTTACAATATTTTCTTATGATCCAAGTGTTCAATTTTAGATCATTCTTATAATTTTTTGTCTAAATTATTTACCAGTTTGATTATTGTCACATCTCGACCCGAGCTCCACCACATCTCGGACCCGACCTCCGTCGTAGCACGATATTGTCCGCTTTAGGCCCCAACCACGCCCTCACAGTTTTGTTTTTGGGAACTCACACGAGAACTTACCAGTGGGTCACCCATCATGGGATTGTTCTCGCGCGAACTTGCTTAGCTTCGGAGTTCCGAAGCCAGTGAGCTCCCAAAAGGTCTCGTGCTAGGTAGATATGGGAATATACATATAAGGCTTACATGATCCTCTCCCCTGGCCGATGTGGGATGTTACAATCCACCCCCTTAGGGGCCCGACATCCTCGTCGGCACACCACGGCCAGGGTTTGGCTCTGATACCAAATTGTCACATCTCGGCCCAAGCTCCACCACATCCAGGACCCGACCTCCGCCGTAGCACAATATTGTCCGTTTTGGGCCCTGACCACGCCCTCACGGTTTTGTTTCTGGGAACTCACACGAGAACTTCCCAGTGGGTCACCCATCACAGGATTGCTCTCGCACTAACTCGCTTAACGAACTCCGAAGCCAGTGAGCTCCCAAAAGTCCTCGTGCTAGGTAGATATGGGAATATACATATAAGGCTTACAGAATCCTCTTCCCTGGGCGATGTGGGATGTTACTGTAGACAGTGAAATTTCAATAAATAAAATGTTGACCAATGGTCAAAATTTTAACACTCATGTATTACATAAATTGTATACATATTGTATGATTCGACGAAAATTCGAAAAGAGTTAAAAAAGCTGTCAAACAGGACACGTGTCAACACCTGGCAGAGACGGCTTATTTCATCTGGAATATTATATTCAAAATTAGGCCTTGGAAAATTCTATAAATAGAAGCCAATTTCATTCATTTCAATTCACCAATTCACAAATACATTTCTCTACTCCCAAATTGGAAGAGAATTCTCTGAAGTTCGTTCTTCGTTCTTCGTTTCTTCGTTCATCGTTCATCGTTCTTCGAGATCAAGCCCCAACGGCCCTTGAAGAAACGCTCATCCATCCTAAGATCAAGCCCCAACGGCCCCTTGGATTAGCACAATTGTTCTTCAAGATCAAGTCCAGAAGCCCTTGAAGATCCATCCACCATTCATCATTCATCCGTTCATCCGTTTCTTCAAGAACCAAGCCCAAAAGCCCCTTGAAGTTCATCCATCGTTCATCGTTCATCGTTCATCGTTCATCCATCTTCTTCAAGATCAAGCCCCGACGGCCCTTGGAATCAAGACATTCATCCTTCAAGAATCAAGCTCAAAGCCCCTTGAAGCTCATCCATCGTTCATCGTTCATCGTTCTACATTACGACACGCCTTGAAGTGGGGGCATTTGTAGACAGTGAAATTTCAATAAATAAAATGTTGACCAATGGTCAAAATTTTAACACTCATGTATTACATAAATTGTATACATATTGTATGATTCGACGAAAATTCGAAAAGAGTTAAAAAAAGCTGTCAAACAGGACACGTGTCAACACCTGGCAGAGACGGCTTATTTCATCTGGAATATTATATTCAAAATTAGGCCTTGGAAAATTTTATAAATAGAAGCCAATTTCATTCATTTCAATTCACCAATTCACAAATACATTTCTCTACTCCCAAATTGGAAGAGAATTCTCTGAAGTTCGTTCTTCGTTCTTCGTTTCTTCGTTCATCGTTCATCGTTCTTCGAGATCAAGCCCCAACGGCCCTTGAAGAAACGCTCATCCATCCTAAGATCAAGCCCCAACGGCCCCTTGGATTAGCACAATTGTTCTTCAAGATCAAGTCCAGAAGCCCTTGAAGATCCATCCACCATTCATCATTCATCCGTTCATCCGTTTCTTCAAGAACCAAGCCCAAAAGCCCCTTGAAGTTCATCCATCGTTCATCGTTCATCGTTCATCCATCTTCTTCAAGATCAAGCCCCGACGGCCCTTGAAACAACATTCATCCACCCTCCAAGATCAAGCCCCGACGGCCCTTGGAATCAAGACATTCATCCTTCAAGAATCAAGCTCA
This sequence comes from Crataegus laevigata, assembly GCA_963580275.1. NCBI lineage: Eukaryota > Viridiplantae > Streptophyta > Magnoliopsida > Rosales > Rosaceae > Crataegus > Crataegus laevigata. The sequence goes on along the minus strand of OY756950.1, from coordinate 23,984,391 downwards.
AAGCCCCTTGAAGCTCATCCATCGTTCATCGTTCATCGTTCTACATTCATCATCAAAACATCTGAAGATCATCACTGTTCATCCCAAGAATCAAAGCGCCAAACAGCCCCTTCGGATCAACACAAACAAATCCACATCACTGTTCATCCAAGGATCAAGCCCAACGGCCCTTTGGATCAACAGGCCATCAACAAAATCCATATCGTACGAAGATAGAATCAGAGGAACAAATAGAGATTGTAACCCCAAAATTCATCAAATAACAAATATTATTTTGTACACGTGTTCTTGTTCCTTCAGGAAATTTTCGTGTTTACAAATTTGGCACGCCCAGTGGGACCTTCTCTACCTCTCATCTCTATCTTCAAATCCGCAAAGAAAAGCACAGATGGCATCAAGGAAGACTCAAACCGTTCCCGCACTCAATGTGAAGAACAAGACCGTCCTCGCTGCAGGTAGGAGCATGTCAGAGGTCATAACTCGAAGCAAGGCAAGAGCTTTCTTGGTCGCATCTTCCACCCCTGCATCAACTTTGCTGGAAAAACAAGAACACCCAAGGCACGAGCCTGTGATCACCTTAGCCTCGCTGAAAGCGCCAAGGGAGAAAAGCTTGGGGAAGTACTCCGAGTCCCTGCTCTCTGACGCCGACTCAAACAGCAGCACGGCCATGCAAGTCATGACCACCGGAGCAACTTCAATCGAGGAGCAGCTGGCTCAAATGAATGAGGCAATTGCAAAACTCACACAGACGGTGGAGGAAAAAGATTTGCAGATCGCCGCACTTGTCAACCGACTGGAAAAAGAGAACGACAGAAAAGAGGAAGGCGGTGATGAGGAGGAACCTCCGGCACAAGAATTCGAGAAGAAGACAGACCAGGCAACAGCACCCGTGGGATCCCTGTCTATCCAACAGTTGCAACAAATGATTGCTAACACCATCAAAGCGCAGTATGAAGGGAGCTCACATGCCTCCATGTCGTATTCAAAGCCCTACTCCAGGAAGATTGACGCATTGAGGATGCCGAGAGGATATCAGCCACCAAAATTCATGCAATTCGATGGAAAGGGAAACCCAAAGCAACATGTCGCCCACTTCATCGAAACCTGCAACAATGCTGGAACTGAAGGAGACTATCTTGTTAAACAGTTTGTACGCTCGTTGAAGGGGAACGCCTTTGACTGGTACACCGACCTTGAGCCCGAGTCTATCAACAACTGGGATCAGCTTGAAAAGGAATTCCTCAACCGCTTCTACAGCACCCGCCGCACCGTTAGCATGCTAGAGCTAACAAGTACTAAGCAATGGAAAGACGAACCGGTTGTCGACTACATCAACAGATGGCGTACGTTAAGTCTGGATTGCAAAGATCGACTTTCTGAAACCTCCGCCATTGAGATGTGTGTTCAAGGCATGCACTGGGGGTTACATTACATCCTCCAAGGCATAAAACCAAGAACATTTGAGGAGCTGGCAACTCGTTCCCACGACATGGAGCTGAGCATCGCTCATCATGGAAAAAAGGAGCCGATCACCGACTTCAAGAGGGATAAGATGTTTACTCCGAAGGCGGACAATCATGGAAAGAAGCCCGTTAAGGAAACTTTTGCCGTTGACGCTATCCCCACTAAAACTTCAGCGGCACCCGTCAAAATCTCCTCTAAAACCAAAGCAAAGGAGATAAAAAGAGGTGAGCCCTCCCGTACCCAAGAAAGGTACAAAAACACCTTAAGGGAATTGGAGCAAAAAACATACCCATTCCCGGACTCTGACATGGCCCCGATGCTAGACGACCTATTGGAGAAGAAAGTAATTGAGCTTCCTGAATGCAAGCGCCCAGAAGAGATGAATCGCGTTGACGATCCCAAGTACTGCAAGTACCATCGCATCGTAAGCCATCCCGTCGGCAAATGCTTTGTCCTCAAGGAGCTCATCATGAAGTTGGCGCAACAAGGACGAATTGAACTCGACTTGGAAGAGACGGTCGCAACACACACTACGACGATCGTGTTTGGGTCCTTTGATCCTGTGCCTCTTCAAGTAATGCACGACCATCGTCACGCAGCCCCTTCTGCACTACTACCATCGGGGGCAAACAACCAAGATGCACCGATTGAGGATAATGAAGAATGGACCTTAGTGACCCGCAGAAAATCAAAGAAACCCAAGCCACAGGCCGCAAAGCCAAAGGTAGAATATGGGAGAAGACACCGCCGTCGCAACAATAGGAAACCCAAAAGAAGCGTTAGAGCTGCTAAGCCAACATACGTTGGGGAGCCTATGGAGCAAGAGCCACGCATTCCCGTCTCCTTGCATGAGTACTTCCCAAGTGACTTCTTCCAACGGTACACTGTCACTACGTGTCACGTAATAGAGGTAAAAGAACCATCAAGAGGGGAAGTTATCACCACTGAAGAAGTAAAGACCTTCATGACCAAAGAAGGTCTGCCAACTCACGTGAGCATCGAGGAGGCATTGCGATTACCCGAAGAGATGCGGAAAGCACTGATGGTGGCCTTAGCAAAACCCGATGACCATAGGGTACAAGGAAACGAAGACGAATGCTCAAAACTTCAGTCACATGAATATACCGCATGCTGCGCCGCCCAAGACTCAATCAACTTCACTGACGAAGATTTATTGCTGGGATTAAAACCTCACAACCGTCCTCTCTTCGTCTCAGGGTACATAAGGGAGAGCAAAGTCAAGCGCATGCTGGTGGATGGCGGATCGGCCATAAACATCATGCCAAAGTCAACGATGGCCACAATTGGCATCAAAATGGATGAACTATCTCTAAGCCGTCTACTAATCCAAGGTTTCAACCAAGGAGGACAAAAAGCGATAGGCATGATCCGAGTGGAGATGACCATCGATGAACTCAAATCAAGCACAATATTTCATGTGATCGATGCAAGAACTTCATACGGCCTGCTCTTAGGAAGGCCTTGGATCCATGAGAATGGAGTAGTGCCGTCTACCCTTCACCAATGTTTAAAATTCTACCGGGAAGGAGTAAAGGTGATTCGAGGCGATACAAGGCCATTTACCGAGGCCGAATCACACTTTGCAGACGCCAAGTTCTACATGGAGGAGGACATGATACCCGAAGCTCTCCCGAAAGAGGTAAAGTCCACAGGCAAAGCAACACCTAAAAAACAAGAATGGCAATCCGTTCCCAGAAAGCAAGGAGGGGAAACCACACCATCTTCAAGCAACGACGAACTTGTGACAGCAAAAGGGGGTAAGACGCCTGCAAAAGAACCAAATACGCCCGTCTTCCGATACATCCCAATGTCGAGAAGAAAGAAGGGTCAAACACCATTCGAAACTGGGACAAGCAAAGCCGATATGCAACAGTGCAAGGATGATGTGGAATTACTCAAGGCGAATGCAATTCTACCTCTAACACAGCTAGGCGGGACCAAGGTTGCAGGACCACCACAAGGTTTCATAAAAGCTCTGCCAAAGGGGGTAGAATCAAGTTTTCTCCCAACCAAGAGAACCGAAGAAGGTTTTGATCCAAACGCCTACAAACTCATGTCAAAGGCTGGGTACGACTTCATTCCCTCTTCAAAACCTGGAAAGAAGGTTTCAGATGCTGTCGACAACAAAGAACATGACCTCACTGAGACTCAAAAAAGGCTGAGAAAGCATGGTTACGGAGTTGACAACGGTAAAGCAGGAATCGGCTTCGCACCAAGTGCACCTGTGAAGATTTCGAGCAAGGTGAAAAATGCTAGCACTCAGCACATCAGCGTAAGCGTTGTACAAAAACAAGAAGAGCCTAAAACCGCCCCTCGGATGCCGGTCGTCAATAGGATGAATCACCCAAGACCCAGAATATCGGCATTGCATCGCATTGGTGGTCAAAGCCGAACCTCCGTCTTCAAGAGGCTTAGCACGCCAACATCCCAAAAATCTGTTTTTGAAAGGCTGTCAAAACCTAAGAAACAAGGCAACACGGCTAGCTCGCCTTTGCAACAGTCAGTTTCCGAAAGACTGGAAGACAACAAAAAGCCTTCTAGAAGAAAGGAGACAGCGCCAAAAGAAGAAAAGCCAGACATGCTAGCAGAAAAAGGCGATGTTCGGAGTTCAATTCCTTCAAGGATGAAGCGTCAAGCAATCTTGGAGATTGACACAAAAGGACCACTAAAAGTAAGAAGGCGCACCATCATCCATACCGGACAAACCTCATGCCAGCAAGTCCAAGAGGACGGCACTGAAGAGGAAGTCCAAGACGTCTTCCACATCACAGTCCGAGAAGACGAAGAAGACGAGATCCTTGAGGAAGATGTCACTGCTGCACCACCACAGCTCGAAGACGGGGGGCAAGCCACGGTAGATGATCTCAAAGAAATCAACTTAGGCACAAGCGAGGAACCAAAGCCTATCTTCGTAAGCGCACTGCTAAGTGCAGACGAGGCAGAGGAGTATTACCAACTGTTGTTAGAGTATAAAGACGTCTTCGCTTGGACATACAAAGAAATGCCCGGCCTTGACCCTACCATCGCTGTACATCACCTTGCAGTCAAGCCTGGATCACGACCGATAAAGCAAACTCAAAGGCGCTATCGATCCGAGCTCATCCCACAGATTGAGGCTGAGATTGACAAGCTAATTGAAGCAGGCTTCATTCGAGAGGTGCAATACCCAAAGTGGATCTCTAACGTCGTTATCGTCCTCAAGAAATCAGGACAGATACGTGTTTGCGTGGACTTCCGAGACCTCAACGATGCATGCCCGAAGGACGATTTTCCTTTGCCAATCATCGAAATCATGGTGGATGCAACCACTGGCCACGAGGCACTATCATTCATGGATGGCTCATCCGGATACAATCAAATTTGCATGGCTCCCGAGGATGAGGAACTAACAGCCTTTCGCACTCCAAAGGGTATATACTGCTACAAAGTAATGCCATTCGGTCTAAAGAATGCTGGAGCTACATATCAGCGTGCAATGCAAAAAATCTTCGATGACATGCTACACAAAAATGTAGAATGTTACGTGGACGATGTGGTGGTCAAAACAAAAAGAAAATCAGACCACTTGAAGGATTTGCGAATAGTGTTCAAAAGACTGCAAAAGTACAATCTCAAGATGAACCCGTTGAAATGTGCATTTGGCGTCACGTCTGGAAAGTTCCTGGGCTTCATTGTCAAACACCGCGGCATTGAAGTGGATCAATCAAAAATCAAGGCCATTCAAAGCATGCCTGAGCCGAGAAACCTGCACGAGCTGAAAAGTCTACAAGGACGCCTAGCCTTCATCAGGCGTTTCATCTCCAACCTCGCAGGGCGCTGTCAACCATTCAGTCGACTCATGAAAAAGGATGTTCCATTTGTATGGGATAAAGCATGCCACAATGCTTTTGAAAGCATAAAAAAATATTTGTCAAGTCCACCTGTCTTGGGGGCACCCACACCTGGAAAGCCACTCATATTATACATCGCCGCTCAGGAAAGTTCAGTTGGGGCACTCTTGGGACAAGAAAATGAATCCCAGAAAGAAAGAGCGCTCTACTATCTCAGTCGAACTCTTACCGGTGCTGAGTTGAACTATTCCCCAATAGAAAAGATGTGCCTCGCCTTGGTGTTCGCCATCCAGAAACTCAGGCATTACATGCAGGCTTACACCATCCACTTGGTTGCTAAAGCTGATCCAGTTAAATACGTCATGTCCAAACTAGTTCTGACAGGGCGACTAGCTAAATGGGCGTTGCTTCTCAATCAACACGAGATCATCTACGTTCCAGCTAAAGCCGTTAAAGGACAAGCACTGGCAGACTTCCTCGCCGATCACCCGATCCCAGCCGATTGGGAAATCTCAGACGACTTGCCTGACGAGGAGGTGTTTTACATCGACGTCTTCCCAACATGGACGATGTTCTTCGACGGATCCGCTCGAACAGATGGAGCGGGGGCAGGAGTGATATTCATGTCACCACAAAGGCAAATACTGCCTTATTCCTTCCAACTGAGCGAACTATGCTCTAACAACGTCGCTGAGTACCAAGCATTGATCCTCGGCCTCCAAATGGCAACCAATATAGGAATCACAGCCCTTGAGGTATATGGCGACTCGAAGCTCATAATCAATCAACTTCTGACCGAGTATGAGGTGAGGAAAGATGATCTGGTCCCCTACTTCCGACTGGCAACTCAGCTGCTGCAAAAGTTCGATATGGTGACACTAGAACATGTGCCAAGAAAAGAAAATCAAATAGCAGATGCTCTCGCCAACCTAGCCTCTAACATGACGCTAGGAGAAGGAGAAGTCGCAAATGTGCCAGTTTGCCAAAGATGGGTGATTCCACTTGCCGCTGAGATACTGCTAAATGACACAAACGTCATCTCAGTACTCCTAGTCAACACCCAAGAATGGAGACAGCCATTAATCGACTACTTGGAGCAAGGAAGACTTCCAGACGATACCAGACACCGCTTTGAGATACGTCGACGAGCACATCGCTTCCTCTACTACAAAGGAACACTTTACCGACGCTCTTTTGAAGGAGTACTTTTAAGATGCTTAGGTGAAGAAGAAGCCAGTCAAGCCATGGAGGAAGCACATTCAGGTATATGTGGAGCACATCAGTCGGGGCCAAAGCTACATTTCCAACTTAAAAGAATGGGCTACTATTGGCCAAGCATGGTGAGGGATTGTATGGAATACGCCAAAAGGTGCCAAGCCTGCCAGTTCCATGCCAACTTCATACATCAACCGCCTGAACCATTGCACCCTACAGTTGCTTCATGGCCGTTCGACGCATGGGGGTTGGACGTCGTGGGACCGATCGCACCAAAGTCATCTGCAGGAGAAGCTTACATCCTAGCTGCAACAGATTACTTCTCCAAGTGGGCTGAAGCCATACCCCTGAGGGAAGTCAATAAAGAAACTGTCGTCCGTTTTATCAAGGAGCATATCATCCACCGATATGGTGTGCCTCGCTACATCATTACGGACAATGGAAAGCAATTCTCCAACCGACTCATGGACGAACTCTGTGAGAAATACAAATTCAAACAGCATAAGTCCTCCATGTATCATGCCCCAGCTAACGGTCTCGCAGAAGCATTCAACAAAACTCTATGCAACCTGTTGAGAAAGGTCATTGGTAGGAGCAAGAAAGACTGGCACGAAAGAATGAGCGAAGCGCTTTGGGCATACAGGACGACGCACCGGACGCCTACTCAAGCTACACCATATTCACTCGTGTATGGCGTAGAGGCGGTTTTGCCACTGGAAAGCCAAATCCCCTCCCTGAGAATGGCTATACAAGAAGGACTGACCAACGAAGAGAACGCAAAGTTACGTCTTCAAGAGTTGGAAGCACTAGACGATAAGAGGCTCGAAGCTCAGCAGCACTTGGAGTGTTATCAAGCACGGTTGTCCAAGGCCTTCAACAAGAAAGTTCGCCCGAGGTCATTTCAAGTAGGAGACCTCGTCCTTGCATTACGTAGGCCTATCATCATGACACACAAGACGAAAAGCAAATTCACCTCGAAGTGGGATGGACCTTACGTAGTACAAGAAGTCTACACAAACGGTGCTTACACGATCGTGGAAGGAGATGGCTTGAGGATTGGCCCCATAAACGGCAAGTTCTTGAAGCAATACTACGCATGAGAAAGAGTCACGCTCCTGGCCCGCAAGAGCATAAACTGTGTACGGCAAAATCATCATCAAAAATCCATCATTCATTTGAACTACGTGATGACTTGATCTCTCCTTAAAACCGAGGGTACGTAGGCAACTTGAAACTTCAAAACTTCAAGTACAGTCACATCATCAACAAAAAAACACAAACACTTTGAAGAATGAAGAGCAAATTCAAAATATGAATACTTTATTTCTTTAAAGGAACGATTTGTTTACAAAGCCGTATTACGAAGGTGAACATCACGCCAACGTCACCACCAAGGAAAGTTGTGACCAAACAGATATTACACAGTATAAACTCGCTGCAGTCTGTTTTGCACAACCCCACATGGTAAAAGTGACGCACTGGAACGAGCTCCAAAACAGCAACGGCAAAGAGCTCACGGCAAGCAGCAAGGTCAATGTACACGGCAACGTCACCACCAAGGAAAGTTGTGACCAAAAGGCATTACACAGCGTAAAACTCACTGCAGTCTTTTGCACAACCCCACATGGCAAAAAGTGACGCACTGCAATAAGCTTCAAGCAGCAGGGCAATGGACAGTGCAACAAGGACGGCAGACAGTACAATGGCGTGCGGCAAATAATGCAGCGACGACAGGGCAGCAAGCGCGGTAAAAAGGGTAGCTACAAGACGGTCCTTCAAGGCACATTACGGTAGCAAAGAAACCAAAATGCCACGCAATCACACTACGAAACCCCGCAGCGACTACGCAAGCAGTTTCTTGCACCGCACGGCAACATCACCACCAAGGGAAAATTGCAACCAAAAAGACAATACACAACGAAGCCCCAGTGCAGCCTCTTGTACAGCACCACACGGCAGCGCACCAACCGAGGGAATACTGTAATCAAAAGGCACTACACGGCGGAACTCCGGCGCAGTCTCTCGCACAAGCACTTGGCAGCAAAGAGCACAAAGTACACTATCATTTGCTCCACTTCCGGAAGCTTCACGGGGGTCCCAACGTCATGCCATGCCTCCACGAAATTGTTTACGTAATCCCTGACATCCCAACAAAGAAGCCCATCAGTGAGGGATACGCACATTTTGTTATACATACATATATGTGGACGGTTAAAAAAAATAATATTATTATTAATTAAAAAAAAAAAAAATAATAATAATAATAAAAAAAATGTATATGTATGAATGTCTCGGCCCAAAGGGCACTGGCCCAGCAAGAAATCCAGTACCCTCACGTGATGCATCCTCACAAGCTACGGGCCCAAATCTGCCTTGTCTCCATCAGAAGCTGATGGCCCATCCTCACGAGCTACGGGCCCAAATATGTGTTTAAGCCCAAATGCCCCCTGCCTTAATCAAAATCGTGGTAGAGAGAGAACAAAGAGAAGTCCTTTTTCTTTCTTTCTTCAACATTTAGTGAAATCATTGCAAGCCCAAAGTAACTTCGTCATTTCCTTCCACCCAGCTTTGTTGGTTTGAAGACAGTCAGCGCGGATCAGTTCTCCACCATCATCATCTAAACAGATACCAAATCTATGCATCAGGTTTCAATCCCCAAATAATCCCACCGCAGTTAAAATCTTTGGATAAGAAATTTTAAACTATTTGCATAATTTTGGACCTTCAACTTGGAAAAAAAAAAAAAAAAAAAAAAACAAAGAAAGAAGAAGAAAAGTCAAGGCTTCTGTAGCAAGAAGGAAGAGCAGCAGCAGCCATAACTGTTTCATCTTCTCTTTCTATTGCCAAAAATGGCAGAGTCCTCATCATCGGTGCCACCGGTTTCATCGGGAGGTTCGTAGCTGAAGCCAGCCTCGCAGCCGGTCAACCCACGTATGTTCTCGTCAGGCCCGGCCCTCTGCACCCTTCTAAGGCTGACACCGTCAAGTCCTTCAAAGACAAAGACGCAATAATCTTACACGGGCTGATTTCTGATAATACCCTAATGGAGAAAATGCTAAAAGAACATGAAATCGAGATAGTAATATCAGCCATGGGTGGTGCCACAATATTGGACCAGATTACCCTAGTCGACGCCATTGCGGCAGTTGGTACAGTTAAGAGGTTTCTGCCGTCGGAGTTTGGACACAATGTGGACAGGGCTGATCCGGTGGAACCAGGGCTAACCATGTACTTGGAGAAACGCAAGGTTAGACGTTCCGTCGAGGAGCGAGGGTGAGGGAGATCTCGAGCTGGAGGCCGATGTGGAAGTGATGACTGCCCATCTTCTTCCAAATAATGAGAACATCAAGAGAGGGGAGGACGATAAGTTTTCATTGGCCTTCGCAAGGATTGAAAATCATTACTTTGTGAACAAAGGATTTTTCCTTTCAGATGGATTCCTGTTAGAAAACATTGATAAGATACGGCATATAAAAAAAAAAACAATGATCGTACAGGGAAAATATGATATGTGCTGCCCCATGATGTCAGCTTGGGATCTTCATAAAGCATGGCCGGAAGCTGATCTCAAAGTTGTTCAAGATGCTGGGCATTCTGCTAATGAACCAGGAATAGCTGCAGAACTTGTGGCTGCAAATAAGAAGCTGAAATACATGAAGAAAGGACCTTGGCGTGCATGGTGACACCCCGCATCTACATATGATCTTCTTGAACTGCATCCATGTATGATGAGATCGACTAAGTCGACTTAATCTCTCTATTCCTCCTGACTCGGGACAACAGGGAGGTAGAAGAAAACCCACCAATGATGGATGCTGGTATTATTGTTGGTGAAGATGCGATTATTCGCATATGGGATCTTGACTGTCAAAAGCAGAAATGAAATGATAATCAAGCTGATAGGTTGATTACAGTGAGAAAGTGGGTGCCTTTTCAAAGCAGAGGCTTTCGGTAGAAAGAGAAAGTAGATCAGAAACAGCGGTTTGAGAGCCATTGTTTTTTTTTTTGGATTTGGCATTTTTGGAAGATCAGAACTGTAATATTGGGATTTTTGCGGATGAAATCGGTGGCGAAACCGCGAAGAGAAGATGTCTTTTCTCCCACCTTGAAGGGTTTTGAATGGAACGGCGAAGCAAACAGAATCTTGATTATACATCAACGAACGCCATAATTTTCAACGTAGGCCCTATTTCCTCCCCTGCCAACACTTAGGCCTATTTATGCAAAGATAATCCGGAAGATGGTAGAGAAAGGAAACTTTCAATGATTTGGCCAAGCATCAATCCTGGTGAGAGTGCTTTCGGCAGAAAGCAAATGGAAGATAGCTGTCAAAGTGGAGCACACAACACGTTTTTGACTGTCAAAAGCAAAAAGGATCAGAGAAAATATACCAAAGAAAATGTATGGGGTGAGAGAAAGCTGTAAAGGCATGGTGTGAGCGTGAGAAAAGCATAAAAAGACAATGTACCTCAGCTCCCTTAAAGGGGGGAACCAAATGATGGATAATCAACGGGTATATTTTTGGTTTGTGTCTTAGACTCTTACAGCTCGCCACCGAAAGCAAAAGGAGGGATATATAATAAAAAAAAATTTGGTGAGTGGACGGCTTCATTATGGGGCGGCATTATATATATATATATATATATGAAGAATGAAATTGTAGTGGCGCGCCACTCTAAAAAAAAAAAATATATATATATATATATATAAATAAATAAATAAAAATAAATAAATAAAAAAAAAGAAGGGGAGAGAAATAAAAGTCCGTTTTATTTATTTCTCTGAAAGATTACACAAATTGGCACTCTACATGCCACAAAAAAAAAAAAAAAAAAAAGATTACAAGAAATATACAAACAAGGAAAAGACTCTTCAAGGATGGTCAGGTGGTGCCTCAGAAGTCGACGGAGCTCCGGGAAGACGAAGAGCCAGAGTTGGAATCTCCGGAGCCGGAACGCTTGGTGCAACTCCGGAGGACGAAGGCAACATGAACCTCGGGAGTAACGCCATGAACCTTTCATGGTCACTTTGGATTCTACCGTCCGACTCCTGCAGCTGGTCCAGCTTCCTCTTCATGCTGGTCGAATAGCTAGTTGCAAGCAGGTGCAACTCCTTGTTCTCGTGCCTGAGTCCTCTGACCTCTTGCCGAAGACTTGCCACCTCCGCCATCAGTGACTCCACCTGCCGAGATCTTGCGAGAAGGCGCTGGCCTATATTTGAAACTGAGCCTGCACTTTGGACGCTGAGGGCTAGAGATTCCTGAACAGCCAACTCGTCTGACCGCCTGGATAGCAACCTAGTGTCCCTTGGAGTGAGGAGATTTCGAGCAACCACCGTAGCGGTTATTTCGTTTCTCATCATTGAGTCCCCAACTGTAAGAGGACCGTTGGGGGATATGAAGGACGGACGCCAAATGTTGTCTGGAGAAGACAAGTCATCGTCTTCTCCGACGTTCAAGTTAAGGCGACGGTCAGAAGGGCAAGACATTTTCAGAATATGTTAAGAAAGAAGAGATCAGGAAAATTTAAAATTGCAGAAGTGCAAGAAGGGAGTGTTTACAGAAGGGAGTTCAAGTGCGAGGTAAAACAAAATTCGCGCCTCTATAAAAAGAAGAAAATGAAGAAGCGCTCCTCAGAGATCGAAGAAGCGCTCCTCTCGCAAATCAAAGAGTGACGCTCTTTTCTCGAAGGCCGGAGTCCTGTCTCAAAAGAGCCGTTCCTCTATCGAAAGCTGGGCTTGACTCAGAAATCACGTGGCATCAGCTTTTCCACTTTGTCATCACTTGTCACATGCGTCGCATGCAGCTTGGAGCGTTGCGAAAACCACGAGCTGAACCCGGATTTGAACCCCGGTTTTCAAAAGATCATCATTCCAGTTTGTCGTCACTCATCGCATGCGCAGTCAGCTTCGCAGAAATTACGGACGCTTTGTCAGAAAGCGCGTAACGGGCACTGTTCATCCATCCACCGGCTGCCGACAAATAGTAAGGGAATAGTACCGGTTGTGAAAAAAAAAAAAAATTTCTATAAGTCCAACCTTCGCCTTCCACATCAAAGGCACACCTTCACACCCTCTCACCCTCTCAACCTCTCAAACTCTCTTCATCTCCGATAATGTCTTCCCAAAGAAACCTTTCGAGTCACTCAGTGTTCTTCATCCCTTGGAACACCCCAGAAAACAAATCATCCAGAGCGAAAGTATTTCATATTAAAAAGGTTAAAAGCAAAAGTATCTCATATTACGCTTTCTCCTCACCTTCATCTGAGGAACGTGGAGAAAGTGAGATCCTGATTGCTTACCTAGTCTTGCTCTCGAGTACTCATCTCAGACCCCTCCCAGCCCACTTCAAAAATAAACCTGTGTTGAGGTGCTTCTTCAAAAGCAAAAGTACCTCACATACGAAGCAGGAGGAGTCTGAGTTGCATCCAGATGAAGGCAGAGTCTGAGATGATCCAAGAGTTCAAGAAGATGCCACACCTGCGCAGAGACCGGACTACTTGAAGCATGTGGAGACAACGTGCTGAATCAACCTTCAAGACCAAGCCGCGACGGCCCCTTGAAGAAAACACAAGTCCGATTCAAGATTAGACAATCTAGCTGAAGAAAGCAGGAGGAGTCTGAGTTGCATCCAGATGAAAGCTGAAAAAAAAAATCACAAACCCGATTCAAGATCAAGTGCCCGTCACCCTTGAATCAACCTTCAAGACCAAGCCTCAACGGCCCTTGAAGAAATCACAAGTCTAATTCAAAGATCAGGTGTCCGTCACCCTTGAATCAACCTTCAAGACCAAGCCTCAACGGCCCTTGAAGAAATCACAAGTCTGATTCAAAGATCAGGTGTCCGTCACCCTTGAATCAACCTTCAAGACCAAGCCTCAACGGCCCTTGAAGAAATCACAAGTCTGATTCAAAGATCAGGTGTCCATCACCCTTGAATCAAAACTAGTTCAAGATGAAGTCTGTGGAAAGTCAACAAGCACAACAAATACACGTGCCGATTCACCCCAAATATAGTCTCAGCCCAATCCAAGATCAAGCCCCGACGGCCCTCGGATCGACGTCTACAGTAAGGAAACTTCAAGACGCATCTCCTACATATGACAAACACATGTATACGACACGCCTTGAAGTGGGGGCATTTGTAGACAGTGAAATTTCAATAAATAAAATGTTGACCAATGGTCAAAATTTTAACACTCATGTATTACATAAATTGTATACATATTGTATGATTCGACGAAAATTCGAAAAGAGTTAAAAAAGCTGTCAAACAGGACACGTGTCAACACCTGGCAGAGACGGCTTATTTCATCTGGAATATTATATTCAAAATTAGGCCTTGGAAAATTCTATAAATAGAAGCCAATTTCATTCATTTCAATTCACCAATTCACAAATACATTTCTCTACTCCCAAATTGGAAGAGAATTCTCTGAAGTTCGTTCTTCGTTCTTCGTTTCTTCGTTCATCGTTCATCGTTCTTCGAGATCAAGCCCCAACGGCCCTTGAAGAAACGCTCATCCATCCTAAGATCAAGCCCCAACGGCCCCTTGGATTAGCACAATTGTTCTTCAAGATCAAGTCCAGAAGCCCTTGAAGATCCATCCACCATTCATCATTCATCCGTTCATCCGTTTCTTCAAGAACCAAGCCCAAAAGCCCCTTGAAGTTCATCCATCGTTCATCGTTCATCGTTCATCGTTCATCCATCTTCTTCAAGATCAAGCCCCGACGGCCCTTGAAACAACATTCATCCACCCTCCAAGATCAAGCCCCGACGGCCCTTGGAATCAAGACATTCATCCTTCAAGAATCAAGCTCAAAGCCCCTTGAAGCTCATCCATCGTTCATCGTTCATCGTTCTACATTCATCATCAAAACATCTGAAGATCATCACTGTTCATCCCAAGAATCAAAGCGCCAAACAGCCCCTTCGGATCAACACAAACAAATCCACATCACTGTTCATCCAAGGATCAAGCCCAACGGCCCTTTGGATCAACAGCCCATCAACAAAATCCATATCGTACGAAGATAGAATCAGAGGAACAAATAGAGATTGTAACCCCAAAATTCATCAAATAACAAATATTATTTTGTACACGTGTTCTTGTTCCTTCAGGAAATTTTCGTGTTTACAGTTACAATTATGGTTATGAACATTTATTATGTATGTTTAGTTTTTATTTGTCACAGATAGTAAAATGTTTTCTCATTTAGACTACTTTTTATAAGGATGATATTTGAATGAAAAACTAAAACTAAAATAGTTTAGAACTATTATGAAGTGGACCCAAATGTAATTAGCGCCATATTAAATTACTAAAAGCATCCTTAAGCGTGCTCGCTATTTTTAGTTATATTTTGACTAAGAGCAAGCCACCTGGGTTACAGGCAACTCAATCCCCCAAGTGAAAAGTAAATGATGACACACCCTGACCGGAGTCAAGGCGTGCTGGCTGTCACGTGAGAGTGACGTAACCATAAGTGCGAGTGAAGCAGAAAATGTGAGTAAATTAAAACCGAAATAGAACTAATTAAACTACTAAACAGAGTGTGTAGAAGTGGTTAAACACGAAAGAAACAATGTCAAAGCATAGTTACAAACAGTGCAGTCAAACTAAAAAAGTACTTAATACACAAACTGGGAAAAGTTCCTACGTTCAAGTACAAATATGTCAAAATCGCCAGCAATCCTCGTGTACCACAAAGAGTCAGCTATCTAGGACATGGAGGGGCGAAAAATAAAAGGGTGAGTGCGCACAAAAATCAAGGTTTAAGAAAACTAGTTATTTGCTTAACATACTAACCCCTCACCATAAAACATGTATAGTTTCCAAAAATATCAAACTACGTATAAGTATGAAAATATGTGCATGCCAAATGTAAGTGAAGGAAAAATTTTGTCCTAGCTTTTTTGAGAATTTGAGGAAATGATCTCCAAAACACCAAAAGCTTGAGAATTTGAGGAAATGATCTCCAAAACACCAAAATTTTGTCCTAGCTTCTTTGCAAACTATTAACACATTAAAGTAGGCATGCATCCAAAAACAATTCATAAAACCCATGACTTTCAAAGCCTAGTGAATGGTGAACCAATAAACTCTTTAACTACATTAAAGAGAAGAAAGGATTTAGAGTTCATTACCCTTGAAGCTCATCCTTGTTTATACAAGGGATTCACCCAAGTGGAGGACCTTCAAGTCACCTCCTTGCTTCTTTGAGAATTTGAGGAAATGATCTCCAAAACACCAAAAGCTTGATGTCTCTAAGTCTCTACACCAAAGATTAATTGTGAGGATAAAAATGGATGACTTAGGGAAGAAGAGATTGCTAGATATCCCTCCCCTAAGTGGCCGGCCTCTTTAGAGAAAAAGGAGAGAAAATGTTTCACCCAATTTCTACAAGAAAACCCTAAATGAAAATAAAGCTATAAAGTTGCTTTTATACTTCATTTCTTGTGAGTGGCAAACTTGTAATTAATCCAAGTTTGCAACCTTCACCCTTATGGCCGGCCTTACCTTTGTCATTGGGCTAATTGCCCATTTTGTTTTAGTTATCATACAACTTAAACATAATGGGCCTTGTGGACCAAAACACTTTTGGGCCCCGAAGCCCAAAACCAACTTAAAAGCCCAATACTAACATATTAACTAATTAATTAACTTTGACCATTCTTCAATTAAACCATTTAATTGCATATCCATTTCATTTAATTACTTCACTTTCATCCTTACTCGATGTACGATCCATTAGGTTCCAATTAGCGAGGTAGTGGGCGATCGTTACTCTTAACGATCGATTGTGAATTTAAACCACATTTCAATTCTCCCTTAAAATTAGTGTTTGCTAATCTTCAGGGCTTCCACAAACCATGAGTGACACCTAGCAGCATGTCATGGTTACCCAAGCTAAGTAGAAGTGGTTGGAGAACCTATCCAGTTACAACTACAATGCAATGCGGTCCTTCTCTAATACAATACTCTTAATCACATTGTTTAAGTGATAGTTTGTTTCATGTCTATTATCCAATGTGATACTTCCCTATATGATTCAATTGAATAAGATTTGGAACAAACTTCCTAAGTCATATTCATATGCTTTGGCCAAAGACTCTCGAATAATATCTTAGAGTATTCTCCTTCCACCATGGAAGGTTAGAGATCCCTTGTTGTGCATTCATATGCCTACATGACTAGATAGCTTGACCCCAACAATTCCGTGGACACTCTAATGGAATGCCATTTGACATGATCAAAGATCAAGGACCTAACCATTAGACATCTATGATGTCTCAGGTCAAAGGACTACTTTGCATATTGTAACTATCGAGTTCTTACATGACATGTATGTTTGAACTCTCTTTTGATCGTTGTTCAGTGTACTCGATTACTCTTTCGAGCACTTATGTGGTTGTCTTAGTGTCCAACACTAAATGACTTGAGACTTGTCATACTCGCGCTTGAGTCGACATAACACATACTAACCTTAGCGGATTGTCAATGCCCAATTGGCAATCCTATGGCTAGGAACGTTTTAGGAACGAACATAAGAGAAATGTCTCGTTAATCTAACTTACTTAAATCACTTATCTCTTAGATCAAATACATTCCTTGGATTCCCTTATTGCTTAAACACAAGATACAATAAATAGTGATTAACAATAAGCTTTGCCCTTCATTAAACATATAAAAGTTTAATACAATAAGTATTCCAAAAGCTATTACATCAAATGAGTGGCTTTGTGGGCAGACTTCCAACAATCTCCCACTTGCACTCAAAGCCATCCTCCCATGTATCTAATACCCATCTTTTCCATATGGCGGTCAAGTTAGATTTGAGACATTGGCTTCGTCAGTGGATCTGCTACGTTATCGGCTGAGGCAACTTTGAGGATGTTGACTTTCCCCTCGGCAGCATATCTTCTAATGATATTAAAGCGCCTGCCAAAATGCTTGTTCTTTTGATGTGCCTTGGGTTCTTTGGCTTGAGCTATCGCCCCACTATTATCACAGTACAAAGTTACTAGTGATGTAATGGTTGGAACCACTCCAAGTTCAGTAATGAACTTCTTCATCCAGAACGCTTCTTTGCCGACTTCAGCTGCAACGACATATTCAGCCTCTGTTGTGGAATCAGCAATTACACTTTGTTTCTTGCTTTTCCAGCTGATAGCCCCACCATTCAGAGTGAATACATATCCGGAGTTGGAACTTCTATCATCGACGTCAGATTGGAAATCTGCGTCTGTATAGCCTTCCACTCACAACTCTGTCGCTCCTCCATAAACGAGGAACATGTCCTTAGTTCTTCTTAAGTACTTAAGGACCGTCTTGACATCTGCCCAGTGTTCTGATCCTGGGTTAGATTGATATCGACTAGTAATGCTCACAGCATATGCGATATCAGGCCTTGTGCATATCATGGCATACATGAGACTTCCTATGGCGGAAGCATAAGGAATAGTATTCATTTGCCGTATCTCTTCAGGAGTCTTAGGTTCCATGGACTTAGAAAGGTGAATTTCATGTCTCACAGGAAGAAAACCTTTTTTAGATTGTTCCATCTGGAACCTACTTAGCACCTTATCAATGTACATAGATTGGGATAATCCAATTAGTCTTCTGGATCTATCACGATAGAGCTTTATCCCAAGTACATAAGATGCATCTCCTAAATCTTTCATGTGGAAGGTTTTGGACAACCACACTTTTACAGAAGAAAGTACTGCAGTGTTATTCCCGAATAGTAATATGTCATCTACATATAACACTAGGAATACAACTGCATCCCCTACGACCTTTTGATAAACACAATTGTCGTCTTCATTTTGAGTAAAACCAAACGATTTGATTTCAGTATCAAAACGGATGTTCCAGCTCCTGGAGGCTTGCTTAAGTCCATAAATGGACCTCAGAAGCTTGCATACCTTAGTCTTTTCAGACTTGGACACCAAACCTTCGGGTTGAGCCATATAAAGCTCTTCCTCTAGGTAGCCGTTCAGAAAAGCCGTCTTCACGTCCATTTGCCAGATTTCATAATCATGGTACGCAGCTATAGCAAGCAAAATCCGAATGGACTTAATCATGGCTACAGGAGAGAAAGTTTCTTCATAGTCAATCCCTTCTCTTTGCCTGTAACCCTTGGCTACTAGTCTAGCCTTATAAGTCTCCACGTTCCCATCAACGCCTATCTTCCTCTTGAATACCCATTTGTTTCCAACAGGTACTATACCTTTTGGAGGGTCTACAAGAGTCCAGACCTGATTTTGATACATGGAATCCATCTCGGATTTCATGGCCTCTTGCCATCTCTTTCAATCAATGTCGGACATTTCTTCTGTGTAGTCCCTAGGGTCCTTCTTTATGTCATTGTCACCTAGAAGGTGCAATTCCGCAAATTCATTGTCTAAGCCATACCTTTTAGGTGGCTTACTAACCCTTTCAGATCTACGTGGAGCTAGGGGTCCAGGAACAGGGTTGTCAACTTGTTGAGTGCTTGTTTGTGGTTCATCATTAATCTCATTAATTTCCATCGTTTTACTTATAGTTTCTTTGAGAACAAATTCGTCCTCTAGAAACTTAGCAGTTTTGGCGACAAAGACTTTCTGGTCGTCAGGATGGTAGAACTCGTATCCCAAAGTCTGTTTGGAATACCCCACAAAATAGCACTTAACAGACCTCGCTTCAAGCTTGTCAGCTTCAAGCCTTTTAACGTAAGCCGGACAACCCTAAATCCTAATATGATTAAGATTTGTTCTTTTGCCATGCCATATTTCATATGGCGTTTGTGAAACTGACTTGGAAGGTACTCTATTAAGCAAGTAAGCTGCTGTATATAGAGCGTATCCCCGGAATGTTACTGGTAGATCAGCGGAACTCATCATAGAACGAACCATGTTCATCAAGGTTCGGTTTCTCCTCTCAGAAACTCCATTATGTTGAGGAGTTCCTGGTGGAGTCCACTGTGATACTATTCCACACTCTTTGAGATAATCTAGGAACTCATTACTCAGATATTCACCCCCTCGATCTGATCTTAGGATCTTTATTTGTTTCCCAGTTTGCTTCTCAACTTCATTCTTGAATTCTTTGAACCTTTCAAAGGATTCCGACTTGTACTTCATAAGATACACATAGCCAAACCGAGAGTGATCGTCGATGAATGTGATATAGTAGGAGAAGCATCCTCTCGACGTAGTAGACATAGGTCCACATACGTCAGTGTGGATTAACCCTAGAATTTCAGTGGCACGCTCTCCTTTCCCAGTGAATGGAGATTTGGTCATCTTCCCTTTCAAGCAACATTTACAAGTACCCATCTGGTCATTACCTAATGGGTGGAAATATCCGTCTTTCGACATCTTGCGAATCTTATCAAGGTTCACATGTCCAAGTTTAAGATGCCACATCTTTTCTTGGTTAACTTCTTCTCTAGCCCTTTTGGGTTTTGAGGTATTCCCGCTTTCAATACAGTGCATCCCACTATTCGTCTCTAGGTGAAAAAGTCCCTCTATCATATTACCATGAGAGATAATACGATCGTTCAAGTATAAAGTGCAACTCATTTTGTCAAACAATACTGAGTGCCCATCTCGTAAAAGCTTAGAGATAGAAATCAAATTCTTTATACATGAAGGAAAATATAAACAATTTTTAAGTTCCAGGACTTCCCCAGAAGATAGGTTAAGCATGTAGGTGCCTATTGCTTTTGCAGAGATTTTAGTGCCGTTCCCAACTCGCACAACCATCTCCCCATTGCGCAGTGTCTTGCTCCTTGCTAGTCCCTGCATCGTATTACAGATATGTTGACTAGCGCCTGAATCAAATATCCAGGAATTGGAGCTCACTGTAAAAGCACTTTCTATGACGGAAATAGTCTCTTCAAAAGTTCGTGTCATAAGGCTCGCAATGCGCACCCTGTATTTCTTCTTCCAACGTTCATCCTTTCCACAATGAAAGCATGGTCCTTTGGATTTTCTTGCCTTCTTCTTATGCGACCTTTTCCTTGTGTTTGCATTCTCACTCCCACTGTCCTTTTTGAAACCTTTTTCAAATTTACAGCACATGTCAATCATCTCGCTAAAAGTATGATCGAATCTATTCACTTTATAGTTTACAATAAACTTAGTGAAATCATCCGAGAGAGATGCAAGGAAAAAATCTTGGGCCATTTTCCCATCGATGGAAGTTCCTAAACTTTCAAGATCTTGAAAGATCCTTTCCATCTTTTGTCCATGTTTATGGACCGATGCCCTCTTTGCCATTTTGGCATTTAATAGACTACACACATTTGAGAATCGTACATTACTAGTCTCAATGTCATGCATCTTATACAAACTTTCAACCATGGCACATGAAGTGTCCATGTGCTTATGTAGCTTCATAAGCTCCTCACTTAGTGAAGTGAGGATTAAGCATTTGGCTTGTAAGTCATCCTCATAGTGTCTTGCATAATCATGACACTCCTCTTTTGAAGCTAGTTTCTTAGGAGGTACATGAGGAGGGGATTGCTTAAGCACATACAATATGTCTTTCACCTTTGAGACATTCTCAATGTGGCGATACCAAGTAAGGAAACGTTGGCTCCTAAGGCCCCTTTTGTCAAGTATAATGGTGGGTCTAATTTTAGGCATGTCGTTAACTACATAACATAACAAAAATCGCATTAGATTGTTGATAAACTACTTGATTGGGTCTTGAATCAAATAGTATCACCCACTATTTTTGGCAAATTCCACATCCCTCAATAGAATCCGAGAGTTATGTTGAACTCTTAGCGGGGTATGGGAGACTCACCATTACTAAGCCCACCTCAGAAGAATATCTTATTGGCTAGCAACAATAATGATGAGAGGATAACGCTTTAGCCATTTACAACTTTTGTAATTACCCATCTGGTTTGGCCTCTAGAGAATGATGCCTCAGAAGAATATCTTATTGGCACCATTGCACTTAGTTAAGTCATTCCCACCATGCTAATTCAAGTAGGGGTTTAAGAATGGCCTCAGAAGAATATCTTATTGGCCATACTCGTTGCCTACTTTCACTTCATCATATGTTTATAGGCTTCTCCTGAATGTAAGCACATACTTTGCAACCCCAGAACTGGACGAATACGGTGTATGAGTCACAAACGATTGAAGCCCACCACGGTGGAAGGCCTACGAAGAGACATTCAAAGCATCTCTCGCTTATCAACTTAATATTCGTTTTATTTGAGGGAGTAGTGTTGGGCTACATCAAAATCATTTTAATCATATTAAAAGAACATGGGCCTATCACAACTATTGGTCCAAGTTAATATGAATTAGTAGCATATAATACTCCCACTGTTTCGTTGAAACAAGCGAGACTATATGGAACTACTAACAAACGCATTGCATCCTCATATGGACTATATAGTCGTTTTAGGATGATTATGAACCGATTGATTTGATCCAACACGAGCCTTGTGTTGGACCTTGGGTTTAAGGTAGATAGTTTGTTGATTTTAGTTACGCGTTTAATCTAATTAAACCGTTATTTCCTATTGGGCGTTGGACCCAACTATTCCAATTTGCATACAAATAAACAAATAGGAATACATGAAATAAAGAGAAGGGCTTATGCCCTTTTACAACACATTGGAGGACTTATGCCCTTTACAACAAACTTGAATTAATCAAATTACATTCAAATCTACACTACTAAACCCAAACATTCATAATGTAAATCGGCCAATCACATAGCTCAATTATCGAGGCCTTTGGTTCATAATCACCCTTTTCTTAATCAATCAAATTAACTAAGAAAGCAACTTTAAACAATTGGTTTTTGGATTCATAGAATTGATTTAAATGGAACTAAATAAAATGAAAATCCAATTCTCATTTAAAGAGACAAAACCATTTTGTTCTCATTTTATTTGGGCCAAAAACAATGACCACAACTTTTGGGCCATTTTGCAAAAACAAAAAACCTTTTGGGGTCACTTTGTAAAAACACAAAAGTCACACAACTTCATGTAATTACAACTAGAACCCAAAATTTTCAACAATTGCTAAATCTTCATTAAAGGAACAAAACAATTTGTCCTTTAGTGATTTTGGACCTTTACGTAAAATACGTAAACTTTTGGGCCAAAATGCAAATACACAAAAGTATCAAAACTTTATGTAATTGCACAAAAGGCCCAAAATTACCCCACTTGAGGGGTGGCCGGCCATTTGAGTAAACAAGTGAAATTTTTGAAAAATTTTTTGCAAGTTGATTTTGGTGGGTGAGATTAAAGGTGATGGAGATTGGTTGTAAGAGATATTTGTCAAACATTAAATTTGTTTTGACAAACATTAAAGATTTTTATCTACCTTCACCAATAAGTCTTCACCCATTATTAATAAACCAAAACTTTATGAAAAACATAAAACTTTTGAATCAAAACTTCAAAACTTTTTGTTCTTGGCAAGAACTTCAAGAACATTGAAGAACACTCATGAAAACTCATAATAGCTCCATGAATGTTTTCACTCACCAAAACTCAAAATTTCATAACTCAAAAGAGGGTTAATATCCTAGGGTACTTAGGGGTTCCAAAAAGCACTTTAAAACCATTTTAACAAGACTAACAAGAACCCAAAAAATCACCCTTTGGATTTGGCCGAAAATCCCAAAATACTTGGCACCAAATTTTAGTTCCAATATTCATGCTTATATGAACTACATCTACAACATTTGAGATGCTAAATTTTCAAGCAAAATTTATATTCAAAGCAAGAACAAAGCTTGTAACATTTACAACACATAAATCACAAATTATGAAAAATCACAAAACCTAAAAGGATTCACCATAAACTAGGCCTAGGCTCTGATACCACTTGAAGTAAAAATTTTGTCCTAGCTAAGAACATGTTAGAATATTTGAATACATATGCAAACTATTAACACATTAAAGTAGGCATGCATCCAAAAACAATTCATAAAACCCATGACTTTCAAAGCCTAGTGAATGGTGAACCAATAAACTCTTTAACTACATTAAAGAGAAGAAAGGATTTAGAGTTCATTACCCTTGAAGCTCATCCTTGTTTATACAAGGGATTCACCCAAGTGGAGGGCCTTCAAGTCACCTCCTTGCTTCTTTGAGAATTTGAGGAAATGATCTCCAAAACACCAAAAGCTTGATGTCTCTAAGTCTCTACACCAAAGATTAATTGTGAGGATAAAAATGGATGACTTAGGGAAGAAGAGATTGCTAGATATCCCTCCCCTAAGTGGCCGGCCTCTTTAGAGAAAAAGGAGAGAAAATGTTTCACCCAATTTCTACAAGAAAACCCTAAATGAAAATAAAGCTATAAAGTTGCTTTTATACTTCATTTCTTGTGAGTGGCAAACTTGTAATTAATCCAAGTTTGCAACCTTCACCCTTATGGCCGGCCTTACCTTTGTCATTGGGCTAATTGCCCATTTTGTTTTAGTTGTCATACAACTTAAACATAATGGGCCTTGTGGACCAAAACACTTTTGGGCCCCGAAGCCCAAAACCAACTTAAAAGCCCAATACGAACATTTCGTATAATTAATTAACTAATTAATTAACTTTGACCATTCTTCAATTAAACCATTTAATTGCATATCCATTTCATTTAATTACTTCACTTTCATCCTTACTCGGTGTACGATCCATTAGGTTCCAATTAGCGAGGTAGTGGGCGATCGTTACTCTTAACGATCGATTGTGAATTGAAACCACATTTCAATTCTCCCTTAAAATTAGTGTTTGCTAATCTTTAGGGCTTCCACAAACCATGAGTGACACCTAGCAGCATGTCATGGTTACCCAAGCTAAGTAGAAGTGGTTGGAGAACCTATCCAGTTACAACTACAATGCAATGCGGTCCTTCTCTAATACAATACTCTTAATCACATTGTTTAAGTGATAGTTTGTTTCATGTCTACTATCCAATGTGATACTTCCCTATATGATTCAATTGAATAAGATTTGGAACAAACTTCCTAAGTCATATTCATATGCTTTGGCCAAAGACTCTCGAATCATATCTTAGAGTATTCTCCTTCCACCATGGAAGGTTAGAGATCCCTTGTTGTGCATTCATATGCCTACATGACTAGATAGCTTGACCCCAACAATTCCGTGGACACTCCAATGGAATGCCATTTGACATGATCAAAGATCAAGGACCTAACCATTAGACATCTATGATGTCTCAGGTCAAAGGACTACTTTGCATATTGTAACTATCGAGTTCTTACATGACATGTATGTTTGAACTCTCTTTTGATCGTTGTTCAGTGTACTCGATTACTCTTTCGAGCATCTATGTGTTTGTCTTAGTGTCCAACACTAAATGACTTGAGACTTGTCATACTCGCGCTTGAGTCGACATAACACATACTAACCTTAGCGGATTGTCAATGCCCAATTGGCAATCCTATGGCTAGGAACGTTTTAGGAATGAACATAAGAGAAAGGTCTCGTTAATCTAACTTACTTAAATCACTTATCTCTTAGATCAAATACATTCCTTGGATTCCCTTATTGCTTAAACACAAGATACAATAAATAGTGATTAACAATAAGCTTTGCCCTTCATTAAACATATAAAAGTTTAATACAATAAGTATTCTAAAAGCTATTACATCAAATGAGTGGCTTTGTGGGCATACTTCTTACAGTAAGTTCAGGAGTAAGTCATTGCATAAAATCCTAACAACAGTATAGATAAGATTAAGTGCAGAAATGTATACTAGTATTCCAACTGCACCTATCACTCATCCGTCTATGCTAATACATCGAGTCAAAACTGACTAGTGCAGTCTGTACGACAAGCTAGGTGGAATAATAACGCTCTAGTGCTACGATCCCGTGAAGCTTGTGTCACATCTCGACCCGGGCCCCCACCACAACCCGGGCTCGACTCCACCATAACACGATATTGTCCGCTTTGGGCCCCAATCACGCTCTCACGGTTTTGTTTCTGGGAACTCACGAGTAACTTCCCAGGGGGGTCACCCATCTTGGAAGTGCTCTCGCGCGCTACTCGCTTAACTTTGGAGTTCCGATGAACTCCGAAGCCAGTGAGCTCCCAAAAGGCCTCGTGCTAGGTAGAGATGGGAATATACATATAAGGCTTATAGGATCATCTCCCTTGGGCGATGTGGGATGTTACAGCTTGCGTTAGGCGCAGTCACCATCAAGTCGGAACCCCTTATTGTGGTCTGTACGACAAGCTAACACCTACTTGGATCCAAGGCGATGGTGCGGTATTTGGGGTGAACATACACGTGAAGGCTAGCCTAGCCTTGGGTTGAGCACTCACCTGGGGTGTAGCAATGATGAGCAGACTATAGATATGCATGCCAATAAGTTTCAACCATTCAATCAACCATATAACCTTACCTGAACTTACCTGTGCGTCCAACAATCACCTTAGCATTTCAAAACATTCACAACAATCATGTGCAGGTAGAATGCATATGGATATACCATGATATTGTGTAAAAACCAAACCATAATATAGCATTTTAAAATATATAAAATCATGGCATAACATGAATATTTCATTTAAAACGTTTACGGAAACTATAACGTATATACATAGATATATGAAAACAAAATGTCCACTTACTGGTAAGTCGAAGGATCTTAGCCTCCTAGCCTTGCGTGCCCACGTATGCCCTCGAGGTAAGTCTCCCCTATATGCGAAACAACTAATTACAATTAGTTAACACAAACATATGCTAAAAGTTAGGAATAACTTCCTATAGTTTCCTCAAACGGATGGTTTAAATGTACGAAAATATTTTACTCAAAATCACGAATGCACACGTGTCAACCACTCGTTGGCCAGAAGCTAGACGCACCCTCATACGCCCCCCAACCCACGACCACACGTGGGGCAGTGCTCAGGCGTGTGTATTGCAAAACCCCTAACAATGTTATGGAATATTTTGTCTAACTAACAGAATATTCTATTAGAGTTAACTAACGGCGTTACCTAATGATGTCAGAATATTCCGTCAACTTTGATGGAATATTCCATCGTCCTCTCCGGTGAGCCTCGCCGGCTGCCAACGTCCAAGTCGTCGAAAAACTGGAAAATTTTCAAAACTTCATATCTTCTTCATTTCTCAACCATTTTTCATGAAATTTATATGAAAATGAAGCTTACAAAGAGTAGAACAAGATTATAACTTCCAAAAGTCCAAAAAGTGGATGGAGGTGGCCTGAAAAAAGCCTCAAAAAGTACGGTCAAAACTAGAACTTCATGAAACTGGGTTGTTTCACTTCAACTCTTCCTCAAACCTTCACTATAGACCTTGGGGAGTTGAATGGAAGCCTTCAGACTTCCTAAAAACTTGTAACTCGGTCGTAACTCGTCGGGGAAAAGTTGAACCGAGTCGAACCTTCTGAGTTTGACGTCTAAAACTCAGTCAAACCACGATCTGAAGGTATAGATGTGCTCGTGGTGGTGAGATGAACACGATGGGGTAGTTTTGGAGGTCAAAAAGTAGGTTTAATGCTTGTTTTTGCTAGTTGCAAAGAAAGAGAGAGATAACTTACAGGTTAGAGAGAAAGAAAGAGGAGAAAGTTCTAAGTTTTTGATTGGTAACTAGTGTGAGTGGAAGCTCACTGATTGGTTATGTAAAGGAGGGAAGAATCTAGTTGGGTGGTGAGGAGAGAAATCGGGAAAAATGAATGGAGGAGAGTGATTTGTGCCAAAGTGATTGGTTGTTTATCTGAGGGAGAGGAAACACAGATCCTTTTTTTTGTGGGATTGACAGATTTGAATTCAGCTTTTGTATCACAATCTGAATCCTTAACCGTGATTTTGATTCCGTAAATTTGTACACATGTGTACAAAATTACCTGATTTAACTACGGAAGCGAAAATGATTTAAAACTGCATAATCGTATCCACGTCATTTTGCCAACAAAGGCATAATCGTCAATTTACATATTCGGGGATGAATTACAAGACAAACTAGGGACGGGTTGTCATTACTGCCTTCAATGAATAATAAATGCTTAAGTCCATCTCACACATAAAAACTAAATAGCTCAGGCTATTGATAATAAAGTTTTTTAATAAAATAATAAAAGATAATTTTATTTTTTATTTTGGATAATTTTATTTTTAATGTTTTTATAATTTTTAATAGTTTAAATCGTGGCTAACATCATGTTGACGTTACCCTTGAGTCACATAGGTCAGGCGCTAGGCCCATGAATTATCGCCTGATTGAGAAATCAGGCTTACTTTGAGCCCAATGTGTTGGAGTGGGCTGGAGGGTTTTTTCTTTTGGGGGGGGGGGGGCAAGGGAAAAGTGATTGAGTGGCTTATCCCCTAGGGAATTTGTAAGGGCTAGAGCTGCTTTAAAAAGGAAAAGGATGGATCCCTTCCTCCTAATCCACCAAATTAGGGAATCAGTGCCGTTGAAATTTGATCCAACGACTGAAGTTATTATAACTTTTAAAGTGGGCTCCTATTTGTAGTCGTTGGATCAATTTTCAACGGCACATATTTCTTAATTTGGTGGATTATGAGAAGCTTTCCCTTTAAAAAGACTAGAAAGTTACTTTAGGAGCTCTTTAAAAAAATTTCTACTCCAAACTCTCTAGATTAAGAAGTCATAATCATAGTGGACCAATTTATTTAAAATAATATTAAAATATTAATAATCAATGTTCGGCACTCTCTCTAAATTTAGGAGTTCCTAGGAGAATTCCTATCTTAGAAGTTGGATAAGGAGCATAATTGGAGATGAATTATTCCAAATCCTCTTTAAAATTTAGCTAGAGCTCATTTAGAAGGCCCTTTCGAGATGTTAGAAGTTCTAAAACCATATAAAACATGTTAAAAGTTCTAAGTATATAAATGTGATAGGCAATACTATTTACATACATGTGATTATGTGTCGCCCATTAACAAAACACAAATTGAAAAATTAAAAGTAAAAACATGAATTGTACAAACTAAGGAGTTGGGTGGCGAATAGGGGCCTAACGTCTAGGCATTTAGGCGAGGGCATAAACGGTTTTTTTTAATCTATTAGTTAAAATATAAATAAATGTCTACTTATGCCTAAGAAAATACATTATTGTATTGGGATACATAAATTACAAAATAGAATGACATATAGATTATAGAGTATTAGAGCATATTAGATGCATGAGGGACATT
This sequence comes from Crataegus laevigata, assembly GCA_963580275.1. Lineage (NCBI taxonomy): Eukaryota > Viridiplantae > Streptophyta > Magnoliopsida > Rosales > Rosaceae > Crataegus > Crataegus laevigata. Next base: position 23,955,678 of record OY756950.1, on the reverse strand, counting down.
CATATAATGAGTGTTTATCCAAGTATTCAACAAGTCTCTTACAATATATTGAAAAATAAAATGCAAAATGAAAGTTATATTTTTCTGTCTAAGTGAGGGTCCCAATTTAAGAGGTACCTAGGCTGGTCTAGGTGGGTTAGATGGGTGCCTAGGTAGGTTAGGCGAGTTCCTAGGTAGGTTAGGCGAGCACTTAAGCAGGTCTAGATGCCCTTTCTTAATTTTCAACTGTCTAGGAATTAATCCCGGCAATGACCAGCAACCTAGCGCCTAAACGGGACCTTGGTGGCACTAGGTAGGATTTTTAGAATAGTGATACAAACTACACTTAAGAAGTATAAATATACATGCGCTCTGGCAGAAGCATCCGCTTAAGTAGCCGCTGGTGTCAAAATGGTATTTACAATTTGCTGCTACTTATTCTAAAAAAGTCAACTTCAACTGCTTCCACTTTATAAGTGTTTATTACATTGCTTACTTAAAAACCAATTGCAAAGAAAGCCCATGTTCTATTTTTTTTTCTCTTACAAAACACATGTTGTGTCCTTCTGTAAACACCATTGTGAAGGCATGTATTTTAAAAATAAAATACTTATAAATTAAACTTTGTATTACTAATTATTTAGTCATATTAATATAATTTTCATACGTTGGAATTTCTTTTATAAATATTACCTTCTGGCTTCTTTTTGTATATATATTTTATAAACATCTTGATATCTTATATTATTTTATTAATAGTTACTAACACTTGCATTCAGTGTAGTTTACTTACGATTGGAATGTTTAACATTTTATACTTGCATTCAGAGTGGTTTTGGGCCCATTCTAACTATTGTGTAATAAATTTTTAGCGGTCTTAAGCTTGCAATTGTAGAACAACAAAACATGAGAAAGAAGATGAATTGTCCTCGTAAAGAAGTTGAGTCGAATGACGTTGTATCTTATATTTTTCTAACAGTTTTGTTTGTTTTGTCTTTGTGGTTTAGTGAAACTCAAGGATGGGATTAATGTTATTTCTAAAGCAACCTAATCAACTATTATTTGTAGCCCTCATCTTTGCCTACTTTTTCTGTCAAACGATTCAAACCAGATTTCTTTGTATTTTCTTCCTATAATTTCAAATTCTTTTAGTGGTTACCCTCCTCTCTTCCTCCCACTTAATCATATTATACACTTTTTTAGATTCTCTTTATTAAATTTAATGGGTCTTTCAGTTTTGTGAAGATTACTTCAATTGCTCATATTCTGAGTTCAAATTTTTTTTTCTCAATACATATATAAAAGGCTCTCTTTCACAAAGAATTATGGCTTCGCCACTGGTTATAGCTAGCTAGATGATAAAACAACCGTCCTTCTTATTCAGTCGAAAAGAGAAAGATTTTTGTTGAATATGTGGTTCATTCCTATTGGGTCTTTCCATATTATAAGTCTAATAACCTATTTCTTTGGCCTTTTCTGTTTCCCATTTGAATGCCATGTGAGTGGCTTTAGGGTTTAAGGTAGCAGGTTGGAGAGGAAACATAAGCTAGCCGACATCTTCATTTGAGAGTTGTTGCTCTTGTGGATTTTGAGCAATCACTCATTATTAGTGCTATTTTTTGTAGCTTTTACGAGAGGAGATTTAGTATGTACTTTATTCTCTATTTGTTTTTTGTTTGAGTGAGAGCTTTTAGGTGTATGTGGGATTTCAGGTTTGTGAGTTGAACTTTATTTGTAATCCCACATAAATCCTTGTGCCATTTTGGATTGTTTGTCTTGTCATATTTTGCCATATTAGTTTAGTTTCATATTTGACGCTTCCGGAAGTGGCGACTTGGGGCTTTGTACTAGTATGTCTATGAAACCTTCAAATATGTCGATGAAATATGATAGTAAAAAATACAACAGGAGGAATGATTTTAGCCTTTGGCGTGTGAAGGTTCGAGTTGTGCTAGTTCAAATAAGGGTTACTTAAGGCAATAAAGGGTGTGGCAGCCTTGCCACAAGATTGGTCTGCTGAAAGAAAAGAAAACACTTTCGATGGAGCACAGTGCAATTATGTTATCACTATCTGATAAAGTTCTTCGTGAGGTGAACGAACGATGAGACTACTGCAGCTGGTTTACGGCTTAAGTTTGAGAGTATATATATGACCAAATCCCTCACTAATCAATTGTATTTGAAGCAACGTTTGTATACTCTCCGTACAACTGAAGGTACGCCTATCTTGATGAGTTTAATAAGGTTATTATGGATTTGAAAAGTAAAAATAATAAAATTGATGATGAGGATCAAACTTTGATTCTGTTGTGTTCTTTACCTACTTTGTATGCGAATTTTGTTGAAACTTTGTTATATGGGAGAGATTCTATTTGTATGGAGGATGAAAATGCCACTTTGAATTCAAGAGAGTTATAAAACAAAGTATTTGGAAATTTTAATTATGCTCATTCTGAGGCTTTGGTAGCAAGATGCAGAGTTAGAGAATATGGTTCATTTAATAATAGAAGAAATTCGAGGTCAAAGTCTAAAACCAGCAACAATACATGCAACCATTATCGCAAGGAAGGGCATTGGAAAGTTAATTGCCCTAAACTTAAAGATAAATTTGATGGTTTCTCTAATGCTGGGGCTAGTGCGGACGTCGTTGATGACGACTTCGACTATGTTTTATGATGACAGTAGGCTACACCAGATTTGAAAAAGGAATTTGGGTACATTTGAATCTCTTCACTACATATGGAGATTTAAGACTTTTTAAGGATTCTTTTGTCATGATTTGCAAAAGTTGCTTGGTAGCCTCTATGTATGTTCGTGTTATGTCAGTTGTCTCTTCATCTTTTTTTGTTTTGTTTTGAATATTGGTATGGTTTTGCCTTTTGGTAGAGTTGTATTCAATGGGGGCTAATTTGTTGAGTTCTGCAAAGTTTGGATAGTGCGACACCATATTATTTTGGATACACCACATGCAATGCGGAACATTTGTATGGAACCCTATTGTAGAAGGCAAGTTATATGTTTTCTAACTTTGTTTGGTCTATGAACATTTGGTTGGTTTTTTTTTTGCCACTGCTATTTGGTTTGTTGGTCTCCATAAATTGCAATTGGCTTTCTTGAAGACTCCAGTTGAGGTATGGTTTTAGATCTCCTTCTGATTATTTGAATTTGAAATTTTTTTGGTTGTTTTGTTAGTGCCTATGTGAGGATGGTAAGTTTGAGTGAAGGACAAAAAATTTAGTATTCCTAGGATTTGAATTTGGGGTGAAAAAATGTTTTGTATGCGGTATGTTGGAACTATGTCACCAAAATTGTAATCAGCTTTGACTTGGAGAATGTGTCATGCTATGTGAATGAGTTTGTTATTGCAATTTCAAACCATGGGGTTCGGGAGTACGTGAAGTTTGTTAGGTGTTCAACTTTGTTATGGTGTGCTTGGTTTTTGTTGGTGATATTGAAGAAATTCAGTTTCTTCATTTGAATCACTTTTGTTTTGATCAAGGCACTTATGGTTTGCAAAATGGGAGGTGACAGTGGAGAAATGTTTTACGTTAGTTGGTTTGGTATATTTGAATCGAGATGGAGAGTTTATGTGCATCGAGCTTGAGGAATTTGATTTGGCTTCAGTTGTTGTCTAATTCGTACTTGAGTTGCTTATAATGATTGTTGATTCGACTCTTCGTGTTTTTATGGGAATATCGCCAAGGTGGAGATTATTGAATATGTGGCTCATTCCTATTAGGCCTTTTAATATTATAAGCCCAACAACCCATTTGTTTGGCCTTTTCTGTTTCCCATTTGAATGCCATGTGAGTTAGTTTAGGTTTTAAGGCAGCAAATTAGAGAGAAAACAAAAGCTAGCAAACAGCTTCATTTGAGAGTTGGTTGCTCTTGTGGATTTTGCAATGACTCATTATTGGTGCTACTTTCGTAGCTTTTGGGAGAAGAGATTTGGTATGTAACTTATTTTATCTTTGTTTTTTGTTTGAGTGAGACTATTGGGTGTATGTGAGATTTCGGGTTTGAGATTTGAACTATAATTGTAATCTCCATTTTGACTATTAGTGAAATTTCCTCGTCATCTCCGAACTGGATGTAAGCTTACGCCAAACTAGTGTAAATCCTTGTGTCATTTTGGATTGTTTGTCATATTTTGCTGTATTAATTTATTGGTTTTATATTTGACGCTTCCACGTAACAATTTATAGGGAGTAATTCCACTTGAAAGATGGGTCATCATATTGCAGATAATACCATCTTAGCATCAGAAATAGCTAACTACATGTTTCATCGGCGTCGTGGGAAGAAGGGCTTTGCCTCGATAAAACTAGATATAAGTAAGGCATACGACAGAATTGAATGGGGATTCCTACATCAAATCCTAATCAAAATGGGATTTTCTCAGCAATGGATCAAGCTTATCATGCTCTGTGTGACTACGGTCTCTTACTCTATTTTGGTGAATGGATGCTCACGGGGATATATACTCCCATCGCGTGGATTACGCCAGGGTGACCCCCTTTCACCATACCTATTTATTCTTTGTGTGGAGGGACTGTCAGCACAAATTGCCCAGAAGACACGGCAAGGAAGGATTCAAGGGATCTCCATATGTACGGAAGCACCAATGGTTAGTCATTTGCTATTTGCAGATGATAGTTTACTATTTTGTCGAGCAAGGCAATCGGATTGCAGGCAAGTAAGGGAGATCCTAAAGATTTATGAACATGCTAAGGTTAATCTCCAGAAAAGTGAATCGTGTTTTAGCAGAAATGTGAAATGACCGATACAAAATAAACTTGTTGAGATCCTTGGTGTGAACCGTGTGGAACGACATGAGAAATACCTTGGTATGCCAACACTTGTGGGGAGGAACATGAGCGTGTGTTTTGGGTATCTCAAGGACCGTTTATGGAATAAACTTAAAAGTTGGAAAGGTCAGATGCTAAGTGCAGCCGGGAAGGAAGTATTGGTGAAGGTAGTGGCGCAGGCAATCCCGAACTACTCCATGAGTTGCTTTCTTCTTCCCAAAACTTTCTGTGATGACCTAAACAAGTTAATTGCATCCTACTGGTGGAGTGGTGATGAAGGAGAAAAGAAGCTGCATTGGTGCTTTTGGGATCGCCTTTATAACCCAAAGAGCGAAGGTGGACTTGGGTTTCGACTACTTTATGCATTCAATTTAAGTATGCTAGCAAAACAGGGGTGGCGATTGATGGTGGATCCTCACTCTCTGGTTGCTACGGTTCTAAAGGCTAAGTACTTTCAAAATTGCTCTTTTATGGATGCCACATTGAAATCTGGGGCTTCATATGTCTGGAAAAGCATTTGCACTGCAAGAAAAATTTTAAGCATGGGTCTAATATGGCAGGTGGGCACTGGACAATCCATTCATATCTGGGAGGACCCTTGGATCCTTATCTTATCTCGATTTCGCCCATACTCGCCCAAACCGGTGGGTTGCACTTTGGTAATCGTAGATCAGTTAATTGACCCAATTGCAAAAGGCTGGAAGATTGATATGTTAGAAAATTTATTCTCTACTGAGGAGGTAAATCTGATTAAGACAATTCCATTAAGTGTTCGAAATCCAGTGGATCATTTACTGTGGCACCATGAGAGAAATTGAAGGTTTTCGGTCAGGTCAGCCTACCATGTGGCAAGAAGTTGGCTGCAACCTACAAACCGAGCGGCGTCGTCCTCTAGCGCTGATAGTTTTAAGATCTGGGCAAAAGTGTGGAATGCAAAGGTGCCACGAAAAGAGAAAATATGTATATGGTGACTTGCCAATGAATTGGTTCCTACTAGGGCTAATTTGGTGGCAAGACATGTTATCACGGTTGTGGAATGTGTATTATGTGGTGGGTATGGTGAATCTACTATCCATCTAATGAAGGAATGCCATTATGCGAAATGTGCGTGGTTAAGCTCGCAAGTGGGTCCACTCTTGAGGAACACTCATCCTCAATCCTTCATGGCATAGATACATGAGATTGTGGATCTGATACCCAAGGCAAGCTTTGATGCGTTTCTGATGATATGTTGGGCACTATGAGGGGCACGAAACAAGAAACTTTGGGACGATAAGCTGGTATCTTCTGAGGTTTGCCCTGCCAATGCTATTCAATGGTGGCTGGATTTTACCAAAACCACAAATGCAGGAGCAGAACAAATAAGCAACTTGCGAAGCACCTCCAAATGGCTTGTCCCACCCCGATGACGGCTTAAGATGAACGTAGATGGGTCCTGGAAGGCAGATGGTTTTGCTGCGGGATTTGGTGCCATCATCAAGGATGGTGATGGTCTTTTTGTTGATGCTAGTACTGGAAGCTTTAAAGATTTAACCTCCCCACTTATCTCGGAAGCTATGGCAATGCGAGCGGGTTTGCTATGGGCGATTGACAGGGGTTACCAATCACTTATTATTGAAACCGACTCGCTTTAGATTGTAGAGGTGCTAAGGGATCCCATCCTCAATTTGTCACCCATCAGACAAGTCGTGGAGGATTGCAAAGCTCTACTCAATTCAATCACTGAAGCAAATATTACCCACATCCGTCGAACCGCAAACCCTGCTGCCCATCGCCTTGCAAAAGTCGGCCTATCTTTGATGCAAAGCTGTGAATGGATCGGTTCCCCACCTAGTATCATAACTGATATACTTGTTGAGGACTGTATGTAGCTCTTTGTTTTGAGATGGATCAACCTTTGTAATGCAATTAATGAAATGAAATCTACTATAGTATCTTTAAAAAAAAAAAAAAAAAAAGAGTCGCTTACCTTGGTCGTATCAAACTATCAAAATTTTCCATTAAGCGGTTATTTTCTAGTAATATAATAAAGGAGTAATGCGTGGTGCTAAAAAAGTGACATGGGCTTAATGTGAATTTTGAAGCCTATTTTGGGTTTGGACCCTTCCAGAGATGTGTTTAGATTATTCTAATCTTTTAAAACAAGCTAACGCGGGCCGGATTTGGGGGAGATTTAGGTCTAAAAAGTAGATAGACAGATTCATGGGGTAGATTCTCCTAGTTAATTTGGGATTTTGGTTCATAGTTTAACTTAATTTATTTGTTTCCCAGTTTTATTTTATGACCTTTTCTAGGAAGAATTTTATTTTTTATTAGTATAAATAAGGCTATTTAGCCAGTAGAGGGGACACACTACTTTGGAGAATCCGGCTTAGAGAGCTTTTGACAATTCGGGTTTATTTTCAAAGTGTTTTCTATCCATGTTCTTAGTAATATTTTGTTTTATGATTGTTCACAACTAATTTCTTTTACTATGGCGAGACCACAAGCATTAGTAAAAATATGTAATTTCTTTTCCATTTACTTATGATATTATGCATGCATGTTTTAAATTATTAATCACTGTATTCAAACTATCTAATTGTCTTAGTGATTCGCGATCATTAAGATATTTAGAAAGGTAATTTGATGCAATTTTGGTTGGAAGGTTCCCAGAAATTGGCGCTGGCTTATTGTGGTTAATAATTGTAATTTCACTTGGGATGAACACCATGTCTTAAGAGTTGCATGGTTTTTCAAAGGGTTTTCACAAAACTTAATGAGTCTTTCATGTTCATATTGGAGCTGAACGTCTGGACGAGTTGCATGTTAGGTTTTATGTTAGAGGTTCCAAGTAAGATATACTTTAGGAAAACCTTACCTTCAAAACACACATGGATAATTTATAAGTAATTGAGAGAACTACCAATGACAATTTTTTACCGAGTGGCTAGCTTAAAATTTTAAATCTTTGTATACAAAGAAACTTGATATTGTATGTTTCACATTACCCTCTAGCTTAACTTAATTTTCACAGGTGAGCTATTAAACAAATACGTGTTAAAATTCAAACAAATTTAAACTTGTACATGTACAAGAAGCGATGAGAAAAATAATGTACAAAAAGAGATAGTTTGTAAATTGTATTATATAATTTTATATGGTTAAACCAAGAGAATTATAATTAGTGACTAAATATATGATGAGTTACATTCGAAAATTAATGAAAATTACATGTAAACCCTCCCGAATTTCCCTGACTTGCGCTCTCGCCTCGTGACTTTTGAGGCTCAAATCAAACCTGACAATGGCAGTCTTGCAGCCGTACCTGCAGCTGGTCTCCCTACCCAGCCCAATCCTCCCGTGGGCCCAGCTGTGCAGCCCATGAAGCCACATGCCTTGCTGCAGCCGCATGCAGCCCATCTTCCTCAACAGCCCGCTGCTGCCTTTAATGCCCAGGGCCCGGATTTCCAGCATGTTCTACATCGTCCAAGGCCCAATCCAGGCAGTGGGGGCTTCCACAAACAGCGGTTCTGTGGCGGCTGAGGGCGTGTTCGCGGTGGTCTTCGCGGTGGTGGCCGCGGTGGTCAAGGTGGGTGGCACTCCAACCAATGGGCGTTTCATCCGAATCAACAACAAAGTATTTGAGGTGCTCCTCCTGTACTTTGGTGTAATCTAATGATTGATTGTGTTTATGGTCGTTCTTATATCTAAACATAATTAAATATGATATACGGCGAACCATCCACTTCCACCATCAACTAATCATTAACACTCATTGAGCAGACATTGAAGAATGAAGAGCAGTTTAACAAATAGCACCTAATTATTTATGCTTTGTTAAATCATTTTTTTTTAATTTAGAAAGAAGGGTCGTTCATACACAGATTAATTCCAAAGAAGCATAGACTTTATTAGCATAAATAATATATATATATATACACACACACAGAGCCTTTAACAAGGGGGATCCTCATTAAAAAATAAATAGGAACACTATCTTAACTGTTAGATTTAGTTTTAATGAAATTGTGTGGTTGTGATTAAATCATAGGCCACATAATCTTAACTATTTAATTTTATTAAAGTTAAATCTAATGATCAAAAGAGTGTTCTTATTTAAAAAAAAAGAAAAAGAAAAAGAATCTCATATATATATATATATATTTATGCAGAGTCTAGTCACTGTTAGGTCAAGCTAGCTAGAGTCTGGAGCTTCACAGTAATAAGATAAAAATGACAGTAGAAGGACAATGACACCATTACGTCCCAAGGATTTTTCGTATGTTTTAGGTGTGCAAATTCAATCTATACTAAAATTCAAATTCAACTGAAACACTGTTCATAAGCACAGTGTTCTTCCTATTTTACCCTCACTCATTTTGTGTTATTACAAGTCTGCCACATTCCTTTTGACACGTGGAATCGCACTCCCCTTCATCCTCACTTCTTCCTTTCAGTTCGACTACCTTTCCAGTCAAAACCTTCTGCACAAATGGGCATACAAAAACAGCTGCGCTCTCATACCTTGGACAAAGACGAAGGAAGACGCCATCCACCACCCACCACCCATCCTTCTGCTCCTCCTCCATTCCAATCTTCGGCGGAATTCTCCTGTGTTTCCTCGATTCCAAGGTCCGTTCTCATCTCTCTCTCTCAACATTTTGTTTTTTGCTTTAATAGTTCATCGTTTCCTTCTTTTCATGCGTCCGATTGTAGATTTCCATTTTTTTTTTTGGGGAAATTGACATGCTTTTCACAACATCATCTCCCTAGAACCTACGAGCTTGGTTCGGGTTTGAATTCTCCGACGTCAATCAGACAATTCTGGCAACGCCCACGCCGAACATCTATGTTTGTCTCAAACCATTTTCCATCACCTCATGTACCTTCTAGACCTCTTGCATGTCCAAATATGCATCAATTTTGTGATTTAATATAATTGGGCTGTAGTCAAATTTTGATGAATTTTTTGAATTTTACGTTTGAAGTTCTGGGTTTTGGAGCCTGTTTTATGTTTTTTGTTTTCATCTACGATTGTTCTTTTTATATTTGCCACATACATGTTGTTATTTTTCTTCAAACGTGAAGAATTGTTAGTCTGCTATACAATTTCCTCTTCCTTCATGCACCACTTCGAATCGAATCACTCGCTTTCTCTCTCCAACTCATCCCTTTCCGATTTCCCCCAAACCCATTCCTGATGGCATCCAAGTCCAAAATCCTCTTCATCGGCGGCACCGAAAAGTTCATCGTCTAGGCCAGCGCCAAGGCCAGCCACCGCACCTACATTCTGGTCTGAGAAACTACCCTCTCCAACCAGGCGAAGTCCAAAGTCCTCAAGAACTTCCAGGTGTAAATTTTATTTTTCAGGTTTGGATGGAAGGATTATGATGGAGAGTCCCGATCATAATTAATCAATGATGCCACCATCAGGTGCGGCAGCTCTTTTTGAATTTGAGTATATATGTACCTTAAAAAATTAGGGGGAAAAAGTGGGTCTTTCCTTTTTACTACTTCCCTTTGATCTCTGCAAAAGCAGGCTGAAGTTTTGATATTTTATTTATATCCATGATGATTTTCTGGTGATTTAGTTTGTTACATTCACACTCAATTTTCCTCGGAAGTTGAATCTGCAACCACGATGTCCATGGGAAACAGGGAGTCTGATCGGGAAAGTTTTTTAGTCAATTCAGGGAAATTGAGATCAGTAGAACCACCTTTGAGGTCTATAGTTGCTGCATCCTAAGCTCAATCTACTATTTCAGTTGTTGGGTATGACTAATTTCTTTCCTTTCTGGCAGATTTTCGACACCCAAAGTTATCTTTCAATTTCCCACATGGCTCTTCTGGTTCCTCTATTCCCTTCACTCCTCCTTTCCCCTTTCCTACTCCTCCACTCTCCTCCTTCTTTATTCTTCTTATTTCTTCTCCTTAATTTGTAACATTTTTTTTTCTATAAAGCTTTTGAAAATATTTTGGCTTAAAATTTTGTTTTCTGTGATTGTACTTGCAGAGCAAGGAGAATGTTACCCCCAATGATTACCTTTTTTTAAAAAAAAGAAGTGCAATTTGGTTATGCTTCAAACCTACGAGTAAGTTCCTCTGATCTGTGATTTTTGGGAAACTTGGTGGAAATTCCTTATGACACTGTTCTGTCTCAGAAGTTGTGAATTATATGCAAGTATGGATGTTGTCTTAGCTAGATCGTTGTTTTAAACAACCGACTCATTTTTTGCTATTACTTTTCAAATTTTACTTATGTAGATACTCTCTCTTCATTTTTTAGATGGTTGACAAATTGGATAATGAAACCATGGCAATAGAACTTGGTCCAACTGATTTTAAAGAGGACCTATAAGGTAATATGCTCTGCCCCCAATTTTACAGAACTCTTACATTAGTTTTTTCTTGCTCCTTTTTAACTGTTGACATGATTTCAGGATGTTGGAAGAGCCCTCTTCCGAGCACATGTCGAGGGTCAGCTAAAGGTTAGCAGATTTGTATATTTATTATTTGTGCATTGAATAAGAATCAGATAATGGTTCATGAACACAAACTGATTTTGGCATATATACAGAATGAGATACTGTCTAAGCCTGACCTGTTTGTGACGCCTCATCCAGAATTGCCACTAGCGCTTTTGGATGAAATGACGTATGTCTTTTAACATCTTATCTTTGCACAGCATGTTGCTATTTTGTAACTCCTAATGGATCTCATTTTTTCAATAATTAGAATTTGGAGAATTTACTTGGACTTATTTTTACGTTAGCCTGGTGAAAGGATTTTGCTCTTATCAACTCAGATTATCATTACACAAACAAAATGATGCAGCATTGTTCACATATTTCTTCATGATGTGATGGGTTGGAAGGATCGAGCTGCCAACCGCTGTTCAGTAGTCAAAGCACTGCAATTTTGAAGTTCATCGTTAAAATAGGATCAACAACTCTTTATATGTATGTTGGAGTTGTCAACAACTAATATATATTTTATATAAATACTTTGTGCATGTTTTAGGTTTATAGTTTTTACATATTTATGTACAATGCTTTTAGTCCCTTATTCTAACACTTGCTTACATTACTCATAATCCATTTGACATTATTTGGAGCTCATGTTTTTATAGAAAGGATATATATGCTGACATGAATGCATGCATATATTATTTCCTCTTCAATTGAAGATAGAAATTCCTAAACGATAACATATATTATGAATGCATGCATATATTATTTATTACCTAGCAAGATACTAGAACACATTTAATGGCATTTAATTTATTGTCTATCAAGGAACTAGAAACTAGAAGACATTGAATACCATTGTAAATTTAAGATGCATTACCTTCTTTTTGTATAATATTTCGAAGTTCGTTTTGAGTCGGTGAAAATTTTATTTTGTGGACAATTTTTGGATGAAATATGATTAAGTATAATGCTTTCTGATTTATTTTGTTTCGAGTCAAAGTAATTGGATTTTTCATGTGGTAGAAAGGAATTAGAATTTTGCATGAATAGAATCATTTGCTTTCACATTCCAAATTGAATGTAGTGTGTTTTATATATTGTTGTATTAGTTGCAAGGAAATAAAATGTTTATGCATATATTTATGAATTTAATATATTTTCACTTATTTAAAACTAGAGATTAATTGTAAATATAATGCCTACAATATTTAACATAGCTTTTTTCGCAATGTCATTTTCCAATGCTTAACTGCTTTTGTTTATGCATTTGATTGAAGTGTTATTTCATTTTTTAATGCTTTTAATTGATTCATGTTTATGTTTGAATCAGGAAAAAAAGGTTGCTAATGATGTACCAGGTGATGATGCAACGTTGATATGCTTTTGTGTCAATTTGGCTTCAGTTATTTGGTAGCAGAGGACAACTTTTAGTGTTGCATTTATCTTTTAATATTTAAATTTGTTTCATTCATGATGAGGTTGTGTATAATTTGCATTGGCATTGGTAACTCTGTTTTTTACTTCAACATTGTTTATGAAGACTGAAATTGCATAATCTTTTGTATGGTTTTCAATCCCGCAGCAACGCGCGGGTATAAATTCTAGTTTGGTACTATGCATGATTAGAACTATATATATATATATATATATGCTTGGGGCCTCCAACATAATTATGTGGGGGGCTTGGATGAAAGTGAAATATAAAGAATACGGACTACAAAGAATAGGGACTACAAGAAAATATTATTTGTCCGACAAAATTTAGCTCGAACATTTCATCGGGTCAGTTGGATTTGCAATATATGTGTGTATCTACATGATTGTGGTTGTCGATGTTCCGTCCTAGCTACATGTCATGAGTGCATGTAGTTGGATGTAACTATATATTTGGTTTTTATGCCTTCAACTCCGTATTCTCTTGCCTGTGTGACCTGTGTAAATAAACAGGGTTTGTTTGTTTTTTCGGATGGAAGAAAGCCATGTTAGTAGTAAGGTATTTTGGCAGTTGCATGCAAAAAAAAAAGAAAAGAAACTTGCTTGATGTCGCTGACAGGTATGTAACGTGGAAAAACCTGCTATTAGAAGGAAAACAACAGCTTAAAATGACTATTAATTTCTCGTAGACTGAGATGTATCTAATTTAAGAGTGAATGTGTTTGATTAGTTTGTTGGAGAGGCAATAACTTACCAAGACGCTGATCATTCACTAACCCGAGAGGATAATCAACTACACCTAGTTTGAAAAGTAGCCAAAACACCTATTGTGAAATTCCGCAATGGATAAAAATCTAACAGAGAAAGCATGAGATAGAAAGCATCTGGATCGTGAACTTCTTTTCTTGAAGAAGAAGCAATGACGGTACTTATGAATTAACATCGGCTAACACTAATATTATATGACAACAACTGTGGTGATACACAAGGACGCAAACATGATTCGAAATGATTGGCGTGAGGCGTTTAATAATTGATGCTTTCAAGTCTCCAATCATTAAATGATGTAGAATATAAGGATAAAGAGACATGGTGATTACGGTGTCCTCTAGCTCAGCCTAAAATACCAGAAAAATAAGTCATATCAAGTGGCGTTTTGTAACATACTCCCTCCACACACGCACGCACGCACGCAATTATATCTCTAAGTTTTTCGAGTTATGTTACCGTCGACAAAGTCCATGAACTGATGCGATTTTTGACCGCCAGTTGCGTGCATGCACACGTACACGACTAAGCGTATAAGTTGACGGAAATGGATTGACACACTCCAACCCGGAATGTCCACTAGGACTCCGAATTCGAGCTGTGTTGGCCAACATCTGGAAGGTGACGAAACCATAAAGTGTAGTGATGTGGAAAATGTGAATAAATTTAAACCTAAAATTGCCTAAATACCAGAGTACGCTAGTGAGCGGGAACGAACCCACCTCACACATGACATTAGAGCATAAGTAAGGTGCAGTAGAACAGGTAAGAATTGTACCCTCAAAAGTAGCCACCAATCCTGAGAATTGCCAAAAATCATCGTCGAGACGAACATTCAGTAACTAAAACCTGGAGGGGCACAAAACAGAAAACGTTAGTGGGCAAAAACAAAGCTTTTCAAAACCATTTCAATATCAAAAGTAACAACCCCTCGCTGTAAAACCTATATACTTTCTCAGAAAATATCATACGTAACCACATCTCAAAACATGCTAGAAAATGGTAAATCTCAAATATGCCATGTCAAAGTATCTTAACAACAACCATATAAGCAAGATGAAATAAATCAATATAAAATGAACGTGAGTCGGAGTCACCTATAGTGACCTGTACGACTCATCCACATCTCATGAATCAAGTGCTAGCACATGAGTTAGAGTCACCTATAGTGACCTGTACTTCTCATCCACATCTCATCAATCAATATCTCATCAATCAGATGCTAGCAGATGAGTCGGAGTCACCTATGGTGACTTGTACAACTCATCCACATCTCATCAATCTCATCAATCCGGTCCTACACACGAGTCGGAACCACCTAAAATAGTCTGCACGACAGGCTGGGTGTATATATATAAATACGCTCAGTGTTATAATCATGTGAAGGCTGTGCGAAGTGTCGCAAGTCAACTACGAGTCGAACCACCTATAGTGGTCTGTACGACAGGCTGGCATTTACCTTGGAATCCAAGGTGAGCGTAAGGTGCGGGAGGTGAACGATCACGTCAAGGCTGGCCCTGGCCTCGGGCGGAGCACGAACACCGTGGTGCAGGACAACGAATTCTACACAATATACTCACCTGAACTTACCTTGGCCTCACCATTATTGCGCAACGCTGTGCAAAGTTGTACTAAATCACATACTAAAACATAAACTAATTATGGCATAGCATTTATAAAACGTAAAACTACAATTTCTCATTTCCTCACACAATGGTTTATAACCCACATTAAATCACCAAATCATAAGGTTAAAATCTCACATTTTCACTAGATTCCTTCACATTGCTCAATTTTCCAACAAAGCTTTTGTCTCGATTATTTAATCTCACTTATTGCATGGTTGCATCTAACGTCTCGTTAGACTGCTTACGTACCCTAAATAGGGATCAAGCCAATCATAGTTCACAACAATTATTTATAGGTAATACGCATATGGATATATCACGATATAATCTAAACTCAACCATCACATAGTACTTTATAACATATAAATATATATAACATGGCATAAACTTCTTAGTTCACTTTAAAAGCATTGTGGAATTATCAATCACATATAAATATGATAAGGAGGAAAAGATCCACTCACCTGGAGTCCGCGCTACAACTTTCTAGCATAAACATCGAGGCATCACGAACGATCGGCGCCTAAAACAATTATCAAATCACATCTCAAAAATCTTGTCAGTAAAATACATAACTTACATAGAACCTATGTCTACGTAATTTGATCCGGAAGATCCACATATTAGATTTCTGATCCGTAATTTTCAAAGATACATATTATGCTTCTAGAATAACATACTAAAGTTTCGGAACGATCCAACGGTCGGATCTCCGCCAATTGTCAAAACCAAGTGGCGATTAACATTTTATTTTACGAATTTACAAATCCAATTCGGGAAGATCTGTACGATGGATTCCCGATCTGTAAGTTCCTACATTCCTCAAATATTACGAATAACAACCTATTAAAGTTTGGTGACGATCCAACGATTGGATCGTTGATTCATACAATGACCTATTAACGTATCGTAGCGAATTTAGGTTCTAATGATCAATCCACATCAATCAGTTCTCAAAACTGAACCCAAGGCACCTAATAGAACCTAAAAATAACATTGGCAGCTCTCTGGCCAGGCGCTGCTGTGAGTGGCGGTCAGCCGCCTCGACTCACAGGAAAAATCAACTATCTCCAAAAATTCTCAAAATTTATAGAATTAAAGATCTCAATGATTGGAGCAACTTTCATACCTATGACTAAGGCCAATTTGGCCGGCAAAGGCTCCAATTTTGCTAAAACCCGTCGGAACCCTATATTTAGGTGTGCTCCAATTCGACCTCGATACTTACTCTGATGCCTCCACCACTGCTTGGGCTTTGTTCCTGGGTTCTAGGGGAGTCTACTGGTGGTGGAAATTGGAAGAAAATGTTTTAGATTTAGGTGATTCGAACACGAAACCACCGCACCCCACCGTGCGGGTTCACCCACTTCCAAGGCAAAAATCCTTGGGTTTGAGGTATAATAGGAAGAGGGAAGATCATGGAAGGTTTCCTAGGTAATGATAGGTGTGTTTTGTTGGAAAACATGAAGGAATTTGGCCGAAATCACCTCGACCGAACGGGTTAGGTGTGTGGGTGCATGGGTCCAACAAATTGGGAGGGTTTTTGGGTTCCCTCTTTTCCCCTCCTTACTCATTTTCTGATTGGGCATAGCCGAATTCCCCCCAAGTGGCCCTTCATAAAAAAATCTGGAAAAAATCCCTATTATCATCAAATAATAATTCCACTCCTAACTTTGCTTGCTTATAACTTTTTGGTTATAACTCCAAATTCAATTTTGCTTGTGTCTACGCGTCCATAGCGATGAGTACTACAAGGATGTGCCAAGAAAATGAACCTCATGTGACACAACACATCAGTCAACAAGAGTCAACACCTGGCCTCGAAGCGTATTTTCGTAAACTCACTTATTAAAATTATAAAAATCATAACTTTTAGGGACGTGCTGTTACATGGATCTTGTCTGGATCCCGTCCACCAAATTCATCTAATTAATTAATCTAGACCCTTGAAATTTGATTCAGCCGCTAAAGTTATTATAACTTTTAAAGGGGCTTCTTATTTGTAGCCGTTAGATCAAATTTTGATGGTTATTTATTTTATTTTCTTAAAGATTCAAAACTTTATTTATTATTTTTTTGAATAATAAATATGAAGAGTCATATCACTTAGAGAAGTCATGTCTTTTACCAAAAGTTATATAGAGTTTTATAAATGGGGAACTCCACAAACGTTAATAAAAATTAAAAATGTACTCATATGTAATCCTTATAATCCTCCTACTCATCGTGATCATCAATGGGCAATTGATCACTGCTTGGCACCCCGACTACCGTAATTGTGCTTTTGGATTTGACACTCTGTGAGATTCAAGGGTTGTATCTCAGAGTTGTAGATAACCGTTATAACCGGCACGTAGGGAGGCGTCTACGACTTTAGGACAGTAACAACCCGCCTCTCTTAATATCACAAGCCAAATCATTCTTTACATTTTCCTTTTTATTGTTATGCTTATTGATACATGTGTTTGATGCATTTGGGTATTATCTAATTAATTGAATTTACATGTGTATTATGATCATAATCATTTATTTTATCCTACAACTAAAGCCGTAAATTGTATCCCTACTGTCGTGGAAAACCCTATGAAATTATATGTGTTGTTATTTTGGCTGTGTGATCAATTATCGCAATTTATTAATTTCGTAATTTAACAAAAAGGTGTTTGTATGTATATGCGTCGATTATCCATGATACGTATCTCTATGGTGTTTTGTGATTGAGTAAGGCGGGTGATGATTAAAACATATTTTGCCTACATTGCTTGATTATCTCATATTATTGAGATGGTGATAAAACTCAAATGTATCTCAGTCTTCTGAGGCCGTCCTTCCTCTTACTGGGAAGAACAAGCTTTATTTTTTTTATGTTATTTTAATATTTGGGTAAAATGAAAGAAGGGGTGTGATATCCACACACCCCTTTTTACTTCTCTCACACATTTTTAGATTTCGGCCGTCGGATCGGATGAATTGAAGAAGATTTAACGGACAGAAAGTAATATGGGTGTGTGAGAAGTAAAAAGGGGTGTGTGGAAAGCACAACCCCATGAAAGAAACTTGTATTACATTACAGACGGACTTGGATCCTCTCCTGATCTCCTACATGAGGATCCTAGCGATCAAGCCACGTGGCCCGTTCATAAAAAATCGTGCGGTTACAATTAAATGCTTTTTACGCTAAACGAAACTGCTTTATTTTTAAAAATATAAAAATCATTTAATTCTAGCCGCACGATTTTTGATGAACGACTCACGTGACTTGATCCCTAGGATCCCCATAGAGGGGATCCGGAGAGGATCCAAGTCCATTACAGACCATGCCTTTTCGTACGGATTTTCTATTCGTTTTATAGAAATACAGTCTACATAGAAATATTTTAAATTAGGGTTCTTATAGGTTGAATAGAAGTTCAATATTCTTTGCGCTTTCATGCTTGTGTAATTTCTTTCTTGGTACCTCCGATGACTTAGCATTGTGGTTTAAAAGATTGAGTTTAGGGGTTTGCATCTAGAATTATTTGAAAGAAAAAAAAAAATCCTTCAAAACTCGTCACTGTTCTTGCCGGGTAAATATTCGCACAGGCATCAAATGCCAACAAGAATTATGTAGTCTTGCAGATCTTTCCTAGTATTATAAAATCCATATATTATTTGCTAAATTTCGTTGTAAGTTGATTGAGTTATGATCATTTTAAACAATGACTTAGAATCTGGAAATTCTGGACGAAAGCCTGTTAATTTGGGTTAATTGGGTTTCAGATTCTATGTCGTCAAAAGGGAAAAGTAATGCTCTATGTAGTTTTATATATATATCATACTAAGAAATAAGTGTAATTAGTTTCCTGGAACCAGTCATTGGAACAATTAATTTTATATATGATTGTTCCTACATGCTTCTTGTTCTTGAAACTGCATAACTGTTTGGTGATAATTAATTTGACCGAAGCGGGCCGGTATTATAGTTTGATTGCATCTTTACATGGTACACAACTTGGAAATGCAGTTATATCGCATCTCCTTGATATTAGACACTTGCCTCTAATCATGTTTTTCGCAAATTTGCATGGTTGTAGTTAAAAAAATATTTAGACAGTCTGTCAAAAATCGTTTATTGAGTTTTCATGGCTCTTTGATTTCGTATGTTAGACACCTTGCTGTGTCTTACAATTCATTCATTGTGTATTATATCATCATCCTCATATATAGTAACCTGCTAACAGATTTGCAGTATGTATTTTCATAAGTTTTATTTGCACTATTAATTTTTTTTTTCTTTTCATGTTACTAATATTGTCAATTATTATATATATGAATGATTATATATTGACTATAGAGAAATGTAATTTAGGATGGACTGCTGACTTTGCACGCCTTAGTTGACACACCCCGATCTAAATCAGGGTATGCTAGCCGTCACGTGAGGGTGGCATAGCCATATGCACAGTGCGGAAATGATAATAATAAAAAGAAATATAAGTACAAGTATAGCATTTAGGAGAAGATACACATAATCAGAGCATAAGTAGCCTAAGTGCAGTCCAGCCGGACAAATACTAATTATACAATACCAGAGATATCCTACATTAGTGATAATCTGTTAGAATAGCCCGTCAATTCCTCGTAAGCCACCAACAGCCACTTCTACCTAAAACCTGAAGGGGCGCAAAACAAAAAGTGTGAGTGGGCAAAAACAAAGGTTTTAAAAATGCATTTCTCTTTTCAAATATAATAACCCCTTGCTAGAAAACCTGTATACTTTCTCAGAAATATAACGCATAACCATAACTCAAATCATACTAAAAACAATAGTAAATCCACAAGTATGCCATGTCAAATATCCAGTCGTGAAATATATGTAATCAGGTGAGATAAATCAATAAAAATAATATATCAGCCGGAGTCACCTAACGTGATCTGTACGGCAGAGTCTATAGCTCTTCTACCAATTCCTGCACACGATTCGGAACCACCTATAGTGGTCTGTATGACAGGCTGGGTGTAAATGAGTACACTCAAGTGCTACGATCACATGAAGGCTGTGCGAAGTATCGCAAGTCACCTACGAGTCGAAACCACCTAAAGTGGTCTGTATGACAGGCTGGGTGTAAATGAGTACACTCAAGTGCTACGATCACATGAAGGCTGTGCGAAGTATCGCAAGTCACCTACGAGTCGAAACCACCTAAAGTGGTCTGTATGACAGGCTAGCACCTGCCTTGGATCCAAGGTGAGCGTGTGGTGCGGGAGATGAACGATCACGTGAAGGCTAAGCCCTATCCTCTAGCAAAGCACTAACACCGGGGTATAAGATAATGAGCTATAAATACATCTCATCACAATCATACTCATTACCATCACTACCATTAACATATACTCACCTGAAGCTTACCTGAGCGTCCACAATGCCAAGCAACAACATACATAAATATAAAGAGCATTTGACATGGCATTTTAAAATATAAAACCATTTAAACATACTTTTTGGGAAAAATACCAAGCATATACGTATATACTGAAAACAAAAGCCCACTAATTGACATGTCGCAGGGTCATAACCCTCAAGCCTCGCCTGACTACTTTCATCCTCGGGAAACGTCTCACCTATATACGAAACAACTATTTAAACGTTATTTATAAACACATAACCCAAACTTGGCAATAACTTCTCATACATTGCTCAATTGAGGTGTTTGAATATACCAACGTGATCTAGTCAACCCCATATTTTTAGAAAAAATTTCTGATCACCCACGTGCCCTCACGCGCCGACCAAGGCACGGCCACACGCGCAGCCACGTGTAGGCACATGCCTGGCACACCAAACGGAATCCCTAACGGCGTTAGGGAATATTTCGTTAAAAATCAGCATATATCGTTAAAATATACCTGACGTCATTAACTGCCGTTAGTATATTCCGTCAACTTTGACGGAATATTCCCTTCCTTCAACCTTGGTTCACCGGAGTCCCGCGCCAATCACCTATGCGATTGCCGAATTCTGGAAAAACTTCAAAACTTTATTTCTTACTAATTTTAGCACCAAACTTCACGAAATTTGAACCAAAATGAAGCTTGGGATGAAAGGAACAAAGTCTTACCACTTTTAGGACCTAAAACCAACGGAACCTTGCTGGGAAATTTCGTGAAAACCGGCCAAACTTGAAACTCGATGAACTCGAGTGTCCTGACGTCCAAAACCTCCCAAAATTTACCTAGAATTCTTAAAGAGTTGGTTAAAGACTTCCTCGAGCTTTAAAACACCTTGAAACCCCCACAATCACAATGTAGAAGTAAAGCACCTTACCGGAGATTATGGTTTCTCGGGTTTCTGAGGTCTTCACGTCCAACCAAAGGCATAGCTCGACTCCTGAGCTTGTATAGAACACGAAAGTAACGTCCAAAACCTTGATCCGTGAGTGATGAAGCTGGTTGATGAGTTTACCGTACGGGTTGTACGGAAAATGGAGGAAAATTCGAGAGAGGGGAAGAGAGAGAAGTCCACATGTGAGTGTGTGTGTGTGTGGTCCAGGTTGGCCAACCAACCAAAACAACAAAAATCTAAGTTTCTAATTGGGTCCAAAAACTTAGGAAGAAAAGAAATAGGCCCAAAACCTAGACCAAAACACGTAACACACTTCAACGTTCAAGTGTAAAACCGTCATTTCCACGCTATCGAGAATAAAATTTCAAGACGGGTTGTCACCTTAGTTCTTTCGATGCATTTGATGATAAAATAAAATCAAAAGCGTATATATAAGTCGGTGCCGTGTTACTATGGGATTTGGTCAAAACAATATGCATTTGATGATAAACTAAAACCAAAAGCGTATATATAAGTCGGTACCGTGTTACTATGGGATTTGGTCAAAACAATATAGTTGTTGAACATCTTGGTTTATACTTTTAAAAGAAAAAAAAAATTCGTGGGAAAGTATATTTGGGTTTTACTTTTCCATTTGTTGAGCTTTGGTATCACAGTGAAAATAAAGTCACAAGAACAGATTAATATTTTGTCTTCATTGCAAGACATGTAAGTTACTCTTTGAGAACAAACAAATAATATTAAACTTTTCTTCAAGGTGCGTGTAATTTAGGGGGGGGGGGGGGGCGCGCTTAAGCCCATAAGGGAGACACCTAAGGAAGAAACCCAACTTTTGTGATTGGAGATTCCATGAAAGAAGTTCAATGTGGTAGAAACAATCCATATTGCAAGAGTCATTATAGCACTCATATTATAATGAAGATATCCAGGAGATATTCTTTTGCTCATCCCTGGGACTTAGTGCTATTTTATGTGGCGTTAGGAAGGGTATTAACCCTAAATGAGTTTTGATCTCCTGCAGGGTACATGTCACATGTACTCTTAGAAAACTCACCTAAGTGAGAGTAGTTGTGAGGCCGCGACTGTAAGGATTGGGTTGTCTTCTAATAACTCTCATGAGAATCAAGATTAAGCGCATGGCCATAAATAGCGCTAACCTGCACCAAGTTTTCGATTGGTACCGTGTGTGTTACATTTAGTATTATGGTCAAAAGGAGTCTAGTTCAAGACATAGTTCACTATGATTCCGTCATATGAAAGTTGTTAACACTAAGTGTAGGTTCAAGTCCAAAAGACACCTACATCCATTGCATGGTATACAAGTTGCCCAAATTTCTTATATATATATATATATACACACGCGCGTCTTCTATATTTCTATAGAGCTTTGAATCTTGTGGGGGATTGTTGGTTATGTATTTTATTTTCTTAAAGATTCAAAACTTTATTTATGATTATTTTAAATAATAAATATGAAGAGTCATATCACTTAGAGAAGTCATGTCTTTTACCAAAGGTTATATAGAGTTTTTTAAATGGGGAACTCCACAAACATTAATAAAAATTAAAAATGTTTTCCTTCTCTCACGACTACAGTACTCATATATAATTCTTATTATTTTCCTACTCATCATGATCATCAATGGGCAATTGATCACTACTTGGCACCCCGTCTACCGTAATCGTGCTTATGGATTAGACACTATGTGAGATTCAAGGGTTGTATTTTAGAGTTATAGATAGCTGTTATAACCGGCACATAGGGAGGCGTCTATGGCTTTAGGACAGTGACAACACGCCTCTCTTTATATCACAGACCAAATCATTCTTTACCTTTTCCTTTTTATTGTTATGTTTATTGATATATGTGTTTGATGCATTTGAGTATTATCTAATTGATTGAATTTACATGTGTATATGATCATAATATTTTTTTTTATTCTACAAATTTCAAAGATTCGAATTGATTGATTTAGTGAATTTAGCAAAATGAATCCGAAGAGAATCTTTTTCTTACATCGACCTCAAAGTTTTGTCCTCATCAGCGGTCCCCATTCACACGCGGAGAAACACACCTGTACAGCAGCGAAAGCATGGCTGTGATAGGCAGTTCAAGTCCATGGCCTGAACTCTATTGGCGGGCATTGGGCGGTGCGGGGCTCACGAAAATCTAGCTGATCGCCAAAAGCTGAGAAACCAAACCAATAGGCCAACAAAAGAACTGCCATTTTGGCGCGAACAAATGGTATCGGAGATGAGGATTTTAGAGATTCTCACCTTCTATACGTTTTTTTTACATCTTGTGGTTATTTTACGTAGGTACTGTTTGTGTTTAATTTTAAATTAAAAAAGTTCAAAAATATTTATGTTCACATGATATACGATGAACGGATAAAATGTAAAGATTTTTAAGATTCTCACAAAGAGAATCCGGATGCAATCGTCTTCATCCTAGTTTCTTCTCTTCCATACTTTTTCCTTGATTTTTTAGACTTTGCTAGGGTTAATTGCTCTCTTCCAAAATATTTGCTTAATTTTTAGACCTGAGAGGTTGTCAATTTACAGAACTTGCTGGCCTTGATATACTTATCTGAGTGACGGTTGGATTATGAACATTGCATAATCACTGATCAATTAATATTTAACTCAATAAACCAAGTTTTAACATGAACTATGGTGTATGTTTACCATAAACTTTATTATTTGACACGTGTCCTTTCAACTAACTATGATTAACTTTAATATTAAATGTTCCTTTTCTAATTTTGAAAAAAAATTAACTATGGTTAAGTGAAAGGACATATGTCAGATAATAAGATATATGGTAAGCATACACCATAGTTCATGGTGATGAGCAAAAATGCACTCCAATCCAATCGCGCAATGCCACGTTCGTACATTCATGCTTTGGAGGCGAAGGGATCAATCGTAGTGAAATTACTTTGTTTTGGCTTGAATTTATTGAGCTGCATGAATCTATGTCTGCATCTAAAAACCAAAGCTGCAGTTTTATACTTGGTATAAATGATTCTGGATTTCTGATCGCCGACCGGAATCGGATCGGAACAGCTTGGATTTGTGGGAAGAAGAACCTTTGGTTGTTGCAACATTGCTCTCCTTCCTGATGATTTGAAGGTTCGCCCCAAGCTTGCGCTGCCTGCTGTAGAAAAACTGACATGGCTCAAATTAATGTTGAGAGAAATATTTTATGTTGAATTAAGCTGATTAATTTTTCCTTGTTTAATGCACAACTTGCGTGGTCTGGCAAACGGGTCGTGTCTGTCGTGTTCGTGTCGCTTTTGTGTAACATCTGTTATCTTAACGGGTCGTGTCGTGTCACACCCGTTATATTAACGGATTCTTAACAGGACCCGTTATGACCCATTAAGAAAAAATATATATTTTTCTTAAATTTTCACATACCGCACATTGCCACATAAATATTAAATGTGCAAAGATTTGCAAAATGAAAGATTTTTTGTTTTCAAGGTTGTGAAGCCTTTCTCAAAAGTTTAAACCTTGCCAATGGAACTCAAAGCTTACATATTATTCCTGTTACAAAATCCTCAATTTTCATCGATCATCATGACATAAGGTTTATGGTATCCACTTATGTAAATATTTTAAATTGACGATTAAATTAATTCATTGTATTCATATAGGATCAAGGAGTGTAGCTACAAAAAATCATCAAAATCGGAGTTAAAATAACCGTTAAGTCGTGATTTTTCGTTTATAATCGTCAAAAAGTTTTGTCCTATTACTTGATATTTGAATGTTTGTTTTTTGCAATTTTTGGCGTATGCGATCTTGAAGTATATACAAACATGTTTGAATGTTGGATAGTTGAAACTAGTCTCGTAGAATGCGTATCCCATCAAAACAATAGATTCACTAACACTTAAGAGTTTATTCATATTTTCATTAAGTATAACATAAGATTTTGTGGTATTCACTAGTGTAAATATTTTAAATTGAAGATCGAGTCAATTCATTGTATTTATATAGGGTCAAAGAGTGTAGCTGTAAAAAAATCATCAAAATCGGAGTTAAAATAGCCTTTAAATCGTGATTTTTCATTGATAGCCGTCGAAAAGTTTTGTCCCGTTACTTGATCTTTGAATGTTTGTTTTTTACGATTTTTGACATATGTGATCTCGAAGCATATACAAATAAGTTTGACGGTTGGATAGTTAAAATTAGTTTCATAGAATGCGTATCCCATCAAAACGATAGATTCTTTAACATTTAGAGTTATTTATACTTTCATTAAGTATAACATAAGATTTTATGGTATCCGCTAGTGTAAATATTTTAAATTGAAGATCGAATTCATTCATTGTATTCATATGAGGTCAAGGAGTGTAGCTGTAAAAAACCATCAAAATCGAAGTTAAAATAACTGTTAAATTGTGATTTTTCGTTTTATAATCGTCGAAAAGTTTTGTCCCGTTACTTGATATCTGAATGTTTATTTTTTGTTATTTTTGGCGTATGCGATCTCGAAATATATACAAACATGTTTGACGGTTGGATTGTTGAAACTAGTTTCATAAAATGTGTATCCCATCAAAACAATAGATTCACTAACATTTAAGAGTTTATTCATACTTTTATTAAGTATAACATAAGATTTTGTGGTATCCACTATTGTAAATATTTTAAATTGAAGATCAAGTTCCTTCATTGTATTCATATAGAGTCAAGGAGTGTAGCTGTAAAAAATCATCAAAATCGGAGTTAAAATAGCTGTTAAATCATGATTTTTTGTTGATAGCCATCGAAAAGTTTTGTCCCGTTATTCGTAGAATGCGTATCCCATCAAAACGGTAGATTCACTAACACTTAGAGTTTATTTGTATTTTCATTAAGTATAATATAAGATTTTGTGATATCCACTAGTATAAAATTTTAAATTGAAGATCGAATTCGTTCATTGTATTCATATAAGATTAAGGAGTGTAGCTATAAAAAATAATCAAAATCAGAGTTAAAATAACCATTAAATCGTGATTTTTTGTTTTATAACCATCGAAAACTTTTGTTTAGTTACTTGATCTCTGAATGTTTGTTTTTTGCGATTTTTTGCTGATGCGATCTCGAAGCATATACAAACAAGTTTGACGGTTGGATCTTTGAAATTAGTTTCGTATAATTCGTATCCCATTAAGTTCAATAGTGTGTGTATTTGTGTGTGTATATATATATATATATATATATATATATATATATATATATTTATTAAGTAGATTTAAATCTATTTATTTTTTACGTATAATTGACCGATACAAGGAATAGTACATCACATGTTATTATAAAAATAGTGGGATATGTGTGATAAAAAGTTAATAACTTAAAAAATAAAATTTCTCGCCACTTATATTAAAACACATGGTGTACTATTTGTGTTCTGTTACAATAAAAAATTTCTCAAGAAAAAAAGGAAAGAGAGATAAATGATGTACACGTGTTAGGAACACAGTTGTCAGATCTTATTCTAACAAATGCACACTTGAGAGTTGAGAGACCACAGTGGAAAAACCCGCTCTACTGCTATTAATAGCAAGCAAAATACCACTACAGTACACCCATCTTTCCCTCTTTTTTTTTATTTCCTTTTCTTATAATTTTCTTTTTTCCCTTCCGTTTTCTTCAGATGGCGGATGCATATTAATTATTATAGGTTTTAGGGGTATAAAATTTAATATATATATATATATATATATATATATATATATATATATATATATAATTATTATAGTTAATATTTTGGGGGTATAATTATTATAATTATTGTAGTTAATTTAATATATATAATTATTATAGTTTTTAGGGGTATAAAATTGTTAAATTAATATATATAATTATTATAGTATTTTTTTAGGGTTATAAAATTATTAAATTAATATTCTGCTTATTGTGTATCGTGTTACCCGCGTGTATACTCGAACCAACCCGTTATCTTAACAGGTGCTTATCGGGTTATCCGATAATGACCCGATTCGTTATCGTGTCGACCTGAATATTTGTTAATTTCGTGCCGTGTCGTGTCAGAAATTGTCAAGCCTTACGTGCTTTTTTGCATGTATTTATACGTACTTGGGAAAACTGTGACAGCCCGCCCAGAATTAAAATTATTGACGGCGTGAATTGACGTTTTTACCTTTGTTCGTGTGTGAATGTGTGTGTGATTGGGCTATGTTTTGGACCCATTGGTTGTCCCATATTGCTGGACCCAATAAGAAATTGGGCTTGGTTTGTTGTGATTGGTTACAGATTAAAACACACACATTCTCACACTCACATGCACACGTGCACATTTCCTTTCCTGTTTCTGTCAAACTCTCTCTCTTCTATTTTCTTTCCATTTTGTACGAACAGCCTTACACCTCTCGATTTAGGTACGGATCGAGGTTACCAGTACCATATTCATACTCCTTGTAACTTTGTGAGACCAGTGGTACTTTTGTTTTAGCCTGGAACCCGAGAGCACCATGGTTGTCACTGTTCACGTACTTTTAAACTAAAGGGTTTTAGGAGATTCTAAGATCATAGGAAGCTTATAGGCTTCCTCACGAAGCTCGGAGTATCTCATTGAGGCGATTTGGACGTCGGAGGGTCGAGTTACAGAGTTTGTCGAATTTCTTGATTTTTCTCCGGTGAGATTCCGGCATCATTGAGGCCTAAAAATGGTAAGGATGTGTTCTACTCATCCTAAACTTCATTTGGTGGTAATTTTGTAAAGTTTGGTTGAAAAACGAGTGAGAAGTGAGTTCTAAAATTTCCCAGATTCCAGCGATAGCAGCGGTCGCCGGCGCTGGTCTCTGACGACTTGAGGTAGGGGACGAAAAACATTCCGTCAAGTTTGACGGAATATTCTAACGGCGTTAGTTAGATTTAACAGAATCTATTAGGTTTTAACAGAATATTCCTAACTACCGTTAGTCATTCCGTTAGGGTTGGCCGCGCATGGGGGCGCGTCTGGCCGTGCCCTTGCCAGTGCGTGGGCCATCAGAAATTTTTTCTAAAAATATGAGGGTGTTCGTGGGATCGAGTAGAGCATGTTGGTATATTTAAACACCCCAATTGAGCAATGTATGAGAAGTGATTACCTAAGTTTGGTTATGTATGTATAATTGACAGTTTTATAGTTGTTTCGCATATAGGTGAAACCTATCCAGAGGACGAACGTAGCCACACCAGGCTCGGGGGTTACAACCCTTCTAATTACCAGTGAGTGGGCTTTTGTTTTCAGTATGTGTATGTGTGTGTGTATATATATATAATTGGTGTTTTTCCCAGAAACTTCATTTAATGGTTTGGAATCGAAATGTTTTTATGATTGAAATGCCATGTCGAATACCAGTGATATTGTCATTATGATTGTGCTGGTTATGCCTTGACGTCGTAGACGCTCAGGTAAGCCAGTGAGTATATTTGTAGTGATAGTGTAACGATGATGAGATTGTGATATAGCTCATATTCCTGCACCCCAGTGTTTGCTCTCCGACAGAGTAGGGCCTAGCCTTCACGTGATCGTTCACCTCCTGTGTCGTACACTCACCTTAGATCCAAGATAGGTGCCAGCTTGTCGTATAAACCATTATAAGTGGTTCCGACTCGTAGGTGATTCGCGATTCGTCGCACAGCCTTCACATGATCGTAGCCCTGAGCGTAATATTATACACTCAACTTGTCGTACAGACCACTATAGGTGGTTCCGACTCGTGTGCAGGATTTGGTTGATGAGCTATAGATTCAGTCGTACAGGTCACATTCGGTGACTCCGGTTGACGTATTAATATTGTTTGCATATTATGATGTAATTTATCTCGCCTGCTTGATGCTTATTCAGTTTGATTTGGGTACTTCGACATGACGTATTCTGGCTTGATATATTTGAGAATTATCGCTTTCTAGCATGATTTTGGTATGCGAGTACATATGATATTTTATGGGAAAATATACTTGTTTTACGGAGAGGGGTTACTACTTTGATTTTGTGAAATGGTTTTGGAAAAGCTTTGTTTTTGCCCACTCACGTTTTCTGTTTTACGCCCCTCCAGGTTTTAGGTAGCGGGGACGTTGGTGGCAAGCGAGGCATCAAGGCAATTCTAACAGAACGACATCCATGTAGAATTTCTCTGGTTATCTTTTCAGTGTTTGTTTAATTTGGACTGCACCTAGGGTTTTTGCACTCTGATGTTATGTTGTTATGTTTCCGTTTTATCACTCACTCTCACTTCTATCTTATTGTAAATTATCCTGCTTGGTTTCTATTTCTGCACATCTTTCATATTTACTTTTCCGTACTGCGCACTTGGCTACGTCACATTCACGTGACGGCCAGCACGCCTCGATTTTACGGGTCGGGGTGTGTCAGTTGGGTATCAGAGCCTAGGTTTGGCAGTCATGTATATTTTGTGAATATTCTAATTATTTGGTGTCTTCTGTCAGAATTATCCTGCCTCGCCGAGATCCACATCCATCTTTTGAGCCTAGTTTCCTTGATATAGCTCAGTTAGAAGAGGCTATCGTGAATGCGATATAGTCGACGCTTCGTCACCCCCAGAGAACCCCTCTAGAGAGTGTTTATAATTTGAAGATTAAAAATTTTGTGGGAAATGAGAAGCACGAGGATGCTGAGAAATGGTTGCTTCACCTTGAGAAGACTACTTGGTTTTTGGGTAAAGAACTTGCATCCTGGTGGGAACAGCAGGCTAATGAGATGTTAGAGGAGGAAACTGCTGATTGGGAAGTATTTAAACAAGTTGTTCTATAAGCGATTTATTCCTCATGCATATATCGACAGCAAAAAGCAAGAATTCACAAGTTTGAGGCAAAAGAAGATGTCGACGAATGAGTACTATAGGAAGTTCACAGATTTATCCCGCTATCATTCAGAGGTTGCAGTGAACCCAGTGAAGATGCTTCGTCGATTTAAGCTTGGTACTCGTAAGAAGTGGCGTTCGATGGCGACCACAACCCCCTGCAGCATTTATCACGAGTTATATGAGATTCTGTTACAGATTGAGGATTCAGAAAATATTCCTAGCAAGAGCGAAGAAGAAGAAGAAAAAAAAGATCAGAAGAAATACGATAAGGGCAAAGGTCAGTCGTCGCAGGGACCCTGGAAGACTCAGAGTTTCAAAAGAAGTGGGTTTAGTTCGAGTTCATCCAGTGGAGGTGAGTTCCCCAGGTCAGAAGAGATGAGGTAGATTCGCAAGAGGCCCATGTTTTCAGAGATAGCGAGATGCTGGCGGTTCTGGTAGTTCAGCAGCACCGCTTTGTCGAAGGTGTAACAGTCGGCATGTTGGCGAGTGTAGACAGGGCAGTCGAGGATGCTTCACTTGTGGACAGATTGGACATTAAGCAGCAAATTATCCACAGAGTTAGCAGAGACCCTAGCTACCTTTCTTACCACCGCCACCAGTTCCGAGCCAGCAGACTGTAGCTCCGAATGGCTATGGTCAATCGAGTCACAGGGGTACTTATCATTATCAGGGAGATGTCTCCCCTTATTCAGTAGTGCCGTAACCATATCCTCAGGATCCGTATTATATGGGTGGTTATTAGAGTGGGTATCCTCAGTACCCTGGAGGATATACCCCGTATCTTCATTATCCTACCGGCGGATCGCAGTGGTATTCTGGAGTGCAGCCACAGCAGAGAGAGGTTGCCTTTAGCAGCGTATGGTCATTTAGACAGCCTAATCAAACGGGACAGAGTCATAGTACACCTGGATGTAGTGGTCAGACTAGCAGAGGTCGAGGTGGACGGCAGCAGACTCAGGGCCGTATTCATAACCTCTCAGTATAGGATGCTCAGAACCATCCCAATTTGATAATGGGTACGTTAAATGTTCTTGGTCACTTTGCTAGAGTGTTGATAGATTGTGGTGCTACTCATTTGGTTATTTCTCATACATTTGCTCAATTGACCCAACCTAATCCCGCGTCTCTCGGATTCAAGTTAGAAGGTTCGATGCCTAGAGGAAAAACGTGTTAGGTCAGTTGGATGTATCCAATGTGCTCCGTGTTAGTAAAGGATGTGGTTATGCCAGCTAACCTCATCCCGTTAGATATTGTTGAGTTTGATATCATTTTGGGCACTGATTGGTTACATTACAATCGAGCCAATATTGATTGCTATGAAAAGAAGGTTACATTCCATCGCCCGGGGCTACCTATGGTTACTTTTGTTGGCGAGCGTAGCGGCGTGAGACACAAGATCATTTCATCTGTGAGAGCTAACAAGTTGTTACAGAAGGGTTGTCAGGGGTATCTAGCACATGTGGTGTTAAATGATAATGTTCCTAGCAGTGTGGAGAATGTTAGGGTAGTTAGGCATTTTCCTGACATATTCCTTGATGATTTACCAAGCTTGCCGTCTGATCGAGACGTAGAGTTCGCTATCGATTTATTGCCAGGTACAGACCTTATATCCTTGACTCGTTATCGGATGGCTCCCGCTGAGTTGCGAGAATTGAAAATTCAATTACAGGAGTTATTGGATAAAGGTTTTATACAGCCTAGTACTTCACCTTGGGGAGCCCCAGTCCTGTTTGTACGAAAGAAGGATGGTACTTTAAGGTTGTGTATAGACTATCGGCAGCTGAATCAGGTAATGATTAAGAACCGTTATCCATTGCCACATATTGACGATTTATTTGATCAGTTGCGGGGAGCTTGTGTGTTATCGAAGATCAATTTGCGGTCTGGCTACTATCAATTGAAGATTAAGAGTGAAGATGTCCCTAAAACGGCGTTCAGGACCCAATATGGTCACTATGAGTTCTTGGTGATGCCGTTCGGGTTGACTAACGCACCAGCTGCTTTCATGGATTTGATGAACCAGATATTTCTGTAGTACTTGGACCGGTTTGTCATTGTCTTCATCGACGACATTTTAGTCTACTTTAAATCGAAAGCAGAACATGTATAATGCGTTGTAAACAACACACAAATTAAACCCTCATTTTGACAATTGTAGTAAAGATGTAAGTAGGGTATCGTTCTAGACTGGGAATTAGGAGGGATTGCTAATGCACCTAACTGACTTTAAATTATTAAACAAGACTCAAAAAAAAAAACACAAAACTAAGCAAAAGACACTCAACTAGACTCAAATAACTAACTAGACACAAACTAGGACATATTCTAACTTAACTAAAAACAACGAAAACAAACCAAATTGGACAGATTGGAACCAAAAGACACTAAATATAAGGGGGGATTGGGTTTTGACGAATTTAAAGTAAAAACAAAACAAACTTTATAAAAATAGTTTCAAAAGACAGATTTGGCAAATTGAATGGATGATAGACTAGCTAGAGGGTTCTTCTCCACACATGACACACTTGCATTCACAACTCATGAAATCATAACTAAAGGTAATCAATTCATATTACAAATATGTTCATGGCTTTGAATCAACCTCTAGCCAAAACGAATTTAGTTCCACATATTTGCAATTAAACAACTATAATTGAATTTAAACATGATAAACAAAAGTAGAAGACACCTAGAACGCTCTAGCAATCTAACGTCTTGAATGGTTAGCACAGCTCCAAGTCCTCTTCCTTTCTTGCAAACATGCGGCACGAAGGTGGGTGTGGTGTTTGGATGGTCTAGGGGATGTGGCAAAGATTGGATAGGTTGAGAGAGTATGGAAGGGTGGTAGGGGATGGATAGGAAAAGAGGTGGATGGAAATGGATGGAGGAAGAAGGAAACTTGCGGCAG
The DNA here is from genome assembly GCA_963580275.1 of Crataegus laevigata. Taxonomy (NCBI): domain Eukaryota; kingdom Viridiplantae; phylum Streptophyta; class Magnoliopsida; order Rosales; family Rosaceae; genus Crataegus; species Crataegus laevigata. Next base: position 23,922,545 of record OY756950.1, on the reverse strand, counting down.
AAATTGTGTTGTTTATGGAATGTGTTGTAGATGTGAATTGGTTTTTGGCCTTGATGGAGAAGCCTATTTATAAGCTTTTAGAATGAATCACTGCCATCCATTTTCTTGGTGAGAATGAATCACCACCATCCATTTTTGTTGGTGACCATCCATTTTGTTGGTGAGAATGAATCACCACCATCCATTTTTATTGGTGAGAATGAATCACTACCATCCATTTTGTATGCTCCCCATGCATGCAATCCATTTCACCCCAAAATAGCTCCAAATTGCACCAAAATGCACTTCTTTGCTAACTTTGTTATTTAGAACCTACAAACACACGAAAATAGCTTAAAACATTCTAATAAGATGAAACTAATTAAGTAAATGCAAGGAAACAAACTAATAAAGTCACATAAATATGTTCCTATCAATGTACGACATCTTTCTTTGGTGCTGAAGAAGCTGAGGGAGTATCGGTTATATGCAAAGTTTAGCAAATGTCAATTCTGGTTAGACCAGGTGGCATTTTTGGGACATGTCATCTCAGCTCAGGGCATTCAGGTGGACCCCTAGAAAGTAGCGACAGTGGAGAATTGGGAGCAACCACGAACCGTCTCTGAGATACGGAGTTTCCTTGGTTTAGCAGGTTATTACAGACGGTTCGTTCAGGACTTCTCAGTGATAGCGTTACCGCTTACAAGGTTAACTAGAAAAAATGTTAGATTCGAGTGAGACGATAGTTGCGAGCGGAGCTTCTAGCAATTAAAGTATTGTCTCACTCATGCACTGGTATTAGCTCTTCCGGACGACAGTGGTAACTTTGAGATCTATAGTGATGCTTCATTGAATAGCTTGGGATGCATGCTGATGTAACACGGTAGAGTAATCACTTACGCGTCGAGGTAGCTGAAGCTGCATGAGATGAACTATCCTACGCATGATCTTGAGTTAGCGGCGATCGTATTTGCGTTGAAGATCTGGAGACATTACCTCTATAGTGAGAGGTGTAGGATCTTCACAGATCACAATAGTCCCCATTACCTGTTTACCCAAAGAGATTTGAACGCTCGTTAGCGAAGGTGGATTGAGCTGCTGAGTGATTACGACTGCACGATCGAGTATCACCCGGGTCGTGTGAATTTAGTGGCTGATGCACCTAGCAGGAAGTCCCAAGGTAAAGTTAATGCTCTTCACGCTAGTTGCGTTCATCTTCTTGTTGAGTTGAGATCGACTGGAGTGGAATTAGAGATAGAAAACTCAGAGATGGAAGATCGAGAGGAAGCCTAACTTGCTCACTTTCAAGTCAAGCCAGTTCTAATTGACCGTATTCTTGAGGCCCAGATCGATGACGACGAAACCCATGAGCTGATTCGGCTAAGGAGCGAAGGGAAAAAGAAAGATCTTCGGATTCGAGAAACAGACAGCATGCTCATGCAAGAGGGCAAAATGTATGTACCAGACAATGCAGAGTTAAAGAAGGCTATTCTTGATGAGGCTCACGTTTCAGCCTATGCAATGCATCCGGGTAGTACTAAAATGTATCATACCATTCGACCGTTCTACTATTGGCCGGGTATAAAGAGTGAGATTGTTGAATACGTGAGCAGATCTATTGTGTGCCAGCAGGTTAAAACTGAGAGGAAGAAGCCGTTTGGACGGATGCAGCCACTTCCTGTTCCACAATGGAAATGGGAAGATATTACCATGGATTTTGTTTATAAGCTACCCTGTACTCAGAATGGTTATGATGGCATTTGGGTAGTGGTTGATCGGCTTACAAAATCTGCACATTTTATTCCGGTCCGAGAGAAGTTCTCCTTGAATTGATTAGTTGAGCTATTTGTATCGAAGATCGTTAAATACCATAGTGTACCAGCCAGTATCGTCTCTGATCGAGACCCGAGGTTTACTCCCAAGTTTTAGACGGCATTTCAAGCAACCCTTGGTATGAGACTACTTTTTAGTACGGCATATCATCCGCAGACTGACGGGCAATCCGAGAGGACTATTCAGACACTTAAAGATGTGTTGATATCTTCCATACTACAGTTTGGTGATGCATGGCATAGACGCTTGGATCTGATGGAGTTCGCCTACAATAATAGCTATCACGCGGGCATTGTTATGTCACCGTTTGAGGCGTTATACGGTAAATCCTGTCGTACGCCGTTATGTTGGTCAGAGGTAGGCGAAAGAGTGTTGAAGGGCCTAGAGATAGTGGATGAGACTACACAGAACATTCAGGTGATTAAGTCTAACTTGAAAGCGGCCCAGGATCGTTAGAAGAGCTTAGCAGACCGACATGTCATGGATCGGGTTTATAAAGTAGTTGATTGGGTATTCCTGAAACTATCATCGTGGAAGAGCGTTGTACGATTCGGAAAAAAAGGGAAGTTGAATCCTAGGTATATCGGACCGTACTAGATCACTGAACGGATCAGCGAAGTAGTTTATAGACTTGAGTTGCCTCCGAAGTTATCTAGAGTGCACGACGTGTTTCACGTTTTGATGCTTCGTCACTATGTTTCAGATCCATCTCATGTTCTACCTCTGCAGCCATTGGAGGTTAATCCTGACTTGACGTATGAAGAGGAGCCGGTGACTATTTTAGACTGGAAAGATAAGGTTATGCGGAACAAGACTGTACGATTGGTAAAGGTTCTATGGAGAAACCACTCGATAGAAGAAGCTACCGGAGAAACTGATGAGCGGATGAAAGAAATGTATCCGTGTCTATTTTATGGATATTAGTGATTCGTATGTATTGTATAAATTTCGAGGACGAAATTTTCTTAAGGGGGTAGGTTGTGACAACCCGCCCCGAATTAAAATTATCGACTGCGTGAATTGACGTTTTTACCCTTGTTCGTTCGTGAACGTGTGTGTGATTGGGCCATGTTTTGGACCCATTGGTTGTCCCATATTGCTGGACCCAATAAGAAATTGGGTTTGGTTTGTTGTGATTGGTTACCGATTAAAACACACACACTCTCACACTCATATGCACACGTGCACATTTCCTTTCCTGTTTCTGTCAAACTCTTTCTCTTTTATTTTCTTTCCATTTTGTACGGACAACCTTACACTTCTCGATTTAGGTACGGATTGAGGTTACTAGTACCATATTCATACTCCTTGTAACTTTGTGAGACCAGTGGTACTTTTGTTTTAGCCTGAAACCCTCGAAAACCCATGGAACCTGAGAGCACCATGGATGTCATTGTTCACGTACTTTTAAACTAAAGGGTTTTAGGAGATTCTAAGATCACATGAAGCTTCTAGGCTTCCTCACGAAGCTCGGGGTATCTCGTTGAGGCGATTTGGACGTCGGAGGGTCGAGTTACAGAGTTTGTCGAATTTCTTGATTTTTATCCGGCGAGATTCCGGCATCATTGAGGCCTAAAAGTGGTAAGGATGTGTTTTACTCATCCTAAGCTTCATTTTGGTGGTAATTTTGTAAAGTTTTGTTGAAAAACGAGTGAGAAAAGTGAGTTTTAAAATTTCCCATATTTTGGCAATAACAGCGGTCACCGGCGCCGGTCTCCGGCGACTTGAGGTAGGGGACGAAGAATATTCCGTCAAGGCTAACGAAATATTCTAACGGCGTTAGTTAGATTTAACGGAATTTGTTAGGTTTTAACAGAATATTCCTAACTGCCGTTAGTCATTCCGTTAGGGTTGGCCGCACTTGGTTTTATGATTGAAATGCCATGTTGAATACCATTGATATTGTCATTATGATTGTGCTGGTTCTGCCTTGATGCCGTGGACGCTCAGGTGAGTCAGGTGAGTATATTTGTAGTGGTAGTGTGATGATGATAAGATTGTGATATAGCTCATATTCCTGCACCCCGGTGTTTGTGCTTCGCCAGAGTAGGGCCTAGCCTTCACATGATCGTTCACCTCCCGCACCGTACGCTCAACTTGGATCCAAGGCAGGTGCCAGCCTGTCGTACAGACCATTATAGGTGGTTCCGACTCGTAGGTGACTCGCGATTCGTCGCACAGCCTTCATGTGATCGTAGCACTGAGCGTAATATTATACACCCAGCCTGTCGTACAGACCACTATAGGTGGTTCCGACTCGTGTGCAGGATTTGGTTGAGGAGCTATAGATTCAGCCATACAGGTCACATTCGGTGACTCCGGCTGACGTATTGATATTGCTTGCATATTATGATGTAATTTATCTCACCTGCTTGATGCTTATTCAGTTTGATTTGAGTACTTCGACATGGCGTATTCTGGCTTGATATATTTGAGATTTATCGCTTTCCAGCATGATTTTGGTATACGAGTACATATGAAATTTTATGGGAAAATATACTTGTTTTACGGAGAGGGGTTACTACTTTGATTTTGTGAAATGGTTTTGGAAAAGCTTTGTTTTTGCCCACTCACGTTTTTCTGTTTTACGCCCCTCCAGGTATTAGGTAACGGGGACGTTGGTGGCGAGCGAGGCATCAAGGCAATTCTGACAGAATGCCATCCATGTAGGATTTCTCTGGTTATCTTTTCAGTGTTTGTTTAATTTGGACTGCACCTAGGGTTTTTGCACTCTGATGTTGTGTTGCTATGTTTCCGTTTATCCATCACTCTCACTTATATCTTATTGTAAATTATCCTGCTTGGTTTCTATTTCTGCACATCTTTCATATTTACTCTTCCGCACTGCACACTTGGCTACGTCACCCTCAGGTGACGGCCAGCACGCCTCGATTTTACGGGTCAGGGTGTGTCAAAAACAAAAGCGCGCGTGAGCTAGAAATGACCATTAAGTAACCAAATGTAACTAATTAACCAAAACTTGTTTCGACTAATTTAATCAGCTGCTTAAAGCTTTCATTAATTGAGTTAGATCACAATTTTTTTTAATTAATTTATTTATTTATTTTGTGATTTGGGTTGTAATATCCGTTGCCAAATGGGATTAGTTAATGGAATATCTTTCTTTTCAATCAATGAAGGTTTTATAAGTTGCTTCAATGTGCTTCGTCTCAATAAATATTTTTTTAACAAGTAATAAGATAAATTACACTAAATTAATGTAAACTACGGAAATGAAAAAGAGTGGGAACCCGGAAGACAATCGGTTGAAGAGGTCTGAGTAAACTTAATGCTTTGTTTGTTTTGATCATCGACTGACCAACTACCTCTTACCAATGATTTTTAGTACTTTTTCAGCTTGGAAGAGATCTGACTTTTCACTTAACAAAAATAATTTAACAGTACCAAATTATTCTTAGAACCTAATTTGTTTTGTTAAATTTAACTAAAAATAAAAAATCTAAAAAGTAGTCTATTTCTTGAATACATAAAAGTCAAATTCTTTTCACTCCCACAAGTCCCTGATCTTAGGTCATCTTTAATCGATGACTAGTCAGATAGTTCGTTTTAACAATCTGGTCCTCTAAGATATTAATATTTTAATGAACAGTACATAGTTATATTTGCTTCCATCTCCAACCGAAGGCCAAAGGGTATATGACTCGTTTTAGTCCTGTCACAAAACACCGTCTTCAATCGAGGGCCAAAGGACCATAGGACCAAACATAATATGTTAATGTTGTTTAATATTATTTAATGTTATTGAAAAGATTATTGGAAGAGGTAAGCAAATATAGTGTAAAGAATTGAAATAGAATGAAGTGAGATAATATGGAATAGTGAAAATTATGTAAGAAATGGTATAGGAATGTCTTCGGTATTTAGAGGAAAAAAAACGAAAATTTTAAATTTCATATAAAAAATTTGGCCAAAAAAAAATTGAATCCAAGGGTAACTAGCCGTTATATTTCAAATTTTCCCTACCATTTATGTCGGTTATATCTGACAAGAATAAGTACTATTACTGTCGGTTATATCCGACAGAAATAATGAAAATTTCAACCCGACCCAGAGCTGGCTGTCTAGATTGGGCCAATCGGTTGGCCCTTTTAGATTTTATAGAACTCACGAGTCATCTGGCGTAGTCCTCAATTAGAGATAGTTTTCAAATAATTTTCAACCCTGAATCCTTCTGTTGAAGATGGCTTTATCCTCCATTGACAAAGCATGTAGCAACGAAGAAGGTCGAACCAAGGAAGGTACGGTTCCCGGCCAAATCTACCAAAAAGTACAAAGACCAAGAAGATTGAAAGGAACTGAGCTGTTGGCCTGTGACCTGTCACTCCTCAAGTTCAAATTCCACTTTGCTTGTATTATTCGTCGACCTTTTTTTTGTCTCGACTTTGGGCTGCTCAACTTGCTTTTTGAGGGGAAGTTTCCCTGACGCCCCGAAGATGTCTTTTGAAAACGTATTGATACATTAGAAAACCTAAACTCCAAACAAGTTGTACATGTAAGCAAAGTTTTAAAAAACGTTAGGCATTAGTCGAGTTGGTAGTTAGTTGTTTAGCGTTTGGATGGGACCTAGGTGGCGCTAGTTTTAAAACTGTATGTGAGTTAAATTAATTAATTAAGATAATATGTCGGCTTCTTTGATGCAAATTTCGAATTCACATCAAAGACAACAAATGTTTGTCCTGTATGTATGATATATGAGTGTGTTAAATCACACATAACCTGTTATTGTATTATGATGTGCAATAGAGTGGTTATGTCAAATATTAGTATGGTAAATCCTCTAATTAAGATTATTAAATTGATAAGTAGTGGTATAGTTGGACTTTATTGTTGATAATTAAGCCATGACGATTCCTATTCCGACTTTAACAGGTGAGTTAGTGCTACTTAGTACTGCGGCCTAATGATATTCTTCTTCACTTGTAAGTGAGATATCTTAGGTTCAATTCCAGTCAAAGGTAAATTTGAACCATATTATAGCTCGCTCATTGTGAGACTTAAACCACTCTCACACCCCTTAATATAATATCGTTTGTTCAAAAAAAAAAAAAAAAAGGTGGGTTAGTTATAAATTTAGAGGCTATAAAGGATAGGTCCTTGCTCTCACAAATATACGGTTTCATATGGAGCTAAAGCGCTATTGGAAGGCAGAATGATTTGCTGAGAATAGAATTGTTGGGTGGGGGTAGGGAGAAAGCGGGTCAAGCCGGGTCTATTTTGGATGGATCCAAACTCGGCCTTTTTGTGTGTGTGTAAATGAGTCTGAGCCGGTCTAGGTTTATATATTTTGATTACTGAAATTGGCTCATTTGGATCAGTATCATATAATCATGTTCCTACGGATTGAACGGATCCGTTTCCAATCGCATGTTGTATAACAAAAAAAATAAATATAAAACAATCCCTATGTGTTTCTTCTAAGAAAGAATTATAGTTGTTGTTTTACTTCTTAGGGTTAGATAGATATGGAATATAGATCATGCTCTTCATTGTGAACCACGAATAAAATGACCAATGCTAAAACATTTAAACTGACCGAGCCGGGTTACCGCACATAAGAAATATATACTCGATTTTGGATTCATTTTTATACAAATCAGGTCCATTAAAATAAAAACCGAATGATTTTATATCATACCAGATTAGTATGAATTTCTTTTGTTAGTAATTGTTGTTATGATTCTTTGCATTGTTGTCATTGAAATATAGATGTATCTTACATTATGATCTTGTTTCAACCCATATATTGGTCTGAAAGTCGATCCAGTTGTCGACTCTTTTTAGCTCATCTTTCCTTGGGTTTCAAGCGAATCACACCGTGAAGTTTATGGTTGACAATGGCTCAGGCCATGCGTCTTAGAGGAGAGAGACTCAATTGTAACATTTTGTATCCCTCACTTTATTGCATTCTTCCTGGGATGAGCTTATCGCATTGCAAATAACGTATTAGACTCTGTAAATTTTATAATCAGAAGCATTGAATTTTTTAGTCTTTATTTGTTTAGATCACTTCTACAAAAAATCATTTCAATTTGAGACAATTTAATCGTTCAAATGTATAAAAAAATATTGACGGTGTAAGTACTGAGTAATATTTTCTGGATGAATTTTCTATTTATTTAGTTTTTTTAGATGACTAAATGATCTGCAATTTGAATGATTTTTAGTCGGTCAAGATACGTTATTAGTATGGTCTTTCTTTTTGTTTGAGTTGTACTTTATTTAGCTTGACTACAAGCAACATGTATCATCTGAGTTAAAGCACATTAGCTCGTAAATAATGTTACGGATATGATGAAATCTTAGTCTAGGCAAAAATTAGTTCATTGTTCAAAGTACAAGAAGCTTTACTTCAGTCACACCCATTCACTAATTGACCCTGTTTTTGGTCCATTGCCTTTAATTAAACTTATTAAGTTAAACACAGATTAAACAAAGCAAACTCAGCTGATTAGTCCCTTAATCATGTTCCCATTTACATGATTAGAGGATAATCCTTTCCTCAAAACCCCTCTTTCAGTGGCAGATCCAAGAAATAATATTAGGAAGGTCAGTAAGAATAGCGCACGCAACACCCAAATTTTTTTTATTAGAAATAGCATGCATACCACCATTTCATCAAGTCTTGGTATGCCTGAAGTCATTTGGAAATGCATACTGCACACCTGTTAATGTATGCAGAGGCAACACTCAAGGTATCTATAAACATTTACCGAGTCTTAATAAGCCTGAAGTTAGTTAAAAGGCATGTATGAAGCTAACTCTAATTTTCAAAAGGACAGCACCCAATGGGGGGGGTGTTCCAAGGTCTAAAATATCGATGATATCGGAAACATTGGTAGTCCAAAAACACGGAAATTTCGATGGAAATATCGGGATATTATCGATATCGATAAAAATGGAATAAAAACCACGGAAATTGTAAGAAAAACTTGGAAATTTTTATTGAAACTTTGCAGGATGTTTATTTAGTCAATTATCTATTAGTTTATCACAAAAAATTGGAAGGAAATGCATTGCATGATGGATTTAACTGATTTAAGTTGATTATATAGCGAGCTGGCAAACATTGTGAGTGTAGAAAATATGTAAATATTTTAGCATATTTTCATAAAAACATAAGTGATATGGTGGTCAAGGTGTTAAAAAAGTAAAATGGGAGGGGTTCAAATTCCTTTGGTATTTTTTTAAATATAGAAATTTAAAAAACACGAAAATTTCGATGGAAATATCGGTAGTCCAAAAACACGGAAATTTCAATAAAAATATTAGAATATTATAGATATTTTAGAACTTGGTGTTCAGCTTACCCTGCCCTCCTCCCACCCACCATAAGCTTCCTCCCGTTTCACTCCCCTTTATAAAACCCCTTCACTACTCTCTCTCTCCCTCTAAAACATCATCTCTATTCTGTTTTCCATGGCTTCTGCTCTGTTTCTAATACTCTGTTGCATCACGCACTTCTCCCTTTCATCCTCACAACCACTCTTTCTCCCTCTAATTCACACCCTCTCCCAAACCCAATTCAATAGTACCCCCAGCCTTCTCAAGTCCACCTCAGCGCGCTCCGCCGTACGCTTCCACCAACACCACAACCGCCACCACTACCACCGCAAAACCAACCATGTCTCCCTCCCCCTCACCCCCGGCAGTGACTACACTCTCTCCTTCACTCTCAACTCCAACCCTCCCCAACCCATCTCCCTCTACATGGACACCGGCAGCGACCTCGTCTGGTTCCCCTGCTCCCCCTTCGAATGCATTCTCTGCGAAGGTAAACCCAACTCCACAACCCCTCCTCCCAAAATCCCACCCACCGCTGCTGTCCCATGCGACGCCACCTCCTGCTCCGCCGCTCACTCATCCCTCTCCTCCGCCGACCTCTGCGCCATCTCCCGCTGCCCTCTCGACTCCATTGAAATCTCGGAATGCTCCTCCTTCGCCTGCCCGCCCTTCTACTACGCCTACGCCGACGGAAGCTTCATAGCCAAGCTCAACAAGCACAGCTTATCAATACCCATGTCGTCTCCTTCTCTCGTTCTTCGAAACTTCACTTTTGGGTGTTCCCATTCTGCCCTCGGCGAGCCGATTGGGGTGGCCGGGTTCGGACGTGGTTTGCTTTCTCTACCGGCCCAGTTATCCACCACCTCCCCCCACCTAGCCACCCAATTTTCATACTGCTTAGTTTCTCACTCATTTGACCAGGACCGAGTCCGCAGGCCGAGTCCACTGATTCTGGGACCCTATGACCAGAAGCAGAAGCGACTCGGGGACGCCGGCGTCGGCGGTGAGTCGGTTGAGTACGTCTACACCTCCATGCTCGACAACCCCAAACACCCTTATTTCTATTCCATTGGACTAGCCGGAGTCTCGGTAGGCAAAAGGGTTTTTCGGGCGCCGGAGACTCTTAAAAGGGTCGACGAGGACGGAAACGGTGGTATCGTTGTTGACTCGGGGACGACTTTCACAATGTTGCCTCAGAGGTTTTACAACTCGCTGGTGGCCGAGTTCGACCGCCGAGTCGGGCGAGTCCACAAGCGGGCGACTCAGATTGAGGAACAAACCGGGCTCGGGCCGTGTTACTATTACGACAAGGTGATGGAGGTTCCGGGCGTGGCGTTACATTTCGTGGGGAATAAATCCAGTGTGGCGCTGCCCAGGAGAAACTACTTTTATGAGTTTGTGGACGGCGGTGATGGGGCGGGGAGGAAGAGGAAGAAGGTGGGGTGTTGGATGTTGATGAACGGCGGTGATGAGGCGGAGAATAGCGGTGGCCCCGGGGGTGTTTTGGGGAATTATCAGCAGCAGGGGTTTGAGGTGGTTTATGATTTGGAGAAGCATAGGGTTGGGTTTGCAAAGAGGCAATGTGGATTGCTTTGGGACAGTCTCAACCAGCGGTAGAAGGGATGGGAGTTGAAAATTTGGGGGTGGTCAACGGTGGTTTGACTTCTTTTGGTCGAGGTCAAAGGGGTTTTGACTTTGACCGTCTGAGTCTGTGTAAATGGGTCGGGTGTGTATAGTAATAAGGTGGGATGTACATTGTAACTTGTTTATGTTTTATAATTATCTTCATAAGTTGGATTTGATGCAGAAGATGAAATGTAAAAACAGACAAAAAGAAATCAGATAAATTTGTAAAGTTTGAGATTAAATAATATTGTGTAATTAATCCAAGTGAAGTTTTGATTTCTGCAATGTGAGCTGGCATGTACTTTGCATAAGCATCCCAACAACTTTCACACGTGTAATTCTTAAAATTAGATGGATTTATTTTTATTTATAAGTGAGGTTAAATTTAATTCTGATCAAAAGTAAATTTAAACTACATTATTGTTAATTTTTTGTAAAACTAAGTTTATTCACTTCTCTTAAGTATAGATAATATTATTTTTTGGGGTGTGCTATCCACACACCTATTTTTACTTCTCACACACCCTATTACTTTCTGTCCATTAGATCTTCTTCAATTCATCCGATCCGACGGCCGAAATCTAAAAATGTGTGAGAGAAGTAAAAAGAGGTGTGTGGATATCACACCCCTATTTTTTTTCAAAAAGAAAAAAAAATTAAAGTTTGTTTGATTTACGAGCAATTTGAAAAGTAAAATTTTGTTCTCCAACAAATTGTACAAATTTAATATTGTTTTATATACTATCTAATATGAAAAGAGTTTGTTTCACATTTTTTTGTTATTGAGTTAATTAATAAGAATGGTGAGAAAAGACGCATTATTATAACAAAAAGAATGTTTGAAGGCTTAGAAACTCTCTAAATGTAGAGAGTGCAGTACAAGTTATAAATTTAACAACTCGTTTAGAGATGCTCTAAATAAGTTGCTAAAAAAAAACCAAAAAAGATTTTTTTTTTTTTTTTTTTTGTCAAACGATAAATTTTACTAGCTTAGATGTTAAATTACTCATTGATAGAGTTTGAACTTACACCATTGTACAAAAATTCAATATCTTTTTACAATTGTGTTAAAAGACTATTTGCACCCAAAAATGATTTTGACTTGGTTCAGAAAATATGGGCAGAGGAAAGCTTTATCTTCGCAGGGTTTTTTCTGAATAAATGGGCATATAGCTTTAGCCCATAGGCAATAGGACACCATCAAAGTTAATAGAGGTGGGCGCACCATAATTGTTGCTAATTAATGCTTGTCATGTTAGAGCACTTTCACCAGGGGTAGAATAGGCCGGCACACAACCAAAAAAATGGCTTAACACCTAGGGAAGTCTCTCCAACCCATAGGATTGCTTGGCACCCAGCCCGAGCTAATCTCCAAGCCAGCTCAAAATTGACAGACTTTGGGACCGGCTCATCTGACGTCAACATGGCGTCGAAGGGCATATGACGTCAGAGAGGGAGTTGTTGTGGAGGCTGAGGAGCGAACCTGGTTGAGGTAGGAGAGGGTGCCGGGAGGGAAAGAGCCATAGAGGGAGAAGGACGGGAGGACAAAGCAACGGCGTTGGAGGTGTGGAGATGCAGGAAGACGAATCGACGGCGTCGGAGGTGTGGAGATGCAGGAGGAAAAATCGATAGCGTTGGAGGACAAGAGGTGTGGATATGCAGGAGGTGTAAAGGAGCTTGTTGTTGAGATGTGGAGATGCAGGGGTGGATGGCGTGCAGGAATGGAAGGGAAACGAGGTGTGGAAGATGAGAAAATAAATATTTTATTTTATTTTTATAAAGTCAGAAATTAAAAATAAAAATATTTTATTTTATTTTATAATAATAAATAATTATATTTTAATAAAATTGACTAGGTTATTTTTTTAGGGGTGTAGATGCATTGGCCTATTACTGTTCATTGGGGTATATTATTGTTCATTGAGTGGATTAAATGGGCTGGGTGCTGGTGCAAAGTCTTTAGGTGTTGAATTGCTCTTAGTACTACAATAAAGTGATGTTCTTCTTCAATTACAAGTATAAAGTCTTAGGCCATCTTCAACTGAATGAGGGACAGAGGGCTCGTTTTAGCCCTCTGACCTTCCAAAAATTAATAATTTAATGAACAGTACAAGGTCATATTTCTTACCATCTCCAACTGAGGGCCAAAGGGTCATAAGGCCAAACATAGCCCTGTGACAAAAAACCATCTCGGCCAAAGGGTCAAACATAATTTTTTTTTTATATGTTGTATAATTTTTATGTTGTTTAATGGCTTAGGAAGTTATAAGAAAAAAAACTAGATTTGAGACTTGAGACCATATTCATGGTCTTAGTTTTCTTATGCAGTTATTTGCCTCATCCAGCATTCAATCTGTGCACAAATCCCCTTTGATATGTCATGGTTTCATTTATGGTGAAGCATTACAACAACTGTTAATGAAGGAGATGCATCTTTTTTTTTTTTTGGTAAATTGGGAAATAGATTCCAGGGCAAAGATGCCAGAAACATACACTGCAATCATACATAGAGGCAAGCACATAAGTAGTAACTAACACAATGTAGGGGGTACAACAAGGAGGACGCTGCAACCAAGCGAAAGTGTTGCCCCTATACTGCCTAAGCAAAACTAATGAGGACAAGGTAAGCCGTCATTGTTCAAAATAAACACCAACGAAGATGGGGGCAGAGGCGATCAGCCCACACAACATTACACATCTTCGTATTACTAACTGATGCAAACGAACCCGCCGCCATAATGGCTGGTCTTGGAACCTAAGACCAGGGACAGTTTTGGAAAGCCTCGCCCAACACTTTAACTCTCGCTAAGATCTGGAAAGCCTCCAAACTGCCCATCTCAATCGAGTTTGAAAGGCACGAGATCGATTCTAAAGAATCAAATTCAAAGATAACCGAGCTAAGACCCAGTGAAGCCCCCAAATCACATCCATGGAGAAGCGCAAAAGCTTATGCCATTGCGACACTGGATGTCGTGATCAGGTACCTCACCTTTGTAAAAATTCCCCCATCCGGCTGCTCACATCACCACTCCCACAAAACCTGATTTGGACAATCTAGACTAACTAGCATCAACATTCACTTTTACAAATAGGAAGGTTGGCGAAGTCCAATTGATCACATGCCTATCATAACCTGAGTTCCTCAACCTGTTATCTTCAGGGATAATCCACACATCAATGAACTCGCCTATAGAGTTGGATTGATAAACACATGTTTGAAAACAAAATCACATCAGACTTTCCAAATATACCAACATGAGAAGGCCACATACGCCTGCACCCAATCACCATTCATCGAAGATCCCAGGTTGGAAATGAAGACAGAATGCAGCCATTAGACCCAGTTAGAAACGCCTCCCCAGTTGACTTTTTAATTCAACGACCCACTAAACCAAATGGTGTCGACCCAAGGGCAGATGAGTAATAGATGCTTAGTAGTTTCATCCTGACAATGGCAGATTGGACAGGTTGGCGTATGGGAAGAATGTCTCCTAAACAGCTCCGTCATCGTTGTTATGGCATTGTGCAAAGTATTCCATAGGAAGTGGTGAATCTTTAGCGGCATCTTCACCCTCCAAATGACCTTCCAAAGCTTCTCCGGGATAGTTCAAGTGAAGGGGGCGGTGATTTCTTAAGGATAAGGATCATGATTGCAGCTAGAGATAACCTCGTCAGACTGAGTAGCTACCATTTTTGTTTGCTGCCTAAACCAATCTATCATTTCTTTGAGATTTTCCAATTGGAATCTCCATGATTGCCATGCGTTCCTCTATCGAGAGGAAAGGATGAAGAAAGTCAATATCCCAATCCCGAGATATCAGGCAGATAAGAGAGCTGACCCTCATGCTTTGAGTCACCGCAGCCTTTTCGGTTGAAGTAGGATGTCCCAATGGTAAATTGGGGAGCCACCTGTTAACCCAAACATGAACTTCCTCCCCTCCTATAATTTTCTAGTGAGCCTCTTTCAATAACAATAACTTGCCTTCAAGATAGCTTGTCTAGGCCCAAGAGGCTCAATTTTTTTTTTTTTGCAAAAAAAGGCAGTTCAGAAAATAACGAGCCTTTATTACCCTAGCCCATAGTGAATTTGGCTCATTTATCTGCCACCAACATTGCTTAGCAAGGAAAGCATCATTAAATTCTTGAAAGTTTCTGAAACCCATACCTCTCATATGCTTTAGAAGGCCCAAAATCTCATTGGAAACCCAGTGTGTTTTCCGCTTCCCTCCACCATCCTCCCACCAAAATTTAGCAATTATAGCATCTATTTCCTTACACACTACCTTTAGAAACTTAAAGATATTCATTGGATACGCGGGAATGGCTTAGGCAATAGCCTTGATCAACATCTCCTTCCCTGCTTTTGATAAGGTATTTTGTTTCCAATCTTGCAATTTCCCCAAAAGATGACTCTTCACATAAGCAAGACCCTGTTTCTTCGAACGACCTTAAATGGCAGGTAACCCCATGTAAGTACTCGGGTTCTCCATCACTGGTATGCCTAAAATATTATCCAACTCAGTAAACATATTCGAAGAAGTGTTGGCCCCGAAAAAGACACTCAATTTATGTACATTGATCTCTTGTCTTGAGGCCAAGCAATAATCCTTAAGGAGTTTTACCAAATTTTTGCAATTCTTCTTATCCGTTTTCAGGAAAATCAACGTGTCATCCGCAAAAAAAAAAAGATATGGGAGATAACCGGCCCCAAAGCACACATTTTCACCCCTTCCAAAAGCCTCCCTTCAACCACCCTTTGTATCATCCTAGATAGTACCTCACCCACCAAAAGAAATAGATATGGCGAAATAGGGTCTCCTTGTCGAAGACCTCGTGATGGCGCAAACTTGTTTCCTGGTTGCCCGTTAAGGATAACAGCAAAACTTACCGAAGTCACATAACCCATGATTAGCTTCCTCCACATGACACCAAACCCTATCCTCTCCATGGCCGCATCTAAGAAGTCCCATTCCACCTTGTCATAAGCTTTTTGCATACCAAGTTTGATACCAAGCTCAAACTTACATTTCGTTTTTCAGAATTTGAGAAAATGAAACACCTCATGGGCAATTCCATTATTGTCTTGAATTTGTCTACCTACAACAAACGCATTCTGCATAGGAGAGATAAGGTCTGGCAAGATAGGTTTTAACCTATTCACCAGAACTTTAGATAATACCTTGTAGGAGTAGTTGCAGAGACTTATAAGCCGAAATTGCATAACCGGCTTCGGGTTTTGCACCATTAGAATCAAAACAATGTGGGTTGAGTTTATTTTGCTTGGATTGTCCTGCTCATGTGTCAATGATCAAACCAGGTCAATCACGTCTCCCATAATATTCTCCCAAAAGGCCTGATAGAAAACCTCCTGAAATCAGTCCAGACCCAAAGCTTTGAGCCCCCCTATTTGCATCGCCGCATTCTTTATCTCATCCTCTAAAACTGGTGTCGTAAACGCTGCATTCATCATCTCCATCACCATCAGGGTTAAACAGTCAAGAATTGTCCCTCAGTTTCGACTCCCCTTAGAGTTAAAGGTGTTGATGAAATGCTCATCTACCACATTTCTGACCCGACTGGGGTTCTCCACCCAATCATCACTTTCATCTTTAATTTTATCACTTTATTCATTTTTCAACGTTGTAACGTGGATTAGTGAAAGAACTTAGTGTTGATATCTTCTTCTCGAAGCCCCTTCACCCTAGACCTTGCATGAACGATCGAGGGTCTATGCTATGAAAATAAAGGTTTTAACAAATATCATATATGTACAATTAGTTGTAATCAAAGATATGTCTCTCCCGCATGCCTAAATCATACTTCAACCTAGATTGAATTCAGTCCAGAATCTTAGTCGAATAGGGTTTGTACTTGCTACAAAAAAATTGACTACTATATCCACCACGCCAAAGCTTTTTCTCTACCATGAGAGTCTTCTCTCATTGTGAGAATCTACGTGAGTGCATGCCTTTCTCAACAATTAACCAACTGAAACCAAAAGTTGTCATCTATCACTCACAGATCTGACAGAATTACCCAGCTCTTTCGCCCTAAAGGACACCGTGGGCGAGCTTCGATAACTACCCAACCCAAATCTTACCTAATTGTGGAAGCATCATCAAGGATGGAAAAAAGACCGTAACTTGCCATCTCTTACCCATAGCTCTGACGGATTTGACTTGTGACAGCTGCGAGCAGAGTTATTACCACCTCCCACCCCCCAAAACCTTTTGTTCTCTTTATCTTCCTTTAATACCCACTATAATCACATACCTACCAGTATTAATTTCCCAAGCAGAGGTGAGAAAATCGGACACTTGGGTGTTCGTGGGGTCTATCCTCTAGCAGCTGACCAAGTGGTTATTAACGACAAAATAGAAAGAATCAGATATGCACGCACCGACAAAAGGATGAGAGATATGTGGCCCCAAACAACACGAGCAATAAATAAGGAACCAGAAAACACACCTACCTGCAATTCGACTAAAGGCCCTAGAAATTCAATTTTCTCTAGATTAAGGTACGTTCCACCAACTGCCTTTATTGTGATATTGGTTTACTTACAACAGGCACATGTGATAGCCTCAGAGGAAAGAGAAAGGAAGAGTGATCCAACTACAATCTTACAGAAGGTGTGTACTGTATACCCATTGTTCCAAACTGTGAGAACGAGTTAACCAACAAGAAAAACTAGGAGACAAATGGCAAATCAGGAAATAGAGGAGCTCGTGGTCCACATTGAGCAGTCAATGAACTTGTTGTCAATAGAGCAATGAGTGAAATTGGTGGATGCGGCTCTAGTAGATAGGAATTTGAACAAATGGGGAGTCAGGAACATTTTATGATCTGCTTGGAAAGAATTTGGGGAGGTGGACATCAAGTGGGTCAAGGATAACACTTATGTCATTACAATCCAAGATGAAAGCATGGCAACAAAGATCCTAGCTCAGGTTCCATAGGTAGTGATGAAGCAAAACTTTTCTGTCAAGAAGTAGGCCCCATAACTTGTTGTGGAACGAAATCAAGACGGAGGTTGTTCCATTCTGGGTCCAAATTAGGGAGTCCTTCTGAGCCTCACTTCATAATTGAATGTCAAACGCCTAGAGACGAGTGTAGGGGAGTTCATTAAGATAGAGGACTCGGCCAAAGCTCGTGGTTTATAAAGGTTAAACTCAACATCATTACTTCAAATCTATTAATCAATGGTTGAGAAGAGGGAACAACAGAGATACGTAGGTGGAATTTCGATATGAATGCCTATATGATTTCTGTTATAGGAGTGGACATGCCATGCAAACATTAAGTACTCTTTCAAGCTAAACAAGGGAGAAGTAGCAGGCTACGGATAGTGGACCAAAGCTGGGCCGATCAGGGATGAGATGGAGACCATAAGACCCTTGTCTCTAGGGGTAGGGGAAATGAGACATGCGAGTGCTGTGAGATTGGGTACACTGCCTAGCTCACAAGGAAGTTCAAATAATACTGGGTCGGATGGACATGGGAACATAGTAGCAATGCTACAAATGTTAGAAGTATGCCCACAAAGCCACTCATTTGATGTAATAGCTTTTGGAATACTTATTGTGTTAAACTATTATATATTTAATGAAGAGCAAAGCTTATTGTTAATCACTATTTATTGTATTATGTGTTTAAGCAATAAGGGAATCCAAGGAATATATTTAATCTAAGAGAGAAGTGATCTAAGTAAGTTAGATTAATGAAACCTTTCTCTTATGTTCATTCCTAAAACGTTCCTAGCCATAGGATTGTCAATTAGGCATTGACAATCCGCTAAGGTTAGAATGTGCTATGTTAACTCAAGCGTGAGTATGACTAGTCTCAAGTCATTTAATGTTGGACACTAAGACAAACACATAGGTGCTCAAAAGGTAATTGAGTACATTGAACAATGGTCAAAAGAGAGTTCGAACATACATGTCATGCAAGAACTCGTAAATTGCAATATGCAAAGTAGTCCTTTGACTTGAGGCATCATAGATGTCTAATGGTTAGGTTCTTGATCTTATATCATGTCAAAGGCATTCTATCGAGAGTGTCCACAACATTGTTAGGGTTAAGCTATCTAGTCATGTAGGCATCTAAATGCACAATAAGGGATCTCTAACCTTCCATGGTGGAGGGAGAATACTCTGAGATATGATTCGAGAGTCTTTGGCCAAAGCATTCAAATATGACTTAGGAAGTTTGTTCCAAATCATATTCAATTGAATCATATAGAGAAGTATCACATTGCATAGTAGACATGAAACAAACTATCACTCAAACAATGTGATTAAGAGTATTGTATTAGAGAAGGACCGTATTGCATTATAATTGCAACTGGATAGGTTCTCCAACCACTTCTACTTAGCTTAGGTAGCCATGACATACTGCTAGGTGTCACTCATGGTTTGTGGAAGCCCTGAGGATTAGCAAACACTAATCTTCATCAAAGGGAGAATTGAAATGTAGTTTCAATTCACAATCAATCATTAAGAGTGACAATCGTCCACTGCCTCGCTAATTGGAACCTAATGGATCGTACACCAAGTAAGGATGAAAGTGAAGAAACATAAATGAGATGGATAAGCAATTAAATAGTTTAACTGAGAATGGTCAAGATTAATTAATTAGTTAATTAATCTTACGAAAGGTTAGTATTGGGCTTTTAAGTTGGTTTTGGGGCCCAAAAGAGTTTTTGGTCCACAAGGTCCATTGAGTTTAGGTTGTGTGACAATTAAAACTAAATGGAAATTAACCCAAAAACAAAGTCAAAACCGGCCAAGGGTGAGTGGTAGCAAACTTGGGTTAATTGTAAGTTTGCCACTCACATGTGAGGTGGTATAAAGGCAACTTTATAGTCATTCTCTCATTAAGGTTTTCTTGAGGCAAAGAAGAGAAACTTTTTCTCCCTTTTTCTCTATAGCTAGCTATCTTTTCTTCCTCTAAGTCATCCATTTCATTTTCACACTTCATCCTTGGTGTGGAGACTTAGAGACACTAAACTTTTGGAGTTCTTGGAGATCATTTCCTCACATCCTCAAAGAGCAAAGGAGAATAAAAAAGGAAGAAAATCACAAGGAAGATCTAAGGAGCTAGGAGGTGACTTGAAGGCCCTCCACTTGGGTGAATCCTTTGTGTAAACAAGGATAAGCTTCAAGGGTAATGAATCTTAAAATCCTTTCTTCTCTTTAATGTTGTTAAAGAGTCTTGTGGTTCCTCATTCACTAGGCTTTGAAAGTCATGGGTTTTAGAATTGTTTTTTAATGCATGCCTACTTTAAAGTGTTATTAGTTTGCTTATGTGTTCAAATGTTCTCACGTGTTCTTAGCTAGGACAAAAAAAATTCCTTCAACGGACCCCAAGTACAGCGAGACTACACCTCCACAACACCGTGGGATGAAGAAGTAACATAGGAGTCCGGGCCCACACAATAGTGGATCGCGCTGGCTAGAAGAGGGCAGGCTTCTTGGGACCTTGGGCAAGAGAGATATTCGCAGTCACCCAACATTGCTCTACAAAGGTAAATGGGAAATAGGCAGGCAGTCAGAATTGAAGAAATTAATGAAGAAATTGACACTTTACAGGGTGATGAAGAATGAGATAAGAGAAAGGAGGAAACTTTAAGGCAGTAGATGACGGCTTCCTATTCCTAACAGGCTTAAGCCAGTCATGCAAAAAGAGGTAAGGAGATACAAAGTATGGAAATGATGCAGTCTCTGTAAAAGAAAGTGAAGAGCCTTGGCAGCAAGGAGGAAAAAAAGAAGGAAAGATGACAAAGAAACTGAGAGGTATGAATATAAAAAAGCGATGTTTGATGGTGGAACGTGCTATATATGCAGATGATGAATTACAAGAAGTCCCAATCGAATACCAAGATATGTGGGAGTACATGGAGGAGGTTTTTAAAGTAGAGAAGAACGCGATATTGGCTAAGATAGCGTGCAAAGTGGCTAGAGGTGGTGATGGCTGGCCCTCAACAACTGCACGGTTGCCATGATACACCTATTCTAGAGCTACTAGGGTTTTGGGTTGAACACGGTAGTTCTGGCCTTCAATGGGAAAATAAGGAAGCTAAGATCCTCTATGATCTTTCTATTAGAGATAAAAATGAAAAATCATAGAATAGATGAAGTAAGGAGGCGTATGAGATTTTCGAATGGGTTTAATGTGTCACCAATTAGGATAGCGGGTGGATTAAGTATGTGGTGGGACGACTCTGTGGAGGTGAAAATTATATATTCCTCAAAACACATAATTGATGCTCGAATGTGGGAGGATGGTGCATAGCCTTGGGTGCGGATCACTGAAGTTTACGGAACATCATACATAAGTGAAAAGGGAGAATTTTGGGGGTGGATGAATACTCACTTAACACCTTCAACTATTCCTTGGCTATGTAGAGGAGACTTCAATGAATTCATTTAGGATTCAGAGAAGTCAGGCGGAACTGAGGTGTTATGTTGCCAAAAGCATTCCTCCTGTGGCCATAAACCATTCTTGATTTTTTCTTTATCTCTTCAATGTTTCCTCCCCAATTATTTTATTTTATTTTTTAATTCCTCTAATTGATACATAAGCTTATCAATCTGCTGGCCTCTCAATTTAAATTTGTTACGACTCCACCTAATAAGTTGAGAGCGACAGTCATTAACTTTTTTCAGCCATCGTACTGGGCATTCCCTTCTTCTTGTCTTTCCCAGCACTTCTTCACCACCTCTTTGCACTCTTCCTCATTTGCCCAAAAAGCTTCAAACCGAAACACTTTCCTACCCTTCCTAGGGTTAGGGTTCCTTTTGGGGTTTTTTGATTATGTGAATTGGGCCTCCACAAAGATAATAGGTTGGTTAATTAGTTGGTTAACTAGGGGAGGGATAATGTTTCAGCGCGCTATAGGGGCAAATGGTAGTGGTCTTGATCGAGGATCGAGAAGTTGCCTAGGGTGGGGTTAGGGTTTCTTTTCACCCACTCAAAGTTAATAGATTGGTTAATTAGCTAGGTAATAGGAAAAAGGATAATGATTGAGCACGCTTTCAATTGAAGGAACGAAATTCATAGGTGTTGGAATCCGGAGCATAGTAAAGGAATTGGCACTGGGTAATTTCACTTGGCTTCGGGATCCATAGGATAAGGGAAGGTCTATTCAATTTCTTTGGGATTATGGGATTTCTATGTTATGGCTTGCCTTGATTGTTTGTGTCTCTACCCATGTGAGTGCCGGGATTGGGCGCAACGCTTGGGTGAATGGATTTTGATTAGATGGAGGCTGCATATGGATGACTTGTATCTGATGAGGAAATGTTGGAGAAGTAATCTCAAGTGCCTATAACTGTGTGTGGGAAAGCTAAATCGATAGAGTGAGCTCAGACTGAATGCTAAGATTGAGGGTAATTATTATTCTAATTTTGTTTTAATATGCTTTGTTCCTGCTTTAACTTGTAATATGTGGTTTAATGTGACGTTTGGGTGACTAGCTATGTAATCATTATTGCTAATTTCTTACGCTGGTTTGGAAGTAACATAGTCTATGTCGTGTGTTGGCTTGTTTTATTTCTGACGTTTGTTATTCCCTTGGAAGTGTATGCATGCATCGTTCTTATCTTGATGTTTATATATGAAGTGCAACTCAAGAGTTTGCATACCAATCATTTGTTTATGTATCCCTAAGTCTTTAACCTTCAGCATCAAAATGACTATCATTTCCTAACTTGAAGCCTCATCCTCAAGACACCCTAGGATCCCATCCAGTCCCAAACTCCCGTCCTGGGTTAATAGGTTCGCCTCTCCTTATCTAGGTTAGCCTCATGTGGTGGTAAAGTGTTCTAGGGGTACCTTTACCTTGGAGAGTGGAGTCACCAGGGTGTCAACTAGCCTTTATTCAAACTTCAATGTAGAGCATATGGAAACTAGGGTGCTCATAGGGAAATTAATAGAGAAATAGATTGAAGCTATAATTATTGAGTGGAAGTTAGGGCTTACTTAGGGACCGGGAGTTAAGAACCCTTTTTACCTTGGCCACTTTGGGTCACCAGTGGTATGCTGTGGAGTTCACTAATCAAGAGGAAATGGAGTATGTTTTGGATAATAGACCTTGGTATGTAAGAGGCCAAAATTTCCATTTGGAAAAGTAGACAACCTTTTTTCGTGATGTGGAGACGATCTCTATTCTCAGAGTCTGGGTTCGCATCCCTAGAATTCCTATGTAGTATCGTGATGCTGAAATTCTGGAGGTCATTATGCAACCTGCAGGAACCTTTATTTGGCAATATGAGAATTCTCTGTCAGGTTTGAATGGACTTTGTGAGAGTGTTGCTTGAGGTGGACTTGAGGTTGCCACTAAAAAGGGTGATGGTTATTAATGATCAAGAGGATTGCTCTATCTTGCTAAGCTTTGAAAAGTTATTTGAAGTGTGCTTTTATTATAGGCAGCGGCGATCGAAATGTCACAAGTGCCCTACCTTTGAGATAAGGATGGGTGGCTGTTGATGGATAGATTGTCTAAGGATGAGCCATTGGTGTATCTTGAAGGATTATTTTAGAGAAACATGTTCATTTAAGCAATATCATTAGCATGCAATTAACAAATTAAAGGCGGAATCATGCTTGCATATACTTAAAAACAAAACATTACCCATGAATGTTCAAAGCCTAGTAGATTGGTGAACCTTTAAACAACTCAAAACAAAGTGAGTTGAGATTTATACCTTTGTAGATTCCTCTTTGCTTAAGCAAAGGCTAATCACCCAAAGAGAGGGCCTTCATTCCTTGCATCTTAAATCTATGGATTTGGTTGGATGAAAAGGTTTCTCTAAGTTCCCAAAATTGGGAACCTCTAAGTCTCCACACCAAGGTAAGATTTTAGAAGAAATGAGTGACCTTGGAGGAGTAGGATTCCTAGCTAATCCCTCCAAGGGTGGCCGGCCATTTCTAGAGAGAAGGGAGAGTTTGTGTTTCTCCAATTTCCCCAAAAATAACCCCTAAATGAATTTTGGCTATAAAGTCATATTTATACCTTAATTCATTTGAGTGGCAAACTTGTAAATAAGTCCAAGTTTGCTACCCTTACATTGTGGCCGGCCTTAGGGATTAATTTGGGCAATTTGGTCTTTGTGAATCATTATTCATTAAGTTGTCATACAACTTAAGTTAATGGACTCGACGTTCGAAGCCCATTGGGCCTTAAGGTCCAAAACTATCCCGAGGTCTTTAACGAACTCATTCGTTTGATTAATTAACATATTAATTAATCCTTGCCATAAATAATTAAACCATTTAATTATTCTTACTCATCTCCGTTGAATCTTTAATCTTTACCTTACACGGTGTACGATCCATTAGGTTCCTTTTAGCGAGGCAGTGGGCGATTCAAACTCTTTTAAATCAATTGTGAATTTGGAACTAACTTTCAATTATCCCTTTAGTGTTTATACACGTTTAGGGCTTCCACAAACCATGAGTGACACCTAGCAGCATATCATGGTTACCCAAGCTAATCAGAAGAGGTAGAGAACCTATTCAGTTTAGGATTACAAATGCAATACGGTCCTTCTCTAATACAATACTCTTGACCACATTGTTTGGTTTGATAGTTTATTCATGTCTACTATCCAATGTGAATCTCGTGCTTATATGATTCCATTGAATGTGATCTGGAACACATTCCAACATCTCATTCATACTCTGGCCAGAGATTCTAAATCATATCATAGAGTATTCTCCCTCAACGGTTTGAAGGTTAGAGATCCCTTGTTGCGCATTCACTTATCTCCATGACTAGATAGCTTGACCCCAACCATGCCGTGGACACTCCAAAGGAATGCCATTTGACACGATCAAAGATCAAGGACCTAACCACAAGACAACTATGATGCCTCAGGTCAAAGGACTAATTTGCATTATCCTAACCATGAGTTCTCACGTGACATGAATATGAGAACTCGTCGTTGATCGTGTTCAGTGAACTCATTCTCTATTGAGCACCTACGTACTTGTCTTGGTGTCACTCACATCAATGACTCGAGACTAGTCACTCTCCCCGAGAGAAGACATAGCACGTACTGATCTTAACGGACTGTCAATGCCCAATTGGCAATCCTATGATCAGGAACGTTTAGGATGTGTCTACGAAAGAATGGTCTCATGAATCTAACTTCTTTTAGATTGCATTCTCCCAATCACATATTCCTTGGACTTTATCGTTTAAGCATATAACATTTATATGAGACCGCTCAAACAATAATCTTTGCCCTTGATATTAAACTAGATTAGTTTAACATGTGAAATGTCCGTAAAGTATCATCATATGATTGGTTTTAGGGCACATTTCCAACATATCTAACATAAGCTGAAATTTCTGAAGAAACCAAACAAGAACTTGGGTGTCAAAGGCAGATTTACTTGCTAAGTGGAGGCCTGACTGTGCCTTGGTTTCTGATGACATTGAGGATGGTGATGGGGTAAATGTTGTGAGAGCTAATAAGGGAAATAGTGTTGTAGAGGAAGATGAGGAGTTCATGGAGGCTGAAGAAGAGAATGTTAAGCAGATTCAGTTCATGAGGAGTAGAAAAAGGAATAGAAACAATGGTATTGATATCATTGGGGTTAGCTACGAAGTGGATGATGTTGACTGATGAATTGTTTAGTTTGGAATTGTAGGGGGTGGGGCAGACCTGAATTTGTCCTGCAATTTAAGTTTTTGTCTAGTTTAATTAACCTTGATGTCTTTTGTGTTTTAGAAATTAGGTCTGGTCTTGAAAATCTATCAAAAAATGTCTTTTGTAAGTGGTTTAATTCTATGTTTTTTTTGCAAAAAGGAACGGGCAAGTTGGAGCTTGGCCTATTCTGGAATGACCAGACTGTTATTATTAATGTAATTGCCTCCTGCCCTAGATTTATTCATTGCAGTGTTAAGGTTATTGATTCAGGTGTTAGTTTCCTATGCATTTTTACTTATGCTTTTCCACAAAAGTTTTTGCAACCACAACTGTGGGATGATCTTTTGAATCTTCATGGTATAAATACCAATGTGCAACCTTGGATTTTTGTTGGAGACTTTAATAATATTCTAAGCCCAAGCAAGAAGGTAAGGGTCATAGAAACACAAATGTACATATGGTGAATTTCGTTGATTTCTTGAAAAATGGAGATCTTATTTCACTTTCAGCTTCTATGGTTCTTTTTACTTGGACCAATGGACACAAAGATAATTCTTTAATTTTTGAAAGGCTAGATTGGGCCTTTGTTAATGCAGCGTGGTTAAATTTATGTCCAAACGCTAGTTTCCATAATTATCTGATTTTTTGATCAGACCAGAACCTTATTCTATTAGATTTCCACCTTAATAATCACTGTATTATTGTTGGGTGAAGGGACTTTAAATTCTTGGCTATGTGGTTGAACCACCCAGATTTTACTAATGTTGTTAAAAGAGCTTGGTGCCTGGAAGTTGAGGTCAACCCCAATGATAAGTTGAGGGGGTGTCTTGGGGCCCTGAAAACTTGGATTAAAGGATGGAATAAGGAGGTTTTTGGTAATGTACATGATAGAGTACGTGTGTTATTTGATGAGCTTAGAGTAATCCAAGCCTAGAATATAGAGGATCCGAATAATGTCCAATTGCTAGCTAAAGAGGCAAAGTTAAGGAATGAGTTAAATAGAGCTCTTAATAATGAGGAAATCTTCTGGGCTTAGAAAGCGAGAGTTAACTAGCTTCAATTGGGGGATAAGAATACCAAGTTCTTTTTTTTTTCAAACAATGATGAACATTAGACATAAAAGAAACGAAGTATTAAAAATTAAGGACTCTACGGGTTTTTGGTGGTTAAAAGGGGAAAGAATGGAACATATTTTTGTGCAGGATTTTTGTACATGTATTACTGAGGACCAGAATTTGACCTTGCTTAATCCAGTTAGTGATGATCAAATCTAGAAGGCTGTAAATGGCATTGGTGCGTTGAAGTGTTGGGATGTTGTTGGGCCTTCAATCATAAGGTTAGTCAAAGACTTTTTTATGAATGGTTCAAACCTAAAAATAATTAATCATATGAATATTGCGCTCATTCCTAAAGTAGAAAATCCAGAAACAGTAAATAACTTTAGACCCATTAGCTTATGTAATGTGATGTACAAAATTATAACAAAGTTGATGGTGAATAGACTTAAGCCAATAATAGAAAAGTGCATTTCGAATAATCAGGGTGCTTTTGCTCCTAGGAGATCCATACATGATAATATTCTAATTGCTCATGAGATTCTGTTGACTTTTAAGTGTAGAAAAGGGAGAACGGGTGCGATGGTTGTCAAATTAAAACTTGAGAAAGCCTATGATATGTTGAATTGGGATTATATTAGGTTGGTGCTAGCTAAATTTGGGATGAATAATCATTGGATAAAGCTCATTATGGAGTGCATTACCTCTTCTTCTTTGACTGTTCTGATTAATGGTAAGGTTCATGGTTACTTCTACCCGTCAAGGGTGATTAAGCAAGGGAATCCTCTAGCAAGGGAATCCTCTATCTCCGTATATTTTTATTTTGTGTATGGAACCGTTAATTAGACATTTTAATCAAATGGCCTTCACTCATAAAACTAGTATTGGGCTTTTAACTTCACCTAAGGGGTTCAAGGTTTCTAATCTAATGTTTGTTGATGTAGAGTCCCACATCGCTCTGGGGAGAGGATCACATGTGCCTTATATGTACATGCCCACCTCTCTATAGTGAGACGCATTTTGGGTGGAAGCCAAAAAATAAATCTGTGAGGGCGAGCCCCAAAGCGGACAATATCTCACTATGCGGACTGTGTTCAGGATGTGACAATTTGGTATCAAAGCCACTCCACGGCTGGAAATGTGCCGACGAGGACATCAGGCCCCTAAGGGGGTGGATTGTATAGTCCCACACCACCCGAGGGAAAGGATCGCATGTGCCTTATATTATATGTACATGCCCACCTCCCTATAGTGAGACGCGTTTAACAAATCTGTGAGAGCGTAGCCCAAAGCGGACAATATCTCACTATGCGGACCGGGTTTGGGATGTGACAGCTGACAATTGTCTCAATTTTTGCTAAAGCGTCAAAAGGGGCTGCTAGAAACACCTTGAATGTTTTAAACATGTTTGCTTCTAACTCTGAACAAAAGATCAACTTTAATAAATCGTCTTTATATTTCTCGAAAAATACAACTAACCAAATCGTAATGAGATTGCCAATATTACTCAAATTCAACACAAGACTTCATTCAGTAAGTATTTGGGCATAAACAACATTATATGCTGGCGAGACTATGTAAATACGAAGGATATTATGATAAAGATAAAGAATAAGCTGGTAGGATGGAAAGCAAATACTTTTTCGAAAGCTGGTAGAGTTACTTTGATCAAGGCCAATCTTAGCGGTATACCAAATCACATGATGTCATGCTTTAAATGTCCAGATAAGCTAACTAAGATGCTTGATAAGGAGAAATGAGGTTTATATGGGGAAAGGATAGTAAAATGAACCCTGTTGCTTGGAATAAGGTGTGTTAACCTAAATGTAGTGGGGGATTGGGTATTAGGAAAAGTAACTTATTTAACAATGCTTGCCTTGCTAAACTTGGTTGGAAGGTGCTTGAAAATGACCAAAATTCGTGGGTTCAATTAGTTAAACAAAAGTACCTACGAAGGGAGAATTTTATGGAAGCTAAAGTAAGGCAAAATCATTCGATGTCCTGGAAAGGAATCTTAAATGCAAGATCAGTAATTGAAAAATGAGCTTGGTGGATTATGGGAAATGGGAGGGACATTCTGTTTTGGACCCAAAACTGGGTTTTTCCCTTCCCCATTCGTAACCTGCTCCACGGGGATCAATTAAGCAATATTGACTTGAATCTTAAGGTAAGTCATTTTATTGTAAATGGAACCTAGAATAGAGAGTGGTTGAGAGAGGTGGTGGATGAGGAAATCACTAAGAAAATATGCAGTATTTCGTTACCTCTCTCTGATAAAAATGATTCATTATGTTGGGGTTTGAATGCTAACGGAAACTTTAATGTTAAATCTGCAACTTGGATTCAAAATTCCATGATTAGTGATGATTTAAAAGATAAGTTGTTAAAAAGAAGGGTAAATCTCAGTTTACTACCCTCATGTTTTGTGGTTTTCAACTTGTAGTACATCAAGTTTTTTTCGTCCCAGAGTCATACCTAAAGTGTAAATTTTGAGACAGTCTTATACATCTGTTAGTCAAACTGTGAAGTCTTTCGTTAACTGATTACGTGGCACCCATGTGTACAATGATTGGGCTCCATGTGGATATTAAAAATTATAAAAATTAAAAAAATTTAAAAAAAAAGTAAACATCAATCTAGGTTCTTCTCTCTTCCTCTGCACCCAGTGCTCCTCTTCGACTCTTGCACATCCACCTTCTTCCTCCTCCTTCCTCTGCACCCAATGTTTCATCTCCTTTTTCGACTCTTACACAATCACCCTTTTCAGCCTCTTCCTCCTCCCTCCTCTGCACCCAGTGATTCCCCTCCCTTTTTGACTCTTACACATCCACCCTCTTCCTCCTCCCTCCTCCATACTCAGTGTTTCCCCTCCATCTTCGACTTCTGCACATCTACCCAACCAAATCAGACAAACCTAGTTTCAAAAAAAACCAATTGAACCCATATGTTCAAGTTGAAAATTGACAATCAACAAAAGAATATTTTTTTGCTTTGCTTTCTTGTCTTGTCAAAATCATCACACTTTGCTTCTTGGTTTTTCGTGAAAAGTGAGAAA
Source organism: Crataegus laevigata (assembly GCA_963580275.1). Lineage (NCBI taxonomy): Eukaryota > Viridiplantae > Streptophyta > Magnoliopsida > Rosales > Rosaceae > Crataegus > Crataegus laevigata. The sequence goes on along the minus strand of OY756950.1, from coordinate 23,893,038 downwards.
ATGTGAAAGAGAGAGAAAAAAAAGAAAGAGTTATTTCTGCCATTGATTTGGTTCAGGATTATATAGACTAATAAAGTCTGAGCAGGACAAAGAATAAGAGTCTCCGAGAGAGAGAATGAGTTGTCTTTGCCCAATTGAACTATCAAATTCAAAAATTGAAAACCCACAAAATTCAACACCATCAAATTCAAAAGTTGGATCCCCAGCAACCCTTGCCTTCGCGACCTCTTAAACCTCAACAGAGATTTTCAGACCTCGTAACTGTCGCTCTTAGTCCCGCTGCCACTGGAAATAGGTGGGTGGAGATAGATTCGGCCACCAATGGAGGAATTGAAAGGGAAAATAAAGTGTGCCCAATTTGGGAACGAAGGTAAAGGCCAGAGAAATCCCGCTCATCTCTTCACTCTACGGCCAAATCCCACTCATTGGGTTTTTATCTTTTCTTCCTTAATCCGAGCCGCGACAGAGCTGGGTAAAGTTGAAGGCACACCAGAATCACCAGCCTAGATCCCAACCATTTATTTTCTGCCTGAACCACCCAGCCAACCCCGAACCACCAGGACCCATACCTATTAATGCTCGACCCGTTCGCAAGCTCACGCTTGCCTGACCACCCGCTACAACCTGCCTGAACCACCAAAGTCGCACCTCTATCGCAACAATATCTGTAAAAGAACTAATTGCAGAAGAGAGAAAAGGGGACGGATGAGATGAAGCAATTATCCCTACCTTTTTCTATTTTTTTAATTTTTTAATGTTTTTTAAATTTATTAATTTATTAGTTTTTTATAATATTCACGTGGACCCCTTAATGACACATGGCGCCCAGTCATTGTCCACATGGTCGCCACGTCATTAGTTAACATAAGACTTAACAGCCAGACTAAAGGATGTATGAGACTGTCCCAAAATTAACATTTTAGATATGACTCTGAGACGAAAAAAACTTCATATACCAAATGTTGAAAACCACAAAAACTGAGATTTACCCTTAAAAAAATGTGGAAGCTTAATATTCCTAATAAAGTTAAAATATTTAGTTGGCTTTTGATCCGAAATAAGCTTCAAAATAGGAGTAAAATTCATAAGTTTTTTTTTTAAAACTAAAGATAGAAGTTGAATTAAAGCCTAATAGCAAGGTTTACATCCCTAGCAAGGGTGTTAAACAGAAATTCGGGGCCAATACGATCCCAGAAAAAGGACCGGCCCTCTTTGAAAGTGAACTTAGCTACCAAGTGAGCTGCCCTATTGCACTCCCTAGCCACATGGGTAAACGAGACTGTCGAAAACCTACGCGCTAGACTCTCGATATCACTGAGGATACATTCAAAGCTACAGTCACCAATCTGCTCCTTTCTAATCATCTGAATAACCATCAGAGCATCCGACTCCACAGACACCTTGTCGAAGCCTAACTCCAAACACACCTCCAAAGCTTCTCTGATAGCCATGGCCTCACCTGCAGCCACAGAGTGACTAAAACCAGCCCCCGATCCTCCCGCGGCATGAAGGAGACCCGCGAAGTCTCTACACACCCATCCGACACCCACTTGCAAGGAATCTTTACACCAAGCCGCATCCGAGTTGACCTTTATGGTTCCAAATTCTGGTTTCTGCCACTGGGTCACTCCGTTTCCTTTTTCTGCCGTCGCGCTGCTCCTGGGAGATCTCCCACCTTCGATGCCATAAGCCTCGACTTCACGGTACTCCAGGAGATTCAGATTCCACAGGTTCAAAATTTCCAAAGGAGCCAGATGCACCCCCTTGAACACAGCATGGTTTCTGTTTTTCCAGAGCCTCCATAGTCCGAATGCAAATTCCTGCAGAATGTCGTCCGAGTTGGGTTTACTCAGGGCCATGTTACAAAAATTCTCCCAGCTTTGAAGGAAGTCATTCCCCGCCAAACTTCGGGAATCTAAGTGGAGCGGTGAACAAAACCAGAAGAGATGACTGAGATCACAGAGAAAGAACACATGATTTTCTGATTCATCCAGTTTGTTGCACACTTAGATGTCGTTTTTGAAGGTTTCTTCTGACAGCAAGAGCGTGGTTGCAACATTTCCAGACAAAAATTTTGATTTTGTTTGGCACCCTCAGATGCCAAATCAACTTCCAGCTCCTACCATTTGAAGGACGTTCACTAGGCATACCCCTGCCTTTCTTACCGAGAGATCCATTCTCCATAAGGCCGATGGCGATGCCGTATCCAGACTTGACAGAGTACTCCCCATTGGCGTTGTGATGCCAAACCAGCCTGTCCAGTCCACCTTGCCTACTTAGAGGAATGCTTAGTATCGGAGCCACGTCCTCCTTTTTGAATCCCGACGCCACCAAAACCGTCTTCCACGAGTTCGTTTCCGGATCAATAAGTGATACTTGTTTATTATGTAATGTGGATCCTGAAAACCAAAATCACCTTTTCATTAACTGCAAGTGTGCTCGACAAGTTCGAAATTTTAGCCCAAAAGTACACCCTCCTGTCAATCAGAATAGTTGCAGTCTTCTTGAATGGCTTTACTCCTTAGATTATAATGATAATGACAATTTATCAAATCTTAGTTATGCTCTATTTGCTATCAAATTTGGAAGATGAGAAATCAAGTAGTTTTCAACAAAGCCAAAGTTATGCTCTATTTGCTATCAAATTTTGACGGTTACGTCAAGAACTTTGTGACGGCAGCGGGTTTTATCTTAAGGAATGACCGAGGAGAACCGGTAATGGCTGGAGCCAAATCTTTAGGAGGAGGTGACAATAAATGTTGCTGAATGCCTTGCTCTCAAGGATGCGCTCTGGATGGCGAGGAGTAGAGGTCTTAAGAAGACAATGGTAGAGGGAGCTTCAAAGCTGGTTGTTGATGCGGTCCAGAGAACAAGCGGTGTGCCTTGGAGAGTGAGGAATATTGTTGAGGACATCAAACTCATTGCCAGGTCGTTTGAGTACATCTCGTGGAATAATTTTTTTCCATGAAGCAAATTTTGTGGCTGATGCTATCACGGATGTGGGTTTTCAGCATGCGAACCTGCATGTTTGGGATGTACTTGGAGAACTTCTCTTTAATATATTTGCGCTTTTTCATCAAAAAAAAAAAAAAAAAAACTCATTTTGGTTATTAATTTAACAATCTAGAAACGAAAGACTGAAACACTTTTATTAAGAAATATGATCAAGCGGTTGAAATTCACAAAATTTTTAAAACCCAATTAATTATTTATATTCACGGTTTCATTCGGTTTTAAGAAGTTCTACCAACATGAAAAATGAAACTAAAACCAGTATGAACGGTTCGATCTAATTTTTAAACATGTTGATTTCATTTAATCAACACGATTTTTTACGATTTATTTTATGGCAATTCGGTTCATAGTTTCACGATATTTATGTCAACCCCTAATTGAGATGAATATCTGAATATCTCTCTCTTAGACAAGACCTCTCATTACTCGTATAGGCTTTACAGCCACGTTTCCCTTTGGACAGTTGGACGTAGTCTTAATCATCCACCAAAGGTATGGACTTTCCGATATTTGCCTATTGGCCAGAAGTTGAATCAATCGCAAGAGTTCGTACGCCATTTAACCCTCGTTGGCGTAAATCACATTGCACATAGGATTTACATGTATTTATTATCGAAAATCAATCATGCACATACCCATAAGCTTTTGACTGTAACAACTCTCTAATAAGTTGAATTGTGCTTATGTTGTCATTGGTGAGGGATTATTTACGCTTATGTGCGGCTAATCACAACTGTTTTTTTTTTTGCATGAAAGTGATTATCACACACATTTTTTTTTTCCATTCCTAGTAATTGTTCCTTAACTTCAATCTAATTGAAGTAATAGTCTCTCAATTAAAAAATTTTGACCCTTAATTCATCAAAACATGCAACTATGTCATTTTCGTCAATTTCGTTAGTACTTCCGTCAAAATGAGTCTCGTGCTATACATGTGAGGCTGAATCAAGATGCAAATGAAAAAACTTGTAGAAATTGTCTCTCAATTTTAATTCAAATTGGAGCAATGGTTCTTCCAACATGACTCATTTTGACGGAAAAAACGAAGTTGATGAAAAGAATCATAACTGTTCATTTTGATAAGTTAAGAGACTAATGATCAAATATTTTTAGTCGAGGAACTACTATTCTAATTGGGTTATAATTAGGAGATTACTTTTATATTTTTTTTTTATCCGTTGATTTTGTTTTGATTCATTAAATTTAGTAATAACAAATAAACAAAAATGTGTGAGAAAAAAAGTAATGCGTGAAAATCACTTTCATGCATTAGGCTCTTCCGTGGTGTAGTGGTTCATCAGTCCATCATGTCTATCATATTCAGTACTCAACCTTTATAATGTTTTTTTCTTTCCAAGCAATCGAAATGATAGCTAGCAATCATGTCGCAGTAGGAAGAGTCCAAATGCATTCATGCCCCATACATTTGTCTGTTCCTTTCATGTCACAGATTCACTTTCAGCTTTCCCTCCTCAAGGTAGATGTGACAAAATGTGTCAAAAAGCGAAATATGCAGCTAATGCAAACTGTGCGTGATAAATACAGCATTTGTTGGAAACCTAAGTGCACCTTTCAAAGTAACATAGAACTTTTAAATGAATGAATCCCCTCAATGTTGCCTTGGAAGAGGGATTGCATGCATGCTGCAGAACTTTGTGTGCATGTGATGTGACTGATGCAAACTGTTCACTAACTAAGAATTAAAGCAAGCACGGATTGGAGTGCATACGAATTTCAGTAGACAGGAATTGGAGTAAACATTTGCAGTTAGACAATCTCATTTAACTATTTACTAACGGTCAAGAATAAGAATGAAAATAGAGCTAATTGACATTGAAACTATTTTACAATTTGTGAATATCGGTATCCAAACCAATCAATCTAATTACTAAAATGCTCAATTTTGACTTCTTAGATGGAATACGTTCATTTTTATTATGACATTATTCTAAACTACTAATACAATGTCGCATGAAAAGAGTTTTACATATGACCCGAGCTACTAATACCATGTAAAAGTAGTGGTAAATTTGTTGTGTGCAAGTTCATCTCCTACTAAAGACCAACTTGCTCTCATATTTACAACCATTTTTTTTTATCTGAAACAAAACAACCTAGACGGGTTTTAATTCTAACTTATTATCTCATGTTATTGTACCAATTTGGTTCACTGTAAAGGACTTAGAATATGTGGTATACTTATTTTATTTTGGAGGAAATTGTAGTAATGGTCCCTTAACTTTAACTTCACTGGAGAAATAATCATTCCAACATAACTCATTTTGACGGAATTCTGACGGAGTTAATGAAAATGATCATAGCTGCACATTTTGATGGGTTGAGAGATCAATAATTATGAATTTATAGTTGAGTGACCATTGCTCTAATTAGATTAAAGTTGATGGACTATAACTATAATTTTTTTTTCTTTTTCTTTTGGGAACAAAAAAAATTAAGAAGAGATTGGCAACTTTCACCGCTCATGTTAGAGCATACCCACAATTTTATTCACATTACACATAAATGATTACTTAGTTTTGGAAAATGAAGCTAGTAAAGCTTGTTTTAGAGTAGCATCTTAATTTTACATAGTTTTCGTTTTTGTAAAATTCTTCTGAAACTTTCTACATAGTTTTCACGTCTTTCCGTAGCGCCCGATTGTCTTCTATAAGAGTAAGTCCAGCGAGGTGGACTGCTCGGGGGAGGGTGGATCAAACAGGGCCACGTAGCCCGTGTAGGAGGATGCAGTGTGGGTTGCCCGAGGGAAGGTGGAGACCCGAGCAACAGGCCCGTGAAAAATTGACAGCCCGAGCCACCCAGTGGGTCTGACGTCAGGGATGACGTCATCCTGGCGTCAGCCAAATTTTAAATTTTTTTCTGTAAGGCGCGTGCCCCTCACCCCCGCGTGGGGGCGCGTCGCCGACAGCTTTTCAGAATTTTGGGCCCGCGGTGCAGTCGGCCAAAGTTACTGTTGGGAAGCCACGTGGCTTCCCACGGTTCGTTCGATCCCAACGGTTATTTAATTTGGACCGTCCAATTTGCAACGGTAATAAAAAAAATATTATTTAATATCAACCGTTGGATCTTAGATCAACGGTTGATATTATTCTGCTTTATAAATTTTAAAAAAAAAAAGTTTTAAAATTCAGAAATGTTACGTTGTGACACATGGCACAATCTGGAGTGTTGGAATTCAATTTTTTTTAATCTAACGGCAGAGATTAATTAGTTTTCATTACATCTACCTTACACCACAATTCCAAATTTTTTCAACTACTTTGAACCACATTCCTATCTTTCTCTCAAAGTTTGAATCCAATTTTTTCAAACAAAATGACTACTGTTGCAAGTACGGATTAGACGCTTCTTGAAGATGTTGCGTTGTGTGCTAGCTGGGTTAAAATTACTCATGATTCGCTTTCGGGTAATGAGATGTAGTTGCGAGAAATGTGGAGTCTTATTCATACCGTTTATCTTGAGAAAATGGGTGGGCAAAGAACCAAAGATTCGCTGTCCAGTCATTGGAAATTACTTAATACATCGTTTAGTACGTGGCATGCCGTCATTCATTAAAAATCTGGTGGAAATCTATCCTCAAAGATTGTAATCGGATTGTAACACGTGGCACGACATGATTGGGTACAAATATTATCGAAAATCCATCACCAATAATTGTCTTTTCAGATAATGACATGTGGCATGCCGTCATTCATTAAAATTCTGGTGGAAATCTATCCTCAAATATTGTAATCGGATTTTGAAACGTGGCACGACGTGATTTGTTACAAATCTTATCGGAAATCCATCACCAATAATTGTCTTTTCAGATAATGACACATGGCGTAATGAGAACGATTAAAAATCTTATCCAAAATTACAAATAAAATTATTTTGAATTTTTTTATAAATAAAAAAATAAATATATTTTATTGCTTTTCGGATAATGACACGTGGCGCAACGAGAACGATTAAAAATCTTATCCAAAATTACAAATAAAATTATTATGTATTATTTTATAAATAAATAAAATACTAATATTTTATTGTCAATTGCCAGGCCTATTCAAGTGCAGGGGTGGAGATGCAAAATACAATTGCCAGGGGAATGCACTGTTCATTAAGGCCAGTTACTGTTCACTGGGTGGATTGAATAGTGAATAGCCTGGGGGAGGGCTTCTACTGGAGTTGCTCTAATCACTTGTACCCTCTTTGTAATAAAGTCAATGCATTTAAGTTTGATCATTATTAGATAGATGATATAAGTAGATAGTAAAAATAATTTTTTTAAACATGTCTATGTTTATAAATATTTTTGCTCGCACCTTAAGTGGAGATATTTTTTAGTGTGATTGGTAAATAGGGTAGTACATCATGTATAACTATACAAATAATGAGATATGTGTTTTAAAAAGTTAATAACTTAAAAAATAAAATTTCTTACCATTTATATATAAGCTCGTGGTGTACTGTTTTAGTTCCCATCACAATGAAAAATTTCTCTCTTAAGTGATTGTGATATTTACTCTCTATTTATCATTATAGACAGTAGCAGATCCAGGATTTTAAGATCAGGGGTCACGACATAAAAGTTCAAAAAAAAAAATTAGACTAATTTGGTTCCATATTAGTATTTTCTATTAAATTTTGTTCATTGAATAAATCATGATTAATCTCAAAGGTAATAAAACCAATAAATTCTCCTCAGCAACATAACACAATTAGTGACTCTACAAAGATAAAACTTATTAATGTAACATATGTATTATTAATTGGGAGTTGGGACTAGAGTCTAGGATTAAAAAAACTTACATGAATTGGGAAGAAATAAAATTAGGCAACTAAAGGCGGTGGAATGGCAAATAGTGATGGAGAATAGGGTAATTTGGGTTTAAAGTTGGAAGGTTGCAATTAGGGGTGGAATTTTTTACCATATTACCATACCTACCGTATTACCAACCGTACCATACCAAAGTTGTGCCAAAAAATTTGTACCACTGGTAATGGTACGGTATTTGTACCATACCATACTGTTTTGGTACGGTACCGGTACTCAAAACTAGTACCGGTGGTATACCGTACCTACCGGTTACCAATATTATTAATATTATATTATATATTTATTCATATATATATATATATATATAGAAATAGAATTATGTATTATGTTAATATAATATAATACGATGCCGTTTTGACACTCATTTATATCCTATTATTCCTAAAATTTCCCACAAACCAAACGCTCTGACTCTCAGTGCCGCTCGACACATTAGAAACATTTTAGGGCATCATTGACTCCTAAAATGGTAGAGGCACTAGTATGTACTAGTGATTGGCTTAGGGCGGATGAAGTAAACTTCTACAAAGAACCAACGGAAGATATGCTTCAATTCTACAAGGAAATGGAAGAAGTTGAAACAAGTAAGACATGTTTTAAATTATTTAGTAAATTTGTTATTAAATTTTCAACTTTAATTCTTATTCTAAATCTTATTAATATATATGTACTTTGTAATGTAGGCTTGACACAAACTCAACCTCAATCTTCTACAAGTTCAATGCCTCCTCCAAATGCATCTATATCTCAAAGCTTGAAGAATTGATCAATGAATTTTTACTTTTTAAAGTTTTAAGTTGATTTAGTTTGAAATGTTAATTTCAGCATTTTCTTATTTGCAACTGCAAGTAGGGAATCCAAATTCCCCTTTATTTTTAAGTTTCATGTGAAACTGCATCTATTTGTGAAATTGCATCCCTTTTATTGTTTTGGAATGAAGATGGTATTGGATTAGGTTAAATTGTGTATATATATCAAATTGTGTATATTTTTTGGGCTTTGAATTAGGTTAGAAAAATATTAGATTTTGGGCAAATTAAGTAGCGTAAAACAAAGTGATAATTACCATTGGCATACCATACCAACCAAACTATTTGGTATACCAATATTCGGTATACCAAAAGTTTGGTACGGTAATGGTAATAGATTTTGTCGTACCAAATATTTGGTATGGTAATCGGTACAGAGGTTTTGGTACGGTAATGTACCAAAACCACCCCTAGTTGCAATGACTCGGGCTGGGAGTTGTTAAATATAATTTGGGAATATTGAAAAGGACAAGAGTTCTCGGGTTCTCTAGAGAAAACAAAGATATTTTAGTTTTTTAATTTTTTATAATGACTTGGCTAAAAAATTCTGTTGTTTTGGCTAGGTCTTTTAAAACAAAAAATTAAAAACTCTTCTTCTTTGTTATAAGCAATGCTGCCTGCACATTCATAGAGGCAACAAGCCTTTTCATTGCACCTGCCCAAATTGTTAGAGGGTCCCGAAGGTCAATCACAAGTGTTTCTTTAGACTTCCGAAGGGTCTCGGTATCCTCCGGGTCCTTATATGGATCCGTCAGTAATTACAAATAAATTTAAATTATGACATTTATTTAATAAATAAACATAAATCTCAAAATGTAAATTTGCTGAATAATAATAGATAAAATGACAGACTTGACTTTGGTGAGTTTTATTAGCACGTGAGTATTTTGCACCGTCAATGTCCCCCAAAGCTGCCAGAAACTCCACTCATTGAAGCCAGCTGTACACGCACAAGTAGGTTGATTAGCCTTTGGGCTGCACTCAAATGAAAGATTAAATGTCCTAATTCCAATTATTTTCTTAATCCGATCCCACATTAGTGAACATTGCCATTGTTTTCGATCAATCATGCCAGTTCTGTTTGTTGGTGTAATTAAATATCGTAGGCCTGACCTTATAATATTATTTCCGATGCCTTGGCATTACACGTGTAGAAATAACAACAAAAGAAGCTGCTAAAGTCCCACCAACTTTGAAAAAAAAAATTAGTTGATGGAAATACGAATAGTACACCATGTGTTTTTATGTAAGTTGTAGAAAATTTTATTTTTTAAATTATTAATTTTTAACACACATATCTCACCATTTATATAACGACGTGTAGTGTACCACCTTTTGTGACGGTCACATTGAAAAATCTCTCCAACTTTGGTTTGAAAGCGTGGCATGACGTCAGCGTTTTTGGCGTTTCCCAAGAGTCTGAAACCGCGTCTGAGAGTCTGGATACAGCTAGCTCATGCTGTCGCCATACTTGTTCTTCTAGATGCTTCTCCACGTCTATAGTCATCTTCTTCCTCAATAATTACAAAAATAAAATATATATAAAATGAAGTGTTCAAGAACAATTGACCTGACCAAACATGGGATGTATGGATATCATCTGATCTATTTTTTTGTTCATTGTATATCGTGTGATAAAAATTATTTATTTAAAATTAAACACAAATAGTACTTATTGAAACTTGACTGCACGATGTAGAATATAAAGATCATACAATATAAGATGAACGGATAGGAAATGATCCTCTCAACGAAGATATGGAAAGAATCCTCTCAAATAAGATTTGGAGAGGATCTTCATCCCCAAACATGATCAAAACAAGAATCAACATGTCAAATAAGAATTTTGTTGCAACAACGCAAAGTAGTTATTTGACTATAACTATTTTTTGGATATGTTTTTATTATTAATGACACATCACGATAAGATATCTCTATTCAATATAGAGGGAGAATACTGTGTTTTGTCATTCATGAGTGTTTGATCGGAGTGCATGAATGTAGTTTAAACCATAATAGGCGGCTTAATTTGATATCGAATGACAATTAGTGGATGAATTAGAACAATTTGAATAATTATATCACACACTAAATAAAATGTTAATCATCAAAGGAACATAAAAAAGTTCTAAATAGGCATAAAGTTGTTTTCAGGTTTTAAGGTCCATTGGTTTTGGGTTTGAAGGCCCATTGGACATTTGCTCATTGAGCCGATTGATTTAAATTGTATGACAACTCAAAATTCAAAAACCCACGGGCCTATAACCCCACCAAAATCGGCCTCTTGCACTCCTGCAAATACACTATCGTAGGAAGTTAGGAACGCGGAGAAGTTGGATAGGGGCGGACTAGTGCTTTCACACCATAGACGCTGCTGCATGTTCTTAGGTTGCTCATCAGTAGCCACTGTTATACAGCAAAGGGCCTTTTGAAGCAAAAATGTCATAGTTACCTTTGTCGTGGCCTCCAGATGGGAGGGTATAGATCTAATATCTTGTAGTGACTAATAACACTCTTTTTTTTTCCTCCCATAAATTAAAAAAATAAAATTACTTTTAAGGACATTTGTTCGCTTACGGTTGCATTAAAATCCATTCTACATTGTGGAATGATTCACATTTAATCTTGCGCATACAATTAGAGAGATGATATACAAGATGATTAGTTAACATGAGCGGAGCAACATAAGGGCAAGAAGGGTTCAAAGGGCCCTTTCTCCTCTCCCAAGTTCGCCTTTGTAGTTTCCCCACCCAACCTTAGTTTCTCCCTGCCTAAATGTTGGCTTTCAAATGTCTGTTGACACAATAACATTTTACTGTCATGTGACATTTTGATTTAATAATGCAACGTTTTGTGAAAAATAAACGTGATATTATATTATTGAATTGAAATATTACGATGACAATAAACTCGTTTATGTGAAAATCATTCTAACATACTTTCTCTATCTAGAACTTGTTAACTAGTGAAGGTTGGCAAAGCATGTCACATTGTTAAGGGTTAAATGGTCCAGTTTGGGCTAAGCCTGCCTAACTTTGGGACCAGACTGGAAATAATCGGTCAAGTAAAGCATGCCAATGTTATATATAATAATTAAATGGTCCATGATGTATTGAGTAAGATAGACTCCCACTTTAGCTTTTATCATGACATTGGACAATTCTGAAATTCTCCCCCAACATTTTGGTGTCAATATTGTCGTCTCAACGTACATGACAAAGCAACTTTTTAAAAAAGAAGCCGATGATATGATTTAACTTTTTCACTAGTGAACTATGTTGTCATTTCGCATCGTCACAACAAGCTGTGGCTGATCATTGTTGCAATAATTTCATGTCAAAAGGATGCATGCAACTATAATTTCAGATGAGAAATTCTGCAATTTGGGTAATAGAAGGCATGCATCTAGTTAGTCATTGTAATGTGATTGGAAGGTGCCACTTAGTATTACGATTCAGTAGTATTCTTCTTCACTTGTAATTAACAAGATTTAATTTTAAATTTTGTAAATAAGAGATCTTGGGTTTGAATTCTTTAAATTACAAAATAATATGACATGTAAATTATAAAGTATTAGAACATAGTGAAAACGTGAGGGACAAACATTTAATGAGTGTTTATCCAAGTATTTAATAAGTCTCTTACATTTATTGAAGAAAAAAAATGCAAAATGAAAGTTATCGATTTTTTTGTCTAAGTGAGAGACATGTGCCTAGGTGAGTTTAAGCGGTCTAGGCATCCTTTCTTAATTTTCAAACACCTAGGAATTAATTGGAACGGTGGACAGTAGATTAGTGCTTAGACAGTGCTAGGTGGGGATTTAACAGTACTTCTACCTGCAAGAAATATATTGATTTATGATACTAAAATTTGTTTAAAGTATAAAGTAAAAATTAAAAAAAACTACTGTTTTTAGCAAGATTAGTTAATTTCCGTCAAACATAAACTTCATTAATAGAAGAAGATGTCACAGAAGATAAACATAAAAACAAGCTGCAATTAGGCCGAAAGGACAAGAAGCCCAAGCAAAGCACATAATAACTCAAATCAAACTTGGTCCGTAGCCACCGTGCACCTCGCCATTCTATCGCTTAGGCCAACAGATTCATCGTCAGCACCAACAAATACCAAAGGCCCAAAACAAAAACACATAAAAAGCAACCCCAAATTAAAAGCAAAACAAATTCCTAATTTCAAAACATCAAAGATCTGTAAACAATACATTAAATTTCTCCAAAAATACTAAGCCAATGAAAGAAACAACCATGTCCACCACCCGAGGTGTAATAAACCGCCCCTAATTTTACTTTTTTTTTTTTTTGATGTTATCTTATTATACGTACATATTTTTGAACTTATGTTGTTGTGTATATTTTTTTAATTTATATTTTTATATAGGTATTATACTATACTTTTATATTGACGAAGAAAAAAATGTATTAGCTTGAAGGCATGAAAGAAAAATCATTGTAATTCGATCGTGACAAAATGACATTCTCTTTCGTGCAACCGCTGTAATTGGATTTCTTCTTTATATATTTTCTTCCTATTTTCTAGTATTTCTGTGTGTAGCAAGTTATTTCAAATTTCGGGGATGAAATATTTTTAAGATGGGTAGATTGTAATAACCCGCCCCTAATTTTACAACTTTATTAATTTTAAAAGAATGAATTGACGAAGATGCCCCGAGAGGTGAGACTGTTGACCTTCATTTCGTGATGCATATAAACCATTATTTTAGTGTATTGTGTAGTACTCAACGTTACGAACGCGTAGGCACATGCAGAATCAAAATTAGAGTTACGATGGAGGATTTACAGAACTACGAATCCGAAATATACTTTTGTTAAAATTACTATTTTATATTTTATATATTTTTCAAAACTTTTATAAAATTGATACACTCCGACCTCGATATCCCCCAAACACTAGGGTGGGCACGTGCTGACTGACACTCGAGACTGATGAAGCCATTTTAATGTGCATGCAATGTACAAAGAAAGAACAAATGTAACTAAAATAAGTAAATTTCAATATAATGAAATATGCGAATGCATGAACGTGTTCAGAACATACAACTAATCGAGATGCGGAAGGAAAATTATGAAATAAATGAGATTACAAGGAAAATGGGTCCTACATCGAGGGAATTTGAAGATACCTTTACGGGAGTGCCTCGATACCGGGATTGTACGCCACATTTCTAAGTTCTGAGGGGGCGCAAAACAAAATGTTAGTGGACCAACTTTCTTTTGAACATACTAACCCTTTGTTTTGAAAACACATATAATACTACGTAAAACCAATTTTCTTTTGAGCATATAACCCTCTGTTTTGAAAACACATATAATACTACATAATAGGTTTTCTGGCATGCCATGAAAATGTTCATAAAACATGTACATAAAAACCAATGCTCAGCAATGGTAATATAGTTGCCCGAAGGCAAGTTCGTAGAACATCTGTAAGTCACATCAATGATGTACTCAACTAGGGGTATCATAGTCGCCAAAAAGCATAACCATCACCTGAAGGTGAAGCTGTACGACACTAGGTTACGCCAATGAAAAAACATGGTAGGCCCCATCATCCGAAGGTGAAGCTGTATGACTCTGGGTTACGCCAAACATATACATAACATAACACACCGACACTAGTCATGGCTAGTCAAGTTATCCGACATTGGTTTCGCCAATGAAGCTAGAAGTATGTCATAAATATCCTCAACTGTGTCCTATGGCCATAGACGTATACATATGTGTATGTGATGTATGATCACCCACTAGATAAGCATCGAAAACGTAAATCATAATCTTTCCAAATTATTGGAGCTCAAAAGCTCAAAACCTCAATTCATAAATCATAATAAATCATATTCGTAAATCCGTAATATTTCATACTTGTAAATCCAATAATTCATAATGTTTCGTAAAACATAATTCGATAAATCATAAATAATGCATAAAACGTAAAATCATGAAATCGTGCTTTTCGTGAATGTAAGCCTAGCATTTAATAAAAATAATGCAATTTAAGAAGGGGTCCACTCATAGATACTCCGTCGCCAAAGAGCCATTCGAACTAAGAAGGATGAGATCGCCACTAACAAACGCACCTAAAATATATAAATGGACCAATTAGTAAAACCCTAAGAAAACTATTGAATTTGGGAAAACAGGCGTCAGAATCAGATCTGGGAAGCTGAAAAACCTAAGGAGAAACCTCTGGTTCCTCCACACGCCGCAACCATGGAGCGATAGCTTGGAAGGCCACACGCCACCACGCGTCGAGTTGGGTTGTCGAAAAGTTGGCTGGAACAGTTGTCGTCGCCACCGTGGTCGGCGACGGAGCACAGTGCCTCTTGCAGAGGTGCGTGTGCTCCACGCATCGAGCACTGAAGCCCACGAGCACGCGAGTACAGGCGTACTCGCATTCTTTGTGAGGCTTGAAACTGGCCGGATTTTGGGCTATTTTTTTAGAGCTCCATTCAAGCTTATTTCTCCACCAAAAATGATGTTCTACCTATGAAAATGAAGTTAGAAATGGGAGAATAGATTTGTACCTAAAAGAGGTCGTGTGGTTGTCGGAAAATGCCTGCAAAAGTAGGTTCATTTGAGGGAAAACTGGGGAAGGTTCCCCCGAGCTGTTTTTGCGTCCAACATCCACCAAACTACTAAAAAAAAATCTCAATCTCACTCCTAAACACGATCAAAAGGATTCTAGGGACTTACCTGAATTGGAGACGGCGAGAATTCATCGGAGGAAAATATAAACAATGGCGGTGCACTGTGCACAAAGAGAATGAGGAAGAAAGATCTCTGCCTGGTTTGATACCGTGACAAGGAAGGTTTTTAAGGTAGTGATTGATGGTGAAGATGCTTGTCGAAATGATGAGTAAGGCTAGAGGTGGTGCTCCAGATGTTGTAGTAAGGGAGGAGTCCGAGAGAGAGAGAGCCATTCGGGAGAGTTAGAGAGAGAGTCTTCGAGCTTGGCAGTCACGTTGGCCATTTCGGCGGAGTGGCGACACTGTGATGGTGGTGGGGTTGTGTGGTTCTCGGAGAGGGAAAGAGTTAGAGTGAGAGAGAGAACCGAGAAAGATGGGAGGGATGAGAGAGAGAGACTAAGGGAAGAGGGAAGATAGTAGTCTGGGAGTGTGGAGAGAAAATGAAGCGTGCCAAGAAGAGAATAGAGAGTTTGTGATGTGTGGGCCCCACGACCAAAGTAAATTATTAAAAGAATAAAATATCCACACAAAAAATATTAAAATAATAATATAAATTTTTTTTGAAAAATATATAATAGTAATTTAACGAAAGTATGTTTCGAATTCGTAGTTTCGTAAAACCTCAATTGTAATTCCGATTTTGATTCCGCTTGCGCCTACATGTTTGTAATATCGAGTACTACACAAATATACTAAAATATTGGTTCACACGAGTCACGAAATGACAATCAACAATAGTCAACAATCTCGCCTCTAGAAGCATTTTCATCAATTCACTCTTTTAAAATTAATAAAGTTGTAAAATTAGGGGCGGGTTATTACATGAGGACCAAAACAAAGCATTTTCAACAAAGAAAACGAAAATCTTTGTCCCCCATTTGTTTCGTTTAGCATTTTCAACAATGAAAAATTTCTGATACCAACAAAGCAAGTAGAAAAAACACAATCAAAATCACAGAAGGAGGTTGTGTAGAGACCCAAACCACCAAAGTGGTTTTATACACCTTCATCTAAGTGGGGGATGACTAACTTTTGAGGTGGGTAGTAGACACAATGGCTAAATAAATCTTCAAATTCGAAGGCAAGCATCTAGGAGGCAATTTGAGGATGTGTGGGTGAAAGGGTGGAAAGATAGAGGAGAACATATGTGTGAGACATAAGGGGGAGATCTGAAATGTTGTAAAAGTTAGGAATTTGAGATATTTTGAAGCTAATTTGGATTTGGTGCAGCTAAACGAAAATCTCTAAGAGATGGTGGAAAACCAAAACAAGGGGGACAAAAAGCCCAAGCTAAAGCCGATCTCAGGCCCACCACCACAAAAAAATGGGGGATTGGGGCTCTTCACTGATAGCTCCCTGACTAATAGAGATGTAAGGAATATCATATTCCATGGAAATGGAAATGGATATGTAGATAAGAAGAAGGAAAAAGGGAGAGAATAGGGGAGAAACGTGAAGGGAATGGGTTGCCACCGACCCCAAAGGTAAATGGAGGGGACGGTGGCTGGAGTTGCTTCTGTAAATCATAAATCAATTAAGCCAAGATCATCGAACTTCATGATTTTCACGTATAAATAAAATGCGGAAATACATTTAAACAACCAAGCGTACCTTGATCCATGACAACGAACGTTATGAGATCCCAATCTGATTCTGTCGGCGGCGAAGGAAATAAGTGTTATCTCTTTTGCCTCTATGTTTACGTGAAAACCCTAATCGTGTTTTTTTTTCTTTCTATCAAGTGCATATTAGATGGGTATATGCAATATATTTATATATAAGTGAGGCAGAGAAAGGACCCATTTCCATTTAAAGCCCATATTCCATTACTTCCCATCACGATAATTCAGTAAGAAACATTTTCTCATAATTTGACCAATAAGATTATTTAGTAATAATATCCGTTAAACCCTACATATCACATGGACCGTGTCATGTGGACCACTTTAGAGTATTAAAATATTCATACATTCTCCAACTTGGTCCATAGTGACATATGTTCCTTTTCCGGTTTAACAAATAAACATTAACCGAGCAGTAAAGTTCGAAATAATCCTTACGATCAATTGGTCAACATAAATACTGATCTTAAGCAATTCACTAGTGTGAGTCATGGCGGTTGTACATCAACAAGCGGCATAGTCCCTTCCATGTACCACAATACTAGCAATTACCTAAAACAGTCTGTTAGTTAGAAACATATATATATATATATATATATAGGTCCGATAATGTCTTTTTCAGAGACATTCCTGTTATCATTCAACCAATCTCATAAATGTATACATATAATGGAAAACAGGAAACACCAGAAACATGTTCAATTATCGAGCTCAGAGTGTCAAGCATAATATTGTCATTAAATAAATCCTCATAAACAAAATAAAAATGACAATCATCATGGACTACGACCAAGACCCATTCTTTCAACATGATCATTAAATGCCTTTGGCCCCAGTTTTTTTGTCAAGGGATCTGCAATCATAAGTATTGTGCTTATGTGCTCAATAGACACTCTTTGTTTTTGAACCTCCTCCTTAAGAGTCAAGTATTTTATATCCATGTGTTTTGCACCATTAGAATATTTGTCATTCTTGAAGAAGAAGACAACAGTATCATTGTCATAGAAAATTCTCAACGGCTTAGCAATGGAGTCAATGACGCCAAGCCTTGAGATAAAATTTCGTAACCATAATCCATGATTTGTAGCCTCAAAGCATGCTATAAACTCAGCTTCCATGGTGGATATAGCAATATCATCTTGCTTTGCACTCTTCTAGGAAATTGCTCCTCTAGCTAAGAGGAACAAGTAACCAAGAGTTGATCTTCTACTATCAATACATCCAACAAAATCTGAATCTGAATAACCAACAAAATGGTGGGGGGTTTGTTTTATATGAAAATTAAAACTAAAACTAAGTAACTTGCAGAAATAAGTAAAGGCATGAAATTAAGGTAAATCAAAGGTTGAAAGGCTAGCTAGAGGGTTCTTCTCCACACATGACACACTTACATACAAATTGATTTCCAGTTGTTTTTCCAATAAACCATGAACCCTAATGCTCGCGAACAGCACTAATTAACCCTCAAATTTTCCTTAAGTAATTGAATTGGATGGATAACGCATCAACAACTAAATTATTCTTCAATAGTTCCCTACATGAACAACATAATAGAAATACAATCAAAGATCATTAAGTTTTGTGAAAATCATAAGCATTGTCAAGGCATTCGTAACTATGAACAGCATGATAATCCTGCCAGGAATTTACTTAACACGATTGTGACTAGCAACCTCCACTACTTATGAATATAAGTTCATAACAATTAGGTGAAACTCCCTTATATTCTAGCATCAAATTCATGCATGCAAACTAAGTATGCATCCTTAATCAACATACAAGAATAAGTTCTGAATCAAACAGTTAAGTAAATTGCATTCACGATTTATGAAATCACAATTGGAAGTAATCAATTCATATTGCAAATATGTTCATGGCTTTTAATTTCCCCCTAGCTAAAATTAGTTTAGCTCTTCATGTTTGCAAAACAAAGATAATTAAACTTAAAAAACATTGAAAACAAAAGATGGATTACACCTAAGAATGTTCTAGCAATCCAAACTTGAATGGCAAGCACGTCCAAGGGTCCTCCTTCTTCTTCTTTGCTGCGGCACAAGGTGTGGGTGAAGGTTTGAGTGATGAATTGTATGAAAGAATGGTTGAAAGTATGAATGGTAGTGAATGGATGGAATGTGTGGTGATATGATGGATGATGTCCTTTTTGCGGTAGAATGTATGCACACATATATATGGCAGGCACGACCCTAATTAATTTTGGAGAAGGATTTGCACTCCAAATCCTCAAGGAAAAAGGCTAACTAAATGCAGAATCCAAGAGGGAAAAGGGATAAAAGATGCGGTAGGATCTTGAAGGAAAGGGGAATTGAATGCACGACAAGGATGTAGAAATGGGTAAGGTGGTGCAGCTTCCTTTAGGAATGGGTTTAGGCCTTCTAGAATCATTTATTTAAGTGTCCTAATCTGAAAATAATCCCCCATTGCAGTTGGAATTAAGGAAAGATAAGATTAGGAAAATCTAAGATTGCGTAAGATTTAGTCAATATTTAGTCAAGAGTTGACTAAAATTTGGTCAAGATTTCCTCTTCTTTAGCTGACTCCAAATCTTCCAAACCTTCAATTAATTTCTCCAAATCTCTTTAGCATATCCCTAGCCCTTCTTGAACTTCAAATATGTCCATCCACCTTACTCCAAGCATGTGTTATCCATTCCAAGCCAAAAACTGCACTAAAATGCTCCAAATTGCCTTTTCTTGCCAACTTTGTCATTTGGACCTACAAACACACGAAAATAGCATAAAACACTCTAATAAACAGAAACTAACTAAATAAATGCAAGGAAATAAGCTAACTAAGTCACATAAATATGCTCCTATCAAATAACTTCTAGGTTATTAGATTTTCTATACGTGAGCAGATAGTCTTTCGTTCCTTGCAAATACTGAATCACTTTCTTTGCAGCTTTCGAGTGATCCATTCCTGGGTTGCTTTGGTATCTGCCTAACATTCCAACTGCAAAACTGATGTTTGGTTTGGTACAAGTTTGTGCATACATCAGACTTCCTACAGCAGATGCATAAGGAATACTTTCTGTCTGTGCACGCTCTAGTTCATTTTGTGGGCATTGCATAAGGCTAAACTTATCCCCTTTTTGAATTGGAGCAACATTGGATGAACATTTTTTCATACCGAATCTCTCTAGAACTCTCTCAATATATGCTTTCTGAGACAGGCCCAACACTCCACGTGATCTATCTCGGAATATTTCAATTCCTATCACATAGGCCGCCTCACCTATACCTTTCATTTCAAAGTTCTCCGAGAGAAAACTGCTTGGTCTCATGTAATAGACCAAGATCACTACTAGCAAGAAAAATGTCATCAACATACAGAATCAGAAAGATAAACTTGCTCCCACTGACCTTCAGATATGTACATCAATCAGCGATGTTTGCTTTAAAACCAAAGGATACAATGATATTATCAAACTTAAGATACCATTGTCGTGAAGCTTGTTTAAGTCCATATATTGACTTCTTTAGTTCCCTTTCCCTTTAATGTGAAGCCTTCAGGTTGATCCATGTAGACTTCTTCTTCCAAACTCCCATTCAAAAATGTTGTTTTCACATCCATTTGATGTAACTCTAAATCATAATGAGCTACTAATGCCATAATGATTCTAAAAGAGTCTTTCTTTGAAACTAGTGAGAAAGTCTCTTTGTAATCAACGCCTTCTTTATGAGTAAAACCTTTGGCCACCAACCTAGCTTTATATCGTTCTATATTGCCATTAGAGTCGCGTTTGGTCTTAAAAACCCACTTACACCCAACTCTCTTACAACCTTTAGGCAATTCAACGAGATCTCATACTCCATTTTGGTCCATTTACTAGAATCAATACAGTTAATGGCTTGTGAAAACGAAACTGGATCTTTATTTATTCCTACATCAATGTCAGACTCTTGTAGATATACCACATAATCATCCGATATAGCACGTTTCCGTTCTCTTTGAGATCTCCTTAATGGTATTTCTTATGGTTCTTCCATTATATTTTCATTTGTGATAATCTCATTCTGGAGCGGATGGTCATTAATTTGTTGTTCAACATTGTCTAATGGTTCAACATGTGTAGGAACAACAACTTGCTTAGAAATTATAGGTGTAGAAATCTGCACCCTAACCTCATTAATGACCAATTCTTTAGGTTTTTCGCTCCCACTGATTTCACCACTTTCAATGAATCTGGCATTGCCGATTTCAACAATTCTCGTACTATGATTAGGACAGTAAAACCTATATCCTTTGGATTTTTTTGGGTAACCCATAAAGTAACCACTAATAGTTCTAAAATCCAACTTCTTTTCATGCGGATTATAAATTCTTATTTTTGCTGGGCAACCCCAAACATGTAGGTGCCTTAAACTAGGTTTCCTTCCTGTCCACAATTCAAATGGTGTTTCAGGAACTGCCTTACTAGGAACTCGGTTTAATAAATATAAAGCAGTCTTAAGAGCATACATCCACATTGATATAGGCAAAGATGCATTACTTAACATACTCCAAACCATGTCCATAAAAGTACGATTACGCCTTTCAGTAACACCATTCTGCTGTGGCATACCTAGCATAATGTATTGGGCACATATGCCATGCTTTTCAAGGAGTTTTGCAAATGGACCAGGGCATTGTCCTGATTCATCATATTTTCCATAAAATTCACCACCTCTATCCGACCTGACAATCTTCACCTTTTTATGTAATTGTCTTTCAACTTCAGTAATGAACACCTGAAGGGCATTCACTGGTTCAGACTTTTCTTTCAATAGATAAATATAGTCGTAACGTGAATAATCGTCTATAAAGGTGATAAAATATTTTTCTCCACCAAAAGATGGAGCATCAAAAGGTCCACATATGTCTGTATGAATTATTTCAAGAAGCTTTGAACTTCTTGTGGCTCATTTTTTGGTGTGTTTGGTTTGTTTTCCCTTAATACAATCCACACACACACCGAGATCAGTAAAATCTAGGTTCGGAAGAATCTCATTCTTTACTAATCTTTCTAACCTTTCTCTGGATATATGACCCAGTCGTTTATGCCACACGAATGAAGAACTTTCATTATTCAGGCTACGCTTAGTTCCAACATTATGATGCAAGGTCAAAAGTGTTTCAGCAAAACGATTATTGAGCTTTAAATTATACAGCTCACCTATTAGAATACCAAAACCAACAAAAGAGGTATTCTTATATAAACTGAAACATTCATTACCAAACTTTATAAAAAAATTCATTACTGTCAAGCTTCGAAACTTAAACCAAGTTTCTAAAACAACTAGGAGCATAAAGTGTCTGAAATAAATCCAAACAATATCCAGTATCCAAAATTAAACAAAAGGTTCCAATAGCTTCAACTGGAGCTTTGACTCGATTCCCCATGAAAATGAAATTTTCATTTGAATTTAAAGTTTGGGTCGTAAGGAATCCCTGCATCAAATTAGAAATATGAGCCGTAGCACCAGAGTCAACCCACCAGGTATTATAAGGAACTTCAGTTAAATATAATTCAAAATTTACATAAGCCAAAGGCTCACCTTTCCTTTCGAACCATTTTTTGCGTTTCTGGCAATTTCTTTGATATACCCAGGCTTCCTACAGAAGAGACATAAATCATTTTTCTGTTCCTCATCATGAGCCTTAGTAGTATTAGCAGGTCCATTCACCTTAGGTGGTCCTTTTTTCTTGCCATTTCCAAGCTTTCTTCCAAATTTTCTTTCAACTCCTTAACTTACTAAATGAACGGAATGTTCTCCTTGCTGCTTAAGCCTTCCCTCCTCTTGAACGAGTTTAGTGGCCAATTCATCAACATTCCACTTGTCTTTAATAACATTATAGTTGATTTGAAATGGCCCATACTGAGGAGGCAAGGAGTTCAAAATAAATTGAACAAGGAAGGAGTCATCCACATTCATTCCAAGAGTCTTTAGCTTTGCTGCTATATTAGTCATTTCAAAGACATGCTCATGCATGCTTTGCATACCATCAAATTTCTTAGTTGTAAGCTCAGCCATTAATGTCCCAGCAAGAGACTTGTCAGCAGTCTTGAAACGAGTCTCAATATTTTTTAAGTATTCCTTAGTAGTTTCAGCTTGAGGAAGGCCAATCTTTATGTTGCTCGCTATAGTCATTCGCATAAACATCATGCTCAATCTATTCGATCTCTCCCATGCATTATAGAGATATTTTTCTCCAGTGCTGCTTGTATTCATAAGAGCAGCAGGTTTATCAGTTCGGAGTGCTAAATCAAGATCCAAGACACCAAGGTGAAACTGAACTTGCTCATTCCAATCTGAGAAATTTGTTCCATTAAGTGAGGGAATAGATGGAGCAAGCGAATGAAGAGAAACAGGCACTGACACTGCAATTCAAAAGTGCTCACAACATTAATGCTTTGAGTAATAAAAAATACGTGTAATAACAATAAGTGTATTATCATATTCTCCTTTGAGTAGATACTACAACAATACAAACAATCATCGATGCATAATACCTTATTGATAATTGTTCATCTCTAACTAGATAGGTTTCGTTATCTTTGGATATCTGAACAAATAAAAATGAAATGTACAATTCTCACCACATTCATATCATCAATCATAGGAGCAATTAGTCTACCTTTCGGTGACCCTTAAGAACTTATGACAAATGAAAATCATATTACTCAAGTACAAACCTTTAAAACAAAATAAGGTTTTGTTCGTTCATATGCATCATCCTACCATGAGTAATTGATTAATCATCATTTAATTTGAATCCATGTGATCTTTCTAGTTTGGCCACTTTGGTGACTAACAAATAATTTCATAAGACGAATTATAAATTAAATGAATGACGCTTATAATCGTAATGACCAGTTATAGGTATTCAAATTACGTTAACTAATTCCAACTAAAAGAATTGCCCAGATTGTATCATAATTTCCATACCCAAATATGCAATTCGGCAAAACTGTAATAAAATTAAGATTACAATTTCTTAATCCCAACATGCATAATCGATACATGCAAATAAAATATAATCATGTCTACCTCAAAACAACAGATATTGAACCCTAATTAACCACTGACCCGTTCTTGCAGATTTAAAAATTATGCTGATAGTAAGCAGCAACATCATAATTAAAATATTATTTCCGAGTGCAATTTACAATATATAAAGAACATTCACAATTCAAAAACAGCGATTAAGTTATTTCAAAATAGCATAGCGGATCATAATTTATTTCGAAACAAAACCCTAATCAAATCGATTCAGTTAAAGTTCATAATCGTAAATGGAAAATCATGAGAGCTCTCAACTAGGCTCTGATACCACATGTAAATCATAAATCAATTAAGCCAAGATCATCGAACTTCATGATTTTCACATATAAATAAATTTCGGAAGTACATTTAAACAACCAAGCGTACCTTGATCCATGATAACGAACGTTATGAGATCCCAATCGGATTCTGTTGGCAGCGAAGGAAATAGGTGAGGTAGAGAGAGGACCCATTTCAATTTAAAGCCCATAATCAATTACCACCCATCACGGTAATTCGGTAGGAAACATTTTCTCATAATTTGACCAATAAGATTATTTAATATCTGTTAAACCCTACATATCACATGGACCGTGTCATGTGGACCACTTTAGAATATTAAAATATTCTTACAGCTTATGCGTTTCATTTTCCCTCGTGGGCTTCTGTGTTTCTAAGCAAAAGTTTAGGACCCATTTTCAATAATATCAAAAACGATTGTTAGCTCATGAACTACTAAAAAAGTTCTTGAAATTTCTCATCGTGAGCAATGATGACGCTAGAGAACACAACGTCTTTGAAGATCCCAATGGATATGTTCACATTTATTGGTTGGTTGTTACTCAATATTTCGGTTGATTGCTGCCAATTACTAGGAGTGATGATGAACTTCCAATATTCGGCAAAAAGCAACCAAATATTTTGAAGATTTCCGATCGGTGGCTATTGCATAGGGCATCCTCGATAATAATTTCTTGTTAGATAAAACATATCTTTTCATATTGAATTTTAACAAATTGTGGGATCGTAATACAACCATAGAGAATTGTTAAGGAAATGGCCTAGGCAGATATAGGTAAATTTCTTGTATATCTTATAAATAAGTGCATATTGACACCTAAAAAAAAACTATACTTGTATGGATAATAAAATAATGATAAAATACAAATTGGGTACACTATTTCCATAAGTATTGGATGAACTTGTAGTAAATCCATCATTTGCAAATTAGATACACCATTTCCATAAGTATACCACCATAAAACCAAAAAAGAAAAAAACACACAATTAATAAATAAAAAATATAAAAAAAAACCTCCTAGGACCGCGTAGCCGCCTAGACCGCTTAGGCGCCGCCTAGGCCCAATCCGATTTTTCCGCCCGATTTGCCCAAAAATGCCTCGGTTGCTGGGCGCCGCCTAGGGCATTTTTTAGAACACTGGAATTAAGTACCTATAGAAGTCTAATGACGTTTTCACAAAGCAAAATCACTACTTCATCTAAATTCATACGTTATGTATTCACATTAAGATAAATATTTTGCATGTCGTCTGATCACGACTCATAATTTTAATGTATTATTCAAACATAACTCATTATAACCGATAAGGAATGTTCAATACGAAGAGAACCACATTAATAACGAATCAACCGTTTCATCCTCCTAAGGAAATATATCAATTAGATTTTTTTTTTTTTTATGCTCTTTCTAGCCATGGCCTTTGTAATTTTGTATACACGTAAAATGCTGCATAAGAGAGAGAGAGAGAGGGAATGAATGTGACATATCATCCGTTTCAAGTGATTTTTGTTTGTTTTTTTTTTACCCATTCCAAATGTGACATATCAAATAATATGGAAGGACAGCAAACCAACAACCAAGCCTAAAATTAAAGTATCGACGTATACCATAAAAAATCCAAATAAATGGATCACAGAAAATAAAACAAAATAAAAAGGCACGGAGAAAGAAAGAGAGGAAATGATTATATAAAAATACGTAGCATTGACCAATATAAAATATAAATAATAAAATTTAAAATTTAATAATTATATGAATTAAATTTAACAATTAAATACTCATCGTAACATTGATTGATACATAACATTAACCGAAGAATGAGAGAGTCTAATGTTCAACGAATTTTTTTAGTGTGCTCGTAATACGGAATGGTCCGCCACATATTATATAAGGGTATAAATATTTTATTTTTAAGTGTCTATTTCTTTGCACAATGACATATGGTGTACCACTTTAGGTTCTGGGCACACTGAAAAATCTTTTATGTTCAACACACATTTGACTCTATTTTCGTCAAAAGTGAATTTAAACTGTATTATTATTGCTAACCTACTGTGAAACTTAGTCTACTTTCTCTTGTAGATAATATCATTTGTTATTAAAAAAAAAACACACACACTTGGTAAAAATAAAATCAAAATTGGTAATTACTCATTTACTCTAAAAAACTCTCTCATCAAAATTCAGAATTAAAAAGTAAAATAAAAACAAAAGTAATTTCTTTCAGGAAAAAAAAAACTTCCCCACTCATAAATTCTTAATTCACAAATCACAATCATATTCTTCCGATTTCCCAGTCTGTCTCCCTCTCCGTTTCTCTCTCGATCTCTCCGCCTAATCTCTGATTTAGTTTTTGTTTCCAAATTAATTCGAACTCCACTAATTTTTTGCAATCGAATCGATCGAATCCGATGAGCACAGGCGAGCTTCTCAGCATCGAGCCTCTGGAGCTCAAGTTCCCCTGTCAGTATAACACGCTCTCTTTCTCTTTCGATCTGTTTTTCGTTTCCAGAAGTTTGCATGTTGTGGTTTCGTTTCTGTTTTCAATTTGCGTTTTTTGTTTTTGTTTTCAAATTTCTCCAGTCGAATTGAAGAAGCAGATCTCCTGTTCGCTCCAGCTCTCGAATAAGACCGATAGCTATGTCGCCTTCAAGGTCAGCATCTTTTGATTTACCTTTTGTTTATCTATATACATACACATATGTACATGTATATATGTATGGATATATTGTAATATACACTCTGTTTGGTTAAAAGGAGAGCACTAAGAATGTGATGATTATATAATTTGCTTTTCTTTTTGGAACCTGAAAAATTACTGTTTCGACATTTTTGTACTTAAATTTTTGTTATTTTTAAAAATATTTACGTGTTTTTGTAATTCGTACAACATCAAATCTGTAATTCGAATGGGGTTTTGAAATTTACTGTATTTTGATGCCAGGAGGCTGGTAGAATTTGAATTTAGTTTGTGAAGTTTCTAGTTTTGCTTTGGAGGTTTGATATATATTTGATTATGTTCAGGTCAAAACTACGAACCCGAAGAAGTATTGTGTTCGTCCGAACACCGGAGTTGTCTTGCCTCGATCCACATGTCATGTTATAGGTGCATACTAATTATTATTTGTTTCTGTGATACATAGATTCATAATATACATTATCGGTTTCCTTTAATATTATTTTTTTGTTGCGATATAGTTACAATGCAAGCCCAAAAAGAGGCTTCTCCGGATATGCAATGTAAGGACAAGTTCCTCCTCCAGAGTGTAAAAACTAACGATGGTGCAACGACAAAGGATGTTACTCCTGAAGTGGTAGTTATATTACAGAATGTTGTTAATAATTAAGCACTGATGTTTTGTGTACTTATGCTGAGTTTTATTCATTGTGGAATTGGCTCTGTGTAGTTCAATAAAGAGGCGGGGCATGTGGTTGAGGAGTGCAAATTGAGAGTGGTATATGTTCCTCCACCTCAACCCCCTTCTCCGGTTCCAGAAGGTTCAGAAGAAGGGTCTTCACCAAGGGTTTCTACTACAGAGAATGGAAACGTGAACAGTTCTGAGTTTTCCAATGTGAGTACTCGAGTTATGAGACTATCCGATAGATTTTTTGTCTTCAGTCAGCAAAAAGATATTGACCGGCATGCTGTTTGTTGATGATTACAGGCTGCAAAAGCATTTACTGAGCTTGAACCGCAGGAGAGATCTGCAGAGGTACAACATCATGTCTGAGTATATGTGTCTTATACCTTATCCAGTTTCTGAATTTTTCTTATTTGTTGTCCAGAAAGTCTGATATGATGTTGTTAGGCCAGATGTTTGTTACATTAATGTCCGTTTATTTAACTTTTATTATTAATTATGACCCAAGACCATGTAAGAATTTACTACAAAAATTGAAAGTTGGTTTTAACTATTAAGCATGTCAATAAGCTTCATGCGAACTTTTAGTATCTTTTGTTTGTTGTTTGTTTTTTTTTTTTTTTTTTTTTTTTGGGCTAATGGGTTAGTTGTGGAGTCTATAACACAATTTGTCTAGCCTGATATTTTTTGGTGAACCTCTCTTCTTCTTCGGTTCTGTGCTTTATTATACTAAAATTATATCTCAAGTGCAATCCTTTTACAGTGTGATTCATTTTATATTGTGAATGTTGGTCCAATGTTGGCTCAGCACGGAATTTGAGTTCTTTTGTATGATATAACAGTGCATGTTTTACTAGGTATTTGCTTTTTCTTTTTATTAGGTTTTGCATTTGTATGCTTTCAGAATTTTAGTACGGGATGTGCTCTTTAACGTTTTTTATGTTCTTAATGGCTTATAATAATCTATAGAGCCGAGTGCCTTAAGTGATGAATAAAAATAACAGGCTTTTGGTTTGTTTTCGTTTACCTTGAAAAATGCAGCTAAGTGTTCATGGTCTGTTTTTTGGTAACTTGGTTTCTTACACATAAGTATATCTATAGTGTTACAAAGAAAAGTACGGTTTACATGTTCTGGATTAGGATTAGCCCATCATTTGAGAAAGGACTTGAAATATCATGGTTTTTGTCCCTCGTTCTGTCACCTTCCATGGCTTAGCCTTCCCTGAATTTGAGGCTTGTCCATAAATTATGGAATGTTTCCAGATTCCACGTTTTAGTTTATCCTGATTGTTCCTCAGATGACTAATGTTTTCCTGAATTTGAGGCTTGCCCTAGAGATCTGGTTGCAGGATCTCAAAGCATCATAAACATATCAGAATCTTAACTATTTTATGATTTTAATGGGGGTAAAAACTCTACCATTTCTTGCAAAGGAAAGAGCGTATGTATTTGTGTTTTACCTTCCTCCCAAAGTTTTGTTTCTACCAATATCGCAATCTGTCTACACAGGATATCTCCCTAAGTAGTAGTCTACCACGTAACTAGTGGTGCTTGCAGTGCTGCTTCTTATATACGTTTACTTTTAAAATTGCAGGCAAGATCACTTATTTTGAAATTGATAGAGGAAAAGAATAAAGCAAATCAACAAAGTAACAGGCTTCGTCAAGAGCTGGTGAGGGCTTAGTATGCAACTTTAATGGAATTGTATTTGTCCTCTTCTTTACCCTTTTTCTTTACCTTCTCACCCTTGTGTATGCATATTTATCCTCGAAAACCCTATGCCATAGTGATTATATAGTTCCAATTTGCAATGGTCATAATTGGTCTATCATAAAGTGGGATGTAATTATGGTTTTATTTTGTTCGTTCCTGTTGACTGTTCCCAGAAGCTTAAGCTGTTAGGATGTGATCCAATAAGATATATATATATATATTCGAACACTTTCCCTCATATGTGTCTTTCTCCACCACTAGAGCCCATTAGATGTTAAAGTATGTTGGTGACCCCTATTCCCAAAAGTTTTGTTGTATATTCTAACGAAATCAATAGAAAATCTAGCAGCTCTGTAAATTCACTGTGTCATCCTCTCCATTTCCTTTCCAAACTTATGCAGTACAGAAATTCCTCAATTTAGTTTGATGAATTAGTCACTCCCTAATGTGGGTACTAGGTCTTGAATCTTGATAAGAAGTCTGAGGGTAGATTGGTTTATTTTAGCTGAGCTCGTTAATGAGGAATTTCTTTGATTTATACTCTTGTACCTTAATCATGTTCATGGTAAAAATGAAAAAGGCTTTGCACTGTTTCTTCCACGGATTTCACTGTATTGGATTGTTAACTCTCTTGCTTCCAAAATATTGTTGCGTTTTACTTACTAAGTTATTGTGTAGGAACTCTTGAAGCGTCAGGGGAGCAAAAGTCGTGGTGGCGTTTCAATCCTTTTCGTCATTATTATTAGCTTGATCGGATTACTTCTGGGTTATCTCATGAAGAAGTCGTAAGCACTCTGTTAAACTGCTGTCAAATTGTTCCCTTCTCAGTCATTGAAGAATGATGGTGAAAAGGAGAAATTAAGGATGGGGAGGGTGGCTCATTTTTAGTTAGCGTTTCTAAAGTTTCGAAACTTGTTTAGGTGGGTCTTGGTCGATCTTAGGTGCTGGAACTCTAGATTAGCGTGTGGGACTGATCTTCGGAAAGCTTACATTCTTTTTGTAACTTAAAAGGGATTATTTTACTTTGTTTCTTTTGTGGTTCGACGTGGGAGATTTTGGTTAACTGTATCTTTGATGGTTAATAATTTAGGATGAGGTCCCTCTCTGGATCCTCTTTGTGAGGATTCCGGGATCACTTTATGAGCGGACGTAACGTGATCTCCGGGATCCTCACAAATAGGATCCGGATAGTATCCTATTCCAATAATTTACACATCTCACTGTGATGTAAAACACATGTTCGGTTGTTTTATACTATTGCTGTTTGTTCGTTCAATAACATCACACGTTTCAGCACAATAATCATCCAAAGGAAATGCTTTCATTCGGTTTTTTTTCATCTTAATTTCATTACTACTTAGTACTTACTATATATACTTGACACCCACTAATTCCCCTTCTTCGTAACAACTATCTAAAAACTACTAATGCTATTCGTTTATTAAAAAAGAACTATATATATATATTTTTTTTTTTTTGGACACCGGAATAGAATAAACCGGGCAAAGATGCCAAGAGGAAAACAAGAAAGCCTACCAGGAGGCAAACCAAACAAGAGAAGAAACAGACTACAGCGAGGTAGTGTGAGAGGGTACAAGGTGACGCCGCATCTAATGCTAAAGCGTCCCCTCTCACACTACCAAAAAAGGTCAAGGAGGACAAGGGAGACCATCATTACATAAAACATGAACTAAGGAAGATGGGGGTCGGTCGACCCAAAGGAGATCATATACTTCTTTACATTTTTGCGACGCCAAATGATCCGTCGCCATATTGGCCAGTCTTGGAACCCAAGACCAGCGGCAACTATGAAAAGCCGAACCCAAACTAAGACATTGCCTAAGAATAGGAAAGGCTTCCTAGCTGCCTTTCTTATTCAAATCCATCAAACAAGAAATAGAATCCAAAGAGTCAAATTCCACACATATTGAACTCCAACCATTACTCTTCCCCAGCTTGCACCCTTGCAGTATAGCCAAGGCCTCCGCCATGGCAACCCCGCTAGCCACCACCTTATGCCGAGAGGCAGCCAAGAAGTTACCCAGTTTGGCATCAACGTGTAACCCCCTCTTCACTTGCCTTCCAGATGGCATCAATGTTGATCTTGATCACACCTGGGCTTGGAGGCACCCAATCGACCCCCTGCACGGTTCTTCTTTGACTGGGCATCATCATACTAGTCGAAGTGGTTGTTGCAACATTAAAAGCCGAGATAGATCGATTAATATTCTCCATAATCCTCTTTGGGTAAATAATCTCATTGTTGAACAGAAATTTGCATCTCGCCTTCCAAATGTGCCAACAAGTATAAGCAATAGTCGACAATCTCTTAATCCTATCATCCCTCTATCCAGACCCTGAATCCATTTTCAGCAGCAGCCAGGAAGTCCATGAGGGAGATTGCAGCCGCTGAGGTCCGAACTTCAAAGATCCCTCCATCTAAACCGCCCTCACCCAAGTGCAAGTTAGAAAGAAATGTGTAATGGATTCATTATTTACACCACAAAGCGGGCAAAGAATGGAGGAAGAAGAGTGCCAAAAGTACAAGTTCTCCATGGTAGCAAGCGCCGCATGTAGAGTCATCCACAAAAAGGTTTTTTATTTTTGGAGGCACCTCCAGCTTCCAAATACACTTCCAAAAGGCAGCAGGGATAGAGGCCACCATGTTAGAAGGAGGGCTCCCACCCATGTTGTGAGACATGCACCAGTAGCAAGGTTCTAAAAGTCGCTAGGCGCTAGTCGGGCGGCGGGCTGGGGCCTAGCGCCTAGGCGGCTAGGCGGGGCCTAGGCGGGCGCCTAGGCGGACTAGGCGGATTTAAGTAAATCAATCATATTTCGTGTAAATAGGTGTCTGCTTATACTTGAAATATATATAATTTCATCATAAACTACAAAATAGAATGCATATTTATTATAAAGTATTGAAACATAATGAAAACATGTGAAATAAGGATATAATGTGTGTTCATTTAAGTATGCAACAAGTCTCTTACAATTTATTGGGAAAAAAACAAAATGCAAAATGAAAGTTATCTATTTTTTGTCTAAGCGAGTTGCGACCTAGGCGACTGTTTAGGCGGTCTAGGCGGGTCTAGGCGGTCTAGGCGGGTGCCTAGGCGGTCCAGGCGGTTGCCTAGGCGTTCTAGGCGGTGCCTCAGTAGGTCTAGGCGCCCTTAGCATTAATCGGGGCGGCGGGCTGGGGCCTAGCGCCTAGGCGGGGCCTAGGCGGCGCTAGGCGGGGATTTTTAGAACAGTGACCAGTAGTAACCGCTCTTAACGGAGTAGACCCCATACTTGTCATAAGGCCAAACAAACTTGTCCTTAGCGTTGAATCACCAGATGGAAACTCCAAAATAGCCTCAAACTCAGCTTCTTCCATGAAAGGTTTTAGGAATTCAATATCCCACCCTCCACTTTCTTCACAAATAAGAGAACTAACCGTTAAGTTTTTTGATACCTGGACCGTGCCCAGCGGAGACGGTCTACCCAGTGGGATGACAGGGACCCATCGGTCAACCCACACCCCAGTGTCTTTGCCATCCATCACCTGCCAATGTGCACCTTCCCTCAAGATTTCCCTGCCAGCCAGGAGGCTAGACCAGATCCATGAGGCTCTCCCACCCCTCTTTGCATCTAGGAAAGAGCAATTAGGAAAATATCTGGCTTTTAACACGAGCGCCCATAATGAGGTAGGTTCCGAGATCAACCTCCAGCACTGTTTGGAAAGAAGAACGTCATTGAACATTCCAAAGTTCCTGAACCCGAGGCCACCCTCCTCTTTAGATCGCCATATCTGCTCCCTGGAAATCTAGTGAATCTGGTGTTCGCCGTGTTTCTGTCCCCACCAAAACTTAGAGATCAAAGCATCCAGTTCATTGCAAAAAGATTTGGGGAACTTGAAAAGGTTCATAGGGTAAGCTGGGATTGCTTGGGTCACAGCCTTTATAAGAGTCTCCCACCCAGCTTGTGAGAGAGACGACTTTTTCCATCCCTGAAGTTTATTCAACAGTCTTCCTTTTACATAAGCAAGGCCGGCTTTTTTGGATCTTCCTCACATAGTAGGATTGCCGAGGTAAATTCCAGGGTCCCCCACCTTCTCCATGCCAAGAATGGCAACTAACTGCTGAGAGATGGTATCAGGCACAGTGGAGCCGAAACAAACACTAGATTTAGACTTATTAACTTGTTGTCTCGACGGCCAACAAAAGTCATCAATCAGTCGAATAAGGTTCTGGCAGTTCCCTTCCTTCGCCTTGAGGAAGATAAGAGTATCATCTGCAAAGAGCATATGGGAAATAGTAGGTCTACCCGAATTCATTTGCACACCCTTGATCCACTTTTTATCACGTGCCTGTTGAATAAGAAGAGGAAGCACTTCACTAACCAGAAGGAAAAGGTAGGGAGAGCGGGTCCCCTTGTTTGAGGCCTTTAGAGGGGGCAAACTTTGCTCCGGGTTGTCCATTGATCATGATGGCAAAGTTGACTGACGAGATACAGCCCATAATAAGCTGTCTCCATCTACTAGCAAATCCCAACTTCTCCATTACCGCCATTAGAAAATCCCACTCCACCTTATCATAGGCCTTATGCATATCCAGCTTAATGCCCACTTCAAAATATCCAGAAATGGAAAAGCTCATGCGCTATACCAATGTTGTCTTGAATTTGCCTTTTAGCCACAAACGCATTCTGACTAGGAGAGATCAAGACTGGCAGAAGCACCTTGAGGTGATTTGCCAACACCTTGGATAGAATCTTATACGAGTAGTTTCATAGACTTATGGGGCAATATTGATTAACAGAATTGGGATTATGAACCTTCGGAATCAACACCAGGTGAGTGACGTTGATATGCCTCGGGTTGTCCACCCCATTCCATATTTCCTTTATAATCACATTGACATCCGCAGCAATCAAATCCCAATTAGCCTGATAAAAGATTCCAGGGAAGCCGTCAGGACTCGGAGCTTTTAAGCTCCCCATCTGCATAGCAACCCTCTTGACCTCTTCCCTGGAAACCACCTCTGTGAGAGATTCATTCATTTCAACCGACACTTTAGCAGTGACGTAATCTAAGATATTTCCCCACACCCGAGGTCCAGACGACCTAAATAAATCCATATAAAACTCATCAAATAATCGCCGTACTTGGGTTGGGTTCTCAATCCAGTCACCGTTACTATTCTTTAAAGACATCACCTTGTTTCTTCTTCTTCTCTAAAGAGTGGACTGATGGAAGAATTTCGTATTAGCATCTCCTTCCAATAGCCACTGGACCCGCGATCTTTGCTTCCAGTAGTCCTCCTATTGACTCCATAACATATTCACCTTTCTAGTAACCTCATCAATCTTCATCGTATTCCTTCTCCAATTCATTTGTAGTCGGCCTAACTGTTCCATCATATTCAAGATTTGCCTCCCCCTTTGCTTGAACTTAGCATTACTCCATTTTGAGAGGGTCATGCGGCAAGAATTAATCTTCTTATTCCATCTCTACAAAGGGTTTCCAACGTAGCTTTTCTCCCAAACTCCTTTCACTATCTCTTTGCACTCGTCGTCTTTAGCCCAAAAAGCCTCGAAACAGAATAATTTCTTTTTTCTAGCCATCTTTTGCTCACCTTGCAGCAAGACAGGACAGTGATCCGAGCCTAAGGTAGTTCCATTAATGACCATCGAGTTTGGCCACTGGGCTAGCCAAAGATCATTCACCAAGCCCCTGTCAAGACGAGGCTCCACCAGTTGCCCATATCTGGTTCCCCTCCAGGTAAACATTTGGCCAGAAAAGCCCAAATCCATCATCTCCACCTTATTCATGAATTCCTCTAGGTACTTTGGCCGGTTGTATCTCACTTCAACACCCTCTGATTTCTCGTGGTCCCACAAGAACTCGTTAAAGTCTCCCTCACAAACCCACGGGATACTAGCCGGTTCAAAGCTTTGGATCATTCCCCTCCAAAATGTCTCATTCTCCAACCTATACGACGAGCCATAAATTCCAGTGAACCGAAATGCCTTCTCCGAATCAACAAGGCATCATCTAGCATCAATAAAATGTTTAGAAAAATTGGTAACCTCCACCTGAACCGAATCGTCCCACCACAGACTTAGACCTCCCGCTCTGCCAATCGGTGCCACATCGAAACCATTCGAGAATCCCATACGCCTTCTCACACCTACAATTCTATGGTCTTTCATCTTAGTTTCCGAGAGAAAGATCATAGAGGGTCTATGTTCCCTGATTGGCCCATGCAGGGCTCGAACTACCGTGTCAGACCCTAGACTAGGTGTGGTTTTGGTACATTACCGTACCAAAACCTCCGTACCGATTACCATACCAAATATTTGGTATGACAAAATCTATTACCATTACCGTACCAAACTTTTGGTATACCGAATATCGGTATACCAAATAGTTTGGTTGGTATGGTATGCCAATGGTAATTACCACTTTGTTTTACGCCACTTAGTTTGCCCAAAATCTAATATTTTTCTAACCTAATTCAAAGCCCATAAATATATATACAGTTTGACATATATACACAATTTAACCTAATTCAAGATTTTTTACTATTGTATGTCAAAGTGGTAAAAACTTAATAAATCCTAAGACAAGATTTCTATAGCATGCTGAGACTCAAATGAACCAGAAACGTAAGACAACAAACCACAAAAATGTAAATATCTATAGCTGTGCTCGACGACTGGCTTGCTGATTTGAACCCACAATCCAAGGTGATAATACCCAATGCATATGTTGTGCCCTCACTTGGAAGACAAAGTCGCCGGAAACAAGAAATGAAGATGAATCGATGACAGAGATACGACGGCGGAACAAGCCCTAGGTTTCTAATGTGTCGAGCAGGGACCAGAGTGAGAGACGAAGAATGTTTGGTTTGTAGAGATTTTAGGAATAGGATAAATGAGTTAAAGTGTCAAACGGCATAATATAATATTACATAATACATAATTATATATATATATATATATACATGAATAAATATATAATATAATATTAATATTATTGGTAACCGGTAGGTATGGTATACCACCGGTACTAGTTTTGAGTACCAGTACCGTACCGAAACAGTATGGTATGGTACAAATACCGTACCATTACCAGTGGTACAAATTTTTTGGCATAACTTTGGTATGGTACGGTTGGTAATACGGTAGATATGGTAATGTGGTAAAAAATTCCACCCCTACCCTAGACCACGACAGTTCCAAAAGAGGTGTATCATGGCGATTTTGCGGCTATTGAAGGCCAGCCACCACCGCCTCGGGAAGAAGATCCCGCTTTTCTTGCCACCTGGGTCTTTCTCGCCCCTTCCGGGACCTGTCCCCTTCGTAGTTCCTCCACTTGTCTTGCTTTTTTCCATGGTGAATAACCCACCCAATTGTTCTTTCTTTCCTCTATTTCCCTCTTTTTCTTACTTTCCAGACCCTCTACCTCCGCTTCAAGGGTGTTCATTCCATCTGCCGTCTCTATTTGTTTCCCTTCCTTTTTATTCGACAATACCAACTGGGATTGGACAAGTTGCAGAGTCGTACCTTCCTTACTTAACATATTTCTCCCTTCTTGGACTTCCTCTATCAAGATAGAAAGGAAGCGATTATACTCCGCTTGGATTTCCCTGGGCAAAAAATTCATAACCACCCTTTGCATTCCACTCGGCCCTCTTCCTTCCCAAAGGCATTGGGCTTGTTTTAACGTTTTATTGTCGCCACTTCTGTGCATTCTGCTCCAAGTTTTCGCGCCTCTGCCCTTAGACAATTGTTGGGTAATCTGTGGATGGTCCTCCTCAGATGTTCTCTTTTCTGTGCTCAGTTCCCCTGTGTCTTTCTCCCCATGATGTTCTTTCAGGTTGCTTTGGCTGACTCTTCTGACTCCCGCTTGTCTACGTTCCCCCTGGGTGATAAGTAGTGGTTTCGGAGTTTCAATGAAATCCCTCACTGGAGCAGCTTTTGTCCATTTCCCATAATTAGCCATTCCACATTTCACCGCCTCAAAAGTGCACTCCGTATTAGCGTGTCCGATCCTCCCGCACTGATAGCAGAAGTCATGAAGTCTTTCGTATCTGAATTCAACCCATGATTCATTACTTTCCTCTCTTGGAAGCCAACATCCTGTAACTAATGGGTTCGACGTGTCCACCTCGACTCTTGCTCTCAAGAAACCCCTGATCTTCGCTGGGTCTTCCACTGCATCAACTACCCCAATCTTGGACACCATCCGCCTGACATTTTCCATAGTACTTAGGTAGGGTGGAACCCCTCTGATTTGGATCCAAAATGACATTCTATCCATGTTTAATTCCTCGAATGTTATCTCCTGGGGCCATTGTTTGACTGAGAAGTTCTGTTTCATGACCGCCCATGGAACCTGGTCGATTATCTTTGTCGCAGTACTTTCATCATTAACAATGATAATGAAGGTATTATCTTTAACCCATTTGATCTCAACCTCACCCAGCTCTTTCCAGGAAGATTTGAGGATGTTGCGAACATCCCATTTGTTAAGGGTTTTGTTGGCCAACACAGTGCCCACCAGTTTAATTCCTTGTTCCATACTAGACAGATCCATACTCTTTTCCAGATGTACCACTAATTCCTCTACCTCTGATCTAGCCATTTCTCTTGACATTTGATAATCTCCACAAAGACTAATCAGCACAAAAATACCGAGGGTGATGTATCCCTTTCTGTCCTTCCACTCTCTTGATTTACCCGTATCTTTCTCACTTTTCTTCAGACTTTTTGAGGCAAAATGGCTGCATAGGTTATCATTAATGCTCCTATTAAATGTATTG